>OY978011.1:11236870-12494652 GCA_963854515.1 Pandemis heparana | reverse complement strand
TGCTAAAGGAAAAACGTCCACTGATGCTGTGGAGTGCTCTTCGTCAAATAACAAAGGACAACTTCAACTATACTATCTCAAATCCGACATGGAATGTGTTTTTGGTAATATTTATTTAGCCGAAGACCAAAGAGACGGCAAGCATTCAGTGTCGTCCCCCGTGAATTATTTCACTAAAGACGAACTCTGTGAAATATACGAGAGCGCGGCGGCTGTTTTTGAACCCTGTTCGGAAATTATGATTGATCCCGACAAGATTTCAGATCGAATGCTTCAAAAAATATTGAGAGATATCCCTAATTACAATCTATATACTGATGCGGTGGAAGTGTCTTACTCTGATATTAAAGTGTACTATTTGAAGAGATCCAGAGCTGTTGAAGAGTATAGGAAAGTTATCCCTTTTACTAATGAAGGCGGCGATTCTGAATTTCAATACGCCTGTTTGTTTAGTCCATTTTAATATCAAAATGATTAAACGCGCTGAATAGGCAAATGTTGAAAATGTTGCATAAAAAATATGTTTAATTTACGTTTTACTATTCTGACCACTACTATTCAATGAAGCGAGAGTTTACCTTCTCAATAAATAAAAGCTGCACAAAATTCTATATGACCGTTACATAATTGTTTGTAGCGATGTTTATACATATACCTTATATACCTTATGTTTATTTTATTTATTTATTAAGTGATCACCATTTTGCAAATCAATTGTTTAGTATGTAACGAGAACATCATGTTGTTTTCGATATATATGTCACTTGAGAAATGAGGACGGGACATGACTAAGTGATTTTCTTTGCAAGTCATGCTTCGATTTATTTTGACTGTTAATGCCTGTTAGTGAAGGAGAAGAAACTATTTCGGCAGCTTGGCGCGCGTCTAAAATCTTGCAAATAAGACACAAGTAATAAGAAATAAAAAAGTATAGATTATTTGTGAAATATGACTCGTTAGCCGTGTAGGTATTGAATATGTTGACTTCATGTTTTTAACTGTAGACCCATACGTTGAAAAAATAAAGATATAGACCCGTTTAATGATGATTTTAAGACCAATCTTTGCAATTATTTTCTATCGATCCGATTTTGTTCAATTATGTATCGAGTCTGTCCAGCGTGTTTGAAATATGATGAAAATTGACATACATATTTTTTTGGATTATTATTGTGTGTAGTTTTTCTTAAAAAAGTGCTTAAATAACATCAATTTCAACAAAATTAGGTGTTGTCAGCCTCTTAAACATGACATTTCGTACGCCACGGGTATAAGCTAGTTCAATATAAATGTTATCGAATACTTTGAAAGATCAAAGTTTCTCGACATAATCATATGCAATGTTTGATCATCAGCATATTTGTTGCTAAGTTCTGGTATTATCCGGTTTCGTTACAATATTTATAATCATTGTTGTTTGCGGCACGTTTTAGCAGATTACGGCGTCATCTCTCTTTCACGATCAGTTTCTGCGACTATGTAGCTTAACGTAAATAATACGCGAAGAAGCCAGAAAAAGGAAAGGAAAGTAGGAAGTTGTTCAACTTTACGATGAAAGTTCCTGAACTTTTATCCCTGGATTTGGGTTTTATAATCTCCTAAGCATTCGCAACGACGCTACTTCTGCTTCAGACGGATTGATTTCAGAGGTCCCCTGTCGCATCAGAGCCTTTATGGACACATGTACTGCGCGCGAGCTCCAAGTAATATCATTTGCTTAATAGATGATAGGCTATAATAGGCTATTAAAAAAAAAAAAAAAAAAAAAAAATAGATGAACACTGATATTATTTACAAGTTCGATCAGCATGGTCTCGCGTCAAGCCCAACGGGATCGAATCATTCCAGCTAACATTTGGCAAATGTAACATTTCACAAACTCATCATTTGGCAAATCTTTGTTGAGTATCTGGTTAAAACTATAACCTAATCGCGTTGTGTGCGTTGACACAATCATTGCCGGTCTGAAAGCCGGCAGCGAATGCATTATTCCACTTCCCCAGCCCCCGATGCCTCTGAACTCGCGTAGCATAGTAACTATTGTTACAATATTTACAAATCAACCTAATAACAGTCTATAAAAAAAGCTGAACACGATCTTTAGATCCGGACAGGTTTTCCTTGTGATAAGATAGATTAGATATTGTGTTGTTCATATTATGTATTTTATGTACTGACTAAACTAAAAAGGAAAAGATTGCGAATATTATTTCGTGAAATTTAAACAACTGCGTTTTACTACTATTTCTAAAAGCTGCCCTTGTTACGTTACGACTACTTATTTTCAGTGACCAAGGTGCAATTAATTTACTTATCTCTATTTTTTATTAAATTATACGAATACCTACCAATCTTTAATGATAATACATAAACACTTTCAGTACACATTTAGAGCAACGTGACAGTAACACACCATACAATGAAATCCGTGTTTCTGATTGGTTGACGGTCATCCTCGCGTGGCCAATCAGAGGGCATATTACTAATGAACGGCTGGCCTGGCTGTATGTATTCTTATCAGAGATTAGATGGTAGTTACTATTTCTCGTTATATATATTCATGCTTACATACATAAATCACGTCTTTAGCCCTTACGGGGTAGCCAGAGCTTTACATGTGACTAGCGTTTGCCCTCGGCTTCGCTCTCGTGTTATTATGGCCGATATATATGGATTGAACTTGGACCTCAGGCTACTTAAACTGTAAACATCTGATTAAAATCTATTTGATCGATTTTAAAATATGACAGATTAACCTGAAAGTCAGTTGAGCTCGCAAAACATGACTTCGCGATTTCGTAGTTATGTTTATTAAAAAGTATACAGAGCGTACAACGCGTTGGGAAAATAAATATCATCAAGTATTTATTTATACACAAGTAATGTCTGCTTAATGGCAAAGTGTAGAAGAAGTCGTAATTTCAAGGGATTTTCCTAAGTCAATACAGACTATGGTGTATAAAACAGGAAAAGCAAACTAAGTATTAATTAAAGCCTGTTCAATGTCCTTTAGTAAAAGAGTGCGTCATTCATGTAAATAATATACATAAGACATGCATGAAACATTTTCCTGTTGTTTTTTTATTCATAAAGTACAATAATGACAGAACAATTCAGTCAGGGGGACTAATAAAAATATAGAAAAATAACGCTCAACCAATTTAGAATCTCGAATCATAAAAAAACCTGATCTGACCACAGTGTCCAAATTATCGGTGATCATACATAAAAAAAAACTATCTGCAGACGAAAATAAAATTTTCTCCCTTCTTAAGCATGTAAAAACCTGTAAAAAATGTCCGGTGTGGTATCATCGTTAGCCTTGAGCAATTATATTGTAAGGGAACAAAAGTATCAAAACAACTATTAATATAATTAATGAATTTACTATCACGGTCTAACTTCGAGGTCGTCTCGAGAGACGCATTCGCATATTGTGCCTTGGGCTTGCTGACCTACCTTTTTCCGAGCGCTCAACAGGTTGCGGGCTTTCTTTCCGGCATGCTGTAATGTAACAGATGTCTGACTAAAGGCTAACAATGACCCATTGCTCTGAGAAAAAGTGAGACTGAAGGTCAAACTTAAATTTGCTGTTGAAAAATATTCAATCCCTAAACACCGATGATTCTCAAATTGCACTTCTCTTAATATCTTTTCACATCAAAACGAAAAAATGCGATATTAAATACGATCGGTCTAGTGCTAATTGGACGATGAAGATTAAAAATGATACCACCGTCGATATAAACCAGAATGACGTGACTGCCATGACGTGCTAATAATGAGCAAACAACAAAAACATCAACATATGTGTTGTAAATTATAACGTGACCTTTCAAATTTTGCCGCATGACTTTTTACCGTAATTAATTTGACGTACAAGTGCGGCTCCGCAAAGACTTTAAAGACATGACGAGAAAGTAAAGCAGCCGTGTATACATCAATGGCTGTGGGCTACTTAAAAGTGGTTGTGCTTACCCATTTCAAACTAAAGAGTGATACGGTGAAGCACAGATGCGTTCCAATTTGAATCTTTAGACAAGCGTACTGGAGTTTCAAATAGAAGGATGTCAAGTTTGGTTATTCTCTTTTGTTTTGAAGCGTCGTAGTATTGTGTGCGGAATCGAAACTTTCACTGTACGCGGCCTCGCATAAAGATCCTTAGAATGCTTAAGACTAAGGTCAGCTACATCACAGTTTGTGTCGTTAATTCACAGGTCACCCAGTGCACTTGTGAGATCACAAATTGACATTAAGTAATTGCGGTTTTTTTAATGCAGTTATCAACGGTAAAACCGTTGCAGTTCATCTCGGAACTTTTTCCTTGTACAGACTGGTTTCCTGTTGCGTGATGTTGCTTTTTGAAAAACCAGAGAGCGATTTCTTGATTGTAGGGTTCCTGTAAAACGGAACCCTTAGTTTCGGTCTGTAGTTGTCGCAGGCACTTGACTCTGTAAAAACAGCTATGTGTATAAATATTTGAAAATAGGTGTATTTTGTTTTTTGACCTCTAAATATGAGGGGCAACTCCATACACACACCAAGAGAGATTTTTTTTAATTATTGTTCGTATGGTAAAGTGTTACAAATTGTTGGATAGGTTTTATTTTGAATGAATTGAATATTTAAGGAAAATTGTCTCCCCTTATGTAAACTATATGGAAAAAATCAGGGCATTTTATAGTTTCGGTGATATCGCCAAAAACCTACCCATCTCACACAAAAGGACGTATCCAACATGATTTTACAATAAAGATACGAGTTACCGGCTCGGCAAACTTTACAATTGTTACCACTTCATTTACACCACGGAACCCGTCTTTATGCGTGGTCGGACATGCGCTTGACCGGTCTTTATTTTAATCGATGTTACTCTTCTGTTACGGGAAATCAGAGATAAATGTGAACACGAAACACGAGTTACCTGACTGGGACTAAAACAAGCTTACTAGGAAAGGATTACTATTTACCACCGTCAACATTACAAGTTTTTATTTAACTTGTAATGTATTTTTGCTTCTAGTGGTTAAATTGACTTGAATTTTGCTTTACCTATTTATGTGAGATAGATGACAATGCAAGTATAGTGAACAAAAAAAATACAAAAAGCTTCTATTAAAAATGAATTTTTTGACGATCTTTATTTGAATTCTAACCTGATTGTAACCAACTGCTGTACAAATAAATATTTCTATTGTAATTAAATCTTTCATCTCGATATTTACATGATAATGCAATTATATTATCGTTCACCGATTAGGCATAGTGGTGAAATGCGAACAACGCACAAAGAAAACCATATTGTCTGTTAGAACAAAACCAACGGATGTTTTTAAACTATTAGGTGTCCTTGCCCTGTCCATTGTTTTATCTCTACGGCGCGCTGTTGGAAAACGTTAGTAGGTACCTAATTTGGGGAAATTTAGAACTTTGTTATACTGTGTTATGCCAATTAGCCAATTATTTAAGAGGTTAAGCATTTTTGGGATGCGAAACCGGTTTTTCGTCTGTAATAAACAGTAAAATAAGTTTTGAAACTCGTTTTGCTTTTCCTGTACAGACGATATTCGCGTGGCATCCTGGCACCCGCGATTAGGTACATACGTGCAAACATGAAGACTCGAAAAATTATGTGCTGATACTTTTGCAATAACTATAAGTACTTACTTACTTAGATTTAAAATGGACATTAAACATGCGATTATTCATTTATACATATTTAATAACGTTTCTGCCATTTCTCAATAGCAGAAACGTCGGTACTTGGTTTCTAAATATCGGCTTTTTTACATTGCATTATTCCCAAATCAAGCTGAAGTTAAATTATATCTAAAAATAACGAACACAAAGAAAAAACAATTTGGTGCAAGTCGTTCGGAAATTATGCGCTTATGTATACATTTTGGCAATAACATTTATTTATATTTTAAGATACATAAGTACATCTGTAGGTGTCTACAGATAGGTCTAGGTTAGGTGTAGGTGTGTGTGTTATTTAGTAAAAGTTGTTGTTTATCTAAACAACAACTTTTACTAATTAATTAATTCATGGTGCAAATGTGCCCAATACGCTTACCGCGCTGCGGTAAAAAAGATAGATGGACTTGACTAGACAATCTAAAAATTTATGAGTTGAGTTCTCAAACAAAATGTAGAGCTGAAATTTTGAAATGATTTGATTAAACCTGTTTACCAGCTCTGTGACATTATGCCACTCATCACGTTAACAACAACAACATCATGTGTGAGGTAAAAATAAGAAAGTAGTGCTGCTGTGTGACTCTCTAAACTAGAGTGTCTTGCTTTACTTAGGTCGTGCGTTATTGACTTTGACGCCAAGAAACCCGACTCCGAATCACACCCCATAGATAAAGTTTAACACCTATCTATAATAGAATTTTCAACGTCTCTACTGAAAGCGCAGCGTTAAAGTTAAAATAAAAAATGAGTTGCTACTGAAAAACATTTTTTATCAGTTAGGTTGTTTGTAAATGCTTATGTGCCTAATAAAAATATTAGGTTTAACGCTTTTGACCCCACGCTTTGTAATCAGTCAGTTTTAGTCTTTTTAAAAAGCCTAAAGGTTATCGAAGACTGATAAACGAAGCAGTTGCTATGCCTTTTCTATCCAATTAAAATCACGATGCGTTGTTGAATTGAAAAACGTTGACGTAGGTACTTACATTGTAATTTTGTAATCTTCACATTTTTAATCTTTAATGTCCGTATGGCAGGTTAATGAAGGTTATGATGCTTATTAGATTAAAGTGAACCAAGAACTTGGTAGAGAAAGGCTAAGAAGAAGAAGAAGAAGAAGCCGCGTACACTGCCTAAATGGCAAGTTAAACAAATAAAATAATATCGGAATTTAAATTCCATGACATAGATATTTATTTTTATTTAATGTTAATTGCAGCTGCATAAATAAACTTGACTTTAAAAGAAACAAAATATCAATTTAAAAGATTTAAGCTGAAGTTTCGGCTCTGCATAGTTGAGTCAGATAGGTACTAACATATTTAGACTTTGGCATCCAGTTGACATTATTCAAATCACATTGTTCTATGGTGCCCTAAAATAACAAAGATCAATGTCACCTTATCGCAATAATATTTATATCGATACTTGTAATCAGAATGAAACATGTAACGCCACTCTCCTGTAATAATATATCCTATATCTGATAATGACCGTTCCATGATTTACATAGTCACGCTGCTTCCTTTAAATTAGATAATCAAGTAACAATGCCTAGTCATGATTATAATACTATACTAATAAACATCAAGCGGAAGCTGTTTTTCCTATTCAACAAATTCTATCACATTTTACAAACTTTGTTGCGCGTAAGAACTTGCAATAATTGTACCTACTTAAGTGTTTTTGAGTCAAATATTTCAAGTCAAATTTGATCCACTCCTTGTACAGACAACAAAGAGTACAGTCAGCAGAAAAGCTTGTGCATACTACAAAAATGTTTTTTTAACGGATATTGTAATGCGGCTTCTGGTTTATAAATTCTATGTATTGCAAGGCTCTGAGGGCGTAGCCAGGTCTACCCTAACTTGCTATGACTCCTGGATTTAACGGAAAGTACGGGTTCTTGCGCTCTGAGCATCAATAAAATATTAAAAGCTTTTAACCGTGTATTAATATTTCAAACTCTTAGGCTAATACATCAGTTATGCCTTCGGAGGCAGTTGTCCAGGTAATGCCCAAGAATGACTTTGTTTTCATTCAGTTTTTTAATAAATTCTAACTTTAAATTATAAATATTGGCATTACCTGCCAGTGAATAGATTTGTATATACAAACTTTTGTACATACAAACAAGTTATCACAGTATATTCTAAGGCTACACGAGAATTTCCGACTCCGTGTTGTATAGCCTGCTTAATTAAGCCGTACCTAATATAGAAGCAGAAGCATTCATAACAAATGAGGGGAGGGGGTTAATTCATGCGTATGTCAGTCTGGTAGCCGACGCCAGCTCCGCTCTTGACCCTCGCCCGCCGTCGTGACGCGCCCCACGGTCCTCGGGTTACATCATCATTCTTTGTTTTACCCTATTGTGGCGAGACTCACAGGGAATACATACGTATACAATCTACTACACATACCTACGTGTTTAATCTCTAAAAATTCCGAAATGTAGGTAGGGTCTGTGATATGGTAGGTCCTTCGGGTTTTTTCGAAGCTCTTCGATGATGGCCGAAGAATCGTGATTTTTGACGAATTCGCGGACGCACGGAATGCGGAAAGACGGAAACACGCGAAGGCGACGCCACAATTATGCGAAAATTTTCACATTTGTGTTTTCCATCTTCTCGAGTACTCGTAGGTAGTTACTGAGTTTATGACGTCTGTAATTTCCTACCCTAAATACAGCTCGCGACATTTCTTAAAACATAATTGTATAAAAACAGTACAAACGTCTATTGTTATACCTCTATACCTAGACATTTTGCAAAACATGCGACAAGGCTCCTTTGTTCAAGAAAGGTTGATCCTTTAGCGTCCTTGCGTTGTAACGTCTTCTTTTCACTTAATTAACTTTAACCATTGTAGGTTCCACTTCTTTTCAATGAATCCGCGGCCTGGTTCCGGTTAAAACAACTTGATAGTATTATAATCTTATCTTTACCAATAATGACAGAATTTGTCTCTACATTTGCTGGATATATTCAAGTATCTGTCACTGTCTAGTGTCTACCCCATTTGATTGATTGTGACACCTCGTGTTGGCATTTGTGTTATTTTCCAGATAGTAAATTTATATAACTTTTTGTTTAATGTAAGAAATTCGATTGTAAAGTTAATTATGAAATTCCGAGTACCTACATAAATACACAGATACACTCAAGCATTGACAGAAATTTGGCGCAGACATACAAAATGAAAATAAACAATTTAAAGACTAACAAAAGACAAAAGAACATAATGTTAAGTTTGTCAGAAGCTTAAACAAGCGTTTGTGAGCAAGAGAGTTAGTCTACGTCTACGCCAATCGGTTATTATACTTAGGTATTATCGTATATCGTATTATTTCGTGAAATTAATAATCTGGTCATTAAATTATTAACTTATGAAGTTACCAACGACTTCGATCGATAAAGAGCATCCGATGAGTTTTTTTCATGAATTGTGGTAAAATATTATATTTTTTTATTTATATTCAACTCAATATTTCTAACTAGGTCAACGTGTTTACGTTTAAGAAACTAAATTGAATAATGAAATCAGTAGAACAATTAGCAGATATCTTGAACTATTAACATAATATAGTTTATGTATAAGTATGTACCCAACATAACACGAACAGTCGATAATGGCTCATAAATCCACGATATAGTGTGGAGCCGAATTTAACGAGGTTTTGTGTTCCAAGATACTTAGATCACGAATCGTTTTTCAACCTGATAGATAAGTTAACGTGCATATTTGTTTACTATTTACTTCCAAAACTAATACGATTCTCATTTTGACATCTATACGTATATATATCAATTCTTTTGTCGGCGAAGTCAATAACGATGCATATTTTTAATATTGAACGTGGCTATCATTTCACATTAATGTTTTGGAAGGGATTAATTACATATTAAGCAAAAACCGGCATAAATTGTCAAGTTTAAATTTACCATTTATTTATTCACCTGCTCTATTGAACCCTCAAAGGTAAACAGGCGTCCAAATTGGCGGTGTGCCATATCACCAAGTTGTTTACCTTAATTCATTGCTTTATTTATAAGTAACTTTGAAAATCTAAAGTAGCTCACGCTAAGTAGGTTACTAATTGAAAATCAGAGCTGTAACGCGTGTTTTAAACACAACTGCCCGAAGAAACGAATTAAATAATTATATAATAATTTATCTGTTGTACCTACCTAACAAAAAATAAGTTAGAAACGCGCCCGTGCTAACCCTTAGTGAGAGAGAGTACATCATATACCACATATAAGGATATTCGTATCACCAGATTAATAGGGCATTTAATACACATTACAATAGAAAAATTTTATAACCTGTCAAAGTGTGTTTTCTTTATAGATTTTGCATGGCAAATGTCTAACAATCTATGTTGTCACTAATTAGCCAACTCTATTGAATAGGTAAACTATTTTAAATCAACCAAAAATCCAATTTAACAGCTATTTGAAAATTATTCTGGTTTTCAAAGCTAAAATAATATATTTTTATTAGAGCTTATAGATGCCAACTAGGTACCCTACTTGTTCCATTTTATTAGAATCAGATAGAGGAAATTCGAAATAACGGTACTCTAAGCTAGGCCTTTTTTTTTTCTATCGCAAACCTCAATGTACCTACTTAAAATATAAACGTGGAGAGTAAATATTGTTAGATTGCGTCTGTGATAATGTCACGTCTGTAATAATAAATACCTGTGGCAAGCTGGTAAGGTAGAGGCTTTTACTTAAATGACCGTTAAAGTAAAGCTACGCATCAGCTGTAAATTATAATGGCGATCAAAACTATTCTTTACATAGTATTTTTTCCCATTTTGCCTCGGGTTGTTCCCGCCATGAAATGCGCATGTTTGATCGAATGATCTAACGGTTTCGGAAATAGAGGTTGCTGAACTATTTGTTTTAGGTGACATTAGGTCGCCGATACTTTTGGGTTGACTTGCGAGAAATAGTTCTAGGGCACCTAACATTCAGCAGCAGTCATTATTGAATCTCTTGCGTATCTCATATAAGTAGGTGCCTATATAATTATGCTCAGAGGCCATACATTATTTTGAAAGTGACTGTAATATATGTTAATACGGTTTTTTTTATTCTGAATTCGGCAGGGTCTTGTTTACCACAGTTTGAACATCTGCAAGCACATTTTTCCTCAGTAGTAGGTATATAGGTACAGTCTGTCGCCGCGTGACGTTCGAAACTCGTATTTGACGTGTGTATTCATACATAATTCACCATTAATATGCAATGATGTTGTTTGTATCAAATAACGCGGAGCAACCAGTATGTCTGAGACTGAGCCTTTTTCCTGCAATTTCAGCCGATGGTTTATGTACGTATTCAGAACTTCAGCTTTGAATTTGAACTTTTTAAGGACGTTTTTGGACACGGTCATCGACGTTTCTTGTGTCAAAAACAATCGTAGATCTATGGTCGGATTCGTTATCATGCTATTACACGCGCCACGAAATGACGGAGATCAGGATTAGATTCCCAGCCGGTTGTTTTCTGTACATTATCTGTAGCAAACGAAAAAATTATTTTCGGTGCTAACGTCAATATGACAAAAATTCTGTAAGTAAATTTCCGTAGTTGTGAATTGTGAAGCCACTTAAGGCTACGACAATGTTTCTATACAAAATAAAAAGTTTAAGTAGGTTTACTTACAATAAACTAATAAATAAATAAACTCTTCGACAAATTTTCAACCTTTCAACCTTCACCTTTGCTCTACATACAGTATGATGATGATGAATAATAATGATATGATTACTACTAAAACGATTACAGTAAGAGTTTGCTGTGTCATAGTGACATTCTTTGTAGATCAGCTGATCGTGTCACGTGGCTACCACGACAGTGCATAGTATTAGTAAACCCGTCCTCGCCTGACCTTTGTTTGTACAGACTGCAACCCAAATCTGGTGCTCACACCTTTATGCTGTGTATGTAAGGGTGATAGCGTTGACTGGATGCTGCCGCCCGTACGCCGCTGTTTTTAGTTCGTGATTGTTGTATTTTTAGACCTGTTGTAAGGGCGTATAGGCAAACTCATTGATAATATGTAGATAAGATTCAGCTGAGACAATATACAGCGTAATTTTTTTCTTTAGATGCTTTATTTCGATGCAAGTGAAACGCCGAGACGTTTGAACCTTTTATTTGTTGAAAATAATAGCATATAATAAATATTAATTGTACAAATACAATTTTAATAATATTGTGCTTACGAATGAGCATTATTTATCGGGCAACCGCAGAAGAAAACGGAAAATATAAAAAAAATGAAGCAGCTACCAGGAAACTACTTACCAGATAGAATAACGAACATGTCCTTTTTCAAAGGGAATTCTATCCATCCATCTATGTAAATCCTTCAATTCTAATAATAATAATAATAATAATAGTTTATTCAGGTAACAAAAAGTACAGTGTTTTAACAAATGGTTGGTACCTTGGTTGGTAATTCTGTATACATACATCCCTAATGTAGTTTCTCTTGGTTTTTCATAATAGTTTGTACTTGTTCATTAGGTAGTTGTTGTCGTTCATTATACCATGCAGACCTTCGCCCCTCTGACCTAGAAGCACGAAGCAGTAAACCAGTGGAGTGATAAAAGACGCATTTGTTCCTTAAAACCGTTTCGCCAGTTTAGTGAAGACTGCGGGGGGTAGACAAAGCCTCTCATTGGCTGACTCAAGGCCATCCCAATGTCAACAAAGAATTTAGTGATGTGCCATTCGCGTTTTGGACTTTTATCGATAAAACATTTACTTTTTACCTTTTAGTGTGTAATTTCCCCATTTACCTCTTATTATTTTTAACCGACTTCAATAAAAGGAGGTTCTTTCTATGTTAGACTGTACGTTTTTTGATGTAGGTAGGTATGTTCACTAGAGATGTGCCGACTAGTCGGTAAAGCCGACTATTTTGCAACTAATATAATCGGCGACTATCCGGCAAAGAGAGCCCAGTATCCGGCTTCTTACTTTGTATATCATCATCATCATCGTCATCATCCCGGCCTATACACCGTGTATTTGTTGATTTACGATAACTTTGGCATATTATCCATAGATTTTTAAATATTGCAAAAAAATTGCGTTCCAAATCGCTATAGCCATGTCATAGCCAAACCATACGATTACTATAGCGATTTCGAACGCAGCCCGTGAACCGATTCGTAAAATGGGACGTTACCAAACTTAATAGCATGGCTTGTAGAAGACAATAAAGACGGCTATGTATGTAGAGGGAATTGGATTAAATAACAACAAATATAAAAAAATATTTATAAAGGCAACACTTTTAATGAACAATACAATAACAGTATTATTAGTTTCAGCCGAAGTCATAATCGGCATCGGAACATATCTAACGTTACATAGTAGTACTATTGATTTTTAAAATGAATTAATTTTGACAAAGTTTTACGAATGAACTTCTTAGGATCTTTATAATTTTTGGTAAAATATGACAACCTCGCATCGACGTATTTCTTTATAACACACCTAGTCAGCTCAATTATGTGATTTTCGGTTTCAACTTCAAATTGATGAAAATGTATGTCAGGAAACAAATTGTACCCTATAAACGACTTTAACACAGTTCTTTCGAAGAAATCTGAATTATATTTTGGTGGCAATACTTTTGATCCATTTTCATTTATAGCTCTTTTAATATTGATTTCACACCGGCGACAAATTTCTAGGACTGTATTTGAACCGTAAAAAAGTTTTTTTTGAACGTCTTTTTGATGTGATAACTTTTAGTATTTGTGTCGCCTATTAATGCACCAATACATGTTTGACACTTATTTTTTTTAATTGTATGTGTATGCAAAATTTCATCTCAATTGGTAACCGGGAAGTGGATCAAATCTAACTTGCAAGGTTTGATTACAGACAAACAAACATCGGGACAGGTGAAACTAAAAAAAAGCTTGCAATATTATTATTACCTAGGGGAAAGTGGTCACCATTATCGTTGAAAAATGGCTATAACATTTTGACATAATGGTTTCGGACTTTTTTGTAACAAACTACAATTATATTTGTTACACTTTACACTTATGTACATAAACTAGCTAAATTTGACAATTAAATAAAAAATAAAAAATGAAATCTATAAAGTCTACGAATGGTGACCACTTTCCCATACTCTGACTAAACCCTAATCATTATTTTATTTAACTATTCCACTGCGTAATCCTGCAGCTTGTTACTTAAGATTCCTCGATAGTGATTATTAAAAGCGGGTGGGACATCACTAACTTACACGTGCCGCACTAAAGCGGGATGGCTATATGTATTTGAGCCTGGGAGTGACAGAGACGGCTAAAAACGAAGGTATTTAATTTATTAAATAAGTTTTTCGAATTTATAAATGAAAATGTACATACCTGTGGAATGTAACACCATCAGTGGAATAGTTCGATGTTTTACTATTTTTACCGCACCACTTGATGGCGCAGAACGGCATATTTATATTTTTTTTTATTATTTTCGAGCGATCGTTCCTAGCGTAGTACGGAATTGGAACTAACGAAGATTTGAGTGGGGCGAGCCTGTATTAGCTCTGTCGGAGCTAATGTTTGGCGGTACGGATTCCCCCCGCATGAGCAGTCTAGTGGTTATATTGTCTTTGCCTAGAAGTTTCATGACTATAAGGCAACCTTGATAATAAATATTGTAGCCGACGCTTAAGGCGCCAAGTTTTACTTATACATACTCGATCGGCCAAATCGGTTGTTATTACATAAATAACTATTTACTGGGTCAATTACGATGAATATTGCACGTGAATTGTGTTCATTGTATACCTATTACGTGAACGAAACAACTGTTTATTTTCACACGCACAGATTTCTGGAGTGGTAACAAATATAAATAATAATTGTGCGTTTCCATTACGGATGCATTGTTGGTTTTGATATTGCGTGCAGTCTGAAAATTAATGTTTCAGTCCTGTATCGTCCATAAAATTTAGGAATTTCCCGCGTAATTCTTTTAGTTAAAACCTTGGCTAAGTAAAGTTTTTGGAAGAGGTGCAAATTATATTTTTATTCGACAGTCCACGTCTTAATAATCGAGGAACTGCAGCTCTTTTATTTTTATTCCCTCTTGTTAATTAGAAATATTTTTTTAAGTGGTCGATTTGACATTTGTGAAATTTAATGGATGACCAGCTACGCGTGCCTAGAACTAGCTTGTAATAAAAAAAAACTACGTCAACCGTACGTCAACTGTCACTTTTGAGTCAAAAGTGACAGTTGTAGCTGCAGGTCCTCGGTTATTAAGACGTGGACTGTCGAATAAAAATATAATTTGCACCTCTTCCAAAAACTTTACTTAGCCAATTATAAAACTACTAGCTGTTGCCAGCGACTTCGTCTGCAAAGAATTCGTTTATCGCTATCCCACGGGAAGTACGCAATTTTCCGGGATATAAAGTAGCCTATGTGCTATTCCAGACTTTTCTCTATCTATGTGCCGAATTTCATCCAGATCCGTTGGGCCGTTCTGGCGTGATTGAGTAACAAACAAATATCCATCCATCCATCCATCCATCCATACTTTCGCATTTATAATATTAGTTAGATACTTAACCAATAATATCTCTCTTTGTTTGGTTTGCTTTGTTCATCATCTGCAAGTGAATTTTAATCAGTCTGTCGTCGGTTTATTTGCAACTTGGTGGATTTACCTAATGTAATGTTTGTTAATCCAGTGACAATGTAAATTTACCGTCAACAGGAACGATTTAGTTAAATACCTATTGACAAAACTTTTTCAGTACCATGTAAATATCGTCTAATTCGGTACTTACAATAATGAATTAAATAGCTTGTCGTTAATATGAATGGTAACTGAGTCTTTTTAGATTTTATTAAATTATCCTGAAATTCGATTAGCAATGAATCCCGGACCAATCGGAACCCGAGATTAAATTGCCAATTTGGAGGGGTAGAACACTTTGCTCAGTTTAAATGTCCCGCAACTATAGGACGCTTGCAGAGTGTTTTATTGAGTTCTTCCGTTCGGTACTGAATTGATACGCGTCTATTGCTTATAAGGTACGATACAATTTCAGCTAGCTTATTACGTAACTCTCTCGCAATCGCCATCGTGTTCATTTTGACAGTTCTTGTATGAATGTGACAGCTAGCTGATTCCGATGCCAATTGTCCGTCCATACACGAACTATCAAAATTAAGACAATGGTGATCGCGAGCGAGTTACCTAATAAGCCTGCTGAATTTCAATTACCCTGTGGACTTAGTTCCCTGTTAAAGATGCTGAGGTCCCATTAATTAAATGCTTTAGGGGATTTGAGTCTAAATTGAAATTGAGTTTAAGTAGGTATTTATAATATGAAAATTGGTAGCCATTTAGACCTTTTAAATCCTAAAAAAATGCGTACGTAAGTATTTCAAATTAGCTGCAGTCGATTCTCTAGTATGTTAGTTAGTGTAACTGTGGCTAAAAACAATAAAAAAAGTCTATTTATAATGCAGGTGGAGTTTTCTTTTCTACACCTATGTGCTCAGAATTCAGAATAGCTTGTCGGTACGGGATGAAAGTTAAAACTCGCGAAAAGAGTCAGGGCATAGGTACCCTAATTTTCCAAATGTCCTAGAAACAGACAGAATATAGGCTAGCAACACAATCGGGACGGATTGATAAGCAGCTGCAATCAGCAATGATAAGGCAGAGTAATACTATTAACTCGTATAAGCATAGGTAGTGATCTGAAAGTTTATCTGCATCATTTTTGCGTAAAAGCTGATTTGTAGTCTTAACAACTTAACCAAGCTCGAAGATAACCTTTTCTTATCGCTAGATGGTTTTTAAACGAATTCGAAAAAGGAAGTGTCAACTTACCCAAACAAAAATTTGATTTAATGAGAGACAGTTCTAATATGTTCTCGTTGCTTTGCAACTTAAATAGTAATCGGATTAGCTCGTACACGAGCGTTTCTAAAAAAGTTTGTAGATTTGTCGTTTGTAGGTGTCCTGTGCAGATTTATTATTTTCTTTAATCACCAGGCCACTGTGTATTTTATTTGAGTTATCGAGCATAAAATTCGTTTCATTATCTTAAATATAAATTAACTGTCTTAAATGTATATGTATTTGATCATTTAAAAAATATTTTTTTAAAATAATCGTTCAGTAAAGTTTGTATGAAAAGGTAAATGTCCTATTGTAAATTTTGAACCTAAAATATCGATTTTTGAAATCAGTTTTACGTTCTCGATTCCGTGGTGTGTTTTATTAACTTATTATAGGCTCAAGCAATTCATTTCTACATTGTTTTTATATCCTTGTCTAAGAAATAATATTTAAAATTAACGATTAAAGTTTGTCCCAGAAAAAGTTCCAATTTTGATTCCAGTTTTTGTTACCGCATTTTCGTCCCAAAAGGTATTTCTTACAAAAATTTGTAGATTCTTTATAGGATGCTGGTAACACTAGCATCATATAGCCACCTTAATAATAAACAGTCACCTTTCAAAAATCAAAACTGCGAGTTGATAAAGTGCGTCGATGGTCAAACCTGAAATAAAAGTCCTCCTTTGTTACTGGAAAAACCTGGGTAAATTTTGTTTTTTTATTACTTTGAACTAAATTCTATTTATAAACACTTTATCAAGATTCATATTCTTAAATTTTTCGTTCAAATAGTACGATATATTTGGTTTCACGAATTTTTTTAATGTGCCGGGCACCATATTTTCCACCGTTGGTTACTTCCTTTTTTGTTACTTTTTAATGGTAACGTATGGCTAGGAAATGGGAGTAACAAAAAAGAATTCCTAAGGCAGAGTGTAGACTATTTGAAAATGACTTTATTAATATACATGAGAGGTATTTTTATTTTTATTTGACAGTATTTGTGTATTTTATTTAACGTAGATATTTAATATAAACGTAGATATCAAAAATTTATGGTATTTAATCACTCTATCTTTAAAAAAATTTATGTAGTGATTATAATATTGAAACCTGACTAATGAATACTGTGCCTAAGAGTTCCTAATTTGTTACCAATGTTCCTCTTATTGTTACTGTCCCGTAAAAAAATACGAAGTTTTGTTCATTTTTGTTTATATTTGTTAAAATATATATATTTTAAATATTCCAGACGAATATTTAGCAATTTAATTATGATAATTTCCAAAAATTATTAACGTAACTTTATAAATAAGCATTATATTGTAAAATTTCAGGGTACGTTTGACCAGATGGTAACAAAAAGCAGTGAATATCTTTATTATTTTGTGATTACCTTAAAAAAGTAAAGAATTAGCATTAAAAACGTACACAGTATTATTATTGCTACCTTATTTCTTCAATAAAACCAACTAAGTAATGTGTGTGGTTTCTATTTACTTAATTGAATCTTAGTAACAAAATAGGAATTATCGACTGCCCCGACTCAGTAGATTTAACTTTACAGCTTATTTTGTAGTTCGAATCTCTAAAAAAATACATTATCTAGAATCTTTAAGAACCAGGTAATAATATGCGCTTAAAATAATATCGAAAAGTATTAATTTCAAATTAGCCTATGCTGTCCGCCAAATGTACAAACTTTTTTAGAAACGCTCACACAAATTATA
This sequence comes from Pandemis heparana, assembly GCA_963854515.1. Classification (NCBI taxonomy): domain Eukaryota; kingdom Metazoa; phylum Arthropoda; class Insecta; order Lepidoptera; family Tortricidae; genus Pandemis; species Pandemis heparana. The sequence goes on along the minus strand of OY978011.1, from coordinate 12,476,318 downwards.
GCGCGATAGAGTATATTATGAAGGTTTCATAATCATGTCAATTATTTTCCTAGTTCCAAGTAGGAAATCTATTGACTTTCTTCGTGAGTATTGATTTTTTATTTACAACACGATTGAAGTATTATCGTTATTTGTTATCGCGTCATAAAATCTGACTACAGATTGTTTGTGATTTTTAATATCTTAGAGAAGAGTAGGGTATGAAGGTGTTCATAGACAGGCATCTAACACCAGCCTGTAGGTTTAGATTTGATCGAGTCTATATTAAAAAAAAAAAAACAAATAATTTAATAATTCCGTTCTGTGAACCGGGATTTAATCAATTTACCAACCTACATTTGACAAATTCATCTTTTGGCAAACATCATTTCATTTGGTTTTGATAGACTTAAAAAAAATGGAAACCTTATCGCGGGACTGACTTCGTGAGTTGTGACTAATTAGGCGAGATTGTACCTAGTCGCGTATTGGTAATTGGTAATTGGTTTTGGTTCAATACGAATAACGTACTACAAAAAAAAAAATTGGAACGTATAGGCTGGTGATGATGATGATTTTAAAGAAATATCGAATAAGGTAAGGATGTTTGAAAATTGACAAAATAAACTAGTCATTTGATTACGTGATTGTCATTCGTACAAATAAACTAAGGCACTTGTCTTATTTTGTAAGTTCTGTTCTTTTGAAAGCTGTAGAACTCAAAATCAACTACTGGTTGGGTTATCAGCATGTAGGTTATCAATATCACTGTGTCTCTGGAATAAAACCCCAAAAGTATCCAATTGCGAACTTTTTTATAATGAATGCCCGTGATTTTGATAAGTGCGTAGGTAATTAACTGTAAAGAGGTTTATTGCAAGGCTTTGACTACTTAACATGCCTACACAAAAATAAACTTTAAATAGTCTGTTTTTTTAGCGTGGTTGCCTTTCTATCACTACTTAATCCCCTGCCCTAGTTAATTACTTATACAATCGTTGAACTGTGTTTAAAACGTGTCAGTTCATAGAAAACTGTCATTTTAGACTCGTGACGTGTTTTAGTTAGACCATTTTTTTATCTAAACATTTTAGCCCTAGGATCGCAACTAATATCATTCTCCATTGTTCCAGTTACCTTGTCTCGGGCGATGCGGACGGGAAGTGCTACATCTGGGATTGGAAGACGACGAAACTTTACAAGAAGTGGAAGGCGCACGATGGAGTGTGCATATCAGCATTATGGCACCCTCACGAGCCCAGTCGACTGCTCACGGCTGGCTGGGACGGAGTTATCAAGTATTGGGACTGAGGAATCCAAAGACATTTGCAAAGTTTAAGCGAGTTATCTGAACTACAAGTTATGAAGTTCGTGGCTAGGCTACCGGCATTTGTTTTCACGTTTATAAGCGAAACAAAAATGATGATGGTTCAATTATTTGGAACTGAAATGATATGTACATACGTAACCGCTGCGACGTGATTTTTTGTGGGTATTAACTTTGGGTATGACACTGGATGAACTGGTTTGTTGCTTTAATTTGATAACCCGTAACTTGGGTGTCTAAGAAAATGTTGCACGGAATACCTACGTGCTCGATAATTTTTTTCGGTATAAATGTTCACACATGTTAATTAACAACGTGCTTTTATGCATGCTTATAGTACAAGTAATAAGTACCTACATTGTAAGCGGTTTCAGTTTCGACATGTTTATTTGTTTGCTCATTTCTATCACGTGGTTGAGACATATGCCATTGCTCAGGGTAGCAGTTGCTCAAAATTAGCATGCATTTGTGCTAATGTTGAGCTTGTGTTTAGATTATTTGTACGTTGTACCCTTAGTTCAATGTGTGAAGCCAAGTGACACGATATGTCATTTTTTTTATCGACAGTCGTTTATCTGTCGATATAGATAGCTTCCATAGTATTTGATAACTTCCACTTCCACGTTAATAGGCTCTTTGTTACCTTTAATGAGGATTGGTGATAATGAGCTAATTTCGATCCTTGGTATGCGCTTACATTGGAGTGAAGCAGAATCGAAGTCACATTAAAAGGGAAGCGCGCAAGATTTGGATTTTAATTAATGTGTCGTTTTGATGCATCCTTAGAGTAGAGTTTTAAAGGCTCGTGCATTCATTGACAGATATATTCATCACACGGGCTTAATTATTATTACTTGACAGGGACTTCAGTTCAGATTTAAGTCCAAAATAAAATGCGCAAGCGACCCTCAGAATAAATTTACACAATAATATTATTTCATGCTGAAAGGCGGACAAGTTATACAAATAGGTATATCTTACACGCAAGATATATTTGCATGCGACTATGACACGAGTGTTCTAGAACACCTCAGTATTTACACGAACGAGCAAAAATAACGGATTGCTTTTCATACAATTTTGTATATTATGTTGTTCCTTATGAATGTAAATTACCTAATTTAGTAAAAACAATTGTAAATATTATAACAGCTGAGCTATCAGTTTTTAAGTGCATTGTGTCGATTTATGTAATAACTGATAAGACGTTATTGTGTTAATCGAACAGACAAATAAAACAATCAGATAACTTGATCACTTTTTAATTTTCTCCTCCCGAAATACCCCTACCGTGAACCGTAAATAGGTTAAAAACAAGACATAGACTACACAAAAATCTCTTAACATAAATATTTTCCTATTTTTTTCCTCATTTCTTTTAACATCGTCGTAGCCGTCTCTTTCATGTTTCGGGTGGTTAAGCCGCCTGCATGGGCTGCTTGTAGGGCTCCTCGTACATCACGTCGAACTTGTACTCCATGCGGCACTCGCGGCAGGCGCCGTTCTCCGTGAACTGGTCGAAGCTGATGTTGTTCTCGCGGAAGGCGGCGGCGAGCGCGGCCACCAGCTCGTCGATCATGGCGGGCGTGTGGTGCGGGCCGGGCGCGAAGCGCAGCCGCTCGGTGCCGCGCGCTACTGTCGGGTGGTTGATGGCCTGCACGTAGTGCCCGCGCCGCATCAGGGACTCCGCCACCTGCGCGACCTTGTCGGCCCCCTTTATGGGAACCGGCACTATGTGGCTCACCGACGGCAATTGCGGAAGTCCCGCTATCAGCAGCGACAGCTTGAAGTAGCGCACGATCGCCTGATGTTTCGCGCGCAGCGTTCGGCCCTCGTCGCTCGCGAGCAGCCTTATCGCGGCCAGCGAGCCCGCCAGCACCGGCGGCGGCAGCGCCGTCGTGAAGATGAACCCGGGAGCGAGGGAGCGCACCGTGTCCACCAGCAGGGAGGAGCCGGCGATGTAGCCGCCGACGTTGCCGAACGCTTTTCCCAGCGTACCGGACACTATGTCAATCATGTGCTCGATGCCTCTCTCTTCCCCGATTCCAGCACCATGTTTCCCATATAATCCTACAGCGTGGACTTCGTCCACAAAAGTTAAAGCTCCATACTCGTGCGCTATTTCGCACATTTCTTCTAATGGACAGATCGCTCCGCTCATGGAATGAACAGTCTCAAATACGACTAGCTTGGGTACCCCCTCCGGTGAGGCCGCCAGCAGCTCCCGGAGGTGGTTGGGGTCATTGTGCCTAAAGATATGTTTGGGGGCCTGGCTGTGCCGGATACCCTGGATCATGGAAGCGTGGTTACCGGCATCGGAGAAGACAATACAGCCCGGCAGAAGTTTTCCTAGCGTAGAGAGCGTCGCGTCGTTGGCGACGTAGCAGGAGCTGAAGATGAGAGCGGCGGGCTTCTTGTGCAGTTTGGCGATCTCGGCCTCGAGCTGCTCGGTCATCTGCGAGTTGCCGGCGATGTTACGCGTGCCGCCGGCGCCGGTGCCGTAGGCGCGGATGGCGCCTGCGGCCGCGTCCTGCACGGCGCGGTGCCGCGACGCGCCGAGGTAGTCGTTGGCGCACCACACGGTGACGCGCCGGCCCTCGCCCTCCAGCGCCGACGGGTACGCGCCCTCGGCAGCCAGCCGCGCTACCTTGCGGAACACGCGATACGAGTAGTCGCGCTTCTTGGCACTGATCTGCTCGTGGAAGAACTTCTCGTAAGGGTAGGCGCCACGGTCCACGATGTCCTCGGTCATCTCGCGCGGTGCATCCGACACGATCGAGTTCTCCTGGATGAAGGGGCACTTGGTCTCGTCCTGACCCAGAGAACGGAATCCACGACTGATTATCGGACAGAAGTTGCCGTATTGTTTCATCAGCGCGCCTCCATAATTCCTCACGAACGCCTGGTTCAATGATCCCAAGAACGGACAGGGCATTTTTACGTAATGTTATTACACACGGTAACGACAACACTGGCGCTAAGCGCGAGTTAAGTAATGATGATCGGAGTTCGGGTTCAACGTTGGCTCGCACTGTAGCCGAACGTTTCGAGGGGCGTAAGTATTCAACTGGTGGCTCGAACGTCGGCGCCTCTCATTTATAAAGTCTGTGTCGTCATATCGATTGCTCCACAGTGATTCGTGAACAGTCAGCACATAGAATTTTTATTTTGATTTCGTAATGTGAGTGGGATTTTGACACTGAGTGTGAGGTGGCTACAGTCAAATTGGTAGACACTGTGCATAATATACGCTAATCCCATTGGTGGAAATTGATCTTTTTGACAGACACAGAAATAGTTGGAATATCGAAACAGTGGTGCCAGTGAATGAAAATTAACATTCCAACATTCGTCAACAACTTGCATGCTGCAATTATGAAAAGATAATATACATTTTTTTCACTTAATACTATTTAATAAAACAAATTTCATTCATGGAATGATTAATAAAATTTATTTTTGACCTGATCTCTTGATATTTTTATTTATGGCAATAAGACAAGCTATTCGAGTAGATGTTAAAAACTTGCTGTTTTTTTTTTATTTTTGACGTTACTTTGACAGAATTGACAGATGGACGCTATTGATTGACAGTGACACTGACAAGACAAGTCCGATCCGACGTTTTTGGATTTATTCGGGTGTTAATATTTCATTTGCAATTTACTTTGAATAGTTTGAATTCCTAAAAATGTTTACATTAAACAGTCAGTTGGAGTTACGAAGAGTAACAATTTCTAGCCTGATAACATGTATCTACTTACCCAGCATAGTTTCGGTAATATCATACAAGGGCTTACTTTACTCGGTAGGGAATGGATCTTCGGTCTATATTTTGGTCCTCATTTTTGTCGCGGAGCTGCTGAAGTCTTTCTATTTGAACTCCGCGAATGAAATCCAATCGAAGAAAGTGAAAGGAAGCAAGAACAGGGCTGGAGACATAGTAAAAGGATTCCTTTTCCTGCTGGGGGTTATGTTTTGCTTTTTTATCGGGATAATTTTATTTGGAGCACCAGTGCTGGATTGTCATGAAGAAACGCTGATGTTGTCCGCGTTGTTGACGCTGTTGACTGTGTTTCCGCTGATAGCTCATACTGGCGTGGAAACGTCGATGCAGCTGTTGTTTGGCGTGAGGAATTACGCGAAGGATAGTATTATGGAGATGCTTGTTACCAACGCCCTTCTGACTGTATGCGGTGCGTGGCTGGGCGCGGTTGTCATACCACTGGACTGGAACACTCCGTGGCAGCAGTGGCCTATTCCCTGCTACTTGGGAGCGCTTGGAGGCTATCTGCTCTCAAATGTGCTTAATGTCCTCAAAGTAACATTGTTGACCGCGGCATACAAATATCCTGCGTTGAATTTCCTTGTTCATATAATGACTAAACCAAAATAAGAAGTAGGTATTATAAGTTTAGATTGCGAAATTATTAGTCTGGATTTTTTAAAAGATTGAGTGAAAAATTCATTTTGTTTTATTATTGTAAGGTTCTGTAATTGAACAAATAAATTCTAATAAGTTTTAGCTGATACCTTAAAATAATGGGCAGGCAAATTTGTTGTAAATTTCAAAACAGTATTTTACAAGATTGTCTACAGTAACCATAGACATACAATAAGTTGATGATGCAAATGATGTGAACCTACTGTGGTCTGTGGTATGCTGAAAAAATGTTATTGGTGCCTAGTAGTATAAGAGGCCATCCATAAAGTATCACGAACAATAGTCTTCATAGTAAACTGTGTTTCAGGGGGCGGGGGGGGGTCCTAAAAATAAAAAACTAAATTTATTTTTGGAAAAGAAATGATGAAATTGGCTTGATGTTTTTTATGGACGGCCCCAAAGCCTGCATTTACTGCGTACAAGGCGGTGTGGCTTCAGTTTACAAAATGACTGTTGTAACATTTAATTTAACATACTCATGATTATTGTGAAAACTGCAAGTGTGAATCCAAGCAAAGTTATTTAACCCGTTGTATGCTGACATGGATCCATGCTCAATTTAAAACTATCTTTTTCTTTTTGTTTTTTTAAATCAGCAGAATTTGTTTGTATTAAAATTAAAACAGATGAGGCTAGAATGCAGTACTTTTTTGAGCTGCCGCATACAAGGGGTTAATGTTAATGTAATGTAATGACTGGAAATAAGTTTTATTTAACCACTGGATGGTTCACAGTGCTTATATAACTTACCAAATCTATTTTGATGGTATGTCTTTGGTTACTTATCAAAACAATTATGAAATCATATCAAAAATGAAACATTGTTGTTTCAAAAGTTTAACTTTTGCATTTAATTTCTTATCTGTGTTATTTTCGTAAAGGGTTTTCTTAGAGTTTAAAGTTAAATTAAAACAAAGAACATTTTACTAAATTATTAATTTATTTTTGTATTTTTGTTAAATATGTACATAGCCTATATAATATTCTACATTATTAATAAAATATGAAACTTAACCAACATTTGATTGATCACAATATTTAAACAACTCCTATTCTAGATGCATGTAACACAGATCATGACAACATGGTCTATCCAACAGTGATAAACAAACTTGCAACGTAAGTCATATAAGGTAACAATAGTTAACACATCTAAGGCCTTGTTGATATTTCAGTAACTTTCTATGACATTTTAGTACAACACACAATATTATGTCCTGTATACAGATGGACTATTTACAATATAAAAGCACTAGTATAGTGATAGTGCTGATGATGATGTTACACTTACTAAGTTCCGGTGCGGCCACGACTACGAGCGACGAGACTTTTTTCTGTACTTTGCGCGGCAGACACGCACGCCACACAGTGGTTACCTTGCAGGGCACGCAATGAACAGAGTAAACGGTCGCTGCGCTGTCGGTCGCTAGTTGTCGTGGCCGGAGCCGTTAGTTAAAGCCGTTTTCATTCAATATTTTCGATTTTAAATACAATAAAAGGCTAATCTTTAGCAAGATATAAATATTAAACTGTTAGTATTTTACTCGTCCAAAACCATTGTCTAACATGCCTTTGTACAGGTCAAGTATAGTAGCAAATGCAATTGTAGGTTCGTACGAAGATATTTGGCGAGTGAAATATGCAAAGAACTAAATACTGAGCCAACACAGTGTCGACATCGTCACGTCGTCGCGCTAGTAACGCTAGTTACACCTAGGCGCCGATAGTTTGTTAACAGCATTTTCAGTTACATTCATTTAACAAAAGCTTACACCGACCGTGTAGTCCTTCAAGTAATTTATTGCATCAACTTACATTTTACATTATAAATTGCTTATAGACAGACTAAATATTGAGGACACCAAGCTTAACAAGTATGAAACGTTGGGAAAAGTCTTAAAATACAACTGTATCCAAAAATTTTACTTTATTTATACAATAACAATGCAATAGGTATGCTGAGTTCGTATCTCAAAATCGATATTACTAAGTGGACTTAACAGCGTGCTTCAAGGGTTAGTTAGGTTTACAACTGATCAGAGATACGAGCTTTTAACGAAGTAGTTGCATCACCTACACAACCACTTCGGTTGACGTGTAGTAACTGTTACTACTTGCGTTCCAAAAAGTAATGAAAATTACTACACGGTTAGCGGTATGGTATGCATTGTTTGCGTCCCTGTCGGGGGCTGACAGGCCCGTGAGTAGAGACTACCATCACAGTATAAAACCATCCACATACAAAGCGCTGACTTCGCACTTACCCAAGTTTATATCAGCTATACACACACACACACACACACACACACACACACGTGCACACACGCACGCACGCACACACACACACACACACACACACACACACACACACACACACAAGCTTAATATTGCGTCAACTCTGTGGTCCAAATTTCCACACACACAAGTTTCAAAAATTCATCAAGGTGGCACATGGAGGCAGGCTATTAGTCACTTACGTCCCCTTACTGCTGGAACCGACTAAGTGCATCAATGATAAATGGGAGGTTTAGTCGGTTTTAGCAGTAAGGGGGCGCTTTGTATAAAACTTTGTTTTTTCATCTCTAGCAGGAAAATATACCTATTCATTTTATGAAATTTCAAATTTAAAAATTCTGACTAGCTTGTGTTGCTTCGACTTGCCAACCGACTGAGTTTTACAGTTACACTGAGAACAGAGTTTAGTCGCCAAAAAAAGAGTTAAACATTGGGTTAAACAATATGAAGCATGCAAACATTTTATTCACACATTTTTCCATCACTTTTATGATAAGTATTTTTTTAAACACTACGGTGCTTTCGTCTAAAAGCCGGTAAATAATACTAGGTATTTGCAAAGCCTTCGAGTCCATGGGAATATTCGCCACTATCAGCACCTATTCAAAAGGGACAGCAGCGTTTTCAAATTGGATAATTCCATACAAATTACGAATTCTCTATTCACCAATGAGACGCATATAAACCACAGGACGCACGTCCTTATCGCAACGTTAGTAAGTTATATTTTAGCCCAACCCTAATTTCGCTTTAGGTATAATTCACTAAGTACATTTATTTTGCCATAACGACAAATGTTTATTCCTCTACAATTATTCCGTGTCTTCGGTGATACTGATACTAGGATAATTGTGGATTTCGAACTTTATTCTCATGTATTTTTTATGCAGTGATGTTATGTCATTTCAATAGTTGATATTTCTAGTACTATCATCCAATAAATGGAGGCACATTATTAACAAAGTGACAGCATATCGTTTAAAACGTCAACAGCGTATTTACACTATATGTATTTTAATTCTAATTTCATTCCAATTTCACACTACAGCTATGTTTTTAATGTAAAAATAAAATATCATAATATATGCAAACATAATGATGCACCTTTTCAAGTTGTAGGTAAATAACTGTAGGTAATCGAAAAATAACGATGTTTGGTATTTAATACCGTTATTCATTTATTTTTTATATTTTTGGTTACCTTTACTCCTACAAGAGTGAAACGAGTGGTAACAGCCATTTATAAAATAGTAGAAGTCCCTAATGAGAATACATTTGTAGCACCTGTCCTAATTGGTTCAGAATCCCAGCGTATAATTGGCTAGCATGACAGGACTTCAAGACGGGTGTACAAAAATTTCAATATCAAAGATATCTCGCAATTTTTTGACTGATTACTAGCTCTCTACATCAATGGGCCTAGCCTAACTAATAATCTATTCCGTAAAATAAACTATGTGCTAAATAATACCCTGTCGCTGGATCGAGGAAACAGAATTTTCCAATCTAGATCGTCCAACATGGACAAGGAAAAATATGCAGCTATAAAAAAATGTGTTGATATTTTGTTTAGGCCGTTAACCTGTAGATATTTTTAGAATAAATTTCGAAGGTTAACGATCGCTTATTAATTATATTTGCAAAGATGTTGGATAGGTATTGCAATTAATTTATAATGTCTAAATACAAAACCAGCCCCATATCTGCTACAAATTACAAGCTGATAGTTGCGTCGAATTTAATACGGCGTTTTCTTTTTAGCAATTATTTGCAGAAAATTATTTTAGTTTTTGAATGTTGTACTTGCCATTTTTGAGGTGCGTCAAAGTCTTACAAAGATAGTCATAGAAATAACCAGTTTAGTAATCATTTTACATAAATCATGAAATACATTATACCTACACATATCTGTAAGTAAGTAAAATTAACATAGTCTCATTATTATTCAATAATATTTCATACAAATGCAAATGCACCGAGAATTTTTATAACAAACAGGGTCAACTATATAGTGAATAGTGAAATTATGCTAAGCGTAAATCGACTAAAATCTTGTTCTCGATTGGCCATAACAAACGACTAAGTAAGTTTTAGTTTAAGAAATGCAAGCTATTTTGCCGACTGTACTTGCATTGTCATACAATATACCCTTCATAACAAATTCCGTCAATTCGACCGCTGTATGATCTAACTAAACCAAAAAACAAACATTCATTGCAAGTTATAGATATAAAAAAAGTTTGCTACATGTTTCAAAAACTCTTTTGCACCAATAGCTGTATATCAGTAGCGCACAATTTTCGAGTAAGCTACCCTAAAAAAATTTTTAAGAAAAAAATTATATGATAAAATACAGGCGGTTTTAGATTATTCATCTTGTGGTCCGTAAATATTTTTCTCCTTTAGGGCTTATGAGGGATTAAAAAACGACCATTCAAGCTTACACAAATTTATACGTAAGCGGTTCCCCGGCGTCTATATACTTCCCATCCACGCATCAAAACTTTGGCATTACAGGGGTACCAACTTTGCATCAACTAGTGACCTAAAATGCTTTACTGTCATGCAATTCTCTAAAAAAACCTTATCAGAAAGTGATCGCTGCGCTCACGAGGCAATCATAACTTGACCCATCCACACACAGGCATTATAGGATATATGGATTTTGATGTCTGATTTTTTAATTTTTTTTTATTACACGGAATCAGATGTCTCGCCATTTGGCGTTCCGCACGACCAACGACAAAACACGGAAGACACCTGACTCCGAGTAAAGTCCCGAGCGAACGGGTCTACTTATGACTGTCTGCTATCCAGGGATTACTTAGCCGAAGTTTTGATTAGAGAATCGCACCCCTGCTATCACATAACGACGTAGTCGCTCCTTTAGTCAATTGTATGCAAGCAGCCGAGCAGTTGAAAGGTCGAAGAATACACTAACACATCCCAAACATCACATATCGAGTATAAAGAATAAAGTTTCTACTGGGTAAATAATGTTTTCAAGTTTCGCGTCCATAGTTAGTCACCGAAGGGTTGGCGGGGCGGAGTTTACGTGCTACTCGTATCGGGCTGGAAATAGTGGAGGCCGTTTATCTGCAACACAAAGATGTAACCTTTATTGATGAGTCATTTTAAAGGCTTAAGCCGTCTTGCAGGAAGAAATTAATCAGGACTTAGCAACTAACATTAAATCAAGACTTATTACAGTAATATTGCGACGCCTTTAGGCTTTTTCCATGCGCTGCGACGTACCGTCATATCGTATTCGGTGACGAAGGCGGGCACTTCGAGCTGGTCGCGCGCCATCACAGAGTACAGGTACTCGACGCCAGGCAGATTGTGCACTTTGGCTTTGATCGCGGGCGCCATAAACGTCGTGAACCACCACGTCATCATCTGCAAAACAAAATAATAACTATTTAGGTTTGCTAAAAGGTTATTTTATAGTAAATTTCCAGTACACATAGGGGCGTTAAAATAAAGAATTGGTGGATGTGGAGTTGGAACGCTCGACTGCGGCTTGCGTAGCTTTAATTTACGATTTTCGCGTCGTCCGAGTGTGTTAAGACCTAACGATTCTTAGATCTTACACTGGCCAGAAAGCGAGATGGCGAAGAGATCATGTCATATATGTCTTATAAGTCTCTCTGTCTTACGGATTAAATGTATGAAATCAATACCGTTCTTAAACGTCACGTTAAAGAAATGTGAAACGGCATAAATATGTCACAGGATTGCTTATCTTGCGATATCAATAACACGCGCTAGCTAAGCCGCCCGTAGCGTCAGTAGTCTCTCGCCTGCCACTGTAACCTAACGTGTGCCAACAAGTAATAAATGGAGTCGAGCTGAAATAATATGTATCAATCCACCACCACATCATATCCCCTACAAATATAAAATGTATTAATTATTCGATTAAGTACTTCAGCGAAGCTGCGCTGATACAAAAGATGAATTTAAAAAATTAAGAGATAACAGTGCGTATGAATATAATTGTTCAACTAACCTTAGTCCAGAATGTGGGATGTACAATATAAAACGCTTTCAAATTCTTCTTATATCTGAAAACAAACAAAGGTAAAATTAGTTCAGTAATTAGATTAGATAATAAAACAAATATTTCAGAGCATTTTGGTTTGAATTATAATAATGATGATTTAATCATGCGTATTAACTTTGAAACTTGTTGCCTATCGCCATCAGTTAGCTCACTTTTGATCATTAGTACTTGTAATTCCAATAAACCATCTTACATTTTAGGCGATGCCTACTCGACGTCACGTAACCACCATAGCTACGCGTCATATGCGGCTACTTGCCGCGTGACTACAGTTGCCGGCAAACATCTTGAGCATGACGTTGAATGCGCAGAAGTCAATTTAGCGTCTTATGGTATAAAAGTACATGCGCGAACTTACCCCTTCCACGTCGTTCTTGCTCAAGAGGTTTGCCGCTTGACTACCAATGCACTGGGCCTGGGCATACTCACTTGTAAGGCAGCACGGTGTAGACCTCCTTTAGCCAGGAGAAGGGCGGGTGGTTGCCGGACGCGGCCAGCGTGTGGAAGTACGCGATCACGTAGTCGCCGCGCACTATGGGGTCCAGCAGCTTGATCAGGTATAGGAGCGCCTGGAAGTGTTACAAAACAAACATGTGTTGAACAAACATTATACTTTGTCGGTCCGCTTCGAGTACACTGCCATGGATCTTCTTCAAACTACAACCACCAAACACACACGCCACTTCAACCTTCAAATGTGCCATTTTACCCTGTCTCTAGTGTTGCATTCAACTTCTGCCAACCACCTTTTGCAAATCGTGGATCAATCTAGCCAGTGGGTGTCCTACTATGCTTGCTGAGTGACAGTCTCCTTTCAAGAACTCGTTTACATCAGCGGTTATCTGTTCTTCGTCTTATAGTATACTAGCTGTTGCCTGCGACTTCGTCTGCAAAGAATTCGTTTATCGCTATCCCGCGGGAATTTTCCGGGATAAAAAGTAGCCCATGTGCTATTCCAGTCTTTTCTCTAGATATCTATGTGCCGAATTTCATCCAGATTCGTTGGGCCATTCTGGCGTGATTGAGTAACAAACAAACATCCATCCATCTATACTTTCGTATTTATAATATTAGTTAGATGGTCAGCCGACTGCCACTTCAACAAGAGTAAATGTTTAATAGGTAATTTTAATCGCTAGCGATGCCATTAATAAATTTACATCAAGTGCGCTTCTATTGAAGCGAAATAGAAAGAAGATAGGCAGGATCGACCAATCATATTTTCATTAAGAGTGGAGCGAGTTTTGGACTTGGAACTAATGTGATTGGTCGATTCTACAAGTCTCCCTCGTACTCCGCCTCGATGTGAAACACTGGTTCAGTAACAGCCTATTCACTCTAGCCTTGGAAAGGGTATTTCATCCCTTGGCAGTTCGCAGTAGGATAGGAAGACCGACTTTGCAAAAGTGTAGTCTTTTTAGGGTTCCGTACCTCAAAAGGAAAAAACGGAACCCTTATAGGATCACTTTGCTGTCCGTCCGTCCGCCCGTCCGTCTGTCCAGACCCTTTTTCTCATTAACGCGTGGAGGTATCAAACTGAAATTTATATCAAATACTCAGGTCCACTGCCCCTTGGAGCCGTGAAAAAATCAAACTTCTAAGCCAACGCAATCAAAAGATACAGCCGTTTATGCCGCAAATTTCCGCAACTCTCAAGGGAATCAAAACCTACAGGATACTTCCCGTGAACGCAGAATCTTGAAATTTGGTATGAAGGTAGGTCTTATAGCACAGATTAAGGAATAGTTGCGAAAACCGTAAATATGTAAGTATGTCTGTATATATCAGTGACCAATATAAAGTGACCCCACACTGCGTACATTTTGCTTTGGAGCAGGGCTCTGCTTACACTGGTTTATAGATATTTATAGATAATGATACGGAACCCTCGGTGCGCGAGTCAGATTCGCACTTGGCCGGTTTTTTTAATTATCAACTGCTGAACGATGTTACTCGACCAGTCAGATTGCGGTTAAGGCGCAGGGACGTACCTTGTCGAGGTCGATGTCTCCGATGGGGAACCACTTGCCGATGAAGACCACCACGGGTCGGCCGAGCCGGTCCACGCCGCTCTGGTACAGACAGCCGATGCCCGACACCTCGCTCAGGTCCTCGGCGCGCGCTCGTCGAAGAAGACGCTCATATCTGTAACAAGAAGACCACTTTGTTAATATAAAAATACGCTGTTATTTTTGGATAAGAAACGCCGATCACCGCTTACTTTCGACGATAATTTAGCTAGAATTATATAGGACCACTCTCCTGTGTAAGGTTTGCTTACTTCTTTTTGATAGTACGACTGCTAGGTATGTACTTATAAAATTGTTAACAAACTAGAATATTAGATCAATATGCTTTAGATAGTAAAGAATGTTAATTAACGTAGGATATTCAGACAGCAGAAGTGCCTAAACTGGTTTGACCTCCTGTCCAATTAGCAAGAGAATAATTAATAATTTCTATGCAGCGCGCACAAACCAGTTTTCCTTTACATTGTGTTCATAAAAGATGATGCACTGAAAACAATTACTTAACGAAATACAAATATGAACTTGACTAGTGTTTAGTAAAGAAAATAGATAAGCATGGTAAGTGTTAAGTGTTTTTTATTTAGTCCGTCTTAACTTCAGCCATTTGTATAAAATTTTATAGGTACTTATTATATAGGTAAATATACTCCTAGATTAATTCCTTGAGTACCTAGTCCGAAACCATTCTTGCCACAGACAAATTAATGCAAAGTTTTTTTTTTTATTCAAACAGGAAAAATATTAACAAGAATACGTTAAATTGATAGAGCTAAAAACCATTTATTAATTCTAAACGAGGTTAATGACAAGCGTGCAATGTAAATGTTAGCGCTCGTCGACTTTTATTTGCCGTCACGAGATTTTTTTATGCGCTTTACTGCTAATTACAATCTTATTCCTATCATGTTTAGAGTATCTTTACGGGTACGTGCAAAGGCAAACATTAAGTGTCTAAATATGTATAGTAATTAGATATTTAAGGAATGCCGTAAGGTCAGATAAAAAAAAATTAAGTACTTATAACATTATTTTTAATTATGGCTAACGTTCCTTAGTTATTCATAAAGCCGGGTACTTATCTGCGGCTCTTAGCGTAACTGTTGCACGTTACGGTAACCAAAAACCTTAGTGTGGACGTGGCTGGAGAGCCTGCCGCGAGCGGAACGCCCCGCCACACTAGGGTTCACTGACTTAGATAGCATAAAAATATATTAGTTGTATTTAAGGGCTCATTCTCCAATTGCACTCCCTTATCCTATACTCCCCACAAATTATGTACCTAACATGTACCTATAGATGGTTCTGTACTTAATATATTAGCAGTACCTAGATGAACCAAAACCTATAGGTACATGCTTATTCTTATTACCTATCTATACAAATTTTTAGGCCGTTACGTTACTCCCAAAACAGAAAAAAAAAACAATTGTTTCCTTTTTAAAGCATGTTTGTGCCCTTATCACTTGTTTCATTCTACTGGTTCCACTCAGAAAAGACAGTTCTACCCTTGTCTGTGTTATTGTTAAAACTTGTAAGTTCGTAGTCGCTTAGATTTTAGGACAAGGTCGGTCCGGCCTATCGAACTACTCGTAACATTGTGGCATGGATCATCATGAATTTTTATAACGATCTTTTTCCATTGCCCGTGTTATCTTGAGGACTCAGTATATTAACACCCACAAAGTCGTAGATGGTCTACGAAGCTAACGCCGTAGGTTTGCGTTTGAATTATGTACGATTGTCGGTCGCGAGCTCAGTTTTAAGCCCAAGAAAGGGTCGTGGCACATAGTCACTATATATGCTACCACAACTTTAGCGTATCATTTGCACGTACCTAATACCACAATTACCACATTCAGCACCAAGAACCCGACAGACGGGTTTTCTGTTCGTAGGCAGTTTTCGCTACAAATCGGAAAAATACTGCTACCTTACAAACGTAGTGTCACGTCGTGGCAGACATAACAGAGAGTCAAAACATTAACGTCTTTTTCAATGCCTACAAAATTGGAGGTAGGTAAAATAAATGTATAAGGTTTTAATGCTGTTAGAATCGAGTTAACAGCATACCCCAGTTTTCAGTGAAAACCTATGTCTCGCATGACATCATGACCTTTGTTACTCTAGTTCATGGCATTAGCATTCCACGACGAGAAGGGAAAGCCACTCTCATCTCGCAGGGAACCGTGTCAATGTCTAAGCGATCATTAACACGCCATAACGATCTCTAATTAATTAACTCAACGAGACGTTACAATGTGTACACAGCCAATTTTCTACGTTGAATCAAATATTGAACAAATATTTAGGATGGTTGATTTTTCTTATAATTTTAATAGCAGCAACAAGTACCATACTAAGGATACTAAGGGTGAGATTATAAAAAAATAACAGACTGTAACATACACGTTCTGCATATACATAGGTCTGTAAGTAATGGAAAGTCCGCTCAGAGTCCATTTTTTTTATCAATACCTAACCTTCTTGCTGACTGTACCCAGTCATTCAATCCAGATACCTACGAGAATGGTTAGCAAATTTAAATTTGAAGGCCTGGTTATAATCGAAAAAAGGTTCGCAAATTTTAAAGACAACTTTTACACATGAACATCGAAAATTAAATGAAAACTTGTATACAGAAGACTTATACATTACTTATACATACCTACATAAAGTTAATCAAACAGCCCGATGCACAAAGGTAATTCACATCAAAAGGACGAAGCTGGAAACCATAGGAAATAATTAAAACCAACAGTCTATTTTCGTTTCAAGAAATGTTCCATAGCTATAGCTATTTCCGTCCTCAACTGAAAATAGAATTATGAGGTCACGAGACCAGTGACGTACGTTTTAGAAGTTTTGATGACTGAAACACGCCTTTAGGGGTAAAAAGTTACGGTGTTATGTCAGTTGTATTCGTGTAAGGTTCTAGAGTTTATTTGTCCCCTCCATTAAGAAATAACAAAGTTCGAAGGTTGCTTGTTTATCGATAATTCTACGCTTCAGCTTTGGTATATTGAAGGTTTGGTTCAGTCAGTGATCGATAATTATGTATCAGTATAGAAATAGGTACCTTCATTTCCTTTACATGAAAGAACGATGATTACTCATACAAGATAATTGTGGCAGAATGGTCAGATTTGGCTTTAAATACTTATACCTAAAAACTTAAATATGTTTATTAGTACCTAAGTATATGTATGTCTTTTGTGAAATAATGGATTTATGTATAAATAAAAGATATGTAGTCAACTCGAGTACAGTTCAAGTAAACACTGTTCATAATATTGTTATTGATTTATATTTTTAACCGTTAGTTACACATTGAGCGTATCTGGATATCCCGTACCATGTTAAAACAATAAGAAAAACACACATTACAGTACTTTAGGTTACATAACAAAACCATATTAGCGCTACAGTGCCGGGTGCCAAATCAGCGAGAGTAAATATAGTGCGCGTTCGTTCAACTATTGTGCAACAAGTTATGTTGCCAAGGCCACATTCAAGCTTGCAAAGCTTATCAAAGAATTTACACATAAAAAGTTAATAATAATATTAGTTCGCGTAAAGAGAAAAGCGGACAAAAAAGATCAAAAATAGCGAAATGATAAACTATCAAAAGTAAACAGTGAAATAGGCAGGCATCTGACAGAGTAATAAATAATACTATGTGTAAGGGTCATTATACTGAAAATATTATATTTTAGAACTCGAATACTTTAGGTATGTTTTTAGCGAGCTCGAATACTTTACGTGCGTTTAAATTGTATACCTGTTTAAATGCAACATATTTTGGTTTGAATTAGCCGATGAAAGGCAAAGCGTTTTTCAAACGTTGTTTCACGCTGACCTTAACTGCGGAGTTCATTACCATCCGAAACATGTTTCGCTATTATTTAAAACTAGGTATATGATTGTAAATACATAATGTAGGTAGCTACACTGACAACGAAAAAGTAATAAATAAATAAAGTTAAGGATCATGTCAGACAATATAAATTACGAACCAATTTTCTTTTTTTCGGTCATATTTTTCACCCTCTTTCACTCGTTCACACTTCAACAGGAAAAATGATACTACGGAAATCATTTTGTTACACGCCGGAAAAATAGTCGGTGATTTGGAAAGATAAGGAACAGAATGTGCTGGCTGACGGGTGACTGGGATGTAATTTTCTTTAAAATTACCCAGTTTCATAACTTAAAATGGCAGTCTTTAGATATGATCTGGGTCTGGGGCTCTAAGAATGGCTCAGAGCTTTGTGTGTATTACCAGGGCACACTCCATAAAACTTAACCTGCGGGCGGGCGTTGCCAAAACGATCTCGAGATATTTTCATTCACAATTCAAATGAATTTCCGCTGACCCCAGTAAAACAAAAGCTTCTATGTATTTCACACTCATTCATATTTGATTTTGTGTGGCTTCGTGTTAGGGACGAGCGGGTACGCAGTGAATCAACTTTTTCATGTTACAAATGTATGTGTAATCATTTACTGTGCTTCTATTTTCTTAATGCCTCTCGGCAAATTTCGTTTTTCATGTAACTGACGTGTGACGTCTGAACTGAAGAAACTAAAAGCACTGTAAGTTGTACCCTTTTGTGTTTGCTCACAACGTGGTATTAAGTCATGCTACCAAGGACGTAACTATGAAACGTGAAAACAAAACAAAAGCACTACGCTACGCGCGATTTTCCAAATTCAGATGTTACTGCGTAGTGGATAAACTCAAGAGTAAACTGGAGTGGGTGTGACGTGTAACGTAAATTGCATATCGGGCGGCTGGCGCGGCGCCATTCCGCGGCGGCGCCCGCCCTCTAACGTCACGGCAGCTGTTGACCACTTAGGAACCGAGATGGGTTGTTTGTATGCTGATCCTTGTAATTTTATACCGGACACATAGTGCTAATGACGTATGTGAGAATGGAGAAATAAATGAAGCTCCAAATAACGATAGCGATGATTAAACATCTACTTCCAATGGGAAAATAAGGCAATATAATGTAGGTTTACACTTTGTTAATCCATAAATCTTATATCATCGTAACTGCGTCATTCTCCAATGCAGATACAAGTATCTACGCAAAGTATCTACTCCCTCTGTCCTTTTCATTATGCGAATTAGGGCACTTTTCAGCGTTCTTTCCTCAAGCAAGGTTTCCTAAAGTGGATAGACATAGACACTAGACAGTTCTAGATTGTGTACAAGAAGTTCAGTACTAGAGTAAATAGGTCATGCAAGGGTGCTCCAAGCGACCTGCTCTCCCAAGAAGCATCAAGGCCCACTTCAGGCATGCCCTAGAAAGAGTTGCTACGGATTGCTAACGAGCAACTTGTATCACCAATGTTATTATTGTTGTTTAAATCACCGTATTACTTTAAACGTACCGTGGCATGAATTGAAATGGTTACGATAATTAACACTGTGACAAAATTGGAGTAGGAATCACTATTTCAGTTTCTAAGAGTGTAAAGCTAGGTTTGAAATGTCCGTCACGATTATATAGTACTTTTAAGGCGAACTAGCTTAAGGACAAACGCAATGTAAACGCTAAATATTTCACAATTAGCTAGAGTAATAGTCAAAAACCTTAGCCGTATAGAATTGCAATCTGCTATTTTTAGTGCATAAATGTTTGGCTCTACGTTTTTTTTTAATCATTTTATGGGAAAGCTTCCAGGAGCTGAGGCCCGATTATTAAAAAGCATTATTCGAAATTGCCTACCATTAGAAAGTGTTTTGTGAGCAACCTGCGTAAAATGGTTATATTTTCAGTAGGTCCATTATAATAGCATTCGATAACCCGCTTTGTCTCAAGCAACTCCATTTACAAAGCAATATAGCTTTAAGGCGTTGTAACTTGTACGTTAAATCAGAGCTCACTTCAATGAAAGTAATAACTTTTTTTCGGATGGACGCTTTAAGGTCAAACTACTATAATATTTCTTCGATATAGACTTGTATTACAACTTTATAAGTGCGTGTTAACATTGTAATAGTACAGTCAGCATTGACCTAGTGATGGAAGTAATTCGTAGCGATAGAGCCGACCGCACGTGTCCAGTGGCATACGTCACTTGATGTGATGTGCCTATCACGCGTTAGGTATAATAGTTTTATGAACATCACTTAATTAATTAACAAAGACAGGCGTTTCTTTGATGATGTCCAACGGAGTTCCATATTTTTGAACTACGGGCTCTAGAGTTGATGAAGATTCCGTTACCGCTTCCTCATAATGAGGAAGTTCCAAATTTTTTTGAATTCCTCTACCGCTACCTCTTCCACATAAACGAAATTAAAAAAAATCCTTTTCTTTTTCCGCATCCTCTTAAATTTAGAGGAATATTAGAGGAATTTCCATTTCACCGCGCATATCGCGTATTCACTCGCGCGCTCGTACATTTTCATTAAAATAAACCTACCAGTGGCGAATTTTGAGTATTAAAATGAACTTTATGTGCATAATTATGTTTTCTATCATAAATGATCAAACAGCGCAGTAGTTAAAAATAAATAAAATTAATAAATAAATAATTAAAATAAATAAATAAACAACTACTGCGCTCTTTGATCTATTCGAATTTTTAAAACTTCAACTAGTATTATGTCACTCACAAAATCCTATCACTCTTTCTCTTCCTTAATACTTCCTCTTCCTCATAACCACTTCCTCATCAACCCTACTCTTATAGTAGGTACTTACTGAAACGAAGACTGGAAGCTATCCATAAAAAAGTATTCAAGTAAAGGTAAATTTATTTGAAATACCTACTTAAAACATCTTTATGTAGTTTGAGTACTGTCTACTGCTTTGTCGACTAATGCAAACTAGAATAATTAAACAGGTATATCTCAAAAATCTAGAACTGTCAGACCGTGTAGTGTATCCTTGTTCTCAAAACGTTCACGTAAATCAAACAATAAATCTAATTATATACACCACTGATAATAACAAAGCCAAAATCTCCGTGAAGCAAAGACTTGGCTTCAACCATGGCCACGTTACAGATTCCAGTTGCATTCAGAGATTAATTACGGTTCAGTTCGTGAGACATAGACGGGACATCTAGCTATAATACGAGTACGTTTGTTAACTCGTTTGAGAATAAAGGGGTACCTAATTACTGACAGTAACGCGAATCCTCGTTTTTACTACAAGAGTTAGCGATTGTGTTCGAAACCGAAGATCACTTTATAAAGTCTAAGTCTAGTGATCTTATAAGATCACTTTAGTGAACACAAAATATTTACCTTGCTACTACGCTACTAATTGGAAAATGGACCTCCGCAAAGTAACGCCTGATTCAATAAAATATTTAAGATCACTTTAGTTATGAGCACGAGGATCTCATTCATGACACTGACACCGATATAATAGTGTCGCTTTTACAGCCTGTGCACTTTGCGTACTTATACTTATTTAAGCGCAAATGCAGCGCGTTCAATCAAATCAATGCGTTTGTGAAACGATCATCATAATGCGCGTAAAAAACAAGTGGTGTGCATTGCATTGCATGGCCTCTTAGCGGCAAACGAGAAATTTCCAAGTCTTCCCCTCCTTTTGGCCTTGCTTCATTGTTGTTTACTTGGTGACGCGTGAGAACTGCGCACCGGATGTCATAAATTAAAACAAATTTACTCGGTTTTTTTCACCGCATTAACAATGAAAATTTTGTGTCGCTTGATAGCGGCAAATGTAAATATTGCTCATTTTCATACATATGCGATTAAATTGTTTAATCATATTACCTATCACGTCATGTTTAATGATCCACAAGTTACCCACTGTTGTGGTCGATAACACATAACACCACATTTTTACTATACACTACAAAATACAATAGCCCAAAAAGCAAAATTACAAATTTTGTAAAAACCAAAAAGTATTAAATAATTTCTAAAAAACCCACGGACCGCAGTAAAATAACTAGCGAAAGATAAAACTTAAACGTATTTACAAAGTGTTTACACGCACTTATTCACCTACCCATTATTATAGTGACAAATCTATGAAAATCCACCGGGGGCTAAAAAGGGGATTGCATGTTTTAAATTTGGTATACTCTAGTATTGTAGGTTGTAGGACAGCAGGTGCAACGGGCGGCCATTTAATAGTCAGTCGAGCGAGAGTTAAGGGTCGTCGTTTTCGTCTGTCTTCATCGTCGAATAGGTATATGCAAGTCGTTAACGTCACTTTCCTGTGACACTCCGTTTCTTTGTCCTTTCCTTTCGTTTTATTCTGTTTCTGTCCCATACATGAAACAGGACGTAGACAGTCTGATTAATAAACAGACGTTATTTTAAATAGGTTAACGAGTGTAATAATGAATGGAACTACGTTCGCGGATTAAAAATAGCACTTGAAAACGGCACAAGGTTGATGATTGGAGAGTAATGTTCTAGATATGAACTACTATATCTAATTTTATAAAGAATTTTTCATGTTTATATACCTACCTAGTAAATAATGTTGAATTAATAAGAGATAAGATGTTATTGGAAGGTCCTAACGTAAGTTCGATTTAATGCTCGCAATAGCCTGAAGCAGACCGCCGCGCCGACAAAATACGTCTGCTCGACAATCGTTAAAGTTTTACGCCTTCAGTATCAATTTTACTGCGGAAATAAAACATTCAACAGCAGTTACAGAATAAAATATAACACTATGTTGCATATGAGCCGAAACTTGAATGTGCAAAGGAAATGCGAAAGAATGTAAAATCTATAAAAGACACTCGCACTTTCTTAGTAAATTTTAATCGGGTTTAAATATTTATTTGCGAATAATTTGAGGAATCTTGATAACTACGTGTTTCGTCTGCTATTTTCGTTTCAATCTAACGTAATATCACGAAAATAATAAATCGCGTTGCGTTATTCAGGTCAAGCATCAGAGGGCTGATTAATATATGTAATACTCTTCGAATTTCATCAAAGAAGGAAAACTAAGACTGAAACAAAGTAGAAGTGAACCCTGTGCTGAATATAATTATTTTAGAACGTTAGATTTAGCAGAGGACAGTCCCTTGTCTGGGGTCTGGGAGTACCCACTGTTTTTCTTTTTTATTTGACACTTCAGAATTTAACATGTGGTAAAACAGAGACTCCCTACAATCTCGCCGATTTTAGTGTAAAGTGGTAGCTTATATCTAGCATATTTTTACTTCATTAAAGGAAACCTATCAGAAAAGACAAGAGACGCTGTTGTCGATGGCTTAAAGAAAAAAAATACCAATAGGAAAGCCGTGATAAACGAGGCAAGGAAAATGAAGTAATCGTAGTAAGAGGAAAGTTGGGCGAAGGAATAAATCTCGGCTTCGAACATCAGGAGCTTGCGATCCCTACCGAGCTGTCCCGCATTGCTAAAGACAAGGAAAAGGCCACGGTGCTAACGGAAAACGTTCGCTAGTTGGAGAGGCACTGAAAGAAGAGGACCACTTAGCTGCCACACACCTGTGGCAAGTGGACGGGCAGGGCACAACGCGAATGTCCCGTAGGGTGCTTGGTGCAGGATACACTAACTCCAATCAATTTTTTTAAAGTAGCTGTTGGGTTAGAAGCGCGTAATACTGTGGTTCTACTTACTTTTCCTCAGCGGTCTCCTCGACAGAGGGCTGCGGTGCCAGAGTGTTCAGGTCCGGCAGTTCGACTGCCATTGTGTCCATAGCCATGTTCACTGTTTATAACTTTCACTTATCTTACACAAAGTCATACACTCTAGTTACGATTTAGTTCACTGTTTTCACAAAGGCTAATAGATTTATATAAAATGTTAATTTTCTATTGGGTTTCAAAAAAACATCAAATGATATTTCACGTATCCAACTACTCCAGCAAGGTTTCGTAATATATGTTTAATTATTAACTTTCTAGCTAACGAACGTTTTGCATTTCAGTACTACGTTCGCAGAGAGTTCATTAGAGAGAGCATGAAACTTTACAGGGGTCAGTCCAGTAGGCTTATTGTCTAACTCGCTCGCAATCGCCATCGTGTTCATTTTGACAGTTCATGTATCGGCTGCCAATTGGCATCGGAATCAGCTAGCTGTCACATTCATACAAGAACTGTCAAAATGAACACGATGGCGATTGCGAGCGAGTTAGACAATAAGCCTACAGACTGACAAACTGGCAAGTTTGTGAGATAACGTTATTCACGTAACGTAACTGTGGGCTCCTAGAATGCCATTCGGGTTTGTCTTGTTGTCTCATTCACTCTTATGGGTTTGATACTTGAATCGGCCGAGTGAGGAAGACAGCAAGATAAACCCGAATGGCATTCTAAGAGTTCATGGACTGCACAGGGGTCTTCTCGCTGAAGTCTAACGCAATAGGTACTTTCTTAAGGAAGAAAGTAAGATTTATCTTACTTTGGGGATGAACTAAGTCATAAATGTAATAATACTAGCACACAACAGAAATGCTTATATTTGTGACATGCATGTTTTTATATAATGTAATTTTTGTTGATGAATAAAAAATTTTTAAATCTAAATCTAAATCAAACAAATGAATTCATTTTTCTATTTCTGTTTCTATTTATTTATCTACTCGTAACTTTATGTGGATAATGTTAATGTATATATTTTGGAGTGAAGAAGGTAATTTTGGGGCGTACCTACGTAAGTATCTATCGCACTCATTACGGTAAGAATTATTGACGATAGTCATGGAAAAGCTACAACAGCAATGAAGAGCGGAAGTTTTATGACGACGGAAAGTTAATGCCTCTCATCAAATAGTATTCTATTTAATTAGAAATGATAACAACCGGGTGTAATCACCCAGGTGGTAGAATAATAAATAGCTAAAGTTAAGGTATAAATGAAGTATCGGTAAAGAGAACAACATGGTCGGTGTATTATCTAAGACCATATTCAACTGTTTTTACAACTTATAACTAGCGACCCGCCCCGGCTTCGCACGGTATATTATGCATATATTATACATATAAACCTTCCTCTTAATTCACTCTATCTATTAAAAAAACTGCATCAAAATCCGTTGCGTAGTTTTAAAGATTTAAGCATACAAAGGGACATAGGGTCATAGGGACAGAGAAAGCTACTTTGTTTTATACTATGTAGTGATGCGTTTGTAGGAGCGTAACTAATGTTGATGCGAGTGTAGATTTGATATAAGCACAGACGAGTACTGTACCTACATGTATATACCTCGCTTCCCGAGAAGAGGCAGAAAATTGTAGTGCTAAGATAATTTATAGCATCTACTGTCATATTCTGATCTGAAGCTATTTATGAAGTGGAAATGGGTCTAAGTGCTATTGTTGTTTATTGATCCTCATTTCAATTTCCGAAGACTCAGGCAACGCACAATAAATTTTAGATAAGTACTTTATGGGCATAAGATTCGGAATAATCTATAAAAACCAGTTCTGTTTATATCTAGATTGATATAGAGTGCAACTTTCGACAGCCGTAATGTAATAGTACCACGCAGAAGTTCCATAAGCCGCTCCTACGATTTTAAACACTGAAAGTACCGGAGAGATAAATATTTATTTAACGGTAATATTTTCGGAAGGTTTACAACGCGGATACGTTGTATGAATGCCCATGTCTAGGAAGTTTACATTGGCGTAAATAGTACAGGAACCCTTGAATGTTTCAATTAGTAGAGCAATAAGGAACGCGTGAAAAATATTCAGCAACATAACTGAAATGGTTGCACGAGCTATTGAATGAACTAAAACCTTGTACGTATCTCGTTGCGGAGTAGCGGGGTTTAGTTCATGTATAATGTATATGGAAATGTGGAGCCACATTGATGTCTGACTGATTGAATAAAATAGTAAGAAAAGTTGAACAAGGTGGGTAGAGCCAAAGTTACAAAAATTGAATGCTTTGTTGATTAAATTAATCACTTTTCGACATATAATTTCAGTATTTTACTCATAAAAAATATTTTATACTACATCGCAAGAAAATAAATGTACTTTAACTTGTAAATATAATAATACGTTATAACATGGAAAGGAAACCCTACAGGGCGTTAGCCACGTGGCTGTTTGAGATCGCATTAAAACCTCGATGCCGGCATTATAGTGCAAGTATTCCAAGAAAAGGCAGGAACAAGACAACGTGGGAGGGAACAGATAAGAGAATATATAAAATTCATTCATTGTTGTACGACTAGATCATTTTTGCCTAAAGCCTAAAGTCAGAGATTCGGGTAAACATACATTCGAGTAAACTTCGCTTTTGAGTTAAATAAAACGATTTGGGCAAGTGTTACAGTTAAAGTACACAAAAAAATAAATAAAGCATAATATAATATCCAAACACGGAAATAAACATGTAATACCTACAAAAGGTTAAAAACAACATAATAATAGCTGTGACACGGGATCCACGCGAAAATTCAATGACGTGCATAATTGAGTCCCGTCAATGTCATGTGTAGTTTTTGTGAAAACGTGAGCAACTTAATCTGTGGATCATCATAATACCCGCCACATTTTGATATGTTTTTGGTGGAAAAGTGACGCGTGTTATATTATTAAGACACTTCATGTAAAGTTAACTAGATTATAAGAATTCGTTTAACTGTGTATAGGTTCTAAGAATACTTAATCTCTGTGCACCGGCGACGTACCGGAGGCGCTGCAGACGCTACGTTGCGAATTCCTTTAGATAGCTCGCCTCGCGACGGCTCCGATGCACAGTTCGAGAGTTAAAGATAAGTCAGATCTAAAATATTATTCAGACGGTTCGGACCTGAACTTTCAAACATTATAATTAAATTGTGAATTGAACTTTTACATACAGTTTACACTATAAAGTGAACTATTACCCAAAGTGTTGTCAAATCGAATTTACTGTTTACACTAAAAGGTGGACTTTTGTACGTATTTTGTGTTAAATCGAATAAAAACATTTGAAAGTGATAAAATAAACTTTATTTATTAACTCCACGTCCGAATCGCATATTTGGCGCAGTCGGTAGGATGTCCGAGGTCTTTCTGCAGTTAAACAACTACGAAAAAGACCTCTATCTGGTAGGGAAGGTGTTATATTATTAAGACACTTCATGTAAAGTTAACTAGATTATAAGAATTCGTTTAACTGTGTATAGGTTCTAAGAATACTTAATCTCTGTGCACCGGCGACGTACCGGAGGCGCTGCAGACGCTACGTTGCGAATTCCTTTAGATAGCTCGCCTCGCGACGGCTCCGATGCACAGTTCGAGAGTTAAAGATAAGTCAGATCTAAAATATTATTCAGACGGTTCGGACCTGAACTTTCAAACATTATAATTAAATTGTGAATTGAACTTTTACATACAGTTTACACTATAAAGTGAACTATTACCCAAAGTGTTGTCAAATCGAATTTACTGTTTACACTAAAAGGTGGACTTTTGTACGTATTTTGTGTTAAATCGAATAAAAACATTTGAAAGTGATAAAATAAACTTTATTTATTAACTCCACGTCCGAATCGCATATTTCGCGAGAACGAGCGGGTGGTCTTCCTAACTTCCTACGTCATTGGGATCTGTAGGATGAGGCTGAGGCCACAATAGAAAGAGCTCCGAAGTCCGAAGGAAGAGAGTTGGAAATTGTATTTATGCATCCGCGCGCGTTGAGAAACTTCGTTGGCGTGATGTAGAGCGACATTACTGACGCTAGCTACTCATGCGTCGTAGTAGTCTAAGTAGTCGATGTCTCGGTGGCGCAAGGGTCGCTACAGATCTATCGATCTGATGAATTTTATCTCAAGTGCATCAGACTGTCGGTATGCCCTGTACCTATCTATACACACGGGAAAGCGACCATGAAGACGCAGACTCACGGGTATCAAGCTAGTCACTACATAGTACAAAACAAAATCGCTTTCCGCTGTCTGTCTGTCCCTATGTATACTTAGATCTCTAAAACTACGCAACGGATTTTGATGCTGTTTTTTAATAGATAGAGTAGTAGAGAGATTCTAGAGGAAGGGTTATGTATAATAAGCAGACGAAGTCGCGGGCAGAAGCTAGTCTAGAATAAATTCGTGAAATCTGAAATTACTGGGAAACGAAACGAGAAAAACACTAGAACGGACGTATCCATCGTCGCTCATCTGTTTATGAGAAATCGTAAACAAGCTTGATCTTTCTTACTGTTCCTAAGCTTTTTGCGCAGCACTCCCACGCGTCACTCTTATGGCTTTGTTATTGGGTTGAATTTTAAAACAATTTAAATCACGATACACAAAAACGCTAGTACCTATTCTATTTACGGATTACGATCAATAATAAAAAATGAATGAAAACTTAGATTTAACGACCGAGTTTATCGTTATCTTTATAAGCATGTTTTTGCTATTAAATATATAAAAAGGATGCTATCCTTCGCTTTTTTTATTAGACATTGCTTATGATCATGATATTTTCAGTACAGGGCGGCTGTAACTAGACATCGGTGTAATGTCCGCTCGACCCTTTCTATTTAATTACCTAATTTAGCATCAAAACGTTTGATTTACAACTACCTACATTTAATTAAGCTAGGCTAGGTTATGTTAACCCCTATTAGGACTAAGACAGACTACTAAAAATTAAGGGCGTTAATGAATCTGATTTATAATTCTAAGTAAACGAGTAACATTGTAATAAATCTTGTTATAGAGTTATTCAAGTACGTACTTTCTCTTTGAAAGATGAACAGTAAAAGGATCTTATTAAGTTGAAGTTCCCTGTAAGGCAAGGGATTCTCAATTTTACCGCGACACGGAGTCAACTAACGGACAGTAACTTAATCTTAATAATATCTTTTTGATATTTGTTGAAGTTAATAGGGATTTCCTACTATAAACCTGGAAGAATGAGGTTGTCATATCTCAAATAAATAAAAAGTATCCGAATATACCACTTCATTCATACCAATGTAAGATTAGAAAGTACTTTTATGCAACACATAATTATGAGGGGTATCAATTTAAACGCCGTCTAATCTAACAGCATTTGATCTCATCTTGGATCTAAGGCAATGAGCACATGTGGACTTCTTCTACTACAGCGTAAGGGATCTGATATCATCGAAGCAAATTTTACATATAATAAGATTTTGTATTGATTTATTTACTACAACCGTTTAAATACGTAACATCTGTTCTAGTTTCTAAATTAGGGCAGCAAATCCATTACCTCAATACTTAATTTATTCGATACAATAGTGATCACGGCCTGTCTTTCTATGAATTAAATTAGTAGGTAGGTTATGTTTAGTAAATATAATAGCAAAATATGTTTCGCCTGTGTTTTTCATTCAGAATAAAATGCAAAAACGATAAAATTAAGCAATATTTACAATAATATAACAGAATACGATGTGGTTATATACTAAGTATAGCTTAGTATCACCGGTTAAATATCAGTTACAAATATGTAGTAGCGTTCGTAATGCAGGTACAAGGTATATAGGTACATACTATTCTTCTCAACTGATCATTTAGCATCCATTTTGATCGTAATGCACTTCGTGAACAAAGGTTAATGGATTTGTGATGTACTTGGCCTGTGCAGATGTGGCTACTCTAACTGACTTATGATGTGGTCCAGAAACAAACATTCAGTTCACTCTTGAACCAATGGGTAAGCTGAGAGATGCCACAGAGCTATAAAGAATTCACAGAACAGTCTCATGAAAAAATTACAGGCCGGAATAAGATTGAATAATGATAAAGAAGTGGGGTTTAACTATATCTCGAAACAAGTATTTTTAAAGGACAAGGTCAACTTGAAAACCAGCATGATGAATAAAAGGAAATGTGCAATAGGATTTCCAGTTACGGACACTTGCATCACTCATTAATAATGAGTCATTAGTCACTCTACGCATATGTTGCTATACTTAACAATTTGTTTTAAACCTTATACGAATATTAATACAGTCAAAGTTATTTATAACAATTATCTTTTGTCTGTTTAAGCAGGATCGGATTAAGTCTTGGTTCGGGTAGAGTACCTATCTAAAACAGTCAATTAGTCAGTATTTCACCAAAATTTTGATGATTTTTTCCATTAGAATAAGAGCAAATCTCGCGACTTGATAAGACGTTATCAAGTTATCAGCCTGTTTGAGTTGGTGATGGCTGTCGCTCTCCTCAAAGAGCTGCAGCTACCTGATAAAACAATCGGTGTTATCACTTCCTGTAATCACAATGCCATTCAATTTGCATACTACTTATTACACTTAAGTTGTAATAGGTAACTAAGTATATGAGTTATAAACTTCAGGTTTTAAAATGTCAATTTTAATCATGGGAAATTAATTTTAAGGTAAAAAGTTCACGTCTAAGTCAAAAATAAACGAGTCTTCAAAAATAGTATATATGGATACTTGTTATTTATTATTGGGAAATAAATAGGTAACCTACGTATTGTGAGTCTTAAAAGTCTAATACTTGATTTTTGTTCAAAGAGTGGTTGCCAACTGCATTATTACAATCGAGATACTTTCCCAAACACAACGTTTTAAAATTCTGTAAGAGTAGTCTCAAAAGAGTTGGCATTGGCATGAATGAAACGAATGGTTGATCGAAAGTATGAGGGTATATCTACCTAAATATGATAGTTTTTTTAAAAACGCCATTGTAACCCACCCATGTATGGATTCAATAATAGTATAAAAAAGCGAGGTAACTTATTAATTTTTTTTGCTAACCTAGGAAGAATGATAGAAAATTATACCTAGAGAAAATTATACGTAGAGATAAAACGAAACGTGTCATTCTTTATACGATTTGTCATTACTATCTGACTAATTTTTATTCTTCGTACATTTATGTAGGTAATTAAATTGCTCTCAATTGAAAGAAATTTAAACTCTTCAAAATACGAGGTTAATGATATTCAAAATTAGATTAAAACTAATTTCAGACTAATTTATACGTCTTCTTACTTATCCCTTGAGAAATTGAGAACACCTGTTCTTTATTTTACGAAAGTGACAAGTGCAGTTACTTGACTTAAAACATTAGTCTTTTTTTTCCTTGTAAAGTGTCATGATAATGCCAAAATATCGCATTTTTCACGTTTATAAAATAGTGCTCATTTAGGTACAATACGCTCAAGCAACAATAGAAAAAGTAGTTTTTTTTATAATTGTTACGCGAATCTCTTGCTGGCCGTTGAAAAATATCGAAATGATAAACAAAAAAGTTCAAATTTCGAATCACAGCAACAGGATCGATCACTTTTTGTCTGCCCACATAAAATCACTGGCTACTAACAAAACATGCAATAATGTTTATACTATGAGCGCGGTCGATAGAACGTGTGGCCTGCGCAGTGCTCGCGTAGCGACTAGCGACTGAAAGCGGGCGGGGACCTCGCCGGCAGACAGAAAGAATTACCCGATTATCAGGGTAATTCTGCGGGGTGCAATACTAAATCAATTTATCAAATATTTCTAACTGAACACGAACACAAATTGATCTCAACGGTCGACTTATACTTTTTTTAGAAACAAATTAAGATTGCTTGATGGCCGGTGTTGGTTTAACTAGCCTGTCATGCCTGTCATGTAGCCTTTTATGATCTCATCGCTACGATTTATCCATAAAATTTATTCATGTGCAAAAAGAGTCTTTGATATTTCGTAAGATCATGTTTATGAGAATTTTCTGTCAGTCAAAAGTAATATTGACAGGGAGCTTGCACGCGCTTATCTCTCACTCTACATTTCACTGCGTACTTGAACTTTATGATTAAAAAGTCATTGACCTTACCGAAAATGTCAAATCGCAAACAATGACCAAAATCAATTCCCTCCAATAGAAACACTGGCGCTGAAATAAAAGAGAGTCGACACGACACCCCTTCCCGCCCACCGCCTAGGGCGGAATATGCATTCAATATGTCTAGTGCTATCCTTTACGACGCATGGGTAATAGAATGTGATAGCAGTATGGTTTGTCTGTGAACGATCTTGAGTTTTTGTTGTGGGGTTGTTTGGATCGATCGTCGGACGAGTCGGACGACGGGTCGAGTCGGGTGATCCATCATGGTGACGTCAGAATGGTTAGGGAGCCGTAGTAGATGTCGGTACACCTCGTACAAGCGGTATTAGTTAATAGGACAGTTGTAAGAACAAGACGGATGGAGACAAACCTTGGAACATGCCACGGGAGTGGGTAGGGTATTTTACAAGTAGTGGCGATGATTGCAAGGCCTGGAATACACAAGCCAACACTGATACACTGATATCGTGTATGTAAATGATCGAAGGTTAGCATAGCACAGTTGCCTGAACTAACTTTGTATTTTGCTAATATTTTTTAACTCGCCTAAGAGGTGACCCACGACTTCAGCCAACAACTGCACCTAGTTGCCCGACCTGTAGTAATGCTCGGGAAACTGTAATTTTGGCGGTGCCGAATAGCAAATTAAACGTTAGTCTCTGCAAACGGTTGGTAATGTCGCTCGCTCGCATGTCAGTGCCGAATAGGGGCCCTGCTTATATCGCTTTTGGATGACCCCTAGTATTAGGGAGCATACACAACCCCATCACTAAAGGCATTTTCATAAAAACGTGTGCCATTTTCCTTTTTTCCAATATGAAGAATTTTATTGTCTTTTTCCAAAGACCGATGTGGAATCTTTATGGCCGGATACTGTATAGATCTTCGTCACTTTTAACACTAATTTGTATTTTTAGGTAATATAGACAACAGGATGTTTAATTTGGGACCCACGTATGACACTTAAATTATTGCTAGATGGATTACAAATTACCGACCGTACCCGTTCCTGCCCAAACATTAAGCAGTTACTACGGTCTGTTTCAATAAGGAAGGGTTGTGTGACAGATCCATAGAATGTAACTGTTAGTGTTCACGAAAATTTTGACAGCAAAATAAATACTAAATTGAATTACTTGGAAATAAACCAATACTTGGTACTGTATATTAATAACGTTCTAAAAATAATCACGGCGATGTTTTTTGCATTTACATAATTTTCACGTACAAATTTTCAATATATGTCATTAATAACGAGACGTTGCTAGGTTACGTTCTATGGTCATTAAAACTAGAGAGGTGACTATGTATAATTGGGTAATCGGTTAAAATCGCGTATAATCGAAAATCCAAAGAAACCTACAAAAATATGAAGTGAGTATTTTACATTCTTTCACACTCACTACCTCTAATCGATTTTATTGGTAATAAATAGATTCCTTAGAACTTCAATTAGGTACATTATGAAGTTAAATAATATTTTATACATCCTATTTTTTTGAAAAAACACAACTTGGCAAAAAGCGTAAAATAGGAATTATAATTATTACATCTTAGGAGATTGACTTGAGTATCATTATATCGAAATAGCATTTATGTAATAAATTAATATGCAGTCGTTATTTTTATGGAATCGATTGGTTTTAGTACTAAGATGTAATCAATAATCGTTTTATGTGAAAGGTGTCACAAAGAAGCCTCACCTCTAGATTTGTCAATGTTAATGTCACATACAACCCTTCCTTATTGAAACCGAGTGTACTAATAAATACTAAGCCTGTGTAAACCCAGTATAGGTAAGTTAGCTACGTTTGTTCGATCAGCGCTTTTAACGTAGGTAAATTAAGATGGCGTAACAATAACTTTGACAGTTCGGATAGTGAATTGGGAATTAATAATATAACAAAGAACAGACACGACACTAACGAAATTGAAATTTATCAACAGCAAGTAGAATTGTAGCTGTATGTAACGAAAATCCTTACTAATATTATAAATGCGGAAGTAACTCTGTCTCTGTTACGCTTTCACGCCTTACCACTGAACCGATTCAGTTGGAATTTGGTAAAGAGATAGAGTCTCGGGCAACAGCTCTACTAGTAAGAATATTCACTAAATACGCAATCCCATGATTGAATTCTTCTTGCTTGCTAAATTTGTAGTGTGATTCCCCCTTCTCATAGTTCCGTCGATCCATAACTTTTAGCATACATGTCTCACACAGCTGTTTAATGTTTATACATACCTATTAACTTAGTATCTATTGGATAACTCACACTGATCCAAGCTTTATCCGCTATGAGCTCAGCCATATACCTAGTATAATCTCGTAATCCAATAGAGTGCCGTATTATGTAGGTAAACATTTACTGTATTTACTTAGGCTGTAAATATAATATTCAGAGTGAATATTCTTAGATTAAAATATAAACAGATGACGATGATTTCTCAGTTACACTACATATACATAGATAATTGCTGGTATTAATAAGATTCCATCAAAATTCTTGATGACGGCATTGTTAATGGTTATTTTATTTGATTGTGACGATGATCAGGCATCATTAGTTATCTGTAGAATTATGGAAATAGGGGCAAAGGGATTTTAAACATCTTCTTTCTCTATTTGGAATACAGCTATCGTCTACGAATTGTGTATTTTAGCAATATTATTTACATTTAGTAAATAAACAGAAATAATATTCAATTAGTTCTTTGTAATGTAGAATGCAAATATTTTCGGTCTCTATGTCAACAACCGAGATTATTTACATGAATAATATTTACGTTTTGTTAAGGACAAGTCGCCCTTAAAACGTAGTTTCTAACATATTATATTACCTAGACGGAAAACGTTAATACATAATTAATTATAGTCTAAATAGATGCTAGGCAAGAATAATTATTAACAGTTAAAGTTATATTAGGATTCGGGAAAAGGCTCACTACCTCTAGCCTACTACGTGCCAGTGCTGGGTCTAGTGCGAATTGGCACATATTATATTTCACGCCGCCCCGGGCCGCTACGCGAGCGGAAATTTACACTTCCTGGGGCCCGATTTTTGAAAGCACATTGTGTGAAAATACAAATCGAAAGTGGTGAAAAATTGTGCTGAATTTGAAATACGAGTAGCTTAGAAGATAATTACGGCTCTCATTAATCATGTGGACTAGTCAAAAATTTGAAGATATAAACAGATTTATACCACTTTCGAGTGATGTGCTTTCAAAAATCGGGGCCCTGGCCAGGGGACGACGTAAAATTGTGTACATACCTCGAGCAGTGATAAAGAAAGCCTCAGGTCGCATGTTTATCGCCCTCGCCTTCGGCTCGTGCGACAAGTTCCTGCGATCTTTGAGATTCTTTCTTTCACCACCCTCGGAATGTAAGGTACTATGCATGTTACCTGATGTCCCCCTTGCTTACAATTACAACATGGACCACGAGAAGACCATCAACACAATAGTACATGTATCATCACCAGCCTATACACGTTCCACTGCTGGGCACAGGCCTCCTCTCAGAATGAGAGGGCTTGGGCTATATAGTTCCCACGCGGGCCCAGTGCGGATTGGGAACTTCACACACACCATTGAATTGCTTCGCAGCTGTGTGCAGGTTTCCTCACGATGTTTTCCTTCACCGAAAAGCTCATGGTAAATTTCAAATGAGATATCGCACATAAACTCCGAAAAACTCAGAGGTGCGAGTCTGGGATTCGAACCCACGACCCTCTGCTTGAGAGGCCACAGGTCAAACCACTAGGCTACCACGGCTTTTTTAGTATATATATAGTACATGTATACCGACCATTATTCCGGTTCATTTTTATGACAGTTCCTATATCAGAAAACAAAATCAAGCTAATCACTTTGGGCGTACAAGTGAAAATAGTCCTTGGTGTTTTAAGCTGAACATTCAATTTTAAGGTGGTAAAGGAATTCCTTGGTCAACTATACCAGCCTTATTATTATAGGCATTAAAATTTTAAATAAGTATTAAGTATATTCGCCATCAGATACACCGGAGCTACCTAGGTGTTCTAAAATATCTGAGCCCGACCATTATTATCAATAGTGTAAGTGCATGTTCAGATATTTTTAAGCGCTTTTTAAGCACAAAAAACACAATATTAAACACGTAGCAACAGTTAACTTCGCGTCCCTAATTACCAGCACTTAACAACACGAATTAACAGCTCATGTCGCTTGTCACCCGTCACGCAACACAGTAGGTAATCCGAGATAACGGAGACGTCAGAATCTGACAACGCCCCCAAACTGCCAACCTGACATGTGAACGTCAACTTTTCAGGATGACAAGATACACAAAGTAAAGAGGCAGGGGTGGCGCGAAACCGCAACCCGAGTTTATAGCAAAGCGATCACGAGATGCAATGATTAGGAATAAAAACCCTACGTGTCGGACTCGCACACAAAAGGGTTTCGTCGATAACAATCGTCATAATTAAGATCGAGTACACTCCGTGAGCTCTTAGAATGCCATTCGGGTTTCGGGTACGATCGGCAGATTCAAGTATCAAACCCATAAGAGTGAGTGAGAGAGCAAGACGAGCCCAGTAAGTAGGTCATGAGCTTTTGCGTATATTGCAAAAAATTCTAATGTCCTGTAATTAAGGTCAATAGCCTTGTAACTACTAGACTTGTAACTTGTAACAGTTGTAACAGAGGGTGGAACACGAAGTGAAGAAGTGGAGCACGAAGTTCTTTTGTTACATGTATCCTATCACGTCAGGGGGTGAGTGGAGTATTACCTATACCAACGATTGAAAAATAAACTGATGTTACCAATAGTAGCTGCATGTATAAGATCGGGACAGAAATCTTTTCAGAAAGTCCATAAGTGCGTGGGTGCGTTTGAACGGAATGATTCATTGAAGAAGCTACCTAGGATCTCCAAGTTCTAGCATGAGCTCAACCGCATCCTCGACCATAAAATGGCTACGAGATTCGATTTCGATATATGCCACCAATACAACAAAATACGCAGCCCATCGCATCACCTTGTTTGCGGCACTCCTTTCGATATTTTAGTTTAGGGCAAAAAAACTTCACGTGATAACATTTTTCACTTGAAATTAACCCCCTAGCTGCCCTTAGGCAGCCTCCTTTTTATCAAGAATGAGGTTTTATAAGTTCGGGTAATTTTTCCACAAAAACATACATATTTGTATTAAAACAATATGTGTAATGAATCTTCTGCGTCATAACAATAGCTCAACAACCTTCTGTTTTCGCGATCACGGGACCGATACCTCATTAAACAAAGACAGTAGGTATTTATAGAAGTGTTCACAACATCAGATAAGGCATTCATGCAATAATGAAGTGAAACATGGACAAGTGGCAGTAGCACGCTATAATTTGCATTAATTGTTGAATGGTGATTAATTTACAAGTGGATAGCGCATGAAATGATAGCTACTGGTTAATATGATTATGTAAGATCATTCATGTAAGTAAGTGCGAGCAAAGATAAGTGACTACCCTTAAGTCATAGGCCACTTAAAGTAGGCCGTGAAGTAATTTGAGAATTTGACACAGCAATAATTTTGTAACATTTTTTAACTTTGGCTAAGTTTTTGCTCTTGTTAATTCTCATTAGGAAAAAGTAAAGAAACCTAACCCGTTTAGTGAAGTACTTTATACCACACATGAAACGCTCGAGTCTCTTTGGACAATCGTCTAGTTAAACAATACATAACTCATCCGTAGGACAAAAACAGCTGTTGCACGGTCGCAGGTAAGGTTACTGAGATTTAAAGTGAGTCTGGACTCATTAAATTGTTGAGACTTTTGCAATTTTCCATAAATATACAGTACAAACAATGAATCTTTGGAAAACATAAAATGATGCGTGATATTAAAAGGTGTATAAAAGTTTTCCAAAAGACGTGAGAAACGGCCAAAATAGGCAATAATAACAACAAATAATGTTATGCCACTGCGTCATAAAAACAAATATATTCTAGTTCATCATTCATCAGACAAGAATGCAAGGCATGCTGTAGGCGTACGAAACTATTAATAACATATTGATCATGGTCAGGGGTTAAATTTGATCAAATTGACGCCTACTACCACTCTATCCGATTTGTTAGTTTATTTATACTAAAGCTTAATGTAAAGTGGTTTACGAACGTATTGCGTTGCGTGGAATGTTTTGAGGGAACCCGGATACAAATTTGCTTGCTATTTATAGTTTAATAGCTGTTTCTCGCGATTGCAATTTTACGTAGGATTCGCCTGTCAGATTAAAATAAGTCTCTTGACAATTTAAAATATGACAATCAGAGACCATTATTGTCTGACGTGCTCGGTGTCACCTCACAATCATTCTTGGTGTATAAAACGGCATAGGATTAGGGTAGAAAAAGATGGTGAACGCGATCGAGAGCCCCCGTGCTTTAGACATGTGCTCAGGTGTAAGTTTTGTATGACACAATATAATGTCGCGAATGCGTTTACTTTAACGTCTCAATTATTATGGATGGTAGCGCTACTGGAAGCGTGTATCACAGCAGATCAACTAAATGCTTGACGCTTCAACGCGAACGCTTTCTACGAGTTATATTGCAACAAAAACCTTATACTTAGGCTGCGCAATTGCGCATTCGTCAGAGATCCTCGCAGATCTCAGGTTCAGAGCGATCAAGTTGACTAAAAATATGCGTCAACTACCCCATTGAAAATAGCAACCAATATTATTAAAGCACTTGCCGGCCTCAATGTCTATAATATGATTGATAGAAATCGTTATTCTTTGAGTAACGATGGTCTATGGCGTATTGTAAACATGTTTGTTGTCGTAGTAGAGTAGGTACCTTACTCGAATTATAGTAAGATGAATCATCATGAATCATAGTCTTACATTCCGCATTCATCAAGCAGCATTAGTTGTAAGCTTTGTGACGCAAAAGCTAGCAATATGAATAAGTATTAATAAGGGTGCGACCAAACCGCCGCGTATACGCAGTGACGTGCCGTATGCGTCACGTTTTCTTACCGTTTCTTCATACATTTTGTTGCGATTCCATAACGTCACCGTTTTTTAAGCGGCGGTGTGGTCGCACCCTTAATTGAGTGCACGAAGTTTAGCCAAATTTCTCATTTATGTATCTGTTCAAAATTGCACTAGCTAATACCCCCTTGCCTTTCTCGTTCGCATTCCGTCGCTGTACTTATTTAATAACGGTTGATCACTATGAGCAGTGATATAGTTTTGGTAAAGCCCTAGTTGATACTTATCGAGACAACCTACCTAAGCTATGTGTGACAAATTTGATCTAAACACCGAAAATACGAAACACGTTCACTCTATGTTTATTTTGTTAGGTAATAGTTACTCGGTAGTGGTAAATTTACGTCGCCTGACAAAAAACGTGACACTAATTAACCTCTAAATTTGTCCCGATCAGAATAGCCGCGCTATTTCGGGGTCCGCTAACAGATCAATCTCGGGCAAACAAACACACTACCAACCGGGGCAAGTATTACGTATTCACAACTTCATGAGACGCATGATTAAGGATGAGTTATATGGAAGGGAGGGTACTCGTAAATAATCGAAAGTCACAAGGAAAAACTCCACCGCGGAAGGTTCTAACAGAAAGTGCAATTCATAATGATTTCCCTTGGCAGACAATGCGATTTAACTACGACACAGCGTTCTAGGTGGATTACGATTTAAACGAATTTAGGCTTACTGACTACTGAGTCAAGTTAAAGTTTGGTTTAAACAATTTGTCTTGTCACCGTTTCCTCAAATAGTAACTCGCCCCCAATTGTAGCAAGTCATCAAAATGTCGAGCAATAAACACATGCCTAAGCATTGCCGAGGTTAATATTTAAGTACTACATAATATTTAATTTAGTTGTCTTATCAGTTTCATTAATCTGGAGCTTCACTCGTGTGGCTCCGACACAGCTGGTCCTTCGAACCGGATGCGTAGCGGTCACGTGCGCAAGCGCCTCGATATATATTTGCCAAATAAACATTTGCGTTATGCTAAGAGTTTCGAGGGAAAATATAATTATTTCTAATTCGGACGTCTTTGATGATGGAATATATTCGTGGATGAGCAATCGTTTGTTTGTTAGTCATTCGTTCATTATTTTTGAGGATATCCGAAAGCATTTCGAACTCACTTTTAAATTTGTTGGTTCCAAGAACTCTTAAGACTAAAAACAAGTCTCCAAAAGAATTTCACAAACGTCACACTCAGATCTGCACTAGGCCCATATGAATCTAGTCATTTGAAACCAAAAACTCTTGTAACGTTTAACTGATATTTGACGTGTATATTACGTCAAAGTGTATTACGACAAAGCAAATTACCGTGCTCAGTGGCGTCGTCAGAGTAGGCAGCGGGAGGGTGGCGCATTACAATGGCGACCCCCCACTGCACACCCCGACCGTGCTCAACATATTCGCGGGCCTCGTGTTCCTACAACACGTCGGTGTTAGTGTCTGCGTGTGTACTCACTGGTCGTGGTCGTGCGTGCGCCTCGTGGCGGGCGCGGGCGCGAGCAGGCGCTGCGTGTCGGGCGCGCACGAGCGGGCGAACGCCGCCGCCGCCTCCACCGCCGCATCGTCGTCGCACAGGGACGTGTCGTCCTCCGCTGACAACAAACAACACTTCAACTGACGCTCTAGGGTTCTACGCCACACTAGGGTTCTTTGTTTACTGTAACGTGCAACAGCATATTTTCAATTAAAAAAAAAAAACAAATTTCGGCTATGACATGTATGGCTCAAAATGCTCAAAAATACCTCGGCTATCACCCCCTTAAGTCTTTGCACCTGGCTACCAAACACCCTGTATTATAAATTATAATTTGCGTAACCTTAACCGTTATTAGCAGGTAATATATATTTGAACAGGAACTATCATTTAATTAAATAAACATTAAAACATTACATTTCCGCACTTTGATACGACAAAGATAGTGTTATAACGGTAAACATTGTCAAAATCCGCAATGCGGTACTACTATCGCTGATATAAAGAATCTCTATTTGCTTTAATTTAATGATACCACTAAAGTTAATGTAAAGATGCTCAAATATTATGCAACGCTTTTAAACAATTACTAAGATTACAGATATGAGAATATTAGCTTTGAATCTTATTGGTGGCGAAAACAAGCTTGACCGCTTTCAATATTGCTACTTTAAGCAGAGACCAAATATAGTCTCTAGTTAATACAATACAGACATTAACATATCGTAAAGTTCCACTTATGTTTAGGTTGAATTAGAAACTAATAACTTTTAAGTACGCATATTTCGGTATAATTGCAATATAATTGATTAAACATTCAGCTCTCAAAACTGGCAATTTATGTTCAAGCGGGTGTGATGCGATAGATGACATGTAGGTGACTATGACTATTGCGTATGAACAACACAATATCGTAGAGAGCTGGAGAACAAAGGTTTCTACGGCTTTTATGTAAACTTACGATCGTACACAAACGCCGGATTCAGCATGTTATCAGAATTTCCGAACGCAAACGAAACAAAACATGGCGGCTGCGCGGGAAACCGACTGTCAATGTCACTCACTAAACGTCA
Source organism: Pandemis heparana (assembly GCA_963854515.1). Taxonomy (NCBI): domain Eukaryota; kingdom Metazoa; phylum Arthropoda; class Insecta; order Lepidoptera; family Tortricidae; genus Pandemis; species Pandemis heparana. The sequence goes on along the minus strand of OY978011.1, from coordinate 12,434,815 downwards.
AACACATGAAACACGGGCAAAACAATTGAATCGTGAAACAATGCCATACAACTCAAACAGACACGTTACAATATTAAATTTAAGCATGAATTTACAGACTGTTCAATTCTCAATTACTGAACATTGTATTCCCACGACTCTGTACAACACTAACCTAAACGATACTAATTTTAGTGTCCGAGTCCTAGATTTTGTTCCATTGTATGTAAAACTCAAGGAGAAATATTATAAACTGTGAACCGAACGATACGTTAATGAAAACTACTAAAATATAAAAATATGCTTCCAATTATCTCTTACCACGCGAAACATTGTTAGGGCATGACTATATGCGAAATTTTCTAACGCTAATATAAAGTATTTTTTTTTTAATCAATACACCAATTTTGATGTTTTTTTTCAGCATAGATAATATTTAAGTATGGATTATTTTTCAAAATATTGAATTTTTATAGTTGTATAAGGTTCATTTAACCATTAAATCATCTGGTAACAATAACAAAACCAATCCGAAGTCCATAATTAATAAAAATGTTTTAAACGATTGGTGTGAGTAGATGTACTTACTTACTGATTTTTGGTATTCAATAAAGAATATGGTGTTCTGCCTTTTCGCCGAATTTTTTTTTCATTTGGCAACCAACGTTTCACCGAATGTTCACTTTGACAACCTAACAATTGGCAAATTTTTGTATGCCAACCTCTCATTTGGCCGAATTTTCATACAGACGAATTATCATTTTGATTTTAAACTTTTTGAATATCTTTCACATGGCAAATGTTACACTAGGCCGAAAAAGTCTTATGATTACTTTGGATTAATTTAGGTTTAGGAGCGGCGGGGTGGCCCTTGGGTTCTTTTTCCTAAGACTGCGAAGGAAGTTTATTATTTTACGGAAAAAATACAGTCATTCAACTATGTATATGTGTACGGAGCCTTATGTATACGCGGTTTTGTTTGTAAGATAAAAACGTGTCGGCAAAAAGTGTGTTTTTTTTGACATCCTGAGACAGAACGTTTGGTTTACTTTGCCTTTGCGATTTTAATTCTCAGTTGGGTGTGCCCCTAAGCTAATTTTAATATTTAACTATCAAATAATTGGCTATTGACTTTCTTATGTATGTTTAAATCTTTAAACATCGCCCGAGCATCGAACACTATGGTCAATCGGTACCCACGTTAGGAAACGCTGCTCTAGACATTATTTTGTGACATCAAAAGTATGTCATCAAGATAGCAATGGCTCTACGAAAGTCAGTGCGTCATTTCATTAGTTCCGATTTGCAGTCAACCGAAATGGGTTACGATATTATGATAAAGGTATGAGTAATGATTGATCCGTCATCAATACGAGGTTATTCTTCGTCACATTGTATTTCTAGACCGATTAATACTTAGTTTTTCTCGTAATAGAAAGAAGACATGTCATTGTATGTATATTTAAGAAAACTGTTTTTGAAAATCAGTATTAGTCATTTCACTACATAGTATAAAACAAAGTAGCTTTCCTGTCTGTCAGTCTGTCCTTGTGTTTGTTTAGATCTTTAAAACTACGCAACGGATTTTGATGCGGTTTTTTTTAATAGATAGTGATTCAAGAGGAAGGTTTATATTGTAATAACTACACAGACGAAGTCGCGGGCAGAAGCTAGTATAATATAAAACCATAATATTGTAAATGACTATTTATATCCCATTGTTAATATTTTTATAAAAGGATTTGTCATTAAAAAGACAGATCAAGATTGTAAGAAGCTAATAAATTAATATGCTCAAAAAAAAAACGAAGTATACCTAGTTCTGTTAATTCACTCCAAAGGTATTTTAACTATTATTTACTATTAGTTAGGTCATATTTGTTAACGGGATAAAAATAACTAAAGGCTATGATCTGGCATTTCAATTAACTCTAAGCAAAAATTTACATAATTATATTTTGATCGGTAGTTTAATTAAGTATACCTACAAATAATCAAACTAATGACATTACTGGCGCACGAGGTATTCTATCTTAGCCTTCTAGGCATTCAATACATCTGCAATCCTATGGTATAGGTCGCACAGCTTACTAGGTACGAGTACCAACTTAATTCGGAAAAAAAACCAAGTGTTATAAACACTATAGGTACTCAAACAAATAGTAAGTAAACTATACGTACCAGTCGGTCGCGGTTTCAACTCCAAATTAACTCTAACACTCGCCAAATCCGCCATTTCTTATGAACAGGATAAATACAACAAAGGTGACTGTTTTGTTGAAAACAACCGCGTGTACGCAACGTATCGATTGGACTAAATGCGTCAATAGACGATAACGCTAATGATTTATTTTATCTTCAAAAGATAAGATTACGTTTACTATTTACTTAGCATGAGTCTCCCTTCGTCCTTCGATGAAGAAAAGTTAAGAAGAAAAAGTGATTAACAACTACACTTTTGATATGATATATTGCTAAAAACTGCCATTAATTACTTTGCTATTCGAAAAAAATATTTTATGTTGCATAAAAATCATAATTCATTACGAGTATAAGAAACTTTTAAGGTGGGTAGTTTAAAAATACAAATAAATGTTAAAATGACGTTCATTCCGGAAGGTTCTCTACTATACCTACCTACCTACAAATAAAAATGATTAACGAATCGCACCACAATCTATTTAATACCATCACATCTAAAATAGAACGCGGTTATCAATTTATATCTGGTTTTATCGTGATTTGCTTGAACGACGATTGCTTTGTTGTGATAATTTACGTGCGACCAAGAATAAAAGCGCCTATGAAAAATGTAGCAGCCAAAGTAACGACTGATGAATACTGAACGGAATAAAAACATTTTATAAAATTACAATTACCTATGAATTGAAAAAAAAAGCTGTAAACGATGGTCTTTCCGAAAGCGCTGGTAGTATAAAAATTACATTGTCATGAAAAAGAGCCTTTGGCAGCTTATCTGTTACACGTACTGACCGCTAATGCCGCGCTAATAGCGTGTAGAACTGAACTAACTATAGCGCGGTGCTATAGTTCCCCATTAGTCGTTGCAGTTTATCTATCAGACACCAGATGGCGCTGTCGTCAGTTACGTGTGTGGTGATCGCTGGTGTTTTGTTAGAGCTGGTTGTGTGTGTGGCGGCATATTTATCATCATTTCATAAACAAACAAAAATATAATTTAGCAAACTTTCATTATGTTTTTTTTTTTTCAAAAAGTGTAAAATGAGTCGTTTTTTTAAAGTTACGAATCAGCGGTAAATAAGGCTCGTCGAATGTTAATTGTGTCGTAATATGATGCAGATGTGATGAAACGATTGGTACTCGCCTTGCGTGATGCCTATGCGTCGTTCGCATCGGTGACATTATTGAGTCAAAAGCCAAACTTCGTTAGAGCCTTTCTCGTGGACGTAACAGTAATTCTAGTGTCGCATGCACTGCACCGGGCTAACTTTTAGCCCATTCAAAATAAATATAAGTATGTATCGTATGAATCTTCCCAGGTGAATTTTTCGCTTCGAGCCCAATCTTTCAAACAAAGACCATTGTCTCTATTATCGCAAAGTCGCAAGCTACCGAGTTAGCACGTGCCACTACAACATTCACATTGAAAAATAAACGGAATCGTCGCAGTATTAAGGTTCAAATAAAAAATAATATCTAGAATATCAGTGACATTAAATTTGAACCTTAATACTGTGATGATACCGTTTGTTTTTCAATATGAATTTTGTAGTGGCACGTGCGTTTCGGTAGCTTGCGGCTTTGCGATAATAGAGACAATGGCCTTCGTTTGAAAGATTAGGGCTCGAAGCGAAAAATTTACATGGGAAGATTCATACATGTCAACTTCAATTCGTTGGCTATACTTGCACAAGGAATTAAAAATGTGTGTAGTTCGTGTTGGTACTGACCGCTGGTGTCGTGCTCGTGCGGGTTGTGTATGATGCGTATGCGGCGCTCGTGCGCGCCGGGGCTGGCGTGCAGGCGGCGGCGCGCGGCGTCGGCCTCGGCGCGGCTGCGCGGGAAGTACAGCGCCGCCAGCGCCGACAGCAGCGCCGACATCGCCGCGCAGCCGCTGCTCAGGATCACCAGCCGCGGCACCGGGTGCTGCTCGAGGTAGCGCCGGATGGTACCTGCGTACACCGAAGTTGCCGGCAAATGCTGAAGCTATTCAAGAACTGAGCTGGCAACGCCGCATTTTTAGTGATTTTTTTGCGATAATTTCACAGAAATTCAATGAGAGTTTCAAATGTGCGTCTCGTTTTGAATGTATTAATGTGTCTAATGCAATAATTGATCGGACTTTTATTTTCTTATTAAACGAGATATACTATTTTATCGCTTTAGTACGTAAAATAAAAGTCCATCACGTTAATCATTGCATTGGACACATTAATACACTAAAAACGAAGTGCACTACAGACGCACATTTGAAACTTTCATTCAATTTCTGTGAAATAGTCACAAAAAATCACCAAAAATGCGACGTTGCCAGCTCAGTAGGGATAAACGCTCTTAAGCGCCGCGGTGGTTAAAGCCTTGATCACAAGTATCTAGTAATGCTGGCCATACACCATCCTACCTATCAGTTAGAATTGACAGTGTGTGGGAGTGGATTGGCATGACAGCTGCGTCACTTCGTCTCATACGCGGTCAGTTCTGACTGATCCAATCGGCAGCGTCATGCCGATTGGATAATATTAGGGATGGTGTGTATAGCCAGCATAACCGAGTGATACCGTGCTAGGCCTGGCAAAACTGAAGGTTTTTCTACTTAACTTAAGCAGCGTTTTAAATAAACGATTCAAAGCGAACGTAATACGCCTTATCCACGCCGCCTCGGGTGGAAAGCTCTATGACGCTGCGTACTGTCTTTCTTCCAAAATTTCTCACCAAATCCATTTAGGCACATTTTCTTCAATATTAGTAAGTTTATTATGCATGTAGAGTGACTTACGCAGAGCGGTGTGGGCGGCGAGGTCTGGCGGGAAGTTGCGTCGCGGTGTGTCCACAATGCAGAGTGCTAGCGTCCGCGCGTTGAGTTCGCCGGCCGCGTACAAAACACTCCTGAAATAATGAAATTCCAGCGCGTTTGTATAAATAAAAACACGTCTAATTATTGCCTCAACATATTTTTATCACACTCAGTTTTCGTTCAAAGTTGTATTTGGTTCGTAAAATAAACTGTCCTGTGGATATCATAAAAATCCTTAGCTGTATCTGTGGTCGAACAGCAGACTTACAGTCACTTACACTAGCGAGGATGTTAAGCAACGCGAGCCACGAGTATACACTCAGTATTCATTTTGTAGTAACCGAAGCGGCTAAGATCCAACCACGCTGATGTCAACGTGACTAAACCAGTCTTAGGCTGCGTATCCAGGCCTAGCCGTGCTAGGTAGCTTAAGCAGTGGGCGAGAAACTTAGCGGTGCGAGTTACTACGCAGCAAGGATCGGAACCGGTTACCATTAAAGGGGTATTGGATAAGGTATTTCATATATTTTTTTCACAAACCCTGTCAATTTGGTAAGCATATTATCGGGTTACCCGAAAGAAAGTCTGACCGTAGTAGACATAGTTAATACCTTGGATTACCAAGTCTAAAAACCCGGTTACCGTATAGGGTTACCGTATTAGAAACGCTTATAACCATAATAGAAAACGGGTAACCAACGGTTAAACTTATTCAAACGGCTTAGCACAACGATATGCTTACCATATCATAGGGTAACAGTTTAATAGGGTTACCCTATGAAAAGGCTTAAGCAAATGAAGGGGTTTTTCCGGTCCTTGCTACGCAGTCCACCGCAACACATCGATCTGTAAAGAATGTGCTACGCATCTTCGCGGTGCTCAGCTTCCTCTCACACATGTAGTAGAAGCGTCTACACCGTTTCACAGCTTCGCTACACATACGCCGTTACTACCTACTTTTTGCGTAACAAGAAGCAGTTTGAAGAAACACATTTTTGCCGCTAAGTGGCTTTTGTTCGATTCGCTCGTGATCCGACGAAACAATTGCAAGTAACGACCGCTCAACACTGTATCAGTTTCAATTTCAAGTCGGTATTTCCTACATTTTGTCGAAATTTAACTCTTAGGCCCACTTGCACAGCCCAAAGTTCTTCTTCTTCTTTTAATAATATGGCCCCATCGATCGATGCGATGATTTCGCCAATGTCAAAGTAAAAAATACAGTATTCAAAAATCTTGTGACATAAAATGTCGGCAACGTTGTACGGTAGAACACGGTCAAACGACCCCCTCCCCCCCTGTCGGGCTCTTAGCCAACGGACAATGATATCCCACGGAGACCGCCAGGAAATCATTAACCGAAGCCCAGGGTGCACCGGACCAAGCACTGCTCTTCCCCTCGGACGGATCCAAAAACGAACCGCAGCTCTTGACCACACGCGAAGGTAACCCGACTCGCACCCCCAGCCCAAAGTTAAAAAATTAAATCGCTAACTCGGGGTTGGGTTTGACAGTTCCATACATTTTGACACTACTTAGCACCGGGTTAGCATCTAACACGGGGTTAAGTCGTTAAACCTGGTCCGTGCAAGTGGCCCTTAGTGCAATAGTGAAAGACTATAATGATAATGACTAAATATGCCTAGTATTCAGAAAACGTGTTTCGTTTGTTTTGATCATAAAGAATAGTTTTGTAATTAAAATCTGTTGGCTTATTGTCTAACTCGATCGCAATCGTCATCGTGTTTATTTTGACAGTTCGTGTATGGGCTGACAATTGGCATCGGAATCAGCTAGCTGTCGCATTCATACAAGAACTGTCAAAATGAACACGTTGGCGATTGCGAGAGAATTAGACAATAAGCCTACTGTTTTTGATCCTGGCAAGAAAGCGTCCAATCGTTTCCTACTGAAGATCGCTTTCTCAAAACTGTTATCAAAAATAACGCCTAGCCATATTCAGATGTTACTCACTGGTAGCAGTTATGCAGGGAGGTTTCAGCGGCGCTGTGGTACTGCGCCACGTACTTCGGACTGACGGTGTGCAGCACGTGGCGGCAGCGCAGCAGGAATCCCGGGGTCACCACCACCTCGCCCGTGCGGCATTCTGAAACAATACACCACTTTACTGTCGGAGGCGTCTTTACCTATGGTGCAGGGTGTGCGGCGCACACGGGCGCCGGGTCTAAGGGGGCGCCGAGCGCCCTCTAATGCGACACCTCCAAAGATGCGTCGCTCGCGGCGCCGGCGCTCTCAAAGACCCTGCGCCCGTGTTATGGCGCCAGGGTACTGGTTGCACACGGGCGCCACAAGGGCTAGAGACGCCTCTGTTTACTGTTATTTATGTAGGCACAATCCTACTAATCCTAGTATCCTACTAATATTATAAATGCGAAAGTTTATGAGTGACGATGTGAGTGTGTATGTTTGTTCCTTCTTCACGCTAAAACGACGACGGATTTGGATAAAATTTGGTACGAAGATAGCTGGTAGCCCTGTTTTAACATAGGCTACTTTTTATCCCGGAAAATTGTATAGTCCCCGCGGGATAGCGATAAACATATCAATTGCTAATTCTACGCGGACGAAGTCGCGGGCAGAAGCTAGTAAGGAAGAATTCATAGAACAAGGGCCATTTGCACGGACCAGGGTTAGCGACTTAACCCCGTATTAGATGCTAACCCGGGGCTAAGTAGTGTCAAAATGTATGCCACTGTCAAACCTAACCCCGAGTTAGCGATTTTTTTTTAACTCTGGACTGTGCTAGCGGGCCTTAGGTTATAGTTTTAAGTGTCAGGTGGACAATAGATCAAAGGTCAGACCGGGTGAGAGTTAGATGTTGCACTTGTATCCGTGTTTATGGCAATGGATGATAAAAGGGGCGTCGCCACTAATTTCCCTGTTCCTTGGAACAGTTCACGTATTTGATACTAGGTGGCACAAGGGTCGTCACAACCTTAATAAAAATAGTAGAACAAAAAAAGTTAAGATTAATTGCTATTATTCTTCGTCAACTTCTCGCTAGAGCAGGAACCAAAAATGAAAAAATTAACCCCCTTATCCATAAACGCTCTATAGGCTTCTGCTAACTTAGTAATAGTTTGTCCTTATCTGTGAAAGGTAAATGTCAAAGTGACAGATTAGGACAAACGATTGCAAGTTAGCAGAAATAGTGCGTTTATGAATAAGGAGGTAAGTACTTAGTTTACTTACCATGCCCCCTAGTAACAATCTCCTCCTTGAGCTCCGGGCCGGCAACGCTCATGATGCGTTCGCTGACAGCGTTACATTCCGACAGCGTCTCATCTGTCGTGTTGGTTATCGCATCCACCTCCAGAGCGGTGATGTCGCCTTGCCTGTAACAATTGCATATTCATAAATATGTGTGTGTGAAAATTAACACTAAAATACAACTGGATTGATAACTTTATTTATTTAAAGTTGGTTTTCAAAAGGAAACGAGTAGAGTGGTTAGAACTACTTTTTTGCTTTTGTTTTGTAATGCTATCATGAATAAATGTTTTCTTTCTTTCTTTCTTTTCTTTTTTCAAACTTCTGGTTACGTTGATGATTTTGGCTGTACTAAATTGGCTCTGAAAGTCCATAATTTTTTTGTAACAGGCAAGAAAATCACGCTGTCTACCTTCATTACGAAAATATGGCATAGTAAAATAATTTATGTATGTTATGATATGACTCTTGTATAATAGCTTTTCTTCCAGTTAATTAGTAATTATGTACAGAAAAGCAATTGCCTTAGAGAGATAACAACAATGCCAAGTTTTGGATGACGTAGAACCTACGTCTTTGATCAATAAATATAAGATTTTTATGACCCATTCATGAAGCATGTGCGTCTAAGATTTAATGATTTGCACAAGCTGCGATAGTACCACGTCTTGGCTAGATTAAACGAGCAACGCTGATTACCTTACGATTACGATGGGTATATTTTATTATCCATGGCACTGCGCCGAGAGCACTTTTATCTGTGAGATTTATTTAGGTCTTTTGACGACTAATCATTCCAAGAAAGTTCCGGTGGGTTTTCACAATCCAGAGAGGCGATTTTTGAAAGCACATCACTCTTAAAGTACCACCCGAAAGTGGTATAAATCTGTTTATATCTTCAAAACTACGGCTCTAATCAAATTTTTGACTAGTCCACGTGATTAATGAGAGCCGTAAGTATCTTCTAAGCTACTCGTATTTCAAATTCAGCACAATTTTTCACCACTCGAGTGGTATTTTCACACATGTGCTTTTACAAATCAGGCCCCTGATGAGCTCCTCAGTATTCGTCGAGTAAGAGTAGCAGTTTTAAATCTTGCTTTGTGTCCTAAGTCTTGCTTTATTTTAAGAATGCTTCTAGTAAATATCAATGCAGTAAGTAATATGTTCTAGTTACCGCAGAGTAGGATAGACGTTACCAAGGCTTTCCATACCACGAATCAATCTATTGCCATTTCATGAGATGTTCCTACTGAGATACTGGAGAAGGACAGATAGTCATGCGTGCCAATAATATTGATCACTTAATCATAAACATGGCGTAATATTTTTAACATAAAACTACCGTGAGATTGAAAAATTGTTAATATAAACGGACAACTTTCGTAATTAACATCGAGAATGGCTCGACATGTTTCGGACTCTTACGAAATCCTTTACTTACTTCAAAGAAGGACTTCGTAACAGTCCGAAATAAGTTATGTCAAGCAAATCCCGATGTTAATAACTGAGTTATCCGTATATATTAACAAATGTCGTAATATGCCTTATCTGTGTGGACATGGTGCATTATGATAATGTACGCAGTATGCATTCAATTTTGCAATTTACATTGATTGCGGTCGCTTGTGAACGATTCTGACGCAGAAAATTACCGTAACTTGGAGGATAACGCAAGGCCTGTCGGTCATCAAAAGGATGGGTAGGTCTTATTACATAACTAGCTTCTGCCCGCGACTTCGTCCGCGTTGAATTGAACTTAAGAACCGATGTTGATAATATATTCTGCAATAAGTATTTACGTAGCGACTCTATGCAGCTACGACCTTTCACATGTTTATGGTTATCCTACGGGAATTATACAATTTTCCGGGATAATAAAGTAGCCGACGTCTTAATCTAGGGTAACAGCTACATTCGTTCCAAATTTTATTGAAATCCGTCCAGTCGTTTTAGCGTGAAGAAGGAACAAACATACACAGTCACTCACATCGTCACAAACTTTCGCATTTATAATATTAGTAGGAGTAGGATGTTCACAACATTTTTTTCGCAAACTGTTTAATCTATACTCGTGTGTATGTATGCTCTTAATATTTGCGTGTCTTGCAAAAAGGAATTTCTTTTTTTCATAAATGCAATGAAACTTGCTTGATCGTAGCAATAGCAATGAAATAAATCGCTAAAATCATCTCAAATCAGTACGGTACGAGTACGATAGAACGTAGGAGCCGAATTTTAGAGGGTGGAATAAATTAAACCTCAACACTGAACTGACCATATCGCGAACCGTTGGTTGATCTGTTCGTCGAACGGATACGGCGTGTGTGCGAGCAGTGGCGTGCCGTGCGAGGAGTAGTCAGTGATGGGGGAGGGGGCAGAGTCGCCCCACCGCGCCACCGACGCGCCGCGCACTCCGACGCCGCGCGCCACACCCGGCGCACGCATCACGACTGATTCTGAAATGGAGACGAGGTTTCTTGGTTACTTCCACATAGGTACACTAATCCCGGACACCCCGTCGAGATACTCATTGGTCGAAGCTCCCCTCTGTAGGCTTATTGTCTAACTCGCTCGCAATCGCCATCGTGTTCATTTTGACAGTTCATGTATAGGCTGACAATTGACAATATTTAAAATTTCTTTATATTCATAAATCAAAAACCATTTCGAGAGAAACACTTGTAGAACACAAAAAAATATTTTTGTATTTTTTCGTACAGTATTTTTTGGAAAAATGAGCAAAATATGTAAAACAGGAAATGACGTCCAGCGGCCGGTCCAATACTGCCATTATAAAAAACCTTGTCTTCCGGGTTTCCCTTTGACATTTACAACTTTCACAACACAAACACTACTGACAGCTGACGGTTAATTCATTCGCCATCGGGAACACTAGATAACTGTTTGCCGGGCAATAATGATAATATTTTTGCAAGTTTTCATTTAAAATCATATTTTTTGTGAAGTATTCTGTTTGAGTTTGTCAGTTCGTTTTGACGTTCATCTACAGTGACAACTGCATTCACTGTCAAAGTATTTAAGCACAGGTTTTAGCGGTCAATTAATGTAATTATTTCAACGTTTTTTTAAGTGTACGAAACAAAGCAGTGACGTCATTTCGCTAATACTTGACGTTTGTTACTTACGTCCTTTCTGCTTGAGCAATGATTTAAATGGATTTTTCCACGAAAATACAAGATTTTCACGAATATAAAAAAATATGGGTGTCTTAAATTTGTGCGCTCTTTCCAGCCAGACAATAAAAAGTAGCTCTTAAAAAATTGAAATATTGTCAATTGGCATCGGAATCAGCTAGCTGTCACATTCATACAAGAACTGTCAAAATGAACACGATGGCGATTGCGAGCGAGTTAGATAATAAGCCTACTGAGCCTCTAGTGTAAGTTTCAGACACGAAAAACGTATCGAACGCGTTCGCGTTAAACGTCTCAATTACTATGGGAAAATTGACAGCGCCGCTAGCGGAACGAAACGACAACAAACAGTTCTCATAGTATTTGACAGTTTAACGCAAACGTGATCGAAACGTATTTTGCTATCGAAAACTTACACTAAGCATACTGGTTGCGCACAGAAGTTAGGGTGCGACCAAACCGCCGCGTATACGCAGTGACGTGGCGTATGCGTCACGTTTTCTCACCGTTTCTTCATACATTTTGTTGCGATTCCGTAACGTCACCGTTTTTTAAGCGGCGGTGTGGTCGCACCCTCAAGGATGAAATATTTGAATTGAATATACAAATTACTTACTTCATAATTATACATAATTAATTTAATAGATTTTTTAGCAAGATCTCATTGTATGCGTATTAATTATAAATTTGTCATAAACCTCTTACTTTTGAATATATAACTATAACCCAAAGTAGAAACACGCAAGTGATTTGTAAACTCTTAACGATATTGGAGTAAAAATATATAAAGCACTCAATCATTTAAATGGAGCAACAGCTGATCAAAAGATACAATTTACAATTATCGAGTTGAACCCTAGATTAACGGACGAGACCGCACGCCACAAACTCATTAAGTAGTTAAGTGCTCCTGTTGTAAAGGAGTTAGCCAAACTACCTTTCGATTGTTCACTACTAGGCAGCAACAGCAAAAAATGATAGTTACAAGGCAATCAAGAAAGAAGCCTGTTTTATGGTCGGTGGAAGCTATTTCCAGCCGGATCGATGCCAACTCAACGTAACCTTACATAAGGGTCGTGTCGTATTTAAATTAAGATAAAAGAGACATAAATAACGAGGAGAAGCGTGATCCAAGCCGCGACCTGGGACCTCTTCCCTGCCACTCGTTCGCTCTTTTAAAACATCCCGAGCATCCTCGTTTTTAACGAGTGCACTTACAAAACGAAACGGAAAAATCGTGTTAATACAGCTTCAGGAAAACGGTAGAGTTTTCATTAAAACTTTAAGCGTACTAACGGTCACTGAAAGCGACAAACCCTTCTAAATTGGACAAAATTACTACGAGGAATCTCAGTTTTAGGCATAAATGGGCTAAACCCCACTTTCACCCCATTAGACTAACTCCAAGCGGCACTGATCATAGAGAATCACTAACGAGTTTGACCCAAATTTCTCAATACAGGGACCAAGACTAAAGGAATGGACCGAGTAGGTACTGTTCGTTAAGGCTTATCGCCATGTAGGTATTACATAGTTGGGTAATTATTTTCCACAGAAAGCGTTAAAAATATCACTACATACTCGTAGTATAAAATAAAACAAAGTCGCTTTCTCTGTCCCTATGTCCCTATGTATGCTTAAATCTTTAAAACTACGCAACGGATTTTGATGCGGTTTTTTTTTTTAAATAGAGTGAATCAAGAGGAAGGTTTATATGTATAATACATGCATAATATACCGTGCGAAGCCGGGGCGGGTCGCTAGTAAATTATAAAAACAAGATGACAAGATTTTAAGTACCATTGAACAACGGTCCGGCTAAATAATTCAATTGCAAGTCAAAAATGATAAGCTATCTAATGTACTACTTGTGTTGTGCCTTTTTAAAAGTCCACAATCAATCACATACCATACGACATGCTCATAATTTTCGTATCTCAAAGTACCAAAATTACGTTAAAAATAATTTACACCTTTATTTTGTTTTGTTCGCATTCAGTTCATGTCGAAACAATATAAATGACCGTTTGCTGTAAATAGTCGTTCAATTATTATTGTTTCGCACACTAATTAAAAGTGATTAGTTTTATCTGTCATTTCAATCAGTGAACTCTAAGGTGAACCGTTCCAGTTAAACCTTTGTGGTGTATCAATAGACAAAAGTCTGCGTGAGTAAATTATTGTAGTGTGCGATCGATATTCGGGCATAGACTCCCGTGACGTCATCAAGTGCATTGTTCCCTTCTCGCTGAAACGGGTGCACCGGAGCGGGATGAAAAATTCATTCAGTTCCGAGATATCCCTGTGATCACGCAATGACGATGCTATTACATTGCGTTCGTTTCCGATTAAGTGTTTTTAAAATTATACGTAACTGATTCCTAATATAAAATGAAGTAAAAATTCATTCCCAAATGTGTTGCTGAAGTCGAGAACGACTGGACCGACTAAAAAAACCTTTGCAGCAGACTTTAAACACTATTTATTTTCTATCCCGTGGGAATTTTCAAAAAGCCCTTCTTAGTGCACCATGCACCACTATGATACTCAAGGAATATGTCTGTCAAATTTCAAGTTTGTATAGGTTTAGCGGTTTAGGCTGTGCATTGTCTGTCAGTCAGTCAGTCACGTTACTCTTTTATTCTATAAATTATCATCAATAATAAATGGAAAATGTACATGTTTTTGCATGAATAAACAAATAGACTGATTCTCTGTCTCTTGTTATAAAAGTAGGTGGCTAGTGATTACCAGGTATTAATTAAATTAATAAAGCTACAATTTCACACACAAAAGAAACTGAAAATTAAACTACACAAAAAAAAAACGGTTAAACTTTTACTAAGATACAGTAAAACGCTGTAATAAAAATAAGTGTTCAAAATTAAACCGCAAGCACATACAAAGATAAAATTACGTAATTCTAAATATTAAACCACCTATAACCATCTCAAGGACACATTAACAAACCCCATGAAAGTAATAAAAAGAGCATTGGTATTATGTAACAATATCATACCTTTAATCGTCATCCCACTACAAAGTCACAGACACGCACTTTTGAATACGTTTAATAATAATAGCGCAGCACACGTCCTTCCCACTTGGCAGTTGGACAGCGTTTGGCCTCGAAACACACCCCCAGGGTGACGTTCCGGGGTGGGGGTGACGGGTGTGACGTCACACGGTCGACGACCCACGGAAGTAGGTCATGAGATCGGAGTGGTCGATCTCAGGGAATATAATCTGCCTATTTTGTTAGTACACCCGATTACCTAACGTAGGGCACAAACTTTATGTGGGCCGACATTATTGGAAAAACAGCACGCACGTATTTTTTATTATGTTATTGCATAAAAGTTCATAAATTATATCAAGGTACTGCGTCTGTAATCAAAAACAGCAACGGCTTCGGTGTATGGAAATTGCTTCGCTAACTTTTCTTTTTGTCGTAACTTTTTTTTTTACCTTCGGCGAAATTGTTGAAGGTTTCATCGATTTGCTTTAACGATGGTGTAAAAACTGAGCGAATGCTTTGATTGTTTATTTTATGAAAAAAAAAGACTGCGATCTCTTTAATTTTTATTAGACATGCTATTAGGTACTGACAGACTAGGCAGTGATACAACTGCAAATGCACAAATTTCCGTCGATATTGCTGATACTTTAAAAATAACTAATAATAGATGCACAGATAATTTCTGAACGCATAGGTATTAACTTCTAAGAGGTTATCTAGAGCACCTTCATCGACATGAAAAACTACTTACATTTTTACATATAAGACATTACACGAGACTCATAAACGCATCCCTTTTACTCTTCGCGTCTATTTAAAAAACATGTTTTGGCTAAGACTTCAGCAACTCATTTTTAACTCGTCCCTACACTACAAGAAAAGAAAGAAAGAAAAAACTGTACAAGCATCTTTTGTTTAAAACCAATTTCATTGCCGACCCCGCGGTTAGCGCATCATCAAACGGAATTGAGGTCAAGGGCAAACTTATTTCTTCTAAAAAGCTTTTTCCAGCCTTAAATGAGTCTATTCAGCGAATGTCACGGAGCAGCTTAGCATTTGCCCGAGCAATAGACGTAGGTAATACAAGTACCTAACCTAAGTAAAATTCTTTAGCAGTAGGTATCGGAGACCTACTTTTACACGGAAACCGGTATTGAAAGTGAAGTGAAGTACTAGTAGAAATTGGTGTCAGAGAATATGGGAATCTCTTAATAAAACCACCGTCCATGATAAAGTAAGGTAATTTAAAATAAAGTCAAGGATATTTATTTTAGGACATCCAATACTCGTAGATTTAGGAGTTCGATAATTAAAGCAAAAGAGATACGAACTTTAAAACCTTAAAACATATTTCCCGAAATTATTGATAATGAAAGCAACAAAAAGATAACAACCGCTAAAACCTTCAAAACCATTTCCAAAACTCGTTTTTAGCTCACACACAACACGTTATTGGAAGTACTAACCAAATCAATGTTTGATAATATTATATATGTCGGAGCTTCGTCACAATTACTAGACTTTTGATAGCTAAGGAGATGTACCTTGTAGTTGCGAACATTCGTTAATTGTACTTTGTTGAATGTACCCTCATAAGTTATTGCTTTTATGAAACGTCAAGCGGTATTGCGGTATCGCTTGGGGGTGGTCTGTGTTTGGCTCAGTTGCAACTACCTGCAATGTTAGTTGGAATGACAGAATGACATCTGGTGAGAGTAAGAAGCGAGAGGCATTCCTTGATCGTGACTTGACTGAGTTCAGACGTCGAAAGTGATCCGTTTGCTTCGACGTAGGTACCGTTTTATGTTCAATGGTGAATTGTTAGTGATTCGGATTGTTAAGTGCGATTGCACTAAGTATCGAGCCTTATTTCGGTGCTAAGCGGTATTGAGAACATTGATAAGGTAGTTCGTGGGCGCAAGCACTGAACTCTCCACGTTTCATTATTAGAGTGTGTAATAGTCCACAGTCCTTTGTGTAAGCGCTATTTCAATAAAGAATGGCTGTACAAGTGAAACATGATGTGTGCTGTTATTTCTATCTCATTAATGTACCTTGAAGAGGGACAAGACGGTGACCTAAGCTCGGCTATGCATAAAGCTCGTTTGAATTCTAACCGACCAACCTGACAGTTTATCCAGCCTTTGTCTTCGACATCAGAATTTGGGATCGGAATTAACACGCCTGTTCTACGACATCGGAGTTGGAATTGTGACTACATGTCCTACATGAAGAAAATCAGAATTTTGATGGAAACAAAAAATTAAGAAAATGAAAGTGACTGCTGTGACCGACGTGAACCACGTGACGTGAGCCTGCTGTGACTCTGCAACGGAGTCGTCCTGTTACTTTGGTTTGCTGAGTTTTCCTGTGCATGTGCTGTGTACGTGGCTTTCTGTGTGGAAAGCTGGAACAACGACTGCCGTTCCAAGGATTCTATAAGGTCATGTGTTTGTTCCTTTTTTTTATGAAAGATCCTAATTTTCAATCATGCAGCAATCAAACGCGATGTATTTGCATTTTTCAGATCGTACATGTTGGGCCATGCCAACGAATATTGTCATGCCCCGGAATGTGCTTCGAGTTAGTGCGGTTCTGGAGTCGTGTGGACCTGTGCTACATTGGACGGATGAATTTTACCTGTGAGTCGTTTTCATTTTGTTTAAATGAGTGTGAAATGGTTTTCGTTATAATTTCGTTACCAAAGTTACGAAATTCGATTAAAAACAACATAAGGTATGGTGTTGTTGGACCATCTAATAATTTGAGCTCTTAAGATAGCCAAGCAAAACTCATTTGGTGTTCGTATGTGTTGTTTACCGCTAGCGTGAGTGTCTTTGGCTCGGACTGTGTCTTTGACTCGGACTGTGTGTCCTGGACTCGGACTGTGTGCCTTTGACTGTGTGTCTTTGGCTCGGACTGTGTGTCTTTGACTCGGACTGTGTGTCCTTGATTCAGACTGTGTGCCTTTGACTGTGTGTCTTTGGCTCGGACTGTGTGCCTTTGACTGTGTGTCTTTGGCTCGGACTGTGTGACTTTGACTCGGACTGTGTGTCCTTGGGAGCACTGTGCACTTATGTGAGAGCGTTGGTAATGTTTAAACATTGTGGTGATTTGATTTTTGCTTGATCAGTAGAGACTGGAAACTTATGTCGACCAGTAGAATTATTTTCGTTATTTGCTAGATTCCAGATCAAATTTAATTTAAAGAAAATAAAATTAATTTTTAAGAGAGTACCTATGGTCAGGAAGGCTGAGTGGAAAATTGTTACTGTTCAGATTTTGTATCTGTAGTATAGCAATCCTATTACTCTTAGTTTTAATCAGGATTGGCCGAACGGAAACTGTGCTGTTTTGTTTTTCTATTTCAGATGTACACACGAGGACGTGTGTAACGCAGGATGGCCGTGTCGGAGCTTCGTCACAATTACTAGACTTTTGATAGCTAAGGAGATGTACCTTGTAGTTGCGAACATTCGTTAATTGTACTTTGTTGAATGTACCCTCATAAGTTATTGCTTTTATGAAACGTCAAGCGGTATTGCGGTATCGCTTGGGGGTGGTCTGTGTTTGGCTCAGTTGCAACTACCTGCAATGTTAGTTGGAATGACAGTTTGCTTCGACGTAGGTACCGTTTTATGTTCAATGGTGAATTGTTAGTGATTCGGATTGTTAAGTGCGATGGCACTAAGTATCGAGCCTTATTTCGGTGCTAAGCGGTATTGAGAACATTGATAAGGTAGTTCGTGGGCGCAAGCACTGAACTCTCCACGTTTCATTATTAGAGTGTGTAATAGTCCACAGTCCTTTGTGTAAGCGCTATTTCAATAAAGACTGGCTGTACAAGTGAAACATGATGTGTGCTGTTATTTCTATCTCATTAATGTACCTTGAAGAGGGACAAGACGGTGACCTAAGCTCGGCTATGCATAAAGCTCGTTTGAATTCTAACCGACCAACCTGACAGTTTATCCAGCCTTTGTCTTCGACATATATTACTGCAGAGGCCGGGAAATTGCAAGTCGTGGATGAAGTATATAGTTTGACGCACGACGCGTAGTAGAAGTCCGTCAATAAATACGAATCCACGAATTGCCGTTTCCGCTGAGGCATGTATCGTGCTTTTTTCCAATAATGCGAGGAAATAAAATAAAATTTCAACTCATTCCACCGACTTGCAATTTCCCATTTTTCTTCTGATAACGCCATTTCATTCGAAAGTATATTCCCGTTTGCTATAAAATTGTAATCTAATAAATCAACTAAAAGTGCAAATTAAAATGTTATAAAGGTATTTACAATTACATTGAATTCAAAAATCAGACAACTTAATACTTACTTTTTTCCACAGATATATCTTAAGGTAAAAAAAAAACTATTTAAGACACTTAAACGCGCTGGGCTGAATCCGTATGATTGTACGAGCATTTGGCTGTTTGTAGTGAATGATCTTAGTCAAAACATATTTTGTTATAAGTAAAAACTGTCCAATAATGTAATTGTATTCACTTCCCGGCCGCTGAACTGTACAGTAATGACTTTTAACCTTTTAAATTTGCGTTAGCCTGTTACGAGGAACCTCGTGTACTAGTTTTGCTATAGTACAAGGCATGCATTTCCGAGCATATTGAAGAAAAAGTATTATCTGGACAAAAGATTTTGTTAAATCGAAACGTGAAACTAGACAAGAAACTAGCATCTTGAAACATATTGAAGTTCATCCAGTTCCGTTCGAAGGCGAAGGCGAAGTCACTGGCGCGACAATATATTATTCGGCTCTGAACAAGACACTCGCTCGCAATAGCAACGTATTGGATTTAGTTTTCTTATTTAACTTCGAGATTTCTTGAGTTTCCACTGTGTGTTAAGAGCTTTATGTGGATGTCACATTGTTTCGTTTTAAAAACTTTAAAGTTAACTTACAAGATGTGGTCTCGTACCTATCTGAGCGTATATAACATTGTTACAAATTTCAAGTTGTCTTGCTATCCATTCTTGAGGTAATCGTTTAGCCGAAATTTTTGTGCACCGCGTTCGCTCAGATTTAGTTGTTATTTCGAAGTTCCAGTATTTGGATAATAATTTATGAACATAATGTGAGAAACCTCTTAGCGTTGAAGCGCAATGATGCTAACAACGCTTATTAGAGTCACACTATTAGAAACCTGATTTTACAATGAGTCATAATCATGATTATATACAAGATATACCCGCACAAACAATGATCATCGTTTTAGCATAATCGTCACTGACTTTAAACTTTCTTTAAATTTAGGCCAACGGAACTCTCATCTGAAATGCCTAGACCCCACCTCCAGGCCTTATACTCTGAAATTCGATTTTTGAAGTTCGTTTCGTTCCGTTCCGTTCTCACTAATATTTATTAATTTGAGAGTGAGTGGGACGGTGTGATACGAACTTCGAATTTCGGAGTAACCCCCCAGAGGATTCGGTGAACCTCAGTCCTATTGCTAATACAGACACACGTTGGTAATGATAGGTACCTACCAACGTTGTTTTGCAACATCGGTGCCCTCATTCCGTCCAAGTAAATACGCGAGCGTGGCTTATGGTCCGACAACAGAACAATAAAATGAACTCATACGCAGAACAATGGAGGATTTAACGGATAATACACTACTTCACGGCGGAATTCGCGACAAAATGCTAATAAAAATCGGATATGCTGATGACTTAATGTGGAATGATCGTTTAAAATGAACTTAAAAAAATGAAGATGAAATTTAATGTAGTCACTGCGTTCTATGTTCGTAACATTAAAATTTTAGCAGACCAAAACTACACAGTCAGTACTGAAGTCACGGCGAGACGCATTGCAGGTATTATATTAAGTACAGAACGGGTGTAAATTGACATGTACCGCTTTTGACGGAAAGAAATGGTGAACAAATCTTTCGACAATAGAGACAATACAGACTCTGCTCTGAGTGAATAAATATTAGTGCGGCGGCATTAAATTGCGCGAAGTGTTGTTTAGATGCTTTACCAACATTATCTTGAACTAAGACTACAAATTCAATAGAGATAATCTGTAAATCATCAGTGCAAGTTTAATTTACTACTCACATCCGTACCTACGAGCCTTGGAGGAAAACGGCAATAGAATTGTAATATTAAGACAAATACTAATCGCGGTTACGCAAAATACAGGAAAAACCAAAATTGTTACCTTTTTTTTAGCTAGTTAGGTAACTGGAGAAAGAAAATAAGCTGAAAGGTTACAACGAGAATTTCAAAAAAGTTACTTTATCTGAAAATAGCTTCTGCCCGCGACTTTGTCTGAGTAGAATTATGCACATAAACCTTCCTCTTGAATCACTCTATCTATTAAAAAAAACCGCATCAAAATCCGTTGCATAGTTTTAAAGATATAAGCATACATAGGGACAGATAGACAGACAGCGGAAAGCGAGTTTGTGTTATACTGTGTAGTGATACTTCCAAAAGATGAAGAGCCTACATTCAAATTCTTACTTTTGCATGGAATCAAGAAATGTACTGACTAGACAGACAGTACATAAAATAAGGCAGTAGGGCGGTCAATAGTACTCCATAATGCAGGAGTTTATGGACAGGGCGCCCTGAACCTCCGCGGTAGGTACCCACACTGTTAATATCCACGGATGACACTATTCAACGGCTTTCAGGACAAAGCAAACTAAATTCCGAGTGAACTTTTTCGACTACATGTTTGTTTGTCAATACATTTTTATCCTACGATTGAGTGAGATTTAAATGCCCTTTGTCTGATAATTTATGTTGTCAGTTAGAGTAACAGTAGGAAAATACTATCGAATGATGATACAGTTTCGAAAAACTGCAACGTAACTAACGGTTAATCCTGCTTTATCCATTAGTATATTATTTACAGAGATCTTGCCATGTTGTTTTTACTTATTTGGCATGCAATTTTCTGTTGAATATTATCTCATTTCGACAGCAATCTATTCTGCAAGCATTGTTTTGTGCAGAAAAGCGGACTTTAGTCTCCGCTGCTGAATATAGGCATAGGGACGCTTATTGCGGTTTTAGTTTCTGAACCTTCAATCTCTGCCAAACACAGCATATTTTATGGCTGTCTCTATTTTGTTACTTTGTCAAAATTACCAGATTGCTCATTTGAGGTCAATTTTAACGTTAACATGCCTGGAGTTCTAATCTAATTAGCATTAAGTACTTACTTAGCTTGACCATTTCATGAGTATCGATTCGGTCGTCCGAAGCCTTCGACATTCTGAATACCTATCATCAAGTACGGGTAACGTTTAAGCTTGACCTTGATTATCGTTCAGGCATTGATCAATTAAAGTTGTTAAATACAAATGCAAGATTATAGAAAAATACTTTATTGAAAGTAAAAACAGAAAATGCAACCGCCAGCTCATAGGGCTGGAGCAGAGAGAGATTACAGAGCATAGACAAATCAATAGTTTTTTCTTAAATCTAAAATTATTACAATAAAGCGTTTTCACACTATCTTAAAAATATTTTATATGTTCAGTCTTGTACTGAACAAAAGTAAATAGTACTGTTCGTGTTTGCAACCCCTGATTTTTTAAAGACGTAAGATCACGAAACGTTTATAAGTCAAAGATTATAATCTACGCTATTTAGTCATTTATTAGCTTTATCAGTTTAGAAAACATTGAGCTACTTGTTTAGAGTCAGACATTTTGTAGCTGGCAGTTTTTTGTAGCTTTTTGTAACAGCGCAGCAAGTAAAGTCAAATTGTATCAAAAATGTAGTTACATATTTTTTTATAAAAACATTTTTAAACTCTTAGACAGTTCTGCTTACTGACCCGACAGACGCCATTCTTTCATAATTAGTTATAATCATTAGCCGTTTCCAGCAATGTTTCAAATCTCTCGCTTCATAAGAACCTTCTTCAGACATTAACGAATGTTGAATTTAAAAAAATATTTGTATTAGTCCAGCCGTTATCAATTTATGCACGACGATAGATGATTTGATTAAGCTTTATTCATATTCATACATCTACCTATTGTAACAAAAATTATGTCGTTTTTTATTGTTTAACGAGCAAGTCATGTCCTGATAATTATGATGATGTTCTAGATATAACTGAGGAAAATATAGTTTCATCTCAATGCCTCTATAAGACTGGCTTTTGCCCACGACTTCGTCCGCGCAGTATTAATATTTGTAGTGAAACTCTTGCTCGCGACTCTACTGAAAGCGACTTTGTTTTATACTATGTAGTGATAGTTACGGAGATAGACAAAAAAAGATAGGAAAATCCTGCAGGGCAATTGTGTAACTATTTTGACACTCGGCATCGGATTGAAATGACAGTTCTTGTATGAATGTGATAGCTCTGATTCCGATGCCAATTTTCAGCCCATACACGAACTGTCAAAATGAACATGATGGCGATTGCGAGCGAGTTAAACAATAAGCCTACTGATATTATTTTAAGAACTTATGATTCTCAACTTACATGGCAAATTTTAAGACTGTAGTAATCCTAGTTACGGAGATTTATAGCGAACATAATAAATACCATTTATTCCCTATCGCTTCTATGATACTCAAGGAATGAATTTGCCAAATTTCTAGTCTGTAGCTTTAGTAGTCCAGGCTGTGCGTTGTTTGTCAGTCAGTCACGTTACTATTTTATAGGCAGTATAGATGATGCTGATTTAGGACAGCTAATAGACTAACTTGTTAGTTTCGAAAACCCATTTTAACCCATTTAAACAGAGTCTAAAAACTTAGCTCACCTGTTTTCTTTGACGACTTAATTAACTCATCGATTGCGTTAGTTATTCTTATGGACTCACTTGTTTGCAAAGATGTAACGATATAAATGAGAAAGCAAACATTGGTTATAGGTATGTATCGTGGCAATCTAAATCTATAGCTATCACTATCTTTATGTTTGGCTCCGTTACATACATGATTAAAATTTAATATTGATGGGTTAAAGAAAAGAACACTAAATTACTTTAAGCACAAAGTATTTACGTCTATTACGTACACACCTACTCGTTAATATATGAAGCGCCATACAATGAACATATATAGTTATAACCTAGATATTTTCCATGGAATTCAGGTCCCATACACAAAAGATATCTGACAGTATTCATGTAGCATCCATTAGTAGCGTATTACATTACCATTTATCTATTACATACCCCTTTTTATCTTAAATTTCCCTCGTGATGTCACGCATGTCTTTACCTTTAATGTATCGTTTATCTTTGCCTTTGTTCTAATAATCTTGTATTTATGTACGTCTATTATTAGCAAGGTTGCTGTAAATCTTATTTTTTTATGTTTTTACAACGTTTCAATGCATAATAATTGTCTTACTCGTACCATCTGAAACTGAACACTGTTTCAAGGCCTATTTTCACAACGTCCCCGGTATTAGCACGCAAACAAACCAATGACGTCGCACTTGTCATTGTTTCTTGATTTGAAACGCCACTAATTATTGGGATTACCGAAGCATATGACACTAGTTACTTTAGGTACTATGACTAGTGACTCCATATCGGTGACGTCGACATGCGGGAGGGCTCTATTGTTTACGTGACCCGGTTCCAAACAGACAGGCATTGTCTATTTTGCTTTTTGGAAAACATTCAATTCAATATGAATAGTGTATGTTGACAATAGTTGAATCAATAAGTAATGGATAAAAAAACATGTCCTTTTGATCGATTGCGTGTCAATAAACTTTAATTTAAAATTCATGGAGATTGAATTTGACTAAATGAAACTACGTATATGTTACGTTACAGCATTTTTAAGCAAATCTCGAAGTTCTATAAACTTAGTCGTTGCTATTAACAAAAACGTCATTAGAACAATTCATATTTTAAACGATGGTGAAAGCACTTTAAATAGGGAGAATCAGAATCAAAATTATGGCGATGTAAAGGTACTTAAACGTTTAAATGTCATAGGCCAACGGTAACGTTAAACTATTTATGTGGCAAAATTTGTGCCGCTATGCAGATCATCTCTGGAACGAATTGTCTGACAGTCCACACAACCAGGCGAATGGTTTATTAGAAATAGGTAGAGTTGTAGGTAATAGTAGCTTATGTGACTATCATAATACCTAATTATGTACACACATATAAGCTCTCTATGATGTGTTTAGGATACTGCATGTAATGACTGGCATTGCGGCTGTGATCTCTGATCAATTCGATCTCTGTGCTCTATTCGCCCATCTATCGCTCATTTTACATGAAAATGACGTGATAGTTATTTCTTCGAAGAGGGCTCTACAAGAGGTTTTCCGTCGTGTCGACCTACTGACCACTGAATATGAAGAATGAGCTTTTATGTGAGAGAAAATGTAATCGACTTTTTAAATACCACATCCGTTTATTTATTATAAGTCAGAACTATTTTATTATCAATGAAAGTTAATTGACGTGACGATCTCGTCTAAATGGAACTTACTTATAATTTATCGCGGTTAGTGTTATCAATCTACTTATCATTAGGTGGTGCGCTGTTTTCTTATGATTTAACTTTATGATCGCTGGATTTCTTTGTTTTTGTAACAAATCTTTAAAATCTGTTTATAAACTTTAGGTTCGTTAACCTGAGATATTAAAGAGGCTTTTGTCCGTTTCAGTATTTCATAAGGCATTAACCTAAAGTTTGCATTAAAATTCGGGAGCAGACATTTGGTAAATAAATGTATACTACAACTAGCTTCTACCCGCGACTTCGTCCGCGTACAATTAAGAACGTACGGTGATAGTATATTCTGCAATAATGTTGCGACTCTAGGCAGTAACGACCTTTGACATGTTTATTGCTATCCCACGGGAACTATGCAATTTTCCGGGATAAAAAGTAGCCTTTGTTCTAGTCTGGGGTACCAGCTATCTCCGTTTCAAATTTGATCTAAATCCGTTCTGTCGTTTCAGCGTGAAGAAGGAACAAACATACACACTCACATCCTCACTCACAAACTTTCGCATGATTTCCTTATTTTAGGAGTCCTTTACTCAGTAAATTGAGTAGAGAGTAGTCTAAAACTTTTTTAAACAATTGAAAAAAGTATAATTTACTTATTTGAAAGGGTGATATGGTGAGTCACTAGTTGGTATCATGTTATCTGGCTTGTGGTCTGCGGTTAGCTTCTGGTGAGACATCATGGCCACATCAACACAACATAGCGATGTTAGAACTAATGAAGGAGTTGATCACAGATCACTTTTATTGAGCACCTTTATAGTTCAAGAGCATAGATTTAATACCAACAGGAAACAAGCGAACACAAGAAATCGGTGCACGCCAATCCTTGGTTACTATACCTATACTATCTGAGACTTACAGATAAAGATCTTTCAAATAATATGCTATTAAGATTTCATTAACTATCCACGTGGGAAAGCTTCAAACTGGCTTCAAACAAATATATTTGCGTGCGTTCATTCAGAACCCACTGTCCTCTAGTTTCGAATTCTGAAATGCAATCCACGCTTAGTAATGACAATAAGGAAAAACTATAATTAAACTTAGGCATCCACAATCTAAAGTTACATATTTGAATAAAACAAGAAATTAAAATGGAACTAGCAACGCGCATTTTCTAAAGTCGTAGTAAATCAATCTTCAATATTTCCAATGCCTCAATTTGGTCTAAAATGATTTCATAAAATAGCTGAAATACTGTTTTAGCAGGTGTAGGAGTGGAGTCTCTATTATCAATGTTGGGGCCTAGCAAAAGTAAATAAGACTGAATTCTTGCATCAGAAATAGCAGAAACGCGCGTTGTCGCCAACACAGGTAATTTAATCAGTAAATAGACATCGATTAGAACAGATAGCTACCTATGTAAATTAATTGCGACCTGCATTTACCTACCCACGCTATGTTATTTAATTACACGGTCAGATCGATTATATAGAACTAAAGTTATTTTATTATTATTATTACAAGCTTTATATTAACTTGCAACGTATGTATACATACACATATCACGTCTATATCCCTTACGGGGTAGACAGAGCCTATGGTAACAAAAAAATAAAAATAAAATAAAACATAATAGTGATGGGTTGCTAGCCGCATCGCCTATAACCTGATTCTTAAGATTTTCGTCTAATTCCCTCAATGGCCTTTTACCATCTGCGCGGGCAGACAAACAATTGGTACATTCTATGTTATTTCTTTGCTCCCAGATCAGAATGGAAGTGTAAGCGTGGGAAAAAGTATGTATGTATGTATGTTTGTCCGGCTGGAATCTTGCGAGTCAATTTTGAATCTTCATCCGATTGAGCTGAAACATTATTGTATCAGGTACATAGTAAAATTCTGGTGGTCTAGCCACGACCGTCTCCACACAGGACGGAACTCTTTAACGCGTCGATGAGGTATGTCTGACGTAAGAGTGCGAAGGGTCTAGGAAAGGAAAGTCTATTATACCTCTACATCCCATTGCTGGGCACGAGCTTCCTCTCAGAATTAGTGCGAATTAGAAACCTAACACACCATTGAACTGCTTCGTAGCTTTTGTGCATTCGCCGAAAAGCACGAGATAAATTTCAAACGTAATTTCAAACAAAAAATCCTATATACATTCCAAAAAAACTCACGAGTTGCGAGCGCGTATTCGAACCCAAGACTTTGTTGATAAGCCATCTATGGTAAAACCAATGTAGGGACCTAGTGGAGTAGACACCGCCACCACGCACGGCTTTTGAAACATGAATAATATGACGATGGATACTGGTAAAATAGTATATGTATGTAGATCACGACACACAACCGCAGCGATACCGTTACAAGGAGCCGTTTAAAAAGTATATGGGCCTTGTCAATGTGATATACATACTAATCGCTTATATGAACAATGAGTTAACTATGGCATAGGCAGGTATACTCGTATTTGACCACGTTTATTTTTACAAAGTAGAATTGCAGTAATTGCAATCATATGTTCATATGTAGAAGTAGTGATATACCCCCTTATTCATAAACGCTCTATTAGGCTTCTGATAACTTAGCAATCGTTTGTCCTTATCTGTCACTTTGACATTTACCATTCACAGATAAGGACAAATGATTAAGTTAGCAGAAGCCTATAGAGCGTTTATGAATAAGGAGGATAGAGTTAGAGTCCACCTTAACATGCCCGCGTAGGCAAGATACTAAAAAGCATTTAAGGTAGATAACGCTAAAACGTAGTGGTTATTTCTCTTTGAATAACGCGGGTGAAATTCTAACCAACTCACAGTTATACGTTTGAGAGCCAAGGGAGGAAGTAACGTTAAAGCGCCAAGAGGCCTTTTGTGCATTATTCCATTATTCTCTTGCAAAAAAGATACTAGTATAGGCTGCCGAACCACCATAACTTCCAAATAGGTACCTTATAATTACAGCGAAGGGGTCCAAAGATTTATACGGCCACGTGTAACGCAATCAATATGTACTGCAGGATATCGGAAACTGTCATTAAGGAAGCACTCGGACGCGCTGCGAATTCAAATTACATAATCCCTAGATTGGGTATTCGACTAATCGACAATAACTATTGTTTGGAAACTATTTGTACGCTTTCTAAAATAACTGGGACTATAATTGGCCCTATTATAAAATCACATAAGTAGACATTGTAATGATTAGCTAAACAAAACTTTTGAACTTGAAACGAGCCCACATAAACTATTTAGCTCTGATCAAAGTATTTTTAAATAACACTGATGATAGAAAAATTTAAAACAAACAGTTTTAATATTATAATTACACAAACGGATCACTCACGTATAAAAGTCGAATGATGTTCGACATGTTTCGGACTAGTTCGTAGTCCTCCCTCTTGGAGCGCTCGCCCCGGCGGCAACGAAACGAACATATATGTATATATGAACATATATATATGTTCCTTGCCTTCCTATTCATATAAATATATAAATACACATAGTCTCACGATAGTTTCATGTTGAAAGTTTTAATATTAACTAACGAAATGGGCGTGAAAGTAGGCTGCCCAAAAGGATAAATGCCTTAGCAAACTATTCAAAACCTATTATGTTATTAAGGCTAAACGTCGTTTTTGGTGATCTTACTCGGCTAACGATGGCAAATCGCCATGACGATGGGACAGGTTAATTGTGGTTTCTTAAGTAGATAACATGTACCTATTACAGATGGGTTTATGGTGGTGAATTTACGAGACTTTTTGGGGAGTAGATAAGAGTAACGGTAATTTAGTATCAAGCCAAGTCGAGCAAAAAAATAGATATCTACATGAAATAATGATGATGAAATATTTAATATGACTTTATCCCTGCTATCCCTATACTTAAAATTATAAACGCGAAAGTAACTCTGTCTGTCTTTCACACCTAAACCACTGAACTGATTTTAATGAAGTTTGGTACAGCGAATAAAAAAAAATGCCAAAAATGCCTTACATCATTTAGGAAAATAATAATAATAATAATAATAATAAATATTTGGGAACAATTCACACAAATTGACCTAGTCCCAAAGTAAGCGCAAGTAAGGCTTGTGTTATGGGTACTAGACAACGATATACATACTTATATAGAGAAATACATACGTATATAGATAGAAACATCCATAACTCAGGAACAAATATTCGTGTTTATCACACAAATATATGCCCTTACCAGGATTCGAACCCAGGACGCTTGCTTCGCAGGCAGGGTCACTACCAACTAGGCCAACCGCGTCGTCAAAAAGAACCAAAAAAAAAAAGCTGAGCTGGAAAAGAGCTGATAGTCTTCAAATTGCTGGACCGAAGAGACATCGAGGTCAAACTTAAAACACCCCTCTTTTTGCGGCGGGGGTTAAAACAAACAAGATCAAGCCTTAAATTCTAGAACAATAAGCGTTTTGCCGATGATGCTTTTGCTGGTAGGAGTCATAAAAATACCAAGTGTGTAATAAATAAAGGTTAGAAATAGGATATCCAACCAATAGAAGGGGCTTCGCGACCGTGGGTGAAGCCCTATGCGACCACGCGATAGAATTAAGGCGGCTCGAGGGCTTAGGGTACAGCTGACACGAAACATGAGTGTGCCCTTGATGCACTAAGCGTTCATAGGTCAAGTAAGAATCTTACACCAGCTCACAAAATTTATAATGAAATCAACGTAGGTAATTGTTTAGGTAAGGTGGTTTAGGTAGGTGGTGTAGGGTAGACGTTGGAAATACTGTGAAATCAATTGAAGACTACTGTTCGAAATATTATAAACGGGATATGAACCGCATATTTCGACGTCTACCTGTGATCATGATGCATGCAACTGCGTCGAAATATCGGGAGCTCAATAAAGGTAATCGCGGTTCATATCCCGTTTATAATATTTCGAATGAACTTAACCGTGAATCATTGAAAACTCTTATTGAAGACTGTTGTTCTGATGAAATTAATAAGTGTTAGACGAAAAGCCAAACGAGACCGGCCTTTAAAAAAAAAAGGAGAATATTGCTTTTGGTGGACGGAGATGTTCAATGTTCAAAACAAGGATAATATAAAAGGACAACAAACATTTTTGATTGCTCTATCATAGGTACATAGCCCACACGTGGCTCTGCTTGTTCACGAAAACAAGACCAAAGTGTAAACAAGACCAAGTGTAGATACTCACCCTACTCAATCAATTTTAATAAGAGGGGGTACGTTCATGCCAATATAGAACGAAAAATAAAAATATTCATTATTGAAGTACTAGCGACCCGCCCCGGCTTCGCACGGTATATTATGCATGTATTATTATACATATAAACCTTCCTCTTGATTCACTCTATCTATTAAAAAAACCACATCAAAATCCGTCGCGTAGTTTTAAAGATTTAAGCATACATAGGGACATAGGGACAGAGAAAGCGACTTTGTTTTATACTATGCAGTGATAGGCTACCTGCAGATCAAAACAAAGACTAGTAGCAAGAATTTTTTGAATGAAATTATCATAGTAATAATAATTATAAATGCGAAAGTAACTCTGTCTGTCTGTCTGTTACGCTTTCTCGTCTAAACCACTGAACCGATTTTAATGAAATTTGGTACAAAGATAGACTAGACCTTGAGAAAGGACATAGAATACTTTTTGCAAAAAAACTCTTTTTTCGACTTTTAATTAAAATTTTCATTTTTTTTTAAGTTGTTACTTGAACTATAGCCCAAGCCCTCTTACTGTGAGAGGAGGCCTGTGTCCAGCAGTGGGACGTTAATAGGCCGGTGATGTGATGTGATGTTATTTGAACCGATAATATTCACATTTTAAAATTGTTGTTATGGTACCTACAATTTGATTTTTACTAGCATTTATTTAGTCTTATTTTAATATAATCTTTATTTATTTATAAGCCTTTTTTTATTCCGAATTCGCTACAATTTCAGTAAGTACATGTTGTTGTTGTTATTTTTTATTAATTTATTAAATTGTCGCGAAATTCGGCGTGCCTCATGGCATAGGCCTCCTCCGTGTATTGGAGGGTTTGGGCTATAGTTCCCACGCGCGCCCAGTGCGGATTGGGAACTTAACACACACCATTGAATTTCTTCGCAGATGTGTGCAGGTTTCCTCACGATGTTTTCCTTCACCGAAAAGCTCATTGCAAATTACAAATGTAATTTTCGCACATAAATTCCGAAAAACTCAGAGGTGCGAGCCCGGGATTTGAACCCACGACGCTCTGCTTGAGAGGCCACAGGTCAAACCACTAGGCTACCACGGCTTTTAATATAATCTACATGACAAAATTGTTACATGCTGCATGCGTAGCAATATCAACAATTCATTCAGGAATATTTGGGTGGGTGTAATACGGGGTCGCTATCGCCAGGTATTATCAGATCCGATATCAAAGGAACGTAAACATAACGCTGATTATTATAAAACCAGCGAAATATAAAAACCAATCCATCCATCCAAACGTCCACTCCGCCTAACGATGATACCATAAGTATAAATACAGAAAGGTTATCTCCATACTTATCTCGAATTAGTAATGACCTTAATGTCCAATCAGACTGTCGTTCATTAGTTCCACGTTAACGCTCTTTTGGTCTTTATTAAAATGGTACACGGGCGGGAATGGTCTGCCATAGAATCAGGTGAAACCACGGTTAAACGAGATAGACCTATGTAACGGTATCACAAAGCGATTGCAGTTCACGGGCCACTGGCCACGATGCGCTGCGCTGATTCTATGCCTAGTTGATAATAATATTGGTGAGAACTAAGCTATCCTGTACATATTATGATATAAAATCTTTATCAGAGGGAGGAACATTTTGCATTAAAAGGTTGTTAGTTTGAAGTTGAAACATACGTTAATGGACATATATTTCATTGACATCTTCACGACGGTCCGTGATCAAATACACGTAGGAGTCAATTTGACAAAAGGTCAGGTCAGGAGTTCCCGAAACCTACAAGCATGTATGAAAAGTTTGATGATTGTTAGGTGAGGTGAAAGAGGTATGTCAGGATCGTAGCAAGTGGAACATAGTAATCTTTGCCTACCCCTATGAGAAAGAGGCGTGACGGATGTTTATGTATCTTCGTATCCTTCGCAAATATCAGAAAGAAATTCATGGTGTCAGAAATAGCATTTTATTCTGCACTTTAGATATTTCCTAATACTGGACTTTTTTATATCGTCAGTGTCACTTGCATAACATGTATGTGGAGACAAATTTACTTTTTTAGATATTTTATTTAACTAGCCCTTTCAAGATAGACAAACACCCCGTCTATCCCACTAGTCTCATTGAGTTGTCCCATCATGGGACAACTGAGACGAATTTGTCCCAGTAGTCTCATGCCGTAGTATGTAGTAGGTATTATACCGTCTTCTTCTTAGCTTTTCTCTACCAAGTTCTTGGTGTAGGACTGTAGGCCTCCTTCAACCGCTTCCATTCCGATCAATTTTGGGCAGTGAGAGTCCAGTTGCTGCCCGCTACTCTTTTAAAAGAGATTATACCGTCAATTCAATAAAATTATCACACCACCTCTATCCCCCATGACTTCATATTCCACATATGCTTGAATCTCTAAGCTTTCTTCTTTAAACTCATAAAGAAATGCACTTTATTAAGATAAACCTGTTTAATGCTTTCCACGGTAGATGGAGGCACGGAGCCTCGTTCACGTCGCGAGATACGACACGCGCTCGTAAATTCACCCAGCGAGCTTAACTGGAGTCAGGACACCTATTCTAACTTGCGTTGAGCAGAAATAACCTGTTTAATATTAAACTTCATACTCCAGCGGACATGTCCTTTATCGTTAAGCACGAAACCAGTTAAAGAGTACCTACCCATTCAAGTAACGTGAAGCCGTGTAAAGATCTTTCGGTAGGTACCCAGCATTATAAACCTAGTGTAGGTATTCATAAGTAGGTATGTGTTTTTTAAATACGAATTCATGAAAACAGTATGAGATGCAGATGAAGCAGCATTTTCGGAAGACGAATGTGTTGATTTGATTGGGCGTGATTTTCGATCGACTCTCTTACTCTTGTTAACAAAACTGTGAAATCAAATTAACTGTTGGGAGTTTAAAAGTGGAGAATAAACGTTTTATTAGAAATCATCATTGTATCGTTATATTCGATATGTAGAAATCGAGATCCTTGTCATTAGTCTGTCTATCACAAGTTGCTACCTTGATCCCTTCTGATAGTATCACGTCTGAAGAGCTTCGGTATCTGGTGCATTTATAAAACACTGCAAGTCTGGTAAACATCGCGGTCCGTTTTCCGCTGCAAAAAACGGACGTGGGCAAGAGCAGGCCCCTCTTCTCCACTGGGCACTATGGGCACGTGCCCAGGGCCCCGCGATCGAATGGGGCCCCCTAGTTCCTGCCAGATTACCAAATGATAACCGATATTTAGGGCATAGGGGCCCCATGATCCTAATGTGCCCAGGGCCTCAGATAGTTTAAAGACGGCCCTGGGCAAGAGGCCTAATCCAGCACGAATCTATAATTTCAGGCTTCAGTTTGTCTGAAGGGTTTAATCCAGGACGCTGACATGGCGTCGATCCTCGTCCAACTTGCCTCTACAGCGCGGACATATTAATTCCAAACCAATGCATCAACCGTGTTGAGGGGAATTTTAATTAAGATTGAACTATATTTTGTGATAAACCTATAGTTTGCAGAAGCGATGGAACTTAATGATCCATCAAATGTTTGCCGGGATAACCATTGCAATTGCAACGGGAATTTCAACACTCTTTAATATGATTTTGATTGTGACAATCACATCACAATTTGGAATTCAACCATTAACCCCCTTAATCATAAAATTTTACAAATACCGAAGGAAAGTGACGATAAGTAAAATAAGCTTTAGATTTTTAGGGAAGGCTTTGTTAAAAAGAACTTACTATCTCATATTTTGTTGCTGATTTTTTAAAGTTAGGTCTATTATGTTTAATTAAACTCCGTACTAGAGACATAATAATTAGTGACATTATGAGTGTCCATTTGAAAAAAAAGCAAACGTTCAACAAAGTTATTCATTAGTTGTATAGTTGACGTTACGTATTAAACCGCATAGCCTTTATTTGTAAACATAAATATTCATAGGTCAGTTTAGTAGCGTTAATGGGACTTACATATAAGTAGACATAGAATAGGTGGACCAGTCGAGAAGCGAGGAATTACATAAATTAAGTATTATAATGAATTTAACGAAATTTATGATAATGAGGATGGAGGAACACGAAACTGCAACCATAAATAAAAGCCCTGTCTGTGTTGTTAGTCATGCGAAACCCTGTGCAACTTCAATTTAACGTTTCCAAATACAGAATTACTTATCACCCCGAACAGCAACCCCTTTCTTGCTAGCATTAAAGTTATGAAGCTTGGTTATATAACTTTTATAGAGCTAAGAACAAGCGAAACCATGCAATTTATCGTTCAATTTTACAAACTAATGACTAAAAGGATGGACCAAGCATTTCCCTTCGAATGCGACATTAATTAAACATAATCTAGTCGAGTTTTGAAGGTATTCTGTGGAGACCAGGATCTATTCAAGACGTGCATGATGAGAAAACTTCGTTCATGAATATATAGTTTTGCATAACACACACAACAACTTAGTATAGTTAGAAGTTGGCGGATAGGATGCAGCTATTAGCGATGCAGTTTGAGACGAAATTTTCCAAATACAGTTATATTAGTCCTTGTGTACCTAATTAAGGGTCGGCTCTGTCACGTGACCATTTAAAAATCTGCCAAGTGTCGAAACGCTCTTTCCACCTATATGCCCACAAACATGCTAAGCGTGTGGCCTTTGGGTCTTGTTACCCTAGGCGCTGTCTACTCCGTAAGGGACAAAGACATGCACCATGAAAAATAAAATATGTCTGATAGAGTCACAACTGTCATAAGTATAAATTACAGAAGACGAAAAAAAAAATCTTCAGAACAGTTAACTATTTTTCTGTTAGTATATGTATACTTGTTTTACAGTTTTGCATTTGTCAGTAAGATTGTTGCATTACAATCATTTATAAAGTTATTATTTAACGCCCTTAAGTTTTCGGAAATTTGGAACGTAAACAATTTGTAACTTACAAGTCTTACAATGATACAATACAACGTGTAAATGTTTTTTTTTCATATATCTACATCCCATTCGTTCTTTTACACGTACCTCTGTGCAGTTCAGAGCTTAATAGATTTTAATTGTGTAGGCCTACGCAAGCGCGACTGAGGACTGTGACTCGAACACCTGGATGACTATGTCAAGGTGTGGATTCAGTTAATTTCTCTAAGTCTTGTGTGGAGCCATTGGTTGTTATTTTTATTCAGATGTCAATGATATCAATAAGAGTTCAATGATTCACGGTTAAGTTCATTCGAAATATTATAAACGGTATACCCGTGATCATGATGCATGCAACTGCGTCGAAATATCGGGTGCTCAATAAAGGTAATCGCGGTTCACATCCCGTTTATAATATTTCGAATGAGTCAATGATATCATTCTTGAGAGATACCTAATTCCACACATCCACTTTATGAGTTCCATCAACTAACGCAATGGTTGAAATGGAATTTATTGTATTTTTCAGTCTTCTAATATACTATACAGGGTTCCAAAGGCCGACTATTTTTAAAAAAGCAAATTAAACTGCAGTCTTTACTTTTTACGTAACCATATACGATAAACTTTAACATTGTAAGTGGAGGAGTGTGATAAAAGGATAAGTTTATTAAATAGTGAAAAATGTTACAAGGAATTATAAAAACCGTTGAGTATTGAAAGATTTGCCGCCGAAGCCGGGTACCACATGGACACGAAATAAGTCAGTATCAGTACTTAATAATAGTTCATTTTATAACTAAATATTTTAGTTCGTTCAAATCAATTATTGTTAATAGCAGTTTCACACTGTTTTATGGATTTCTTATTAATCCAATTATATATACAGCTGTGTATAGGAAATGACCCTTAATTTTTGCTCGTCAGTGTATTAATAATTAATATAATACATATTAATATTTTATAGATTGACAGCGCTGCCCGATGGTGCGAGCATCCTCTTGCATACTAATCGCTGCATTAAAAATACTCTTACTGCACAATTTGTCATAATAATGACAATTGTTTCAAAACAAATGAGGTCATCGCCCGCCACTAAAAAGGAATAAGCGTTTCTTGTTTCTCAAGTGCCTCAACCGTGACCGACCGAAAGAAAAAACTAAATACTTAGAAGATAGGTGCTTGAGGTTAAAAAAGTTTTACCAACGAACAAAATAATAGCCAAGGTCTTTAGTAATCACGAACGATTCAAGTAGCGGAGAAGAGAACACAAACAAAATAGCTTATCCCATTGAAGACAATTACCATCCAGATTGAAATCCAGGATGACCGCGTTCAGTTGCAGTTGCTTCCAAAAAACGCACTTGATCACTTTTCACTCACGTTGAACCCGTTAAGTTCGGTCGCGAAATAACTTTACGAATCTATTTTTTTAACAAGCGTACGTCTGATCGCGTCCGAGCGTCAGTAACTACTGAATGGTATCGACGGACTTGAGGTGCAAGAGGCCTCAACAGTTCATTGGCGCCGGAAAACATGTCTTATCTACGACCATCTAACGTCTACAATTATTTGGACGCGGGATAACTGTGTAGGCTGATGTATCGTCAAGCTCTACCTACACATGTTCTACGTTATTGGTATTACCTGAGATTTGTACGTATTTAAATTTCTATTTTTGTCATTAAAGGCCTAGGGGCGAAGTCAAGCCAGAGCCTTTCACTAGCTCGGTCGGTATTAATAAACTCAGGCATGCATACAAATCACGTCTTTATCCCTTACGGGGTAGACAGAGCCTAAGATAACAAGGCCTACAGGCCACGTTTAGCAAGAATGGGCGTACAGGTGGAAAGTGAAATCAAAATAGTGATCGGTTGCTAGCCGCATCGCCTATAACGTGATTCCTATGATTTTCGCCCATTCCCTCGATGGGCTTTTACCATCCGAATCTGCGGGGGAAGAGAAGCAACTGGTACAATTTATGTTTTTTCTTTGCTCCTCCCAAACCAGCATGGAAGTGAAATCAGGCATGGAAAAATGTTATGTAAGATGTAAGAAACCTGTAGGCTTATTGTCGAACTCGCTCGCAATCGCTATCCTGTTCATTTTGACAGTTCTTGTATGAATGTGACAGCTAGCTGATTCCGATGCCAATTGTCAGTCCATACATGAACTGTCAAAATGAACACGATGGCGATTGCGAGCGAGTTAGACAATAAGCGTACTGATTAAGGTGCTGCTGGACTTAACCGGAATGCACTTGCTTTAACTATGAAGCGTTCTACGCATGTAATTTGGCCCATTTTTGCCAATATACACTATATCGGCGGTTTCTTGCTGACTTAATTTATATTTTTAGTACTTACCAAAGTAATTTCTATTCGTAGATTCGTTAGTAGAATTAGTAGTTTGTCAATTTATTTTAAAAGGATGCCAAGCGTTAACTCCACGTTTAAGCTATGGCCATTCTAAATTTATCAAAATCCCTCTAGAGCTAATAAGTAAACATACTAAATCACACACACACTTACTAAGAACAATGTTGACGTCCCATACGAATTCGAGTAGTCAATTTTGTCTTACAATTTTCTGTTACAATTAATTGGGAATTATAAATTAAGAATAGAATTGTTTTGTCTTTGTCTGGTAAAAATGCAAGCCTGGCAATCAAAGTGACAGGTAAAGCACTTATAAATTAATGGGGTTAAATTCTAAAGAGTCAAGAGGGAACAAACATACAAACAACATAATATTCACATTTATACCTAATATTAGTCCGGATTTGGGTTATAAAGGATAAGGGAAAGCGCTGTTGTTGGAACGTTTTAACGCGCTACGAAGTAGTTTTATTCCATTTGATCAGATAAAACATTAGTTAGAGCTATGTTACAGTACTATCGGATAACATGACCTAATTAGGTGTAGATAAAGAAACATCTACCTATATTGACTTATTTTATTTGCACGCCATTAATAAACTCGATAATTTAGTCTTATGAAAACAAAGGAATGTGAAACATCATCGATATAAAGGAACCTTAATAGCATAGTTTGCAGTTTGATGCGTTAGGTATGTTTTGGGGTTCTAGGACGCTAGGTTTATGCCGCGAACATGAAGCATTATATCCTTTTCTAACCTATTAATGCGTAAGGGACGGATACATTGTGCCCGTGGAAAACGATAGTGTGCTAGGGCCTCTGGTGCACGTAAATGACCCTACAGGAAACCGGTTACTCCTTGGTCCAGGCTTCATTGCAACCAGTATTTGTTGTTTGAGTTGTCACGGAATGACGAGGACCCGGGTTCGATTCCCGGCCATAGCTTTACTTTTCGGATTTTTCTGTGTTCTATGTTTCAGTGTCGTTTAGAAATTTCAGTATTTGTTCTTATACGTATAGAAGTTGATAGAACATAGTAATTACAAGTTAGGACGTTAAGTTCTGTACGAGCCCCTTGACTGACTTTATGAAGGTTTGCCGTTAAAAATTGGTTTCTCCCCTCCATCAAATAAGCATAAATGGGTAGATTTTTGACGTTGTAATTTGTGTGCCATGCTTTACGTATTGCACACAAATTACAACGTCAAAAATCCACCCAAATGTTGTTAAATAAAATCATCAAGCAACTTAAGCAGGTAGGTACTTACTTAAAATTAAGGAGCGTTCCAAATACTTATTATTACATATTTTTAACTTTTAACGTTTTTTGTCTGTGGCGACACTAATGCATGTTTACATTTATTTAATTTTATTTGTGAGACGAAAGTCGATTAACTGTTCAAAGTCTTAGAGGATACAAAAGTATTCAGGATAAAGTACCTAGGTTCATGTTATTTTCATGATCGTGTTCGTTTTCTGCAGTCTACCAATTTGCATTATTCCGTGCAGTAACGAGTGAAGTTAATTTAATAGTGGTGTGGTACCGCACCGTAATTTTATGTTCACTTTCAGTCGTACAGACATACCATCTTTTTGAGTTGGTTGTGGCTTTTTATTTATTTATCCGCGTTTCACTGTTTGAATGTTGTTTTTACAGTACTATGTGGTATCGACACAGGTATTTCTTTAGAAAGAGATAAAAGTTTCAGACTTTCAGTGTTACCTTGATGGGCAGACAATACCTGAAATGACTAAAGTAATGACTAATGTTTTACTATAATACCTAGTAAACAAAATGTATCAAAAACATGTCTAGACGTATCTCGATAAAAACATTCGTTAGTCAACAAAAAATAATATCTAAGTGAATCATTTCTGATTCAGTTAATTTAATACTCGTACACAAGTGAATATTAAGAATCTTTTGAAATACGAATACTTAAGCCAGGTAATTCTTTTGTTTGTCAGCCAGCAGTTGAAGGAAGGACGTCCTCACATGGGGTGTTTTGTATTACGATTGGTAGTAGAATAGTACATAATATACCTAGTATGGATGGATACTCTATCAATCTTAAAAGGAACGCATAAACGGAACAGTTTTCTTTAAGGATAAATATGAAACACAGGCTCGTTAGTGACCCCTCTCAAAATTCCGCGCTTAATGCAATAGGCGTGAACATTGGGTAGGTACTTTAATATATTTAACATCCTACAAGGGATCTCTACCAGTTAACCTTTGAGTAGATGAGAGGAGCATTAAACGAGGGACAGAAGAGTGAGGCATTTGTGGCAAAAAAAAAAAAAATCTTTCATTTTACTTTAAGAGTTGTTTCTTAAACTATGAATCTTTTTTGGGTGAGTTTTTTTTCGAATTCTTACATGAAAAGAGCATTAAAATTGAGCAAGAGGATATGAGCAATTTCCAAGTAATGCAAATAAAATAACAGAGTTATCGCTGTTTGCAAACTGTCTATCTATACTGTTTGTTTGCTATTAGTTGGCGTTAAATGTATTCATTCCATTATGTTGCGATGAAATTCATCATACGATTGATACAGTGATCAAGAACTGTAGATCATGCCGCCTGAATTTGAGGTAAGTAATGTTCACGAAAGGAGCTTTAAATTCGGGAAATTCTCAGCCAAGTTAAGTTGCTTATGGTATTGTTATGTTCTTGCTGATAGTTGGACTGGTAAAAGTAAGTTCATAATATACACCCCCTTATTCATACATACATACCTACATACTTAAATCACGTCTTTATCCCTTACGGGGTAGACAGAGCCTAAAGTAACTAGACCTATAGGCCATGTTTAGCGTGATGGGTTGCTAGCCGCATCGCCTATAACATGATTCCTAAGATTTTCGTCCATTCCCTCGATGGGCTTTTACCACTGCGCGGGAAGAGAAGCAACTGATACAATTTACATTATATGTTTTTTCTCTACTCCCAGACCAGCATGGACACTTATTAAGCTTCGTTAAGTTAAAAACCATTACTTTGACTTTTGCCTTTGTAAGTCACAAACTAAACATTTTTGATAGGTATAACAGGTCCAAAATGTCCTACGGGCTGTGGTAATGTTCGCAAGCTGTGTGCTACTTTATCACTTGTCACCGATGTAGGTACCAAAATATTAAGTACTACCTCTACAAACTTGTTAGAATACTTAAGTGTTGTACACTCGCGATCTTAAGTGTTGAGCCACCATAGAACCTTGTCGCAAAATGTCAATGTCAAAATATTATTGAAATTTGTTTGTCGACATGGCGTTACTTCACTATGACAGCGTTCCATGTAGTGTACTAGCCCAATTGTCGTTTCTAAGGGTGTGCTTCAATAACAAGTGAAGAGGAACGATTTCTTGCTTGACTTTTGTCTAGTTATGGGAGTTTAGGATTTAAGTGTTAACACATTTTGTAAATATTTGCAGATGCAGATGCAGCTTATTGAGATCGTGATTTTTTTTAAGGCGCTGTCAACAGCAAATGACCTTGAACAGCGCCACTGACCACGCGCAGGACACATACGGTTCGCGTGCCTGTTAGTATAAGAGAACAAACTATACCGGCAGCTTGGCGCGCGTCTAAAATCTTGCAAATAAGACACACATAATAAGAAATTAAAAAAAGTATGGATTATATCTGTGCTTCGTCCGAGAGATGATAAAAAAGGATATTAAATTTGTAGTAACACGTATCGTCTGGCTATTCATCCACTAAAGTTGTAAGTATCTAATTTGATATCTAAAAACACATTAAAAAAAAAAAAAAAAAAGTAAGATGTGGGTAGATCATTGCCCTTGGTCCAGCAACCCCCACTGCTCTCATTCGCGTTTTAGTGCTCGGCTGTTCACCACGCACTTAATAATTCGACAAATAAAATACCAGTTGCAACAAGTTTAAACTGTGAGATTTAGGTGTCCACAATGCCGAAACGGAAACATGTTCATGACGACAGTGATGAACATATAATGCGGAAGATTAAAAAACTAAGCAAAAAACTTCGCCGACGTCAGGAAACTTCTAGTAGTAGCAGTTCATCCGACATCGAATGCAATGCGAGTAAGTACAGTGTACCTACCTATTTATGATCGTTATTAGATCAAGGATTAAGTACCTATAATATGCAGTGTTCGTCTAAATTTGGGACGTGCCGAAGCATAAAAGGCGTGTGCATAGTTACCTACATATTACCTATAAGTATGTATATTGTGGGGTGGACTATTGCCGAGCCATTTCTTTATCCAACAAAAACGCACGTATAGTGATTAGTTAATAAGGACTAGTTCTGTGCACTCATAAGTCATTACCTGCCGTAGAAGAAAGGTAGTATATAATTTTTCCGAAGTGTATAGTTGAATGGACTATGCCGATCGGTAAAAAATTATACTTTATAGTAATCTGTGTCCTCCGAGGTGTATAGTTTGTTGGACTATGCCGATCGGTGAAAAATATACCTTACAGAACTCCGAGGCGTATAGTTGGTTGGACTATTACCGATCGGAAATAAATTGGTAATAATAATAATTACTCATGATGTTTATCATCGAGGTGTATAGTTAGTAGGACTATGCTGACGGGTAAAAAATAACACTATGCAGTGTTTTAGATGGACTGTATAAATATAAAAATTATACATAGACATTATCTGAGGCGGTTTTTTTATAAATTTTTTCCATTGTGATTTTTTATTTATCAAAAATTTACAGGTGGGATATACACACTAGAGGATCTAGTTCCTGAAAGTCATAATACTTATGACGATCTTGAGTTGGTGGAGGGTCCTCCTGATAAGAATGACAAGGAGTTGACCCCAGATAAAAGTACATCTAATGAAAAAAATTCGAGTATGCCAATCGTGCCTCAACCTGAAATTCCCTCTGGTTCGGATCAGGCAACTCTCAATTCTGTAAATGAAGAAAATGTGGAAACAGAAAAAGAAATCGACCAAGAACTCATGGACTTGTTAGGAGAAACACCCTGTAAAGACAAGAAATATGGTTCTAATATCCAGAGTGATTTATCTATTCGCTGGAACCATATCGCAATTACGGGTTTAACAAAAGAAGCTCGAAAAGATTTAATAAAAGACAATCTTATACCCGAAAATTGTCAGTTAATTGATGCGCCGATTTTAAATGCCGAAGCAAAAGCTGCATTATCGGATGCTCTTATTAAAAAAGACAAGTCACTCGAACAAAAACAAAAACAAAGAGCAGCAGCACTCTCTTGTTTGGGTGAAGCAATAACGAAACTTCTAAGTGTGGGACATAAAGACGCCACATATATTAAGCCATTAATTGTAGCTGGGCGTCTATTATGTGACCTACAGCATAATGACTCCATGATCAGAAGAAGTTTTGTTTGCTCGACTCTTAAGAAGGAAATCAAAGACCATCTTTACAAAACAGAGATCGACAAGTATCTGTTCGGTGAAAAACTGGCGGATACAATAAAGACAGCAAAAGTGATCAACAAATCTGGTGCTGATATGAAAACTCAGACTCACGTAAAACAAAACGTCAACAAACGTTTTTTAAACTCGAG
The DNA here is from genome assembly GCA_963854515.1 of Pandemis heparana. NCBI lineage: Eukaryota > Metazoa > Arthropoda > Insecta > Lepidoptera > Tortricidae > Pandemis > Pandemis heparana. The sequence goes on along the minus strand of OY978011.1, from coordinate 12,391,938 downwards.
GCCTCCACTTCCGAACAGCAGGCAGCCGGAGGCAGCAAGGAGGCAGGGGCCTGCGCCCGGGCCGAGCCGGCCGCGCCTGGCCCCCGCGACGGCGACGGCGACGGCGGCGGCCTCGTCAGCTACACAGAGGCCGCAGAGACAGCAGCCGCGCTCACAAGTTTTTGCGACCCGACGCCGCTAAGCTCGGTATGTCGGTCAGGCAGATTATCTTATTTTTATGATCAATGGTGTTGTTTAACCAATGACCCTATAATTTTATCATGGGTGAGAGGTTACAAAATACCTTTTCGAGACCCAGTCATTCAGATAAATACTCCACCCATTCCAAAGTTCTCCGAAACGGAAAATTCTAAATATGCCGAGGCCATAGAGGAACTAATTAACATAGGCGCTATATCCCAATGTAAACCATGCAATGACCAATTTATATCGACATATTTTCTAATTCGTAAACCAAACGGAAAAAATAGATTTATTCTAAATCTAAAATCATTAAATAAATTTATTAAGACAAAGCATTTTAAGTTGGAGGATTTGCGCACAACAGTAAAATTGATTTCGCCGGGTAATTTCATGGCAACCTTGGATTTGAAAGATGCGTATTTCTTAATTTCAGTCGATACTCAATACAGAAAATATTTACGTTTTCGTTGGAACGATAAACTATTCGAGTTTAATGTTCTGCCTTTCGGGTTAAGCACTGCACCCTTTGTGTTTACAAAAATATTAAAACCTGTCATAAAATTACTGAGGTCATTGGGATGTGTATGTTCTATATATTTAGATGATTATTGTTTAATAGCTAGTTCAGCCTCTCAATGTTCAAAGAATATTACAACGTCAAGGAACATCTTTCAATCATTAGGTTTCGTTATCAATGACGAAAAAAGTTGCCAGACTCCTAGTACACTGTGTAAATATTTAGGGCTCTGGATAGATTCAAAAAATTATCATCTAAGTCTCACTGACGAAAAAAGAGCCTTAATAAAATCTGATTTAATAAAAATTAAAAATTTGAGTCTGTCTACTATACGGGAATTTGCCCGACTCGCGGGTCTGCTCACCTCTGCCTGCCCCGCCGTACAATACGGTTGGTTATATACCAAGCAGATAGAGAGATGCAAATATCTTGCCCTTTTACAAAACGAGGATTATGATAGCTATATGAGTGTACCACCATATATACAGAATGATTTAAACTGGTGGCTTCAAGTAATTGATACTGCTGTCAATCCAATTAGAAATGACAACTACGTCATGGAATTTTTTTCTGACGCTAGTAAAAGTGGCTATGGGGTGGCATGTGGTGGAGAGACCGCGAGTGGCCAATGGAGCAGTGAAGAAGCAAAAATGCATATCAATTATTTAGAGTTGTTAGCAGCTTATTTTGGCTTAAAGATGTTTACAAAAAATATGAGTAACTGTCAGATTCTATTAAGGATAGATAATACGACCGCCATTGCCTACATAAACCGAATGGGTGGAGTTAGGTTTGTACATCTTAATAAAATCGCTCATCAGATATGGCAATGGTGCGAAATGAGAAGCATATTTGTGTTTGCTTCGTATATTAGCTCTCAGGATAATGACGTAGCTGACGCTGAGTCAAGAAGATCTCATCCTGACAATGAATGGGTTCTAAGCGAACAGGCCTTTAGAAAGATCGTTAGTAGTTTAGGTAGCCCAGACATAGATTTGTTCGCCACCAGGCTAAATAAAAAATGTGAACGTTACGTTTCCTGGGATCGCGACCCAGACGCATACGCTATTAATGCGTTCACACTAAAATGGTCTCAGTTAAATTTTTATGCTTTCCCCCCGGTAGCCGTAATATTACGAGTTTTAAGAAAGATAATCAACGAAGGCGCTGAAGGCATAGTTGTGGTTCCACAGTGGCCTTCACAGCCCTGGTACCCCATGTACTGCGATCTTCTTTGCTCAGATGTCGTAATTTTTCCACCATCTTATAATGCCTTGTTGTGTGTATCCCATAGAGACAACATCCAGCAGTCGATAACCTTGATTGCAGGGCGGTTATCCGGGAGGCCTTCCTGAGAAGAGATGTCCCTCATAGTTCCTTGGACATTATATGTGCATCGTTGTCGCATAATTCTTTGAAACAATATAATGTTTCATTTAAACGCTGGATTACCTTTTGTAAAAAATCTAACATTAATAATATATTTGAGGCTTCAATCCCAGATGTAATAAATTTTTTGACTGAAATATTTGATTCGGGTGCCCAATACGGGACACTTAACAGTCACAGATCAGCATTATCTCTGATCTTAGGTTCACATGTAGGCTCAGACGACAGACTGTCTAGACTATTTAAGGGTTTTTACAAACTACGCCCGCCCAGGCCAAAATACGACGTCACATGGGATCCATGTATAGTTCTGGATTTTCTTGCAAACTTTTACCCAAATTTAGAAATTCCTCTGGAGCACTTAACAAAAAAGACTGCTACCTTGTTGGCCTTAGTAACAGCACACAGAGTGCAGACATTATCTAAAATATATGTAAATAACATCGTAAAGGCAGTAGATGCCGTCAGTATAAAGATCCCATATATCATAAAGACATCACGGCCCGGTTCTCTACAACCATGTTTGAAATTACCTTTTTTTAGAGAGCGTAAGGAAATTTGTCCTGCAGAGTCACTGCTAGCTTACCTTGAAATGACTAAAACATTAAGAAAATCAACTAACAATCTTTTTGTAAGTTTCAAAGCTCCTCACAACGCAGTTTGCAGCCAGACTATTAGCCGTTGGATCAGAGATACTCTCTTGGAGAGTGGGATTGATACCTCAATATTCACAGCTCACTCCACTAGACATGCTTCCACGTCTATAGCAAAAAATCTAGGTTTAAATATTGATTTAATTAAGAGGACAGCAGGCTGGAGTGGAAGTTCAAATACTTTTGCTAAATATTACCACAGAGAGATTGTGAATGATGATTCTAATGATTTTGCTTTAACTGTTCTTGCAAATAATTTAGATTAGAAACAAATCACGGATTAGATAGTAGTTATTCAAAAATAAGTTAAATTTACAAAATGCAGATCAATGTGTATAATTCAAAACAATACTGCTGTTAACTATAAAATTACTGTTTCAGTTAATTTGGTAGGTAGGAGGTTTAGATTTACCCGGTTATTGTCAAAATAACAGGACTAAATATAAACAGGTCAGGTGATTATAAAAAGGGTGTTTTTTATTTATTTATGACCCTTATAATATTTCACCTAGCTTTCAAAATCTACAAATTTAATATCCTTTTTCATCATCTCTCGGACGAAGCACAGAGTATAATTAATGATTAAACGAACTTACCTTAAGTGATGTTCTATCATAATTATACGAAGTGCTTCGTCCGAGAGATCACATTCCCACCCACCCTAGATGACCCAGGTGGTGAAATATTATATATCCTTTACTTCAAACTAAATGAGAGCAGTGGGGGTTGCTGGACCAAGGGCAATGATCTACCCACATCTTACTTTTTTTTTTTTTTTTAATGTGTTTTTAGATATCAAATTAGATACTTACAACTTTAGTGGATGAATAGCCAGACGATACGTGTTACTACAAATTTAATATCCTTTTTCATCATCTCTCGGACGAAGCACTTCGTATAATTATGATAGAACATCACTTAAGGTAAGTTCGTTTAATCATTAATTATTTGTGAAATATGACTCGTTAGCCGTGTACATGTATGAATTATGTTGACTTCATGTTTTTAATTGCAGACCAAAACGTCGAAAAAATTAAGACAGAACCGTTTAATGATGATTTTAAGACCAATCTTTGCCATTATTTTCTATCGAGCCGATTTTGTTCAATTATGTATCGAGTATCGAGTCCGTCCAGCGTCTTTGAAATATGATGAAAATTAACATTTTTTTTGTGTGTAGTTTTTCTTAAAAAGTAACAAAATTTGGTGTTGTCAGCCTCTTAAGGAGTTCTATTGTTTAGAGGCGTTTGTTGAAAGTTGTTTTTAGGATACAAACTTAGTGTCTACGGTCTACAGCTTTATTTTTTACATGACTAGGAGCACGTCTCGTAGGTAACCAGTTTATCTAATTAGTTACGGCTTTAAGCCGATTATAGCTTATGTGTCACGGTTGTAATGTGTCTTTAACGTCTCGTATTTTGACTGGTTGATAGCGTTATCACGTCAGTATATTCAGTATTAGAGTAGTGTAATAACGAAGCAGACGTGAGTAAACTCAACGAGTCTTTATTGCTCTGTTTTGCAAAACAACTTTGCAATTGATTGATGAGGGCTGAAAAAAATGCAAAATCGGTAAAATCACACCTATGGACGTTCACAACACTGGTAATCCCATAAGGATTGGCAAAATCAGTAGTACCGATAGGTACTCTTATCGGTTCTACTTGAGTTTGGCTGACGTTCGGTTTTTAACTAGTCTCTGACACAACTTTAGCGCAATTACATCAGTTCTTTATTTTAATTTAATACCCCTAATGTAGTGGCACCTGAAATTACAAATGTAAACCTGAGACTTCATAATAATGTCCCTATATTATAAATGAACTGTGCCGTCTCATACTTAAGTTATTTTCCATTCGCTTTGAAGATGTGAGTTCCCAGTAATTTTCAAAACATTAAATACATGAAATTCCAATCTCTGCTTATTCGCAATGCCATTCATGCACCGACCGTTTGCATTGCGATTGGCCTTCAATGAATGAAGTAGTGGTCTATTTTTAGATACCGGGGTCCGGATTAAACTGAATGGGACCCCCCCTCCCCCTGGCTTCGAAAATAGGGCACTGTGTCAGCAGTGACGTCTCGGTGTTATGACGTCACGGACGCATCCCAGGTGAAGCAGGAAGTGGGTCAGGACGGAAACGCTCCGGATATCCGGAACGGAGTCCTTTTGTCTTATTTGATTCTGGTGGAATAATAAAGGCCATCTTTTTACCGCTGAGCTTGCTGTATGAAGCTTGAATCAACGGTTTGAGTTGAGCGGGTAATGAGTAGGTTCGTCTAGGGTAGGCTGGATGGTAATTCAGACAAGTTTCTAGATTTGACTACGTGTGTCTTGACAGAAGTGGAATCGACCTAGCACACTAACTAGGACATTATGATTTTATTTAATACCTGTAACTATTTGCGAGTATTATGGGAAAAAACCATCCCTGTCACACACCACACTCTTATCATCTAAGGTATTTTCATTCTTACCTGTCCTATTTGGTAAACAAAATTCTAACCTCAATGTGCAATTTTTTGTAAAGAATAAGGTGTATTATGTTATCAAATAAAACTGAGGCAATATTTTGTACATAGTTTTGCTGATATTTTATCTCCGGTTCTTTTATTTATGATGAAATAGTTAAAAAATAACAAAAATGAGACGTTTTGAGGTTAGGATTTTGTTTACCATATAGGACAGGTCTGAGATCTCTGTGCTAAGAATTCACGATGGTCATGGCGATGTCGCGATGGTGATTGGTGATTGGCGTGGCGGATGCGACAGCTTGTACTGTTTTAACTAAAAAGGATAGGTAAAATAAAATGTAACACGGGCTTTATCCCGTTTCCGAACGCATCCGCGCCACCTCTCTCGCTCGCTCCGCATCGCTCTCTCGCTCTTCTCTCTCCAGGCTACCGAGCCGAGCGCGTGTGCGAGAATAAGTTCTTTGCTTGCTATAATTTCTGTTGAACCTACTGTACTAAATACTATTAAAAGTTTATAAGGACTATTTAAAACTACAATTAATAGGCACTGGTTTTCCTTGTAGAACAAAAACGTATAATCAAAGTCAAAAAACCATAAACAATAAAAAGAGTAAAAAAGATCTAAAAAGGTGTAGTCTTGCACAAGGACAATGAGGAGCATTTTCATTGTTATAATGGCGCCCACCTAGAGGCAGAAATAGCAAGAACGAACACCACGAAAAATTTTTTTATAAAGTATAACCGCCATCTTTTTTGTCCGACACCGCATTCGCTATGCCTATGACGACGCGAGGAAAAGCCAATGAAGGCCAACCCCAAGAGCGACGAGGCGACGATTCTGAACAAGTTCAACACGGTGAAGAACACGACGGTCCACGCAGAGACTCCGCTAGCGGCCACGAGGCGCGCGCGCACGACCACGAGGCGCGCGCGCACGGATCCGAGGCGCGCGCGTACGAGCCGCGCCCACACGATCACGAGGCCCGCGCGCACGGATCCGAGGCGCGCGCGTACGAGACGCGCCCGTACAGCCCCGAGGCCCGCGCGTACGGCCCCAAGGCGCGCGGCGAGTACGAGTACGACAGCGAAAACGTGGACGCGCATACCTGGCGGCGGTACGAAGACAGCAGACCATCCAACATGATTGGCATTACACAAGAACAACTTTCGAGCCTGCTATCCAACGTCATGCGAAGCGCGATGCAGAACACCATTAATTCACCGACTCCTCCGCCTCATCACGGCGACGCGACGCAGTGGGCGTCCTCGACCGCAATCGGAGGATCATCTGGAAATATGGCAAAATGCACGGCGCGTTTCGACGGACGCGGAGCGGACAAAGCTGATAAAATAGAAACATTCATAGACGCCGTCGAAATGTTCATGGAATGCACGAACGTCAACGAGGACCACGCGCTACGCGGCCTAAGCATGCTGTTCACGGATGACGCTGCGACCTGGTGGCGAGGAATAAAGCAAGACGTGAAGACCTGGAAAGAAGCCACGACGCGCATGCGCGGCATGTACGGAGCCCCGCGCCCAGCCTACAAGCTGCTTCGTGACCTGTACGCGACCGAACAAAACGACGAGCGATCCGAAATATTCATCTCGCGATTACGCGCTATTTTTGCTAAATTCCCGTACGAGTTAGACTCGACGTTGAAATTAGATATTGTTTACGGACTTTTGAATCGCAAAGTGCGCAAAAGTGTGCCGCGGAATAGTGTTGTTAACATCGAAAGCCTTTTAATCAAAGCGCGCGATGCGGAGGAAGCGAGAGACGAGGTAGGACCTAGGGTTTTATCTAATATAAACAACGAAATTGTAATTCCCGCGCGGCGTCACACGATTGACACAGCTGTCAAACCGCGTGACGCAGATCGTAATAATAGTGCTCCTACGACGGTTTCTCGATCGAATGTTCCCTCTAGTTACCCTAGTACGATCGAACGCGAGCGTAATTCAAAACTTCGTCCGCGATGCGGCTATTGTAAAAGTTTTGGTCATAATATTGACGAATGTCGTAAAGCGCAAACGAAAGTCGGTAGCGACAGTGATACTAAGCCCGGTATTAAATGTTACGGCTGCAACCAGCCAGGGGTAGTGAGGTCGAGGTGTGATACGTGTAATAAAAAACCTGCGCCGCCTAAAACGGCAGATTTTCAGTCCCTCGCTAGTTTACATGGTACTGACAGCTCGCGCCCCTTGGTAGATGTTTCTATAGCTGGACGGCAAGGTGTTGCCGTACTGGATACCGGCGCCACGCAGAGTGTGGCGAGCCCCGGCCTGCACAAGATCTTAGTGAACTCCGGGATAGAGTTTGCTTCAACCCAGCGGACAGTAGGTCTCGCTGACGGATCAACACAGGTACGTGATGTTCTTACTGCTAAAGTTTTAGTATCTGTTGGAGGCCGTGAGGCCCTGGCAGATTTTCTGGTTTTCCCTGACAGTGATTGTAGAACTTTATTAGGCAATGATTTTATAATGAATGCGGGAATAATCATTGACATTCCCAGTTCCTCCTGGCACTTTAAGGACAGCCCTAAAGTGAGTTTTGATTTTGTAAAGTCATACTATTTGTCATCAGATCAGTCTGATTTAATGAGGGCAGACATTAGTGCTCTTACCTTGAGGAATGATGAAGGGAATGCATTATCTGTGGATGAGAAAGCCCAACTTAATAATGTAATCCTTACCGGGAAAGAGCGATTTGCTACAGAGGGTCCGGCCACAGACTTTGCAACCCATCGCATCAAAGTCCCCGAGGGCCAGCAGCCCATAGCCTGTCAACCTTTTAGGATGTCCCAAAACCGGAAGGATGCATTAAAGGTAGAACTTGACAAACTGCTCGCCGCTCATGTCATAGAGGAATGTGAGTCCCCATGGGCAGCAAATGTTGTCATGGTTCCAAAGAAAGAGAACGGCATGCGGTTATGCATTGATTTTCGCAGATTAAACGAGGTGACTGAGGCTGACAGATATCCACTGCCTAGAGTAGAGGATATTTTGCATGCAGCCAAGACTAGCAAATATATGACTACTCTAGATTTGCGCTCTGGCTACTTCCAGGTTGATGTTCACCCCGATGACCGTGATAAGACTGCGTTTATCACTCCTTTCGGTACATTTAGGTTCATTAGGATGCCTATGGGTCTCCGTAATGCCGGAGCTACATTTCAAAGACTTATTGACCGGTTTAAGTCAAACATGGGTATCTACAAGAGTACAACACTTGCATATTTGGATGATATCATAATCCTATCTCCAGATTTCCAAACCCATTTGGCAGACTTGCAAACCGTTTTCACAAGGCTGGGCAAATTCAACCTCCGGATAAACCGTGACAAGAGTTGCTTCGCTTGCCAGTCCGTTAAGTTTTTAGGTCATGTTATTGTCCCTGGCGGTATCCATATGAATCCTGAGAAGACAGCCGCTATCATGGCCATGCCTTCTCCGAAGAATGTCAAACAGCTAAAATGTTTTCTCCAAAATTCCAGCTGGTTCCGGAGATTCATCCCCGGCTATGCAGACGTCGCGCGGCCGCTCACGGACCTGCTGAAGAAAGACAGCACCTGGCGCTGGGGCGAGCAGCAACAGCGAGCCTTCGAGAGCATCAAGACGCTCCTCACGACGGCGCCGATCCTGCGGTAGGCCGACGAAACGCAGCCCTTCGTGCTGCGCACGGATAGCAGCGGGTACTGTCTCGGAGCTGTACTAATGCAGGGGGAGGGCTACGACGAGCGGCCGATCGAATACGCGAGCCGGCAGCTCAACGCCGCCGAGCGAAACTACACCACTACTGAGCGGGAAGCCTTAGCCGTGGTGTGGGCGGTCGGCAAGTTCCGTGGCTATATCGAAGGCGCTCAGGTGAGTGTTAAGACCGACCATCAACCCCTCAAGTGGCTGATGAATAACAAGTCTCCTAGCGGCAGACTTGCGCGATGGGCACTTACTCTCCAGGAATTTAATCTGCAGATCGATTACACGCCTGGCAAGTCCAACGTGATTGCTGATACGCTCTCACGCCCGCCGTGTTCGCAAGATTCGCAAGACGACTGCGAAATATGTTCTGCAGTTGTTGATTTTCCCGCGCGTCCAGCTAGCGACATACGCGGAAATCAAATGAAAGATCCGGAAGTAAGTAAAATCATCAACGATCTGGAGTCCGACGTTCCCTTCAGGGGGAGGCAGTGGGCGGATCGCGGCTATGCGCTTTCGGACGGCATACTGTACCGATACGCACCAGAGGGTGACGATGATAACGCCTGTCTTGTTATTCCAGAACACGAGCGCGCACAGGTGATGGCAGACTACCACGACGCGCCCACCGCCGGCCACTTCGGCGTCGAGCGGACCCTGCAGCGCCTCGCGCACAAATACTACTGGCCCGGCATGCGAGCCTTCGTCGCAGACTACGTGAAGCGCTGCGCCGCGTGCCAGCGCTATAAAGCAGACACGAGGAAGCCGGCGGGACTAGTCGAGACGCCCGCCACGACTCGCCGATTCGAGGTTGTATCCGTTGATTTATTTGGACCTTTGCCCGAGACCGCTGATGGGAATAGATGGATTCTAATCGTTGAAGACGTGTGCACGCGCTGGGTCGAACTGTTCGCCCTGAAGCAAGCCACTAGCTTTGAATGCGCGAAACTGCTCACAACCGAAGTATTCTTGCGGTACGGCGTCGCACGCCGCCTTATCAGTGATAACGGTGTACAATTCATCTCTGAAGTGATGCAGCAAGTTTGCCACGTTATGGGAATCCAGCAGTCTCTAATAGCCTACTATCATGCCGAAGCCAACCCAATTGAGCGAAAAAACCGTGATCTGAAGCCACAGCTAGCTATACTCGTCGGCAACGATCACAGCACATGGGACGTGCACCTAGCGGCGATACGGTTCGCTATGAACTCTGCGACCACCGCTAGCACGGGTCATTCACCCGCTTTTTTGACGTTTGGCAGGGAGCTCCGCGCGCCGGCCGACGCAGCTTCGGACATGCACGCCATAGTGTCGCGCGACACGGCCGTGGCCAGCGTGACGCCCTACCTGCGGCGGCTGGCCGGCACGCTGCTGCACGCGCGCGACGTGCACGAGCGCGCGCAGGCGCGGCAGAAGGAGCACGCCGACGCGCACCGCCGCCCCGCCCCGGACTACGAACCCGGTACCCTCGTCTTGCTCAAGACGCAAGGCCTTAACGACACGGATAAAGGTCAGACATCCAAGTTTATTCCGCGGAGGGATGGCCCCTACCGCGTGCGCGAAGCTGTCGGTCCCACTACATATTTATTAGAGCGTGTAAGTGACGGTGTCCTGTTAGGAAAGTATCACACTTCGCACCTCACTCCCTTCGTTGGTGAGGCCCAACCCGCCATTAGGGAAAAACGTAAACGTGGCAGACCGCGTCGCTACCTAGACTAAGTTTTCTAAATTTTTTCTCATTTTCCTACCACGAAAACGAGGGCGTTCTTTCGTGCTAGAGGGGGAGGCTGTAACACGGGCTTTATCCCGTTTCCGAACGCATCCGCGCCACCTCTCTCGCTCGCTCCGCATCGCTCTCTCGCTCTTCTCTCTCCAGGCTACCGAGCCGAGCGCGTGTGCGAGAATAAGTTCTTTGCTTGCTATAATTTCTGTTGAACCTACTGTACTAAATACTATTAAAAGTTTATAAGGACAATGAGGAGCATTTTCATTGTTATATAATGCATTAAAAAACAAAAACCCTATCTACTAAAATCATTTAACTGAAAATTAAAAGAACAAGCTTTGAAACTCCGGTAAGGAAATTTCCTTTGAATTAAATACATTTTTTGTTTCTGTCTGTTTGTACGGGCTAATCTCCGAAACTGTTGGTATGTTTTATCCCAGAATTCCACCTTATCCCGCGGGATAGCGATAAGCGAATTCTGTGCGGACGGAGTCGCGGGCAACAGCTAGTTTATAATAACCCGCCTGCTGTATTTAATTATAAATTCTGTTGCCGGAGTTTCAGAGCTTGTTCTTTTTATTTTCATTACAGTAGGGTTTATTTTTTAATTTCAAGTTTCAATTCATCACTTTGAGGTTGGCTCTCCTCGCCAGCTTCACTTAGTTGACTACACGAAACCATCAGAGCCTCTAAGTATAGCGAGTAAAGCACGATCCGCTTCTTAGTGATACTGGGTTAAACACAAAAGACGACGATGTCTAGTGCTTTCAGCATCCATTGTTCTGAGGCTTAAGCTCTAGCCTCAATCATAGACAACCGTTAAACACGTGTACCTATAGCACACGTCAGTTCATAGAAAACCTGCACTTTAGGTTTGTTTAAGAGATGGTTTTTTTTGTGGCTATGCTATACATAGATGCAAAGTTTCTGCAGCTATAATATAGAGCTGTGGGTTCAAACGTAATCAGAATGGCTGAGTAGACCTTTAAGAAACCGTAAAAAATAGGGATTTGCGAATGTTCATTCGGTCATTCTCATGGAGCGCAACGAGTACAAAAGGTGACTAAAACAAAATAAACATCAGCTAACTAGAACAAAAGGACCTTGCGCAAACAAACACACTGCGCGTGAGATTGTTTACGATGTTATCTGTCTGCATTAAATGTTATTGTTCCATTATTATTTAAATTTTTGAATTGGACAGGTGTATGGAGTAGGCCATCATTTCGTTATACTGTTAATACATAATACTCCATTTTTATTTTGCAATGAAGCTGTACTCGGGAGCAAAAAAACTGGGTCAAAGTTGTATGAAAAGTGACCCGGTTTCTATGCTCCCGAATATAGTTAATTCTACATGAAAATAATTGGTCGACATACGTAATGACACGAGTATACTCGTACCTATTTTGATTCCATATTTACTTCAAGATGAATCAATTCTCTTTGAAAGACACAAGGAGGCATATACAAATATCTTATTAGCGAGAAAATTAATTACGAGTAACCCATAATTATCTGCACATAAGGTTTGTGTTCTCGTTGTATACGTTGAAGAACGCTGAAATCTTCAGTTGAAAATGTTGAAACCTTTAAACAGCTCCGTCAATGCTGACACTAAGACTCGAGCACAAAGGAACCAGGGCACTAATATCAACCGCTAAAGAGTAGGGGCAGATGAGATGCGAGTCAAAGGGTGTTCAACATATGGACAGTATAAACAGCGCAGCGTGATGCGAGCTATACTTTAAGCGCTTAAACTCGCGTAAAATTAAACTTAACTTCAATAAATGGTGCATTTTACGTTGTAGCTATGGGAACTGAGCAGTCCTCGGTTTATAATCATTTTTCCGTAGGTGACCTCGAAAGCCGATGAGACGTGAAAACGTCCAACGTGATACGAACGTGAACGCAAATAAGACACAAATAATAAGAAATAAAAAAAAGTATGGATTATTCGTGAAATATGACTCGTTAGCCGTTTAGGTATGAATATGTTCACTTCATGTTTTTAATTGCAGACCCATACGACGAAAAAATAAAGACATAGAACCGTTTAATGATGATTTTAAGACTAATCTTTGCAATTATTTTCTATCGAACCGATTTTGTTCAATTATGTATCGAGTCCGTCCAGCGTCTTTGAAATATGATGAAATTTAACATATATATTTTTAATTTCTAAACAACACTGAAATATATATATTTTTTTTGTGTAGTTTTTCTTAAAAAAGTGCTTAAATAACATCAATTTCAACAAAATTAGGTGTTGTCATCCTCTTAAGTCGACGTCGTTACCCTAAAAATATCCTAGATCAGGCTCGCCTTAGACTCTCAAGCCACTATTACGTGCAACTGTTACCTGCTGGAGTCTTTACGTAAGAAGACTTACTTAGGTATAGTCAAAAGAAACTGATGAAATAAGGTCCCGAAATAATATATCTATACACCAAATTAAGTCAAATGTTACTGACTATTGTAGTTTATTAGAAGTAAATGAAAACATTATGTGTCATAAGTAACTAAAACTAATCACATTTATTTCGATCATGTACTTGAAAACTAAGTGATATGCCATTCAAACAGTAAAAGACTTTGTTGAGTGTTTCAAATGAAAGTGATTATCTATAAAATACATATAGGTTTATGGGACCCCTCGGAGTATAAATCAGATGTTCATTTTATATTGGTTATAATGGTGAGGCAAAAATGCGAAGCGACTGTCACCTCTCATGTCCACCAAGGTTTGAATTATATGACCTATATTACATCAGCTTGATTGTCTGTCTAGTTCCCTATAATATGGTCATTTTGAAAAACGCCCTTAGTAATCTTTCAGATCCCAGAATAAAACAAACCCGCATTCTGGTCTCATTTGTGTCAAATAATAAATACCTACCCATTTCAGAGATTAAAAAAAATTCAAATATTTAGATAGCTTTAAATCTTGGCCCAGATCCGGGTCTAGACATACAAAAGGATCTAAATGGATAACTTTACTTTGCTACTCTACAACATTGGGAAGTCAAGTCATGCAACGCAGTCACACTTGTATTTATTATTTTTTTATTCATGCAGTTTTGACCGATCATAGAAGTGTCAACATCCGCTGAAGGCGCGTTACAGAGAGACGAAACATGACAGTGCCTAAAGATTTTTTTTCTGTAGTGGTGGTTTTGGTAATGGGTTTGGTTGCTTTTTTTTAACATTATTTAATTTTCTATTCATCACCTTAAATATTTACCCAAATCTCTTTTTCGAAAATATTGTGTGAAAATTGATATATCATTCACACAAACTAATTAAATTATAAAGGCCTCTTTCTGGCAAATAAAAAGTAAACATTTATGGGACATAGTCAATGGCTAGAAAATTATGTAGGTATGAATAAATTGGGGACTGGAAACATGATAAACCGTCAAGAGATAACCTTATATCAAAAGAATTACATAATATTTAGCAGCTGTGACTGTGAGTGGTGTAATTATTTGTTTCATTAACAATTTTATCCAATTCAGTTTTTAACGTTTGATAATGCAACTTGAAGGTCACTCAATAGGTACAAACGTATTTAAGAAAAAATAATATGGATAATAATGGTCAAAAAAGAGATCGATTAAGTGTTTTAAATTCTTGTAAGGTATTACATAGAAAATAAAACACAGTTGTAAAGATAAACAATAAAGGAAAGGAGTGCACAAAGTTACGATGTGAAAGTCAACGGCAAGAACAGGATAAATATTATTTATTCAAATTCACTCACATAATATTTCAATAATATAATCTTGTTATTGCTCATTACGTTAAACGTAGAAGTGTAATGTAAGTAACATAAATATTTACGTCTTTTTGATAGGGTTTACAATAACAATAAGTTACGTTTAGTTTTAATTTTCCCACTTCGTGATTTGATTACACACGGGTATCGTAGTTGACATTGGCCTTCGGCAGTAACAATCAATACAACATGCGCTACAATACGTAAGGCAAATAAGACAAATACTCACATAATGTCACAGGACAGTTGAAGAAACTAGCACCAGCACTAAGAAACTACTTGAAGGGTTACGAACACAGGCGTTAACACTACAAATATTAGGGAAAAACTACTTGAAAGAAGCGACAAAAATCATCGGCCGCCCATTTTGTTACTGTCATTTTAAATTTCTTCTTGCCAGGTGAGAAAACACCGGTATTTTCGTTTAGAAACGTTTCTCAAAATTTCGATCAAATTTCGTTTTCAATGTCGTAATTTTACAAACGATTAATATTTTTCGTTAATAATAAATAGTTGATATTATTTAGATAATACTTTGTGTTGCTTTTTGATTGTGTTTATTTCAATTAATCGGTGAAGAATAAAAGGGATTGTTACAAAAATGTTACCGCATTCATTATCATAGGTACTGCTAACGGCATCTATGTTTCACTCTAGCACTACAAACTCATACCTTGCTGAATTCATCATAGCAGCTCTTTTAGACGTTTCTAGTGTTGTACAGAAGTTCTATAAACACAACATAGATGGCGCTTAGCATCCTACATTTCTTTCTGGGGAAAATGGAAAATCATCAAACATGAGCATTATTCTGTTTGGTTTTTTATTCAGACTGCACCACAATTCTAACAGGTACTACGAATTCATCCTTTATTGATGTGTTAGTAAAAAATTGTTTCATCCTGTAGACGTCGTAGCGGCTGTTGCAGAAGTTGTCGTATTGTTCGTACGCCATTTTGGTCCCGAGGAAGGACACGGCGAAGACGCTGACGAGGAGCAGAGCGCAGATGGCCGGGCACAAGATGGCGCCAAGCTTGTTGGCGCGATTTGAGGTCACTGACCCTATCTCGGAATCCGTGGCTGCTACGCTCCTGGTTGAACCCTTCGTCATTGCTGAATAAATGAAAAATGTTCGTTTCAGCTGATTACACATAACATGACAACATGAGATACGACTATGGGGTTTTGCGAGAACTTTCCTTTAGAGTCGTGGATGCGGTATCTATAGGCATAATTTTTAATTTTTATTTGCTAATTGTATTATTATTTTGATACTTAACTTACCTGAAACCTGAAAAGTGGAAATCTTTGGGGCAAAAGGTCGGCAGCAAATGCGTCAACTATCTACTGTACAAAATTCGATACAATACATTGCCGTGTTCATTGTTTACTACATTAAATGTATAAGTATCTAACGAATTTTCATCTTGTGAGTGTCCGCGAGTTGCGGCACCCCTACAGCGAGGTCGCAGTAACCTACTTACAGGTAGGTACCTACATAGCACTTGTTTATAATACACAAAATGAATTAGCACAGGAAACGCATGGATATTTTAAGCATTGAAAATTTGCTGCATGTTCTTAAATAATTTAACAACGAATGACTTTTAGCTAAGTTAGGTCTCATTTTTAACTTACTTGACTTTTGCTTGACTTAATCCTAAATATTTTCCCAAAACAATTTAGCAGGAATGATTACGCATTTTCAGCACCAAACATCAAATTCTGATTGTTCGAACTGACGCAATCAATTAGGTACCTACGTCAACAGAAACGTCTTTAGAAAAGAAGGTAAGATTCAACGTGGATTAAGTTGGGATTAAGTACCTAAGAATATTATACATATAAACCATCCTCTTAAATCAATCTATCTATTAAAAGAACCGCATCAAAATCCGTTGCACAGTTTTAAAGATCTAAGCAAACATAGGGACAGACAGACAGAGCGACTTTTAATACCATGTAGTGATAGGTAGGTAGTTAGCCAAATCTGTCTATGATCCTATGATCTTATCTTATTTTTAAGAAAAAACTGGCACTAATGTTATATTCTCTTTGACGGCATATCGCACATTCGAAAAAAATAAGAAGAGACTGACGTTTGCGCTTAACTTGTCAAACAACTGAAAAAAACTTTGGAAAAAACTATCACTAAGTAAAATAAGAATCAGATGAAGTTACTTCTCTATTCGCTGATATACTGCTGCCTCGTACTGGGTCTGTTCTTCTCGTTCTTGTATCTGATGACGGTGTTAGACCCAGGGTTGTTGGAGCTGGGAGGCCGCGCTGCCGGCATGATGCGGACTGATCGGGGCGAGGCAGAGTCTCCTGGGACCACCTTACTGGTACGATCAATCTATGAGATCAATAAGATTTTTAGTTGAAGTACCTAATTATCTTAGTCTGCAAGCATGAGCTTATAAAGCCTTTGACTGGTTGCACACTTTTCTTTTACCCCTGACGTAAAAAAAGAATGTATAAGTTTGGCGTTGATGTTTGTGCAAAGAGATGAAACATTTTGCTATGTTTAATCTCTTCGCTTTCGTAGGTAGTTGTGTGTGTCTTTGTGAGGGAGGGGGAAGGTACAAGGAATGTAGGAGGCTTACTTGTTTGACGGCGGTGACTGCTTTTCATCAGTAGACCCTCATGCTCGTTACCCCTATTACATAAAAAAAGTTCAAAAGACAGACTCAAGCGATCACAGAGAAATAACTTTCATTCAAAATCTGTTAATGTTTCGGTTTAAAAATATAAATACGTATATACATATTTGTTTCAGGCATCTGCAGACTACATGGACATAGAAACATTGAAGAACAACACGCTTAACCATACTCTACGAGTACAATGAAGTGTTATGTATGTTAATGTTTATGTTAAATGAACGCATTAATTAAAGTATTTAAGGAATACCTACTATAACAACGTTGGTATTATTTCAACTTCCAAAGAGAATTACGTTACGAGTATAACCACTACGGCGACTTCGTACGTGCAGAATTAACATTTCTATCTCAGGTAGCTTGAATTTTCCCGAACCTTCCAATGATTATTGTTTCATTTCAACCGATTTAAACGTCAACCTTCCTCGTCAAACAAAGATCAATCGAGGCTAAGTGCGTCTAGGGTAAAATACTACAAATTTATTATAGGTACTAATGTAAAAAGCTACAAGAAAAAATTGCATCAAATATAAGTACCTATGTACAAGATTCTATTGAAATTTTCTTAGTTCGGTTCGAGGTGAAAAATGCGGTGCGGTGAATTGCTGCAAGGAATTTAATATGCTTTTGACTTTTGATGTAAAAGACTAACAAATGAGTACTTAATACTGTGTGATCTGATAAACTAATAGGTATAATATCAAAATGAACTAAGCTAGGTACTTTATAAAAATACTAGCTGTTGCCCGTGGCTTCGCCCCCGTTCAAGTATTTTTATTTTATACTTATTACGAGTAGGTACAAACCTTAAGTTACTTACCTACTGTATTGAACGTTCTCAATATTTACCCACAACATTCTAGGCCACAGTTTTACTTCTTTGATTTTAGTCTCAAGTTTTGTTAGCCAGACTCCATGTATTTTGAGTTGCTTCAAACCCTAGACTAATTCAAACCAAAGAGCGTGACTTCACAAGCCTCATTCACCAGGTGTCATTACATCTGCCAAAATCTGCTTTTTGACGTCTGAGACGTTTTACATTTTATACTTTTGTATTCATTTTGTATTGTTTTTATTTTATTTTATCCTTGGTAGCCCTTAAAATCGACAGCAGTGCATCAAGATATTAATTAGCTTTATTCCTATGGCGAAGCCTTCCGCCGCCACGTTTGTTGTGGGTTACTCAGTAGTTCTGCTAGTCCTTTTCGTGACCTTCAGTGTATTGATGAGTAACGTGAATCCAGATCGAATATTTTTTGACAATGAGATGTCTACTGCGCCTTCGGTTGCATCAAAAGAATCTCTTGCCGCTAATGCTACAGAAGTTCCACACACCACGGGATCAGAAAAGGAGCTCCATCATCGACGTTCACATTCCGACGTAAGTAAATTGTTTAAGTTTAGTTTATTAATAAACCAAGGAATTCCTTTGCCACCCTAAGGTTTAATGTCACTTTGTTTTTTTCCTAACAATACTACCTAATCAATATTAGTATTTAAATATTTCCCGTTTAAAGTTTGTGGGTTTGTGAGGTTGTAGGGGGAAATATTTGGAGCTACTGAACCGATGACGCAGTGTTGACAGGCCTCTCACTAGGTGGACTGACGACATCGTAAAAGTTGCGGGAAACCGGTGGATGCAGGTGGCAACTTGTCGTTCATTATGGTGTGCTAAGGGGGAGGCCTTTGTTCAACAGTGGACGTCTTCAGGCTGGTGATAAATGAAATAATGAAATAAATGAACTTTATTCAGTAAGTAGGCCGTACAGGCACTTTTACACGTCATGAGTCTACCGGCGTTTCGTAAAAGGAGACACTGTTGAGAAGAGACGCCGAAAGAAACTCAACAGCCAGACAGGCTTAAGAAAAATCACAATATTACGTCAATCACAATCGTACGATACAATGTCAACATGAATTAATGTCTGATGATGATGATGATGACTGAACCGATTTTGAAAATTATTTTACCAATAGAAAGCTACATTATTTGAGTGTCATAGGCTATATTTAATTCGGCGCGGACGAAATCGCGGGCAACAGCTAGTTTAAAATAAATTGGCTAGCCTTTGTTGCCCAGGGTGTTGTCCGTGTTCAATAGGTGAATCGCAAAGTTTAAGTCTAATAGTGCGTTGCGGTTTGAAACATCTAAGAATATTTTCAGCTTTACGCTTATTTCTTGATAAAATGTACTGTACGAAATGACTTGGTAAGACGTAATTACATGTAGTATGATGTAGGTATTGTATAATATAGTCCTTGTTTTTTGTATAGTCAAACATAGCTTTGACTTAACTTCACTTTAATTAGGTACACATGTCATCTTAATAAACGTTTTTTAAACATAATAATATATCAAACCAAGTGAAGGAGATTTAATTTGTTGATAGTATTATTTGATTGACATCACCATTATTTTTTAGGATAACATCACACAACACATGAAATACAAAAAGATATATGGCCTGCTGCCGAAAATGAACTTAGTTAAAGAACGTAGATCCCTGAGAGATCCGTCAAGTGTATTAGATAAACTAGGAATCGTAGTATTAGAAGTCTTAGACGAAGAGGGGAAACCTCGGATAGAAATTATGTTTCATCCCAAACGTTCATTATTGAAGAAAAGAAAGAAAAATAGAGGAGAAAATAATAGCAACAAGTCATTCAGTGCATATGGAAAGGGTAAGACCCACAAAGGGCTGGTAACAGAATTGACGGACAATTCTGTAATTAAAATTATGGCCGATAACACCGTAGTATTCGAGAATAGCGATATATTGACATCTGAAGAAAGTGCCGCACTTAATTCAATCGCTGACGTTACAAGCACAAACGTAGAAATTGATATGTTTCCCACTGAAGCTTTAGATTTCACTAATAGTACGATTGCTTCAGGCAACGATAAAAGACCAAGAGAGATAGTAACCTCTCAAGTTGATGGCACAATAGAACTAATAGGTAAGAAACAGTTTGAAGAAATTAAAACAATTGAAACTACAACAGATGAAACTTCTGAAAGATCGACTAATATCGACGATTTGTTTGTGTCGGTAGATATTAAATCTTCTATTGCCAGTTATTTACCTGAAACAATAAATCTCGATGCTTACGGTTCAAAAACTACTAATATTTCTGAGAAGTATAATAATATTGAAATGACTGATGCAGTTAATTTTGATGTAAAAAATACAATTGACACAAAATTAATTAGAGAATTGGATATCAGCAGTTTGGCTCAAAGAATACATAAACCTACTCGTAAAGACAACTATGCAACTGAGACAGCAAATGGTGAAGCCTTCGAAGTCATTAATTCAAATAATACAACAACAGAAATAGAAGAATATGAAATCAGTGGTACAACAGTGTTAACAAACAGTGTTAATATTGACATTAGTGACGCTACAAATCTTGAAATGAATAATAAGATCAAACTTTCACTAGACACCGATACTTAAATAAGACACCAAACGGTACGATTACTGAATTTAATGACTGAATACATTCGAAACTACAGTAGAAAGTATTGATTTTAAAGCCAAAAATCCACCAGGAAAACTTTATGATAAGACTTTGATACTTATCAATGACAAAATTGATGCTGTTGGCACAACTGTTATAGTTGAAAACATAGATAATCAAAACAGTCACTCTAGACGCCAATGTTTGCAATTCAAGGAAACTACAAATAATATGAAAAAGTATTACCTGTAATTTATAAAGCTACTAATGCGATGGGAAATACCACTGATAATCCAACAATAGATTGGCATGTAACTAATTAATCTGACTTACCAAATAGTTTTAATGATTACTTGGCTGCTGAGATCATTTAATAACGGATAGCAAAATATCGATAGCAGCAAAGCAAAGTTATAACAAATAAGCACATGTACGAGATGAATAAAGTATCGCTGTCGATGTCAAATGGTTATTATTTATATTACATTCTGATGTAGATGATAATGTATATCCTGCCAATTTCAAGAAAAGGTGTGGACTGTACACCGAGATGACACACAGATCTTGTTATCGAGACTATAGTCATATCATCGTATTAAGCAGGTAACGTTCTAGATTGAAACCCTTTCCAAACAACCATTTGGTATTCTTCTAATTCGCGACGTACTTGACAGAGTGATGAGATGACATCATTGATTAAGTAAAAAGTGTGGTGGTCACCTGTGCCTTCCACACTGTATTGTAGCCTGGAGTTTACAATTGGCAACCATAAGTCAAGTCGTCCCTAAGTATATATTACACTTTAAATAGTTGCACTTATGCGTTACTTATTTTAGGAAATTCGACATTTCATTTAAGTATCTTTCGCTGTTGTAATATTTCCCCGAATAGGTACATACATTTCTTATAATTTAATTTCTTCCTGAATTATGAACTGCGTTAGAACGTGTTTATCGTGGTGCTTAAGGTAGGCTACACTCGGTTTCAATAAGGACGGGTTGTATGTGACATTAACATTGACAAAGCTAGAGGTGAGGCTACTTTGTGACACCTTTCACATAAAACGATTATCGATTATATTTTAGTACTAATAACAATCGATTCCATAAAAATAACGACTGCATATTAATTGATTGCATAAATGCTATTTCGATATAATGATACTCAAGTCAATCTCCTAGGATTAATAATTATAATTTCTATTTTACGCTTTTTGCCAAGTTTTGTTTTTTCAACAAAATTGGTTGTATAAAATATTATTTAACTTCATAATGTAATTGAAGTTCTAAGGGATCTATTTATTACCAATAAAATCGATTGGTATTGTTTAGTGAATGTGAAAGAATGTAAAATACTCACTTCGTGTTTTTGTAGGTTGTCTTTGGATTTTCGATTATACGCGATTTTAACCGATTACCCAATTATACATAGTCACCTCTCTAGTTTTAATGACCATATAACGTAACCTAGCAACGTCTCGTTACTAATGACATATATTGAAAATTTGTACGTGAAAATTAAGCAAACGCAAAAAATATCGCCGTGATTCTTTTTAGAACGTTATTAATATACAGTACCAAGTATTGGTTTATTTCTAAGTAATTCAATTTAGTATTTATTTTGCTGTCAAAACTTTCGTGAACACTAACAGTTACATTCTATGGATCTGTCACACAACCCTTCCTTATTGCAACCGACCGTAGGTTTTATTTGTTACGTTACTCAAGCAGAAAATGAAATTATGGGAACTTATTATTCGGGCAAACTTAAGGTAGGTAAATATATTTTTACGAAATGATAGGAATCCTTAAATGTGTCTTCGTAATTATTTAATTTTTAAATTAAATTAAATTTAACAGTGGCGTGGCGTCAAGTATATCAGAAGGCAAGCCGAAGGGAACTTAACTAGCCTTTTCCTCTAATTCTGCACAATAAATTGTCCAACTGCCTTAAAATAGGCAAGCCAGTGAGAATCGAGTTCTATGGACGCCACGCCACTGATACCTAACTATAGGATTAGTGGAACCAATATTATTATTAAAGATAAGAAATCGACTGATTACTTTATTGCATGCAACTAATCTAAAGAAAGTGAAATGATTAGCGATTACTTTTATGTTCTGCTTATAATATCGAGATGGATTACTAAAGCCAAAAAGAAGGGTTATGTGTTAGGCGAGAACGTATGTATGTAATGTATCTTCGTTCCTATGTCCGCTCAATGGCTCAACCAATTTTGAAAAAATAATGTGTCATGCCATTACAAACTTCTGGATAACGCGAGTGACATAGTACCTAAACATAGGTACCTTTTTTTTATATGAATAGGAATTTTATAGGAAGGCAAACGAGCAAGTGGCTACCTACATAAACCTACATAAAATAATTTTCATTCGATTTCCTTGGGTGATATCAATATTATTATATCATAGATGTATTATTGTGTGTGTGTGTGTGTGTGTTTTCGAAGAATAGCTCTTTTCCAAAATGATTATAAGGAATTTTTTGGCATCAAATCAATTAAATAATCTTGATCATCAATAACGTACATTAGTCGTGGGTTTTCAAATTTAAAATTTTGCTTTTACTAAGTATTTCAGTACCCACTGACATTTAAGTCATTAAGACGAATCTAACAACGTATCATTTGATTACGGTTGAGCTGTCGAGTTGTTACCAGGGGACATAGGAACTAACATACATACATCAAAAAAAAAACATGCATATACCTACGTCAAACCCTTCTTTCGGGCTTCGCCGCATTAGAGTATATGGTACCTACCTGGATGACCGAGTTTTGTTCGGAATTTTTTTGGTAAGTACGTTTTCTAAAAATGAAACCTAGCTAGATCGATTTATCGTCCCCGAAACCCGCTGCATGCCAAATCTCATGAAAATCGTTGGAGCCGTTATATATAAGAATTGCTCGTTTAAAGGTGTTAGATTAGATAATATAAATATTTTTAATTAGATAGATAGATAGATTAGATAGGACGATCAGCAAAAAAAGTAGTAAAGTATCAAAATTATTTCTTTAACCAAAACTCATTTAGCTACACGATCGCAAATCGCCGTCCTTGTTGTATCCATTTGTAAATACATACAACTTTCAATAGTGGAATAATGATTGAGAATTTGCTGACAGTGATAAAATAACAACGTAATTGACCCCTTGGGTATATAGGTAAGTGTACAAATTGGCTCCCCGTGAATGTCAGCAAGAGGTTGACTACTATAACACTAAGTGGGTTCTAGAAGTGTTGAAATTGTTGTAGGTAGGTTAATTGCTTGTGTTATCCAAGAATTAATGTGCCAAAGCTAGCTAAAATACTTGCCTGTTCCTGGCATATTGCATATTACCTAATACAGCCGTCACTTAAGTATTACTTAATTAATAATGGATCGAGGGTATCATTGTAAATTGTATTATTACATTTTGTCTGCTATGCTATGCTGTAATATTTATGTTGCTGTGCCATGTCCAGTTTTTTTACGGCCCTAATGCTCTCTCTATTGCCAACTGAGCATTTTCAAAAAAACGTGTACCCTTTTTCCAATAAAAATCATCTTAATTTCCCATACAACTTTTTCGTGTCAGTTTTGTGACGACCCATATAAATCGTATGAAAATAGTGTCACAAAACTGACAAAAAAACCGAAAGACACTTTTTTTCTTTACAGAAATGAATAGTGCTAATAATTCTGATTCAGAAAAAAACAAAATGTTTTTATTTTGGAAAAAAAAGTCAAGGGTACACGTTCTTTTGAAAATGCCCAACTACGAACTCAGGACTCCTGCAAGCTTATTACGTAACTCGCTCGCGATCGTAATCGTCTCCATTTTGACAGTTCATGTATGGGCTGACAATTGGCATCGGGATCAGCTAGCTGTCACATTCATATAAGAACTGTCAAAACGAACACTATGGCCATTGCGAGCGAGTTACGTAATAAGCCTGCAGGGGAGCTACTCCGATATCCGAAATTCATACTTCGTATCTTACCGGCTCCCTGACTTACGAGTACATTGATTACCTACTTAGAATGAGTGGAACAGTACGGAAAGAACTACGAATTTTTAACTTACGAGTAGTCCTGTAGCGCTGCGGCAAAGACAAAGCAAAATCACGAAACCATTTTCAACAGACAACTAAGACTACTCTACCAAGAGTGTATCGACTTCTTAAAGTTAATCCGGCATACTTCAATAAATGATAATGTTGTTTCGACTGATTACCCGGCCTATGTCCTTCCTCAAGGTCTAGTCTATCTCGGTACCTAATTTCATTAAAATCGCTGCAGTGGTTTAAGCGTGAAGGCGTAACAGACAGACAAAGTTACTTTCGCATTTATAGTATTAGTAAGGATTTGAAAGCAGTTGCTTTAGTAATAGGTCCGTCCCGTCCATAGTGTCCGACTGAATGTTTGACGTTAAATTATAATTTCAATTTAGTGTTTTGCGTAAACTCTGCTGAAACTAAGACCGAAAGTGAACGAACAACGGGGTGGTTATCCTAGAACAGTGGTGGGCAAACTTTTTTCATGGCGGGCCAGAAAATCACAGATATTTCAAAGAAGGGCCAAAATTATACTAAAATGCAATTTTTTTGACACATGACGCATGAACTACGTGGCTAGTCTAGCTGGCTCCTTTGCCTTCGCATCTATTATTCTATTTTATACAGCAGCACCGTCTAAATATCGTCATCCTGTGCCATAACACTCCAATTCGAAGGAACGCCGGCGGGCCACATTAAATTCTTTCGCGGGCCGGAGTTGGCCCGCGGGCTGTAGTTTGCCCATCACTGTCCTAGAAGGATAAGTGAGCACCAACCCGTGGAAACTCAAAAAACCAGAGAATTGCACATTCATAGCCAGTCTAGGAGGCTAATATAGAATAGGTTACTCCGACTGTGTCTCTCTTCACGCTGGAACAACGCGCAAGCACTGTTGGTCAGGAATATTACGAGTATATCAAAACTACACATCAGAAACTCGCATAGTGTACCTACCTATGTGGAAAATAGTGCATTCAACCATACCATAACTGTATGTTATACAATATAGTTGCATTCTACAAGCCCGAATCATAGCATATTATAATATTCGACTATTCATATTTAGTTCATACTTACTTACCTACTAGGTACACATATTTTCTTCTCGCGTGACCTCAGTGAGTTATTTATTCGATAAAATTTCAACTAGGCGCAGCCTAGTTTCAGTATCTACCAGATATCTAGTTATCTAGCGGCCGTTTACCAATCGCAGGTACCAGGCTCGCAGAACAGAAAGGCTGTTGCAACTAGCCGGCGCGGTGAGAGAGCGGTTCCCACGTGCGCACCCGCCTGCCTTGAACGACCTTGCTGGGCACCTACAGCGCATGCGCTACAATTGTGCGACCGTTTTAATTTACACATTAGGGCCATTACAAAGACTGCGATGTAACTGCCACTGCAGTCTGCATACTGTGACGCCGCGTCAGTTACGCTGTGCTAGTGACGCCGCGATAAAGCGTCAGTACACAGTAGGTACTACACAATACAATAGATAGTAATAGTGGTAGTATACAATATGTTACAGTTACAGTGTGTACAAACAGGCGATAGTATGCTTAGTGTAAGTACCTATTCGGTCATCACATTATACGTCTCGAACGCGTTTGCGTTCAAATGTCAAACACTATGAAAACAGTGAAGTTTGTTGCAGTTTCGATCCGCAATAATATAATTTTTGTATAGTACCTAATTAATTAATAATAATAATAATAACCACTGTCATAGGCAGCAGTCCAACGTGCGTAAGTACGTTAGATTTCAAGTTATATTTAAACCGCTGACAAAGGTAAAAAAACATTTTTTTTAACAAGTTTTGTATATAAGTAAAAGTGGCAGCTGGATAATTGTAAGTAACTACGCTCTTTAAGCCGAATATGGAAATTTAATAGTACCTAAGTGAGTAAGTAGTCTTGATGTAGGTGTATTGTTATTTTAACTCCTTACCTTAGATATACATACAAGAACGAATATTTATGTAGGTACTTTATATCACATTATTTGCTTTTGATCCCTTTCATATTTTTTGGGCAGGCAAACAAGATTGTATTCCCGATTCTTCGAAGAAATACTCTTACAAAAAGGTTGTTTAGTCCACAAGAAAAACACATTTTTCTATTTTCATTCCTATTTATCTTTTCCTCGTTTTTTAGGTGGCTATTATTACATCTAATGTAAAATAATCGTACTTTTTGTATTGTAAAACCCTTTCTGCCCGACTGCGCTAGAAAGAGGGTAATGTTTTTAAAAGTATTTTTTAAAGGAATATTGTACTAGCAGGCGGATGGGTTTAGTCTGATTGAATACTTCTGTTAAGGTTTTATTTCGTAAATTTGCTTCAAAATCATGTCACCCCTTTGACAACGACCAACATAGAGACATTCGTCGACTGCTATAATATAATTAAAAAAAAACATTTACAAGAGTCCTGAGTAAACCGTTAGGTTGGGTTACCAACCACTTGCTGAAATTTATTATTTCGAACCTATAGCTTTACGAGACTGCATTTTCGAGAGCTTGAAGCAGATTGATAGGATATAGAATTAGCTCGCTGAAGTGGCAATGAGCAGGCATATAGCACGAAGAACAGAATGGTTGTTGGGGCCGAAATGTTCTCGAGTGGAGACCGGCGGATCGGCAAGCGCGGCCGTAAGGAACACCAACGAGGTGGACGGATGACCTGGTTAAAGTCGCGGGGTCACAGTGGATGCAAGCCGCTTCCAACCGAGGCAACTGCAGCCACTGGAGCCAATGGAGGAGGCCTATGTTCAACAGTGGACGTCCTATGGCTGCCATGATGATGATGATAATGATGATAATGAAGCAGATCTGATTATTTTGAAACTTCAAGGCAAAATGTTGAGTTAAATTAATTTGAGAACTTATTATATTTATTATACTTTATTACGTTTAAACATGCACTCTAAATTGCCGTAGCTAGTGTACTGCAGATATTAATGGAAAATTACTGTCGTGACCTGGTTTCTTTGTTTTAATTTTTTTAACTAGTTCGGTTGGAAACGCATTATTGAGTGTTATTTTATTTTATGAACCCATTTTTGAGAAGGAAGGCCTTGCGTACTTCCCGGTATGCTAAGTATGCGTTTCTCGATTAAATAATCCAAAGTTAATTTTTCGGCATTCACGTTTGAGATCATCTCCGGTGTCTGAGCCTTGGTTTTGATGTTCATTATATGAAAGTTTATTTAACACTCACGTACCTATTTGCGTCGAAGTATATTCGACATGTTTCGAACCAACCCGTGGTTCTTTCTCAACTTTAGTTATTTTGATCGTATCCTAATTTTTAGAAGCATTTTAGATGTTGGTTTATTTAAGTCAAATTTTGACCTATTTTTAGAACACACACGACACACTCGACGGTTGTATGTATGTATGTATAACTCTTTATTGTACATAAAACACATGCAAAAGATGAATACAGGAAAACACAAATGCACAAAGGCGAACTTATCCCTAAAAGGGAAAAGAAGAAGGGAAGGGGAGGGAGGGGTTGTCGTGGGAAATGACTAAGAAAAGAGGGCTTCACGCAGTCTGGCTATGTTACTATCCTTCATTTAATTTAGGATGAGAAACCACAAAAACATTATATTGCGGCTCGTGAACTGTAATCTCTTTACGATTTGTACTAGAGTAACAATTGACGCTACGCAAATGAAGTGGCATTAAAACAATTTTATTTTGCGGCTGCCAAACTATTGCACTGTACTGTTTGCTAGGTAAGAAATAGTTGACCAGCCGCAATATAATGTTATTGTGGTTTCTCATTCTAAATTAAATGAAGTATAGGCAAGTCCAGGGTTCTTTCCCTCTCTTTTCCACCATAGCCGGCAAGAGTTGAGCGAGTGTAGCGAGTAAGCCGAGTGTGGCCGCACCAATTTAGCGGGAATCGGGAGCGCTATGAGAAGAATGAGCTGTAGAAGCAGTGGGAGAAGCATAGTGTAGCGCAGAGGTTACTAGGGGTTCGAATGAGAGCCACAATCAGCTGGGTTTCAGTCGTTTGGTCAAACCCGATAACTCGAGCTAATGTAGGAATTTCAAATTTTAACATTTTACATTGTACTTTATTAAATCAGGCGTTACTTTGCGGAGGTCCATTTCAATGAACAAGAAACATTTACCTCACAACTCCGTTACCCATGTGCAAGATTAGATGTGATAATGTGGCACTAGAGGAGGGAGAAGTTGCATGTAAAAACATTTCGTACCTAACACATATTATACATACATAAAACATTTCATTTCAAGAATAATTCCTCTACCTAGATTATTTTCATTCTTACCTGTCCTATTTGGTAAACAAAATTCTAACCTCAATGTGCAAATTTTTGTAAAGAATAAGGTGTATTATGTTATTAAATAAACCTGGGGCAATATTTTGTACATAATTTTGCTGAATATTTTATCTCCAGTTCCTTAATTTACGATGAAATAGTTAAAAAATAACAAAAATGAGACGTTTTGAGGTTAGAATTTTGTTTACCAAATAGGACAGGTAAGAATGAAAATACCTTAATTAATTTAATTTTAGGTATATTTCGCACAGGTTTGGTATCTTGCACTAAGTTACACGTGAGTAGCTGAGTAGCAAGGTAAATGTTTGTTCATTTTTACATTGTGTTATTTAAATTGCGGGTAGGGCCTTGTGCAAGGTCCGTCCGGATCGCTACCACCATCTTACTCGCTAATCCTGCCGCAAAGCAGCAGTGCTTGCACTGCTGTGTTCCGGTGTGGAGAGTAAGACAGCCGGGGAAATCACGGGCACAAGAGGCATTTCATCTAAGTCCTCCAGGTTGGCAACGCATCTGCAATCCCTCCGGGGTTGCGGGTGTCTATGGGGAGTGGTGATCGCTTACCATCAGGTGACCCACTTGCTCGTTTGCCTTCCTATTCACATAAAAAAATAATAATAATAATAATACTATGGTTCATTTTAACTAAGCTTTCCTGATTTAAAATTGCGTTCCTATACTAAACTCAATTTGCATACAGACGTCTCAAGGCATTAAACCAAAGGTAATTAGACCAAAATTCAATTCAAAACGTGCTTGTAATATTTGCTAATACACATTTTTACCGGCGGGTCGAATTCTTGATATGTTATTGTTTCCTTTCTGACATTGTTCTTAAAAACATGTTGAGTATTGTACTTTGTCGCTTTAAAATGAAACTGCACTAGTAAACAGATTGCATTAAGCAAGTGAATTTGACAAAGTTCTTCGGTTCTTTTGTATTTTGTAGGTGTCCGTTATCGCTTCCTGCTATTAGCTAAATGTTCCATAGATTAATATCGCCACAAAGAAGCTAATTATCATTTTCAACAGCAGAATAATAACCCAATCTCGAATATTTGTTTATTACGGTAGTCTCATAATGATTCAGACATGATAAAAAAAAACACCGGGTAGCACTCCGAGAGTGCCGGCAGAAGTGAAAACTACACACAAGCACACTACCGCAAAAAGAAAAAAAGAAAGAAAAACTTTTTCTACATGAGATTCGAATTGGTCACCTGAGAGAACGCACTATTATTCCACACCTTATACGACTAGGCCAAACGCAAATACGTTAAAGCGACGAAATCAACGTACACTTCAAAAATCGAATGCGACTCTAGTTTTATTCGTATTTCAAAAGAAGCTCTTAGAGGATCCTGATATCCAGTATATCATACTTAAACTCTCCCTCCGTCTTACGTCTGACGCGAGTTTAACATTTTTTACCCATCCCAAAAAGTGCTCAGCTACGCTAAAGAAGTTTTCACTTCAAAAATAAAGATGAAAAAGAAAGATTACTGCATCAATAAAACATCACAGAAGCAGTCAAACTTAGAAAAACAAGGGCAGAATTAATAGTGCAATAAGCCAAATAGGTAATAGCCAGAAAGGGAGTCAGGCCAATGGCTACACGCTTTGCCTTCCACAAACTTGGGCACGGTCCTAGACCCTACACATTTGCGCATAGCCGTCTGCTTGCGCTTGGGTGCTAGAGTTTGCGAACCTCATCGATGCCGTTGTGGAAAAGAAGTGGATCATTTAGGCCGTCACGGAATGTCCTGCGTGAAGAGTGCTGGCCGTTTGTTTCGCCACGGTGCACTTAATGACCTCTTTCGTCGGGCCCTCACTACCGCATCGATTCCAGCAACTCTAGAGCCTTGCGGTTTGTTGAGGGACGACGGCAAGAGGCCAGATGGTGCCACCCTGGTACCATGGACGCTGGGACGTTCTTTGGTGTGGGACGCGACGTGTGTCGACATCTTTGCTGCGTCCCACATACAAAGCACTTCACTAAGGGCCGGGGCAGCTGCCGAGCAAGCCCAAACGAGCAAGCGTCGCAAATATGCTGCATTAACAGATTACCATGTGTTTGCGGCGCTTGCTTTCGAGACAATGGGACCTTGGTCGGCGGACACAAAAAAAATTATACAGGAAGTTTCGAAACGTTTAGTGCTGGCCACAGGTGACCCTAGGGCTGGCGCTTACCTCTCTCAAAGGTTTGGAATTGCAGTTCAGAGAGGCAACGCGGCCAGCGTTTTGGGGTCGATGCCTGTGGCCGAAAATTTTGACGACGTATTTATTTTATAGTTTAATAATTAGTAGTTAGTTTTAGTATTAGTCTGTTTTCATATCACCTTATGTGTACATTGTAGTTTTGAATAAATTTTAATATAGTGTTGTTATAATTCTAGACAATAGGTAATCGTGCTTTTTAAAACTATGCAAGTCACTGTACAGCAACTTATGAATATCTTTCGATTTTTGATTAACACTTCTACATAATTCTAATTACTCTAAATTAATGAACAAAACATGCTCACCTTGGCTGTTTAGCTAGAGTCGACTAACACTAATTTCTAAACGACACTGAAAATTAGAACACATAGAAAAATCCGATAAGTAAAGCTATGGCCGGGAATCGAACCCGGGTCCTTGTCATTCCGTGACGCGTGCTATATACCTCTACACCACCCATAGCAGGTAAAAGTAAAACTATGGCCGGGAATCGAACCCGGGTCCTCGTCATTCCGTGACGCGTGCTATACCCCTACACCACCCATAGCAGGTGAGTAAGCCTCCGAATTTTTCTATCTGTTACCAACACTTCGACTCGACTGTCGTTGTCAACTGTGTGTGGCTGTGTCTGTGTGTGTGTCGACTAACACTTTTAACAATAGGGGGTGCACTTTTACTGAGATGGAGCGAAGATTTTATGCAGAATCAATTAAGCGCATATTAAAAACCGGGTAGAAGAACGAGTGAGAATGTGGATTTCAACTAGTATTTCACTAGCCAGTATTCTCACCCATTTATGAATTTAGATATTTTTTCATTATCACTGCAGAGATACAGAGATTCACTACGAAAATAAGTCTTTGATTGATTTGATTCATTTAAGTATTAAAGATGGAATTACAGTAGCCTCTTCACACAAAGCTTTTGTGTATGTAGGTAAACCTGTTATACCTATATTAAATGTAGTATCAAATGTGGGTAATAACTGTTTTGTTTTGTGCTATCATGATTTGTAAAATTTTATTTTACGATTAATGGAACCGTTGGTTTTATAAGAATATGTTATGTAAGTTTCTTTGTTGAAGTGTAACCGTTTCTTCCTGAATAAACAATAAAAAAAACATTACTTCTATTAAGAAGGGTATAATAACATTAGATAAAAAAAAGATCATAAAACATAATTGGACGTAGGTAGTTAACCGTCAAAAATAACTTCTTAATACCTATAATTTGCGGCTGTTAATTCCCGTCCTATAGAAAAGGATTATTTAATTAACCACGTTCAAGGTAATCTTTAAAAATGAAAACCGGCCAAGTGCGAGTTCGACTCGTGCAACGAGGGTTCCGTACAATTTCGGTAAGCGGATTTAAGATAATAGTGTTAGCAAAGCCCTGCCTCCTAAGAAAAATGCAGGCAGTGTGAAGTAATTTTATATTGGTGACATAGACAGACAATTAAAATATTGTTTTTAGTATTTCGAGCGTTTATATAGTGTTTATAGCAGCAACAGAAATACGTCATTCTAGACAGACAATAAAAATATTCTGTTTTAGTATTTCGAGAGTTTATATAGTGTTTATAGCAGCAACAGAAATACATCATTCTATGAAAATTTCAACTGTCTCACTATCATGGTTCATGAGTTACAGCTTGGTGACAGACAGACGGACAGTGGAGTCTTAGTAATAGGGTCCCGTTTTAACCCTTTGGGTACGGAACCCTAAAAACAGAGCGCTCAGTGTAAATTTTTTGTCGCAACAAACGTCTCGAACGTCTTCAAATATCTACTATGAGATTATGATCGCACCGCACATAATGCTATAGAGCGACACTTCGATAGCAAGTTTAAAACTTGTATAGCTCCATCTGTCGGACGCATGGCCGAACTATACAAGCTAAATATGCACCTAACTACGAGTACTAGTGATCAAATTAAAAGTTCGGATTTATTTCGAGTAACCAATTTAACAGTTGATTACTTTAAGTTTTTCTTCATTGTGTTCTTAAGATTGCCTGGGAGAGTAAGCGATAAAGCCACCTATCGCTTACCTAGTCATTTTCTCTATGTACTTGTTTTCTGTATTACATATTTTATTAAGTGGTGTTCAATAAAGAGTCATTGTATTTTATTGTATTGTAAAGAAAACTTGCTACTTGCCTACTCTACCGCTCTATCTATAAAATCTGATGCCATTTCTAAGATACTACTGTAAGTTTTTGATATCAAAAAAAGTCTCGAACGCTTTTGCGTTAAACACCACAGTTAGTTTGGAATTAATGTGTACTGAAACCCTAACCTAGCCTACTATACAAAGCCTTTTTCAAATATTTTCTGAAATATGGAGCAATTTTAGACCAAACAAAAAAAAATGGAATGGCAAAACTGGCAAGTTTTTCTGATAGCCATGAAGACTTAGTATCGTAGAAACATTCGAGGTTGACCGATATTGGGTAATGAATTTCTTTCCCAACAGTTATTCGGATCAAATTAAAAAGTTTGGTAGGCACAACAACGTTTTTCAGGCTTCAGGTGGGGCAATGTTCCTAGGGACCATTTTTCGTTTATTTTTTTTGATTGAATACCTACTCAATATTTTATGAATACTAGCTTTTGCCCACGACTTAGTCCGCACAGGTAATGTCAAAGTGACATACCACCTTCATTCAATCATTTCTTCAAATACTAAGTCATTACTTCCTATCCCGTCCTTTTATCTCGTGAGAAGTTTGCAAAATCCCTTCTAAATGCTCCTTTTTGATCCTCAAGGAACATGCCGGCCAAATACCAAGGATCTAATTCATATAATAATGATCCTTTTTATTTCTTAAATAGGGTCACTACCCTAATTTACATTTAGATTAAAAGTTTTACCCCTGTAAGGGCAAAATTGCATAAATTTAGTTTTGATAAAGTTCACTTTTAAATTCATTATAGAAGATTGAAATAAAATAAAAAAATTGGGACGAATTATTATTTTACTATTCGTTCAAAAACGGTGTCAAATTAATTGCAAATTAAAGTTAATTACAAAACAGTACAATTGCATTAAAATAAAAACACATAATATTTAATACAAAACTCTTCATCCTTCGCGTCCTGATGAAATAATAACACATATTTTTTATACATACCATGATTATTGTGTTCGAGTTTCCTTTTTACAGGGAGCATTAATTCTAAGATGGTGCTGGTCCGTTGGCGGCCTATAAGGGAACAAGTTATTCCTTTAGAGTTATCTCTTTTCTTGGAGGCCCTGACGTCGTAGCCAGTTGGGAACACACTGACAGGGGCCGATTTTTTTAAATTGGTCATCGTAATGTAGGACTTGCCTGGATTTACTTATTATCTACGATGGTTGTATAGATAGGTATTAGTATCCGACTTACCTTGTTAGACAGCACTGGACTCGTTGATGAGGAAAATTGAAAAAGTTTAGATCGTCACGGCGATCGCTTGGTATTCATTTATGCCATCAGCGGAACGAGTTCACACAGTGCTACTGAGATGTCTTACACAGTTTTAGGTACAATTAGGTAAAAGGAGTCAGTCATCGTCATCAATCAGTTAGTGGGGACTTTTTATGGATTCATAAAAAAATAACTCGGTATTTAAACATTCGTTTGGACCAAAACAGTTATCTAATCGCGTGAGTAAGACAACTACACATTATACACATTTTACACATTTAATATTATTGTGTTCTTATGAACAGTTGTTGTTTGTGTTTATCTGTGAATTTGTCAATGTCCTTTACTAGACTTAAGAGACATAATTTTGTTCTTAGATTGGTCTACAACATTTTAGTATCCGTTGTATTGTGTGGTACAACTACAGCATTTATGCCTATAGCTAGTTTTGTCAAAATAAAAACATTTGTTTAGAACAGTCTATCTTCTGCCCGCGACTTCGTCTGCGTAGTTATACATAATATAAACCTTCCTTTTGAATCACTCTAAAAAACCGCATTAAAATCCGTTGCGTAGTTTTAAAGATATATGTAAGCATACATTGTGAGAGACAGACAGACAACGGAAAGCGACTTTGTTTTATACTAATGTAGTAATGAATAAACAGCCACTAATTATTAGATAAGGCATCTTATAGGCCAAGTTTCAGGCGATGCTCCTTTGTTATTATTGCTTAAGTAGCGACATTAACAGCCGGCGAAGTGATTTGCACCATGTAACTAAACAGATAGTGTTTTAATTCGTGTCAGTTATTTTGTTTATCAATCAACCCGTGTAACGCTATCTTATTTATCTGATTCGCCTTTCAATCGGAAAGGTCAATTAAGTGTAGTCATATCCGAAAACAACACGTTTTGATTTATTATAACTGATTAAACTCAGACTAAATAAAAAGTCAAGACGGTGTTCTGTCTCAACCAATTTGTTCGTGGAAAATTTGGTAGCGCTTGTGTACGCCAACCGTACCTACGCACACGTTAAGAAACGCAGGGATAGTAAAAACAACAATACTAACATAACTACACTCAGGGACATATTTAGCGGAACACAAAAAAAGTTAGCAAAACGCATACTTAATGTTTGACCAGAAAAAAAAAATAGTTAACCACACTTTTTTTTGTGTTACGTTAAATATGTCCCTGAGTATAATAATAAATACCTTTTTTCACAATTTTTTTTTACTTTATATTTCCCTATGTTAGTATGTTATTGAAATGTAGTTCACCAAAAATTTACAATTTGTCTCAGAATGCAAAAATAATACAAAAAGTAACCGATTAGTTTGTGGTATGACAATTATTCGAATATTAATCCTTTACAGAATAACATCGCCTGTGTAAATTTGTTGTATTTTCATATTTTGTGTACAATAAAGAGATATATATATGCACGTACCTACCTACATATTTACTTTATGACTTAATTTTTTTTATTTTTTTATTTAGTACCTAAATCGTTTTAGTTAGTTTCCTGTTAAATATATAAAGTTTAGGGGGTAAAAAGAGCCGGTTGAAGTTAAGGATGGTACGGCTGTGTTCAACTTGAACTGGGTACTACACAGTGTCCCTGGATTGTTAAATTACTGTCATTTGAGCTTAGGTATTTCTACATGCAACCAGTTGTCGATTGAAATGGAGAGCAATAAATATAATTTACTTTGTGTTTAAAGTATTATTGTCAAGTTGATCCGAGTAGGTTAGCAGTTGTTTGATAATGACTTGACCTAGAGGAATAATGACTTCGAGTCATCGCTCATTATAGATTCATTGATGATCCCAAGGCGTGTCTGATTGTTAGACTAATATTATAAATATCTACGATGACGACTTTAGCAACTTTGTATTTTCATGTTTACTAAATAATGTAACTGATACATACAATGACATCTACCTAATACTTAGGACATGGAAACAAATCCTATTTGAATTCCTGTCGCCGGTACTTTAACTACGAAAAGTAACAAAATGTAAAGAGATAAGAAAATGTTTTTTGTAAAACAAGCTTTTATAAATGCTGAATGTACTGCATTGTTATTCTATTTACTTCTATCCTTCTCTTGATAAAACTTTAAGTCAAAATTGTATTTGCAGCATTAGAAACTAATATAAAAAAAACCTTCACAACTAACAAAAACAGGAACTATCGAACAAATTGATTCCAAACCCACCGTAGAACTTTCTAACAGTAAACGTCATTGTCATATAATTTTCCTTGATTTACTGCGAAAAGATTCCACAATGGACAGGATTTTTTCCCGCCAGCAATCGTGCCAAACAGCTTCGTTCATACGACACATTAATGACTTATGTAAGCAGAACCCACTCTCCTTTTCTTCTATATAAATCTCAATTATGTAACACATAACTACCCAACTGATGCCAATACCTACCTAGCACATAAGACGTTAACGCGTTTCAAACTCTGTTACAATTTATTTTACTTTAAAAAGTCATAAGAATATAACTAAAGCTCAACATATGGCGAGTTATTGGAAAAATATATTTTTCCCTAAACTTTACAATTCATACCAATTTCAAATGTATTGAGATCGAACTGCAAAGAAAAATAAGTTCGTCCCCTTTCTCAAGAACATTGAACCTGAACCGAAAAAACAGTAATTATGCCATAAATAATCCCGCTTTAGGAATCGGGCCAACATGACCATATTTTGTCATTTATAACACTTGAATTCGGAGAAATATTGAGTTGAGACACGCGAGTATTTTTTGTTTAAGTAAATATATTGTCCTTACTGACTATCATTCCACCCTCACCACGTTATCAGTTGGCTGTACACAACCGTTCGCTTGTCGCCGAACTTTTTACCACGCACGATTAAACCCTGAAATCAGTTGTTGTCACTACTTTTACCGGACCGGTACAAGTTAGAGATCTTTAAAAATCGAGCCTAGTCTTTTCTTAAAGGGTCGGCAATGCACGCGCTCACTCCTGTTATGGGTGGCGCCAAAATTAATATCGACAAACTATGTGTGCTAAATAGGTCTTTGAAAATTATCTCTCATCGTTAGGTTTCTGGAAGTCATTTTTAATTTTAAGAGGACCATTCAGGATCATTAACTAGGTACCTAGGTATATATATATATATATACCTATATATACTGTTAAAACTAAGAAGTAACTAAACGAAAACGAAGCTATTTTTAAAAACAAAATAAGCAGGAGACATCAAAATTACAAGTCACAAAAAAATAATTTTCCCCAACTACTGCAATTTTATTCAATTAATTCTATTTTAATTCAAACGAAATTCTTCTGCAGGAGTTACAGGGTTGGTTTTTCTAATTTTCAGTTTAATATTTGAGTTTTTGTTTTTAAACAATCTTCTTCACATAGTTTACAGATCTGAAAACAATTCATGAGACGCTGTGCATTCCGTTTTTGCTTTAGAATGTATGTAAATTCAAACTGAAGATCTCCGTACCGATGGTTGCTTATTTCACGCAGCTGCGGGCCGTTGCATGCTTGTATTTGGGCCACAATCCCGTTGGCATATTTATTTGCTGTATATTAACTAGTATAAACTCACAAATAGGCGAATTGACGTCACGACAAGCTTATGCGACAACGAGACGCGTTTACAATTCATTATTATGATAGAATCGAGTGTGAGCGTCGTGAAAATGGATCTTTTAAATAACAATATTTCAAAAGATATCAGGGCATGTTGGATTAAAGTTTAAGTTTTAAGATTTTTTATTTCTCAAAAGAATTACATTCACTTACAATGAGAAAAAAATGTTTATAAAAATGAAAATATTTCGAGGGTTAATCTACATGCAAAAAAAGTACATATTACGAGGGTAGTTACACGTCATACAATCCAAGCTGTACTACGTTTACTCTCTTGATAAAAATAAGCCCTCATACGTATGCAAGTCAAGATCATT
Organism: Pandemis heparana; assembly: GCA_963854515.1. NCBI lineage: Eukaryota > Metazoa > Arthropoda > Insecta > Lepidoptera > Tortricidae > Pandemis > Pandemis heparana. The sequence continues at coordinate 12,353,428 of OY978011.1, read as the reverse complement.
CTCTAACCACTAGGTTATCTGGTAACTGTAATCAATGTACCTACAAATTTATTTTAATTTATTTAATTTTTAAATCATTGTTCGTTAAATCAACTCCACGTTTAACATTAACCCAAAATAGGTAACCACTTAACGTTTACCTAAGTTGATTCAATAAGAATAAGTAATAATTTAAATTATTAAATAAATAAAAATGTGTTTAATATCACAGATTGTTTATCTACGATATTAATTTAAATTAATTATTTTATTAATGGAATCCTCAGTAATATACACAATTAACAGTTACAAATTAATTGGTAGGTAATTTAATTTCTAAACGACACTGAAAATTAGAACATATAGAAAAATCCGAAAAGTAAAGCTATGGCCGGGAATCGAACCCGGGTCCTCGTCATTCCGTGACGCGTGCTATACCCCTACACCACCCATAGCAGGTGAGTAAGCCTTCGATTTTTTCTATCCGTTACCAACTGTCACGTGACCTTGTTACTATGCGAATATTTGTCGCTAAGTGGTAGGTAATTGGTAGACAAAAAAATAACAAAAAAAATATCCGCACCAGGCTTCGATATTAATTTAGTTTCAACACAAAAATAACTCAGAATTTATGAAATTTTAAGTTCAGTCGTAATCCGCGCCGCGTCGTACCCTCGCCTCGGTGACCTTTTAAAATACCAGTTCATCACCCCGAAAAATGATATCTTCTTACACTTCACTAGTTAAGTGTTTGCTTGAATTTTTCATGTATGAACCACAACTTTATTCAGCGGTCTTTTTAGAAAGCGTGATTCTGGTCTGAACTCGATTTAACTTACAAATTATCCTTCACTCGAGACGCATGTCTCAGTACTTCGACTCTCTTCATAGCCTTGTTTGTTTTTATCATCAACTTATCAGGATTAATAGAACATAATTTTATTTTAGTCAGTATAGGTCAGAAAGCATGATATTTCAATAATTATGGGAAAAATCATAATACAAACTCGAGCGATGTACAGCTCAGAGCCCTAGTTTAATTTCAAGTGCGTAAATTATCTAGATCTAGACTTGGTCTTAGATTTAACAATGATGATAAACCTAGACCTTTATAGGAAAACTAGCCAGCGTTAGTAGTTACAACGCTATACGTCAACCTTCTGTTGGCTATTAAACAATAATTAGATTAATTAGCAACTTAATTGCAATCATGGTTCGCGGCTAACTATGTTGCTACTTGTCTTTTTTTATTTTAAGTCGGTTTCGAAAAACACTTTCTTAGAGATAAGTAGGAAATTGACAGCATTGCCAGTAATTTTGGTTGGCCAGCGTAATTTAAATAGACGAAAACTAGACGACAATATGACTCACTCTAATAGCTTTGCTATTATTCTGATGTTACAGGGAACATTGAGTTATCGTTAACTTTTTCACTACAAATATCACAAAATCCTAATGTTGGCTAAGAAACCGATTTTTTAGTGAATAGGTTATCAGTAGCTGACTGTTATTCTGTTTCAAGATAATCTAAATGCCAGGATGGATAGATTGATATTACATTCGTAAACTTTAAAGATGTCAATCGATCATCCTACGCGATCATCTTATCCAATTTGATTTTTCTCATCTTTCTCCTGACTAAAACTACTTCACAATCACTATCAAGGCACTACATAGCATAAAACAAAGTCGCTTTCCGACGTCTGTCTATCTGTATGTATGCTTACATATAATCATCTTTAAAACTACCTACGCAACGGATTTCGATGCAGTGTTTTTAATAGATAGAGTGATTCAAGAGTAAGGTTTACCTATATGTATAATTCTACGCAGACGAAGTCGCCGGCAGTAATATATCTGTCACTGGTAGGTGAAATATATCTATAGACTAACCCCCTTATTCATAAACGCTCTATAGGCTTCAACTAACTTAGTTATCGTTTGTCCTTATCTGTTAAAGGTAAATGTCAAAGTGACAGATTGTGTGAAGACAAACGATTACTAAGTTAGCACTGTTAGCAGAAGCCTATAGCGCGTTTATGAATAAGGGGGGTTACTGTATAGCCTATTGAAGATTTATATCTGATAAAGATTTTTTTCCATTTGAATTAGCTAATCACTAGGGAATGCATGTTGTATCGTGTTTCATGCAGACTTAACCATACAGTTGCGGCAAGAGCGGAATGTAACTTCGGCATAGCAAGAAGCGTTTGCGCAGATAAGGCAGGCGTATAGGGCCAGAAGTACAATCGAGAGTAAAATAAAAGGCATTCATCACTGTTTATCACTTTTTTATAATTTATTTTCACAACATTTTTATTTAATTTTCTGTAAAATTTACAATCTCTTAAAACTCCTCACAAATATAGTACTTATCGTAAACATCGCAACAACTGTACTCGGGCAACGCCGGAGCAGGCAACTCGGAAGGGAAAATAATAACTATGTAAATATATTTGATAAAACTAGGCATTTCGCGTCCGCGGGGTACTCCGCTCCCGACGCCGGTCCAGCTCTGACTGAAGTAACATTTTAGTTTTTAGTATATTCAAATGACTGATGGAGCGTCCGACGTTACGAGCGATCTACTTCCCGGACGATAATGACTAGCGAGTAAAAATTAAGGCTCCCTTTGCTTAGAACTCTATGCAAAGTGAACATTTATTTTTGATCGCTAGTGTAACGCGCTAAACTATGTCTTAAGAGAGTCCTCATACCGACCGGTCGCTGGAAACATATGGGCGTAGTCGGTACTGCGAGGCTTCAGAATATACTCAACCAGGTTGCTCCATACAATACGCAACATAACATTTTTTATCGAAAAAAACAACAAAATGCAAGAGATCACTTGACATAGGCCTGAATTGTTTAATTTGTTCTTATTATTGTTGTTTTCTCCTATCGGATTAAAATAAAAAGTTTGTATTGTAAATTGAACAATGATCTTTTTGAATACCACTTCTTGACACGCTATTTTTGAGTGTGACCCCAAATGGGCAATATCTAAAGAAGAAATAAAATTAAATGTTTAAAACAAAAATCTCAATTTAATTTTCAGAAAACATTTGACCCGTCAGGGGTTCGAAATGGCCTCAATACTTCTACTTTTAATTATGAGAGTAAATTGGCGGACCTTAATGACATTTTCGCTTTAGTCAATCACCTGAAAAAGTAGCTTAGGTGTGAAGGAGTGGCATATTCAAAAAGGATACCAAAAAGGTAACCATTATTTTGATTAACACAGTTGAAGTACCAAATATCAACGACATTGGTTCCCATTACCACATCAGCGGTAGCAATTTATCGTTACACTTTGGCACCGAATTGTCGCTGATTCGTTTAATCTAGACTTCTGAAGCCACGCCTATTGGGCGCTTGCGTCCTATATAAAAATACTTAACTCTCAAACTTTTCTATAACCCAATACCATATTAGTTATCTAGCTTTAACGGAATTCTGATTCGACCAAAACTTTTTTAATATCACTTCCGAAACAAATAAGTAAATGCTTCCAATTAAAAATCATGGCAACTTTGAGCATGCCACTTCATTGCGAATTCCGAATTTACGTACCTAAACCAAATTTTTGACTATGAGCAAACGGTTTAAATGCATTGGAGCTAATTTGACGGCAATTTTCAAGTTTCTTTCGTCACATTAAATGCAAAGCCGAATTAGCACAATTATAACGTCTGTTTTGATGTGCCCCTGCATTATTTTCTTGTTGCTATCACAAGGATTATTAATTTGAGAAGTTATCGCAACAGAATGGCTTACGAAAGAGCGGAGCATACATTATAAAATCAAATTCCCAACGGTTCATTGAATCCTCCGTCTAAAGATCTTTTGTCCCGCATCAGATCATACATACAACGCGCCGTATCTTTCACTACACCTACAATATATACAAATATCAAACAAGCACAGCACGCAAGCGCCCTTCATCTTGCTCAAATAAAATTAACCATTACAAAAGGCTAGCTGAAAACTGATGGTAACTTTAGAAAAATAAAAACTTATTTTAAATCGCAATGTCTCTCGATTCGCTTAAGCATTTTTCAAATCATTTTAGACCTTTACACGTTTTGCTTTTGTACAAGAGCTTTACAAAGGAAAATAGGAGACAAAATGTAGTGCCGACATTTTATACAATTTTAGTAAATAGTTAAATCAAATCCATAAATCGAATAAAAAATTCACAAATGTTTAGTTAAAAACACTACTGGCCGAAGTTTTTGTTTAAAACCGATCTATTTTTCAACGGCAGCTGATAAAAGCGGCGTGACAACGAAATAATATGTATGTGTGTAGTGTGTACCTATTTTTGCGTAACTCATTCATCCGATTGCGAAAATACTTCAGTCAAAAATTGATTTTGTATTCAGAACGAAGCTGCCAATTGAGTCCGCTGGGAATTCACTGTATGTATAGTGCAAGCAACTTCAACAAAACTTTAATCTGGGTTTCTTATTCCTTGGCATTGGTTTATATTTCCTTTAACAAAAATATGTCACTTGCAGAATGAAAGATTATTTCAGGTAAGAAGCACTAAAGACAAAATCACATACTGCAACGTACCAAAAAGACAATTATTTACCATGAAGTTGTACTATTATAATTTGAAGGGTTCATTCCGATCTGGAATCAATATATGAGAATAACAGCAATGAAATGATTTAAAGAAGAATCAATTAAAGCTACATTATTTTTCGGAATCATTTTTTTATCTGAATATTTTGATATCGACATCATTTTGCTTCATACAGTTCCGCCTACATATTTTATATTTATATAGAAGCACTATTTACCAGAATTTTAAACTAAGCGAAAATGTAGTTCTTACCGGGTACTGCCAATAGATTACAATTATAGATATAATAATCACATTTCTAAACGACACTGAAAATTAGAACACATAGAAAAATCCGAAAAGTAAAGCTATGGCCGGGAATCGAACCCGGGTCCTCGTCATTCCGTGACGCGTGCTATACCCCTACACCACCCATATCAGGTGAGTAAGCGTTCGAATTTTTCTATCTATTACCAACTGTCACGTGACCTTGTTACTATGCGATTATTTGTCGCGAAGCGTCATCTATTTGAATGATGTGTCTGTACGACACAATTACAAACTCCCGTGGAACATCTACTGCTCACCAGGGACGAGAGATGGCGCTGTTTTTCAAATGATAGGAAATATCAAATGAATCAAGAAATTTTTATTTCTTAATTTTTATGTTTACTTTTACGGTTTTACCGTTAGAAATTTAATTTCTAAACGACACTGAAAATTAGAACACATAGAAAAATCCGAAAAGTAAAGCTATGGCCGGGAATCGAACCCGGGTCCTCGTCATTCCGTGACGCGTGCTATACCCCTACACCACCCATATCAGGTGAGTAAGCGTTCGAATTTTTCTATCTATTACCAACTGTCACGTGACCTTGTTACTATGCGATTATTTGTCGCGAAGCGTCATCTATTTGAATGATGTGTCTGTACGACACAATTACAAACTCCCGTGGAACATCTACTGCTCACCAGGGACGAGAGATGGCGCTGTTTTTCAAATGATAGGAAATATCAAATGAATCAAGAAATTTTTATTTCTTAATTTTTATGTTTACTTTTACGGTTTTACCGTTAGAAATTTAATTTCTAAACGACACTGAAAATTAGAACACATAGAAAAATCCGAAAAGTAAAGCTATGGCCGGGAATCGAACCCGGGTCCTCGTCATTCCGTGACGCGTGCTATACCCCTACACCACCCATATCAGGTGAGTAAGCGTTCGAATTTTTCTATCTATTACCAACTGTCACGTGACCTTGTTACTATGCGATTATTTGTCGCGAAGCGTCATCTATTTGAATGATGTGTCTGTACGACACAATTACAAACTCCCGTGGAACATCTACTGCTCACCAGGGACGAGAGATGGCGCTGTTTTTCAAATGATAGGAAATATCAAATGAATCAAGAAATTTTTATTTCTTAATTTTTATGTTTACTTTTACGGTTTTACCGTTAGAAATTTAATTTCTAAACGACACTGAAAATTAGAACACATAGAAAAATCCGAAAAGTAAAGCTATGGCCGGGAATCGAACCCGGGTCCTCGTCATTCCGTGACGCGTGCTATACCCCTACACCACCCATATCAGGTGAGTAAGCGTTCGAATTTTTCTATCTATTACCAACTGTCACGTGACCTTGTTACTATGCGATTATTTGTCGCGAAGCGTCATCTATTTGAATGATGTGTCTGTACGACACAATTACAAACTCCCGTGGAACATCTACTGCTCACCAGGGACGAGAGATGGCGCTGTTTTTCAAATGATAGGAAATATCATATTTATCATTTGAAAAACAGCGCCATCTCTCGTCCCTGGTGAGCAGTAGATGTTCCACGGGAGTTTGTAATTGTGTCGTACAGACACATCATTCAAATAGATGACGCTTCGCGACAAATAATCGCATAGTAACAAGGTCACGTGACAGTTGGTAATAGATAGAAAAATTCGAACGCTTACTCACCTGATATGGGTGGTGTAGGGGTATAGCACGCGTCACGGAATGACGAGGACCCGGGTTCGATTCCCGGCCATAGCTTTACTTTTCGGATTTTTCTATGTGTTCTAATTTTCAGTGTCGTTTAGAAATTAAATTTCTAACGGTAAAACCGTAAAAGTAAACATAAAAATTAAGAAATAAAAATTTCTTGATTCATTTGATATTTCCTATCATTTGAAAAACAGCGCCATCTCTCGTCCCTGGTGAGCAGTAGATGTTCCACGGGAGTTTGTAATTGTGTCGTACAGACACATCATTCAAATAGATGACGCTTCGCGACAAATAATCGCATAGTAACAAGGTCACGTGACAGTTGGTAATAGATAGAAAAATTCGAACGCTTACTCACCTGATATGGGTGGTGTAGGGGTATAGCACGCGTCACGGAATGACGAGGACCCGGGTTCGATTCCCGGCCATAGCTTTACTTTTCGGATTTTTCTATGTGTTCTAATTTTCAGTGTCGTTTAGAAATTAAATTTCTAACGGTAAAACCGTAAAAGTAAACATAAAAATTAAGAAATAAAAATTTCTTGATTCATTTGATATTTCCTATCATTTGAAAAACAGCGCCATCTCTCGTCCCTGGTGAGCAGTAGATGTTCCACGGGAGTTTGTAATTGTGTCGTACAGACACATCATTCAAATAGATGACGCTTCGCGACAAATAATCGCATAGTAACAAGGTCACGTGACAGTTGGTAATAGATAGAAAAATTCGAACGCTTACTCACCTGATATGGGTGGTGTAGGGGTATAGCACGCGTCACGGAATGACGAGGACCCGGGTTCGATTCCCGGCCATAGCTTTACTTTTCGGATTTTTCTATGTGTTCTAATTTTCAGTGTCGTTTAGAAATTAAATTTCTAACGGTAAAACCGTAAAAGTAAACATAAAAATTAAGAAATAAAAATTTCTTGATTCATTTGATATTTCCTATCATTTGAAAAACAGCGCCATCTCTCGTCCCTGGTGAGCAGTAGATGTTCCACGGGAGTTTGTAATTGTGTCGTACAGACACATCATTCAAATAGATGACGCTTCGCGACAAATAATCGCATAGTAACAAGGTCACGTGACAGTTGGTAATAGATAGAAAAATTCGAACGCTTACTCACCTGATATGGGTGGTGTAGGGGTATAGCACGCGTCACGGAATGACGAGGACCCGGGTTCGATTCCCGGCCATAGCTTTACTTTTCGGATTTTTCTATGTGTTCTAATTTTCAGTGTCGTTTAGAAACTAAATTTCTAACGGTAAAACCGTAAAAGTAAACATAAAAATTAAGAAATAAAAATTTCTTGATTCATTTGATATTTCCTATAATAATCACAGTTATTTAAAATATGATAATATTCAATATAGATAACGTTAAAAGACCTGTCGAAAAGACTACAAATCACAACTTAGACTCCTGTCTCGATTATAGCGAGAGGTATATATCTAGTGATAATTAACTTACATTCACTCTTATTAGGTACAAATGGAATATGGTTTAGATTTCGTTAGTTATAATTATGTACTTGTTTTACTTCTAAGTACAGACTGCTAGTCGCTGGTCAATGGCGCTCGCCATCAGTGGTATCGCCATATTACTTATTTTATTATGTTACTTTTGGCCGTGTGTCTTGAAAGTAGTTATGGTTTCTGATTCTTTTTTTTTTGTGGTTGGTTACGAAAACTACAAGTCTTTTCGTTTTAAACCATCTGCTTAAAAAAACACGCCCAATGATATTATATGGTGTTTGGTTATTTGACTCACTCCTCTGAAAACGAGCGCGCTGTACCACAACGTATTCTTCCCCTTCTGCTTTTAATGACTTAGAAAATATGAAAATTTCGTACATAAATATGTGATATATTATAATATCAATACGCGTCTCGTAACAGAACCGGCTGAGAATACGAAAAGCGCTATACATACACTTTAGTGAGTTCATAAGTCACAGCAAACGAGTAAGAGTTAAATAAGTCACTGGATTCGAGGTAATACGTAAATGTGTCGGTGTTGCAAATGTCCAACGAATATTTTGTAAATATCTTATATTAATTGGTGTCAGATTGGTGTGTCGGGGTTGTATAAACCAATGAGTCACAATTCCCGACGAATCCAGTGTTCCTGTCCTCGCAAGAGGCACAACATTCAATGTATTTCGAGTTAAAATTACTTGAAGATGTTCTAACATTTTCAAAATATTTTTGAGGAAATAAAAACAAATGAGATCTCAAATTTTGGTTCGATAGTGAGCAAGTCGGTTATTCGTTCTAAAGTTAAGTTGTTCCGGGACAGTGTTTTACTCTAGCAGTAGATTGTACTTGATTCCTCTGGGTATCGTCTACTAATCAGAATATGTAAACATCTTACTTTCTATTCAAGAATTTCATGCAATAATTTGTATACATATATTTTTTATTTGAATATGCATTGGCGAATACCTAAGACATGCACTATTGGCCGGACAGTGTTTACACAATCATTCGTATAACTATATATCATTAAAATACAACAATAATAGTACATCTCTCTATTGGATTTATTCTACATTATAATGTATGTAAGTATAATCATCGACAACAGTACGTTACTTTACAACAATCAAATCACATTTTTTCATACCTACAATATTTACTGTAATCCATGAAATGTTCAGAGCTGAGAAACATTTTCGTAAGTACGGTCTCAACGTGACTTCGCTACTTGTAAATGTTCTTAAAATATTCGTAAACGGATCTCTAACAATAACAGAGTGGACTTTAATATTGTACACACCTTAGTATTTTTTTTTTTGCTTTTTCTCTTTTTTACTTTTATAATTAACTTAATTTGTTACTCTCGTATGCCAAGCCGTATACAATACTAGAGCGTTCCAAGAAAATGTATACACTTTACTATATTATAAATACATAGTAGTAAAATACGTCTTCAGTACATCTCGCGTCGCGACGGTGATGCCCTGCCGGCCTCGCGCGCGCAGCCTACGCGGTCTGCGCGGGCGCGGCTCGGGCCGGCAGGGCACGCGTCGCGACTGTCGTCCCTGCGGGAACGTCCTATGTCTAATTCCTTGTCTGCATTTGCTATTCCTTGTTTTAACGTTCGTTTCTTAAACTGACTACACGTTTTTTAAAGGCCGTCGACAAGGCCGGACTTGTTTATAATCTTGCCGCGGTTTTGTTGGCGTCAAGATAGCTTAATTGTCACCTTCCAAAGCGGTCCAAATTAAGTAAGTATTTTACTCTACGAGTGCTGTTTACTTTGATTTCTCACTCGAGCGGGGTTCAGTGATTTTGAGAGACATGCCATTAAAACTATGGAGACAATTTTATACATTAAAAAGCTTAATAATTAACTAAATAGTCTTTTTTTATAGGCAGACCATCTCGACTCAGGACTTACTTACTCCTTCTACGCGTCCATTACACTACGTGGAAAATAATTTTCGTACTGCTGACATATTAACACATCAACACGAAAGGAGTACGACTAGAAATTACTTCACGTTTAATCCACTAAGCGTTGGCTAAATACGTTCTGCTTATCGCTCTAGCTACGTTACAATAGTGATTAGAGTTATTGGCAAATTAATGCGACGGTCAGCGGGCGGCGGCTCGCTGCGAAGGGATTGCGGGAGAATTGACTGACGAAAATTGATCTGTGTTCTAGTATAGTGAGCAACTTCGAATTGACACAAGGTAAATTGTCTCCACGTGAAGCGGTAAGTGGGGCTCGAGCCCTAAGGGCTGCTCCAATGGACAAGCTACACGCTGACAGCCAGCACGGCGTCTACAGTGGATCATCTATATCTTGTGCATTGTGAGCTCCACGACCTTATTTACTGAAGATTTGCAATCGCCAAAGAGTCGCGTAAGTCTACCGGCCTGTCTTTTTCGCTTTGGTGTTTCCCATTTTCATATATTTTCCTTAATAAAATCCAGCCAAGAATACGAAGCGTAAAATTCATAACACATATACATACACTCGCCTATAGGACTGTGAATCATACATATACATATATTTTTTATTATATACATTTGGCACTAAATTCATCGATCGATAAAGAAGGTAAGAATCACGCGTGTCCTCTTGGGGCGCGGGCGCGTTCTAGCGCGGTCACGCGGGGCACAGCTGCGGCCGGCAGCACTGGCAGTAGGAGGCCGCGCAGGCCGGGCAGGCGGCGCACGCCGCGCACGCCGCGCACACGCACACGTAGTAGCCCGCCGGCACAGCCACGCCCGGTGGCAGCAGCACGGGCGCGCGCGCGCACAGCTCGCGGCACGCCAGAGCCTCGATCAGCGCCAGCGTCTGCCGCCGCTCGTGGCCCATCAGGCACACCGTGGACTCGCGCACTACGCCGTGCAGCAGCGTTAGGTAGTGGTGCTTCAGCCTCTCCTCCTCGCGGCCCACGAAGTGGTTCCGTAGGTATGCCTCCAGCTTGGCGCGTTGCTGGCCGAGCTCTGAGAAGTCGATGAAAAATCGTGAGCACATGTACCGCTCCAGCGTCTTGATGCGGTCCGGCCGCGCCGCGCGATAACCTTTGGCCAACAGCGCGCAGTATTTGAGCAGGCCGCCGCCGCGAATCTCTTCGGGCTGACGCGTCGCAATCAGTTTCTCCGTAAGATGGATTAGCGCCTCGCGAAAGTCGCCATACACTGATTCGCCGACAACGGTTGGGTAGAAGTTTTCGCCGATGGGGAGCTGCGCGCACTCGTGGAACGCGAGAAGCGAGTCGAGCGCGATCTGGAACGAGTCTACGGAGAACTCAAACTGGCGGCGCATCGAGTCCACGAATTTGAGCTCGACGGACTTGTGCCCGCGCGAGTTGCCGAGAGATATGAGTGACCACCGGTCACCATCCGAGTTGACGCGGACCATCTTAGAGACGTAGGCCTCCTTGAGACCTGCGGTAAACGCGCGGCGGCGCGGCGTCGCAGGTGGCAGCAGCGTGGCAAGGTGGCTGAGCACGGCGGCCTTGACGCGGTCGCAGTGGCGTGCGGTGGGCAGGTCGGCGGTGAAGATCAAGTCTATGTCGGAGTAGGGTTGTGGGCGGTCGGCCAGCACGTGGCTGGCGGCGCCGCCGTTGAGCCGCACGTCGCGCACGGCCACGCCCGCGCCGCCCGCCGCCGGAGCCGCTTCTAGGCGCGCGCGCACGCCCGCCACCAACTCGCGCAGCCGCACGTGCAGCGTGGGGAAGTTGCCGCGCCCGTGGATGGCTACCACTTCGTCCATCACGTCGTTGAGCCGCGCCACCTGCTCGTAGCTGAGCACGGCTAGCCGCTCGCCGCCTCCGCCGCCGCTGTCACAACCCTCCTCCGAGGACGTGTAGCTCGATTCGCTCTGTAACAAATGAGAATACCGATTAAACTAATTGCTCATTATTTCTTTCTGGGAACACGAGACTTTAGTCGGTACCATAGAGAGATGCGGTGAATATATTGTTTGGTATAAATTTGCATTACATTGTAACTGATGACGCCGCCTGAGTACCTACGTAATACTTACTAATGTGTTCATAGAAACTGCTCTAACAGAGTACGTATTGCGACCGCAGATGGTTAAATCATTAAGTCGTTGCGAAGTTGAAATGTGTCATCGCAATTTCCAAGTGAAAAACACATGTTGTTCTAACGACAGACAATGGTAACCGATTCCATGTGTCTTTGAAAGATTCGTCAGCATTTCAACGTTGATTTGAAATGAGCATTGATTTATAAATACAAAGCGATTTGCAACAGCTGTTGAAGAAAATTTAGGAAGGAGTCTTCGACAATAGAAAACGTTTTTTATCGGAATGTTATGTACTCGTAGCGACGAAAACCAGTACTATTTACAAAGACAAGACAGCCTTAATAAAACTACAACCGCCGACCGAATACCAAGGTCAGATGTACGAGCTAAATAAACAAAAAAAAGCTTGCTTGTCTAACCGAATTCCTTCGCCTGCAATGCTCATAAAATATTTTTCGTTCATAGTCAGGGGCTCAGGGGATATCAAAATTTTGCCATTTGTTGCAGCGATAAAGATGCTCCATTTGGATATTTTATAATGGAAACTCAGTCAAATATTCATCAAAGATTTCATAATACAAAAAATAAATACTAGGTACTTAAACCAGTAAAGACGACGAGGCAAATTACTTAATTACTAACATTGATATCTAGGGTTTTTTTATTTACTTTTAAGTACCCTACTTGTATTTTGTATCGTTAGATAAACACCGTAGCCCCGAACGTCTGCTAGGTAATCGTCTTGCTTTGTAACAGATGGCTTTATTGTTTATGAAATATGACTGACAAAATGAAAAATTATTGTAATTTGCGGTGACACTTAATCAATTTTATTATCTATACAACCATCGACAAGTCACTAGTCGAACAAACTAAAAACAAAAAAGACAAAAACATAATTATGTTAGAAAATTATTCTTTTACATTGTTTTTTTTTCAATAGATATAAGTATATCTGTATATTGGTCTATGAATCGTTTTTTGTGTAATACCTACTAAACGATAAACTGTAATGACGATCGTCTTACTCCTTTAAACCGTGCGTAAAAAAAGTGATACGACGATGATGACACAGGAATGTGATACAATAGAATAAACACCATAATATCATAATACATCACCAGCCGAAGTTCAACGGTCGGAGTACAAGAAAAATTGGTCCAACAAATTGATCCACAATGAATAATTCCCTACGCCATTGTGCTATAACTCGACGTAATTGGTTCGATAAATCTTGTTTAGCCCTCGCGATACTAGTGTCACACAATAATGTGAATAATATGATACTCGTAAATTCGCTAGTGAAATCTCGACTCGAGTGGCATAAGGTCTGATGTGAAAATCAGACCAAATTGACTTACTTAAATTACGGTTATAATGCGCTCTTTCTCTGTCTACCACACTGACACCTGTATTTCTATCTCTTTCCGTTGAGGAGATATTTAAATGCATAAGGTCTGATCTGACGACTTTTAGAAATTATAGAGACGCATCAGGACTAATTTAGACTTACACCTTTATGCATGGACTTCTCCAAGTTTTTTGTTTAGCGTATTTCAACTTCAAGGTTTATGCTTCAAAATTTGTTTTCGTTCATGACTGGCGTTATGTCACTAAAAGCCTTCTGCTTTGCAAATGTTGATACAGCATAGGTACGTATCACTAGATACGACGTAATGCTTCAAATATTTTTAGCTGGTTAAATTTATACAGTAATTCGTATATTAGTTTGAGACCTTACGCCTGTAATAACATTAACTTTTGAGAATAATATGAGTAGTTAAGTGCAAATAGATCATGCCTTCAACCAGTTCAATAGCATAACGTATGAAGCATAGAGTCGGAAGTCGCTGTTTTCATAAAAAAAATGTTGTATCAATATTATTTAAACCGCAAAAAGAAAATTAAATATATGAAAATATAGGTATAAGTAATCTTCTAAAGATGCAAAAAGTTTCGTGATCCTAACTATAATAATTCAATAATTATAAGCCGATGCATTTATCAATTTTATTTCTGCTCTCCTGAAAAGTTAAGAAATCACACATCAGACCTTATGCTTCTCGAGTCGAGAAATATGTACAACAATTGATTAATTTTGAATAAGATTGTTGGGCCAAAGCGATCTTGAAGTGAATGCTTTGAGGAGGAAAAATTGCGGTGAAATGAAAATGGCAGGAAAAAATTGGATGTAAATGGCGTAAGTATGAGCTTTATCAAGGAACCCCAAAAGAGAACTAACACAAAGATGGTTGAAAAAAGGTTAAGAAGAAGAAGTTGAAACTATATGGTTAAAACATCAGCAAACTACAGGTTAGCATGAGATAGGTAGGTACAATGATGTTTAATAGAAGTTTAAGTTACTTGACGCATTTTGACACATAATTTCATTTAAAGCTTTAACTATGAACGCTTAATTCAAACAAAGATAAGCTTAAGTATTTAGCTGACAAAGTTTCGACCGTCCTAGAAAGCCTGGGTCTAAATATCTTGCCTATTGTATCTATTAGGTATTCGTACTGTGGTGCTAAATCGTTGCAGCGAAAATGTAAGGGGTCACGGTCATAGCGTTTACCAAGTCTTAGTGTTAGAATATAGGTAATATCGGAATTTGCGTACTAAGCTGTTAGTAGTCATTTAGTGCGACTTAAATATTATATTAGCAATGAAATAATACCTACATTTTGTAATACAACGTCAGTAACGTAATGGTACTGCGTAAGTTTGAATTTCCGCATTCCACATTCGAATTGAGATAAAAAAATTAAGAAAAAAAAAACAATTTTAAGCGTTACCTATTAAATTGTCTCTTTATTTTAGTGCCACCACTCGCAAGCTAAAGTGATTCCCCAATCAAATCCAACTAATCGCAAGAAAACAGGATTAGGTTAAGCCAGATGAATTGAGACTTTACCTAATCGGATTCAAGGTTTATTTAATGGCGGCGAGGAAGTGGGACAATAGGATATGTCAAACAAGTATGGTCTAGTTTTGTGGAGCCGGACCTGGCCTGGCCGATAAAGTTTATTGTGGACCAATGCAGCTGGCCTTTTGGCGAGGTCGAAATATTTAACGGCACAACGGCATTTAAGCCTTGTAAATGTAAAGATGGTAAATGTGACGAAGTTTATTGCAGAGAGTATAGAGTTAGTAAAAACAACGTGAAGATGAAATGTTAGGTAAATGTCATTGGTAATAACCGCTAGGAGCAGAAATGCTTGCAAGACAGACAGTCAATAGATATTTACCTAGTAAAGATTTAGTTGGAAGGTTATTGAAGTAGAAACCTGGGTGATGGATGATCAATCTCAATTTCTATATGAACTTTTTAACAAAAAATTGTTTTATTCTACGACAAAATATCAAAAATGTGACGTCACAGCTAGTATCTAACTTGAATGCGCACTATGTTCGCCGGTTTTGCTAAATTACACCCGTTAATGTCAATGATGTTACATCCTGTTGGAACGAGTTATTGAAAATTAAGGTACTCGTTTTATGACATTATGACACACAATTGACATTAAGCCTTCGTAAATTCCACAATGTGAACCAACACTTAGACTTAGAACACTGTAACTTAGAAGTTTCTTTTTAAACATAAAACACATTTAATATTGCTAGCAGTTTTATGGATGCTTAACGAAGAGTATAATGTATTATGGAATGAAACTAATAAAATTGCAAGCATAATCCACAGTATACAGTCGACGTGACACGACACAGTATTGTACCACAGACACAAAGTACAAACAGATTACAAAATAGCGTGCTTTATAATTTGCTCTCATAAGCCCGTAAACAACAACGACGACTGTTTTTTAATTATAATCGTAGCTGTCAGTGTCATTGTCATGGTGGCCTTGTACTGGCATTCTTTTATTCGTATTGTTTTCCGTGGATATCGAAGCGATTTAGCACGGAGGCCGAGTGCGCAATCTAAGACGCCCTGACAAGCACAGTTCCGATTTTCTAAGACGTAGAAATCTTGAGGCAAGGTCGGACATTGCATGATTATTTAGTTGGCTCTCGTTTGTGACTGCAATTAAGAAAAAAAAACATTCTAGCTTTAAATTTAGTGTATCTAATGTTTATATTTTAGTACGCCTAGTAATAGGGACGCCTTTATACCTATTTTAGTTTCCATTTCGTTTTTAGGTTAATGAAAGATTCTGATGTTTAGGAAAGAACGCTGCATATTTATATGAATACGATCTAACGAGACAAGGATAGTTGGCAAAAAAAAAAGTATAAGTAGAAGCAACGTTAATCGTGTTGTTAAATCACGATACGTTAATACCGTCATTAGCAAAGAGTTTTTATAGGATAACTGGAGCCGAGGAAATCCGGGCGGAAGACGAGATCATAAAAAATCTTTAACGTGGCCCTCCTACGCGTTAATCAATTAAGAACGTGTTCGCTAAAGAATTTCAGAATATTTAAGATACTATTCATACAATAATTATGAAGAATACTATATACGATTTGGCGCGTAAAGCTCGTCGATTATGCACGTGCGTTTTTCGATGACATGCGTTTTTCTATATTTCTCTACACTTTCAGTAGTTCCTTGGTAGTACAGTGACCGCCTACTAAAATCATGCTTGCAGTTTTGTCTCAGCCTGTATAAAGTTAACGCAAAATATATTTACAATTTTCATGTCATTATTTACAGTAAAATTTTATGAGCGAGATTATTAGGTCAAAGTGTAGACATTGCATAATCTTTACAACGAAAGCCCTAGCTCATCAAATCTGTCTTGGGCATAAATAATGTCGTATAATATAATAATTTGTATCTAAATTATATATGTATGTATACATAATTATTGATAGTGGTAAACTTGATATATAAATCACCAACTACGTCACGTATTTACGCAAATGTTGTACAAAGAATAATATTTAATTATTTAAACATAGAAATAGTCGTAGCTTTGGCTAATAATAGAAGTGTCTCATTTTACGAATGTGTTTGAATAAACACAATACAATTCACTTATATACCTGGGAGCGGATCAGAAACTATAAAGTTTAAAATGTATAATGGGTTAAAATGCATAATGGTTCAAAATATATAATGCCATTTTTTGTGAAAGTATTAGGTATATGATTTATTTTTATAGCATGATCTATAGATTGGTTTAGGTTAGGTTTAGTTTATACCAATTCTGTTAATTTGCAATTTTCTGAGTAAACTGCATTATATATTTTGAACTATTATGTATTTTAACCCATTATACATTTTAAACTTTATGGATTTAATACGTACTCTTCTTCAAATTCCAATGCAATCGGTTTAGCGGTTCAAGCGCAAAGGGGTAAAAGACAGCTAGACAGACACACTTTCACATTTACAATATTAGTACGGATGAGAAATTACGGTTCCATTTTTACCAGTTCTGCTGGCTAATATTTTTTGGCAGTTTAATATGTTTTTATTCGCCACAGATTTCAGAAATTCAGCCATCTGTAGACAATTGAATTCAGATGTACGAATTCATTTGCATTTTGATCCGCAAAGCACACACGTCAATGCAAGCAATTACAATGACAATGGGTAGAAATGCGTCAATTTGAGTGCCAGTGCGGAACGACACTTAACTGGTGTGTATAAGTATAGATTTAAATACGAGTAAAGTCCCGTGTCCAAGTGAAGTGCTGTATGGAAATAAAATAAAAAAAAAACACCTATACCTATGTTATGAAATTTCACGAATCTTTTTCCCACAGCTATTGGATATCAAACTACAACGAGACACAGATATAATGAATAAATAGGATACACTCATGTGAACTGGGAACTTTGAGTTCTCGATTGGGTTTCCGTTCGAGTTCACATTATTAATTCGAAACCTCTCGCCGTCACCTCTCTCAGAGACATTTTCAGCGGATGTGGACAATCCGATCGTCGGATTCAATGGAGGCTGGCTGTTTTGTATGACTTGACATCAATATATCGCGGAATAGCAAAGTAAACTTGCCCTTTTATTTGTACATGGACCTCCGCAAATTAACGCCTGAATCTATAATTTTTGTTACAGTTCCTAAATCCTACATCAGAATAAGGGAGGCTTGTCATATTGACTTGGAATTGAAATAGTATTATATTTATGTAAGTATTGTTTTATTATCCCTGCGTTTCTCCTGTCTATTTGTTTCCGCCACCTACTTAAACTGTCTCCAACTTATTTCTTTGTCTTAAAGGTTGTCTGGTAGAGATCGCTATTAAGCGATAAGACCGCCTATTGTATACTTTGTTATTTGTTTCTGTATTGTTTTGTACTGATTTGTGGTGTTCAATAAAGAGTATTTGTATTGTATTGTATAGTATTTGATGTTTTAAATACCTAATATGCCGTATAAAATGACATTGTACCTAAAGGTGGTAAAATAATTCCTTGGTCGATTAAAATGGGTGTAACATTTTGTCACAAGTTTCAAAATGTTCACTCACTTACTGAGTACTCACTTACTGAGGTACTCTGATGGGAATTACCCGCTGACTGTCAACCAATGTGAAACATGACATTGACTTAATGTCGATGACGAGTTAGGCTTCCATTTGAATGACCCTCAGATCCACGAGTCACGGTACGTCAGTAGGACTGAGTACTTTGTTAGGTAGTCATTGTTCCCAGTTCCAACACTATACATAGGTATGAGTATTTTTTACTTGTATGGAACTACATACCCGTGTCTTTATATTTATCGAGACTTTCATGATTAGGTATTGGAGAAATTTAATAGTGGTATAATAACTTCTTCTCATCTTAGTTTTAAATACCAATGCCACCCACTAATAATAAACGCGCCACTGTTTTTCTTAAGCACATTGTAATAAAATTATATTTTCTTGCGATCAGCTGAGCAAATATGGACTAGAATATATAATTAACGGTCTTTTGTTTTGTATTTATAGCAAAGTTTTTTCATTAAGGGCTGATTAAATAAAATTCGTTTCAAAAATGTAAGCCAATTAAAATCATTACATTCTGGCAACTGTTTATTTAGATGCTGTAATTTGTCACGGCTTAATTTGCAAAATATCTAAATTTTAATAGAAGATTTATGCTTCATAATTATACAAGAAGGCAAACGTTTAAACTTTCTTGACGACTATGTTCAAAAAGTAGTGATTATGGGAGCAAGCCACGCGTACTGTCGCCTCGACATTTAATTTTTTCTCTCATCCGTTTTGTACTTTTATGTAGAAATCTAATATTACTTTTTATCTTAAACCACAAATACAACTTTTTAGTTTGAAGGTGTACGTACAATGCGTTTTACATCTGTTTCAACAACCGTTATCGCTATCAGGGGAAGTGAGGTGCGCGCGTCATCGTCATCGTACAAAACAATGCGTATTAATTAAAAATGTTAACACCTGACGTATAAAAAGTTAAATATTGAAAAAACTTCTGAAGCGGTTATAAACACACGTAACTTGGCACGTAATGGTTAGAACTCTCTCTTTAAAAATCGCTACTACCTACTCTGACAGAGTGATCGTGGTCGTCGGGTGAAGAAGAAATTCAAATTTAAGGAATAAGTACGACACTCGAAAGTATTAATATATCTACGTTTTACAGGCCGTATCTGTTAATAAACTAAACGCTTATTTTTTGGTCTTTACACACGTTTTCAAACGTTCATTAGTTTGGTGCCAATACGCGACGCTAGAGCTGCTGCCAATTCGATGAAACTGTTTAAGCCCGGTTTAGACTTGCAAAGAAAATCCTGCAAGTTTAATTACATTAAACAAAAAACATTTACTTACTTTGCTACCCCGCAACTTGCTTTGAGTAGCGGAGTAGCAATAAGTTAAATATTTTCTGTTCATTGAAATGGACCTCCGCAAAGTAACGCCTGATTCAATAAAACATTTCATTACATTGCCAGGTCGTGATGTCAACAGGATAAACGTCATCGACCCAGTGCCGCAATGTAATGCAACTTAAAGGATTTTTCTCGCAAGTCTAAAGGGCTTTAGACGTTAACGCGAGTGGAAGATTTAGCATTGCATTCAACGTACCGCTCATAACGCAAAATGAGATTTTCTATTGAGGTTTTCGTTAATTTTTATATACGGGTTGAAGTATTCGGTAAAACTTCAGTGGGTAAAACTCTCAATCTCGTGGCGACTACGCCTCGTCTCGCTGTCACGCTTTTTGCGCTACTAGGTCATTATCGTCTGCTGCACTTCGCTATTCCAGTTTGGGGCGAACAAGTTACTTACAGCTAGTAGATTTTCAGTGTGTACCGCATAACTAGCAATGGAATGCGGATAACATTATTATTTTAAGAATTGTATTTACGTCTCAAGTAACTTAAAAAAAAAACTTTGTCGATGCATACATGGCTTAGAACTTAAAGTTATGAGATCTAGACATTAACACCATAATTGCTGGAAATTAGATGAAATAACATAATGCCTAAAACTGCAGTTTTAGCACAGTTAAATATATTCACCAGTTGAATTTGGAACTTTATTACTCAACCCTTCAAGGTTACCAAAACATCTGTTTTGTGCTTTAATTTTATGCTGCATTTTTTGACATTAATTTCATGTCCTTAAGTTAGAATTAGTAAAACATAAAATTTTAATAAACATGCGATAACTTAAACCGCATTGTTATGCGCAAAACAAACATCCTTCTATATTTACTTTAAGAGCAATGAGATAATAATAAATTAATATTACACAGGAAGTCGTCGAGTTTTGCTAATTATCTCGTTTGAGATTTCTAAATGACATAGATTAAAATCACACTTACTCCAAAAAAACAACTTTAACCCGAATTAACTATCTAATTGTAACAGATAAGATTTATCCGTCCGTGTGACTTTATACACAGGTACTCGCCGAACATCACATTAAAACTGTTTATACCGAAGTGTCCCATCAACGCAGACAAGATACGTAATCGCGGAAACAAATTATTTTCTACCAAAAACGTTTCATTCCTAAAGGCATTACTTGGTTGCTAGTGATGTGCACAAACGACAAGCGCTTTAGAAAACGTCGATTCATCGATTGTTTCGATCCGAGTGATATTCGGCCGGGCGCGTCGAGCGTGAAGCTCGCGCTCGATCGAACATAAATATTCATAGTGGCGCGTCATTAACATAAGTATTCTAAACGTTTAACGGACGTCGCGATTTCGTTTTCATAACTTCAGTTTATTCATTGAGGACATGCTTAATTGTCGTGCTAGCCGCCACACTTTGGAATGCAAGTTTGTGGTACTAACTGACGCACACCGAGAACGTCATTAACATTATTTATGGTTTAAATTTCGTTATTTGAAATGCGACAAGCGAACAACTTAATGAATGATACTTTCTTTGACTTTTCAATAGGCACGTCAATAGTTAAACAATGAAACGCGATAACTTATATCAGATGAAATTATGTGCATACAAAACATTATGATTATAATGTGTAACAGTGTCTGACCGATTGCATTTTATCATCTTTAAAATCTATTGATAAATAAGTAAATATATTTCAATTAGTCTGGTAAATTGAACTACGCCGCCCTGTTTACAGTACCTATCAATTTAAAGCAAAACTTTCTAGTTAAAAAATTCGACACCTTCACTTTAGCCACTAAGTAAATGCAGACGAGTAAACTGATAGCAAAGTATTCGAAATTTATCTAACCTGAGCCTCAAGTGCAAGTTTCGCAACAGCAACATCTCGGAACGAGTTCACGTAGGTAGAAGTCTTAATTAGGCCGGCCACATACCTACATACGGAATTTTCATACGTTTTTCGTACGGAATGACGTCAGCGAACGGGACATCGCTATATAACGGAACGGGACAGGGCTCCGAATTGACGTCATTCCGTACGGAGACCGTATGAAAATTCCGTAATACATATGTGGCCGGCCTTACTATGAAAAATTACGAAACTGTAACAAACCAATCTTAGCATTTGACACTTCGTCGCGAACGCCTGCGATACGTTTTGAGCGACAAAAACGTAGTACAGTAAGCGCCGGTCCGTTCGGTCGCCCAAATAAAACTCAAAGCAACCTACCTCTTATTCTAATACACGACCGCGTCCTTCTTATGCTCGTATATCGTACGCTCAGATTAATCCGAACGGATTTCGTTGACCTTGCAGCGCGTTCGTTCAGAAACTTGATCCAGTTAAAGTATATGACGCAACTCAGTTCGGAAATCCGCAAGCATTTGAGCATTCAGCATTCAAATCAATGTAAAGTTTGCGAGATGCTTTCGATTTCGACATTGCTGCATTAGCATTCGGTTCGTGACCGGTGTCGGCGGAATAATGATGAGAAAGGTCAGTTCTAGGCTTCCGAACGTTCCCAATGGACAGACGACATCAATTTAAAACCAGACGTGTTATATACGTGGTTCTATAGTATCACAAATCTGTAGGCAAATTAATTGGACAAGTGACATTTGAAAAAAAAAGCCAAACGTTTAACGGAGACAATAAGCCAGGTATTTGGAGTATAAATACCTACTTGCTTAGAGCAGGTATTAAAACAAAATTGGATACAAGAATTAGTGTGTCGGCGGCAGCTTTTATATACGGATTTCAATCGTTTTTTACAGACCCGGCGCGATAATAATTATCGTCCTACATAATCATTGTATTATAACTTTATAATCGTTATTCCTGTGGTTAATACAACGGTTCAATAATTTTGTTTGTGAAATTGTTTTTGACCACTTTAATTAAAATCAGCTAAATACTTTATTGCTTTTCAATATTTTCAATCTACCCTACATTTTACATGTCCCCATAGATTGATGCATTATATTTAAGTTAATTGTAAAAGTGTGTAATGAATCAGCAGTCCACGGCGCGTTACGTTTTGTTGTATCTAGCTAGTATACTTTCGATTTCGTGACAGCGATAATTAGCATGGCCGCATACGTGCGCGGGACGGAACTGCGCGGGAGCACTCGATAAAGATCTAGTGAAGTTACTAATAAAAAATATCGATGTTTCTTTTCATCCGGTGCATTCACGTTTTACGATGTTAAGATTACAAATGGAAGTGTTTTAATGGGTTGCGTGCAATGCGCTGAAAATAAGAAAAAACGCGCAGCAATAATAATCCACCTTGTAGAACTTCTGACAGCTTGAAAAATGTACCTAATACAAAAAAAAGAACCGCCTTCAAATGTAGCCTAAATCTGCCTATAGATTTCATAAATTGTATTAATAACGGTCGGTGCCTACGTCTGACGGAGTTCTGAGGTAACAAACGTAAAAAAAGTACAGCCGAATTGAGAACCTCCTCTTTTTTTTGAAGTCGGGTAAAATGAAGAAGGCTGCATGCATATAAGTAACATAATGTCGTTTCAGTATGTCGAATTCTTTGATACATAATCGTCACCCGTGACATTCATAGCTCACCGTGAACCAATACTATCGCTATGCAAAATTGATGAATGTATGTTGGATTTATTCGCTACATCACTATGAGAACGTTTTTTTTTCAGGAAGGAAGCTATTTTCACTTTCTTTTAAATTAAGTAGCTATTTAACCGTCCTAAATTTGCCTGATTAGTATTGAAGGCGGTGGTTCTTGCGTCAGTGTGCACGCATCGTGATTTTACTAACACGGTGAGAATAGTAAATAATCATGAGGGCAAGTATAGATACCTAATGAATTAGCAGCGATATTTTGTTTGTTTTTATATTTGCCACCTAAATATTAAACGGCCACGACATCGACAAAACAACTAGGCCCAGAAAAGCAAAGAGTCGTGAGCCTAGAAAATACTACGCCGTGTGACGACCGTTTATAAAACCCGCGAGCCGCGTCCAATCACAAATGGAAACAATACGTTAATATTATACGAAACAGTTTTAATTAAAAAGCCGTTTTAAACAATAATATATAGCTTTAACGTGGCATGCGTTACGAATAGCCGAGAGATCCAATATTAACACAAATGTGGTGTAGACGTCATGGTGGCGCGGTGATACAATATTTGACGCAGGAAAAACATACATACAACATGTTATACTTAACGGTCGATAATAAAACGAAATAAAACGACGAAAAGGAGTTAAGACTGGAAACATTACTAAGGTACTCGTATATTAAGAAGTTAACGAAATCTTAACATTGTTAGCAATTTCAAGGCATCTTTGTCTCCGAAATCGCGTGGTGTCCTAAATTTTCTAGTAAGTATCACAAACGAATAGAGTCATCAAAATGAGATATATTGTATCATTTACTTATACTGAATGATTTAAATTATTCGCTTTTTACTGTAGCTTCACTCGCAGTATATCTGTCTTTGCGTATCTCATGTCAGTGACTTGCCGCTGAACAAACAACTATTTGAGTTAGTCGTTCATGTTTCGGATTTCACGCGTATGTTAACTTTTTGTTTAAAACCTGCCAGCGTTGCGCTTTGTTATTCAGTATTTGTGTCCAGTAATGTCACTAACCCATGTTTTTTTTAATCCAGCCAGTACCTATTTTTTGAGGCAGCAAAGAGATGCATGACCGGTTGCAAAAACATTTAATTTTTTTCAACAAATTGTGACTGGCTGTCAAAAGAGGCGCCACTGTCGTTCGGTTAGTACAAAAACGTATGTAACTAATTTTAGTACCGGTTTCAGCCGCAGTTATATTTAACTTTGTTCACCACACGCGTCGGTGTAAATGACATCGCTTATCTCATTCGGTTGTCATGGCGGATAAAAATTATTTAACGCGAATAAAAGTCCAATCTTTTGCATGCGTTCATATTTGAGGTCACGTTCAGAACAGAAGGTTAACCTGTTATTTTTATGTAATAACTTGATTTTAAATCTGGTTTGTATGTAGTAGTAATAGCCTAGTATGGGTGTCTAAAGCCTTTGTGATATCTACTTTCAGTTACCTCATTGACAAAAACGTTAGCTCACGTTGCAATCTTTGAGGATCTAAATCGTTTTATCATCTTTAAATAGCTTTATTTATCTATCAAGTTGCTTGGCACGTGTTTTTGCATTGCACGTGATAAAGTCACTCCCGTCATCCCGTGGCAACTTTAACCCATTTTCAGATAGGTACTTTTACTTATTGGGTACGTTATTGTTCATTTTGTTACTGTTATGTACACAGTAGGTACAAACAACTTTTATCCATTATTAGTTGGTTTAGATTTGTATGGAAATATTTTATAATGTATACGAGTACACACAGGATGGAGCTGATAAGAGACCCTAAGCAAATATCTTTATCAGATAATGTTTAAATTAATCACTGCATTTTTTATCTAATAATCTGTACTCAGAACTCGTTAACCAGATTTGTTTAAATTTATTACTTTCTACCAGGGATCGATCCAGGTCTCACCGGCACAGTAAGCCGACCATCTCCCGCTCCGCCATTCGGTCGTCCAAATCTACGTCGAATACAACGCTGGCTTGCCAAAGGGCTATCACGCGTGTTCTTGAGACGTCTGATTTATCCGCGCTAGCTACAGAACTCTAGGACGGCGTTAGTATGCGCACACGCACCCCATCCTTGCCCCGCGGCCTCGCCGCTTCACAATGCTGCTTTATATTTTTTTCTTTTAAAAATTAAGAGCACACGGCACACATTCACAAACGGGTAAGATACCTACTAAATTTAAATACATGTATGTAGGTACGTAAACAATTTGATATACTTGATCAAATCAGAAGTAGTCGAAATGGCTTCAAACTAAAACTTAATTTAACTAGACTAGACTAACTAATAACTAAGAAAATTATACGTAGGTAAATAAAAATTCTCAATCGTCGCAATAAATTCCGAAAGGAATTCGTGAATGCCAACGAATCCTACATCACACGAAGTAGTCCTTGCTAAGTAAAAAGTACGCATCAGAGCCTCTCAAACTGGGTGAAGGCCACTGGGCCAATATTTGAGGACACTCCCGCTTTATGGCGGCCCTTGAAGGAACCGTAATGGAAATTTGTAGGACAAAGAGACCCAAACATCTGCTAGGCTTTGGTAATTTAGTGTTAAAATCCTTGGGGTTCCTCCTGGGCAACCTGTATAACATATTGCCAGGGGGCATGTACCGCGGTGTTTACCTCTGCGTTATACTCGTAATAACGATGGTTATCTATCATATTATCACTTATCAGTTATCAGTTGCTGCGATAGCGCTAAGATATTGAAGAAAGTTATTTCAGTTTTGATAAGAGCTTCGTTTCCAAATCACAATGGCAAAAATTCATCGGTAGGTACTTTCTGTATGTTTTTTGTTTTTTTTTTTTCAGTTTTCTTTTACGAAATATTTTTTCTGTTTATTTTAAGACAAGTACTTAGGTACAATACAATAACCACCTGAAGAATAAAGTGAGAGCTGGGTATGGAACACAATTCCTAGGCGCCCGTGAGAAGTAGGTACTAACCAATACACCAACCCGAGTGCATTTATAAATAAATCGCGGAAAGCACATTTTAAATCGGAGAAATAACAATGACAGTAATTAATTGTAAACAATACTAGTGCTCTCTCATTCTGAGAGGAGGTCTGTGCCCAGCAGTGGGACGTATATAGGCTGGAGATAAATAATAGTCGAGTAATAATAATGTACATAATGGAAACTAACGTCTCTTTCATTTAGAGTGGTCATGGAAAAATTAAGACTTATTTATTTGTGATCAAAATTAGGCAAGGATTTAAATTGCTTTTCCATGGAATGCATAGAATTAGCTCATCTAATTTTTACTCAACACAGTCTCTATCACACAAAATTTGTAACACTTTCGACGCGAGCGTGCGTACGTGTTATAATTATAATTGTGCCGTCGATAAGGCTGTTACAAAACAGATGACCCACATTCCTGGTGCATCCGTTAGTTACATCTTACATTGCAATGTAAGGAGAAGTGGAAGACCATTCTAATGTAAGAATAGCAAGCGAATACATCTCATACGTAAGTATGTAACAGGAGACAGACATTGAAGGATTTTTATTTGCGCCGTGAAATGGCAAGGTCCGACTGTCAGCGTCACGGCGGCGGCGCGGTGCTATATATTTTTTTGTACGTAATGTGGGTCAACTGATGGTAAGGGAGAGCCACCACTTATGGACATCCGCAAAACCAGAAGAATGCAGACGCGTCGCTAAAGTAGAGGGTAAGATGGTGGTAGTGATAGCGATCCGCGTGAAAACTTATTTCAATTTCTATTAAGGCGAAAACACACACAAGCACTAGATAAATAAATCCAGTGCTCAGAATTGAACCCGATTTCTCGTCATTCCGTAATGTTTGTGTTGTTAGCAAAGCTGCTAGTTTCTTTTCTCAGATGAAATATAGTAATTTACAGCAGAAAATCGACAAAATAAAAACCTAAAAATTTAATTTGCGCTGTTGCAATGGTAAAATAGAGGTACACTAGGTACTTGCACAAAACGATAATTTTAATTTTGTAAGGCGATAAGTCATGTCGTCTAACCTGCACATATTTTTGAATATATTATTATCCACCTCAGTACGTATTGGAAAAGGTATTATACTGTCCAACAAAATTTTAATAGCCACTATGTCATATGAGTCACTAGTTAAGACGAATATAAAGCAACTAGTCAATTCAAAACCGTCTTGCGCATGAGATAATCACCAATTTATTATTTGGCTAGATGATTCAACGCAGTTTTGGCAATAATTTAACCTGTCCACTTGTTCAATAATAACTGTTCTACTTTAACTTTAATGACCTGAACAAGTACCACGTTCTATTCACTCCTTATTCCTGTTTACGTTGACGCTCGAATAAGATCGGGTCTTTTTCAGAATCTGAAGTAAACAGACGTACTATGAATATTTAATAGTCACCGTGGAATAATTTATTATAACAACAACCCTGACTTCGTGTTAAGCATGCTAAAATACAATCTCAAAGAGTAGATCTCGAATAAACAAATTTGCATATTCTATGGAAGAAGTAATATATTTCGTCACCGGTAGTATATCAACGATATGAATGTAGCATGTTTTATTTATTGCGTGTGAAAAGATGAATGGCCATTTATATGAAAAAAAAAACTTGTAAAATATGGCTTATTAAATACAACGCAAAGGAGCTTCAATACCGAACACCTACCGCTTCGTCTTCGCTACGCCTAGACAAAACTATGAATTCGAAATGCAATGTGGGACAGACTTAACGTAAGAAAATGTTACACTTGTTAATATCAAGGATGCAATGTGCACGACGCGGTTAGGTAAGATGGCGGCCGATTTAGATATACGAAACGTTTAATTAACTAACTTAGCCTTGCTTTGAGGATAAACTTACGTTGCACGAATACCATTCACGACTAAATTTCTGGACGGGGTGGACAGAACACTTGCTACATTTAATTATCAGAGCGTTGTTCAGCATTTTTTTAATGTTAGTTTAATTATAGTTACAATGTTAAAATAGCCTTAATAGTTTTCATTTTGTGTTATAATTTTAAAATTATTATAAGTACCTAATTTTAAGGCATTCTTTAAACGGATCTACAGTGCCATGCTAAACGTATTGCACACAAATTACAACGTCAAAAATCCACCCATATAGTAAATGGGTACGTATATACGCTATTTTAATAATAGTTTATAGTATTTCTTTCGATACACTTTGACCCATTGCGATTGCTTTCGTTTTATTACGCCATGGTTCCGATAACCACTGCCATGGAGTAAAATGGTGATATTATATGTTTTAAACAGAGGTTTGTTGCAACATTACGAGCGTTAAATACAGCTCGGGATTACATACATAAATCACGTCTTTAGCCCTTACGGGGTAGACAGAGTTATGTTCTTAAAATGGCATAGTTTCCTGGACAGCTGCAAAGAAAAATGTGTTAAAAAAGCTCAAACATATCAGAAAATCTTAAAAGAGAATACTGGCCACAAAGTTTTAATGAATATGTCTGATGAGTGTAAAAAACAGACTTTTAAATTTAGAACAGAATGATGCATGCCCCAGACGAGTGCAAGCTAACGTGTGAATCGAACATGAACGCAAATGCCACCTGTTTTAATGTTTTTTAACATTTGGAAGGTACGAGCATGAATTAAGTTTGAAATCGTGAGTGCGATAGGTACATTGACGTAAGTATTTCGTTCATAGTCGATTGTTTACATAGCGGGACGTTCTATGTAAAAAATGGTAATTGAGGTTCAATCATAGATGAATCAGGGGCCTTGGTTTCAACAATTATCAGAGAGAGTCAACTATTTAATTAAAGCAAATACCATTGCCTGTCTATGTTAAATAAAATAAAGACAATCACATAAGTCTTAAGGACCAATTTAATAGTTTTAATTGATTTAAATATTAATGAAAAGTATCGACGACATTTTTATCTTTCAAACTATTTTCAAAGTGGTAGTAACGAATACCAGTCGGAAACTAAAGTAAATCTTTGCCTTCCCGTTGTCATGTTGTTCACCAATTAATGTTAACGTAATGCTGCCTACGCGCACCGTGCGTGGTGAAAATATCGCGTGCGACCAACTATGTCTACAACGTCTGCAATGACTACAATGTTAGACATTGAAGTCGGCTTAAGGTTTTTAAGATATAGTGGCTGAGAAAAGAGGCATTTCACCTTAGCCCTCCAGGTTGGAAATGCATCGATAATCCCTCTGGTATTGCGGATATCTATGAGCAGCGGTGACTTTCCCGTTTACCTTTTTTATTTATGAAAAACAAAACTGGTTTCCTGCGACAAGTAATTCAGTTTTCCTGAGTTATAGTGATAGTAGCCTTCAAGTTTCGTTAATAACATCTGTAACCAAAGACCACACACCTAATGTTTCAATGGTAATATTGGTGCAAAAAAAAATTGGGTGCTTTGCTCAGCAGTGGGCTTGTAAATAACATCATAGTTAATTAGCATTTCCAAGGATAGGGTACATTAGTAATCTTAAACCAACATTTAAAAGTAAAATTTACGTTTTCGGTAGCTAGCTTTGTAACAACTATTTAAGTGGCTTCAATCGATTTGAAGACCCTAAAGATTCTAATTTTGGAACCACCCCCGATGTTGGAATTAGTTTTCAAGGACTAATATACGCCTCAGGATTATAAATGTCGATTAATCTCGAATCGAACCTGTTCGTGCATAACTTGAAGGATAAGTTTAGTATGTTCTAAACCATAGGTAACTATAATCAATAATCCGTTTTATTGAGGAAAAAACAAACTACCTGCATGATTATGGTAAAAATACCACGTTTATATAACTTTTTTTTATAAATGAAAAATTTGGCAGTCAAACACATTTTTTTTCTTATAAAACGATAACACGAAGTTAAACAAGTTAAAAAATATATAGGTAGGTAGGTATTAGTTTGGTTTAATAACGTGCTCGAGCTTGAAGATTATTCTCATCCTAAAAATGCACGATGTGACTGTATAGTGGTCAGGTAAATAGCAGGCCGTAGTTCAGTTGTTATTTTAAGCTTCAATTCTGCCCATTAAGATGGAAATTAAACACTTTTTTCACCTTGTTCCCTTCTGCAGTTACACTGTTGTCTCTAGCGTGTTTGTTCTGGCGTTATGTTACAGTTTGATAACGTATAAAGTTGTGTAAATGTCATTATCAAGCCAGGCCAAGGCCGTGGCCACAAACACTAACTTGAAACTTTAAAAATATTGATAACTATTACATAACAATCGTTTCGGACGTTTACAGTCACGACGCGTACAATCTCGATTTTCAGTTTTTGTTTAGTTTTCAATGTGAAGTTTGTTTTAATGACGATAAACTATCGAATTACTTAAGCAGTCAGGTGATGGTTTCGTATTGTTGTGTAAATTACCACTCTTATTCTTAGAAGCCTGTAAGCTTCTGTTAGCTTAACATTTTAACATTGAGAGGGCGAGTCTGGCCTCTTCGTGTACCCTAGTACACGTTAAATGAAGTAGAATTAAATGTAGTCCATGTTAAAACGTTATGGTCGGTACACCCTGGGCATCAACTACAACGGTTAAATTACTCATTTACAAATTAGTTAGCCGTAGCAGACATGTTTTTAAACCGTTTTTTACTCGATGTTGTCGAAATTGTCCTTCTATAACGTTCAGAAGCCGGATTATAAAAAAATAAACTTTGATCTATAAATATACCTACTTACTTCTTTCTATGATTTAGCTGCAGCGAGACCGAACGCAACATTTTTTTCTATACATATATGTCATAGATTTAGTGGACAATAAGTGACATTACCAAACGAGTACCTACCTCAGGCGATTAGGTAATGTAAAGTCAACAAATACATTTCAATTTAAACACATTGTCCCCTATGTTAATACCTGACGTACATAACTTACGCAAGCCGTGAAAAATCGCTTGCGCAGGCCGATCAAAAACAAAAGTACTACGTCGTATTATTAGCACATTTAGCGAAACCTAACTCTTAAACCATACACAGCTATACACTTTATCTAGCAGTGTTATGGTTGACATTAGAACGGATTCGTTGTGTCTTAGCACGTTTGTAATGAAGCATACCTACCCATCACGATTTTTCACAGTTCACTCTTTTAAAAAAAATTGTAAACGTACCTATGAGTTAGCGGGGAGTATATCAGGAAGAAGGCAAGCAGAAGAAAATGGTGTACGTAAGGGCTACTTTATTAAATTGACCGGGAAGAACGGATTCGGAAGACACAAGATCAGAAGGAGTGGTGCGATTGGAAAGAAATGTACCTACACTCGACATCGAGTATCTAGGCAAGCAGGTGGTAAAAGACCACGAGGCTGAAAATAGAAGAAGACTGTGTTGATTTTGAAATTATAGTACAATACAACAATACAATACAAATACTCTGTGTTGAACACCACAAATCAGATCAACAATACAGAAAGAAAACACAAGATAGACAACAGGCGGTCTTATCACTTAATAACGATCAAACAACCAATAATAGAAAATAATAAATAATAGTAGTTAAATTATCGCTCTAAGTACTTAAAAAATTTAGCTGTATCGAATATAGTGTTTCACTATTTTCGACTAGTGACTGACTTTAAACATAGCCTCAATGTATCAAAGAAGAAAAATATGCTTGCAAATTTTTCAACAGGATCAGACATTTTTATGAAAGTTCATTTTTAGATGTGTCAACAAATCGTGCTGTTTGAAAATCCATTTTGTTACGGTAACTAGGTGTACGATAATGATATTACACAATTCAGAGAATCCAAAGGACGTCAACCGTAGATCAAAGTTTACTGGGATAAGGTTCTATGGTTCTTCTCTGTAAAATGACGTTAAATGAATTGGCTTGTATTATTCACGGGAAAAAATTAATTACCTACTTTATTTTTTACCTGACAATGTAATTTGCACGTTTTTTCCTGACCATACCACAATAATTCCTTAGAATTACTATCGTAGATATTTTTCATACACACACATTATCGCGGCCGCCACAGACTTTAATTTTCCTGCTACGAGGAATTATCGCTAATTAGTATTAAGTCTCCAAATGAGACAATAAAAGCATTTACACTCTCGCGCGTGTGACGAAGCGAGACATGTGATGCAAGTGTAATAGGGCCCTATGGCGGCGTCACCAGCCACCGTATCCAACAGTTTAGGAATCTACAGCAGCTAACACACTTGGCGACGTATTGGCAACGGCAACTTTGGATAGGATACGTAGCTGGAGACATCGTCATGGCGTCCTAGTGGGCTAGGGCCTTTACCTCGCTAGTCTCGCGAGATTATAAGGCTGCATTTCCATAAAAGCGAAGCGGAGTCTTATAGAATCCGCTTTCCATGGCAGCTTGCTAAAAGGGGTAATACAAGATTACCCTACCTACTCCGTGTTTTCGTCGCTAGTCGCACGCGCCGCACTTGCGTCAGGGCGTCGTAAATAGTGGTAATAATTTAATGGCGACCCGTGAGTCACGCGGGGACTGGCGTGAACTTTGCTGGACGTTGCACGGATCTGATTACGAAACTACACTTGACACGTTTTCGAAAACTGAAGCAAGATTGTTAGTTGACCTTTCTAGAACAGGGCTTTGCAAACGAAATAGAAAGAAAGAAAAAAGACATTTATTCATTTTGCAAATGGTTTTTGTTTCCACGTTTCGGTTTTAATGCAGAAAAATCGCATATTTCCCACGAGATATTGATAAGCGAATTGTGCGCATTCGCTACAGCTACTTAAATTATTGCTTAGGGTAGAAAAATCAAAGGGCATTGATAAAATTAAGAGGCAATTCAGTTTGGAATGTGGAAGGAAGGACGTTAGCAAAGTACGCTCAAAGTCACTGCCTTGTTGATAAGTTGCTATCTGCTTCAAATTATTTTCTTAGTACATAGTAGGTCAAAGTCATCTTATAAACAAAGATTAAATTATATGTGCAATGGGATTAAGAGACCTAGGCACTGTTTCCTCATAAACCTAAGGTACTGTAAACAGTAACTAAGGTTTATGAGGAGAAAAGGTTGGTTTGTAGAGGACAAGATAATTTTTGTGTCCATGGTTACAGTGTTAAAGCAGACAAACTCAACAGTGTTAGTCATTAAAAAATCGAGTGCTCTGATGTTTTATTCAATCTTGTCTCAGCTGCCAAGTTCAATAATTGTATTAATCGACGAAAAGTAGTTTCCATCAACCACCTCGATGGGTGGTCCTCCACGGTGCGATTTAATCAATGTTTCTTGCCGTAGGTACGTGCAAAATTTGGAATGGACTCGTGGCTAAGATCTTCCCAATTTGTCATAACATGGGTGCATTTTAAAGGCAAGTGTACCGCATTGTGTAAGGCCGGTAACACACAAGCAGTTCCAGCGGTACTGTATGTAGGTGTCTGTGGATTGACTGCTTACTCGTAATATAAGGTTAATTGCATGTCTGTTTGTCTGCTTTAACAAAATAATAATAGTAAAACGTCTCCCCCCCCCCCGCTCAAAAGTAAAATTGCAACTTTAATTATTACCTCATAATCACCATACCTATTTATCGGGTAATTTTTATCTATTTTCTAGAAAATATTATCTCAAGGCTCAATAGATAACAATTTAAATAAACGCAATCAATGTAAAACAAAGTACGAGATTTGAGATGATTGCGAAATAACCAGAACTTTTACGAATACTTACTTTGTTTTTGCCTTGATAAAACTAATAAGTATTCTACTTAGCAATCCGTTTTTTTGTACCATAATAATTTAGTTTATAGGTAATTGTGATCTAGTGTCTTGTGGATAATTATAAATCTAATATAATATTTATGGTTCCTCCTGTTGGGTGAAGGAGTCTTTGTCTGTTCACTCGTAGCTTTGGCAAGTTGTCACCAATCCGGTACGAACCGCTGCAAATCGTCCCGCTACCTCCTTTCTGGACTGCCTCAGCTCCGGTAACCGTCAAAAGACAACAGCGGTACAATTTTTAACCCAGCGATTGTTAATAATGTAAATGCAATGAACAAAGTGAAGTCAAATGATTGATACGCATTATAACCCGTACGCAATAAACACAACAGCACGCACGAGTAATCAGGAGAATTCCTTGTTTAGTAAAAAAATATTGTAAACATCCTAACCGACCGACAAAAATGTTAATACGATTATTTACGCGTTCCGCTATTATTGAAGTGATGTAAGCCAAAACGCACATTACTCACAAATCTAAATCAACTTAAGTTTTTGTTAAAAATATTTTTAATGTAATCCAATTTTTCTGCTGACTTTGTTTTTTGTTGCTGTTATACACATGCGTACCAAATTTTATGTCGTTTCGACCACCGAAAGTGGGTCAAATTTTAATTGCAAGATTTGATCTACACAAACAAATGTGGATAAAGAAAAATATTCAATTGCATTTCACAGTTTTAAAGTTAACCCCTTGAAAATTTTGTTTGCACTGTTAGGTACGGTAATGACTACACTCCTCACAGTAGAAACGAAACGATTACGTAACACGTAACATCCTGACTTCCTAAACACCTTTTCGGCTTTTAGTATTTATTTCTAACTAGCTGTTGCCAGAGACTTCGTCTGCAAAGAATTCGTTTATCGCTATTCCGCGGGAACTACGTAATTTTCCGGGATAAAAGGTAGCCTATGTGCTATTCCAGACTTTTCTCTATATAATGTGCCGAATTTCATCCAGATCCGTTGGGCCGTTCTGGCGTGATTGAGTAACAAACAAACATTCATCCATCCATCCGTCACTCCATCCATACTTTCGCATAAATTTATAATATTAGTTAGATTCGTATGAATGTCTCCAAAGTGACAAAATTTAGGCGACAAAAAAACACGGGCATCATTGACACTAATAATGATTTGTGGTCCACTATATACCCAGCAACAGAATAAGATAGAAACGCATACCTGTACGAAGTATTGCACTGGCCTCGTACCGTATAGCCATTAATACAAAGTAGATTATACTACGCCAAACCTGCTCCGAATTGACCAGAGGCTTGTCTTCTAGACTTCATTGCTAGCTGGCCCACTGCAACCTTGTTGTCACGGCGATATAGCCTTGTCTACCATATGACCTAATAACCGCATACACGATACCATTTCGGTATCAGTCGATAAGGACACCGCTTCCGTTGCGTTTCACCGAACTGTACAGAATGCAGTGGCCTTACCATGACGTATTAATGAGATTCCATTCCGATTCAGTTTAGGTTCGCTCGCTGTTAGATCCATACTAAAAATGACAGCTAAAACCTGAGCTGAGTCAGAATTGAATCGCATTAAGACGTCATGGTAAGGCCCTTGGGGCCGTACCATGACGTCTTAATGCGTTTCAGTTTAGGTCCGCTCGCTGTCAGATTCATACTAAAAGTGACAGCTAAAACTTGAACTGAGTCGGAATTAGGACGTCATGGTAAGGCCCCAAGACTGTCACACACAGTTTGACACTTTGTTGCTGCAGCAGCTCTCTTTTGGAATAGAGTATAGAATGATATGACAGAAATGCGTTATGCAAAATTTGAGAAACGAAACTGAGAATTGCTTTTTGGTGTGCGTTGTATTTTCATAGAGTTTACTCGTAGTAGGTATAATGATGTCACGATTGAAATAGATATTCGTGACGAGAATGGGTCTTCAGGGCTTTCAGTACATAAGTAGGTACTTTATCTCAGTCTTCATGGGTCAGTTGGAAAAAAGAGCTATTGAAAAACATATTCGTGGCAAGTCGTTTGTAGCGTCTACTTTGTGATATGGCATAATTTTTTGGGGCAACTAGCTAATTAATACAGAATTACACAAAATCGTATCTTAGGCCTTTATGATTGAAGTATGTAAGTCTTTACGTCAATTAAATTAAAAACCTTCATGTAAACAGATCAAAACAAGTACATATAAAAGAAAATGTTATTAGCACACAACTTACTATTATTAGAATAGACATGGCAAACGACAATCGATCAGAATTATCATAATTAATAAACTAAATCGCATGTTCCTAACGTACGAGTTTTTTAATCTTTGGGACCCATCGATAATCAGCAACTTTAAGTAATTGGTATTAATAAAATATACAATGACGTTTACACTCGCAATTAAAAAGATCCCACACGGTAAATAATGATAACACAGATTAACTTTAAAATACAACTCTTTCGAGGATATCATTTAAGTTTAGTTAGTAATATGAAAAAAATACACTGCAAAAAAGTAAAAAAAAAAATGGCTGCCTTAAATCATCAGGATATTATCTATCAGCCAACCTCAGCCAACCAGTCGTGCGTGTGCATGTAGAAAATTGTTCGCACTCGCACTACGCTAACCAGCTACGAATAGTGGAAAAACATGTTTTTTTTTACTTTAAAAAATGTCCCTGACATTTGTTTTATTTTTATCATGACAGTTCTGATCACAAATGTACGAGTCAGTGATACACATTCACACAATTATACTTAACGAGCTATTACCTACTTCGAGTGTAATGCTGACTAAGCAGGTATTTAATAATCGTATAATTCTGTCACACAGCTACCTACCTACTTGAGTGCCTATCTCTATCACTTTACTGAAGTAAACACACATTGATAGTGACCGACAGTGAAGTGAAAAACAAAACAGCAAAGTACCTTTTAGCAAAGCATTGTTTGATATCATGGACGAATAAAATAAGCATTAGTTTCAAACTTTGATTTAACTTTTGTATTTTGTATTGACCTCTGCTGACATCATTTTCTATTAAATTACGCAAATGCTGTAGGTTCTTACCTATTCTTATTCGAAGTTAAATATACAAACACGCTACGATGTAAACCAAATATTACGATGGCTTTAGTTTCTCATTTCTCGTTTCTAATTCAAGAGGTCTGTTAATAAGTTTCGCAATTACTTATTAATATACAAACTTTCTACTGTGCAGCCTCATAACGTTTTAGTTTCATATTTTTAGTAAAGTAACTCACAAAAACGTGTGATACTAACCACTGATTAGTTCAGTTTAAAAAACACCTTCCGTGACGAAGCATGTTAGGAATAAAACAACTGAAATCCTAGGTCGGAAAAACCTGACCGCCCGACACGCAAACTGAGCAAGCAACATGAAATCATTACATTTTTACCCGATTGTCATTTCCACTTGCATTTTTTCATTTCGATATTCGCAAATCGATTGACAATTAATTATTAATAAAGACGAAATATTATCAAAGGTTTCAACGACATTTGCTGACAGTTTATTAATTTTTGCTTTAATGTAGTATGAGCGAGCATGCGCGGACGAAGTGAACAAGTTTGCGATTTACATTCTGTTTTCAACAGCGGAATGTGGGTAAGCGAAAACAATTGAAGAGCGCAAATACGGCGCCAAGGACGCTTCTTGCGCGATGCCTGACTACCAAACTAAATATCTCGGGCGCCCACACGTACTAAATAAAGCTTAACTTTTTCACTAATACGGAACTAGTGCTTGGCCGTACGCCACTGCGATTATCACATGATGCGGCACTCACCTTCATATCGTCGAGCATATCGCAGGCAGAGATGAGAGAGGCGGTATCGGGCGACAGCTTAATCACACCCATGGTGCAGTCCTGTTCAAATTCAACTGAACTAAAGTCTGAACAAAAGACGGGCGAACTATTCTGGTTTCTGAAAGTCGAACAGTTTAGACGCGCGTCGGTAGTTTTGAGGAACACTGAGCGCGAGACGAGCTCACGTCGTGACCGAGCCGCGTGGACTGACGTCGTGCGAACGCCGCGGCCAGTGAAAGGGCCCTGACGTCACGCGCGATAACGCGGCCGCGACTTGTTGCTACACCTCCCTGACTCCCTCGCACCCACACAAACGCATAACGCTGTCTCCCTCTATTAATGATATGATACCCACCGTTTGATTAAACGCACCAAATTGTCGGCGTTATCGTTCTGCACGCCGATTTCGATTTTTATTCGGTGCAACAAAGAACGGAATCGATTCTGACCTTGCCGAGCCGAACGAATGTGAAAGGATGCCTTAGTTTGTTTTTGTTACACAACTCGACACCAGAACAAGTTGTTTTTTAAAGGTTTAAAGTGGTTATTTTTAACGCTGTGAACGAGTT
Source organism: Pandemis heparana (assembly GCA_963854515.1). Lineage (NCBI taxonomy): Eukaryota > Metazoa > Arthropoda > Insecta > Lepidoptera > Tortricidae > Pandemis > Pandemis heparana. Next base: position 12,314,832 of record OY978011.1, on the reverse strand, counting down.
GTGTTAAGTAAATATGTATGGCAGTGAGTTATTGACCTTTAAAAAGGTCACCAAAAACCCTATTTGGTTCTATGCTTGTAGAGGGTCTACGGATGACGTAGACGCGCTACGCCCACGCCCGCGGGAGCCTGCGGCGTAGCGTTGCTACGCAACGGGAGTGCGTAGTAACTACTCACTACACGGTATAGTATAGTATTTATACAGATGTAGAAATATTAAAAACAAAATCTAAACATAAAAAAACCATTGCATCCCACAAAGTCATTTTACGTTTTAGGCATTGTGATCATTAAAGTCTTACAATTAGTTAAGGGGGTACCAAACGTAATTTGCTGCCCATTCCATCCGCGACCAACATCTAAATCGTTGAAATTGATATTTCTTAAGCAGTTTTTTAAGAGAAACTGCAATAAACGTGGGCTTTAGATCTTGTTGCCCTAGGCTTTGTCTATTCCATAGAGGATTATAGACGTGATTTAAGTATGTTCGTATTAGTACAGCAAAAAATAAGTTACCTATTAAACGTTGGGGCTGATTGTAGTAGCTCATACAAAAAAAACCGGCCAAGTGCGAGTCGGACTCGCGCACCGAGGATTCCGTACCATTATCTATAAATATCTATAAACCAGTGTAAGCAGAGCCCTGCTCCAAAGCAAAATTGATGAATTAAATAAAAATGCTGTTAAGTTTTGGACAGCGTATACTCTCACTTAGATGTCACGGAATAGACAAACATAGAAGAAAAACAAAAAGGTAAAGGCACTTGAATTATACTGCTAACATTCCCCCTAAATTCAAGCCTTCTAATTCTCACAAAAAGAAAAAACTTAACTGGGTAACACCTATAAGACCCTTTAAAACATAACAACCTGAAACACCTGTTACTTAGATACAGTACTATAGCTAGACATTCCAAGCTTAGATCTCAAAAATTGAAATTTTGCTTTTGACAGAGCCTTGGTTAATATGTCTGCATATTGATTATCAGTGCTTACAGCTTTAAGATCAATAATCTTTTGATTATATTTTTCTTTAACAAAGTGGTATTTGATATCAATATGCTTACAGCGTTTATGAAAGTTTACATTTTTGATAACACTGATAGCACTTTGATTGTCTAAGTGTAAACACACTGTGTCTTGCTTGTAATCACCAATATCACACAATAATTGCCTTATCCACATAGCTTCTTTCGTTGCGGCACAGGCTGCCATGAATTCGGCTTCTGTTGTTGACAGAGCGACAGTCTGTTGTCTTTGACTGGCCCACGTTACAGCTGCTTCATTTTTAATGAAAACATAGCCTGTGACAGAACGTCTTGTATCAAGATCATTGGCGTAATCGGCATCACTGTAACCAGTTACTTCTGGAGGTTGCAGTGAAGATGAGTAATACAGTCCATACTCTTTTGTACCTTTCAGGTATTTGAAGATTCTCAATATAGCGTTCCAGTGTGATTTGTTGTAACAAGTAAGGAATCTACTCACCAGACTTACAGCAAACATAATTTCGGGTCGACTCACTATAGCCAGATGCATGAGGGAACCCACAGCCTCTCTGTATGGAATATTCTTCTCTGGCTCGCCGTCTCCTTTTTGTAGCTTTACGTGAGGGTCAACCGGAACACTGTTGGAATTAGCATCATTCATATTAAACTTGTTCAACAATTTCTCCACATATTTAGTTTGATGAATAAATATACCATTACTTAGTATTTCAATTTGCATACCAACATAGTCACTTATTTTATTCAAAACTTTAACTTCGAATACAGTACTCAGTTCTTTAGTTATTTCTTTCAATGCAGATTCATCCTTAGAGAATAACAAACCGTCATCGACATACAGGCAAAGGTAGCATTTCTCACCCTTGACACTACCAACATACACACATTGATCAGCCTTGCTGCTGACGAAACCAAATTTCTTAAGGACAGAGTCAAATTTTTTGTTCCAGCACCGAGGAGCCTGCTTCAAGCCATACAATGACTTTTGGAGTTTACATACCATGTTTTTATCACAAGGCAGACCTTCAGGTGGGGTCATGAATATTGTCTCCTCAAGTTCTCCATACAAGAACGCGGTTTTGACATCAAGTTGAAGTAGTTTAAGGTTATGCTGGACAGCCATGGACAATAATAAACGGATTGAATCATACCTTACTGTTGGTGCGAATGTTTCGGTGTAGTCGATACCTGCAGTTTGTGCAAACCCCTTTGCACACAGTCTTGATTTGAACCGTGGACCCGTTGACTCTTCCTTTATTCGGAAAACCCACTTGCATCCTATTACTTTGGCATTTGAAGGTTTTTCTATCAATGTCCAAGTTTCATTCTTCTCATGAGCATATAACTCTTCATCGATCGACTTTATCCATTCTTCTTTATTTAATGAACTAATTGCTTCTGTATAGGTTTCAGGAACATCAGATGTGATTGAACACAGATAAGAATTTTCTTCAGAATTCGCTAGGTTCAAGTTCTTGTTACTGAGATTGTTTTTCGATCTTAGTGTCATACTGCTAATTACAGGAGAATCAAGACTGGTATCAAGTTTGTATTCACTGTCAGAGGACTTGTTTCCTACTATTGTTTCATAAGAACTGTCCAAAATAGAACTTTCATCCATTAGACTTTCTTTTTCTTTTTCAGGTTTTTCTTCTTTTTCAGACTTTTCTTCTTTTTCAGATTTCTTCGCGGACATATCAACGGGAACAAAGTCTCTCTTAACAGTTGATTCAAGAAATATAGCATCTCTACTTTTTATTACCTTTCTGGACTTAGGTAATATGAACCTATATCCTTTTGTGTGATCACAATATCCAATGAAGATCATTTTGTATGCTTTTGGATCCCATTTTTTTCGTTTTTCTTTGGGTAAGTGAACCATTGCCTCACATCCAAAAATACGCATGTGATTCACATTTGGTTTCAGACCAGACCACATCTCCATAGGAGTCTTAAACTTCAAGGACTTAGTTGGTGAACGATTGATGACATAAGCTGCAGTATGTATTGCATCAGCCCAATGGAACTTTGGCAAATTAGCATTGAGTAGCATACACTTGGCTCTTTCCACTAAAGTCCTGTTCATGCGTTCAGCAGTCCCATTTTGTTCAGGTGAATACGGTGTAGTTGTCTGATGTATGATTCCAGAGCTTTTCAAGAATTGAGAGAAGTTTTTGTTATCATACTCCAGCCCGTTATCTGTTCGAAGAATCTTGATATGAGTATCTAGTTGATTTTCAACTTCTTGTTTAAATTCCTTAAACTTTTCCAAAGCTTCAGACTTGTTTCGGAGGAAATAAACGAAAATTATTTTAGAGTACTCATCGAGAAAGGTTATAAAATATCTAGCACCACCAATGGATTGTGTTTCCATCGGGCCACATATATCGGAGTGAACCAACTCTAAGGGTTTATTAACCTTCAAACCTTCACTTTTAAAAGGTAAACGTGTTTGTTTGCCCTCCTTGCATGTTATACATGTCAGATTTTCTGTTGTTTCGGAGAAAATTACATGTTCGGTATTTTCAGGCATTTTCTTCAGGCTTTGAAAATTTAGATGTCCCATTCTCTGGTGCCATAGATAAGCATCTTGTACTTCAACTTCGGACATGTATGTACTACCTCCTGGCATATTCAACCGGTACATGTTGTTGACAATACAAGCAGTTGCAACAATTTGATGTTTGCTGTTCATAATAACACAGCCGGACTTGTCAAATTTTACATGGCCACCATTTTGAGTAATTTGACTCACAGATAGCAAATTGGTTGCTAGTCCTGGGACATATAAGACATTTTTGAACAGAATCTTATTTTCCTGGCCTTTTCCATCAAATACATCTAAGCTTATTTGCCCCGAGCTTTGCACGGATAGTATCTTGTTATCAGCAACTCTAATATTCTTTATTACAGGAGATGTTTCCATGAGAAAAAGATTCTTGTTGTTCGTCATGTGAGCGGAGGCGCCGGAGTCTATGTACCAGGCGTCATCGTAACAAGACGATGCCACAAACACAGCAGCGTAAGAAGAGGTTGGTTTCTGTACGTTGGTTTTTGATTTCGATTTACATTCAGGACTCTTGTGTCCGTATTTGTTGCAAGAGTAGCATCTTGGACCTTTTGACGACCTCTTTTCATAGTTACGAAAATTCTTCTTGTTAACTGCAAATGCTGTTGTGTTGTTTTCTGAATTTCTGACATCTTGTAATAATTTTGCTTTCACAGAATCTGCGGAAATCTTCGTGCCTGAGCTTTCAATAGCTATAATCATTGGCTGATAAGACTCGGGCAGACCAGAGAGCAGCAGTGTACCAAGCCACTCGTCATCCACATTGAAGCCAATGTTCCGTAGCTTGTGAGCTGTTGACATTATTTTGCTCACGTATTCCTCTATATTTTGACATCCGCTGAGCGAGGTATTGCACAGGTCACGCAGCAGTCCAACTCGGCGTGTCAGCCCGGAATCGTCAAATGCTGCTGCCAGCTTACCCCAAACTCCTTTGGCCGTACTTTCCTCGTTTATGTGGACGTAGTTAATCGGGTCAACCAGAAGAATAATTTTTGTTCTCGCTTTGATGTCCCGTTTTGGATTTACTTTTGCCGATGGGTCGGGATTTTCGATACAGTCCCACAACTCTTCATGTTGGAGATACGTTTTCACTGCAAACTGCCAAGTAGAATAGTTTTCACGGCCGGTTAATTTCTCTATTAATGCCAGTGAATTATTCGAAGTCATTTTATAATATTTTGCATGAAAAACGAAATGAAAAATCACCCAATTCAAATTTCAACAAACTTCAAGCTTGACAGAACAAAACACAGAATTTTTCTTCGGGAAACGTCACTTTTGGAATTTACTATTTTAGTCTTTTTATAAGAGTATTTATGCCGAAATTTTATAAGAAAAGCACTTTGCGGGATTCACAAGATAATTCCTGGGCTATACTGGGCCCTTAACCTGATGAATTAAATAAAAATGCTGTTAAGTTTTGGACAGCGTATACTCTCACTTAGATGTCACGGAATAGACAAACATAGAAGAAAAACAAAAAGGTAAAGGCACTTGAATTATACTGCTAACAAAAATGTACGCAGTGTGGGGTCACTTTATATTGGTCACTGAAATATACACACATACATACATATTTACGGTTTTCGCAATTATTCCTTAATATGTACTATAAGACCTACCTTCATACCAAATTTCAAGATTCTGCGTTCACGGGAAGTACCCTGTAGGTTTTGATTCCCTTGATAGTCGAAAATTTGCTGAAATTTGCGGCATAAACGGCTGTATCTTTTGATTGCGTTGGCTTAGAAGTTTGATTTTTTCACAGCTCTAAGGGGCAGTAGACCTGAGTATTCGATATAAATTTCAGCTTGATACCTCTACGCGTTCCTGAGAAAAATGATCTTGACAGACGGATGGACGGACGGACAACAAAGTGATCCTATAAGGGTTCCGTTTTTCCTTTTAAGGTACGGAACCCTAAAAAACGGTTTTTTTATCGAAAGTTGTAGAAAGTTGTCATTAAATCAGATTGATCAGAGACCAAATCCGCAATGTATGCTGCAGATCATAGAGAGCTTACAATGTGTGTGTGTAGAAAAAGAAATGTATGCAACTGAAAATAATTATAATTAGGCATTAAACACTCGTGTGCTCCTATTATAAAAGTGACTTCGTTCATTTTTACCCACACTCGTGTTTTAATGCCCCTCGTTATGATACAGTAACATCTACTATTAATATCACTAGGGCACACGGCGGCCACGACGTACAAAATCCGCGTTCTGAAATGAAAACAGGCACGACGTTGTCTGTACACGCGTCAATGTGTGCGTAAGATACACAGGGCTGTCTATCGCAAAAACCTAGTACTATAAGTACTACCAATGACATAAATATACTAAAGATATGGCTTAGATGTGTGCAAATAAATGTACTTAATCGTTATCTATTTATTTAAACTTACTTAAAATGTGTCTGTCTGTGTATTTAAGCATTATTATTTTCAATTACAATAGATGTACGACAACCAACTTAAGCGAATGATTCTGTAGTTATTTCATGTATTAATCGCGATAATTTGAGAAAGCATTAATTTTCTAATGTTTTATAAAATGAAGTAGGTAGGATAGGTTCCCGAACTTGTGACGTGCGGGCGACATACATCGCGTCGCGAGCCCTACTAGTTGCCAGCAGCTTTCCGGCAGACTGCGCTTGAGGGGTGGGGTAACTCGAATAGGTGCGGGGCGGAGCGTGGCCATTCTGTACGTTAGTACTATTATATATTCTGTGACTAGGGTACGTATTAAAATCCATAAAGTTTAAAATGTATAATGGGTACATAATGGTTCAAAATATATATAACAGTGGCGTGGCGTTCATAGAACTCGATTCCCACCGGCTTGCCTATTTTAAGGCAGGTGGGCAATTTATTGTGCAGAATTAGAGGAAAAGGCTAGTTAAGTTCCATTCGGCTTGCCTTCTGATATACTTGACGCCACGCCACTGATATATAATGCAATTTTCTCAGAAAATTGCAAATTAACGGAATTGCCTTAAACTAAACCAAACCTAACCTAAACCAATCTATAGATCACGCTATAATAAAAACATATTACCCAATAGTTTAACAGAAAATTGCATTATATATTAGAACTATTACACATTTTAACCTATTATACATTTTAAGCTTTATACATTTTGATCCGCTCCCCAATTTTGAAGAAAAATTAATTATAGTTTATGAACAGCAAGTCCAGCTAATGGGTACCCTCTTAATAACCTACCTACGGTCTTTGACACATTGATACGATGTTTTTTAAAATAGTGTCTTTTTTATTTCAAACTAAAAAGTTATTAATGATTATTAACTAGAGCACGTTCTCCTTACATTTTTTTTTAATTTCCTCTCTAGACGACGCTAGAATGACGGAAAGAAACACGATTTAATTTATGAAATAGTTACGATGTGGTGCTAGTTAATGTGAGAAAGAATTAACTGATAATTAAGTAAGTTATTTGTTATGTTTTTTGTCATTAATGGTCAGTTTTTATGACTGCCGCTTACATCTAAGCTTAAATCTAACTAATATTATAAATGCGAAAGTATGGATGGATGGATGTTGGTTTGTTACTCGATCACGCCAGAACGGCCCAACGAATCTGGATGAAATTCGGCACATAGATAGAGAAAAGTCTGAAATAGCACATAGGCTTCTTTTTGTCCCGGAAAATTCCCGCGGGTAGCGATAAACGAATTCTTTGCAGACGAAGTCGCGGGCAACAGCTAGTATCAAATAAAATTAACTGACTTGGCGTCGTTCCGTCGAGCAGATGTATGAGTATGCTGGGGATGGGATAGGAGGTGACACAAATTGCCCAAGACCGGAGTCGTTGGAGAAATATGGTACCGAGCCCTACACCCCAGCTGGGGTTAATAGGAACTAAAGAAAATGAAGCTTAAAAATATACAGGCGGGCAAGAGAGACTGTACTGACGCTGCGAATAGAGCTGCATAGCTGGCGCGTGTTAGCCATATCGTAAGCTAAGCAATCTTGTGTCGCTACAATGCTATTAAGAGGCTGACAACACCTAATTTTGTTGAAATTGATGTTATTAAAACACTTTTTTAAGAAAAACTACACACAAAAAAAGTATATGTTAATTTTCATCATATTTCAAAGACGCTGGACGGACTCGATACAAAATTGAATAAAATCAGCTCGATAGAAAATAATTGCAAAGATAGGTCTTAAAATTATCATCAAACGGTTCTATGTCTTCATTTTTTCGACGTATGGGTCTGCAATTAAAAACATGAAGTCAACATATTCATACCTAAACGGCTAACGAGTCATATTTTACAAATAATCCATACTTTTTTTTATTTCTTATTATTTGTGTCTTATTTGCAAGATTTTAGACGCGCGCCAAGCTGCCGGAATAGTTTCTTCTCTTTCACTAACAGCCACGCGAACCGTATGTGTGAAGAGTGGCGCTGCTCAAGGTCATTTGCTGTTGACAGCGCCTTAAGCGAAGATTAGAGTTTGAAAGGCGCCCAGCCCAAAAGGTCGCGTCGCGTCGCTCTTGAACTTACCGCATCGTAATGGGGACGCATCACCGCTGACAGGTGAAATGACACTGGTGTGGTAAGGTCTTTAGTTTATTAAATTAGGCATTTTCCAACATATTTCTCTGACTTATTGGTTGTCTGGAAGAGATCGCTAGTCGCTACTAAGCGATAATACCGCCTATTGTATACTTTGTTCTTTGTTTCTGTATTGTTTTATACTGATTTGTGGTCCTTCAATAAAGAATTTGTATTGCATTTTTAATATACCAGGAGCTGCTGAAAATGTAGAGATTTCCGTACCGCCATACCAAAAACACGTTTCTTGACCCCTTCGTATTCTAAACTTTATTCCATTATTAATATATTTGACAATTTCATTGCCTTGTGAGAAAGGGCAGACCAGGGGCCTTACCCTGACGTTTTAATGCGATTCAGTTTAGGTTCGCTCGCTGTCAGATTCAAAGTGACAGCTAAAACTTGAACTGAGTCGGAATTAGGACGTCATGGTAGGGCCCCAGCAGAGGTTTATTAACATAATCCCGTTGGTACTTTTTGTATCGATACCTAAAAATGTATCAAAAAATTACAAGTCGTGAAAATTTTCACGACACTGGATTTTGGGTTCCTTATTTAGTAACAGAAACATATATACTTAATTATGAAAGGCCAGGCAAGCAATCGGAAACTAACCTTTATTGTCTAACGCTCTATGAATACAATCGCATTTACCATTTCTTTCTGTTAAACGGGATAGGAAATATATTATTATAGGAATAGAAGGAGGTAACGAATGGGAGAGAGGGAAAGAAAGAATACGAGCGTTAGTACGTAAGACAAAATATAATATAGGTACTAGCTTCTGCCCGCGACTTCGTCCGCGTAGAATTAGTTCAGCATGAAGAAGGAACAAACATACACATTCATATCGTCACATCCATCCATCCTCACAAACTTTCGCATTTATACCTCTAATATTAGTAGGATTCTTTTTCGTCGTATATGCTTTTGGGTTGTCGTGCACGTTTTGGAGCCGGTTTTTTTTTATAAAAAAAACTGAACAGCGATTAACCTCTATCTCGCTAAAGGCAAGTCTAGATGAGGCCAAATGTGTAATTCACAGGTTAAATTGTTAGTAAATCAGCCCATTCACTCCCTACGTTGTTTTTATCCAGAAATACAGAAGATGAGAGTGAGAGACTTAAATATATTATGGAATAAAATATTCATATTTTATCTTTCCAGCGTATATAATTTTATTATATCTGTTGCTACTATGTAACTCATTTTGTCAAAAGCGCGTCCACTATTACGCTTTTATCGAAATAGATTTATTTAGTAGCCCAAGAATTTAACTAACCTCTAACGTGGAACGAGGACTTATTTATTATTCCAATTTCTGAGAAGTTGTGTCGAGAGCTCTCTTGATTGATTTATTAGCCGCGCCAGTCGACAGGTGAGAAAAACTTTTCCTATTTACGAATATAAAAATATATTTAAGTAATATATAAGTTAAATATAACATGAGCTCTACTTAAATAAAACCATTTTTAGGAAATTAATAAAGTAGACCTAACCTAATGCTATATTCTAAGTAGCACTTGTAAAAAAAGAACTGCATAAAATACACTCAGCGGCACAAAATTTAGCCCAGTCTCCATACAAAAATTTCCCATATTGCATACTAGCTTCTGCCCGCGACTTCGTCCGCGTAGAATTAGCAATTGACATGTTTGTCGCTATCCAATTTTCCGGAAGCTATGCAATTTTCCCGGATAAAAAGTAGTCTATAACCTGGCCCGGGATTTCCTTGACAGATTAGTAAAGTTCCGTTCAGCCGATTTTACGGACTGGATAGATCATTTCCCCAAAATCGTAATTTCCTTGTAGCAAAATTTCCGTTCGCAGATTTTCCTAAATCCTTTTTTTCCCAATATGCTTTTTTACTAAAGCTTATTTTCACAGTAGCGTTTTTTCCTATTCTTCATTAATACCAGCCGTATTTATTCCTTACATGAATTTTCCATTCGCAGATTTTCCCGATACTCAATTTTACCACGCAGAAATATTTCTAAGAGCATTTATTCTACGATCGATTTTTTTCTTGTAGACCTTTTCTCCCACTTTTTTTTACACACGCCTAATTTTTCGTCGTGAAGGTCGTGAAGCTGTGGTAGCCTAGTAGTTTGACCTATTGCCTCTCAAGCAGAGCGTCGTGGGTTCTGTAATAGATGATGGAGCTTGGGTGAAGATGAGTAAAACCCAAGTCTATGGATGGAATAAGAACGTATAAGAACACTTTATTACCCACGACGGAACGGAGACGGTATATGCGTTTAGGATGATAGGTTGTGTGTGTCTTTGTCCGCAAACGTATATATGTTCCCATTTATCTCCAGAACCGTTGGACCGATTTAGATGCGGATTTCAGTATTAGGTTCGTGTTTCCTTAGCGGTGGTTCTTAGGTAGGTGTTATGGTGTTTATAAGATACGCGTGCTCGTTTGTCGCCTTATTTCATAAAAAAAAAACCTCATCAGATGTTTTTTTTGTATTAAATTTCGGATATTTTTAGTCAAATCAGCCGTTAACCCAGTACTGTCGTGAAATTGCCCTCGAAATTGCCTTAACAATGTGACATCACAGCCTTGGCGACCAATCATGGCCCGTTCCCAGTCAAGTGTTCATAATTAAAATTTCATCAATTTTTAATTGCTTATAATTAATTTAAAAAAAATATTTTAAGAATTCTTTGAATTAGATATGTTATTATGATATAATAGATAGACGGACAGAAAGATAAAGAGTTAGACGGACGTAATTAAACTACTTATTTGGAATCCAAATTTTACCAATTTGGCTCCGAAACCCAAAATGTTTGAATTTAATTAGGAATTTTATGATTGCAGAGCCTTCTGTCGAGTTAACGTCATAATTACATGTTTAAGAACCATTCCCAATAAATTTCCAACCTTTTAAAGAAAATTGCGTCAAAATCGGTCCAACCGTTTTGGAGATAAATGGGAACATTCGCGTTTTATATTTACGAATATTGCAGCACCCCCTAACGGACAAACACCACAATACCTATCTAAGAACCACTCCTAAAGAACTAAGAAACGAACCTAATACAGAAAACCGAATCTAAATCGGTTCAACCGTTCTCCAGATAAATAAGAACATACGTTTGCGGACAAACACACACAACCTATCACCCTAATCACATTTATGCTTTCTCCGTTCAGTCTGTTTATTTTATTTATTACTGGCTATTTTATTTTAACCTGTGCTAACGTATAATCCCTAATGATCCAGGAAATTGTTAACAGCCTCGTGTTTGAAAGTTGAAATTGAACCACCGCTCAGGTACCGTGGTTAAGTTTTATTTAGCTAGGTATCTTTGCAGTTTGCAGTAAGTGTATTCGGGTAATTCCGGAAATCGGATTATTCCAAATATTTGATAATTCAGAAACCCATTAAAATCAGTCATATTCCGTTAAAATAAGTACAATAATGCTCGATAACCTCTGAAATGGGACTCTTATTACAACAGAATAGGACTGATTTAAATGATTTTCGGAATTATACGACTACCGGAATGACCCGAATGCACTATATATTTATTTTTATGTTTTTTTTAATAAATATTTACTTTTTATTTATTGTGTACTTTGACGAAACTTCAAAAATAAAACAATGAAATAAGTTTAACTTAATATTTATTACCTCTATAAATAAAACACAATACTACTTAAATTAAAAGTGAATACCTACACTAAGCATGTGCTTTTTTAACCGACTTCAAAAAAAAGAAGGAGGTTCTCAATTCAGTTGTATTTTTTTATCTTTGTTACCTCAGAACTCCGTCAGTTGGGGACCGATTTGGAAAATTCTTTTTTTGTTGGAAAGGGGATACTTCTAGTTTGGTCCCATTACCACCAATTCAAGATCTGATGACGAGATCTTGGAGAAACTGAAGGCACTCTTCAAATCTTATAGGCATAGCGATAGCGATTTGGGTATATTTTAATGTAACTTATGCATTTGCCTTCGGAAAGCACTATTTGATGAATTGGAACTGATTATGAAGACCACAGATGGTCATCGGATTCAATAAGTAATTCAAGGATTGCGATTCGATTACTGTAATATGCTTGCTAAACACGTCATACTCGTAAAATTATATTCATTTCACACATATATATATGGTATGAATCTGATGAAGGAAGTACCTACAAACAGAATCCTTCCATTTATAAGAGACTAAAGTTCTTTTATCGGGAAAAGTAATATTTAGTGAAAATAATTTTTAAATAAAAAAATTGAACCGTCTTCAATTCGCTACCTACTTTAGAAATGTTAAATTAAAATTATTTTTCGGTGAGTGCTACCTACTTATTTATATGTGTGAAGTCGGTGCCTCAGCTCAAATAGTTCCAAGCCGAATATATGGGTACTATATAGGCAGATAGACTAGGTCCACTTCTGCCACGCACGCATGCCACACATAAACATAACGATGTTATGATGGAAGCGTGGGTGGGTGGGTGATGATGTTTATGTGTGACCATGCGTGGCAGAAGTGGACCTAGTCTATCTGCCTGTATAGTACCTATTCGGCTTGGAACTATTTAGCTGAGGCACCGTAGTAAAGTGAAGTAGGTAACACTCACCGAAAAATAATTTTAAATTTACATTTCTAAATTAGCGAATTGAAAGCGCTTCTATTTTTATATTTAAAAAAAAAATTATACCTTAAAAACTATTAGTACTTTAAATAAGCCAATTTACTTATGCATTTTCCTAGGTCGATAAATCCTGTGAGGTAACTGCTCACGATATTTTCAATTTTCTTGTCCATTAAGCTAAATTTTTGTTGCCTCTTTTTAAATAGGTTGCAATTGAATTCATTTCTCATATTAGTGAAATCAGCTGCCAAAGCCTCATTTTTCAGCTCTGTTATAAAGAAAAACAAATTTGTATTAGGCCTGACCCTTGAATTAATTTTTTTGTGCCAGGCTTCGACTACATTATTTGTGCGATGGCGACTACCATAGCAAGACAGGATGTCAATTTTTGCCATGTTTATCCACTGCTCGGCCATATAGTTATTAAACGCTGTTATAAAATTGCTTTTCGGTGCTTGTGTCTGCACATGAAACCAGCCTTCATGAATTTTTAGTTTTGGCAAATGAGCCAGAGCCACACATTTCGATACATAATTGCTTCCTTCGCGAGTGGTAACGATTTCGTATTTTTCCGCGTTCTTCCATACTGCTTGAGTATAATGGAAAAAGCATCCTTCAATATTGCAATCACTGTATACGGATCGAACTGCGTTTATTGCCCCAATTTCAAAGTCTGTTTTCATGGTCTTTGGTTGAAAATTTGGAACCATTTCTTTAATTGCTTGAAACATGATATTGTATGTTTTCTGCTCCTTGTTAGGTAGAAGAGAAAATATAAATGGGATTACTTTTGTATAGTTTGCGTTAGATCCAATATCCCCGTGGATTGTGTAGAGTTGTTTGTACGGTCCGGGGACAATTTTGAATGTACCATCCATGAAGAAAGTCTCCACGTTTTTGATCCAATCGCTTGCATTAGGTGTTATAAACACAAGTACACCTTTTTGGTTGAAACAACAAAAATTTTCAGCGACATTTTCAGGTAAAATTACGTCTTCACAAGATTCGAAGCCTGTGATTCCTGCATATTTACGCCGTGTTCTATATAGAGCGTCTCGTTTGCTAAAGAAAGACGGCAATTTATCAGCGTATTCTTCATGTTGTAAGTCACTCATTTCTTCTCGAAACAGTGTCGGAATTGGCCTGTAATCCTCAATTACTTTTTTTTTTAACTGATCAATTTTCCTTTCCACATCAATGCTTTGAAAGTCAGCAGGGCAGCAATGGGACGTCTGTTTTATAATAGCACACCTTGTATCGTTCAGGAAAATAGCTCCTTTACATGCCCCTTTACTATCCCCCGGTTTAGCACAGATCCATTTCGAGGAACCATTTTTATTTATATATTTTAAGTAATGTCTATGTCCGCCTTTGATTAAAATCTCGCGACCATGACTACTCCGAATAAAACTTATTTCGGTGGAAGACTGATTTCTTTCAGTCTGTTCACTCGCCATTTTCACAATATCATCATAATATTATAATCGTTGACACATAATGGCATCTGTCTACATCTAGAATGTATTGTTTCGTTAGTGTCAATCTGATGAGCAAACAGTATTATCGTGAGTAGTAAACCTCTTTAGTGGAATGAATAAACTCATTAAAATAATGTAACAACACGCACTTGAAATCAAACCATAAGCACTTGATCTTCAAACTCATACCTTCACGTATGGTTCATGGCGTGGTGTCCGAAATTTTGTCCAATGTTTTGGAAAGATAGATACATGGAAGAGATCCCTTTACGGTTAGCCTTTACGGGATAAGTTCGCCTTTTTAAATTTGTTTTCATCTCTCATACTCTGAAAGTAGATCATTGATTATCTGGATAACGGGTTGAAAGTGACTCATCGCGACCCTTGGGTTGAAAGTATTTTTTTTTTCTAGCTAATCCAAATGAGGTACATAGCAATTAAAATACGTATACAGCCATGTAATCTATGTTTTATATAATCATCTATATTAATAGTTCCGTTTTAATTGTAAAAGGCAAAATAATCTTTAAATAACATTTCCGCTATATATATAAGCTTATGCAAGCGTATACAACGAGAATTAGTGGAAATTATTACGTTCGGTAATTTTTTTAGCTTGAAATATTTAAGTCGACAAATTAATTGATAGCGACCTCCGTGTCTGCAAGTTTAAAAAAAACTAGCCGGCAGCCATTGGTGCGCAGAAGAAATGCGCAATGTGCGAAATGAAAAGTAAAGTGTTCAACTCGGATGAAATTACCCATTTCACCCTCGAACCATTGGTGCCCTCACTTCGTTCGGGCACCAGAAATATCTCAGGTGAAATGGGTATATTTCAACCCTTGTTGATCAATCTACTATTATCTCATTACCTGTAGAATGTAGTGTACCATAAAGAGAACACAAAATATTAACCTTGCTACTTCGCTACTTTAAACCGTTACTTACTTAAGTAGCGGAGTAGCAAGGTAAATATTTTGTGCTCATTGAAATGGACCTCCGCAAAGTAACGCCTGATTCAATAAAATATTTGCCATAAAGAGTTATACATACATACATAGATATATAACAAACAAATGTAAAAAAAAGTGTGTGTAAAAAAAAAGTGGGAGAAAAGGTCTACAAGAAAAAAATCGATCGTAGAATAAATGCTCTTAGAAATATTTCTGCGTGGTAAAATTGAGTATCGGGAAAATCTGCGAATGGAAAATTCATGTAAGGAATAAATACGGCTGGTATTAATGAAGAATAGGAAAAAACGCTACTGTGAAAATAAGCTTTAGTAAAAAAGCATATTGGGAAAAAAAGGATTTAGGAAAATCTGCGAACGGAAATTTTGCTACAAGGAAATTACGATTTTGGGGAAATGATCTATCCAGTCATTTTACGTGATGCGCTCGCAAATATACAGACAAAACAGACGAAAAATCTAAAAACTGTTAGAACGTGTTTTGTTATTAATTCTAAGTATCCCCAGCCTACTTTTTTTCGCATATCTTACATGTACAGACTTTCGAAACTCTTCAGCTTTATTATATTCATGTATAGATATATGAGTGCCACAATTTTTGCCGCTGAGTATTATTACGCCAAACGTTATTCGATAAACACATTACATCAGGATCAAATGTCAATCACCGTAGCTTCTTAGTCGACAAAATGAATGTGTCCATGAAATAAACTACCTTGCTAAGTTGCTACTCTGCAACAGGTGAGTGTAGTCCTCTCCGTACCAAGGTCGTCGATTTTACTGTCGAAGAAGAATGGCGGTTCAAATGTTGCGTGACTTTACCCTAATATATACATGTACGGGTGATATAAATCTGGTTTGTGCACAGCTGCAGTATCATTTGTGCCAAAAAAAGTTCAGATCAACATCAGCGACTCGTCAGACAAGGTCACAGGACTGCCGCCGGCGTTCCGGGTCGTCCACCGGCCGCCATCTTGCATGTCATATGGAGAAATTACCTGACACACCCACTCCGCTACACCGTCACAACATACAGTTCTTTATTAATTATCCATCTGAAAAAAGAATGTGTGTTGTGACAAAATAAGACTGTTCTGGTGTTAATTACAACATAATGTCACATAAAACTTTTTATGGGAATTTCTATGGGATCTTGTTTTAAAAAAAAACCTTCAGAATTTTACTATGTACAGACAGATATTCTTTATTGAACACCAAAAATCGGTGCAGCGAGATAATAGAAAAACAGAGCAGAAAATAGGCGGTCTTATAGAATCGTTATTTGTTATACAAGGGGGGAAAGTTTTATTTTACCTGCGAGTGTTCATTTGAAACACGAGCTAGCGAAGGGATCCTATGATTGACCACGAGCGAAGCGAGTGGTTCAAAAATAGAATCCTGAGCGTAACGAGTGTTTCAACACACGAGGCGTAAAATAACTTTTCACCCGTGTATAACACAAAACTTTTCACCTCACTACAGCGAGGAAAATAAGAAAAAGGGTTTGTACTATCACTCATTTTTAATAACAAAATAACTAGAAAAACATGCGAATATTTAACGTTGACGGCTTAATTGAATAGTTTTGACCTATTTTTTTTTAATTATTTGAAAGAAAGAAAACTTTTATTCGTGATATAAATTACTTACAGAAAAAAAAGAAGTAATCACGAAATGGTTCTACCTCAGCATAATGCTGGCCTTACAGCCAGCGCTGGTCTTCCGTTGGGACCATCAAGTGCTACTGTCAGCACAAACAGTGAACCGGCATTACAATCTTTAATTTATGGCTGAATGGACAATAATTCCTTTACCACAAGGGATGAATTTTATAAAAAAAAATTACAACAAGAATGAAGGTTAATGTTGAATGCTGATATTTATGAATTAAAATAAAGTTGTAAGACTATATTGAGTGTTTTTTACTCGATGCAATTCATTAATTGTGATATTAAAAATTCAGCACTATTATTAACGTTTTACGTCTTATTAGCTGTCAAATATCACTTAAGCTCCCTTCAAATGTCAAAACCCTGTACTATATCTTTCTAATCTGTGGTCAAAACTCTTTCTCCACATGTGGATAAAAAGCGATTTTCTCAATAGGTGTCAAACAAACAAAAATGCTTTCCGAGCTAGTGAGGTGAAAAATAAATTGAACTTCCTATTTTAGTACCTACCTAGGTGGAGGAAACAAGTAGACAGGAAAAACGTAACATGTAAAAAAAAATATGACGTTACTCTACGGCCCTTTTCAGAACATAATGAAGAGAAGGAATTTACGGCTGTTTAATCAAAATACGAACACGCGAATGATAAATAAGTACCAAATGCCATCAAGTCGACGTTTCCTATTCCAAAACTTTTTTTATAAAAATGCTGAACACATCGACTTTTTGAAGGAACCGGCGAACTGTGATGCGTCCCAACGCAAAAGCAATAATAAAACTCCCGGAGTTTGAAGGACGTAGAATAATTTCAGACGATTTGAAGGCGATTGGGGGGTGCTCAGATATAGCTTTGAACAGGGAAAGATGACGCGATTCATATGAGAAATAAATTGAAATGAAACTTACATTGGTGGAATAAATCGAGTTTATATGAGTTGCACATTCTGATAGTGATAAAATAAATAAAAAACTGTTAAAATTGTAAATTGCATGTGCTCTCGCATTTAGACGTCACAGAATAGCATAGATAACCGAGTACAATAAAAAACTAAAGGTAAAAGGACTTGAACTTTACATCCAACACAAATGGTTTGAGCATTAATAAAAATAGTAAAAAAACAGATCATAAATAATGGGCTTAGTAGAAACAGTGAATACTATAGCAGTGTTGCACAAACCGATTAAGTCATGGTAGTTTTATCAAAATATGCAAATGAAATCATTAAATATTTAATAATTTTAAATGACTTACTGCTTCCAATATTACCTATAATGAGCTCCAGAAATTTAAAACGGGTAGACCGGTATAGACGGTAGAATCGACCCGTGATCATCATGATGCATGCACCTGCGTCGAAATATTGGGAGCTCATTAAAGGGAATCGCGGTTTACTCGTACACTGTAGAAACTATCTAGTGTTATTAAACGTGAATTATGGAAAACTATTATTTAAACATTTCGTTGGCATATTTTATGCGGGACGTAGACCGAGTTTGAATCAGAGATGCATGCATCATGATCACGGGTAGACTCGGTAGATGGTAGAGGTAGACTATCCATGATGCATGCACTTGCGTCGAAATATGGAGAGCTCATAATCGCGGTCTTCATTCTGTAGAAATACGTGTATATGTACAATATAATAATCATTAAATATTTTACTTTTATTAATATTAGCGGTGAGGAGAGGAAGAGAATTGTGAACCGTGAGTGTAATTATTTTGAATTATTAAAGTTTCTTGTGCAAGCGTTAATGGATGTCGGTTTCTTTGTTAGCCGGTCACGCACAAATACGTTTGGTTGTTTGCTTAAGGCCTTATTATAATTAAGTTTAGCCGATTTTTTTGTACGCACTGCGGATAAAACTTATCAAAAGTTTAAATTGAAATAGACGTTATAATGCTTCTGATGATTCCCTTACCGTAGGTGAAATAGGTCTGCCTTGAAGTGACGGTGGTTAGAACTTGATGGGAAGGTTTAATATAGAGATCACGAAGTAGAATTGTAACGTGATAAGTAACACTTGAATCTGCGAACTATCACGAGATAGTAGTGGTATTGACAAAATGGAAAATGAGACAAAAACAGAAGCTTGTTACGTACTACCTACTGCTACGAAATGGTAAAAGCCGAGCCAACTCCTGAACCCATACGGTAGCTGGCTCCGAAAGTAGGCTACGAAACGGTGCGAAGGGCTGTTGTCGTGGTAACAGACACAATTGCTCACAGAAGAAGTGATCATAAGTAATAAGAACTAATTACTTAATGACAATAAGTTGAGCATTTAAAATGGCTGCCATTTTAAATGGCACCTTGGAAACCGGTTTTAAAAAGTATGCCGGTTTTGTTCTTGACTTTGAAAATATCAAGTCAATTATAAAATTACGTAATATTAATTGTGGGATCACTAAAAAATGTTTGTACTCGAGGACTTAAAAAATTAAATGTTGAGACAAAATTGAAAGTAGATAGGAGTAAGTGGGTCAGTGTCACTCGGCCTCTCTAGGTGTAGGTTGCCTGCGGCTGGAGACAGTAAGCATTTTCTACCTAAATAACATACTAATAAAGTCGCTATTACGAAGATATAATGCTTTATCTCTATTGTAATGTCGACCGTACTTTAATGACTTTAAGGAATAAAATGTGGACTTTATCGGTCGGGATTTCTAAGTATGCGTGTCATTGTATGTAACAGGTAAAATGTCGTGACATATAATGACATGTTATTGTTATATGCAGAGGATACGGGTGTCCTTCGTAATATTTATTAGTAATCAGTTTTTGCCGACTTTGTGAATCCTAAACGAGTGAGATGATTTTTGCTTGAATAAAAAATGACCTAATTTGTATCCATGTTTGTAGGGGGTTAAATTAACATCTCTTAAATGATATTTGATAGGAACACGCATTTAAAGATCATAAACATAAACAATCACTTAAAATTGTTAGCGGTTACAAATCAAAGGTTCAATGTAAATTTTCTCAAAATCTGTTAATCAATTATAGTTTTACTAGGTGTTGCCCGTAATTCCGACTGCGAAGAATTCGCTTATCGCTATCCCGCGGGAATTATTTAACTTTCCGGGACCTAAACTATTTCTGTACCAAATTCTAACCGATTAAGGTTCAGCTGTTTAAGAGTTCAATTCAATTCATTTAATCATTCAAATCATGTTCATTACATAAAGAGAGAAAAAGAGAGATTAAGAGTTATTTAATCCGTTTTCTACTTTTTCTCAGTCAGTCATGCTCTTGACCTATGAGTTGTCGGGTCTCGAGTCTACGAGATTCTGCTCCTAATTTCGTAATGATCACGGGACACGCGTAAAAATAAATAAGTGAGTAACGCGTTAAAAATAAACGCGTCTATCGATATTATGTGGGACACTAGCGATGTCACGTTCACTGATCTATGTCTATGTCAAAAATTGCTAGAAGTCGCTAAAAGGGTCGCTAGAAAGTTCCAGAAAAGCGCCATGGCAGATAACCGTCAGTCAAATGCGCCAATATTCTTGCCATACTATTACAATTTACGGTTTTTGACAATTATAAATTGATAAATGAACGATAATGGTAGCTATGCACTGCCTGAAACTGTAAAAGTGGCTGGATAATTTTTTCACTAGGGCGTAGGCAAAAGTTGACATTTCTAGCGAAAACGTCGCTAAATTGGCAACACTGGTTAACAGTATTCCTAGTCGACTGGGTTTTGCCATCAGCGCAGAGGCTAGCTATTCCTAGATTGGAGGGATCTACGCTAAAATATAAGTTCGTATAAGCGCTTTTTGGCATAATAATTATATCGTCGTTTGGTTTTGGTGATCGACACCATACGTGCACGGTCGGCCCAATAAAATGATCTATCTCTTTTCATCCAACTTCCTATCAAATGAAAATGTCGCTTCAGACGGATCTTTCTACTTGACATGACAGCCACGTATTATCGACAATTTTATGACGTGCAAAGGATTTTCAACCTTAGTGGCAGACCACATATTTAGCTGATGGCACGAGTGAGTCTTGTTTATTGTTTATTTATTAATTATTACAGGGGCCTTACTATGACGTCTTAATTCCGACTCAGTTCAGGCTTTAACTGTCATTTTTAGTATGGATCTGACAGCGAGCGAACCTAAACTGAATCGCATTAACACGTCGTGGTAACCCCCCTGTACGGAATACCTTAGTATTTTGTTTACCTCCCTTTTCATTTTTTATTCGTAAGCATACTGTACCTACCTTAGGTACCTACTGATTTGTGAAGTTCAATAAATAATCTTATGGACAGAAATTGGTTAAGTGCCTGTTAATACTTATTTAGCACGATAGCACTTACAGTTCTATTTAAGAGTATACGGGAAATAAACAAGCATTAATTGTCTAGACAATACTAAGTCAAAAAAGCTTTATCTATAAAATATCTCGTTCGAGGACGTTTTAAAAAGTTGTTTCGAGACCTTTAATAGGCAACCTGATTTGGTCGTTATTGTCGGACAGTACATGTTTTTAATTGCGGAAAAAAGCGCTGTTTGCTACATTTAAAGTAATACTGAAGGTGTAACTCAACTTATTTATGAGTTTGTAATAATTAAATGTCAGCAGAACAACTTATTATTCGACGCAAAGGATGGAAGGCTCTCGCTTTGTTTATTCACACCCTTCTAATAGCACTTTCGGAAAGATCATCATTTTCAAGAAGAATGCGCTTCGCCCAATGATATATTAGTAAAGATACGTTATAGGCTCACAAAACAACCGCCAAACATGATCCGAACGACGAATTAGCACACACACTTACACGTACATTCCAATACATTGCCAAATGGTGGAAAAGAGATGGCGTAATTGAGACGATAAGAACAAAAAAGACAGCCATCGTTTGTCACTTACGCAAAAGTCAATGAGTCTACCAATCACAGCACTTGAAGCAAAGAATAAAGAAACAGACGGTACAAAGATCTCGGTTACGTCGGCTGCACACGATGGCGCCAATGCTACTCTCTCGGGTGGATTGAAAAATTTGCTATGCAGAAATTCGAGAACGCTGGAACCCTTAGGGTAATAAATAAAAATAAAATAAAATAAAATGTTTTTATTTAATGCGCTGGTTTCATAGAAACGTAATATCATTTCCTATACTATTTATATATTATGAAATTCGATTTCAATAAAATGCATTTTTAATCAAATTTTATTATTTATAATTAACAAATGTATTATTTACAAACATAAAAACACATTATGTAGTCGATAAAAAAAAAAGTATCAAATACCCTCACGACTTTTACAAATACTCTTACGTTTCTTAGGTAACTATAGTAAAACTATAGTAAATATCAGGGCCCTATTTTATAAAGCTAGAACTTACAATTTACAAGCGGAAGTCTCTTTCTGATCCTATGTGTATTAATGTACCTATGTATTTCTGACCCTATAATGTAATGACTTGTAGCTTTATAAAACAGGGCCCAGGTACGTCGCTTCTGTACAAACTCATCTATGTTCGCGCGCTTTATGTCCTTATCAGACCCGTTATAAAAAGCATACGGCTGTCCTTTTCTTCGAGATCACGTCAGCATGGTGTCATTATTGTTATAACAAATTATTAAATAAAATAAAATACAGTTATATCAGCATACACTTGTGATATGTGATTCCGTGGACTTTCTTGCTTTTTTTCCCATAATTTGAGCAGTTCCGCATGACACATGACGGCATTTTGATGACTCAAACACGCTCTAAACACGGCTGGCGGTAACTGTCAAGCACTTCCGTTCCGTTGGCTTGTTCGAGAGCGACTGGAGCCAGAGAAGGCAATTGTTGCCTTTTGTGCGCTTCATTTTTGGTGCGCCAATGACGTATCTACCTCTTTTATATATACAATATCATCGGCTTCGCCGCAAGAAACTAGCCAGTAAGTAATTCGTCACTCAATGGGATACAAGAGATAACAGTCCCCAACATAAGTACTAACCTAAATAAACGCCTAGATATAGCCAACGGATACAGATTCCGTTACCAATATCTAGAGCAGCAATCTTGGTATTTAGAATTACGGATATCGGAAACTTCAAGCTATTTATATGTACTATTTTAAAACAGACTAATACTAAAACTAAAACTACTACTTATTATAAAACTACCTATATGTACTTGCATTTGGCCAATAGATGAATATTATAAAAAAGTGATGGAAGCCTAAAAGCGACAAGGTCCTCCGTTAGTTGTGTACATAAAGGGCTTAAAAAAGTAATTAAACAAACGTCCATTCCGCTCGATTGCTATTTAGCAAACATCAACAGTCACGTATACGAAAACCCTTGGAGCCACTGAGCCTTAACTCGTTGGTTTAGTGTCGAGATTACCTTGCAAATGGGTCACGGATGTGGGGCGTCCTTGGCAGGGCATTGTAATTATAACACGGATATCAAGAGCTCGCTGGACTTGTTTGGAATGGCGCAAAAAAATGGAAGAAATGGCCGACGCGTTTGCGTCTGTTTTTATGTAGGTCGCTGCATGTAATGCAGAAGGGCGAGGTCCGGGTCCCGGGACTCGATTTTTGAAAGCATTATCTGTTAAAATATCACTCGAAAATAATAAAAATTTGTGTATGGCTAATATAGCTATGGCTAGCAAACTTCACTACGACTCAAATTAAATTTTGGCATAAATTTGTTTTTTTTTTTTACGTATTACATAATTCGATTAATGGGTGAGGGGTTTATATGGTTTTAGTTTAATGTTATTGTTCGTTGAGTTACCTACATTTCTTCTTCACTTTTTATTATTATATAAACGTTATTATTTTATCGATATCAAGTTTATCGGGACTCATATCACTGTAAAGTGCCACTTAATTAGTCACGTATAAATAGATATGAATGAAACACGAAATGTAACTAAAACATGAAAATGCAAATACGGAGAGTACAAGACCAATAGCAGAGTGTGCAGAAGGCAAAGGTAAGTATAGTAGGCGGCAAATAAGTAAAACGTGGAGGGGATATGCGCAGTATGAAAATGATGTTGCTTTTCATACTGCGCATATCCCCTCCACGTTTAACTTATTTGCCGCCTACTATAGGTACCTACAAACGATCCAGGAAATTATTTGGCTACCTTTTTTTTCTGTTCATCGACAAATTGTAGCTATTAACGTCATACTGTTTCAAAGTTCAAATAACTCCTGCGGCGCGGACTGTCCATTTGACAAATTGACAAGTTTAGCATAATCACTTAAATCTTAGCACTTTAAATTTCAATTAACGTGCGAATAGTTATCGTAACATGTACACGGTGGACAAGACAGGAAACTGTTAAGATCATACTCTGCTCGCTCGAATGGGGCGTGGTGTTTGTCTGTAAAGGTAATAATTATAAATGATTTGGTGACGTCACCGACCACACCCGACGCCTAACATAACTAAGAACAGTATCCTATTTACTTCAAACAAACAATATTTATCTAGCACTAGATGTGTGTGCTGCTTAGTTACTAAATAGCTGTTGTCATCGACTTTGTCTGCAAAGAATTTGTTTATTGCTATCCCGCAGGAACTACGCAATTTTCCGGGATAAAAAGTAGCCTATGTGCCATTCCAGACTTTTCTCTATCTATGTGCTGAATTTCATCCAGATCCGTTGAGCCGTTTTGGCGTGATTGAGAAACAAACAAACAAACAAACATCCATCCATCCATCCATCCATCCATCCATACTTTCGCATTTATAATATTAGTTAGATTGGCAATGATTTAACATGTTTATCGTTATCCCGCGGGAACTATGCAATTTTCCGGGATAAAAAGTAGCCTATGTTTTAATCTAGGGTACCAGCTATCTTCGTCCCAAATTTTATCCAAATCCGTCCAGTCGTTTTAGCGTGAAGAAGGAACAAACACACACACTCACTCACTCACATCGTCACAAACTTTCGCATTTATAATATTAGTAGGATGTCTGGTATAGGTACTTAATTACTTAAACCGTAAGTCATTCAAAACTGAACGTTAATATTTTAAATGTATATGAAAAGCAACCTACGCTAACAACATAATATGACTGACAGGTGTAGCAAGAACTTACAACTCAGATTTAATTAACAAGCATTTATTTGTAGTTATAACACGAAATACATGGCATTTGCGTTTTGAAATCGGTTCCTAATCAGCTAGCTAGTAACTTGACTTTTGCGGTTTCTGATGTAATTCCGTTTCGGAAATATTTTACTTCAAAACTATTTGTACTATTAGGTCAGGTGAAGGTCGGTATTCAGATACGTGTTTCCGTAATTTTAAGTAAATAAGAAATAGGATTATACTTAGTAAAACTCGATAACTATTTTCCGTATTAAAATATTCGGTCACGTAAAATTTATTGAGTTTTTACATTTTTGGGGTCTTAAAAAATTGCCAAATAAGTACAAATAATTTGAATATGTTTCTAAAACAGTATTCGAGCAAAATTTTCTTATTTGATTGAAAGACAGAGGAGCTCGGTGTAAACGGTGTATATACTCATGCTAGCTTTGAGAATTAACCCCTGACATATAAGGCTAATAATTGGTTAGTTTTACCTGCACTTTATACTATTTTTAACTGTTAGTTATTAATTTTTACGGAATTATTTTGCACTTAGTTTACTATTTTAAGGCAACTTGAAGGTTATAATTGTTAAAACTGTCTGTAATTAAATTCAAAAGTAAAAACACAATATGTTAAAAAGAAATCGAATGTAAGTCAATAATCACATCATATTTGTATTTCTATAGTTTTAATAAGTTGTCATTTGACTATTTTTGTAACGGCAACATTGTGCCGAGTAGATGGTGGGGGAAACAACTTGGTGCCAGGCATTGGGTCGAAGCGTCAGAGGAAAGCGGGCTTTGGTGAAGTAAAGTTCTGTTACTGCACTCCCGTGTATTGTTTAAATTTACCCGTTTAACAATATACACATTAACGTACCTATTTTGTTTAATTTGTACAGTTGAGCGGCCATTGAAACTCATTTCTCAAGTGTTTACCGTTTTAATCCCCTAACGAAGTAGACATTCTTTGATCAAGAACTCAAGGGCCTCTTCTCTCAAGCAGTTCTCAACGACACAATAAAACAATTAGTTATAATACAATTGTGTCTGAATGACGCGTTATCGCTGCAGTCGTTGCTACAGCGTTGTTTATCAACACAACACGCGATATTTACCGCAAAACATTCTATTTAAAGTTTTATCAGCAATTTGTGAATAAATTGGCAAATTATGTGGCGTCTGTCGTTTAATTTAGGCACATAATGTTTTACTGGTTCTGGAGTGGAGACCGCGTGTTGGCAAACGCAGTGTAGGGCGTCCTGTCGCTAGATGGGGCGATGATATTCGCAAGACAGCAGGCAGGGATTGGAGGAGGAGAGCTGAAGATCGAGCCCAATGGCGTGCTATGGGAGAAGCCTATGTCCAGCAGTGGACTGACACGGGCTGATGATGCAATGATGCATGATGCAATGTTTAATACCCAAAGTATGGCCACTGTCCAGCCATCAATAGTATTAAAATAGATGGTTAGACTTTCACTGGTATTATGGATTCAATGTTTGACATAACTTTCGATTTACTGAACGGTTTCAGTCACTGCGCTGCGGTCAGCGCGTCATGAAAGAAGACCATGTAATCATGGGCCAGATAAAAGGCGAGGTAATAACTAAAGATAGCAGCATTATGTTAAGTTGATAACTGATACAGCATTTGGTAAACAAACTGTACTTTTTGATAACGATCAAGGTCATGATAAAAGATCTCGACGGAATTTTACGCGGATTAACACCTTGCTTATCATATTTTGGCAACAAGGTAAAGGCCACGTTTAGAATAATTGTGGGCATATAGGTGGAATATTTATCAACCCAGTAAGGGATATACACGTGATATTGTGTTGTATGTATGTATGTATTAACATATTTTGATAAGTTAAGTTAAGACTTATTACTACGTTAAGACTTGTTATTAGGGTTCCGTACCTCAAAAGGAAAAAATGGAACCCTTATAGGATCACTTTGTTGTCCGTCCATCTGTCAAGACCCTTTTTCTCTGGAACGCGTGGAGGTATCAAGCTGAAATTTATATCGAATACTCAGGTCTACTGCCAACAGCTCCAAGGGGAGCTGTGAAAAAACCAAACTTCTAAGCCAACGCAATCAAAAGATACAGCCATTTATGCCGCAAATTTCCGCAACTCTCAAGGGAATCAAAACCTACAGGGTACTTCCCGTGAATGCAGAATCTTGAAATTTGGTATGAAGGTGGGTCTTATAGCACAGATTAAGGAATAATTGTATATATCAGTGACCAATATAAAGTGACCCCACACTGCGTACATTTTGCTTTGGAGCAGGGCTCTGCTTACACTGGTTTATAGATAGTTATAGATAATGATACGGAACCCTCGGTGCGCGAGTCCGACTCGCACTTGGCCAGTTTTTTTTACATGAATTTTCTCATATTCGTATTCTATAAAATGAAGCCTGCCGAATCAGACATTAGTGGTAATTCTCGTAGCATTGTCACACTACTAGGGGAAAATGGCGAGAGGGAGATTACGGAATTGTACCGGCAGTTTATACAAACTCCATCGGATTTCTCGGAAAATCCATCATGATTTTCATTTAAGTAGAAAGAAGTACACGTGTATAAAATTTCCTGTGAATAATTAAGTGGGTTAAAATTCATCTGCCGTTAAGATTAACAATCGTACATGGTAAATACATACAAACAGAAACACTCACTAATATTGGTATTGAATAAAAAGGTCTTCATTTAACATAGCGCGAACCGCAGTCATTTTCGAGAAGTTGCTCGACTTAAAGCCCTGTGGTTCGTTATAAAATCACACTCGAAAAGGGAAAGGCGCATTGGAACGCGGGAAGGCCGTGAAAACAAGACTAAAAAGAATATTCCAATGAGAAAGACATTCGGTTGCGAGCTTTTGTTAATATTAAAAGGTAATTGAATTGGTCCAGCCGCTGTTTTTATTATGGAGAGTGCTTAGTCCAGTTAATTGTGAAGGCTTATTAAGCCGAGACTCACGAAAACGTTACAATTTTGACTTGGAATTGAATCATGAACTTCAATACCTTTTTGAATTAACGGTGGTCATCATGCCCGAAAACTTGGTAAGGTGACTAACTTATTTTTCAACACAGTTGCTCGTAAATTGAGTCTTATTGCACCGCATTTAAGCTCATAATTCAGCTTATTACGCACTAGTGCTGTAATAATATTACCGCACGAGTGCGGTAATATAAACTTTTTTTAATCTCAGCAAATAGTTCAGTTATGTATAGGAACAAGGAATATTTTCGTGAATATTAAACTATTTTGGGTTAAAGATGATGAATAAACATTTAATTTCGACAAAGTATTCATTTTTATTTAAAAAGTGACCATAAATTGCATATTTAAGACATTGATTAATTTATTTATTACAATTTTAATATTAAGCTTTTTAGCAGTCTTGTCAGTGCCTCGTCGCGCGCGTGCAAAGTGTACAGCGCGCATGCGCGAGGGCTGCGCGCGGATTGGCGCAGAGAAATGATATCTGCCGCCATCTTTCACACTTACAGATTTTGTTGATTATTTTACCTTGATATTAGTTTAAAAATTACGAGTTGATAATAGAGAAAAACTAAATGTAAATAGTGTCCATCGCCGGAAATACTAGAATATGTTCGGACAGGCTATGTCAGTAAGAAATCCAAGGTGTTAATTGCCAAATGACAAAGAAAAGTTCTAAAGCCTCCAGTTAAGCAATGTTTGGCAACAAAGGTAAAGTAAAGTTCTTTTATACTTACTTATTAAGAATTTCTTTTTGTTTTTCCTCGCAAATGTGTTGAAAAACGTCGTATGAAACGCGTGTGCATTGATCATTACCACACTCGGCACCATTAACGCACTCGCTCCGCTCGCGCGTACAATCATGCCTCGTGTGTAATGATCAACATAGCACACTTGTATCATAATGTACTATTAGTGTACATGATTTAATATACAATATTCTTAATCTGGTCTTATATTGATTTCGTGCTTGGCAAACATTTCCCAGTTACGAACAGAGTTGTATATACGCCAAATAGTACAATAATGAGATACTGTATACATTGTACCCCATAATGGGTTCTCTCAACTATCAAACGATACTGTGACCCGCACCCGCGCCCGCGCGCGTTTGCTTGACAAACAACTGAAACTAGTAGCGATAAAGTGTTGTGTGACGTGAGGTGCATAGGGCGAGTAAACATGTCAATTGTACTACAACTTGCGTGAAGTAACTAGGCAAGTGCTACCGCCTGTGCAAATCTTTAATAAGGCTGGGGATAAAACAGACGACCGAAAAAATTAATACATTTCTCACTGAAATGCATATCCAAATTGTCATACATTTTATCATACTTAAGCCATTCTGCTTCAATACTAATCTATGCGCGCGACGACCATGTCTCGCTTAACGTGTGTGTAAGAAGGTAATAAGAATATTTCGTATCATCTGGCTCTAACAGCCGTTTCTTGCAAAATTATGGAGATTCGCAAGTTACATGTCATATCTGCTTAGGACTTTCTAAAGACTAATTAGAATTACGCAAAATCTTGTAATAAATCCATCACCATAATAATTTATGTGACGCTACTGACCCTAGGCTCATATTTAATGTTTTGATTAACAGTCAGATAAATTAAACGATTATGAACCGATGTCTGTATTAAGTTATTATGATTTTAATTTATTTGTGCAGGTTTGCGTCATTGCTTTTAGTTTAATTAGGGTATTTATTATTTGTATAACTTATTTGGTTCAAATACAGTTAACAATACTCAATTAATTTCACTGCATATAATAAAGAGGTAAACTTTGTTTGTCTGTTTGTTTGTATGAGAGTCTCACGCGGGATAAGAAGCAATGCTCTCGTTCCTATGGCCATCATCATCGTTATCGTGTCTAGTTAGTTAGTGTTTTAGTTTCGCGAGTCCAGGGGCACCTGGTTTTAAAAGCACATTTTTATATCCACTCGAAAGTGGTGACAAAACTTTTACGAATTAGAATCATCACCTTACATTGTCTGAATGCTATAAGTCGTTCTTTTTAAAACCACCTTCATACAGGCATGTCAGTGTATACGGTAAATAGTAAACTGTGTTGCAAAATTAACTCTAATGTTTCATAAATAGAAATTAATTTCGCACTGTCAGCGGTTCGCAACCTGAGCTGGGTTAGTGTACGAAAGTTGATCTTCTAGATGAACTTTCGAGTGAGAATGTAACGAGTTTTGGACAATGGTAACGCGATACGACTGCCATGGTTTCAGGGATTGTTCTAAACTAATTTGCAGACGGTAACCGTTATTTGCAAAGCGTGTAACAGTTTGTTAACCTATCTGTATTACCTATAAGCCTTGTAGTTTTAACACATGTCAGAAAAAGGGTGGTTCTATGTTTTGGGCTGCGTGCTGTGGTCGAATATGATTTTTAGCGGTTATATTGTTGGGCCAATATTACTTTTTCATTTTTGAAATCTGTTAATGTTTGTGTTTTAATACAAATCGCTATGACTCGGACAATACACTAGCTCGCACTCAGCTACAGAGTTAAATGGATTGACAAAAAAATCCTCCATGGTTATAGGTAAGGTAACATGGAAACTTTTCCACGGGTACTAGACTATTGCGTGCAATAAATAACAATAAAATTAATTGTAACTTTTAATTACGCGTTACTTACAAGATGATTTGATAAAAAAGGCGATAACGGTTCATTGACCTTTGATACGGGGCGTGGTTGCAATAGATATAGATAAATAGCACGGGTTGGGAGTCTAGCACGATATAGTTTGTTTTGTTAGGGACATAATATGATTAAAAAAGAAAGAAAGAAAGAAGACATTTATTCTCTTTTGAAAGACACAGAAATAGAGCATACAGACAATTGTACAAAATGAAACATAAAACACAGACATGAAAATTATTATTATTATTATTATTTGATTATGTTTTGATGTAGATGCCTATAAGAAAGGGATACCTATTATGTTTATATGCCTGAGAAAAGAGATGACAAGAAATCCGATCGTTTTGAGATTGAAATGAAATTGTAATGTAACCACAACTATTTTCTCAAAACAAAATTTGTTCAAATATTTAGGTAAATGTTGGACCTATTATTTTTTTTGGTTTGGGACCTGAGATCGAGAGTTTACTTTCAAGCAAAAAAAAAACCAACCCGGACCACAATCATTATGTATAAGTTCTATCATTAGTGAGCACACATAAAGAAAGCATTATACAGACGAAATCCTTTTTATAGTCGGTTGAAAAGGGTTCTGCGGTGACTGAAATAGAGTTCCAATGTAATTATGTTGTCATAAAAACTTTTACAAATACGTTAAATTTATTTTTATACATCTCGTGCGCTCTTGATAATCGAGCTCTTCAAACGTCGAATTCACGTGACGGCTTGTTTACAGTCTCATTATCTTATTATACTACATTTCCACTTATACAAAACTCGACTTTATATCTGTTGCCAAAGTCATACATTTGATGGTAACAGCCATCAAAGCTGTTTAAAATCGTAGATGCGTCGGGCGCTCTGCCAAATAACTCGTACTTAGCGCCTACGACCAAACATACGTGGCCTGTCGTGTGAAAATGTGGATATTTAAATTTGACTAAAGCCGCATTGAATGACCCTGGCCCCTATTTCGTAGTTCGACAATTTGTCGGTGCAAATGACAATTCGAATTGCAATGCGTGATCAATAATGTAAACAGAATTGTCACTTTTCATTGACAATTGTCGCTTTGGTGGGGCCTGGTTTAATTGTTTGTTTGTTGAATACTTGCTCTATGGATGACACGTATGATATGAATGAACACTAAATATTTACCTTGCTACTCCGCTACTTACGTACAAGATAACTAAGCAAAATGTACCCACATTCGTATATTTCCAAACTACCCTCTTTTTTATAATTTTTATTGTATATCACCTTCATAAAATTTATTTTCTGACTACAGCAAAAATAAAGAGGGATATGTATTTATTTAAGAAAAAAAAAAAAACAACAACAACAACAATGTACTTACTGAAAATTGTAGCGGATTCGGAATAAAAAGGCTATATTATTGTTATTATTGTAAAATGGACCTCCGCAAAGTAACGCCTGATTCAATAGAATATGTATGATATGAGATCCTGGGAAGGACATAACATAGTTTTCATCCCGGAAAATTGTAAACGAGTTCTCCGCGGACAAAGTCGCAGGCAAAAGCTAGTTGGATATGATTTTCTACGAGATATTGTCCGTTATTACAGTTTATTTATTCCATTGAGCATGATGCATTTGCGTGCATTATCATCCGTTGCCTTCGTCGAGATACCGGGAGCTCATTAATAATCGTATATCTCGTGTATCTCGTCTTAGGAATAAGTTCACTTTGTATTAAGTAACCATAAATTATTAAAATCTGTTAAGAAAACGTATACTAGTTATATGAAGAGCAGTTAACACAACGGTGATTCAGTATCAATAAAAGAACACAATTTGAGTATTTTTGATTGGAATTACATTTTGCATTTTAGTAAGGACCAGATGATTTGACGAGTCCCATAGAACGCATACGTCGTATGTACTTAATATTAATAAGTTATTTGAAAAGAGTTTGAAGTGTGAGTAGTTAGTTACATTAATGATACTGAATGACTGTTGAAATTTACTTAGATGTTCACTAAAAATATGCCACCTTGTTGACAGCGTTCATTTGTTTTGTCTATCTAATTATTTTAAAGCAAAGAGAAAGGCAGGTCAGGTTTGAGTGGGTGATGCCAAAACATTTTGACGATTCGTTACTTAATTCACAGTAATTGTGTCAAACGGGAAAGATTTACGTTTGCAAATAAAACCTTACTTGACCTACTTATAAATAGGGAAGTGCGGGTGGATTTACGTACCAGTTTACGATCAAGCTTGGTTTGAAGGACTAAAATAATAACTTTTTTTCATAAGACAGACACATCGACTGAAATTGTAAATAGATTATTATTATTAGTGACCTGACTTAGGAAAAAAATTAGGTCAATTTTGAGATAGGTACATTCTATCGATAATGAATTTTAAATTTTAATACATACATTAAAATATATGGTTGCGTTGGGAGGGGAAGGCCTAGAAGGACGTTTCTGGACCAAATAGGAGTCATTTTGAAAAAAGGGCAGGTCAGGAGTACCCGAAACCGGCGAGCATGTATGAAGAAATTGATGAATGTGGATGAAGCGAAAGAGGTATGTCAGAATCGTAGCAAGCGGAACAAAGTAGTCTCTGCCTACCCGTATGGGAAAGAGGCGTGACTGTGTATGTATATATGTTCCATTGCTCGCTATTGTAGCGTTGACGAAGCGCTTAAGTATCTAAGGGCCTCTTGACCTCTGTGAAGTCGCTAACTGACATAATTCATAATTCGATATTTTAAATCTAAAACAATTTGTCCTTTGTCTGGCTTCTAAATCTCATTCTTAGAGCGACCCTATAAGAGCAAAGGAATAAGCAGAAAAAAATTGAATTCAATTTTGTAAGCAATATTTTTTTATCTAAATAAACGTAGGTATTATTTAAGTGTTCCAGACTTATTACGTCTTATAAGCTGTCATTGAGTCAAAACGTATATTCTGGCAATTCTTTATGTTCGAATAAGGTATATGACGAGTCAGGAACAAATCGGTAAAGGTAACATCGTTTTGGAAGTTTCTAGAACACCGCGGCTTCGCCTAAGTGAAGCATTTTTTTCGGGCCAAAGATATCCAAGTATCAATTCAAGTTATATTAAAACTAATTAAAAAAAACCCTGACAAATTATGTAATTGAAATTTTCTCACGAATCACTATCTATTGGTGAGAACCGAATGAAATTAAGTAGTTTTTGTGTTCATCGCGGAGATAAACAAACGGGGCTATATGGAAACCAACGGTAATCTTAGTAAAAAAACAGCACAATATTATTGTGCTAACTACAAAAAAAACACGATAACATGCACTTCAATTGCGACCTTTCCGTTCTCGATATACGATATAAAAACCGCTGTCATCCCAACATCCTTTAATTAGTTGATACATCAACATCACTACCCGTAGCCCAGTTTACAAACAACATCGTTAATGATAACACAGACCCCACAGGGGTCAATTATTTCAATGTTGAAAAACCGGTCAAGTGTGAGTCGGACTCCCGTATCGAGGGTTCTTAAGTAAATAAACAATACCATGGGACAATTGACGCCGATTGACGTAAGTAGTCTCAAACTAAGCAAAGCTTGTAAAAGTTAGATTAGCCAAACAGAGAAACATACTTTCATAGATAAATACCTACACACTTTAAACAAATATTCAACATCCAAGACTCGAGAACAAGCATTCGTATTTTTCATGAAATAAAACCAGCCCCAACCAGGGATCGAACTCGGGATCTCCAGGCTAGGTGGTCTGTGGACTTATTTGACCACGAAGGCATTCCACCGTTCGGACACAGCAGCACAAGTGATACTGCTTGGCGGCAGGATTATAGGGAGTAGGAAACTGTGTGGCTTAAAAAATTAACCGGCTAAAATGAAATGATTACCTAATTGAGGTTGTAGCATCAACGATAACACATTTCTTTGTAGACCATCACCGAAATACAAGGATGAGTTACCCTAATGTTTCTTTACCACCTCCAGGATAACAATAAACAATATCGAGACATTACATAGTTGAGCCAAGTCGTGGCGTAATGGGAAAAAATGGTGACCTTCCGCGGCACTCCCGCCGTCGTTTGTAACCCGGAATGACGTGCATGAGCGCAAGAGGTGACAACTGCCATGAATCAAACCTGCATTACATTAAAATGTACCTTACATTTTTGTAACAAATCGAAATGAATACTGTAAATAAACGTATAAACAAATAAAAATCTTAGAACAGATTTCGCTATTTCTCATAGTTTCTGACTTCTCCATACTGACCCATTTGGATTGATCACCCGGTATAATCAGCAGGTAAGTATGTAAATGACGACCAAATAGCCTAGTGGTTAGAGAACCAGACAATGAAGCTTGAGGTCCCGGGTTCGATCCCCGGTCGGGGCAGATATTTTGTATGTAGAATACGAATGTTTGCTCTCGAGTCTTGGATGTTTATTATGTATTTATCTATATAGGTATGTCTATCCGTTGACTATTGCCCAAATTATAAGCTTTGCTTAGTTCGGGACTAGGTCTATTGGTGTCAATTGTCCCAAGATATCAAATTATTTATTTATTTAACTAAAATTGACCGTTTATGTTCAATCAAGAATGTTTACATTTAAAGTCAAATGTGCCTACGCCACGTGGCTACTCAAGGTGCCACGTGACGCTTTCCCCGTAATTTAGACACGTAAAGGGACAATTTTAATCAAAACTCAGCCAGCGGAAAACCGACCGAAGTTATCTAATTTCGCGTTCCGCCGAAGACTGGCCGGGGTCGAAAGTAATAAAGTAATTAAAAATAATTAAAGACTTCGTGTTTCGTTAACAAGGCAAGCTAACAAGGCTAATGTTAACACGCGTCGTTTTGATTAAAAAACGTCCTAATGAAGGCCTCTGGATTAGAATTGGGATCGTTGAAAATGTAATTTTAATATTGTGAATATAAATAAACTTGGTAGAGAGCGAAAGATTGAGGAAAAGAAAACATAAGTACAATCCATCCTTGTTCATTCAAAAATGGAGAATGATTCACGAGGATACAAAGTTAAGCCCAAAGCCTTGTCTGTGTCCATATTAAGCCTGCCTATTGTTAATTAGATAATTAGAGACGTAGCAGGTAATTAGCTACCCTCATCATCATCATCATCATCTCCAGCCTATATACGTCCCACTGCTGGGCACAGGCCTCCTTTCAGAATGAGAGGGCTTGGGCTATAGTTCCCACGCGGGCCCAGTGCGGATTGGGAACTTCACACACACCATTGAATTGCTTCGCAGTTGTGTGCAGGTTTACTCACGATGTTTTTCTTTCACCGAAAAGCTCATGGTAAATTTCAAATGAGATATCGCACACCCTTAGCTTAGCTTAGATTAGCTACCCTACAGATAGTATTTTACATGGTTGATATTTCAATGATAACCGGACCTCTCAAGCGTCCTCCGATTTATCTGACAGACTCTTTTGAACTTAGAGATAGTAAATAACGAGTTCAATTTTATTATGTTAATTATCTTACAAAAACAAGTATTACTTTGTATCTTTTAGTATTTAAGTACTACTATCAAATGGTTATAATATATAAGGATTTTAGAAAAATTAGGGAAATCATAGTGCATCCAAGATACTTAAACTTAGACACTCCCTTGTTGATAGTTATACGCTAACCACAGAGACGAGGAAAATGATATCCGTATTCAACTGATGTGTACTGCTTCTCTTCATAAGGTTCTGGTATCGTATCTACAAAATTATCATCAGACCGATCTTAATGTACGGTTGCAAGGCTTGGAGAAAAGAAGCTGTTAGTGGTAGCGAAAAAATTGCGGAAGATTCTGTGACCAATTCAGAGAGAGGACTGGAGCTGGAGGATCAGAAAAAATGTGGAGATTGAAAACCCTAGTGTCCGAGCCGAATACTATTAGAGAGACCAAAGCATCCAGACTCCGGTCGGGCATGTGGAGAGGTTGAGTGAGGATCGAGCTGTGAAGAGGATATACTTGAAGGCTAGTGGGCGTAGGCTGGTTGGCCGTCCTAGGTACCGTTGGAGCGATGATTCAGATTGATCTTTCGGATCTCGTAGCCGATGGTTGGCGAGAGCTGGCTCAAGATCGCAAGGCATGGAGGAGTCTGGTGTCGGAGGCCAGGATTCACTTGGGGTCACTGCGCACAGCTAGTAAGTAAATAAGTAAGTAAGGATATCATACCGCAATCATTTTGAGACCTTTTTAGAGACTTTACTGAGTTATTTGTCTTGAGTACGATTTATCTACTTATTAAATAACAATCACAACCGCATATCTGCTTAGTTAATTACCGAATATACTATTAGGTACAATTACAGCTTGAACTTGTTACATTACAGACAATGATGACGTTAAACTGCATTGATTAAAAGTAAATTAACAACTATCACCTACGTTTTTAACAGCCGAATTTGTGAAACAAGTGAACCTGACCTCGCGCTGATTGGCGGTTATGTCACCTTGGGGGTCAATGACCGGCGTGTCGCGAAAGATTTCGTTGACATGCGCAAGAGTGGACGCTTTGGTTGGGTGTAAATGTTCAGGTTGGGCGACGAGCGGAGCGATTTCCGACCAATTTAAATCTTTTATTTTAGGTAACGGCTGCATAATGACTGCAAACGGCCTCCGCGTACGCTTGCAGTCAGCGTGCAGTTCTAGAGTCAGTTTTGCAGTTTCGATGCAATAATGGCTAACCGAACTACCATTTTTGCAGTTAGCTTGTTTGTACATAGTTAAAGTGAAGTCCATCTGTCACACCTTAAAGGTATTTTGAATGGACACAGTGGTTCTATCAAAGAATCGTGTATTCCCGATTTTTGTATTTATTTTTACCTGTTAAAAATTATATTTCTAAACAAGACCTACTGATAACAAGAACATATGGAAAAATCCGAATCCTATGAAAAATCCTATGGGACCACCCATTCCCCTACTACCCTACACCAAGTAGCGGTAAAAACGCGCATCAGGAATTAATGAAGATCGAACGGAACACTTTTATAAATGTTACTCTGGGATTTTTTTATTGTGCTTCATTTATGTTTCCACACGTTAGTTGTCCTTAACTTTGAATAAAAAAGTACGACTTTTTTTCGTTTACAGAAGTGTTCAATCGAACTAAACTAACAACATTCTGAAATATATTAGAATAATAGATATATTTCGTCGGCAGTCAGCTCGTCACTGAGTCTGCGGCCGTTTCAATTTATCTCAGTTGCTATGTGCGCTGGCGCCGACAAAACCGTCACTGAAATAACTAACAATTAGCTGGATCCAGCTGAACAATCGATATTCAACCCTGACTCGCGCAAATTAGAGTACCCAATCAATTGGCAATAAACAATCTACATGTCCAATCTTCCATCGCAACACAAATCAAGCGAATATGTACTGTGTGTGCTTATAATTTGAGCAGACATTTGATTTGATAAATATTTTTGTAATCCCGTATACAAAAATACACCGTGAAATCGAATGGTTGACATATACATATGTAATTATACCTAATAATAAGTCATAGGTCGTCTGTGTTGCACAAATAACTATGTATTTGATATTACTACTGTTGTGTTAACTCCTTAAAAATCTTTTGAATGATTTATTGAATCAGGCGTTAGTTTGCGGATGGAGGTTCATTTCAGTTAACAAAAACATTTACTTTGCTTCTCTGCTGCCACTCGTACGCTACATGCTACGTGGTAGCGGAGTAGCAAGGTAAATTGTATTTGTTCATTATCTTTTGAATTGACAAAGAATGAATGAATTTGCTTTGTAATTAGAACACAATTCAATTCACTCGTAGTTGTAAAAAAAAACGGACCAAATTGAAGGTTCTAAGTAGTAAGAATAATATAAAAACGTAACCGAAAAAGTTTCGCAAAAAAAATATTATATATGGTGAACTTAGGTTCTAAGGTCAGCTGGTGGTTGATATCTAATTGACAATTGACGGAACCAGCCCCAAAGCCAAATTGAGTCTCATCAGTGAATTAGTAAAAGGCACCTCTCTGCCGTAATTCGTTAGCCTGACATGGGTTCATTTAATTAAGCAATCAAATTAATTTGCTTAAGGCGACGGGCGGGTCTTAAACTACTTCGACTTTCACAAGTTTTTTAATTTATTCTTTTGTTAAATAAGTCAGCGCCAAACTGTCTAAATTTAACAGGCAGAAAAGTTCAATCCTGCCTTTTAGACGACATTGGCAAAATTATCCTCACAACAACCACAACAGACAGATGCGAAATTATTGAAAAAGCGTAACATTCTGGCATACTCATCATAAACCTATTTTTGTGTCTCTACATACATCACGGCGACTGTACTCTGCTTGTCATAAATATTCAAAGGACAAACTTTATCAATTTTATTTATAAACACAGTAAAGACCATCATAAAGCAATATTCTTACCCTTAAAATTTTCTAATAACATTCCTCGTTGTTTATTGCGTAAGATTATCAATATTATAATCCTCCGAGACGTACCTGTAACAAAAATATGTAATTTAATTAACTAGAAAAAACAAAATTGCGACATAAACTTACGTTATCATACTTTGTGTACAATTACCGGAGAGTTCTTAAACGAAGACCGAGTGTATTAAAGTCTAATGTGATTAATGTAGTTTTATAACTTACTAAACTATAAATTATAAATAAATCTTGAAAATACTGAAGGAAGCGATAGAATAGAACAGATTAGAAGATTAGTTAGCATAGAATAATTAAGTCCATCAAAGTCAGCTTTTAAAAAGTGTAATTCTGGTGTATTTTGCACGTAACACTTCTTAATTCTGTATGATTGCTCTTTTTGACACACTCGTAACTTAAACACTTTTATGTTTATCCCTATTCAAATATTAATAATGTGGAGGCGTATGATAAACGCGTTCGCGTGTTTATTTTTGTACTTTATTCAACGACTTGAAGCCACCGAAGTACTCTAGCTTTTTGTTACCTAGTACAAATAAAGCTTACAACTTAAAAAAGCAAAAAGCCGTGGTAGCCTAGTGGTTTGACCTGTGGCCTCTCAAGCAGAGCGTCGTGGGTTCAAATCCCAGGCTCGCACCTCCTTTTTTCGGAATTTGTGTGCGAAAATTACATTTGTAATTTGTCATAAGCTTTTCGGTGAAGGAAAAAATCGTGAGGAAACCTGCACACATCTGCGAAGAAATTCAATGGTGTGTGTTAAGTTCCCAATCCGCACTGGGCGCGCGTGGGAACTATAGCCCAAAACCCTCCAATACACGGAGGAGGCCTATGCCATGAGGCACGCCGAATGACGCGACGATTTAATAAATAAACGACAATAACAACAACAACAACATGTACTTACTGAAATTGTAGCGAATTCGGAATAAAAAGGCTTATAAATAAAAAAAAAAAACAAATAAAGCGGCAATCGCATTAAGCCTTACCATGACTTCTTCATGCGATTCAATTGCCACTCAGTTCAGGTTTTAGCTGTCATTTTTAGTATGGATCTGACAGCGAGCGAACCTAAACTGAATCTGAATTGAATCGCATTAAGAACTCATGGTAACTCCCTAGGCCTCGCTTTGCCGTTCGCAAAACTTCGCCTTTAATTTTTAGTTGATCTGAGTAGCACCCCTTTTTAACCGACTTCAAACAAAAGGAGGAAGTTCTCAATTCGGTTGTATTTTTTTTTACAATGAACAAAAGCAGTTACGTTGCTACTCCGCTCTTAATGCAGAACGACGCCACGCGATAGCGAAGTAGCAAGGTAAATATTTCTTGTTCATTAAATAGACCACCGCAATGACACGCTTGATTCAATCAATTACCCCTTCTACATTAAGAGTCATAAAGAAATATATAAGAACTCATACCCCGTTTTATACTGTTTAATATTTAACGTGTAACAAAGAACGTTAATCAAAAGCGTTTAACTGGAAAATAGCAGCGGTCATTTTTCTCTCACCACTTTAAGCTTAATTGAAGTGTTTGAGTTTTCGCTAATTGATGCACTAATTACGGCGTTTAAATATTTAAATGGTGAGCCCTTTTGTAAGGTATTCAGGGTATTCTATGTATAAATAATGGAGCAGTTATGATGGGTACTGACTGGTTTGTGTATCATGAAGCTTTGTTACCAATTCTCATAGTATAGACGCCTTGCGCGCGCGAACTATGTTCCGTTGTTACTTTGGCATTAGCAAAACAATATGATCTTTTTATTACTTAGGTTTAAGTACTTATTATTATTAAGTAAGTATAGAAAGTAAAGAAAAAATTAAAAAATGGTAAATTTTACAAAAAAAAACCCGTATTATACTCTGCTTCAGGGCTGCTTGCCTATTTTTGTTAAGTTTTCCTCTCTTGATCAGAATAACAGCAAGAGGAGGCATACAATACAATGCAATAACTCTTTATTGAACACCACACATAACAATGAAAACAGAAAAAAGGTATACAGAAGTAATAAGGTAACAATAGGCGGCCTTATCGCTACAGAGCGATCGCTACCAGGCAACCATAACAGAATAAGCTAATACAAAAAAAATCTGCAGAATAGCAAGAATAACGGGATAAGCTCTTTCTAGGAATAACTTCGCTTACTACGTCTCCGTCAATATTTTGTTTATTTTTATTAACACAGATTTGCGAGCTCAATTCCGAATACGACCATCCACTTGAGAAGCCATAGCTCAAACTACCAGGCTGCCACGGATTTTTAACTACAATAGTAAGCAAGTTAAGTGGTAAGTGCATTGTCGTCGCTGCATTGCAGAATCCTGCGTGAAGAAAAACGACATAGATTACACATGTCGGCGTAATATTTTCCGAGAGTTAAGTTTCACAAAACAACGATGTAATCTGATCTAACCTATCATCAGCTCCTTATAGAATAAGAATCAACTTATCTTATGAATATTGTTTTGCTGTGCTGTCTATTTCAATTTCCCGTAATAAATTGTCTCCCACGCTAAACACCACAACAGACTAAAGAAATATAAGCCATTGTAGGTCACCCACGCCCAGAATATAGTAAAGCGCAAAAATAGCTAGTGGAAAGGAAGAGTGACCTTTGATATTTTCGACTGCAAGGTCATGGCTAAGGTTGAAAGATCACGGTAGGTCAGCGCCATTGCGCAATGTTGCATTTCCTAAACAGTTTATCGATCTTCTGCACATTTGTATGCGGCAGAGGCAACAATGGAACAGTGATTATGAAATATCGATGTTTTTGTCGATGAATAATATATAACGAGTTTTGTCGCGCATAACAATCCGCTTTGGCGAATGAAAGCTGGACAAGGGTCAGACACGACACTTCCCGAAACTTTAACTGTAACTTTTACTAAAGTCATTTTCTCTAACACACTTGGAATTACAATCGCCTTCACCATTTCATTCTGTCAAACTGTATACGTAGAAAGAGATGCCACCTAAATACCACCTAAAAATATGATTCATAAAAAAAAAGGAACAGAATAATACAAGCGTAATTTACGTAAAATGTGCCACGGACGCCCGCAAATTTTCTTCTTGTATTTAAAATCTACCGCTTCACTTTTGTTTTCAGTTGAAGTCAATGTAATATCTCATGAAAAACAATGTTATCGATTCCTCAATGTACTCCGAACATCCCTAAAACAAGTGTATTATGTAGTTGGGTACAATACTAGCTTGCAGGTTTGTTAAAAGGTCTCAGAGGTCATTCAGTGGTAAAGATACGGATATTTTTCCAATGTACCCAGCGAGAGTAAGTTCAGTTTAGCGTTGCATTTGTAGTACGGGCAGGTTGGGTAAAAGGTTTTTAAAACCGTTTGTGTAAAAAGTGAACTTTGTAAGAAAAGATATGAACCTATTAACTTTTTATGAAAAATCAATAACAAAGTTAGGACTCACGAATATGTTCGGGTATATTAGGCAATCTTTGTTTGAGAAAATTTGGATACTATGGGATTCATTTATTGATAAACTGCTTAATAAAATTATAATAACTGGTACGCCATTTTGATGGGATAAGGAATGGTCGTGTTCGGTGTATTTAAATTTTCAGTATGCTTAGTTTAAGTTTTCGGTCACAAAACACATCTCGACCGCGTTTGCTTTAAAATGTCAAATACCAACTATGAGAAATTTTAGTTGTAGTTTCGTTTCGCTTGTGGCGCTGTTAATTTTCCCATAGTAATTAAAACAATAACGCGAACGTGTTCGAGACGTTTGTCGTGCCTATAATTTACACTAGAGGCTCAGAAATAACTCTTACAATTTAAAAATTGACGTGTGGTGTTATGATGTAATCTGCTGAGACATAATGTTGATTTAGGTAGAAGTGGTATAAGGATGAATGTTGGACGAAAATATGTGTAACACGGACGCATTTGTCTTGCGCGTGTGGTTGCTGCGTATATTGTAATTGGTTTTAGTTACACATAAATTAATTTCAGTAGGCTTATTGTCTAACTCGCTCGCAATCGCCAACGTGTTCATTTTGACAGTTCATGTATGGGCTGACAATTGGCATCGGTATCAGCTAGCTGTCACATTTATACAAGAACTGTTAAAAAGAACACGATGGCGATTGCGAGCGAGTTAGACAATAAGCCTACTGATCCCATGTGCTTGAAAATGAGTA
Organism: Pandemis heparana; assembly: GCA_963854515.1. Classification (NCBI taxonomy): domain Eukaryota; kingdom Metazoa; phylum Arthropoda; class Insecta; order Lepidoptera; family Tortricidae; genus Pandemis; species Pandemis heparana. The sequence goes on along the minus strand of OY978011.1, from coordinate 12,271,560 downwards.
GGTAAAAACTAGAAATTGTTTTGCAAAATTTATACAGTAGAGTGCAGTACAAAGGGTTTTAAAAAAGACAAAGCCGCTGAACGGTTATACCAGCTATGTAAAAAAATGCTGACTGTACTTTATTATATAGTCGTACAAATGAATCAGTCATGTAAAGCTCTGTCCCCGAGATTAAGCTCGTTAAAGACGTCGTTACCTTCAAAGCTGCGATTAAAAGTTCCTTTATCGCTTCAAATGACTCCGTTTGAGCTTCGAGCGTCAAACATTTACCATTTTCAAAACTTTTTTTCCATTTCGAATAGAATAGGTACACCGAATTACTAAAGTCGACTCCATAATTAGGCGAACTAACTTGACAGTTCATTGCACACAAATGTTGCCACTGTTTCGCTAATGCTGTGATAACGATATTTAATAAATCCAGTTTTTAGAGTAGCAGTAATTCGAACTATGTGTTTTATCACTACATAGTATAAAACAAACTCGCTTTCTCTGTCCCTATGTCCAGTATGCTTAAATCTTTAAAACTACGCAACGGATTTTGATGCGGTTTTTTTTAATAGATAGAGTGAATCAAGAGGAAGGTTTATATGTATAATACATACATAATATACCGTGCGAAGCCGGGGCGGGTCGCTATTGTACAATAAAGAGTTATACATACATACATACTATTCTGTAGTTCTTTCGATGAGCTCGAACGGACTGCTTAAGATCATCTCTTTTTAAAACTTTCCGAATCGTCGCTCTAATATATTTTAACTTTCTACTTAACACCCTATAAAATCTTCATCTAGCGTCTAAGCTATATTCCGCACCGTCGTACGCAAGTTTTATCGTCCTAGTTTTATGCTGCACTTATCATGACTTCTAGTTCAAAGCGGAAAGCAAAGCATTTCAAATCTGGCATTATTTTTCTTTTTAATACGACTTGGAAGAGATATCAATAGCTTAAAGTTTCTGCGTCTTGGAATTCATCATCAACGCTATCATTGTCTCAGAATGATGCGATTGGTCAGCAACCTATTTTAGCCTTAATTTTTTTTTATCAATTTCATCATCTTCTTCAGCCTATCAACACTGGTGGGCACTGGTCTTCTGTCTTCGGTCAGCTGAAGTTTGAGTGGCCAGTGCGGATTGTTAAGTTCACATCACATGCATATTGTACTGTTTCACTGTAAGTTGCATGACATTCGTACATAGATTAGCAAAAAGCCAGAAGCCACAATCCTCTTAACAGGCAATAGCTCAAGCCATTATTCTCCCACGGTTTCCTTCAGTTACCAATTTGAACTTTGAAACACCCGTACCGAATTAAAACCGATAAAATTCATCGTTCCTTTCTTTTGAACCGTTTCGCAAAATTTCAGAAACAAAAAGGTCTATCAGGAAGCTAACTGCTTGAAATTAACGTCACAATGCGTCTGATTGGAACGAAACGAAACTGTATATACGAAGCGTTTACATCGCCTGCGTCATTCAAGCCACCCTCCATTCACGTAGGCGTACTACCTCCCCCCTCTCCCATCCTACTCTAGCTGGGAGCGGTCCGTATATGCCCCTCTTTGTCACTCTCACTACGTTACCATTGACGCCAACGCGCCCCCATTCAAGTTATGTTGATGCATATTTACTATCTCTAGTTTTCCATGTTGTAGTTGATATTTCGTGTCCGATTTCAAAGAAAATGTCAAGGGTGATAGCTTACAAATCTCTGCGCTATTCTAAAACGGAAACTTAAACTTTTTTGACTCGTTGACAAGATTAATTAAGAGTTCGCTCGCTGTCAGACCAATACGTTGACAGCTAAAACCTGAACTGAGTTGGAATTGAATCGCATCAAGTCGTCACAGTGACCCCGCTTTTCTCTACACGTATTAAAAAGAACTCTAGAAAAGAATTCGGCAATACGGCAGGTTCAGAGAGATTAATGTTATTAGCATTAATTATTGTTTATTTATTTTCAGTACTGTACTTACTTAAAGCTTTTTTTATATTTTATGATATTTTCATCTTTTTACAGCTAAAATCAAACAAAATAGCAGCCAACATAGTGCACACACACACACGCACGCACAAAATAAACAGCGCGCCCCCGCATCGTAGCGCTACGCTTCTACGGGCTACGCACTGCGCGCTACGCCATCTCTACGACACGCGGCCTCTATGTGTAGCTATGTAGCTATGCAGTGCGCTATGCATTCCATGACAACGCAAAACGAGTTTTTTTATTTCAAGAGTTATAAAATCGTATTTTTAACGCACAGCCACAATTACCTTGAAAACTGAATCTTGGATTTAAGATTTTGCAAATAATCGTATATTATTTTAAAACATTTTAGATTTCTATAGTAATTTATTTTTATTAGTATGAGTATTACACGTATTGATTCACTGGCACATGAGGTATTCCATCTTAGTCCTCTAGCCTGGGAATGCATCTACAATAGTTTGTAGTTTGCAGCGCATGTCCATGGGTAGTGGTGTTCGCTTACCATCAGGTAACCCACTTGTTCGTTTACCACTCTATATCCTGAAAAAAGTTTATTTATTCGGTAATATGGAAGAGGAAAGAGGTATAACAAAATCAAAGCGTCGAAATAAAATAAAAACTTTTTCATTTAAGTTCTGAGGTGTGTAGTAGAAACTGTTGGCATTTGATTGCCTTGGTCTTTGTTCTTGGTGTTTGTTGTTGTGAAGATTTTACTGTAAGCACTAGACTTGCTATTGTAAAAAAAGCACAATAAGGGTGCGACCAAACCGCCGCCTATACGCGTCACGTTTTCTCACCGTTTCTTCATACATTTTGTTGCGATTCCGTAAAGCGGCGGTGTGGTCGAACCCTAAGTTGATTTCAACAATTTTTTTCGTCAACTCTTCAGTAAAATACAATAATAAGTAATTTGCACATACATTAAAATATTATTGCATGTAAGATGTGGATCTTATATACAAGGGCCCTTACTGTTGCGGTTACGAATCCTTCAACACATAAATTTAATGCTTTTGCTATCGACAGGTCAAATAAAGCACCACACCACACACAACCCACGTCTCACCTCTCTCTCCCACGTATCAAGAGTGAGCGAGCCATCCTATAATCAAAACCTTCTTGACATCGATTACACTTCACCTTCACGGACCTAACCTACGAAATCACTCAATCAAAATCACCAAGCCAAAATGAATCTAACGAGAAAAGTTTAGGATTCGAATTGGGTTGTAGCAATGTTCGTTCATACGCAGTTCGTAGGAAGAGGGGGTGATGACGTAGAATCTGGTGACGTCACGCGCTGTGCCTCGTTGACATTTAGTGGCGAGTAGCGAGTAGGGACTTAAGTAGCTTGACGATGGTTGAGTGGGCGGGTGTTCGGGAATAAACACAGACGTAGGGTCAAAATTGACGGCTGAGAAAAGGTTTTTTGTCATCCTTTTTCTTTGCGTCATCTATACATTATTTTGATACGATAAAGCATAAATTCGTTACGTTGAATACGAGTGAACATAGCTCACATGTAGAAAAGAGATTACTTAGTTAATCCGGTCACAATACTCATACTCGTATTTATTTATTTATTTATTTATTTATTTATTTATTTATTAGATTGTAATGTCATGTATATTACTTTCAATTCCAACATGTTGAGGTTTCCAGTACCTAACTAAAAACAATCATCATAATAAAAATAGGTATTAATAACATAACAAACTTCCGACAAACTTGGTCCTCAGTTCTTATACAGTTCGAAACGCATTTGCATTTCGGACTCAATAAATTTTTTGCAGTTATGATCACCTCTACGACTACCTACTTGTGTGTCAAATTTCAAGAGTCTTTTAATTATAGTTACGAAGATAGGCCTTTTTTCAGTGGACTTACAAACCCAATTTATTCCCTATCCCGTGGGAATTTTGAAAATTTCCTCATTTGCTCAAAACTCTATGATACTCATGCAATAATTATATACGTTGCGACTCTAGGTAGCTACGACCTTTGATGTGTATTGCTATCCCGCGGAAACCATGCAGTTTTCCGGGATAAATAGTAGCCTAGGTATTATTTTAGTCCGGTATACCAGCTATTTTCGTTCCAAATTTGATCTAAATCCGTCCAGTCGCTTCAGCGTGAAGAAGGAACAAACATACACACTCGCTCACATCGTCACAAACTTTCGCATTTATAATTTTAGTAGGATTTGTGGCGGGTGCCACGAATGCACATACTGGTCGCTCTAATTATGGATGTTGATTGATATGCGAGTTCTCAGCCAGCCCAAAACGCGATTAAGTACATATATGCTCGTAAGCCGCTCCATACATTTTTATTCTACAACATAAGCTAAAAAGAGATGCGTAGAATACGTTAATTCGCGTTCTGGTCAAGTGGTTTAAGGTTGACTAATTTCGAGATTGATTGGAGGTTCTTGACACAGATATTTTGAACGCCCGTATTTATTTATGAGATACTGGTGTTGATTGATTGTTTTTACAAACGTCCACGACAAGGATTTAAGTAATGATACATTTTATTGACACTTCTCTGACTAATGACAGTTTGACATGCCATGTTTGTTTTATTATGGTTATGGAATATGTAATTTTGAACGGGCAGTTAAATCGTTATCGTATTCATATCTACTACAAGCATGTAAAACTTCACTAAAATACCGGGCAATGTGACTCTGACTAGGACAAGAATGGTTTCGCAGCACTGTGAAATTTCCATTATAAAGATGGAGCTATACTACATACAATATTAGCAAAGATACCCCCTCATTCAAAAAAAGTTACGAATCTCTAAGCAGAATGCGTGTTTTATCTGCATCCAAAAAAGGTGTATAGCAAACAAGTGTTTAGTTAAAAGAAGCTTTACTAGCGTTTCTGAAGCAATGCAAACGCGGCTTCAGCAGTCCGCGGCAATCAATAATGACTTATCGCGGTTTAACGCTTTTATTTTTAGCTCAGTAATATTTACCGTTCTATTTTTGGTTGTGGACTATATTTCGTTTACAGCACAAGGGGTGAAAGGATGCTTTGTTCCAAGTTTTATGTAATTACGCGAGTATCGAACTTGAATGAACTTTGGGGTGATGTATTTTACAATAATGAAGTAACATAAGGACATAACATTTAAACAAAAGTTCAGAGAGTGTGAACTGACTGAGTGTGAACAGAAAGAATAAACCCCCGACCCAAAAAGTGCGGTGATGTAAATTTGAAGTCAATGTCTGCGTGTGCTTCTGTCTGTTTGTGTGTCTATGACGGCTCTCAATCGGATAGACCGATTTCGATATGGTTTTTCATTCGCCAGTTTCCTTGCGGTGGTTCTTAGCCATGTTTGGTAAAAATCGGTCCAGCAGTTTGAAGAGTAAAGAGTGTCAGCTCTTTTTTAAAATGACTTAAATTTTTGACATAGAATTGATGAAATTTTACAACGTTTTACATTCGTCGTGGCTTTTTCGTGGCTTTGGCTCTTTTGATTCTCATTCAAGTACCACACGCCAAAACTACTGAACAACGGCTGATTAAAAACAAATAGGTAGTGTTTTGTTCAACTTCGACATTGGCGAAATCATCGATGGTATCAATTGAGCTATATTCTCAAAAATTGAATTGAATCCAATAATTCGCGCATAATTCAAATTGGGCCCTGTGCATAAATCTTTTTCTGAACAGACGCGTCTTACTAATAAATAATAAACTACCTTTTCAGGTTTCTAGTTCACAAAAACCAAGGTCCTTCAATACAAAGTTGCGAAAGCCCTTAAACTACTTTAATCCGGCCCTGTCGCAAAATCCTTTCTTATTGGGTGCCTACGTTATAATAACTGTCTGCGTGCCAAATTTCAGCGCAATCCGTTCTTAAAAACCCATACAAAAACAAAACCGTCAAAAAACTAAATATTTCCCATGATCAATGTGTCACTGTCTGACATAATTTGGCAGAGGAGAAAAAGAGCATTATCGGCCTCTTTCATTGCTGGTTTGTGGTCTAGTACTATTGGTTTCTTAACTTAAGTGTCTAGATACTTAATGTGCAGTTTTACGTGCAGTTAGTGTGAATAAATGTGAGTACTTATGCGAGGAAACTGACTATACCTACCTACTTACAAAATCACTACATAGTATAAAACAAAGTCGCTTTCTCTGTCCCTATGTATGCTTAAATCTTTAAAACTACGCAACGGATTTTGATGCGGTTTTTTTAATAAATAGAGTGAATCAAGACGAAGGTTTATATGTATAATACATGCATTATATCCATGCGAAGCCGGGGCGGGTCGCTAGTTAAGAATAAATGAATAATGACTGTGTAGTTTATTCTATTTAATTGACAAATTAATCACAATATCTACTCGTAGTTTTCATTAAAATTCTTATTCGTTTCCATTTCGTACAAAAACAACTACTCGAACGTCACAAGGTTTTACGTTATGTTTTTAGGATACCCCAAATTCAACTTATTGTTTGTTGTATTAGGTACAATTTGGTATATGTATTGTGTACATAGGGCCTTGAGCCACGTGACCTTCCACGTGTTTGCAGAGAGCCAGAGACGTTGTCTTTAGTTATATTTGCCATCCTTTCTTTGCTTTGTTCACTACACATAAATTACTTTTGTAATATAGTGTAGTTTCAATAATCACTACGTAGTATGAAACAAAGTCGCTTTCTCTGTCCTTATGTTTATGTCCCTCTGTCCCTATGTATGCTTAAATCTTTAAAACTACGCAACGGATTTTGATGCGGTTTTTTTAATAGATAGAGTGAATCAAGAGGAAGGTTTATATGTATAATACATGCATAAAATACCGTGCGAAGCCGGGGCGGGTCGCTAGTGTTGAATAAACATGTGAAAATACTCATATCTACGATACGATCCCCGACGACGAGGCAGGCCGATTTTTGAAAGCATATTTCTCGACTCGAGTGGCATAAGGTCTGATGTGAAAATCAGACCAAATTGACTTAGTTAAATTACGGTTATAATGCGCTCTTTCTCTGTCTACCACGCTGACACCTGTATTTCTATCTCTTTCGGTTGAGGAGATATTTAAATGCATAAGGTCTGATCTGACGACTTTTAGAAATTATAGAGACGCATCAGGACTAATTTTGACTTACACCTTTATGCATGGACTTCTCCAAGTTTTTTGTTTAGCGTATTTCAACTTCAAGGTTTATGCTTCAAAATTTGTTTTCCTTCATGACTGGCGTTATGTCACTAAAAGCCTTCTGCTTTGCAAATGTTGATACAGCATAGGTACGTATCACTAGATACGACGTAATGCTTCAAATATTTTTAGCTGGTTAAATTTATACAGTAATTCGTATATTAGTTTGAGACCTTATGCCTGTAATAACTTTAACTTTTGAGAATAATATGAGTAGTTAAGTGCAAATAGATCATGCCTTCAACCAGTTCAATAGCATAACGTATGAAGCATAGAGTCGGAAGTCGCTGTTTTATCAAAAAAATGTTGTATCAATATTATTTAAACCGCAAAAAGAAAATTAAATATATGAAAATATAGGTATAAGTAATCTTCTAAAGATGCAAAAAGTTTCGTGATCCTAACTATAATAATTCAATAATTATAAGCCGATTCATTTATCAATTTTATTTCTGCTCTCCTGAAAAGTTAAGAAATCACACATCAGACCTTATGCTTCTCGAGTCGAGATTTTTTAAATTTAAATTACCGTTCGAAAGTGGTGAAAACGTTCTGAATTTATAATACGACTCAAGTAGGCAGCACATCACTATTTTGATTCCCTTTTCCAACTTTGCACCCGCAATCATGCTAAACGTGGCCTTTAGGTCTTGCTACCTTAGGCTCTGTCTACCCCGTAAGGGATAAAGACGTGATTTATGTATGTTATGTATGTAGGAGAAAATCACAGCTGTAATTGATATTTTCTCGTTTCTCCAACTTTTCTCTCTCTTCTTTAAACCGTAATCCACGGAGTTAGTTCCTTTTAATTCACGCCATTCTTATCGATCTTGTTGCCTTTCGCATCCAATTCCTTCCCTTTGACTTATTCTACTAGTCGGAAATTTAATTTCAGATGTAGTTTTCCATCAATTAAAAATACACAGATTACCACTTTTGAGTGGTATTATCGAGTCGGCTTTCAATAATTAGGAAATCACCACATAGTACAGAAAAAGTCGCTTTCCGCTGCCTATCTGTCTGTCTATCTGTCTGTTATGTATGCTTATATTTTTAAAACTACGCAACGGATTTTGATGCGGTTAATAGATAGAGTGATTCAAGAGGAAGGTTTATAGGTAGGTATGTGTAATTCTACGCAGACGAAGTCGCGGGCAAAAGCTAGTTTTATATAAATACTAGCTGTTGCCAGCGACTTCGTCTGCAAAGAATTCGTTTATCGCTATCCCGCGGGAACTACGCAATTTTCCGGGATAAAAAGTAGCCTATGTGCTATTCCAGACTTTTCTCTATCTATGTGCCGAATTTCGTAGTATTTCGAAGTTGGGCCGTTCTGGCGTGATTGAGTAACAAGCAAACATCCATCCATCCATCCATCCATACTTTCGCATTTATAATATTAGTTAGAAGTGTATTCTGTGGTTCTCAGTGGCAAGCGAAAAGCATATGACATATAAATTATTAAAGCTATCACTTTCATGTAACTCAATTTGAGGCCTATTTTGTCATGCAAAATACCATCAATATGCATGGCACGACACGGGCTCCACAATCCTGTAAATTTTAGGGTTCCGTAGATTTAATTGTAAGATGTGACCCGCTTAGAATACAAGTTTGGCCATAACAGCGTAGTAATTTGAAATTTGGAAATGTAAATTTATGTCGTACCTAAGGCAATCTATTAACCCATAACCTGTTAGAGCTTTATTTTTTTAAATTCCCATCTCTTTTCTTTAAAGAAACCTAGTTTAGTTTTAAACTATTTATTGTTAATTACATTGCACGTGTTTTCCTCCCAGACTCGTGTTCAGATTTCATTTAGTCTACCATGATCATGATGAATACAGGAAATGCGTCAAAATATCGGGAGTTATAAATTTTTTGCGTATTGCTGTCCTTGAATATACTTAATTTTGGAGAAGTAGCGCCAATAGATACGTCGGAGATGTCTAGTGCTCCAAAATATCTGAACACGAACACCAAGTAATGCATAACTAAAAAAAAATTTACTCCATTTTTTAGCTTCTATAGCAATAAGGTTAGGTATATAACCATATACCCCAGTGGATTATTGTTAGAGGGTGTCTGATACACCCTGTATGTACAGTCGAGGGCATAAACGTTGACACAGCCATCATGTCAAATAATTATATTATTATGTATGACCGACCTTATTGCTTTTGGCATAAAGCTATATAGATGTTTTTGATGTCTTGATAACGTAGGTACATTTATATGTGTTTATGCCCTTGACTGTACTGTACTATACAAAATACGTGGCGGCATGGCTGTCACTGGCAGGCTTCGAGAAGATTTTTATAATCTGTGGCCAAAGACAATATAACCACTAGACTGCTCATGCGGGGGGAATCCGTACCGCCAAACATTAGCTCCGACAGAGCTAATACAGGCTCGCCCCACTCAAATCTTCGTTAGTTCCAATTCCGTACTACGCTAGGAACGATCGCTCGAAAATAATAAAAAAAAATATAAATATGCCGTTCTGCGCCATCAAGTGGTGCGGTAAAAATAGTAAAACATCGAACTATTCCACTGATGGTGTTACATTCCACAGGTATGTACAATTTCATTTATAAATTCGAAAAACTTATTTAATAAATTAAATACCTTCGTTTTTAGCCGTCTCTGTCACTCCCAGGCTTAAATACATATAGCCATCCCGCTTTAGTGCGGCACGTGTAAGTTAGTGATGTCCCACCCGCTTTTAATAATTACTATCGAGGAATCTTAAGTAACAAGCTGCAGGATTACGCAGTGGAATAGTTAAATAAAATAATGATTAGGGTTTAGTCAGAGTATGGGAAAGTGGTCACCATTCGTAGACTTTATAGATTTCATTTGTTATTTTTTATTTAATTGTCAAATTTAGCTAGTTTATGTACATAAGTGTAAAGTGTAACAAATATAATTGTAGTTTGTTACAAAAAAGTCCGAAACTATTATGTCAAAATGTTATAGCCATTTTTCAACGATAATGGTGACCACTTTCCCCTAGGTAATAATAATATTGCAAGCTTTTTTTTTAGTTTCACCTGTCCCGATGTTTGTCTGTAATCAAACCTTGCAAGTTAGATTTGATCCACTTCCCGGTTACCAATTGAGATGAAATTTTGCATACACATACAATTAAAAAAATTAAGTGTCAAACATGTATTGGTGCATTAATAGGCGACACAAACACTAAAAGTTTAGCACATCAAAAAGACGTTCAAAAAAAACTTTTTTACGGTTCAAATACAGTCCTAGAAATTTGTCGCCGGTGTGAAATCAATATTAAAAGAGCTATAAATGAAAATGGATCAAAAGTATTGCCACCAAAATATAATTCAGATTTCTTCGAAAGAACTGTGTTAAAGTCGTTTATAGGGTACAATTTGTTTCCTGACATACATTTTCATCAATTTGAAGTTGAAACCGAAAATCACATAATTGAGCTGACTAGGTGTGTTATAAAGAAATACGTCGATGCGAGGTTGTCATATTTTACCAAAAATTATAAAGATCCTAAGAAGTTCATTCGTAAAACTTTGTCAAAATTAATTCATTTTAAAAATCAGTAGTACTACTATGTAACGTTAGATATGTTCCGATGCCGATTATGACTTCGGCTGACACTAATAATACTGTTAGTGTATTCATTAAAAGTGTTGCCTTTATAAATATTTTTTATATTTGTTGTTATTTAATCCAATTCCTTCTACATACATAGCCGTCTTTATTGTCTTCTACAAGCCATGCTATTAAGTTTGGTAACGTCCCATTTTACGAATCGGTTCACGGGCTGCGTTCGAAATCGCTATAGTAATCGTATGGTTTGGCTATGACATGGCTATAGCGATTTGGAACGCAATTTTTTTGCAATATCTAAAAATCTATGGATAATATGCCAAAGTTATCGTAAATCAACAAATACACAGTGTCTAGGCCGGGATGATGACGATGATGATGATGATATACAAAGTAAGAAGCCGGATACTGGGCTCTCTTTGCCGGATAGTCGCCGATTATGTTAGTTGCAAAATAGTCGGCTTTACCGACTAGTCGGCACATCTCTAGTGAGCATACCTACATCAAAAAACGTACAGTCTAACATAGAAAGAACCTCCTTTTATTGAAGTCGGTTAAAAATAATAAGAGGTAAATGGGGAAATTACACATTAAAAGGTAAAAAGTAAATGTTTTATCGATAAAAGTCCAAAACGCGAATGGCACATCACTAAATTCTTTGTTGACATTGGGATGGCCTTGAGTCAGCCAATGAGAGGCTTTGTTTACCCCCCGCAGTCTTCACCAAACTGGCGAAACGGTTTTAAGGAACAAATGCGTCTTTTATCACTCCACTGGTTTACTGCTTCGTGTCTGTGGCAGACAGCGAGGACGATAAAAAAGTTATTTTATTTTAAGAAAATAGTTTATTTAGAACCTGTTTCTGTGAAACATAGAAGCTGAATAGAAAACACGCGTCGGTTTCATTTGTGGTTTTCTGATGAAAGCTGATGCCTGATGGCCATTCTACCTTTTCCGGTGGTTAATAATTTGAACTTAATTTCACAGGCTTAATTCAAATTGAATATTCATGTACATATTTAGATTTTATAGTCGAAACATGGCCATATGAGGTGAGAAATTCTTACAGTCTTTCTTTACAGTTTCATTTTTATTACCCTTTCCAAAATCCACTAAGAGATCGGAACGGAAGTCAATATTATATTTACATTAAACTGTGTCTGAGTCGTAAGATCTGCAATCCTTCACTCTACTCTAATCGTACTACTCATCATACGTTAAAATTCATTAAAATACCAATATCAGCGCCGCTAACGGATCATCGTATTTAATATCCACCTCGACCATCGCTTAGTCACTAAAGATTTTATTACACTTTAAGATACGTTTTATACATAGAAATGTTCTTGAAGCGTCCCTCCCACGTCCGTCTAGAAATAGAACCTCACACCACTCCCCTGTATATAAAAGTCCTTCCTATAGGATGTCCGTTCATGACACCGAGCCTTCGATGGAATACTGGGGGATTATACAAAAGTTTGTTCTAGGAAAGGAAATGGTTCATTTGTTGTAACAAAGGGTGTTTGTTACGAGGTGCGATTGATCGACGAAAGGGTGCATTATGAGGTTGTGATTATTTGCCGTGTAAGGAAGGAGTAAAGGGTACCGTAGACTGTGTATGTCAGGGTTGACATTATTAACCGCCGACGCAAAGAGAGGGGTGTGTGTGTGTGTGTGTGTGTGTGTGTGTGCGTGTGCGTGCGTGCGTGCGTGCGTGCGTGTGTGTGTGTGTGTGTGTGTGTGTGTGTGTGTGTGTGTGTGGGTGTGGGTGTGGGTGGGTGTGTGGGTGTGTGTGTGTGTGTGTGTGTGTGTGTGTGTGTGTGTGTGGGTTAAAAATTAGAAAATAACGTATAAAACTTATGTCATTCCTTCTCGTAATTTTCTTATATATTAGAAAGTCTTTTAGTCATTCGTTGTTTAAAAGTTAGTTCCCGGGTAAGGCGGCAGCTCGCAAGGTGAATAAATTAATAAATACGCCTGTCTGTTCGCTCTGTGAGCAAAGTGGAAAAACATTTTCATTTTATACTTTGTTCTTTGAGGTTCCTGGTTTAAAATGACATAATGAAGGCATATTTTTAGGGTTAAAAAGGTAATAAGGATTTGCTGTCATGATCGTGCTCCTCAGGAACATATTGAGGTAAGTACCTACCAAGTAGAAATTGATATGAAACACCTAGGCTAATATTTACCTTCCAAACGTAAGTTTTCATTAATAAAAATATTCTCCTTTCTACCTATACGCCCACAATCATGCTAAACGTGGCCTTCAGGTCTTGTTATATTAGGCTCTGTCTACCGCGAAAAACATAAAGACGTGATTTTATCTATGTATGTTCATATTAAAACTGTGCGAGTCGATAAATTATTGATTGCGTTACGATCTATCTTTGTTATTATGACTTTTATTTTTTATTTTCATTGTGATCTTTTAGTAAGTAGATGGTACGTTTTTGTTTTTACGATTTTACAATGTTCCAATGTCAATAATTATTAATTGTCTTTTATTTACTTGCGTATCGCATTAGATACCTAACAACGGTAATGTTAAATTTAGGTTATTAAATAAACGAATAAATAAAAATCACCATTTATATACATATAAACATAAAATAATCTAGCCGGTTAAAATTATCGTAAAATGGGGTGAGAAGGGATTGCGGGATGAGAAGGCATAGAACTAATATTTTGTGTTTTCACTTGCTACTTAAAATTTCTGGCTCAACTTGCTCTAAAAGTAGTTAAGTTATATTTTTAAACATATTATAATAATATCACTTTTTTTCAGGTAATTTTCTATCGTTATTATTATTTTTTGGTCTTATCCCTTTTGACCCCACTACGGGGTGAGCTAGGATTAGCCTATATTCTAGTGTTTATTGTTTAAACTATGAAACTAAACGACAGGTAATCATTATGAAAGTAAAATTCATACCACCGGAACATTATTTATTTGTACATATAAAAATAAACTTGCCACATGTGAAAATGTATTTATCGTGGTTTGAACTTCAATTTTGTTCCAACTCACCCCGTTTTACGGTACAAATTAACATTCAAATACAACAACAAATTAACATTCAAATACAACAACAAATTAACATTCAAATACAACAACAAATTAACATTCAAATACAACAACAAATCACATAAAGATAAATAATCTTCTCAATCTCCAAATATCTCGAGACATCTCGGCTCAGGCCCACGAACCTCTCAGAATAATTGGAGATAAAAATATGGCTGTCACGAAACAATTGTTTCAACAGGTTCGTCTCAGGGGGCGTTAGTTACAACAAAAACATCGATTGTCCTGAGAGGGATACGACTTGTGGAGTCGAGAACTTTCTAAAATAGACCCTCACACCACTAGAAGAGAGTAGGGATGGGCTTCGTATCGATAATTAAAATAATGGACGTATTAACTAGTGGAGTCGCAACGTTTTCTAGTAAGGATGGGGAATCAAGTATTTGCAAGCGCCCTGACTCTACGAAAGTAGGAGGCTACCTCAAAACTCCAAAGTAATATAATTAGAATCGAAAAAATAATATTTAATATCAGTTTAATTAAATAACTTAAGTACTTAATCCAAAATCCATTGATTATTATTAATTTCCAATTACTGTAGTTTTGTTTCACATACTTAATTTGATTTTTATATTTACTATTGCTAATTTAATTTAATTAATTTATTTGACATGTATAATTAATGAAATTGATAATTTGATTGAGAATTGAGTTAATTTTGAATTTGATAATTTTGTACCTAATTGATTACTAGAAAATAAGTTTTTGAATTGTAACTAACTCAATGATCCATATGTTGGTCTAAAATAAATATTATTATTATTATTATAAAACACTGGATTACTTACGTAGTAGCATCAGATAACTGCTGATAGCTTCAAATTAATTAAATTGTTATTAATACTTGAGTATAAACCGGTGTGTCGCATTAATTATCGAGTCTACAAAAGTTTGTTTTGTTGAATAATTTTAGTTGTAAATGCTAAACGTGGCCTATAGCTCTGTTACCTTAGGCTCTGTCTACCCCGTAAGGGCGTCGACAGGGAATGGGAGGAGGGGACGGGGCAGGGGAGGGGTAGATGACGTGGTTTGTGTATGTATGTATGTATTTTAGTTACAAAGTGATAAAACAAACCAATTTTTTCAGCTGACTTTTTAACGACATTTTCTATGCTTTAATTAAATATTACCCATAAACCGTTATATCGAAGACTTAGTTAAACTAGTCATTTCCAAACCTTTATTTTTCCTTGTCTCGAGTATTATTCGGCCTTGTCACTAAGACCCAGTTTAACTTCTAATAACTTCATTTTACTTGTAATTATTTTGAACAAGAATTGTTATTTAGCTTTTATCAAAGGCCACCCAGACTTTAGTACTAAGTTTATTGCTATTTTATTGAATCAGGCGTTACTTTGCGGAAGTCTATTTTAATGAACAAAAGCGGCACAAAATCAATATTTTTAATTTAAGTCTTAACTCACTCATCATAATCACTTTATCATGTGTGATGAAATATGCGCAGTTCACTCATGCATGCGTAATCAGTAACCGCATTCAAAAACAAGTAGGTAGTTATTTTCTGTGGACGTGACAAAAACGGACGTTTTACCACAGAATAATAAATAATAGTACTAAAGTACTAAGTTGTTACAAAAAATATTTGTAATTTTTACACACGGCGTTTTGTTTAGCCCCTTCTGAAAAACAAAAGATTGATGATTCGAAAAGTTGTTAACTTTACACCGACAGAAAAGTAATTTTACTATTTTTTTTTTAAGTATTTTTTATTTACTGGCTGTTGCTCTGGACTTCATTTGCGAAGAATTCGTTTAGTTTCGCGATGGGTCTGTGCAATTTTCAGGGATAAAAACTGTTCTATGCCCTTTCCCGGGACTCAAACTATCTCCATACCAAAGTTCATCTAAATCGGCTCAGCGACTCGGAGTGAAGAGGTAACAGATAGACAGATGGGAGTTACTTCCGCATTTATAATATTAATAGTTGTTAGGACTAAGTAAGGACCAAGTGAACGACCCACATATCATAGTAGAGTTCATAATACAAGTTAATTTATTTTCAAGTTACTTAATGCCCTTATTTTCTCAACAGGCAACATTTTGTTTGTCGGCCAGCTATTAAGCAAAATGACGTCACGCCTTAGATCAGAAAGCGTTTCAAAATGTTGATCCTCAGACTAAAGCAATGATGAATATTGCCAGAGACGTTCAGAATATTAAAATTATTTTACTAGAAATACCGCAAAGAAATCCTAACTTTTACTTGACTGTGATAAGATGCATTATTTAAGCTGAAAACAGATGATACAAAAGGCCATTCTTGTATTTGTCAAATTAGATTGAATGGGACGTCTGAGGGAGAGAGTAAATAAATAGAATTTACCATCTGATGCGAATTCTGATGCGTATTTAAGTATTTTTTATAGAACTCTAATTATGACAGCGATATTGTGTATTTTGTTCACTGCTACATATTTTTACAGTTAAAAACGAAAAACAAAATTGGGTACTCCGTACATGCAACAGAGGATGTAATTTGCTTTTTACTCTTTTGTAACCTGTTTAGATCTTACAAATAGGTTAATGTATATTTTAGAAAGAAAATAAATAAATCATATTGCTTTTACTCATTTATTTACTACGATGCAATAACATTGTCAGTACTTAATTCATCGCCTTTTGCCGATGTCCTCCATTACAAAAATAGCCTAAAATCGCCTCCATAAGGCTTTAGCAAACAAACGATTATTATAATACCGACCGATTTCATTGTCCTAAGACCTTTAATTAAATTTAATCCCAGCACAATTAGAAAACGCAACAATTCCCACGTTTTCGCGGATCAAACAAACTTTGGAAGTTGGTTAATTTAACCCGAAATAAAATTATGATCCATCATAAACTTGGGGTCATTAATCAGGGTAAGGGGTGTTAGCATTAACATTCATAATGATAACTTCTGCTGACAGGTTTGAGAAACCACCTAGGCTTAAAATCGTTTTAATCTACTCCCTCGATCTTGGGAACTCTAAGTTTGGATAAGTTAAGCGATGGTCAGCTGGCGAGGTTCGTAGAATCACCCAAGATAGGTTCTCGACACGCGATAGCAAGACTAGCTTTGATTGAAAAGTCAACGTTGATTCACTCACCTGAAAGATGATGCTTTCAAAGTAGACAACGGTCAGGTATTTATTTATTTATTTATTTATTGGAACACAAACAGTCACACATGGCTCATAAACAAATCACAAAAAGTTCATATCATTGAAAAAACAGTGTTAACATTTAGCATAGCAAATTTAAATAATTCAGCCTCCTAGCTGAATGTGACAGACGCGTAAGGACGCGAAACAAATATCAAAAATACTGTAATATGCGATATTATGAGGCTAGACGGTCAATAGACGGTCTTAGAAGCGGATTGTATTGAAACAATGGAAATAACATAGCTTAACATTTAAGATAAATAAAGGTCTGTCGTTGCGCAAAAATTACAGAACCATACAACTAAAGGCCCTGTGCTAGGATACCCTGTGTTACACATCAATATGTAACAGAAACCCTGTTTTTTGTTAACTTTTTAGGTAAGTAATAAAAGTGTGCTCTTCTAAAAATTTTAATACCTAGGTAGGTACAGTTTCAATATTATTTCATCCCAACTCAAGTAGGCTCCGGCGGGACTAGCATAACGTTTAAATTTCCCTTTTTATTCCAAATTTAAAGAACACGTAACTAAAACAAAAGACCGAGTTGTAAGCTGCGGTTGCGCACAACACGAGTTACAACCGCGACTTCATAACACAAACTTATTAGTGCGCTCGGGCAAACTCTGAACTAAGGCAATCGCCCACTAATTTGACTATTAACGTAGACAGTGGCACCACTGAGAGGTTAAATTTTCAAGTTGGTGTTTGTACTTGGAGCGGCATGGTCGTAACTTGAGCTAAGTGAAACGTAAATACTTACCCTCATCAGAGGAGGAGCTTGGGTCTCGTTGAATTAATGGGTGGGCCTACTTTTGTTATACTTTTGGCCTATTATACCCTACGGTACACACATAGCGCTCATGTGACATTTGCTTCCATTGGGCGTTGGGTTTATTTGTATATGGATAGATGTATAAAAACATACATATTTATTTTATAACATCATTAAGAGGGGACGATAGCGGTGTTTTTCCACACAAAAGCTTTGAACGATTTTTGTCCCACACTGTGACTTTTTTAATGAAATATTTTATTCGCAAATATTCAATAGACAAAACAAATAAAATTGAAATTTTCTTTTGAAAAATGCAACCATTCCATCAGTACTTTCTTATAACGTTGTCACGTTCAAATATCGTCAGTAAACCGACTTTACAGACAACCGATTTTTTGTTCATTATTAAGGACCTCCGCAAAGTAACGCTTGATTAAATAAATTATTCTGTAATTTAAGCTTGAACTTTTTACTTTCACCTAACCGTGTGTGAAATAACTTCAAGATGTCTAGTATTTTTATTAAATGCAAACAGCCATCAAATTCTATTCTAAACGCTAGCGCCAAGGTAACACAAAAGTTATAGGCTCCTTCAATATTCATGAGATATTACAAATTTGCACAATACATGAGTTGGCATTAAAAGTTTTGCACAATTTAAATTTATTAAGACGTCTTGTACAACAATCATCTTGATAACGTTCTTAAATGAGTCACGTAATTACATTAGACATGTTTTCTTTGGAAGTCTCCGTTTACATTTGATGAGCTTTCGATAATAATTATTACGAATAAATGAGTATGAGTATGAGTATGATACTTCAACGCTGTCGACACGCAAGAATGAGGGTAGACAAACACAAACTTCTTGAGTCTACCCGTGGCTACCGTAGGCTTGCGATTCGAATCCTCTTGTCTCATAAGCATGGGAAAAATTAAAAAACATTATATTTCTACGATTTTCAAAAGTAAAAACTTTTCGTAGGTACTACTATCTAAGATAAATCCGCCATCCTCCAAGAAGGTAAATAAAGAACAATAAAAGTCTAAGAAGCCGGATGAGAAAAAAGCCCGACAACAGTCCGGCACAATTATCTAAAAAGCCCTCTTATTGGTGGCGGTTAGCAAAAGCTCTGGGGTTAATTTGATTAAAATTGTTCACGTTTCTACGGAATAAATGGTGAAATCGTATGGGAAATTTTATTGTGATGCAGAGAAATACTAAAAAATAGATGAAAGCGTTCTTAAAATCCTGATTTTCAGACTGTTTTAAAGAAAATAAGGCATTAAATGAATAAAACAAATTTCGCAAGACTGTGGGTGTTATTCTTAAATATTGTTATGATGATATAAAATATATATATATATATATATAAAAAAAAAAAAAATGTTTATTTCAGACATTAATCCATATAAACTGGCTCGTAATAAAATATGTATCAAACAAAAATGCCAGTCAATTGCGAGTCCGACTCGCGTATGGGATGGGCTGACGTGTTGTTTGTATGTAGTAGTGTACAGGGGCCTTACCATGACGTCTTAATGCGATTCAGTTTAGGTCCGCTCGCTGTCAGATTCATACTAAAAGTGACAGCTAAAACTTGAACTGAGTCAGAATTAGGACGTCATGGTAAGGCCCCTGTAGGCTTATTGTCTAACTCGCTCGCAATCGCCATCGTGTTCATTTTGACAGTTCATGTATGGGCTGACAATTGGCATCGGAATCAGCTAGCTGTCACATTCATACAAGAACTGTCAAAATGAACACGATGGCGATTGCGAACGAGTTAGACAATAAGCCTACTGAACTGATATGGGACTTAAGTCATTTTTCTAATTTGGAACGTTAATTTGTCTAGTCGCACACTTTACCTATTACCTACTCACACATACAACAGGTCATTTACTTAAGTTTTTCACCTATATGTACCTAGTTTTATACAAATTTAAAAAGTGTAATGAAATGATACTTTTAATTTTAAGTTTTTTGCACCACAATACAATAACACTGGAAATAAAACGTTTTTTAGGAAACTTCAAACGTAGTTTTTATTTTTATATTGATAAATAGCGGCCGTCATAGTAATTAATAGATAAGTAATCAATCTGTGAAAGTTTTCTGAACTAGTTGGGGTTAAAAACGTGTAGGCCAGCGACAAACGGACGAATAAACAGCAGAGGCGCCTTAATAATAGGGAACCCCAGGTACCATAAGCAAGGCAGTAGGTACGGAACCCTAAAAATCTAATCCACTTAAAAGATTATAAGTTCAAAGTAGGAGCTAATCAGTGAAGCAGAAATACGTTCGTTTAACTAAATGAATTAACTTAAGACTAAGACAGTAGGTATTTTCGCAATATTGTTTTAGCCTTTAAGTGTGATGTACTAAAAAGTTGTTCGCAGTAAAAAATGAGTCAATACGACATTTAACAAAAGTAAAAATAAAAGTATTAAACAGTAGGCTTATTGTCTAACTCGCTCGCAATCGCCATCGTGTTAATTTTGACAGTTCATGTATGGGCTGACAATTGGCATCGGAATCAGCTGTCACATTCATACAAGAACTGTCACAATGAACACGATGGCGATTGCGAGCGAGTTAGACAATAAGCCTACAGTTTTATCTATCTACTTTCATACTAAATTGAAGTCTCTAATGATAATAGTTACGAAGATAGGGGCCACATTATAGCGAAAATATTAACCCCTTTATATTTATGTACTCTCTATCCGTCGGAGTTTCAAAGAATCTTACTTTAGTGCACCTCTATGACAGTAGAGGTATGATACTTAGTAGAGGAAGATGTTCAAGAAATAAATGTCTGCCAAAAGTGGCTATGCGTTAGTTGTTTGACAGTTGGTCTGTCAGTCAGTCAGGCACGTTACTCTTTCTTAAAAGTATGTAAATATATAGTCTATATTTTTACATACCTACCTTTAAGAAAGAGTAACGTGCCTATATTATAGACAGTATTCTAAGTATTTCATATAATAAAGCGAAAGTTTGTAAGAATGCACGGACGTATGGATATTTGTTACTCTTTTGCGCACGAATGGCTGAACAAAACTGGATGAAATTTGGCACAGTGATAGATTATAGTCTGGAATAACACATAACATGCAGACATGTAAGCCACGTTATATGGAGTGCAAATAGTTACACTATTGTCTTAGGCTTAGTCCCTGTTAAAATAGTTGTAAGGATATAAATAAATAAACACATAGGCTCACTTTTTATTCCGAAAGATTGCGTAATCGGGATAGCGATAAACGAATTCTTTGCAGCCGAAGTCGCGGACAGCAGCTAGTATGAATAAGATAAAAATAAGTTGTAAGGTTTATGCTTTATGACACAGGTAGACGCGACTAACTTATGTTTCGCAAACTTTGAAAAAGTTAAACGTCCACTGCAAAGTGAACCTAGAAATCATAAGATCATAACCTACTGGCTGGTAAATTACCATGCAACAGTGAACTGGCAATAGCAACCAGTGTTTACTGGACATTAGGCGCGCTTGCGCACTGCTGGGCGTACGATAAACAACGAATGCTTAGCCTTTTGAACATATCAATTGATATCTGTGATACCGTCTCTGTTTATTTCAAGGAAACTGACAGAGACAATACATAATTACAGTGGCGAAACAGGCCTGTGGTATTATACGCTACAATACACGCGATGATCTCATAGTGGTGGTCATAGTGCGATGTCTAATGTCAGTGGTTTATGCTGAGCGTTGTAAATACTACTGTATACTGTTACGAATACAGCTAAGAAATTAATAAAATTATACTTGTAACATGAATGCAACTTGTTGTGAACCTACATATACATACAAAAAAATTATGTCTATATCCCTTACGGAGTAGACAGAGCCTAATAAAGTAACAAGACACAAAGGCCACGTTTAGCATAAGTGTAAACGTAAAGGCGAAAGGGGGAATCAAAACAGTAATGAGTTGCTAGCCACATCGCCTATAACAATTATGATTAATAAGATTTTTGCCCGTTCCCTCCACGGGCTTCTTTTATCATCTTAGCGGGAAGTGAAGCAACTGGTACATTCTAAGTTTTTTCTTTGCTTCCATACCAGCATCAATCATAATCATCTATACGTCAAAAACCTAAGTTATGATTACTGTTATTTATTAAACTTTATGCAGCTAACACTAAATGTCTATATGTACGAAACTATAGATGAAAAACTTAAGTAATTGACCTGTTGTATGTATTAGTGTACAGAACTGATGTGGGACTTAAGTAATTTTTCTAATTTGGAACGTCAATTTGTCTATTCGCACACATTACTCACACATACAACAGGTCACTTACTTAAGTTTTTTAGGCAATGAACGAAATATTTTTTTTTGTTCATTAAAATGGACCTCCCCAAAGTAACGCCTGATTCAATAAATTAGCCGATAGGCGCCGCTAAGTACCAATTAAGGAGCTTATAATACAGAACACAGCGTTTGTCAAGTTTTTTAGTTTAAAAACTTACTATACATTAAACATTGACTTAAGATAAACAACTAGACTCCCAATCGCAAACAAAAGTGCCTCAAGAAACGTCCAAGCAGCGTTGTCTCTGTATTGTGTGTGTCAACACATCAACTTACTCAGATAATATTAACACATTCGTTCAAATTAACACCTTATTTCGTGGCAGTAATGTTCAATGTCAGTTGCATACGATCGTGAGAAGTAATAACACGACGCCACGCGCTGGAAACCTGTCTATCTCTTGTTCTCAAGCGTTTGAGATTACGGTGCGAAAGAGACATGTACATTGTTATCGAAGCGCGGTCGAAACACGACTGAACCAAAACTCTGCACAATAGACGCGTCGTGCAGTCTTTTGCTTCCGACAGTTTTGAGTCTGAGACAATTGTGAGTCTAGTTGTTTATCGTAAGTCAATGACATTGAAGCAATGTAGTAAATAATATAAATTGTTATGTACTTATTCAATTTTGTGTGCCAACTTTACCACCATTATTAATTCGATAACAATCATTTTAACCGCACGCACGAATTTGGTTTTAATCAGAACTAAATTATTACAGGGCACGTTTAATTCATTAAATAATATTGGAATACTATTAAGGATTTAGTAGGTAGCAGAAATAAAACATTTGTAAGGGTTCCTTAGGGGTCCGTAACGTGTGCCGGGGTTCCGCAGCAGCACAGTTAAGCCTTTTTTTGTTAGTTAGGCTTTATTTTTTCTATGATAAGCTTAGAGAGGGGTCTATGGGCTATTTTTACTTCTACCATTTTTTTTTCATTAACATGGCCTTCCTATTTGACGTTATTTTCAAGTTAATAACAGGTTCCATTCATGAGAAAATTGTTTTGACAGACTGACGAAAAACGGAGTGATTGAATTTCCTTTTGACTTTTGACGTACGGAACACTACCTAATAACTTCACGTTACTTTGTAGAGCTTGTGCCTGTTATCACGAGTCGGCTCGGCAACCCTAGCAGAGCGAATGCCTGCGCGCGCCTTATCAGCTATTTAGGCGACGCGTGCGCAACAATTGCGCAAAACGGATTTTGGCTGCCCTTAAGATGTGTTAGATCTATACTAGGTATATAATAGATATAGATAGCTTACGCCCGTGATTTTGCACCCATGAAAGAATAATTATATATAAGAATATATAGTAAAACTAGCTGTTGCCCGCGGCTTCGCATCCGTTCTAGTTTTTTTTTTTCTTCAATATTGTTCTAACCTTTTCCTGACAAAAACAAACATGACAAAAAAATTTTGAAAAATCGGTTTAGCCATTCTCGCGTGACCCCGTCGTAGCCAAGGGAAATAGTGATTCATTTTATATTGCAGACTCTCTATATTGAATTGTAATTACGGTCATAATTTTTAGTGGCACTCACAAAACGTTAAAACATATCCATAACATTGACGTATTAGGAATCATTAAAATCGCTCCAAGTTTTTGGTTTCTAGAGCGCCAAAAAGAAAATACAAACAAACATAGGCCGTTAAGACATTATCCTCCTTTGCGGCGCGCAGTTGGGTAAAAGTAGGCTGGTTCTTTATCCTGTGGAAATTTAATAAAACCCTCTTTCATGCACCTCTACGAGTATGATCCTCAAGGTCTGCCAAATTCAAAGTTTATTATAATTCTATCATCAGCTATTCAGCTAGTATAACACCATTTCTTTAATCCTTATCATTTACTTACCAAAAAGTTCAATACTTAATGATTAAAAGTTGCAACTCAAAATACACTGTGTCAATCTATATCTTGGCACTTATCTTGCATCTATTATCTTGCTTGATAATTTATTATTATCATATAGTTTGACAGCCATTTAGAGAATTATTTAAAAGATAACGCACACAATGCGAACAAAAACAACTATTAATCATTTACCTAAATCAAAATGCATTTGTATCAATTTTACGGCCCAGAATAACCTTTTTGGGGACTGATAAAGATCAATAGCAAAACTGTCAAGTAAAATTAATTGTTAACTTGTGTCGGCGAACTGCATTTGTATAAGAAATCTTGAATCTCATAGAAACTTAACTAAGTTTTACAATAAATTTCAAAGTAACTCTGACTTATTGCTCTGTTGAAAATATCAGCAAAATTATGTTTGTTTTCTAACCACCTTGCAAATAAAGGATGATAATTATAACGCTGCGCTGCTTGAATGAGAACTTGGTGCGGAAAGTAAAATGTTTGTAATATGTATATTTATGCATCTAAGTGATTCTCGTACCTAACCTACCTACATCTTTATCATAAGACAAAATCCATGTCGATTGAAATATCATTTTCTGCAACACAACTATCGACGTCAATGAAATGACAAGTGACATATAAAATAGACATTCATTGCTGTCTGTAACAACAGCTGTAGCTCATAAAGATACATAGATTTGATAGTGCGAGGCGGGTTTGCGCAAGAAAACTAGGCATCTAGGTATACCTACTAAGTTAGCAACAGGGCAATGACCGCAACTAGATAACATTAAATTTAAGAGCTGATTTACATTAATGTCGCAGCTAATGGTAGTCTCGTGTCTTATTAATACTTCTGAATACTTTGTTAACCGATGTACCTTAAAGTACCTTTAGTATTTTATGGTGTTGATTTCGATGTTTCTTTTTAATGACTCACTTTATTTCAGCCCTTTGTGGCCGGTGTACTTACAGAACAAAACTAACATTCTAATTTTTCTAGGCAGTAAAATATTATCAACTAGCTTCCGCCCGCGACTTCGTCCGCGTAGAATTAGCAATTTACATGTTTCTCGCTATCCCGCGGGAACTATACAATTTTCCGGGATAAAAAGCAGCCTATGTTTGAATCTAAGGCACCAGCTATCTTCGTTTCAAGTTTTATCCAAATCCGTTCAGTCATTTTAGCGTGAAGAAGGAACAAACATACACACTCACGCACATCGTCACATCATCACATCGTCACTCACAAACTTACGCATTTATGATATTAGTAGGATTCATATGTTGTTAATGATACTATTATCAAATCAAAGAAATGTTCTAAGAATGTGCATGAGCAATAAATTTCAAAAAAGGCCAAGTTGATTTGCATTTTAAGAGGTCCTTGAAAGCCTGCCTCGCCAACGACAGATAGCAACAAATTAAAACTGTCGTTTAAGACACTAGTGTTACACCCACGTTATACGACATATTACTCTACAACCAATCATTTACTGCATATGTAACATAACGGTGTACAAATACCTCCTGAGCCGAGGTATTTGTTCCAAGGCCGTATCCACCCGTTCGTGTACCTACTGTTTCTCTTTCAAATAATAAAATTACTTTTATGATACGCTAAGGTAAGTATGACATGTCTACTTTACTAAACAGTGAACAAGGTTTCGGTTTGGTAGTTTTGGCAGGATTTCTGCCGAAACCGATAGTGACTTGAAATTCTAATTTATTTAGTGGAATATTATTACAGCTATATTTTTACCTACTATAGAACAAATTTGCTCCACGATGTCTACATGTTTTAATGTGTTTTGGTGCGTTACATAATCCTGTTCGTTATGGTAGGTACAATTTTTGGCGACTCTACCCATGTATGTATGAACGCTTATAACTATTAAATAAACTACGTAACGGATTTTAATGCAAAATTTCATCAATAGATAGAATTATTCAAGGCTAGTAAGTAATATAGTATACAGTAAACAACTTCAGAGAGCTGTTACATACGTCCCGCATAGCGAACTACAAATCATTTGTTTATTTTTAAAGCGGATCTTACTAACCAGTACGTCGACCTACGTGCAATAACACGATGTACTGGCAGCAAAAAACTGATCCTGTTCAATAACTAAGTGTCAAGCGTTAGCAAAAAAAGCGTGATCATATATTAGTCCGAGTCACGTGTTGTATGTGTGTATGTCATTTGTTTACATTATCCGTCTCCATTTCCAAACTAAATACGTCCCACTGCTGGGCACCAGCCTCCTCTCAGAATGCCTTCCACGCGGGCTCGTGCGATTGGAAACTTCTGATCACCACTTAACACCATTTAATGGTTTCAGAGGAGTGCGCGTTTTCTCACGTTTTCTTTCACTGAAAAGCTACATAATAAACTAATATGTGTATTTACTCGTACATTATCATGATCTTATGATGGGTACCTGTAATAATTCTAGGATAACCTTGACTAAAATGCCGAGCGAAGACTATGGTAACAAGACAAGTGATGGCCATTACCGTAGGTAAAAAAGAGGCAGAGGATGTCCACTGACCATCACGACCCGAACCGTCCAGCAGGATTTACTGACGATAACATTGATGCCAAATGGCACAATCTTTAAATAGGTACTTATTTTGTTTATTATGGTATTAAAAATATCTTTTTGAATATAATTTTCTTTTCCTGCAGAAAAACAGTGCCCAATTATTTATTCTAAGCTAGGAGGTCGATTTGTGAAGTGGTAACTTAATGAGATATTAAGTAATGTTAGCAAAAAAAAAGGTCAAAAATATTTAGCACAAAAACGCACGAGCCTGTAGGTATGTTGGTGTAGGTACCTATTGTTGTTTTGTTTACTGACTCTCCACTTTTTTGATGCGAAACGTTTAGTTGCACAGGTATTTTCGGCTTTCCATCTCGATATGTTTATTCAAAATATATGACAGTAAGTGACGCGGAGTTTACCGATTATCGAATTTATCTGTTTAGCTTTAAATTAATCAGCAAATAAAATTATGGTATTAAACATAATTCAATCAATCAAATTAGGGAAGTCCACCTGTTATTAACTTAACATTTAATCACACCATATTGTTTGCTTGCTATAAATAGCTCGATATATGGCCAGTGTCAGATAACAAAACGTTTCAAAAGTAGGTTCGCCAAATTCAACCCTGGCCATAAAGCTCGAAGGTGCAATTTGACTGAAGTAAACAGTGAATCATCAATCTAAACTGACGACATATTCCCACGGATTCAATTATATGCTAATCAGAATGCGTAATAGGGCATTCCCAAATTATGTCATAAAAAATGTTTGCTCTTCATGTTCGTCTATGATTACGTCAATGCCGTAAGAAAGAGATGAGTTAAGTAAGACGAAACGAAATTGAAAGTATGCTCGCGACAATAGGTATACGGGCTAACAAGGTAATGTGTCTGTCTGGGGTTGGTGTGTGCTTAAATACGCAGTAAAAACTTTCTGCCGCTCTTTGAAATATTTTGACTGCCCACAAATTGTAAGATATTTTTATATCCCAATAGTTATAACTATTAGTTAGCTCTGTAGCGATAAAATCGGTTATTCTAGAACAGGAAGCGTTATCACCCTCTAGTGTATGTGTTTTTTGTGTTTAGTTTTATAGTTTTATCTGGGTCCCACTGAAAATCAGCGTTGCGGCAAGCCGCAACATTATGCTGAGTGGAATCCATTTTACACCATATCGGTACTATTCCTTAGTATATTGTATTTCTCCTTGTTTTATATCTCAGTGTATCGAATGTGTGTAAATAAATGTTTCTCTCTCTCTCTCTCTCTCTCTCTATGATCACATACAATACCTAAAATGTAAAATGACTTTGTGGGATGAATTCTATGGGATATTAGCTTCTGCCCGCGACTTTGTCCGCGTAGAATTAGACTTAAGGACTTGTTAGTATTTTCCGCAATAATTATTTACGTTGCGACTCTAGGTAGCTACGACCTTTGACATGTTTATCGCTATCCCGCGGGAACTATGCAATTTTCCGGTATAAAAGTAGTCCATCTAGGGTAGGTACCAGCTATTTCTGTTCCAATTTTTTTTATAAACCGTCCAGTCGTGTCAACGTGAACAAGGAACAAACATACACACTCACTTACATCGTCACAAACCTTCGCATTTATAATATTAGTAGGATGTTAGTTTTTGCTTGTACACACACAATGTTCTTCTAATCTAAGGAATATGTCGGATACGTGCACAAGTCCACGTGGTGTGGTCCGGTGCGCGGCCTTGCCACGCCTTGCGTAACGTGGAAAGTAGTTTTAAACGGGCCATTCGCGGGACAAGGTTGGAACGGTGTAGGGTTTTTTTGGATAAATCATAGTGTAGCAATTTGATCAGGATTAATGCCCCGTGTGTCAGTGTGTGCTCGGCTTCCACGCCACTTGATTTTGATAGGCTTTTATTACAAGCTTCTATTTAACTTGCTATTATGTGTAGTCATTATGTTTGTGCGGGTAGAATCTTGCAACTCAATTTTGAAGCCGATATCTTCAAACGATTGAGCTGAAATTTTGCATACTTGTGTAAGCCGGGTGAGGATACAATAATCTGGCAGTAGAATTCTGGTGGCTCAGCCAGGACCTTTACCGCGTTACCAAATAGAACGCGTTTTTAAAAAAAAATGTTTCATGTCACAGTCCCACGTGTGACATATATAATATGCAGGTATAGAACGATGAGTTCTCTTCCAAACGTCAACTTAATCGCTCTGTTTACTGAATCGGGTTTTTCCTAATGATAGGCTGTTCGGCGTTAGCTGATAGCGCAGCGCATGAGTGTAAATTATGTGAGTACCTGCTTATCGACGCCTCGCAAGCTTACCTGGAAAAAACAAAAGTATTTTTGTTACCTACAGAATATTGCATAATTTCAATGTTATAATTATAGAAGAAATTTTAAGATAATATGAAAAATGTTTTGTTATAGGACATAAAATAAATAGATAAAGAACGTATATTCGCAGCCCTTAATTTATGCCAACGTGGCCAAAAGCATAGGTACGTATCCAAAGTTCCAAGACAAACAAATCCGTTGCAGTTTCAAGTTTTTAATTAGTAGAGTTTCGCCAGGTAAGCTTCCTTACGAGAAACGCGAGCGGAACGAGGGCCAAACAAAGAATGTAGCTAATCAGTTAAACTCTCAAAGACAATTCGATAGCTGCAAAGAATTTGTATAGGTACATACTGTTCTGTTAGTTCTCTATTTTAGCTGCTATTTGTTTTACCTGAACCTCGAGTAACTAATATTTAAAAACAAACGTTACATTTCACGTAGAAATAGTATATTGTGTCAGATTTATTTAGACTATTAGAACGTATGTGTGTGGTAAATTGCTATTGCTCTTTATTGCTGCTATAATTAATAACAAGTATTGTTTTAGTTAAACCTTACTAATATTATAAATGCGATTTAGTTAAAATTTGGTATACCTACGTAAAGACAGTTTCATTCGAAATATTATAATTATCATGCAACTGCGTCGAAATATCGGGAGCTCAATAAAAGGTAATCGCGGTTCATATCCCGTCTATAATATTTCGAATGAACAACCGTGAATCACTGAAAACTAAGACAGTTTCAGTCCCGATGAACAACATAGGATAGTTTTTAACTCAAACAATTGCATATTTATTTGTTTTATGTGGTCTGAATTAAATGTTTTTCTTTTTTATATTTCCTGCGGGATAGCGATAAGCGAATTCTGCGCAGACAAGGGTAACAGCTGGTTATATCTACAGGCACCTTAAATAGTTGTGTGGTAGAGATCTCTTTTAAGCGATAAGATCACCCATTGTTTGCCATATTTTTTATGATTTTTGTGAACTCACTGTACTGATACTGACTTGATGTTCAATAAAGAATAATTGTATTGTATTGCTAATTTTTCATCTAAATTCACATAGACGCCCAGACTTAAATTTATATGAGAGTTGTCAAACTAAGAAACGTCTTATCCATAGGGTGTTGAAAAGTAAAAGCTGCTACAAACTTTATGAAACAGAATCATATCAATAAGTACGGAGCACGGACTTTGAGCACGGATAGTAAATCCAATATTGTACCCATTTGTCACTGGCTCGTCCCCGCGGCTCGCAGGGAATTGTCGCCGTTATCGACGATTGGATTTGCTTTGAATTATTACAACAAATGTTGTTATTACCAAGTAGTTTACTGTTTTTAGCACGTGTAAGTGTTATAACGATGTCGTTCGTAAGAGCAAAATGCACCAATTTCAAGAAACCATATTTCTAAATATGCTTTGAAGTATGTTAGATTTATTTCATAATTTTATTGAATACCTAGTTTTCGAAATGATCGTTTGAGCAAACATTACAGTAATCAATCATGTTATAGGCGATGCGGCTAGCAACTCATCACTATTTTGATTCCATTTTCCATCTATATACGCCCAAAATTTTGCTAACCGTGGCCTGTAGTTTTTGTCACCTTAGGCCCTGTCTACCCCGTAAGGGATAAAGACGTGATTTGTGTGTGTGTGTGTGTGTGTTTTCAGATCTTAAACTTTTATTTACACACCACATAGGCGGGATAAAAAAGTACATCAAGTACCTACCTATGTCAATACATAATAATATCAAAACACTTTAAGCGCCTTACGCGTTCACACAACTCTGCACGCATGCAGGGCAGCGATAGTGTTGACGTATGGCTGTAATTTCATAGGCTATTGGGTAATGGGGTTAGTTTTTTGGCTAAATTTGGCAAGTGTGTTACTGTGGTAGATGTAGGATAAAAGGGGGATATAAAAAGAAAGGCCAACAGGCCAAATAATATTAGCTGTTAAGTTTGCTTCCAAAAGATAAGCGAAGCCGAGTCCTTAAAGTAGTTTAATAACAATACAGAATTTGTAGAATAACTCCCTTGTTTCTGCAAAAAGTCAAAATAGTCCTCTTTTTCAGTAGTTAGTTAATTTAAAATATTTTTAGCTACATGATTAAAATCCTTGTGTTGAAAGTCGAAAATTTCCTTAGCTCTCTCCGTCTAAGGTCAAAGGAATGCAAATAATGCACGTTGGCATATTAAAGGCGGTGTAAAGGCATAGTAAATTATAATCAACAGTAGTACAGCTTTATTTACCCACGACGGAAGTAGATTTTCTATGTCATTCTAGTTTAGGGATTAACAAAACAGCGATTTCTAAATACGGAAATGTTTTTTTTTTAGAATGATTACCGCGATTACCTTTAACGAGCTTCAAATATTTTGACGCAGTTGCATGCATCGTGATTACGGGTAGACTCATTGCGGTCTACATGCCATTGGAAATATATCTTACGTTATTAACCGTGAATCTTTAAAATCTGTTGTTACTGATTTGAAACTGTTTTCTGGCTTTACACTGATTTATATTCAGCGGGCTCTGCTGGATTAAGCTGCGCGTAGTGGCGTTATTTGCCGAATTGCTACGCAATTCACTCTTAATATACTGCCAAACTGTAATTACCTTAATATTAGTCGGGTCGGGTACTGCTAGCTGAAATGGTGAAATTAATGTGTGCATTGAATGGAATTTTCATTTATCAATCTCCCTACGAGTAAAGTAGAGAAACCTGGGTTCATAAATAAACAATATTAAGTAAAACAACATTGCATTGACAGAATCAGCATGAATAGTCCAATTTTATTTACTAAAATGACTTTACTTTGCTTATATATCATTTGAAGACGTTTTAAGTCGCTACAATCGCGATTAGCAGTGTGATCGCGCTCGTCGGTTAGGGAGTTGATGCTTTATGACGACTTTCTTGGGAAAATAGTGGTTTTCTCTTGTCTGTGCCACTGCTCAACTTCTTAGTCGTCTTTTACGACAACCATGGAAAGAAGATGGGTTCGCCTAAAGTAACTACAGAAAACCTAGAGGTAACTAAAAGAATCCGAGAAAAAATATTAATTGCATATAGGACTACGCAGATGTCCTTATTTCAATAAGTACTCATAAGATTCAATGGTTCTACCTCCTAGCACTAAGCCCCAAAGCAATCACCTACTCCATATTAACTGTGACCACGGACTAAGACCCTAAAATAACAACGGCCTCATTCAGGATTAAAATGGACTATACGTGTCCTGAATACATCATAAGACTATTTCAATTTAAATTAGTAGGTTAGACAAATAACAACAAAATGTAGGCGTGTGTATTATCAAAATGTCTCTGTAGTCTTAGGGCCACTTGCACGGATCAGGGTTAGCGACTTAACCCCGTGTTAGATGCTAATCCGGGGCTAAGTATTGTCAAAATGTATGGAAGTGTCAAACCTAACACCGAGTTAGCGATTTAATTTTTTAACTCTGGACTGTCCAACTGGGCCTTACAAAAATTGCAATCGGCCAATCAGAAGTGGCGACGGGTACGATCTGAGAATCAAGCGGATTTCTGTCAGAAATGTCGGATTATTTAACCCGGTCAATCCATATTTTTTCCATTCAGCGGAAAAAGATGAAAAACAATTTTTATGAGATTTGATTTTCCGTATTCAACCCATACCTACCTAACTATCTGTACATCCTTGATGGTATTTAATAATTTTTCTTACAAGAAATAAATTAAGGTTTTCCGCTACGTCTTCTTCTCTGAAGAACCAGTACCTGCCAGGTTTCTAATAATATTAACTGTGACTTGTTTTAAATTTACTAGATGTGCAGTGACGTGAATACAGGATTGCAGGACTGATGCCACTGGCGTCTGGGTCTACGGAGCCCCGAACTGACTGTGCCTAGAGCACAACAGGGACGATGATGTAGCACTTCTTTATATTGAGGAAGGACCCTGATGAATTTACTACGGGCCCCAGATATTATAGTTACGCCACCTGTAGATGTGTACAGCAAACGCTGAAGTAGAACCCAAACTTAAAACCTATTTGAATTCGCAAAGCAAAATTTGAAGGAATTAACCATAAATATGACGCTTATCTCGGTATAGAATGACTTGTGAATTAATAAGGATATCGTGATGCACTGATGACCATTGCGTGATTTCTGATATTTAAAAGCCTTAAATAACCGAATAAAAAATTAATCAACAAATTAATACACGCTCCATTACCCTGGTCCTTTTTGAACGAGAATCGAGATTAAAATTTTATTACACATTTTGTTGACCTTTTTCCAAAACAAACACCCGAAATTTGGACATTAAAGTCCTTTATTTACAAAGTTTTGTGAGCCGGCATCAACGGGAATATCGTCTAACTACTCGTATTCATAGATCTGATATAGTCAGTATGGAACCTGTTCCAGATTTTGCCGTTGGGTCGAATAATTTTGTTTTATAGAGGTCGGATTATTAAACTTATGGTTAATTATGATACTACTTTAATTGTGACTGTCGCTGACTGCGACCTGATATGTTAGTTTAAAATTTGGGTCCGTTTTTATGACGCACGCATTATGATGATGTAACCTACCCTACGCAGATTTTCGAGAAAATAGTTGGTGCAAATAATTTATCCTTATTAATACATAAATATGAGTGCCACATTTTTTTTCCGCTGAGTAGGTATTATTATAATGGTCGCATGCGCAACGCATGTGCGCTTTTGTCTATTCGCAAACAAATGCTTACAAACGCCATTGCGGCACGACGCGGGCTAAATCTGAGTTATATGACACAGTTATAATACAAAATATTGCGTTTGGTATTTAGCAGAATTACAAATAAAAACCCTCGGTTTTTTTTTCTCGCTCACTATTCATATTTTAATATGTTTTATGTTCAATAAAGAGTTGAGTTCAAACGTAGGTACACATTCTATTGCAAAATATATCAATAGGGTCCTCACTCATCATATTGTTCACCTATTTTTTTTTTTAATATATATATAAGAGGGGGCAAACGAGCAGACGGGTCACCTGATGGAAAGTAATCACCATCGCCCATGGACACCTGCAAGACTTGGGGAATCACAGGTGCGTTGCCGACCCTTTCAAGAACAGGAAGGCTCGCTTTTTAAAGATCCCTAAATTGTACCGCTCAGGGAATGTTGCAGCAGGAAGTTGGTTCCAGATCTTCGTCGTACGAGGAAGGACATTGCGTTTAAAATGCATGGTACTTGACTGCCAACCATCAAGATGTTGAGGATGGAAGGACAGACGATTCCGCGAAGTGCGGTAGTGAAATTTAGCCGCAGGCAACAATCCGAAAAGTTCATTGGAGCACTCCCCATGATATATTGATTTGATTTATTGTAAGTTTCCCACTGATTGCAGTGGATGATCTATAAAAATAATTTAATTACTTTCAGACAATTATTGATAGTTAATTTAAAAACAAAAGGCGATCAGTTTTCAATGAAAAAAATACCGAGAACGCCTACAATAGAATGAAAACGTTGCTATTTAAATCGAGTTATTACAAAAACTACTATTATCTTTTATCACGCCATCCGTCGCAAATCAAGCTCAACTAGACAAGTTTACTAGCCCATTGTCACTGGATAATTTTGCTGTCAGCCTGAATGCATAGATCTGTCAAGAATGACAAGATATGTACTCGAGTGACCGATTAGCGCAGTTGTAAACCACTAACCTACTGTTAGGTTAGGATACGCTTAATTGCAATTAAACAAATGAATTAACGCGTTCGAAAGATTGTTTAATCTTAAAAAAGCATTCCTTAGTTTAGAAATCCGTTCTTGTTACTGTCAAGTGTCCCTCTATGCGAACTAATAGTGTTCCCGATCCGAAGTTATAAAAAGTTGTATAACGTAATAAAACACAATAAAAATCACTAACACTTAATAACAATTGTTACAACTTGTAAGGTTTCAGTCTCAGGAAATTCGAAAGAAAGTTTAATACTCGTAATAATAAAACAAATGTTTTAGAACGCTATAAGTACAACACTTGGTGTGACAGTTGTGCTTGCTTTTTTGGAAATTCGAAACAATTTAGGACAGAATAAAGTCAAAAGGAACACTATCGCATCACCTAAGTAGGTAAATTTACCGAGTAAGTTTGTAGGTAATAGGAAAGAGAAGTAAAACAAAAATGCGTACAAATTTCATTGAAAATTATTAGGACTCTACACTGTGCGTGGCCCAAGACGCATTTAACCGGTTTCATTTACTTGTATTGGCATTTATTAATCAACTGAAATCATTCCTAATAAGTAAATGTTTCTATAGCCTAGATGAGTATTTTAACGACAAAAATGTATGAGTGTATTTGTTTATGTGAAATAGCCCCTATGTAGTGTCGCATAACGAATGTAAAACCGTTTTCGGTTTAGTTTAGCGCAAAAGTTTTAAAATAATTATTAATATGTAGTTAGGTACAAATAAACAAAAAAGAGCCCTACGATATTGCTGTGCCCTTGCAGGGTGTCACATGTAGACCTAATTAAAATATTCCACCTTATACCTGTAATGTGATTTGCAATAAATTATTTTGATTTGATTTGATTTGATTTGGTATTACTTACTTCGAAATCTACCTATACTGACCACATAGTAAACTTAACAAATGCAATAAAGAAAATATACATACTTTATTCCATCTATATGCAAATAACAGTTCTCCGAAACTGTATCCAATCGTACTGTTAAGAATCTTCATGGAATTACGCAGCAATCATTGCATTTTCCTGTAACCTAGCTGTTTTTTAAATTTGTAAACACACAAGGAGGAAAAAGACTTACCTTTTACCTTATTAAGTTTCCATTACAAAATCCAGTTACCTACTACTCGTATAAAGGGGGATCCAATCATTAGGTATCGGCGAGTTCTTAGTTTAAAAAAATACCACGTGGCTTATGTGAGGTAAGTTTAGTTGTAAGAACTTGATATGTCACCAGATGATAAAGGTTTGCCAAATGATGACGTTGTGCCATGAAGTGTGATAGTGTGATGAGAAACTATTTTAAGATTATCCTTTATATAGCAGAGCTACGCATACAATATATTTAAGTTAAATTGAGATACCTAAATTCAGACAGAATAGATATATAAACAAATGATATTCGCAATTTTTAGGTTTCCGTAACTCAAAAAGAAAAAACGAAACCCTTATAGGATCACATTGTTGTCCGTCTATCCGTGCTTCTGTCTGTCAAGACACTTTTTCTCTAGAACGCGTAGAGGTACTCCGTGAG
Source organism: Pandemis heparana (assembly GCA_963854515.1). Taxonomy (NCBI): domain Eukaryota; kingdom Metazoa; phylum Arthropoda; class Insecta; order Lepidoptera; family Tortricidae; genus Pandemis; species Pandemis heparana. The sequence goes on along the minus strand of OY978011.1, from coordinate 12,235,398 downwards.
CTCCTAGAATGCCATTTGGGATTCGGATAGTATCGGCCGATTCAAGTATCTAACCTATAAGAGTGAATGAGACAGCAAGACAAACCCGATCTGCGATCCCTTGCAGCTGTGAAATAATCAACGAACTAAGTCAACTCAATCAAAATATACAGTCATTAGAAAAGTTGTTTCCATACTAAATTGCCGTGCTCCCAAAAATAGGTGGTACTTCCATTTGTGCTAGAAAGTAGGTAGCTCTTATAGTACACACAACTAATGAAATAAACTAAAAATCTAACTTCGATCTATGTACATTTGTACATACATGACTAAAATAAAATTACCTCACACTGCCTACACTTTGCTTAGGAGTAAGGCTCTGCTAACACCCGGCGTTTTTTTTTAGAAACAAAAGCTTTCAAACAAATTAACGATATTTTAACTCTGTTGGTTAAATTATGCTCTTGTGGAGTCACTAATCAATGCTTTCAAGCGATCTATGACCAATTTATGGCCATAGAGATCTGAATCTTTTTGGTTTCAAAGGTGGTTATTTATAATGAAATGCTGCGTCTAATTGAATATTTTATGCAGGAATTAATCTCACAGGCCTTCGGCAGATTTCGACACGAACTGCAGTCTTCCTCCGGACCAAAATCTGCATACCTAATCATACGCTTAACGCACTAGTAATCTACAACGCAATGCAACGCAACCTTGCAACATTGTTAATCAAGTAATCACTAGTTTGCTAACTTAATAATGGCTTCATTTTTATTGCAAGCGCTGGCGTCAATTTCAACAATGATATAAATAAAAAAATGTCTTGATCTTCATAGAAATAACTATGTATGGTAGGAATAGCAAAAAATATTCTACCTACCTACTAAAAGTGTCTTGTTTACGGAACGCATATTTTTATTGCATGCTGACCTGAACATGCATTATAATATTATTTATTTGGGAGATAATCGACTTGTAAGATTAGAAATTAGCGTAGATAAGTACATACAAAACCAATCAGTGTTACAAAAACCTTATACAAATCTGAAAATGTAACAAAACATGAGGAGACACAAAACAAAAAAAGTTAGCGGATTCGTCGTAATTAATGCTATTGGGGGACGGTTTTTATGTTTATATTTGTACAGCCCCTTTTGTTTAGCAAAACTGGCAATACACACGTTTCGTGAAAAAAAAAACTGATACCGATGTCACACACCAAGGGTGATCGGCGTGCACTATTTACTAACGTAACGGTATCTGTATCTGTGGTCTGATAATCCAAACGTACATAATACCAACATAAACATTGGACGAATGCAGGCACCAACGTTACAAAAAGAAAATAATTTACTATTGTGTACTAGTACTAGTGTTAATGTTATCATGAAAACGGTACAAGCTGAAACGGAAATCGACAAGGGAAAATAACTTGTTTCTGCTAAGGTGAACGCCCTCAAGATCCTTCGCGATCATTACTCATTTAGGTTATAAATTTCCCCAATTGCCTCCGTAATTAACTGTTCGCGCTGAATGCCTAATAAGACGAATAAATTATACAAATGTTGGATGATTACACACGAATATAGTTGTTACATGCGTGGCGTAACACTGAAGTGCATACTTCACACACCTGCCACCAACAAAATAAGTATGAAGCCCCAAACCATGCTTCTTCAAGTAAATACCTACCACAGATTGTATAATACTAGGTCAGTAATACACACTTACACAGTTCACGCACGCGAAATAGACTCGCTTCGCTTCGCTTTAAATTACACCGATTATTGTCGAAGTATTTAAACTTAAACTTATTGAATACCTAGTACGTGTTGTTCGCAACTCCGTCTTCGCAACATTCGCTTAAATTATTATCCCGCGGGAAATACATGTTTAGATGCCCGACTGCAATTTAAATCCTTGTTAAACTTGCGTAAATTTTTTGTATTATTATTTTCTATTCATACCGGCTGAAAAACTTGAATTCGCGGCGCTAACACTAAAAAGAAAAAAAAAAACTCAATTCCGTTATTAGTCCACATTTATTAAACGATATGGACTTAAATAAATCCTAGTTAAACTTGCGTAAATTTTTAGTATCATTATTTTCAATACCGGCTGCAAAACTTGAATTCGCGGCGCTAACATTAAAAACAAAAACAACTCAATTGCGTTATAATACACATTATTAAACGATATGGAACATAAATTCTATAATAACAAACATTTGGTATGCTAAGTCCACATACTATACATTAAATGTACGAATAAACGCAATGACTCGATCGTAAATTGACATTTCACAACGTTATGTCATCGAGACGAGGCGTTCATCTCGGTTGCAATTGCAACTAATCTGATGCAAGTCCAGTCGTGCCAACATAAGACGTCGAGCGTGCAATGCATTATAAACAATACTTTTTATTGTTTGGAAAGTTTGTGTCGGTGATCTCGAGCGCAATCTTTATAGTCTATGGACTAAAGTACTCGCATTGAGCTACAAGAAATCGAAGGCTTGTCTATCCTTAGCATATTTTGCGTAAGTATATTTAAAATTAGGTTAGTTTCGTTTGGTATGAGAGCAACAGTTTGTTTCCCTTTTTTGTCTGCTTGTTTACTATTCTTCATTGAACGTAAAATAACAGTACATAGGTACAGTAAATGTACAATAACATGCAGGGACAACATGAGAATTTACGGTTTAGAACAATCACTACCAAACAATCATTTAGATAGGTACAGAGTTGAAAATGATTAGATTAAAGTAAAATTAAATATTGAATACTAGATTATTTCAGACTCCCGCGATCATGGTAGCGTGTTTTGAACATTATTACTCTCATAAGGTGGAAACACATTGTTATACATTCGTTGCATTGGGTCGCGTCGCGTGTTAATAATGTGTTTCCACCTATAATGTAATCCGGCCCTTTTTTATTGTACCATGAGTCATCTCAGTACAAAGCGTTTCTCCGCACGTGCACTGCCTTCGCTGGCTTTCCCTTCCGGATGTCATCCGTCCTTGGGTAGGATCGGTTCAATTACACTCAATGAGTACTAGTAAATATAAAAAGGCAGCCATGTTCAGAAATAAATACCAATGATAAATATCACTAACATCCAACGATGTACGTAAGTATTATCTTCTTAGACTATGGGCCTGTTTCACCACTTATCTCAAGTCTCAGTTGTCTATAATTCCGTCTCTAGTTATTACTACGAAACAGACAGAGACGTCATCATAGATAACTGACACTTAAGGTAATTGGTACTTAACAGAGAGTGGTGAAACAGGCCCTTAGGGTATCAAATACCTACAACTTAGAAAAGTTAAAAAATCTGCGATTGTTTCTATTTTTAAGTCAAATATTTCAATAACAGCAGATAAACAAGCGTTTTATAAGGAACATCGCACCCAAATCGTTTCATCTGTTAGGGATTTAAGACAGCCACAAACAAATAGACAGATAAGCAAAATTTATAAGGCAGTGCGTGGGAGGTTAAAAGTAACTGGTTTTATTCGAAATATTATAGACGGGATATGAACCGCGATTACCTTTATTGAGGTCCTGAAGGTAATCGCGGTTCATATCCCGTCTATAGGTACCTACTTAATATTTCGAATGAACTTAACTGTGAATCATTGAAATCTCTTAACTGGTTTTAATATGTAAAACTGCTAGCTTATTACGTAACTCGCTCGCAATCGCCATCGTGTTCATTTTGACAGTTCTTGTATGAATGTGACAGCTAGCTGATTCCGATGCCAATTGTCAGCCCATACATGAACTGTCAAAATGAAGACGATGGTGATCGCGAGCGAGTTACGTAATAAGCCTACAGGTCTCATAATCATGAACGTGAAAAAACAACATGAATTAATTTTTTTAAAAACTCCGCACGCAAAACTGCTAGACCGATTTTACCAAATATGGCTAAGAACAGAGTTGTGACATATTTGAAATACTTGTATTTAAAATACAAATACAAAATACAAAATACGTATTTTGGATTTTGTACTTAAGTCCTTTTTTTTTAAAGTATTTTGTATTTTATTTGAAATACTATTCGAGACGTATTTTGTATTTGTAAAATGGTTTGTTAAATACAAAATACTTTTTTATTCTTAGCTTCATTTTTCTAAAGCATTCCGCGATTCAGTAAAAACAAAAAATGGCCACTAGTGGCGCAGCAGCTTTGAAAGTCTATTCTATGCACAAAATGACAGATGAAACAAAACGCATATAAAACCTGACCAATAATATATGAGGGATCCCTCTTGACAATCCTCAAAGTCACTTTACGTCTTGCAGTGTTGGCAGCTATTTCATTATAAATTTCTGTGTTGTTCACTCGAAATGTCTTTAAAAAAATGCCAAAACAAATTGTATTTAAACAATATGCCGTGTAGGCAATAGTACGTTATTTTAACGACTCGTATTTAAGTGATTATGGATGTATAAATGTATAAATGACAAATAAAAATACAGAAATAGAAAAATATATTTATAAAAAACCGGTACGTAAACAGCACTACAAAAAAGATGTCATTGTGGGCATTGTGGCAAGATGCTCTTTTTGAAGAGCTTGTGATTTTAAAATCTTTAATAAATAAAGAAAACCAGTAATTTTACCATAAAGTATTTTATTTCAATAAAGTATTTTGAAAATACATATTTTGTATTTAAATACAAAAGGCAAAAGTATTTTGTATCTTGTATTTGAAATACTATATTAAAAAAGTATTTGCATTTTGTATTTAAATACTTTTCGAAAAGTATTTTGTACATCTCTGGCTAAGAACCACCGCAAGGAAACTGGTTTTCGAATGAAAAAAAACCGCATCGAAATAGGTCCATCCGTTTGGCAACTTTATTACGAGAAAACATATTTTTTTCCTTAGTTGTTCTCACGAGGAAGCGCCATTTCACTACCACTCTATCGGTAAAAATATCGGGTTAAAAAACCCAACATACTTAATTGAGACCAATGGCTTCAAGGACCAATGAAATCCGTAACGAAATTACTATAATAGGTAATCAACTTAAATCGATAAACATTCATAATTAGTTCTATTTCGCAAATTATAAGCATGACTCGTACTTACAATGACTCTATGATTACTGCAAAAAACGCAATTAAACAGCATGCACTCGTAACTAATAATCGTGACACAGCAACGCAGCTCTGCATACAAACCGTAACAATAATGTATTGTTTAATGCTTGTAGCTGATTGATGTTATTGTTTCTTACGTTTAAAAGTAGATAGGTACTGCCCCAGCAAATTATACATAGTTATTGTAAAATCCTGGTGACCATTACGGATGATTGCAGGGGTCCTATAGGTCAATCGCGCCGCAGGAAGGGGGGAATGTCTAGTGAATACTAATGTCAATACTACCTTACTGGGAATGGGTTATAATATACACCTGTGCTTAACCTACCACCTTACTGCCACTTAGCTTACGTCATATCACATAATTCTAATGCATCAAGCAATCACAGTCCCGCTGACCCACCGGTATCAAGTCGCTTAGCGAGAACGTGCTATGGTCGGAGTTTCTATGAGGGAAAATTGGCAATAAGGTTGTCCGACGTAGAATAAAATCATCGACATAGCACGCAGTAGTATTAGTAAGCTGAAGTGACAGCAAGTTGGTTATATCTGGCGAAGGGCCGATAGCAGCAGGGGAGACAAGTTCTTGGGTGGAGACCACGACTCAGCAAGCGTAGCAGACCGCCTTTCAGTTAGTGACTATTTGCGGATGGTAACTGGCAGAGTCAGGATGCGGCGAACCGAAGACAGTACAAAATGGCTACTTTGAAGGCACCTTTAGCTTATCTCTGCACTGTATTTTTTCTTTTTGTAGTAAACAACGAACGTACAAAATCAAGATAAAATAATATTCCTACTAACACACACCAAACAAAATACGAAACATGCACACAACTAAACGTAGGTATTCCAAGAACAATGTAGACATTGCACAGAGGAGAGCACACGTTACTCTCTTAGCAAATTATGGACATTTATTGCATTTCCAACAGGTGCGTGCGTGCACCTACTTAAAACTGCTAATTTATCCACAATTACGTCTTGACTTATATGCGTTGAGAACTAAATAAGGTAAATCTACTGTCTTGCAACCTTTTGACCCATTCAAAATGGGTATTAAGACAATTATAGTCTCCGTATCTCAGAGCGTTTGAAAAAAAACAATACACCACTGTAATGGTTATTTGTGTTTAGCGTTCGATGGAGTTTTAAAAAACAAAGCATTTTATTTAGTAAAAGACAGTTTTAATGGGAGCACTTGATACTTGCATCACAAGCCCTTAACTTATCCAGACTACCTGGGCAACCGTTAATAAATTATTTAACACTAAATGAGATACGACTATCACTTGTTCCACAATTTTCTCGTCGCTGTTCATAGTCGAGTTTGATTATCAAATTAAGATTAGTGAAACAAAAATATTATGATTAATTTCTAAGAGGCAATGATCATTTTGTAATGTTTTGAAGGTTTTCCTTTAATGATTAGAGTTGATCAATATTATAATCTTTGTAATCATTATTATCAATAATTATCTAGTGTGTTCCGGTAGATATGGGCTTTTTTTATGGGCTTTATCGGTTATGCGCTATCGGTAGCCGACGGCTTCTTGCGATCTTTACCAAATCGTCTGTCCATCTTGCAAGAGCCAACATTTTGCCTTCTGGTATGCGGTCGCGCTACTCCAGAAGTTCCAGAACCCTACCGCGCGGTACCTGTGACTATCAATCCTACGAGCAATGTGGTATGAACAACCACAGTCACTTTGTCTTCAGTAAGGCCTTATTAGTATTAGGAATAATGATTCCCAATACTGAGCTTTGATGAATAATTGCGTTACATTACATAGGTACCCTATTGGTTTACACCAAAGCAATTAAGGTGTCTAGACTCCAGAGCTAACCCAAATGTCGATACCTCAGAACAATGCCGGATCATCGGGTGCTTGCGAAACTTTAATATAGTGTTGAGAAACTCGGCCTTTGCGGTGCATTGTGTTAGATGGTGCAGCAAGGTGAAAGCTGGAAGGTATTTTAAAGTATTTGCAAGGGAAAGAAGGTTTTCTGTCCTTGTAAAATGGATGAAAAAAATCGTACTGGTCGAATTTAAATTAGGTACTTACATTGGTCGAATTGATTTGGTATGCATTACACGGATAAGGTACAGATATTAGTAGGTGAAGGTGAAAAACTGTAGTAAATGACCTGTTGTATGTAGTATGTACTGTACAGAACTGATATGGGACTTAAAGTCGTCGCAAAATAAAAGGCCCGTTTTGACATTTGTCTTCCCGACGTATTAACTAGTGATGTAACGTGGATGTAACCATATGACTCTGTACTCGATACTCACGATAAATCGATTCAAGTTTGCATCGTGTTTGTATTTGATCGATTTGAATATGTATTGTAAAGTGCATTGGATTAAAGTTCTGATTAGAAAATTTAACTGAAATTGATATTATAGGTATTTTGAAATAATACAATGTTACGAAAGGTCAATTTTCTTTCATTTAGTATTTTTGTTACAATAACATTCACTCGATCACAAAAAAAAATCGAGAAAAAGTGAATCTACAGTCAATCATTTTCTTCAGATGATGAAGACGAGCCATTCCATTGAAATCAGTGCTGCCATTGTTTACGGCTTTGAGCTCCAAGGTCATAATTTTCAGTAAATATCGCTACACAGCTGGTGAAATTCAGTAATTAATTGGTCTAAATAAAATAAATAAAACGGGCCAAGTGCGAGTCGGCCTTAAAAAAAAATATCTTGATCGATTTATTTTTTCTTTAACCGATTATTAATAGTCTGTGGACAATATGAAAAAATCTTTATGCACAGCACTTAGCTGAGTGAGCGATACCCAACAATGAAAAATGCAATTACCTTCAGAACATTTCGATTGGTAAAAAAATGAGAACTTCAAGGGCGTGAACTGTCAAAACGGGCCTTTTAAATTGCGACGACCTTAAGTCTTCTTCTTCTTCTTTTAATAATATGGCCCCATCGATCGATGCGATGATTTCGCCAATGTCAAAGTAAAAAATACAGTATTCAAAAATCTTGTGACATAAAAATGTCGGCAACGTTGTACGGTAGAACACGGTCAAACGACCCCCTCCCCCCCTGTCGGGCTCTTAGCCAACGGACAATGATATCCCACGGAGACCGCCAGGAAATCATTAACCGAAGCCCAGGGTGCACCGGACCAAGCACTGCTCTTCCCCTCGGACGGATCCAAAAACGAACCGCAGCTCTTGACCACACGCGAAGGTAACCCGACTCGCACCCCACCTTAAGTCATTTTTCTAATTTGGAACGTCAATTTGTCTATTCGCACACATTACTCACTCACACATACAACACGTCATTTACTTACGTTTTTCACCTATAACGATTGGTATTAACCTGCTGCGTGACATTATTGGGTCATCGTAGCTATAAAGCTGTTCTTTCCCTTCTCTTTCTCTAGCTTGTTATATTACTAACATTACGAGGCTAACAATGTACGCTAGCGCCAGCAGAAGGGACCGCGCTGCCGTCATAGTATAGAAGGCGGCAAAGGGACTTTTGCGGCTTTTTTACTTTTTGATACAGGCATACTAAGCAAAAAATTCTGCGTCGAACGGTATCGACTTTTTTTTTCTAGCACCGTTAGTTCTCAAGATAGCCAGCAGTTAAACGACATGTCTTTTGCTTTTTGTTGCGGTATTATAATCTAAAAAGCCATGAATGGTATTTAATAAGCTAAAAAGACGTTATATCACATTAGCGGCTTTATATCATACTTTAAATGTGATACCTTTCTAAGCTAAAAAGCGCTTTTTGATTATTCATACACTAAAAAGAAGTTAAAGTCATGTAACTAGGTTTTAACGTATTATCATGACCGAAGTTCAATACTCATTTATAGATTTAAAGGCGGTATACTTCAAATTATACTCTATAATTACGTTATGGGAGCTTAGCCGCATTTTTAGACATAACCCAAAAATGTATTATGTAGCGCATAATAGTCAATAAAGCGGTGACCGCTTTTTTACTTCAGTGACAAAGGGTTAATTTTTTGTTCAATATTGACAATAATGCGGTTATATAACAATAATAAGCTAAAAAGCGGCTAGGTTTTTGTCACTCACGTAGCCCCTCACCACCCCACCGCTCGCAAGTCGGAGGATGACGACGCCCAAAGGACATTTTATTATTATTAGTGCGCGTGAAGCCTTTGCGTTGGGTTGACTTGACTCGTGCGCTAGCTGCGCAGGAGTTTACGACGCGCACTGATTGTTGTCAGCGCCCGTATCAACATATTTCAAGGTAAGTGTACCTAGACACAAAAGTATAATATACTAGCTGTTGCCTGCGACTTCGTCTGCAAAGAATTCGTTTATCGCTATCCCGCGGGAATTTTCCGGGATAAAAATATATAAATAAAATAAATAAATATCTTGGGACAATTGACACCAATTGACCTAGTCCCAAATAAGCAAAGCTTGTGATATGGGCACTAGACAAAGGATAAACATACTTATATAGATAAATAAATATGTACTTAAATACATATTAAACATCCAAGACTCGAGAACAAACATTCGTATTTTTCATACAAATATCTGCCCCGACCGGGGATCGAACCCGGGACTTCAAGCTTCATAGTCTCTCTCCACTTCTCTAACCACTAGGCTATCCGGTCGTCATAGCCTATGTGCTATTCCAGACTTTTCTCTATCTATGTGTCGAATTTCATCCAGATTCGTTGGGCCGTTCTGGCGTGATTGAGTAACAAACAAACATCCATCCATATTTTCGCATTTATAATATTAGTTAGATTATTTCGAGAATAAAGAACTGAAATTAGTAGGTAGTGTACTCGTAAGTAATAAAAGTGGCTGTAGATGTTTTCTGTGTATTTGAGTAGGTATGTGCTTCTCTATAACGTTGTCTTGTAAGTACCCACAAACTAGAGTTTAAGTTTAAGGCAGACGTCCACACGTCCGTATCGTGGGCATCGGACGCATGGCATCCAGCGTATCGTAGTATTATTTGTATAGAAAGTCATACAAGTGCGTCCACGGATCCGCATTGTACGGATTGCTGGACAGTGTACGCTCTTGTTGGACTGGCATGATGTTTACTATACAGACATGTAGAGAGGCCTGCCTTTGGAATAGGATATTATTGTGTGTAGGATTATCTCACAATACTTATTCATTTATTTATTTCAGCTGGACAAAATGAAATAATCGAGGGCCTTGGACTTCCAATATAAGACCGGTTGTTCCATTTTCTGTGCGTGAGCCGGATATATGGAAGGATCCATATTCCTTAAATTTGCCTGTAATGGATAACTTCGATGAACACCGGAATACATTTGATACCCTGCTCGATAAGGCAGATTTATATAAATCCTGTAGGTAGCCTTGGTTTATTTCAAGAGAAATATCACCGATTTATTTTACAAGAAGAAAAGAAGGCGTGTGTCTGGCTGTTCACAACAGAGGGGTGCTCGTTCCAACACTAATGTACGGTAGCGAAAGTTGAGAATGGCAAAAGAAGCATGAAAGTAGAATCAACGCAGTAGAAATGTGAGCGTTAAGAAGTATGGAAGGCGTATCACTGAAAGATAGAATAATGAATAGTGTGATTAGGGAACGTGCTGGTCGGAAAGAGGATATAGCACAGTGACTAGGATAGAAAAAGGTATGCTTAGTTGGTTTGGTCACGTAGAGAGGATGGATGAAAGAAGGTTAACTGAACAGATTTATATGGGGAGTGTGAATGGGTGCGTTGGGAGGGGAAGGAGACGGACGTTCCGTGATGAAATTGGGGACGTTTTGGAAAAAGGTCAGGTCAAGAGTACCCGAAACCGACGAGCATGTATGAAGAGATTGATGAATGTGAGTGAAGCGAAAGATGTACTATGTCGGGATCGTAGCAAGTGGCACAAAGTAGTCTCTGCCTACCCCTGTGGGAAAGAGGCGTGACGGTATGTATGTTTGTATGTATTATTTTACAAAAATAACTTTGACGAAGAGGAACTCCAATTTTGCTTCATGAAAGATGCTTTCCTAAAAAATCGGCGTAGTATGTTGTTTGTTGTAGTTTACAATTCTTATTTTTAATTTTTATTTTGATTACATGTATTAAAATTGAAAGTGACAATTATAAAATTGTTACATTTGAAGAATATAATGTTGATTTTAGTAAGAAATGCCTTTTGATTTCTTGTGATTACCGCTTCTCAGACCGCATAACTCCCAATAGTTGTAGTCCTATCATAAACTATAATGCCGTTACGTACAGATTAATGGACACATTGCGGCTTTTTAATAAATTAAAAGTAAACAATTCTGTTGCTTAATAAATTGGTGTAAAAAGTTAAAGGAATAACTAAGCTTTAAAACGGCTATGACACTTTAACTTCATTTTAATTTCCAACACAACATGCATATTCCATTAGCAAAAATAAACTATAATGCGGCTATCCGTAATAACGATTTTTTAGTGTATTACTGGCACCTAACTTTTATTTAAAATAATAGGACTAAAGAAGTAATGTCCAAAACTAAGCTTAAAAGGCGTTGGTGTTCAGCCAACGGCTTTTTAGTTTATTAATCTTTGTATAATAATATTCCCTTATCCTAAGCTATAACGTAAAATGCTGTAAAATTAATACTATTTATAATTATTCTACGATCGAATTAGATCAATAAAAAAACGTGATTTTTTGTCTAAATTTGTGTGTAAACAGAATTTTGGTAAACCAGTTTTTGCCTAAAATTTGAAATATTTAAAAGTTTTTGTCGTTTATCTCGAAAGTTGCTTTTGTCAGTTTGCCGCCTTCTGTACTATGACGGCAGCGCGATCGGCTCATGCGTGTAATTCACTCCCACTCTCATCTCGCCACAATTTACACGTAATTTGCATTTGTTTATTGTTGTTTATGAATACGCCATATGATAACGGAAAGTAGCAAAGTTTGACGAGTTATTTAAATTTAAAAAAATAAAACTACCGTGACACGTTAACCACTGGAGCAAGGGATTGCTGATTATAATTCTCGCAGATTATTAAGAAACACATATTTATATAGGTTAATCTCACTTACTTAAAACTAAAACATACGAGATGCACATTCGTTCTTAAATTGTGGTAATAAGAAAATAGTTCTCTCAGACTTGGTTTCACGTGTTAAATCTACTCTTTCATTTTGCATGATGTCGTCTACAAAAAACACGGGAAAAGTATTCAGTGACACAAAAATGACTAATACAGAATACAACAGTATCGCAACATGTCATCACCTCCGCATCAGCAATATTACCAGAAAAACTACCAACAAGTGATACAGCATTGAAGTAGCTCCGTTTCGTCAGTTCATTGTGGCGATTGTTACCGTCGCGGTGTTTAAATGTGTCAAAATAGAGGCGCGGCGAATCGCGGGAATGAGAAACTGGGGTTCCACTGCAAGCGTCCAGGGGCCTTACCATGACGTCCTAATTCCGACTCAGTTCAAGTTTTAGCTGTCACTTTTAGTATGAATCTGACAGCGAGCGAACCTAAACTGAATCGCATTAAGACGTCATGGTAAGGCCCCTGTTCATAGCATAATGGCAGCGAAACTAAAGAGTTAGGGGCTACTCCGAAATTCGATTCTCGAAGTTCGTATCACGCCGTCCCTTTCACTCTCAAATTAATAATTATCTGTGAGAACGGAACGGCACGAAACGAACTTCGAAAATCGAATTTCGGAGTATAAGGCCAGAGGTCCGAACATGGGCTTGAACCTACGACTATCTGATTGAGTGATCAAAGGTCAAACCCATGTCAAACTATTCTATTCTCCCTTAATGGCGGCCGTAACATGTCGAATTGTCGAACTGTACCCGGGTGACTCCAAAACCAGCTGAACTAGTTTGACAGACGAAAATGTTACCAGACATGAAAATAATTTAATAGTCCTACGTAAATATCGATTTACCTCAGAGTACTACAACAAAGACAACATTAAAGCGGAAGATTGAGGAATTAAGATTTCTCATAGAAAATTGTTGGCATTTGAATCGATTTCTTGGATAATAAATAATTATTCGATAGAAATAAATTATTTTTAAACTTAGATTGAAACATAAATTATTTCGCCATTGATTCGATTTCAAAGCGAAGTATTCAATGTTGTAATTTCAATTACCTACTGCTTACTTAAATATTTTGTAGAGCTTAACCAGTGCTATCCAAAACGTTATTTTTCGTAATATCGGTTGAACTGTGGCAACATTTGCGCCTGTCGATCTGTCAATGTCAAATTAGGTAGGTCGTCTAATTTTAAAACCAGGTCTAGCTACCACAGCTTTTAAAATCGACAGTAAGAGTTGGCAAAAGTATCACTACAATCCCATACCAGCAATACCAGCATGCTCTTGTCCAGTTGGACTGTTATTTGAAACAAAGTATAGCTATGAAAATCACAGCATCATCAGTCGATAACCGGGCTAACAGACTGTTCAGCCACATTGTTACTAATATTCAGGTATGTGAAGGCCGCACATTATTTTTGCAACAATTTGCATGTACAATCACCCACAGAACGGTCTTTCAGTAAAAGAATGCTACTAGGTGCACGATTGCGTAGTAGGTATTTTTGTGGACGTAATGTGTGATTTGAAATGACCGTGAAATATTTAGTCTAAAATTTGTGTAGACCAAAATCATTTTTTCACATTCTTCGTAACTCTGTCTTGTTGGCAACTCTATTTGTAGAGTAATTTAATCTAGTCTTATTATAAATCTCAGCAATTCCGAGTTAAAGCTGTGTATCGGCCGCCTTTACACTTCTACATATTCCCTTAGCCACTGCGGCTGCATTTTATTTGTTTCTCAAGAATTCTGGACCCAATAAAAACTGGTGATTGACCAACAGACTACTCGCATTTGTATGAGTGTGTATAAACGTATATAGTAGGTGCCATTCATGATGACGCCTTGTTCACGTTGCTATGTTGTCAAAGGTTAGTTTTGATAGATTGACGCATCTTCACGGATGGCACTGATAAGTATACACGATATCCATCTAGCCTCCCCTTTAGCCTCCCGCAAAAAGTGGCGAAAAAAATGCTGTGCAATAGCAAGCCAAAGGTAACTCCCGACATTTAGTGCTCTGAGACTGAGCCAAAAATGTTTCAAAATTGATATTTCGTTGTAATACTCAGATCAAATTGCACACAAGGTTGGATGCAACGCTGAAGCGGCCTTGCTTTCTTAAAACTTTCATCCAGAACACTGCACAATGAAAAACCAATGTTTGAATGTCAGTTGTAATACGATAAGTAGAGTCTATCATCTGAATATACAAAAAGAAGTGCTGACTGAGTCATAAAATCAACATTTTGCTAGGGGTTTTATTTGCAATGTAGATGAGAAATAAGGACGGATTCTAGGAAATTCCCGCGCAATACGGAGTTCTTGCAAAGCCGTGGAACTGTATCTAAAACTAATTTAAATTATCCTCAGATTTTTGGTGACTTAAAAAACAGTGTGAGTATCCCCAGGTTTTTGAGAACAAGATTGGAGAACGACCTTGAAGGTGTTAAAGTTCCTATCCACATTTTCACACTGATATCATTACAAGCAACGTACGCCTGGTGTCATGGATGTTGAAACCTATGCTCCTGGGAAATCAGTGCCGTGCTGTAAGGCTCATATTAATCTATTTCTATAAATTGCTGTGGTTTCATTTATATTTTGGTTAAAACTGCGTCAAGGGTCGAACCGAATATACGTCATTTGGTGTGATTTCACCCACAACACTTTATTAACCTAATACCAACTTCAAACTGGCAAAGTTATAGACTCAATATGTTTTAAAATAGTTAAGACTTGTTTATTTTCTCACAAAGGTATTAAAATTTCAACTTGTCTCAATGACATTTTCGGCACAGTAAAACTCATATGTATTAAAAATTACAGGACTCATTAAGTCAGCTTTTTTTTTTCATTAAAAAGAATGTGAACTGCAGTTCTCGCGAAGTACGCGCTGGTGGTTCTATGAGCATGTTAGACAACGTCATTAAAACACTGGTAGGTAAAGTACCAGTCGGACTCGTGTACTTACCAAATGGATCCTTACAAATCGGCAAGGATGAAATCCGGTAAGCAGAGCCCTGTCCTAGAGCAAAATGTAGGCAGTGTGAGGTCATTTTATATTGGTTATTTACATAGACAGCCAGACACTTAAATCAGATTTTTAGATTGATTTCATTAGATGTGCTATAATTACCTTCGTAACGAAACTATTCTATCACTTAACAATTACCAAGTAATTTAAAATTCTTATTACAGCATATTTAGTTAAACAGCGTGTTATGAAATCCGTTTACATTTCACATTTGATTAGCCCACGCGTGGGCGTGGGAGCGGTCGTGCGGGCCCAGGGGAAATCAGCGGCTCGCTCGCTTACCCCCGGCGTGTATCGGTACCTAATGGGGAGGGGGCAATTTGTACACCAATTGATTTTAAGCTCCAGACAAATGTAGTTGATTTGAGCGCGGTCGTCACTTCATGCACCCGTGACGTCCAAGTGGCCAAGGGGATGCATACAATACAATACAATACAATAACTCTTTATTGAACACCACATATAACAAAAATACATAAATTACGTCTTTATCCTTTACAGGGTAGGCAGAGCTAAAGGTAACAAGACCTAAAGGCCACGTTTAGCATGATTATAGATTCATTCGAAATATTATAAACGGGATGTGAACCGTGATTACCTTTATTGAACTTTGTTAATAATATTTCGAATGAACTTAACCGTGAATCATTGAAAACTCTTATGATTATAGATTATCTATAGATATCAGTGGCGTCAAGTATATCAGAAGGCAAGCCGAAGGGCACTTAACTAGCCTTTTCCTCTAATTCTGCACAATAAATTGCCCAACTGCCTTAAAATAGGCAAGCCAGTGGGAATCGAGTTCTATGGACGCCACGCCACTGATAGATATGCGTATAGATGAAAAGGGGAATCAAATATGGTCAATCACAACATTTTTTGAAAATGGTAGAAGTTTCAAATTAGTCCTTAAGTGGCATCTATAAACACGATAATGACTCTTAACATAATCTAACATTCTCCGCAACAAATAGGAACCTATCCCTTACACGGAAAGGGCAAGGTAAGGTAAGTAGCCTTCCGGGTGCGCGAATCAAACTTCAAAGGTAAAGGTGGCATCCCTCATCACATTAAAATATTTATACGGCTGAACTGGTAACACTGTCAATAAAATTGTGGGGTATATAATATATGTATATCATCATAAAAAAAAACAAATCACTACATAGTATAAAACAAAGTAGCTTTCTCTGTCCCTATGTCCCTATGTATCATTAAATCTTTAAAACTACGCAACGGATTTTAATGCGGTTTTTTTTAATAGATAGAGTGAATCAAGAGGAACGTTTATATGTAGGTATAATACATGCGTAATATACCGTGCGAAGCCGGGGCGGGTCGCTAGTATTCAAATATATTGTACCAAACCTGCCGGTACGTTTTTTCTTTGTTAGCGGTTGGACAAGCAAGTACCTATGAAAACCCGCAATTTCTTCAGTCTACCCGTGATCATGACGCATGCAACTGTATCGAAATATCGGGAGCTCAATAAAGGTTATCGCGGTTCACATCCCGTTTATAATGTTTCGAATGAACTTAACCGTGAATCATTAAAAACTCTTATGCAAGTACCTATGGTACAAACTTCTGCCATTCGCAAGTTGTCATTAAGTATAAAGTTTACACCCATTGGTCAGGCGTAATAAGGTCACGATCCTCGTCACATTAAAATATTTACGCTGATAATGAACTGGCAACACCGCGTCAGAGTTAATAGGGACGGCGTGAACCGGGTTAGAGTTGCAAACAGTAATTGTTTGCCTCATTGTTGGGACGGGCAAGTATTTTATACCTGTTACTTTGAGGACCGGTATTCTGGTACGCAGCGGAACAGCTATTAGGGAAAATATGAATACTGGAATAGGGTAAGATTAAAGGAGCTGCCTATTAGTACGCACCGGACTCTACCCCTGGTTGTGATCATTTGATAGAACTTTTCAAAATGGCGGGGGAGAAAAATACAGTGCCATGGGAATGCATTCAGGATTTAGAATTGGATCGGCACATCAGCCACGGAGCTGTAATTGAATAGATGACGCCAGTCGACCTACCTTACCTGTTATAAACACGCCATAATTTAGATTTTTTGCCAAAGTTTGAAATTGACTGAAACCAACATAAGTACTAGTTGCCCCGCTGCAGAGCCACCGCAGGCATTTCGAAAAATCCATCGTTGCTGCTAGTTTCCAAAGTAAAAGCAATCTCTAGTCAAAATCCCTTACATGATTGCGACTTCTATTTTTAATGCATTTTTTAGGCCGGCCAACCGCCTTCCAAACTAACACACGACGACGCATTTACGCTTAAACTTTAATGTCTCCATATATAACGATAAATACCTGGAGGGCCGAGCGTAACTCAGCGTTCTCTCACTGAATGAGTCGCCCTGCATACGTTAAAATATCCAACGAAAACCCATGGTTCCAGATTTAACCCCTAGGTCCATCATTGCTTTTTGTCATAGTATAGGATAGAGTAAAACGCTTCCAAGTATCGAAGACAGGCAAGTATTAGTAAGGTATTTGTCCCCTCCCTGCGCCTAGTTCGGTAATTTTGTAAATCTGAGCGAACACGATAATACACATTAGCGCGAACTTTGCTCAACTTTGGAGACTTTGTCGTGCGGTGGCGGTGAAGCTGTTGTCGGAGGTACTTGCGATGTGAGGCCTCTCAGGTGGGAGATATACATACACATACATACACAAATCACGCCTTTATCCCATACGGGTAGACAGAGCCAAAGGTAACAAGACCCAAAGGCCACGTTTAGCTTGCTTATGGGCATAAAGCTGGAAAGGGGAATCAAAAATAAGATAAGGAGGACTTTATTATTAATTTAAAACCTTAACCTCACACCCTTTTCCAGCAAATAAATGTTTTGATTGATTGATTATAACATGATTCCTAACATTTTCGCCTATGCCGAGGCGGAATCTAGTATTTATTGGTACCTAGCTCATGCTCGCGACTACATCGGTTCGAACTTAATCGGTTCAGTGGTATACGCGCGAAGAGGTAACAGACATACTGTACAAAATATTAGTATGGATAGATTGTTATCGATTTTTCTTGTGCCTGTGGATTGGGTAAGGCCTCTCTGAATGTTCCGGCAGGGCTTCTGGTGACGCGGTGGGGCGCCGTCTGCGGCCGACAGACGTCTGACAGCTAGGCTCTTGCGAATGATTGGAATACTTAACTACCCTATCTAAACCATGTTATAAAATTAATCTGGAATGTTCTACAAACAGATAAATTAGGGCGTTGGGACGGGACATGGGTTGGGACCCTTGCTCTCGATCGTATTTAGTGCAACAGGTCTCCTTGACGCGGGGTAGTGCTGCTGGTATTATGGGGGTTTTGAGCCATGTATTGTTCAGGGCGCACCCTGAACAATAGGGGGATTTTAGGAGTATGACGATGCATCGTACTGATGATGATTTGTGTGTTTTATTTAGGCTTTTAAATGAGGCCTGTTGCTGATTATTTTCATGCGGAAGATGTATTGACGAAGCCTGTTGCGGATAATTATATAATTTGAATTTCTAATGAAAGTAAAGTAAAACATGGTAGGCCAGTGGTTTCATCTATGGCCTCTCAAGCTGAAGGTCGTGCCTTTGAAACTGGGATCGGATCTCTGAGTTTTTCAGAATATATGTGCGAAATTTTAATTGAAACTTATCATGAGCTTTTCGGTGAGAGGAAAAATCGTGAGGAAATCTTGCAGGAACACATGCACACCTGCGAGCCAATTCAATGGTGTGAAGTTCCCAGTTCGAACCGGACCCGCGTGGCAACCACCTATAGTCCAATGTTTCTCATTATGAGAGGCTATAGGCTAATAATGATAACAAAAGTTCCTAAGTTCATATTAAAGTTGCAGCATATTGTAAAGCCTAAAGGCGAATCGTATTTTACACATATTGGGTAAACCCAATAGGTGTAAAATACGATTTGGCTCACAGGAGCTTTGACTACACCGAGGACGCCTACACGAGGACTGGGAATAATCGTACTCTGCAATCATACGTAATTATCACGAGAGCGGATTCAGCGAGCAGCGAGAGGCATACACGTTTCAATAACATGCTGAACATAACAACTTGTTATGTGGATATTGCAAATGTTATGCATAATCGTTGTTGAGTGGTTAATGACCCATTAATCTCTCGTATAAGAATCAATAGTGTTGTTGATTCTGGGTAAAAATAACCCAAAATTTCCAAAATTTGGGAAAAAATACATATTGTCATTTTTATTGAAATTCCCCATGGATGGTACCGATTATTTACAGACGGCGCCACTTAGCCGTTCCTCTTTTAGCTTCCGAGAGAGCAGTGCTGTCAACATCAGTGTCAAATACCATTGTGTGCCACAGAATCAAGCAGCCATTTTTTTTAAATTTGTGATGTTATAGATGCCTCTTATCAGCCGTTATGGGGCCGACAATAGACTGAGTAAAATGTTTTTATTTTTTTAAAATATATGGCTCAACGTAAAAATCTGCAACTTTTTTCGGTAGCTAAGGACGGTTATTCATGTCAATAAAAAAATTATCAAGCACTTTTAAAATAATCATCCATTCCCAATTACAATTACTTTCGCATTTAAGAAAAAAAAATATATATAAGAATAATATATATAATATATATTTAATTTTAAGTGATGATGTAATTTTATATTGAATGATCAAATAAACATAAACATAAACATAAACATAAACATAAATTATAAATTAGTATTTATTCTTTCACAGACTTCGCTCGTGGCTACGCCAACATTGTTTACCACAGCGCTACGAAAAACAAAATGCCTTCAATTGTTTCAGTGTGTTACAAAGTTGTATGCGGCCGTTGTGGTGCTATGGTCGCACACTACGCGTTTAGTTGGTACGGAGGTGTGAATAGTTGCACAGTTCTCCGTCGGCAAAAGTAAGTTTGTGCGAGAGTTCGATGACCGGCATACGGGTAATGATGTCCTGGGGCAGAAGCGGGAAACTGTATCGATAATCGTTAATTACGTTGACCGGTTTTAGGATTTTAACTAACGAGCATTAGGTTTAAATTTTTAAGGTATTATCCAAAAACAAATGCTGCGTTTTCAGATGGTAGGATTTTGTGCAAGGTCCGTCTGGATCATTACCATGATCTACCTTGCTAACCGCCAATTGATTAGGACTTGCGCTGGCTGTGCTCCGACGTAGAAAGAAAGACATCCCTTATAAGTTCGCCTTTGAGCACATCTATACTAATATTATAAAGAGGAAAGATTTGATTGTTTGCATTGAATAGGCTTCGAAACTACTGGACCGATTTGAAAAATTCTTTCATCGTTAGAATATTACATTATCTCTGATGAACATAGGGTATATTTGATTCTGCGCGAGCGAAGTCGTGGGCAACAGCTAGTATTTAATATTTTCGTTTTGTGAATTATGTCTGTTTCTTTATAATTGTACAATAAAGCATTTTTTCTTACTTTTACTTCACTTACATCCAATGAAATTACTGGCACATGAGGTATCCCATTTTAGCCCTCTAAGCTGGCAAAGCATTTGCAATCCTCTAGTCACTAGAGTCTAGTGTAGCGAGAGCCCACTTATCATCAGTCACTTGCTTAATTCCCGTCTCTTAAATAAATAAATAAAAGTGTGGAACGGACGCAGACTGAAAATCAGCTATGCAAGTTCCGACCGGCGCTTACGCTAAGCCAAGCGTAAGCCTTTCGCGTCGCTTACCTGGCCTTATACTCCAAAATTCGATTTTCGAAGTTTGTTTCATGCCGATTCGCTCATACTAATAGTCATTAATTTGAGAGTGAGAGGGACGGTATGATCGGATTAACCCCCTGTAATGTGCTGTTTTGTCTTACCTAGAGTAAATAAAAAGTAACGGAGTTCTAACAACAAAATGAAGACGGGTATGACTGCGCCTTGCGTTGTGCTCTTGTGCTTGTGTTAAACTAGTTTGATTGCTGAATTCTGGTTTCACGTGTGTGCGTGCAACTGTGCGCACACAGCGAGGCTTAGTTTTCCGATCTCAATTTGTTATTCGCGGAGATTTGTTTTTATTACTTTTTAAGTCAGAGAGATAAACACATTATAATAGTATTTATTTCTCGTTTGTTTTTATTTCATTTGTATGAAATTTTATTTGAATGATTCCAAAATAAATAAATAATAAATTTGTTTTTATACTTTTTTGTACTTTAACTGGTGCGAGCTTTTTCTGCATCCTGTTTAGTTTATGACTTATTTGTTATCTTATCTCCTTTATATTATTTTCTAAGACGACACACCGTATTTCACTTTTATCCTCCTTTATTTTTGCGTTACTCTAAGATTTTTACTATTCAAAGAAGCTTAATATTTTCCGTGGAACGCGTCCTCGCTCTGTCTGAGACGGGCTTATAGCAAATTCTTTTATACGCAAAGCAGCTCAAACAACCCCATGACAAACTTCAACATTTTTCATAATTTTAAAAATAATATTTTAGGCATTTTTTATCACTTGTCTTTTCTGGCGATGCATGTTATATTTATATTATGTACCTACTGAATTTTAAGTCAATCTACAAGGAACGACTCACTACCAATATTTAAAAGTGACAATTTATTTGTTTATTTATTTACTTTCTTATTTTGCTAATAATATAGGCGTGTATGTCCATTGCACGCTGAAAAAATAATTAAAAATTATAAAAGCTGGTAAGAGCTATTAATCTTCAAAAAATTCTCATCATCATCGTCATAATCAGCCAGAAGACGTGCACTGCTTGTCCGCCTTCCCCAAGGGTTAATTTTTAGGGAGAAATTCTTTTCTCAAAAATTGGAAAAATTGTCCTCATTGTTAGTCCGGGATTTTTCATTTGATGTTAATATCCTTGAAATATTATTATTTTTTTACTTAAAATATGCTTACTTTTGACTTCAATCTCGCGTGATGGAAGGTGAAGATGAGGCCTAAGACGGTACACGTTTGCCTGGAAGGTGTCTGTTCACTTTGGCCTTAAAGATGTCCAGATTATAAAGCGTTCCGGAAAAACTGCCCTCGGCAGAGATTTCCACTCCTTAGCCGTCCGCATAATGAAAGAAGAGGCAAACAATTTGAATTCAATTCAGGGTTCATAGGAAATAGCTAAGATCAGATGCAAACCAGGCTTGTACACGAACAACAGGTACCAATGTACCATCAGCCAAATATGTGGTCTACCACCCTAAGGCTGAAATTCCTTTGCACGTCACAATATATAACGTCGATAAGACAGGGTGTCAACTTGAAAGTTCGACTTTAGCGACATTTTCATTTGATAGGAATATGGATGAAAAGTGGTAGACCACTTATTTGGGCGACCGTACGAGCAAGAAATGCCTAACAAAGACTTGTGATTCGCTTACTATTCGGCGTAATTGCGGTCAAGAGCCTAATATGCACAAAAAAATCTCAAATATTTGCTACTTAGCATTTGCGATTTCGTCGACGTTTCGTTTCATCGAAGCTAGTCACTGCGTTCGGTTTTATGAATAGGGCTTTAGTTCGCCCCCGCTGCTAACTTCAACGTAGAAAATATCACGCGATTTACATTTTGCATTTAGTTTCTGCTGAATACACTGTGAATGAAAATAAGTTTTTGTTTATTATTATTAGTAGGTACATAGGTGCATTATGCACAGCATGATTATTTAAAATGTGATTCAATGAAGAACAGGTAGCCAATGGTTAAATATGTACATAGGTATATCTAATAGAAGACAATATGATGTGAAATTTGTTGTACATATTTTTTAAATTACGCTTGGTAATATTACAATATTTGATATTTGTTTTTTGATCTTACGCGTCGATCACATTCAGCTAGAAGGCTGATTTTCATAATAATAAATAAATAATAATAAATTCTTTATTTGTTAAACAAAGTTATACTACATACAAACACAAACAGCAAAATACAAACTAATACAAGTTTAAATCTAAATAAATAAATCGTCATAAATTTGTTACATTAATGTCAACACTGTTTTTCTTGTCAATGATATAAACTCTTTGCGATTTGTTTATATAATGCTATGTGTTTGTGTTCCTATAATTAAGTAAATGTTAAAGTATGGGAGTTTCAATAAAACTTAAGACAAGCCACACCTGAAATATCTCCTAATTTTTTTCCTAACACTGGGTAAGTATAAAAAAGTATAGAAGTTTTGGTTCCACTTCATTGTAAGAAGACTCGAATTAAATAGATTAACTGTGGCACAGCCTAGCCTCTAAAAAATTTGACACCTTCGTATAACGACCGCGCTCGCGTAACAGACACTCGATACGAATTTATTACCATCACTGATTGGTCATACGAGATGTGAGTTAGATCAGAGCTTACTTAAAGTAGAGTAAACCGCAGTATAGCCGAAGCCAAGAAACTAACTAAAAATGTATCTTAGCTCGCATTTACTTTTGTATTAATAAATGTAATATGAAATCCTAAAAGGGTGCCTTTTCAGGTCGCGTTTAGTTCGATTAGTCAATTCCCACGCGATACAATGCCTGCGGAATACCAGAACCTTTTGATCAGAGCTTCTTTACTAATAAAATATTAATTTCTAAACGACACTGAAAATTAGAACACATAGAAAAATCCGAAAAGTAAAGCTATGGCCGGGAATCGAACCCGGGTCCTCGTCATTCCGTGACGCGTGCTATACCCCTACACCACCCATAGCAGGTGAGTAAGCGTTCGAATTTTTCTATCTATTACTAACTGTCACGTGACCTTGTTACTATAAAAATAAAAATAATATATAATGTTAATAAAATATTGTACCGAAAAATTGCCGGAACAAATATGGATTTACTCTAGCTCTAGTCAATGTGTATCTGGGCCTTAGCTTGAGTGATGTGCCTCTAAGCCCGGGGGAGACGTGGCAAAATGGAATGCTGGCGGGAGCGGGGAACCGGGGCAAAGCGGAGCATTACGCCTAAACGCGTTTAAATTAGCAAAATGGCTGATAAACGCGCTCTGAAGCCTAATGCGCGATTTTTATGGAAAAAGTTTGGTACGCGAGAAAATTTATGATGCGTTACGGTGTTTATTAAATAAGAAACATGATGTTGACGTCGCTGGATACAGCGCTATTTGTTTGCGCAAGGAGATGGCTCATATTCGAGCGTTCTGACCGCTCGGTTCAGACGTCATTTCCTTCCCATTATTAATACCACAATGAAAGGACAAGACGCAACAACTTGAATCAAACAGAGCCATTACTGTCTTACGTTTCCATAAAAATCAATTCTAAGCATCATCTCTTAGAACGCTGATTTTTCTGAACTCGGGAGTCGTTCAAGCAGCATTTCAAAAACGGGATTACGAGGATTTCGAGGATTTCGATATGTATACCCGTCTATCTCCGCGTGTTGTAGTATTTGGCCAAGTTCAATTAACTTAGTTACGGTTTATTTTATCGTCATTTGGTTGTCAGCCATGCATTAGCTAACACTAGGTGTGAACGCACCGGTAATTGGCTGCGCGTGCGGCTATCGGCGGGTGAAGACACGATACCGTGAATACGGCCAAGGTACGCGGCACAAAGATACGCGAAAAGTCAAATTTAGAGTATTACTTAATACCTCTGTAAGCTGATATCGCGACTTTTTGATAATTTTTCGAAATTGTTGAACAATGATTTTTTTTACGTTTTTAACCCAAGGTCCGTCATTTTACACTAATTTCCAAAAACTGAATCTAAATAAGAATTCCATTTGGTTAACGTGACAAAATTTTACGTGAACCGACTGATTAATGCGAGCAGTAGAGGAGAAGATACAGCCAGACATACGGAAGCATTTTTGGCTAAACTGAAAAAAGAAACGCTTCACTCGCTCGTTGAAATTCTGTTGCATGAGACCAATAAACATCTGCGCATTCCAGAGAAAAAGAATCTTCACGACGAAGAGTTCCTTTTTAGGGTTCCGTACCCAAAGGGTAAAAACGGGACCCTATTATTTCCTTTTGATGTATGGTTTCCTAAAAAAGAGGGTGTTATCTATGCGACTGTGTCAGACACTGTTAGAAATCTTCAACTACATTTGGTTAGCGACAGTTTAGTCTTCGCACATTAGCACCAACCGAGCCATCGAGTAAAGGTGCACAGCATGTTAATTAATTAATTATTTAAAACACCCGCATAACTTTAAACACGTGACACTAACACAGGTTACTTCAAAGTTCAAGGGTGTTGGGTCACTGTCTGATGAGTTTCGTAATCGTAACTCAAGAAATAATGTACATTTACATAGTATCCTATCTTTTGAGGAGCAATTCTTTACTTATTTCCTATACAAACCGGCTCAAACGATTTCGTTCAAATTTCTCTAGGAAAATGCATTTTTTCCAAGTTTTGAACACCGCTCTGTCGCCTAGGTACTAATTGACAACATTTCATATTTCTGAGCCTATAATTTTAATGGTTCTCTGTATTTTGTTTGAAAAGATGAACATGCTGTCAGTTAAATTTTTTCGCTAGGGCTCGTATTTAATTTATAATTAATTTATTAATTTATGCTTATTCTAAAAGGGCGTAACTCCAATACTATCACTGAATGCACACTTATTCCTTCGTCTTTTCTCTATAGAAAAAAAATCTGACGTTAATTTCAAATTGTCCATGTCAGGCCCTATTCTCCAATATTCGATTTTCGAGGTTCGCTTCGTGCTGTTCCGCTCATCTAATAGTCATTATCTTGAGAGTGAGAGAGAAGGTATGCAACGAACTTCGAAAATAGAATTTCAGAGTTGCCCCCTTTGTACTTTGAAGTTGTCAAAAATACAAAATTATGATCGCTTATTTTTTCTCGTGAAAAAAGCAAAGGTTTCACCTAAGCTATCCTGTGGTAGTTTTGGTAAAATTAAGACATATTTTAAATTATTTTTTATTTTTTATAATTAGCGATATTAAAATTATATAAAAATATTGCAGTGATCAGGAGGCAAAATGCTTTCGAACCATATATACATTTTCAGGTGTTATAAAAATGAAATGTTGTCAATTGTGAACATACATGTCTATCTCCTACTATCTACTTTGTTCTTTTGTTTCTGTATTGTTTTCTACCGATTTATGGTGTTCAATAAAGAGTATTTGTATTGTATTGTATTGTATCTCTCTCTCCCTCACGACATGTCGACTGCATGCCCTATTACGTTTACGTACGACGTTAACTGGAAGAGATCCCTTTAAGGGATAAGTTCGCCTCCGTACATCTGTTTATCTCATCACCTGTAAAATTAAATGTGTTTTATGTACAATAAAGAGTTATACATACACATACGTTTCCTGTCTTAAGTCAGCGTTTAATCTCCGGCCACTGAACAGTCGCCAGACATGATCGTGTTATTATTTGTGCGTGCCAATACTTGTTCAAAACATTAAAATTTGATTAAGAAAAACGTATTTAACATCAAAGCTCTACTCCAACACGGCGTTGAATTTGCACGAATTTACAATTTAAATGTATTCCGAGGCTGCTACAGTCTATAAAAGTTAAAGTTGATTTACCTTTCGCACAGAACCAATCAGCGAGTCTCATGCTTACCTGAAACGTAAATGAATAATTTGTGTTACAATGCTAAAAGTCTGAATTATAAGTTTTTATGACATGAACATTGCAAGTTAAATTAAGCTTAAGCATAAAAATAGCATTGGTACGGGCCGGCATCTAAAATGGAAGGAAAAACGGAGAGGCTAGCCCAGGAGTGGGACAATACGCCATATTAAGTAACGAAACGTGACCAAATACAAACAGACTTTGCTTTCTAACAAAAATACGATGTAAATATTGATCCCACTACCTCTGAACTGAATGAAATTATGTCGTCAATTAGCTTAAAAAAAACAAAACTCCGAGGGACTGACATTATTTTTATGGCTCAATATACCTCATATGGAGCCTTCGTAACATTAACCACGCTCGGTTGAGCGCAGCCTTCAGTACTGGAATTTATTCCTACGTCTTACAAGAGATTGGTCAATGAAGCATTGAGAGAATTCATTCACTTTGGTGGTAACAATCGATTGGCTGATGTGTCACAGTAAATAGTAACTTACTGTCACACTCAGAGACGCCAATATTAGTTTAACATTCATAAATTTATGACACACGTTTAGGAAAGAGGAGAGTATAGCGATTTTTGACACAAACAATAAAAAAACAATTTTCATAGTACGAGTAGCCCCAGGTCTAAAACTGTCCCTGGGTCTGTGAACTGTAAGTTCGCCTTTGTACCACTCTCTGCCAATATTGTATTTTTTTTTTGTTATGTGCAAAAAAGAGTTACTAGAGCCTGGCAAACGAAGGCGTGACCTGAGAAAACGCGGCAAATTCAAAAAATTTACATGTGGTATTACTAACTGTTTTTCATTTCGCAGATTCCTTTAATATCTTCAAGATTATCATCAACGGTATCATCATCATCATAATTATGGTCAATATCTAAATATATAAAAGAAGAAACTGACTGACTGACTGACTGACTGACTGACTGACTGACTGACTGACTGACATATCAACGCACAGCCCAAACCGCTGGTTCTAGAGATTCCAAATTTGGCACGTAGGTTCCTTATAAGGTCTAGGGGTGCACTAAGAAAGGATTTTTCAAAATTCGACCTCTAAAGGGGTTAAATGGGGGTCCAAAGTTTGTATGGGGAAACAAGATTAGTTAGACTATTTTATTCGAAACTTCACAGGAGTAATCCTAACGTTAAATGAGTAAATACCTGTTTCAGGTTTTTTGAAAATTCAACCCCTAAAAGGGGATAGGGGGTGACAAAGTCTGAAAATCAACGTGGGTATTATTATTATTGTATTATAGTGGGTAGTATTGTTTGTACGGTTTATCGGGTCGCTGATTACGAAAACAACAACACACATACCTACCTGACACACACACACACACACACACACACACACAAATTTCCACGGGAACGGGAAAAAACGGGATTTATTATATTCGTTTCCGAGTGACCCTATCAAATTTCGTACATAAGTAGATGATTACAAAACTAAGAAAATAATTTCAGGATTTTTGGAAATTCTCACGGGATAAGGAAAAAACGGGATTTATATATTCAGTTCAACGAAATCCTATGAACTATAATTACTAGACTTCAAATTTGGCATAGAAGTAGGTGATTTTAATAGTAAAAATTAGTTTTAAGGATTTTCGAAAATTCCAACAGGATAAGGAAAAAACGAGATTTATATTCAGTTCTACGGGATCGAATTTTCGTTTTAATGATCGTAGAAAACTGAAATTTGGCCTTCAGGTTCCTTAGGGAGTATAGGGGAGCACTACGAAAGGATTTCCCAAAATTCTGACGGAAATGAACGGGAAAAAACGGGATTTTTTGTCATACTGCAGTGCCGGTTGTAGAAAGCTGAAATTCGACATGTAGGTTGCTTGGGTAGTGTAGAGAAGCATTTAGAGAGGACTTTCCAAAATTCCCACGGGAACGGGAAAAACTGGATTTTTCGTTTTACTGGTCGTAGAAAGATGAAACTTTGCATGTAGGTTGCTTGATGAGTGTAGGGAAGCACTAAGAGACGATTTCCTGAAATTCCCACGGGAACGGGAAAAACGGGACTTTTCGTTTTACTGGTTGTAGAACGCTGAAATTCGGCATTTAGGTTGTTTGGAGAGTATAAAGAAGCATTATTAAGAGAGGAATTTCCAAAATTCCCACGGGAACGGGAAATAACGGGATTTTTCGTTTTACTGGTCGTAGAAAGCTGAAATTTGGCAAGTGGGTTCTTTAGGGAGTGTAGGGAGCATTAAGAGAGCATTTCACGAAATTCTTACGGGAACGGGAAAAAAACGGGATTGAAATACTCCTGGTACACACAAGCGAAGCCGTGGCCAAAAGCTATTTGTCAATAAATGAAGTCTACGCGGACGAAGTCGCGGGAAAAAGCTAGTATCAAATAATCAGCCAACAAGGATTAATATTACATAGTCATAGGTACTAACCTAAAAAATCCGACATCGCATGTAAACATTTTTGTTTCTCTTGGAAAACAACTTCTTTCTCCTCTTGTTTTTGCTTGAACTTACTGATCATGGTATGTAGCAGCTTTCGCACATTAATTTTTATTGTTTTACACATATATTACGGCAATTATAAATGAAAAATAATTGAGTTCACAAAATACTGACAAGACTTTGACTTGCCTTTGACAGAGAAATAATGTTGCCATATTAAAACTTGAAAAAAAACCAGGTCACGCTTTTGTTTGCCAGGCTCTATACTTTACTATACTGTCAAAATTGCTGTTCGAACGAAGTCCTACTAGTCGAAAAATTAGTAAAACTAACAAAAGAATACAACAGCAGCATATAAATAGTTAATTGTATACCGTAACCTGTATCCTACCGACAGCCACCGAGCAGAGTATCCACACATTGCGTAAAAGCCACTTAATTTTTATGAACACCACCAACGTTTCTCGTAATGGATTTAATGTACAGTTTTATTAACAGTTCATTAGCGTCAGAGTGACGGGAGCATTGAATCATTGTAACAAAGAGTGTAAAGAATACTCTCGACTCGACGTTATCGGGGGTCGGAGTATTCACGGCTGGTTGCCAAGTCAACAGTATTGAATAATATCCTTTTAAGGAGATTAATACTTCACACAGGCCTAAAGACACGGGAGGTCGCGAAAGTAGTAAATATGCAGTGATTGTAAGGATTTCTCCTGTTAACAAAAGGATGAACGTAATCGCGTATATGTCGGGAACGATCCGACAAGATTTGGTTTATTTCGGAAGACCTACCAGCTAATCAGCAGTGTGTAAAATATTAAAGATTTCTTTGTAGTAAAATGGAGCCAAATTCTTAGTTAGACCCCTACTAACACATTGGTGTAAAATGCATTAAGTTCCATGCAGTGTAGGTATTATACGTGTCGTGTGATGTGTGTACTAATCATACTGACAGACCGATAAAAAATTTCAAACTGTGGTTTTGGTTTCTGTGTCTTTAATAAAGATTACCTACTAATATGGGGGATATAGGCAGTTTTCTTAAATATTTATAACTAGCTATTGCCCGCCGTTTCGCTCTAGATTCAGTTTTTTTTCTTGGATATTTTATTTTATGTAAACGTTGTCGTGGCGATAAACCAATTTGGTACAGTCGTTCGGAAGTTTTTTTTTTATATATATATAAGAGGGGGCAAACGAGCAGACGGGTCACCTGATGGAAAGTAATCACCATCACCCATGGACACCTGCAATACTTGGGGAATCACAGGTGCGTTGCCGAGTTAGGCGCATACACACAATTCGACGATTCATTTTTATTTATTTAGATTTGCAAATATCGTTCTGTTACAAATTTATTATTATTGTATGTATGGGTTTGTCTGTAATACTCATTGCCGTATTTTTATCTGCACTCAGTGCGCAATCAATCACTCAACCCAAACATTTTGTCGCTCTCATGTAGCCTTTTCTAGATAACCTAAATCGCTCGTCGAAGTAATTACCATACTAACCGCCGTTTACCCAGTAATATTCATGCTAATGTAAACTTTGCCCGTAACTTTAAAGGCCATTATAATTTCAACGAAACCTCCGGTCATCCGCGTAGATTTCCGTGCAAATTGAGTCATACACGAAATTTATGCGATGTCCATTTTCACAGTACGTCGCCTCTCCAATTACGCCCCCATACGAATAAATAGATACCTACAGCGTTATATGAAGGTTACGAAATGTTCTGACGTCCCGAATTTGTTGAGGTTTTCATACGAACATTTCCTCGTGCCACCACATCAGAGTGCTGTTTAATAACAACTGCTTTCAAGTAATTGGGAACAATTACTTGTGTCTTCGACCTTCGTATTAACGTTTAGGGAGGAACAATATAATATCAATATTTATTTTACCAAGCCCCAAAAAAAGTCGTGGTAGCTTAGTGACACAGCCTCACAAGCAGGAGATCGTGCATTCGACCTCTTATGTTTTTTTCAGACAGTGTACATACATACATAAATCACGGCTTTATCCCTTATGGGGTAGACAGAGCCTAAGGTAACAAGACCTAAAGGCCATGTTTAGCATGATTGTGGGCGTATAGCTGGAAAGGGGAATCAAAATAGTAATGGGTTCCTAGCCGCATCGCCTATAGCATCATCCCTAAGATTTTCGCCCTAGTGTGTCACTACAGATAATATGTACATAGTTAAATATTCATAACGTGTCTATCGCTTCGCACAAAGTTTCACCAATATCTCTCGCATGCTCGAAAAATTTGCAGCAACTAATTAGCCCTATAAATAAATTTAAAGTAAATGAAGTCTAAAAGCCCTTTGATAGCAACGTTATTGCCAGCCATGACCTTCCGGTCAACCGCTATTGGTACAAAATATGAATATAAAAGTTATAAACCTAAACAAAACCAGGCCAAATTGCCAAGCCCTAGCGTCCTACACAGAAACGTCTCGTTGTGTTAATTGCGAGCTCACGGGGTGTAATCATGGGAGCGCCGCCGCGGCGCCGGAGCGCCCCAGCGCCCGACTGACGTGGAAGGAGAAAACACTTGAAATTCACGCCTACGACACTTCGGTCAATATGGGATAATCGACGCGTTTTATACAGCTTGACGTATATTCATTTATAATATTGTAATGACATGTAATTTGATGATCTAAATTGGAAGTGTCGCTAGGCATGTTCATTTATAAGAGACACCAATGACGTGACAATGACAAACACATGAAGGAAGTACAATTAGGTATTCCTCATATGGGCCTTACCATGACGTCGTAATTCCGACTCAGTTCAAGTTTTAGCTGTCACTTTTAATATGAATCTGACAGCGAGCAAACCTAAACTGAAATGCATTAAGACGTCATGGCACAGAATATATAATAGTACTAACGTACAGAATGGCCACGCTCCGCCCCGCACCTATTCGAGTTACCCCACCCCTCAAGCGCAGTCTGCCGGAAAGCTGCTGGCAACTAGTAGGGCTCGCGACGCGATGTATGTCGGCCGCACGTCACAAGTTCGGGAACCTATCCTACCTACTTCATTTTATAAAACATTAGAAAATTAATGCTTTCTGAAATTATCGCGATTAATATATGAAATAACTACAGAATCATTCGCTTAAGTTTGTTGTCGTACATCTATTGTAATTGAAAATAAATGCTTAAATACACAGACAGACACATTTTAAGTAAGTTTAAATAAATAGATAACGATTAAGTACACTTATTTGCACACAACATCTAAGCCATATCTTTAGTATATTTATGTCATTGGTAGTACTTATAGTACTAGGTTTTTGCGATAGACAGCCCTGTGTATCTTACGCACACATTGACGCGTGTACAGACGACGTCGTGCCTGTGTTCATTTCAGAACGCGGATTTTGTACGTCGTGGCCGCCGTGTGGTCATGGTACGGCTCCTGATCGTAGAAGTGAACATGAAACTGTAGCACTATCCTATCACTATCTGGTACACGTATAGTTGACCAACCAACAGGGTAAGGTCAACAAGCAATATGAGTTTGAGTTTGGAGCTTAACCTTAGACATTAATGGGAGGATATTGGGGAGTCAGATTACAAACAGGTCGCGTTGCTACCGTGTTGGTTTAATGAAGACGAAAAAAGATTAATCCAATCCAATTAAAGAAATAAGATCATCAATACCTATAATGAAAGACGGGCCACTTCTTTAAGATTAAGAGAGACGATATAAAACAAACAGTTTTATTGCTAATAAACCACATACCTAATCCTACTAATATTATAAATGCGAAAGTTTGTGACGATGTGATGATGTGACGATATGATGATGTGAGTGAGTGAGTGTGTATGTTTGTTCCTTCTTCACGCTAAAACGACTGGACGGATTTGGATAAAATTTGGAACGGAGATAGCTGGTACCCTATATTAAAACATAGGCTACTTTTTACCCCGGAAAATCCATAGTTCCAGGGGGATAGCCATAAACATGTCAATTGCTAGTTCTACGCAGACGAAGTCGCGGGCAGAAGCTAGTAAGCATTATAATCTTTATTAACAGAAATCAATTATTATCAATTACTCCATTTTAGACCTCATCTTCGCTTAAATCAACAGGCGCCAGTAATGATTTCGGTTCACGGGAATAGACCTATGCGAATTATCCGATTCAATTAATTATGGATCGGCAATTATACGACTCGACGCCGATGGCACATTTTTTATAATTACTCGTAAATAACATAATATCAATTGTACATTTTAACCTCTATTTGTCCATGTCCCACGCTAAACTCGTACGTAAAAAAATAAATAAGGCTGTAATTTCCAGCCAGTTCTCAATATTCACTGTAATGTGTCACAGAAATGTCTCGATATTCGCTGTAAAATCGACCAACCACCCAGCGTCCAACGACTGATTTCAAAGGTTTAATTTTTAACAAAACAATGTATATGTTTTCAGTTCAGATCATCCGTCGTATACCCTTTCCTAAATTAAACATAATATCCGTCACGGCGGATGAATTAGGTCGTGACGTGGTTGTCAAGTGGCATGATGTCATCCACGTTAAACTTATCATCGATAAAGCGGATCAATTTCTGTCGACGCCCACTGACCTGACAATATTCTGTACCTAGGTAGCAATAAGCCCTAGACTTAGCTTATACCGTGACATGTTATGCTTTATTATTACTCTCTCCACTTTGATAGTCAAATGATTTGCGCACCACCACCTAAGCTCTGCTTAACCTAGCTATTTCTTAATTGCTTCTTGGGTTCTTTTGTACAAGACAAGTTCTTAGTAATTTAATTGTAAGTTTTCATTCATGAAAATAGTTACACCTTTGTGAAATTGAAATTAAATGTTTAATACATAGCAAAAACACATATATATACTAAAAAAATTAATTGAATCAGGCGTCACTTTACGGAGGTCCATATTATTACTATTAACTAAGGGTTCAAACTAAACGATTTAAAAATAAAACAAAAAATATTCAATAACAAAAACTTATTTGGACATAAATTTGGATAATTCACACGTCTCCTTGAATTACCGAAGTGCGCAATTCCGAGCAAACATTTGACCAACTGTGCAAATTTACGAAGCATTTTGTAAAACGCATTATTTAAACTTGACTAACAACTGTTAGTTGCAGCTATGCGTCCAATAATCATTTAATTTAATGTGTGTATTAAATTTGTATGGATCCTGAATTTCACTTAAACACATTTTTTTGTACTTAACTATTAATATGTTATGGAATTGTCTTTAAACCTTTTACGATTTTTATAAGGTGCATTGGGGTAAATTCGAAATTAGGGAAATTACAAAATTAAAAAAATGCGTTTTAGGTAAGCGTTGGCTGATTATGTGATTGTTCCCCATGTAGTATGTTTCCACGATTTTCCAAATTTTCCCATTTTCGCCGCTGAAATTACCCCAATGCGCTATACAACAAGGAAGGCAAACGTGTAAGTGGGTTACCTGACGGTAAGCAATCACCACTGCCAATGGACATCCGCACTATATCCAATGATTGTTCTTTTAACTTGATGCCTAATTTGAATTACAAAATATTAAACGCTCACTGCCGACGGTACCAGTACCATTAGGCATCGATGCACTTGGGACTAAGGATACGGAAAAAGTATCGGCACATTTTGGCGGCGTAGTTTTCCTTTCAATACCGATATTTTAGTAATCGATACTTCTCTAGTAGGTATCAACCTCTTGAAAACTGAATACGAATCGGACACATAGATACCTACGCTTCAGACAGATAAAGGATACAAATAAATAAGTACAGAAGTATAACACATTAAACTCACGACACCCCTCTTTGAGGTTTCATTGAGGTTTAAAAATAGGAATACTATGAATAATTCTGTAGAAAATATAAGATGTAAGCCCATAATAGGCTTATTTTCTATTAGATTTTAAAACTCGCTATGTAGATACGTTTTCTTTGTGCTGGAAAGAAACCATGGCAAATATTGAATTCTACCGAGAACAGCATTCGTTTTCAGGAAGTAAGACTAGTGTTTGCCAACCACTCGGCTCTACAAAGGGGTCCGAAGGATTCTAACATTCTGCTCCAGTCTAGGGCTCTTGCTTGGCAAACTTGAGAAATTAAAGCAAAGGATTTATTATAAGGGTTCTATGATGAACTCGGTATTCGTGAAACGTATTTAGGGTAACTTACCTTTTCCAAAGGGTGTCAAAGGTTTGGCAGCCCTTGGCCTTAGACACCAGCAACCCTAAAGAGTTGCTTACGCGAAATGCCATTTTTTTTGCTAATTATGCCCTTCACAAAGGAACACGACAGCACAAGGGCTTGAACCAATTGGCCGTTAGTTATCCGATAGCTACGACGCCGTGTCAACTTTCTGAACGCAATCCACTATTTACTTAATTACTTTTTCCTGTAATTGAAAATATCAGTCTTTTAACGCCAAATGAAAGTATCGCCTAACTGTGTGTTACTGTGACTTCAGTTTTATTTGTGTTTTACTGCTTATGAATTATCTACCGATATTGGTATTGATGATAAAATAATAATGTAATACCGATATTTAGATATTTAGGTACTTAAAATATAATATATCCGTCTACATGTGATAGTGTCACAAAAAACCCGACAAATCAACAAGCAAACTGTCTCATTTATGACATTAGTAGGCTAAGAAGATATGAAATAAAATCAGTAGGTATATGTGGGTAAATTACATAGATATCAACCAAAATAATTTGCCATCATCTGGCGAGTCCCTCAGGGCCGGGTGTAATGGAATGGCCGTCACATTATGTCCGAGAGACAGACGCGAGCAGCGAGGTACCTATTAGAATGTCTTGTGACAATGCCGACAAAAGTTTCCGGCATTATTCATAACGTGTGGTACCTTACCAACGTCTGTTATTATTATTAAAATAAAGGTGTTTCCACTAAGTCGGAAAACGGCGAAAACATGCAAAATTGACAAGTCTAATTAGACTTTCAACTAATTAGTTGAAATCCTCAAGTCGCACCGCTCCCTTGTAATAGCTGAGAATCTGTAGAAGGTTCAGGTATAAGGACGATATACTTTAAAAAAATATGATCAAGGCAAAGCATTAGGAAAAGAAAAATAGAGTACATTGCGAATCACACTAAACATTTATAAATAAAACTTTATAGCAAAATAATATCATGATTGTGTTATAAAGCAACAGTTTTAACAGCCCTTAATTCATACGCTTGTAGAGTAGGCTATCTAGATTTAGAGCGGCGCGACGCGAGGCGCCTCGGTAATCCAGCGGCGCCTAGCAACCAGACAGCATTATATATCTACCAGATATGCCTACCTATCTGACAGATTAGCGTTCACTGCCCACAAGAGACCTCTTTTGTTCAATTATTTTCTCGTTTCATGGACAAGTAAAGAAATCTAGTTAGGTAAATGTTTGTAAGTTTAACATTATTACCGAGCTTAATTGTACAAAAATGAAAATAACAAACATAATTGTGAAACCCTCGGAATATTTTACAGGGAGTTATTTTTCTTTGCAACTGAATATTCACCGATTTTAAAATCACAGAGATAAATTCACGTAAGCATTTACCTCGTAAATCATTAATCACTTTCCCGCGCACGTCCTATATAAATTCAAATTCGATCTTCCAAAGCCTTCCCAGTTAAGAGCCGCAAAAAATCAGCTAATGAATAAATAAGTCTGATGATTAATTTCGCTAACAGTGTTACAGGCGCCCACGGGAACACGCCGCCAAATTGCCTCCGGATTTTGCACCGGGAAAATGTCGATTCTTATTAATTGTTTTATTTACATTTTCTCGTTATTTATAAGCATTTTTTCTAAATAACGCCTTAAAAGTAATATTGGGGGATCAAAACGTTCTCCTGTTTACGCTGTCTTTTTAATACGGCTCTTTATTCGACGCGTGATTGACACGACTTTCATCTTGGATCTCTCCTCGACAATAGCGATTTGTTATACCTAATTTGAAATTAGTTTTTTTTAATGAAACGTATTTTTTAATCCCGTTTTTAACGCCCTTGTAAATAATAATTGTAAATCGATTTCAGTTGTCTTTCTTAAGTGTTTCATCTATCTATCTTATATAGGTCCCTATATAAATAAAAATGAACGTTGCTAAGCGCAAAACTCGAGAACAGTCGGACCAATTCATTTTTTTTTTTCATAAATGTTCCTTAAGTTCCACGAAATGTTTTAATGGAGTAGGGAGTTAAAATAGGACGGGGGAAAATCCACAGCTAAAACTATAAACAGTATAACTATAACTGCACTTCTAACTGAACTAATCGTTCTATCAAATATTTACCAAATAATCGCATCCCTTTACAAATTGGAATCAGAAAACTTTTAGCGAGTTGCTCCTCGGGGATTTGGCTTTGCTTTGTTTTGAAACATGTCGCAAATGAAGGACGAATTACGAACCGCTTAGGTACTGGCGGCTCCAGGTGCCCTCAGTGAGAATTACAGAAAACAAGAACATATCTAGGTAGGTACAGTAACATTACCGAATGTAAGTATTTTTTTCCTCGTGATCTAGGAACCACGTTTCTTTAGCAGATTAGGTCCATATCCACACAGGTCAATGGGTATTATTCGCACATATAAGTTTGCATTTGTGAAGTTCTCAAATGTGTACGAAAAACGTGTTCGTGTAATAAAACGAAGTAAGTAGGTACTTTTCAATTTCTTTCTGTTTTTTCTGTGCAATTTTCTCGGTTTTACAACAATTTCAGTTTAGTATCAATTATTGCTTTACGATTTACTCTACCTAAACAGATTTATATGGGGAGTGTGAATGGGTGCGTTGGGAGGGGAAGGCCTAGGCGGACGTACCATGATCAAATTGGGGACGTTTTGGAAAAAGGCCAGGTCAAGAGTACGCGAAAGAGGTATGTCAGGATCGTAGCAAGTGGAACATAAAAAAAAAAAAAAAAAAAAAAAAAAAACAAGTAGTCTGCCTACCCCTGTGGGAAAGAGGCGTGACAATATGTATGTATGTATTTACTTTAAGAGGGGTGTTATAAGTTTGACGTTGAAGTGTGTGTCCATGTGTGGTTTATGTTTAGTGTGTGTGTGTGTGTTCCGTCTGTGACATCGTACGTAGCTCTCCAGCGGATGGACCTATTTCGATGCGGTTTCTTTCGTTCAAATGCCAGTTTCCTTGCGGTGGCTTAGCTATATTTGGTAAAAATAAAAAATTGTCCGCGGTATTCGGTAACGGTCAGTGGTATTAAATCAAAGATAACAAGAAAATGCAGAACGTTTTTTTGCTATCCGTTGGCCAGTACTTTTAATTTGTCGATCAACTTTGAACAGCTTCCGAGGCAATCAAATCTTCCCTTCCGGCTTCTCTTGTTTTGTACTCAAATTACGTTTCACCCGCTTCTTACGGTCATTTGTCAGGCGGTTATACGTGACAAGCATAACTCGGCAGCTGTAATTAATGAGCCAACAGTTTAAACTGTCCCTTGCTGATGCCAAGAGTTGAAAAGAGAGGTTTGATAAGCGTAGGCGTTGATGGATGGACAGTTTTCAAAAGATTTTAGATCTAAAGGTCGCTATTTATAGCTATGAAAGGTTGAGTGGACCGTTTACGTGGGACGCAAATCTGCACTTAGTTTTTGATGTACGTGAGATTTATATTTAATACATTTGTGAGAGCGAGAAGCCACGGCATGCATTGTTTTGATTATAAAAGTCAAAGTGTGGCGAGGCGGGACGCGCTCCAGTGAGGGCAGTCTCTCCACAACAGTCACCCGTGCCAAACGTGCACACTGAGTGATTCCTTAATTATTGTCTTACTCTGAAGACATTCTTTGTTATTCATTTAATACAGCAGCGGTGGGATCAGCTCAATAAGCTTCCTTTAACTTCAAACTTAATGGCCACTTCACAAGAAAAATAATATTTTGTTTATGTTAGAGTTCCGTTGAATATTAAGTTGTGTGATAAATCCAAGGCCGGGTTACGGAATGAAAATTGCGGCATTTAGTCATCTATAATTAAAGGGATGAGCTTTAGCTTGTTTGTTCATAATCAAACGGCTCCTTGAGTAAAGTGAGCATTTATGATTTTAATTTACATGCGTTAGTTGACAGTGTGCGGATTTTTTTTGATTAAAAAGAATATTGCCGATAGTTTGAAAATAAAAATAAAAAGGAGATCTCTTTACCTGTTTAACTGGTATGAGTGCTGTGATTTGTTACTTGTTAAAGAAACTTGCAACTAATGATGATCATAAAGGTATTCATGCAAAACTTACTTTTGTTATAGGGAAATCCCGTCTTTTGCCCTTTGACGTCATCTTAAGGAGATACATTTTCAAAACCCTTGACTTTGTTCTTACTTTTAACAATGTAGGGGCAATTATAACCCGTGATGTCAACATCAGTATTTGTCAATTGCATAACTCCGACCTAAAGTTTCAATACAGATTTGAAAGCTGATTGTGACAATAAATAAATTGAAATGCATCTTAAATAACCATAGTGGTAACTTTGGAACCGGAACCCAATTGAATTCTCACAACTGTTAAAACCAGTGAAATGAAAAAT
Source organism: Pandemis heparana (assembly GCA_963854515.1). NCBI lineage: Eukaryota > Metazoa > Arthropoda > Insecta > Lepidoptera > Tortricidae > Pandemis > Pandemis heparana. Next base: position 12,195,565 of record OY978011.1, on the reverse strand, counting down.
TAAACTAAAAATCCGGACAAAATTGTGCAAAGACAGCCACATCGTTTAGTGCTTTCTGAGTGTAAAGTTTTGCAAACGGTAATAGCCGATCTAGAATCAAAAGGATATTATTCGTGAAAGTGCCTTATAATTTAAAAGAAAGGTGGCTCTGATTCACCGTGCATAAATTATATAGACCTAAACTCCAACACTGTGCCTGATAGTTACGTAAAAGACACCTTTGGCAGGCAGGTTATTTTTCCAGTTTAGACATGGCCTCCGGATTTCGTCAGATACAAATGGCCTCTCAGTGGCTTATAAAAAAAAAGAGCATTTATTACCGTGACGGTACATGTGAATGTATCAAAATGCCTTTCGGTTTATGTACTGTACTGCTCCTGTGTATTAGAGAGCAATAAATAAAGCTTTGGGCGAACTTGACAGATGAGATCGCACTCGTTGACGACGACAACTCGTGGACGACGTATTCGTTTTTGTAATAAACAAAAGAAAGAGTTTTTCGCAGCCTAGAGCAGGTGCTGACCGCTTTAAATAATGAGGGAATGGGCATAGGAATCATGTTGTGGGCGATGCGGCTGGCAGCCCAACGCTGTTTTGATTCTCCTTTCTACCTGTGTGCTCACGGTTATGCTGAGCGTGGCCTTTGGGTCTTGTTGCCTTGGGCTCTGTCTGCCCCGTGGGGGTTGGAGGCGTGATTTGTGTGTGTGTATGGTTTTTCATTGAATTGGAAGAAATGATCTTTTCTAAAAACATCTGTGAAGTTTAGGCTATGTTATTAGCAACATCATCATTCGAATAAATTCTAAAAGGATTGACGCCCTGGCTAAAAGCCCTTGCCAACACACGTTAAAGAGTTGCGAAAATTTAATGGTTTAACCCAGGATCGCGAAAGTTGGCGCAACATGAAGGAGGCCTACGCCCAGCAGTGGACGGACAATGGCTGTAGATAGATGGATAGAATGGTTTAGCAGCTAGACCATGTAGGTAAACTTGCATTAAATGGGTAGTCCAGACTACTTTGGGAACCACTAGTCTAGGTTATTTTAGAAAAATTGTGCCTAATTTTACAACACTGATAGCGCCGCTATACGATGTAAAAAATAATAATAATGAAAAATTGTGTTGACAGACAAACACACGAAAGCTCATTATGTTGTGATGGAATATTTAACTCTTACGCCTGTCCTACAGTTATGGAGGGATTTTGTTTCAAAAGGACGAAAATCAGGCGAAAGTTGTTGGTAATTTTAGCCCAGGTATGATAGAAGTGGAAAGTAGATAACATAGCTTACTTAGCTTAGCGTAGAAACATTTAAGACATTATTTGTTTTTTTTTTTTTTTTTTTTATGCGAATAGGAAGGCAAACGAGCAAGTGGGTCACCTGATGGTAAGCGATCACCACTGCCCATAGACACCCGCAACCCCGGAGGGATTGCAGATGCGTTGCCAACCTAGAGGGCTAAGATGAAATGCCTCTTGTGCCCGTAATTTCCCCGGCTGTCTTACTCTCCACACCGGAACACAGCAGTGCAAGCACTGCTGCTTAGCGGCAGGATTTGCGAGTAAGATGGTGGTAGCTATCCGGACGGACCTTGCACAAGGCCCTACCACCCGCATATTTGGGGTAGAATTTAAAGTCGTGACTGATTGTGACGCTCTTAGAGCTCTTATTACTCTTGCCTAGAGAGTTCACCGTTGGTGGGTGTATATCCAAACGTGTAAATTTGAATTAGATTACCGAATGAGTGATAGACAGCCCCATGTGGATTATCTCAGTCGCAATCCTATTAATGAAAAATTTGTAAAATGTGTTGTGAATTAGTCAAGAATTAACTGATATTCACTGAATCGTAAAGTCTGGTGAAAACAACACCATAGACTCGAATATAACTCTTTACACTTTAAAGGACAATCTTCAGCATAAAAACTTTCGAGTGGACAATAAAACTTTTGGTAGTCATCCACAAAAATGAGAAAACTTTAAATAAAGTTAAAGAGAATTCTAATTAGTTTCCGAACATGACTTCGTGTTAGAAATTACGTCGACTATTCTCTCTTGTGAATATCATAAAAAAAAAACATCTGGCAAAACAAGCAAAAAAAAAAGGGCCAGTCGGCACTACATCCCATTGAAAAGGTCGCTGAACCTTTTCCATAAAACTAATTCAAGTTGTTTCAAGTGATAAACTAACAGGTAGACGGACGATTTTATGAAGGATACGTTGTTGCAATTGTAGACCCTTTTGCTAAATACTGCTTATTATGAAAGTTTGATAACTAAACCTCACGATGAGTTGGCGTGCGATTAACCTAGAATCTATTTTGAAACACCTAAAGAAAATAAATCGGACAAAAAAGGTCCATAGAATTTTACTAAATTGCCAGTGGTAGGTAGCCGAGCTAACGGACAAGTAGAACGCAATATATCGGTTCTGACTAATTGTTTCTCAATCGCCGAAAATCACGATAACAAATCATGAAAGTCAGTTCTAGGTGAAGTGCAGTAAGCCTTCAATTGTACGGTATCGAAAGCTACAAGCAAAAGCCCTTTACAATTATTAATTGATTTTAGCTCTGAAAATGATACTTTTAATCTCACAGACGTAACACAGGAGGCGAAGGATAGGATGGACGAGCAGGCTTCCATAAATAAAACACTTTATGATACAAACAAAGTAAAAATCTATCCTTTCGCTGTTGGAGACTTAATTCTTGTTCAAAAGAAACCACGAATAGAAACAAAAAAAAGCCTAGTCAAAAGTTCAGTGGACCATGTGAAATTGTTAAGATTTGCCAAAATGAACGTTATATTGTGAGACCAATATCAGGTGGCAGGGAACAGTACGTATGTCATGAAAGGCTACGTAAATATCCTTCTAACCTGCCAGTTTTGTCTGAATGTTTGAGTAACGCGCTCCAGTGAGGGCAGTCTCTCCACAACAGTCACCCGTGCCAAACGTGCACACTGAGTGATTCCTTAATTATTGTCTTACTCTGAAGACATTCTTTGTTATTCATTTAATACCTCTAGGTCAATATCCGCGTATTTAAGTCTTTCCCCGACATATTTATGTTTGTATGTTTTGGATCAGCGCAAAATTGAAGTTCGATTTTGTTGGTTAAAAAATGGTTATAAATATCGTAGGACAATTTACACCAATTGATATTTATTCTAGTGCCAGACTAAACTTAGTACATATTTTATTAACTATAGGTTTTAATGCATGATACCGAGTTTGGTCACAGTCACGCCTGATAAAGATAAATAATACATCCAATACAATACAACAACAATACAATACAATACAATATGTACAATATGGATCATGGTTATCTGAAATAAAAACTTTTTTTTTTTTTTTAATACTAGGTAAGTTTGCGTAATATTAGTTATTTAGTTAAATTTTGGGAACTAAAAGTTATCTAATCTCCTCCTTCATTCAGAGTGCAAGTTTGATAGCATCGTTCATCCGAATCATACTTTTTTTTGTCAAGACGTACATTTTTCTGTAACAGGTTTGTAACTTTTTACGAATGAGAGGAATTAGCGTTTGCTATTAGTCATAACTATTAATGCTGAATAAAAATGTGATAGCTTGTATTCGGGTGGATTTTTGACGTTGTAATTTGTGTGCCATGCTTTTTGTATTGCACACAAATTACAATGTCAAAAATCCACCCATTCGCAACTTCCACAAATATTTTTTCTTAGAAATAGCCAAGTGTGTTTCTGAAATCCCGAATCCATAATGTGCTGATACAAACTACGCTGTACCACATAGAGTTATGCCGCAATGCCGCATGCCATATCTGTATAACCACTGCGGAGCATGAAATTGAAATGAAATGAAAATATTTATTTTGCAAGAACTACAGGGTGTTACAGGTATTATAATAAGTAAGTATAACCATACCCCATAATTACTTGTGTAAAATGTAATAGCCGTTTCAAGTATAGGAGAAAAAATCTCCGTTTTCGTTCCATCACTTCATTCATGCAAGTTCTATACCCACTAGGCTTTCCGAAACATTTTTGAGACAACGCCAGTTTTCTTCCTTATTCCCGAATATGCCATGTTAGAATTTTTCTTTTAATTATTTAACAAGATTCCATTAAGAATGATTCCCTTGTGACTGAATAATAAGTAACACCATGAACAATAACAACGAAAAACTTGCAGAACCAATTTATAACATTGTTCGCAGAAATTTTGGAAAATGTTGTATGCAGAAATCATAATGATTATTAAAAAAAACCATTGTGATTAAAATCTAAAATCGATGCCATGGTTCCTCAGAACATTATTCTCCTAACTCTTATAGTTTTTGATTTCTCCCTAGTGACCTATTTGGATTTATCACCCTGTATACCACAAGTAAACGCGTCATGCTACATGTACTTAAAATCAAACACATTAATTTGCCGCACAGTGTAACTAAGAACTTCTTACGAATTCCGTTTTATTTTGGTTAAAATATATAACCTCAAGTGGCACTTCGGACGTAAACATGATGTTTTTCGAGGCTTTAAGGGATTTGAAAGTCAATCGAGCTTTTGATTAAGTTTGCTTTGTAAAAGTTTATTATGTGGCGAGCTTTCCAAGACGCGAGTGGACTTTTAATGGGCCTCAAGGGGAGCTTTCACTGGGCATAAGGAGCTTTAATTTTGTAAGGTTTCGTCATAATGGGTAATAAACACATCAATAGGCAAAAAATGTCTTCAATGATTCACGGTTAAGTTCATTCGAAATCATGATGCATGCAACTGCGACGAAATATCGGGTGCTCAATAAAGGTAATCGCGGTTCACATCCCGTTTATAATATTTCGAAAAGTTGTCTTTCCTGTGGTCGAGCACCAACGACATGGGACATAAATTATGTTACAAGGATATATTTTTCGAAACACTACAAATGGACACGAAATTTTCACAAATGATGTATTGCTTTGACCACTATAACAACAACCATAAAAATAAATTAAAGCTAAAAATTGTACAGGAGGTTTGTTAGATGGTTTTCCTGAACATGTTATTAATTATTTTTAGTAGGTTTTTCGTTTACTTATTTCCCCGAAAGTTTTATTAGGGCCTTTTTATTTACCGATTGCTTATTTTATGGCTTTCCTTTTTTCCGTGAACATTTTTTGCAGTCGTTTTTATTGATAACTTTTTTACACACTCGGGATTTTTTACGCTGTCACATTTTGTTTATACTACGAGCTAAGCAGATGTATTTTATAGATAAGTTATACCCAATGCTTCATGGGCATATTGACTAGAAATACGTGAGTGATGTGTGTCAATTAAATAATTATTTACTTTTTGGTTACCTTACTAGATTACTCGGACCCATTAGAGACAAACATACCTGAAAACAAAGAAAATGAAACATTATTACTACATACATATTCTTCTTTGGAATTTTAAATGTCTTTTTTTAAGTAACGAATTTTTAGTAGGTCTGTTGAATTTGCTAAATCATCTGTTACAATTACTAAGGACAACTCAAAACTCAAAATTTTATTATTTCAGTAAAAATGAATACTTGAATTACATAATATATCAAAATCAATAAACAGTCTATGTAGAGCTAGCATTAAACGCGCAAAGTGAAAAGTTTACAGTGTAAAATTGTCCATCACATTGCTACGAAAGCCACGAAATCGAGGTGCTACGGCGTAGCCGCCTACGAGAATTCGTAGACGTCATCGGAGATTCTGTTTAGAGATAGTATTTGAAAAATCTATTCCCTATTCAACTGACTAACGTGACCCCTAAATTGTACGGGAAAATGACTACACATCATCATTTATCGATTATACATTATATAAAAACAAAGTCGTGTTATTTACACCATTTATCACTAAAGAAAGGCTGCATAGATTTTTATAATCCGAAAGCAGAATCCTACTAATATTATAAATGCGAAAGTTTGTGACGATGTGATGATGTGACGATGTGAGTGAGGGAGTGTGTATGTTTGTTCCTTCTTCACGCTAAAACGACTGGACAGATTTGGATAAAATTTGGAACGAATATAGCTGGTACCCTAGATAGAAACATAGGCTACTTTTTATCCCGGAAAATTGCACAGTTCCCGAGGGATAGCAATAAACATGTCAATTGCTAATTCTAGGCGTACGAAGTCGCGGGCATAAGCTAGTAACTGAATAAATATTAGAAAACTTTACCAAATAAATATTATGAAAAAAATATTATTCTCATACTTTTTCGTTTACAACGCCATCTCTGTTCACACGACAGAAATTGATTGTAAGACGGAATCGATGTTCGCCGACAAGATAAGTACCTAGTTGTAAATAAATCCGGCTAAACTCAAAGTTTGGCTGTCGACGCGACGGTTCAAAATTAAAAGTATTTGACGAGCTAAGAAGTATTATCGGGAGTAAAGACACCGGATCACTTTTCATACTACATATTTCTACGGAATGTGACCCGGTTTCTTTGCTCCCGAGTATAGTTTCATGAAGGACTTTGACCTATATGATTTTTAAGAGTTCTTATGGCATTTGTAGAGTGTCTGTTTAAAGGTGATAAACCTCTAGGCTTATTGTCTAACTCACTCGCAATCGCCATCGTGTTCATTTTGAAAGTTCTTGCATGAATGTGACAGCTAGCTGATTCCGATGCCACAATTGTCAGCCCATACATGAACTGTCAAAATGAAGACGATGGCGATTGCGAGCGAGTTAGACAATAAGCCCACTGGTTAGTTATAATAAAAAAAGAGCTTTAAGAGAACTAATGTTCAAAAAAGAGAAACATTGAAGCATAGTGTTAATATTTTATTTAGATAAATAATGTAAAACTTTAGGCACAATACAGGATGAAAGAGTGGAGAGTTTTTGTATAGGAAAAACATCGATGCTTTTTATGCATGCACCACATCATTACTTACCTACACAGGCGTAATTGTAAATGTATGTCTAAGACGCATAAAAATTACTTACTAAATAAGTAACGAGCGTACAATTTTGAAACACGAGAGCACGACCATTTGTAAAAATTGTGCCGGAATATAATTTTTTGTCCATTTCCCCAATTATTTATATATTCTTAACGTACGAACGAACAATTCAAGTCAAATAGCAGTTTCCAAGAACAAAAGTAAATTTTATCAATTCCGCCAAATTAATGCAAATTTTTGTCACAAATATGGCAATAAACAAGTGACATTTATGTTTAGCCTAGTTCTCTTCAAATTATAATAATAACTGCCAATAACTATCGTATAACGACTGAGCTTGAAGGTTTGATTTTATTCTGCATTTTTTATAGATAAATATTAATAAAAACCTCCACGGACCTGGACGGCCTGTCATAAAACCGGCCAAGTGTGTATCGGACCTTGCATCGGAGAGGTGTCCGTAGTCGAAATCGAGTTAAAATGTTTACCACGACCGGCACAAAATGGCTTTTTTTATGCGAATAAGAAGGCAAACGAGCAAGTGGGTCACCTGATGGTAAGCGATCACCACTGCCCATAGACACCCGCAACCCCGGAGAGATTGCAGATGCGTTGCCAACCTAGAGGACTTAGATGAAATGCCTCTTGTGCCCGTAAATTCCCCGGCTGTCTTACTCTCCACACTGGAACACAGTAGTGCAAGCACTGCTGCTTAGCGACAGGATTAGCGAGTAAGATGGTGGTAGCGATCCGGACGGACCTTGCACAAGGCCCTACCACCCGCGAATATTCTATTGTCATAAGTATAATTATAATAAGTATAATTATAAACAAATTATAATTAAAGCATTTTATCTTCACTTTAAAACAAAGTAAGTATACAACAAAATAAAGCTTATTGAGAAATGTTTACAAGAATAAAACTCAATACTTGCCTACTTAAAAATGGGGCTACTATAAAAAATTGTATGTAAGTAAATATGCATTTGAGAGGGATGCAAACGACATGAAGGTTTTCATACTAGGCCCGTTAGTATACTTATAGGTACTTTACATTGATATTTTATCTACTGGATTATTTGGATCGATATTTTCAAAATTTTCCATTTCATAATCTGAGTCACAGTCAGACATATTATCGTTAGATTCGTCAGTGCTTTCATCAACATTAATTACAATTCTATCAATGTGATCATCCATCGACTGTTCCGGTGACCGATATTTTTGCACTATAAATCTGTACACACAAGTAACATTCTTTTATTGACTTGCTGTTGTCCGAGGCTTCGCCCCCGTTTTGTTTATTTTTATTTTGTTTAATACCTATTGTTTCATCAGAAAGGTCTTAACGATAACGAACACAGAAAAAATATTTAGATAAATAGTTAAGTAATTTTTTTCCGTGCATGATGTCGTAAGAAGGTAGGTTGTAGTTAATAATCCAAACGACAGGTGAACATGCACTGAGCTTAACGAATTACGGAGCTTTGTTTTGATGCCCGTGTGCTGTGTGTCGCATCCTCTCTTTCACACTCAAAAGACGTTGTGGGATAGAAAAGAATAACAATAATGTAAGCACGTCCGCTCTTCGTTATGAAGTATGATGTGCTTGTAAATAAAGGTAACGGATAAAATATTCATTAGTTTCACAATCAAATTTGCTTTCGAAGTTTGCTTACGAAGTTCGCTTACTTTTCCGGCAGCAAACTTGTCTTCACTGTGCATGTGTGTATTTATGTGTATGTCACCATCTCACCATCGCTCAGATCTTTTAGGGTGTACACAAATGATATTGTTGTTTTTTAGTAATAGCAATTTAGCTGTAAGTTTCTGTTTGTTTTGTTTTTATTTTTGGTTGCCCTGAAAACCAGCGTCAGACATAGGTGCCTTTGTCTGACACATGCTGAGCGGCAACCTTTTTGGTGTGTGTTTTCATTTTATGGATATTTTTGTACGGTTTTTGTTTTTATATTGCACCAAATAAACCTTTTTCTTTCTTTCTTTCTTTCTTTCTTAAATTGGTTTAACGTAAAATGAAACTAAATACAATTCTCATCAAATTAGCGTAACAGACAATAAACCCAAATATAATTCGAATCAAATTGGTGTAATGTTAGCACTGCTTAAAGTATGGGAATGCAAATCGGCGTAAGGGACAAATATTTCGAAACACTTGCAGTCCGTTTGATGTAAAAGCGATGCGTATTTTTTTTAATAACTGAGACATTAGTGTAAGGCAAGTTTTATTATGTTTTTCTTCGATAATTAACCATAAGGGTAATTCGTTGATTGAAAAGATCCTTACCTTATTCAAAGTGGGTTGGCGGCGGTAAATACACCATTTTTTGTTGCTATATTTAATATTTTTTCAGTTACATTGTTTTTGTGAGGCTGATCCGACAAGAACCCCTTGAAAAAAATTAGAGTAAGGGACATTTTTTTAAAGCTAGAATTTTTTCAATAATACCATTCGAAAGAGCGGAAAATTCTGAACAAAACTGTATACTTACTCAACTCATTTTGCGTATTTTGTCAGTTACGCCAATTAGACCTACAGCCGACGATTATGTATTTTATAAAACGAATTCCATCGCGACTGCCTGTTCGCGATATAGGTACTTAAAAACTACAGAACGGATTTCCATGCGGTTTTTCCTAAAAATAAAGCACTCTTTATTTTTAGTAAAAACCGCATGGAAATCCGAGGATCATGAGGATGATTTCAGTAGACAAGTATCAAGCTTTTAAGTAAATTGGTTGAAATATAACGATAATAATTATTATTGGAAGTGTCGCAAAAATTCAAACTACCTTGAATACAAATTCTTATTCTGCGTGGACGAAGTCTACACACATACACAAATCTCGTCTTTAACCCTGACAGGAGCTAAACGTGGCCTAAGGTGACAAGACCTACAGGCCACGTTTAGCAAGATTCTGGGCGTTCAGATGAAAAATGGAATCAAAATAGTGATTGGTTGCTAGCCGCATCAACTTATAATTCCTATGATCGCCCATTCCTTCGATGGACTTTTACCATCTTCGCGGGAAGAGAAACCACTTGTACATTCTATGTTTTTTTTCTTTGCTCCCAGACTATTGCATGTTCTATTTACATTTACATCAAAAAGATGCTCTCATCAAACTACTCGCTCTCGGCCCTCGATTACCACTATCGCCCGATCGATCCATATGAATGACTCTATTAAGATAACTAGTGATTAGAATGCGTTGAGGCCTAAAGTTGGTGTTAACATAGGCGCTGTATTTAAACTGGGGTTAATGTGTGACCTTTACTCGAATATATTAACACTGAGTGCCACATAACACGGTCTAATCTTTTCACGAATATTGAACAGTTGAACACAGGAACAAAATTAGCTCGGATATAAACGACACCAACTGATCTAGTCTCATTCAAAACAAAATCTATACAGCTGAACACTTACTCAAAGAAATATTAAATATCCAAGACATTTATTAATCACAAAGACATTACATTTCACTTGCTGAGATAAGGTGGTAGATACATCTTCGTTGAACGTCCAATTGAGAATGCATCAAAAGCTAGCATGACAATCATACCTCGACTATAAATACGTAAAAAAAAAGTTAATTCAAAAGAAGAAATTTTATCAAAAATAGTGCTTACTGATGGTTCCACACTAGACTAGGCTAGATTATGTGAGATTTTAATGCGTTTTTCATCAACACTATTCACTATTTCACGAAGAAGGGTTCTATGAATACTTTGTTTAATAACTGTGCGAATCCGGGGCCGGTTGCTAGTTTTATCTCGTGCTAGAATTAATGTGTCGTAAAAGAGGCTTAAGTAAATCTAATAAAATATTTGAAACATGGTGTTGTCTCGGTCCCTCGGGCCGCCGCGTTGCGCACGCGTCGTGAGCACGCACAAAGCGGCGCCGGCGGCGCGCTACTTGCGCGCCCGGTTTGCGCCCGGGCTTAGTTACATCTACTCGGTAAGGTTTCTGCCCTTTTTATCTGACTTCATAAAAGGGAGGATGTTCTATTTTCGTCTATACGTATTTTTTATTTTATTAATTTACATGAGACCACTATTATTACAGAATGACTAATCTAACAGTGTCTTAGGATTGTTACACACTGCTAATATAAAATAACTTAATAAAATTTAAATCAACGCACCTTCATACAATGTCATGACCCTTAAAAATTGTTTCAACAAACAGCAAAGTCAAAATATTTTTTATTGTCAAAAAAGTAAACATATTTTATTGTCGCCTGCATGACATCAACCTCATCTATCTGTTGCTGACGTTGCCAGTTAAGTTCAAATAAAGATAGAGAAAAATCTCCTATTAGGAAAAAAACCACTTAGATGGATTCGACAAAGCAGAATCACTATAACTACATAGTTTAAAGTTTTTAAATAAAAATTTAATAGCTTTGTACACACTAAATACAATACAACCTAAATACCTAAATCGTCAATGAATATTGTTTCTGAATAAATAAATAAATGCAAAAGGACGGAAGGAAGTCATATTTGTGTAAAATTTACTTCTAAGTAATTACAATTCCAGCTCTTTAAAATAACCTCTTCATGTCAGAATACACTTCCAAGAAATTTACTCAAGAAATATATTAAAAGACGACGCAAGGAGTAGTAACCAATAAAGTAGAGAGATCTCCGCAAAGTCCCATCTAATTACTTCTAACAAAAGGCACAATTTAAAAAATTATTCAGTACGCAGAACTAATTCCAGTTGAACGGGTATCTTGATGTGAAACGGAAGCGTTTGCCTTCAAGTTACCGTATAATTAACTTCGTAAAAGCCTTATGTTATGTCATAGGAAAACAGGGGATAATAATCCTGTACTCTGTTCACGTCAACATATGAACTGAATTATAATATACTTAACTTCGTCCGCGTAGAATCAGCAATTGATATGTTTATCGCTATCCCGCGGGAACTATACAATTTTCCGGGATAAAAGTAACCTATGTTTTAATCTAGGGGGTTCCCTAGCTAGGTAGCTGGTAAGCTATCTTCTTACCAAATTTTATCCAAATCCGTCTCACTCACTCACTCACTCACACCGTCACATAGTCACATCGTCACAAACTTCGCATTTATAATATTATAGTAGGATTTGAAGCAGGCATCACGTTTTCTAAAATATATTTTCTGAACCGTTCGGAGGTCAAGTCAAATTTCAAATTTAATATGAAGGCACCACAACAATAAGTTCCAATAAAAACCTTATTCGAAACCAAAATGTAGAACGAAAATTCAGATAATGTAAATTCAGTGTCGTGAAAATTCAACCAAGAATAAGTGTACAACAAGTGGACTTTTCACGTTATTCAGACTCCATTGCTTTGTGTCGAATTGTTGTATTTATGCGAAGCGTGGGCGACGCCGGCTTTGTGTTGGCCCAAGCCGGGGTAATACCAGTTATTTAACGTCGCAAAAGCTTAATTAATATAGCTTTGAATGTCAATTAAGTACATTTTTATAAGCACGAGATTCAAGCCAACAACCGATTATTAAAATCGTAACTTATTTATTAGTAGAGAATTTACTCGAGGTTCACAATTTTGGGGTTGGTATGTAGAAAAACATCCAAGTCAACGAACTATGTAAAAGGTATTATTTAACAGTTCATCAAAAACTATCTTTGGGTTTATGACATTTTCCATTTTGAATGACCATTTATAACAATTTAAAGTTGGTCAGCAACGATGCTTATAATTATAAACGAAGGGTGCCAGGTTATCTGAAAAGAAAAAAACAAGCCCTATTTTAATTTTGTGTAAACTAAAATAGAATAAAATTACAGAAGTTGGGTAACATAGATACAATTATTTCATTGTGACTTGTAATTTTACATCGCACTGTTAACACATTGTGTAAGATATGAAAACAAACTCGCGCGCAATATCGTATAAATTATAAATCACGAATCAATTTTCCTAGTTACACAATTTGATATACGACAAGAACCGATGCGGTCGAAACCAAAATTAACGCAATAAATTGAAACGTCCGATTGTCCACTTTAATTAAATTCAATAGGTACGAGAGCTGAAAACAATATTGCATTTCTAGGATTTCGCAACACCTTTTAGCCCTGCAGAATGACGGCGAGAAGCTTAGTCGAGACTATTCCTGAACTCGCCTTTGTCTTATTCCGGGAAACCCCTTTAAAGCTAGAAAAAAACCGACAAACGAGAAATTACTCGAGCGCGAGAGAAAATGAATCGCGAGGTATATTTTTATCACGACATATATCCCGCGGCTTCACTGATATCATCATCTTCAGTCTATATACGTCATATGATAGGGCTTGGGCTATAGTTCCCACGCGGGCCCAAGTACGGATTGGGAACTTCACACACACTATTGAATTGCTTCGCAGATGTGGGCAGGTAATCTCACTATGTTTTCCTTCACCGAAAAGCTCATGGTATGCTCATGGTCCCGTGGCTTAGTTGCAGGTAAATCAAGATATTCTTTGATTATACACTGACGAGCAAAAATTACGAAAGAAAAAAGTGAGGAAAGTGTGGGGGTGTGTGTGAGTGTACGTGTTTGTGTTGATTTTTTTTGTTTGTAGGGATAAGTTCGCCTTTGTACATCTATTTGTCTCATTACCTGTAAAATTAATGTGTTTTATGTACATTAAAGAGTTATACATTCATAATGTAGTCTCGTCAGAGCCTCTAGTGTAAGTTTTCGCATATAAAAACGTCTCGACCGCGTTCACGTAAACGTCTCAATTACTATAGAAAAATTGGCAGCGCCACTAGCGGATCGAAACGGCAACAAACTGTTCTCATAGTAGGTATCTGAGCCTCTAGTGTAAGTTTTCGCATATAAAAACGTCTCGAACGCGTTCACGTAAAGGTCTCAATTACTATGGAAAAATTGGCAGCGCCACTTGCGGACCGAAATGGCAACAAACTGTTTTCATAGTATTTGACATTTTAACACAAACGCGTTCGAGACGTATTTTGTAGCCGAAAACCTACACTAAGCATACTGTATAGATCCCGATATTTCCACGCAGTCGGATGCATCGTGATCGCGAATCGACACTGGCTATTCTCATTCTCACCAACGCTTCAATTTTACTGTCAATGACACGACACGTGGCAAGTATTTACGCCGATTTGTCTTCATTTTGACTACGTATTGCATCTTTCCACATGAAACTACCGTGAGACTCACTCATAATTACAACACAACGGAGTTTGGTCGGGTATTTGTCGGAGCGTTTCTTCGGCTTTTATACGTGAGTTATCCGTTGTGTTGTAATTACGTATTGCATTTCGAATTTTCACTTGTCATCAACAATAATTGTCGAGTTGGTAAAATAGGGACCTGTAGGCTTATTGTCTAACTCGCTCGCAATCGCCATCGTGTTCATTTTGACGGTTCTTGTATGAATGTGACAGCTAGCTGATTCCGATGCCAATTGTCAGCCCATACATGAACCCATTCGAAATATTATAAACGGGATGTGAACCGCGATTACCTTTATTGAGCATCCGATATTTCGACGCAGTTGCATGCATCATGATCACGGGTAGACTGCAAACAACATGCAACTGCATCGAAATATCGGGTGCTCAATAAAGGTAATCGCGGTTCACATCCCGTTTATAATATTTCGAATGAACTTAACCGTGAATCATTAAAAACTCATACATGAACTGTCAAATGAACACGATGGCGATTGCGAGCGAGTTAGACAATAAGCCTTCTGATGACGAGCGTGCATCAGTGCAATCTACATTAAAACCACAAATTTATGTCTCATTTACTTTAACTAACAGACTAACCTCCGCATTTATAAACGCTCGTTATACCTATACCAACTAATCATTCGTTAGTCTTTATTAGTCACTTTCACATTTGCCTTTGTGTGACAGATAAAATAAACTTGTTGTGAATAAGAAAGCAGATAAAGCCCCTCGCAGATTGAGCATCATATGGCAACGATAGATTCCTCACCATAGAATCCCCGGAGCGTTTTATTGGCCGCGATCCACAACCTGACCCAAATAGCCCTGAACAATGGGACTATTTCCAGAACAATCCATCTGTACCATGCCTGGATCAGCTCACTATCAATAGACAGACTTTTCAGGGGCAGACTATCGCACCGTACAGTTTCAGGTTTTGTTTGAGCGTCCTATTAAAATTTGTAGGCCAATATCGGAATATGTCGCGGCCCCAATGAGCATGTATGAAGAGATTGTGGTGATTGAATGTGGATGAAGCGAAAGAGGTATGTCAGAATCGTAGCAAGTGGAACAAAGTAGTCTCTGCCTACCCCTATGGGAAAGAGGCGTGACTGTACGTATGTATGTATGTATGTATGTATGTGTGTATAAGGAAACCAACAATTTTGCGGCAACGCTAAACTGAGTTTACCTCTCGCGTTTCCAATCTGAATATGTATAAAGAATTGTACTGTGATGTATACTGACGGAATCAGGCAGCGTATTGCAAGCCTGCGGAATGCAGCTATGGGTGGCGCAAGGCATTGCGCAAGCGCCGCTGAACTTGCTACTGACACCGGCCACGGGGCAATGACCGCTAGACAATTCTGCTGGGCAAGTGTGATAAAAAAAATTGCCATTTACACTGACGAGCAAAAATAATGGATCACTTTCCATGCAATGTATCAAGAATAAAAAGTAGTTTTTGCTAGTCAGTATATATAAATAGGTACAAGCAAGTTTTTTATTATTCACCTTCGTCAAAATGTAATTTCAATAACAAGATTTAATATTTTCATAGAAACTTATCCAAGCGCACACGTTAACATCCTGAATCTTGCCTTCTACCTGATTATTTAGATCAAAAAGAAATATCTCGAAACCACTGCACAATTTTATTGTAGTTTCTGCCAAACATAACCTAAGAGGGTCAGGCCGCGAAGTGTTTCAACCGCCCCATCTTTATGTTACTAAAATTGTCAAATTAGAAGCTATTGTCTAGCTATGAAGACGGCCACACACCTGTCGTGAAGTAGAGAAATACTAAATTGGTTTTAGTAGGTAACGTAAGGTTAAGGTGGTTGAAATGCTTCGCGACCCGACCCTGGAGTTATCTCGCTTACCTATAAAAGAACGCGTACCATCCAGTTCATTCGCGCCCTCCGTTCGTGGCTTCAAGGATTCTAAAATAAGAGTTTCATATTTAAAGCCCAGTCACATTTAAAATGATCGAAAAATCCCCAATGTGATTAATCAAGAAAGTGCCGCTGACACAATGCTTGTATCATCTGTCATAGATGTTAAGGCTTTTGATGATGATGAATCAAGAGATGTTCTTTCAGCGCGCGTAAAATATTGGAGGTTTTATCATCTCTTAGTATTAACAATGATTTCTTTCCGCGAATAAAGCCATGGATCGCTTCCCGAGAACAAACATGTATGCCTATTTAAGGAACAATAGGAGTTACTTCCAAAACGTTCCATTTGTTCGGGATTTGGATCAGTTGAATACACAAGTACGAAATAGGCAAAAAACCTATACTTGGTACTTATGGACTATGTTGACTTTTCTTGTTGGTATAGGTACCATCAGCCAAATATGTGATGTGGTCTACCACACTAAGGTTAAAATTCCTTTGCACGTCACATTATATAATGTCGATAAAACAGGCTGTCAACTTGAAAGTTCGACTTTAGCGACATTTTAATTTTGATAGGAAGTTGGATGAAAAGTGGTAGACCACACATTTGGGTGACCGTACACCAAATTTAAATTAATTATTTAATACAACCTAGAAAAGCGGGTGAAAATTGTATTGCAATATTTTAATAATTTCTTGGGCCCGATTCTTGAAGCTACGCTATTACAATTTTACAACTGTAAACCTTGTAAATATTGGCTCACAACAGTAGCTTCGAGAAAAGGGTGGCAGCTAAGTCTAAAGATTTACAAAATATTGTGGAAAATTTAAATGTCCTAAACGCCAATTTCGGGCTGAAAATCTATTTGGAAAAGGTAAAGTTACCTAATAAGTATACTAAAGATATTGTGAGATAGCTATAATGATTGCTGACTTCCAAAAATAGCACTGTAAGAATAACAACTATGGTAAAATGTGCACCTTTGTGTGCAGTGAGGTGTCAAAAAAGGCACGTCTGGCCGTCCACAGAGTGGTGCTCGTTCCAATACTAATGTACGGTAGCGAAAGTTGGGTATGGCAAAAGAAGCATGAAAGTAGAATAAATGCAGTAGAAATGAGAGCGTTAAGAAGTATGAAGGTGTAACACTGAAAAATACAATAAGGAATAGTGTGATATAAATACCTAATAAGAAAAATGAAATGAATGAATGAAAGAGGTATGTCAGGATCGTAGCAAGTGGAACAAAGTAGTCTCTGCCTACCCCTGTGGGAAAGAGGCGTGACGATATGTATGTATGTATGTATAAGAAAAATAAACCCTTTAAATCAATTCAGAACCTTAGGGCGGTTAGCAGTTGCAATGGTTACTCAAATACCTACTAAATACCGTAACATACCTTTCAACGGATAAGAGCGCCATTATACATCTGTTTATCTTGTTGCGTTAAAAATGTTTGTTTTTTGTACAATAAAGCTTCGATACAGCTATTTCGCTGTGCTCTGCACTTTACCATTCATTCAAGACTACAAACAATCGGTTGACGTACAATGTTTCCTGCCCAAGGTCTCCGGTAAATTAGTTAGCTCCCCTCCCCCACTACGTACGAGTAGGACTTCGTTGCACTACAATACTGACCTACAACCTACAACTTGCGAAGAATGCACCCGCCACTCAATATGACCTCTCAACCGTTCCTTGCACCTTACAATCTTGTTTTGTTTTCAAATCTCAAGGGTCACGCTAAAGTGGTTCAGCAAACTTAACTTTACCGTTGTAGTACATAATGATCGACGTTAATACAATGGCGGAAGGGAGTAGTCAGGTGTACAATCTGAGCGTGGGAGGAAGCTACGCGTTAATGTTTAATGCGTTGAGCATAAATAGGTGAGACGGGCCAGTCAGTACCCGTGCTCTGAAAATGTCAAGTCAACTTGTCGTCTCACACCTACCTACCACACAACTGAGCGATTAAGAACTTTAAACTTGCCTTGACTCATCCGATAAGATTCGTAATAGAGCGGCTGTGTTACAACAAACAAGCCTCATTCATAGATCCTGACAAGCACACTCGCTAAATCCGAGATTTGTTTATAAAGAAACATGAAAAATTAGAGGCCATAGACGAGACCTATAAGCTGTGAGAAATGTTTCCCTCTCTTACGCTAAAGCCATAAAGGGTAAGAGTGCATGGGATAGACATACGCGCGTCGTTGCCGTGCTTTAACGGTTGTAGTCGTATTGTTTAGAGTCCGCTCAACATGTCGGGAGAAGGTCGATTAACCTGAAAGGGACGCGGTCATAGGTTAGAGTCAGATGGAATTGCACAGAGCTTATAAAATTAATAGCAATTGATAGAGGCAGTAATTTTCGTATCTGAGTATCTGGTCAAAGATCTCAAAACGTCGATAGTAGTGCGTAAATATCATTGAATATACTCTGGGTTATGACCGGTTTCATGCTCTTACGTTGTCTTACAAAGTAACATGACATGTAATCGAATGATTTTAAGATCATAATTAGATGTGCACATATTTGCTTATGTTGCCAGTGCAATCAAACAAAAAGTCAATCCGTATTGCGTCAAAAATTTGACAACCGCGTGATACATTTCGTAATCTGACATACTTTCATTTACACCGTATGAATTAAAATAGTCTCTAAAGCTAGCGGTTAATAGTTTAATATCAATTTTAAAAGTTTTATTGATATTTTGAGACCAATTTCACAGACTGCGGTGATATCGTCGGACATATTAAAAATTCAATCAATTCAATAGCCTATGGAAGTGTCCCACTGCTGGGCAAAGGCCTCTCCTCTCGACCTTCACAACTCTCGGTCCGGCGCAACGCCGGACATATTATACATACAAAAAAAAACAAGTAGCCGAATGGAGAACCTCCTCTTTATCGAAGTCGATTAATAGTAAATTTTCATTTGCACCAGTAAGTTTTAGTTTTAGACATTAGAAGTTGCAGGCGATGTTAAAGTTACTTTAGTCCTTATTTAAATGAAACAAGCAGGTTATTGCTCACAGTTGGGGCGAGGCCAGTACTCGCACTATTAAGTTTCAAACTAAGCTATAACTTGGATTAAGTTATGGTAGAGCCCTGTCGAAGAAATTTGAGAACTAACTTCGGTAATACGATATATTGTAATCGTCATAATGGTGATTAATACGACAACTCGGGAGAAGGCGGTGGGTTCAACGGATGTGATGATGTAACTAGTCAATAGTGAAGAGTTCTTGATTACACATATTTTCAGTGCATCGTATGTAACCTAATGAGATTTAGTCGTGAAAAGCCTTTATCGATCGATAAGCGATGCGGCTAGCAACCCATCATTATCTTGATTCCTCTTTCCACCTATACACCCACAATCACGATAAACGTGTAAAGATAAAGACGTAATTATGTAATATATTATCTATGTACTTATGTAAGCCTTTACTGTTTAAAGATTTTTGAAATTTAATTGTTAGCACTTTCAACATGAGAAATAATTGTTAGTATCACAACATCGGAAATTTACATTCCTTGCCACTGGATTAATACAATCTACAAGAAAACTACATTTTTGGAGGCTAGCTGGGCATTAGCGGATGAGGGGAAAATGCACCGCGCGCTTTTCTTCTTTTTATTTTTTTGTACCTACCTACGGCAGACTGCTTACAATATACATATGTGCCTACCGAAGGCATACAATACTAGAATGTGCAACCGGGCAGTTGACAATTTAAAATGACTTATATTTGCATAATAGGCATAGGCTTGTTTATAAATCTGTCAAAATATTTGAACGAAATGCCACTTGCCGCGCAGAGATGACTGCATTTAGTAGATAACATTTGCACGTATATTTAAATGAGTGTGCAAAAAGTAGAAGTTTAGTAGTATTGATTCATTGGTTGCCATTTTCGCATTTAATTTGCTATCATAGGTAAAATACCATCTCGTTTAAGGTCACTTATAAAAACCTGTTACTCTCTTATTAAGAGCTTGGTTATTAATCGGTAGTTCAACTCATTTTGATACCGTACCAAAATGAGCCGAAAACTAAATCAGGATCTAATTTTTAACTGCAAGACGGTCTCAATATTAAGCAATGGTTTATAACAACTTTAATTCTTACTTATCGACTTACTTAATTCGTGTTGGTTAGTTACCTCGTTTCTCCATCTAAGATCCAATCGACGCGGCGTCTCTAACCGCGACTACCAATTAATACTTATTGTCAGTCAATGCTAAAACTAACTAGTTCCTATATGTATGTATGTATGTATAACTCTTTATTGTACATAAAACACATTAATTTTACAGATAATGAGACAAATAGATGTACAAAGGCGAACTTATCCCTTAAAGGGATCTCTTCCAGTT
The DNA here is from genome assembly GCA_963854515.1 of Pandemis heparana. Lineage (NCBI taxonomy): Eukaryota > Metazoa > Arthropoda > Insecta > Lepidoptera > Tortricidae > Pandemis > Pandemis heparana. The sequence goes on along the minus strand of OY978011.1, from coordinate 12,175,120 downwards.
AACCTTCGAACGATTGACAGGACAACAGAAACCAGAGTATAGAGAGTAGACATACTGGAAAGCTAGAAGAGCAATGACCCTAATACATATAAGAATAAATAAATATACAATAAACTAATATATGTCAGAAATACACTACATAGTAATATAACCTACATATTAAGCTACATACACACACACGAAACAAACAAAGTCCACTCAAGAAGACTCATCAACCCAATACTTCCTTAGGCGATTTCGTAGGGCGGCAACCGACTGCGACTGCCTGATCTCAACAGGTATATTTTGACAGTTTCCTTCTGTTAGCGACTTAATAGATATAGTAATAAAATGTGAACGGCAAATAGAATCGATAAATAATTTACGCCGCGGGATTACGGGGCGCCCAATTGTATCCTCGGAAATTCGATTTGGTCAATTTCAATTTTGCGCAAGGAGACTGATTCGTTATTTTCATTTGAACATTTTGATAAATCAATAAAATTATAAAGGGACCAGTCGGTTTATTGATTAATATATAAGCACGCGTACTGATGGTTAGCCATATAATGCAGTAGTATTGGGGTTTGGAACTTGTTTGTCCAAAGCTATCAGTTGATTATCAATAAGATCAGATTGACAGAACAGATGTTCATTAATGTCTAAACGACGCTGAAAATTAGAATACATTGAAAAATCCGAAAAGTAAAGCTATGGCCGGGAATTATTTTAATTAATGTGGTCAAGATTTAAGACTATTTATGCAAAACCACGTTCTGATTCCATAAGAGCAATTCTAAGCCAGACCCATTTATCTCAACAGTCCGAGCTAAGCAAAGATGGGCCAAAACTCCTAGATAATATAAAAGGTTAATACGAACCCATTTTCCCGTAATTGAACACGAATCCATCCAAGTCAAATAGTACGGTAATAAAACAGAAAACGAAAGTCATGAAAGGCGACCATATGTCCAATAAACTGAGAGGAGAAAACAAGAGTAAATAAACAAATAAACAAACAATAAACAGGCCCGGAGAAGGGTCCTCTAGTCCTTCACATTTAAACCAATAGCCGGCAACCTTACCTTTGCATTCGCATAAAATACATCGAGCCTTCACGCGTGGTATTAAAACTAAGTTTTACATACGCGACTTTATTGGCTGCCAAGCGTAGTTTAGGAAAACATGAATGCTTTATGCAAGAGGTTATCAGTTAGCTTTTAAAAAAAGTTAATTTGGGTTAAGCTTTTGACAGCGAGGATTTGCGGCTCACGCTCGAACGGCACGACTAAACGGCTAGTACGTAGCATTCTCTTCAATTTCATGGGCGCGCATTTTTTTGTTTATTGTTTTAAACGCTATCACTTGTCATAGTGCATATGTAAGCTCTATGGCCGAAAAGGTGAAACAAATGACAGTCAACAATAACTCGAGTGTTAATTAATATAATCTTATTCGTAGGCACGTTTTTACTCGATTCTAACATGAGTGAGTATCAAACAGCGTATAATGCATCCCGCCCATATCACATCGTAAATTTAATTTTAATGCCAGCAGACTCCTTGCCTTGTGCACATCCTACTTGACGTGGCATCTAAATTGACACAGCAGGCAGTACCAGCAGTTTAAAAGTTTTATTTTCTTTTTTCTTTCTTTTTTCAAAATGGCTTCTCATCCCGAATCGACCCCGAAACATCCGTTTGATTCACAATACGAGTTATTGCGCTCATTTATGGAATTGAGGAAGACAATTTAGTATCCGTTCTACATCTCTGAAGACCGACGCTTTTCATTGTTTGAAGTTAATTTATTCATCTATTCAGAGAAATGTAACTGCGTACTCTTCTGGCCTTGGTTGCCATCTATACCTTTTATCGGTAAATTTGAGCCGCCCAGTTATTTGCGTAGTAATAAGATCTTTGGAAAAATACATTTGTAATAAGATAAAAATATGATCAGGACGTCTAGCACGAGAGTGTTTAAGAGTCGCGTCGCGCGAGAGATAGATTGCTCGTATTTTTCTTACTGTTCGATCTCGAAAGAGACGGGTGGACTAACTCGCGCGCGACGCGACTCCCGCGTGCTCTTGTGCTAACCGGGCTGTATTATGATTAGATACTACTTTAAATCGGCATCATAAAGGAAGAGGTTACATATTCTTCTGTGCGTATATTGATTAGTTTTTGTGTGTTCACCGATAACGATAGTTGTGATCCAATTTGAGAAATACTTTCTGTGTGTTTATCAAAATCGGTTCTGCTATCTATTACAAAAACATTTGAGTACATTTGAAATCTATCACAGTTGAAATGAAATGAAATGAAATGAAATGGTTTATTTGCTAGATATGGGTTACAGAATGTAGATGTTATAATATATATTAAAAGTGCGCCAATATCTGCTGGAGTTTTTTATTTTAAGAAAAGGTAGTACTCGTAGTCTTTCTCTGACCCATCTGTATTAAGCGAGTCCGACTCACACTTGTCCGGTTTTTTTATGCATGGTCCGACACGCACTTGGCTGGTTTTTCGGAAAATAAATTCATGATGAAAAAAATCCTTTTTTAATTCTAACATAACTCCACGCTCGAGCCTCGCTTAATCGGCTCCTGTAACCCAATCCGGGTTATTTAATAGTAATTCTGTGTAATGAAATATAAATTGGCCGGCCTTACAATTTCGGAAAGGTCGCAGATAATAATAGCTCTACAAATTAATGGCCGAGGCAATACAATAGAACCCTAATAATTTACTAGCTTTTGGACACGACTTCGTCTGCATAGCTTACGGAAAGTCACACACAGGCCGTACCTCTTCACAATCACATTGTGTCAAACATTGCTATTGTCTGCGTGTAGATAGAGCGAGAGGTTAGCCTAACTAGTGTTTTGATCTATTGGCCTCTCAAGCAGAGGGTCGTCGGTTTGAATCCAACTGAATCATTCTTCGGACTTTAAGTATGTGCGAAATTTTACCTTGAGGTTTTTGGTAATCCTATAATGAAGCAAGTACATCTGCAAAGCTATTCAATTGTTTTTGTTAGTTTGTTGTTGCCGATCTGCACTAGAACTACAGGACAAATTTTCTCATTCTGAGAGGAGGCTTGTGCACAATAGTAGGACATATTTATCATGATGGTGAGGGTGATCAGAAAATAACAGTTGTCATGAGGTTCAAGTATTTGCTCTAACTGGCTACTAAGACATTGTCTCGCAAAAAACCGTGTCGCGTAAACGTCTTAGACGATCTACGGTGAACTGTATAGTTATTTTGTAGTTCACAGAGATTGCTAGTACAACCATTATGTAACAGCGCATATTTTTACTTCAAACCGGGAATGTAGCCGTAGCATAATTGGTACTCCTATAATCAGTACACACTGTCTTCGTGTCAAGGAAGCTTCGTACACACGGATAGTACGTAAAGAAAAAACTGTAATCACACCGTAACATGGCACCGTGCAAAAAGCCAATCGAATGCAAATCCGTTGACCTTGCCTGCTCACGTGCGTTTAGAAAGCGAACGAGAAGAACGGGGAAACACACCCTAGCTGTGATGATTTAGAGCTCGTTTTGCTGTGTGATGAGTGGACACTGTCACACCGTAAGCAGTAATCGAAGAAGACATTTGAGATGAATAGATCAGTAAAAAGCTGTGCTAGCCTTGTGAGTTGACCTTTGGCCTCCCAAACAGAGGATCGTCGGTCGTAGGTTCAAATTCCGGGCTCGCACCTTTGAGTTTTTCGGTATTTATGTGCGAAGTATTTTTGAAATTCACCACGAGATTTTTGGTGCAGGAAAACATCTTGATGAAACTTACTGACACCTACGAAGCAATTCAATTCAATGGTGTGTGTGAAGTTCCCAATCCGCACTGGGCCTGCGTGAGAACTTATAGCCCGAGCCCTCTCATTCTGAGAGGAGGCCTGTACCTAATAGTCGGACGTATATAAGCTGAATTATACATATTTCAGGTCAGAACAAATGCAAACTTTGCATTATAAATGAGACATAACAATATTTCGAATCCTGCTAATTAATTGCGTATGCGCGACAATCCAAGATTTCTAAATTTTTCGACGAGCCCAAGTCGAGTTTAGCTGCCACCTTCGTCTACATCACTTTTGTTGCACGATCAAACCCTGTGTCATATTCGTTCGATCTACAAACCAATTATTCCGACGTGGTCGCATCAGTGTAACACGCGGCCTCATTACAAACTATTTGTGACGTATGTTTGCTATTCGTCAAAGAAATCGACGCACGCGCTGCTTTTGCGGAGTCTCGGGCGCATTATCACAAATATGTACTTACGACGCCACCGCACAAAATCGGAAGCAGGCTGGGACAGTAATACCGATATTTCAGGTAACTGTTAGGTAAAGGATCTTTCCATTTAGTTATATTTTTTTATGGAATTCGCGGCCGCTGTCGATCATGTTGGTGAAACTATTTGTATTTAGCTAAACTAAATTTTACCTTAAAATATGGCAAAACATCAGTTTCGTAACGAAATGGAAATGGATGTAATTTGACATTAGCCTTCAGTATCGTCACGGCCAATGATCGCTTTACACGTTGGCTAAAATGCTGTCGCATAGCAGAGTACAAGTAACACTCCCAAACCAACCTGGAATCCGCACACAACGCGCCATAACTTTTGACACTTCCTTCTTTAAATAATTAACAAGAAAAACACGGCTGATTCCATAAATCCTTCGTGCCATCATTATAGTAACATCATAGTCAGTAGTTCATTGTAGTAGTAGTTAGTAGTAGTGTAGTTCTAACAACATATGTGTCACTTAGTTACATGAAATAAATTTATTTATTATTATTATTATTATAATTTACACACTGTCTTTAATTTACTCCAGCAGGTGGTTGGGTTAGCTGAAACTGAACACCTCTGTAAATATTTTCAGAAGTTTTTGATTGTGTTTGACAAATACTTCTATTCATTGGTCGTTGTTCAAAGTTTACACCGTCAAAAGGGCGACATAATTTTGAATCCCAAATTAAGATAATGACCACCTGCTGAAACATGGCAGAATACTTCTAAGTAAGACACACATTGCAGGTAACCTATAAATATAATGAAGTGGCTGTATTTCATCACATTAATTAGCACTTAATATTTAAAAAAAATGGGATGTATACACAGTGTAACGTCTTAGGGTGTCCAAACCGCCACGTATACGCAGTGAATGTTGCGATTCCGTACCGTCACAGTTTTTTAAGCGGCGGTGTGGTCGCACCCACGCGTGTAAAGTGAGTTTAACGGTGGCTTTGAGTCAAGCCCCGAACTAAACATATTATGGAAAGCTTCCACGACCCTTTAAGGAAAACTCGGGTTCCGATAAAAAAAAAAACCACCGTCTTTCCGCCGTGAATGAGACTCGGACGTACACCAACGCCGCCATGTTGGATCGAAGCCTTGTTTATTAATCCTATTTACTGGTGGCGTAACAAACGTCGCTGCGACGCGGGTTACCAGACGACTTTTATGCGTTAAGATCGGACTGAGAAGAGTTTTCATTTAATACTAGAGAACTTATTTTACCAACAGGGAATGAGCATGTTTTTTATAACATTTGTAAATATCGTAAAAAAGGTGACACAAGTGAAATTACATTAGATTACGTTAGATTTATTTATTAGCTCAGCATAATAGATTAAAGGAAAATAAAATACAAAGTCAAAATAATTTCATTCCAGTGGGAGTCGTCAGAATGATAAAATAATAGGTAAGTTATTTAACACTAAAACACTAAAAAATATTTTTATTTAATTACTAGCTTCTGCCCGCGACTTCGTCTGCGTAGAATTGTACATATACACCTTGCTCTCGGATCACTCTATATATTAAAAAAAACCGCATCAAAATCCGCATAAGTACATAGGGACAGACAGACAGGAAAGCGACTTTGTTTTATACTATGTAGTGATTAGAAGTAATACCGGTCAAGAAATACAACTAATAACACTATCTACTCTCATAAAACTCCATAATATTAAAATCTGTTTTTCCAGAAATAGTTACCTAGAGACAGAAGCTTATATCTCGGATATTTTTATAATTATAAGAAAAACACTTTTTTATATTATTTATTACATATAAATGAGTTTTTATATTATGTTATTGTTATGTGTCGCGCATTTGTAGCTGTTTTGTACGTGTGGTTGTAGAGAAGCAATTTAGCTCCAAATATGTGTTCATGGAAACGCACACAAGTACCTATTCACTAACTCGCATCTTGAATTACATACATACAATTATGTACAGTAAGTAATAAAATATATTCAGATAGAGGCGGTGTTAGTAGCGTTAGTGTGACTAAACTGATAGTAAAGTGTCACGGACACGAACGTTTTGTGACAATTATCCAATGACGCAGTACGAAAATGTTACCTAAGTTTAAGTGGCCCTTTTATTTGTGAAGCCTGTTCTTCTTCAAGCTAATAAAAACAAGAATTCAAGCGAAATGTCCGTTGATAACTTTTACGAGTGAATAAAAAGCAATAAAGCAAAGCAAATCAGACTTCAGACGTCTTCTTCAAACAAATTATATACATGACAGCTAAATATAAAACCCGATAAGACGTCGGCCGAGGCAGGAAAATGCTTTCCCATGCAAACAGTCCTTCACAACGACAATAAAACAAAAAGAAATCATTCGCTCTGTTCGCACGATTCACTTTAGACATTCATTTATCTACATTACCGGACAAAACAACCCTTATTGTGACAGCAATACGGAGCGAGAAGCGGATTTGTGCGAGTCCCGAACGTATTTTGATCCTATTCTACAGTTGTTACAGTTGTTTTTATGGTGGCTTGAGCAGGGTGAGGTTAGTGGAGCAACAGGTCGATCGATGGCGGCGCCATCTGCAGGACTAGCGCAGCTAGTTTGTATTGTGGAATATTTGATGACTCAAGTTGCTGGTTTATACCCTACTTGGTCGTAGTTTCCAGTGTAGATAAATAAAATATACTCCAGGTATCGCTTTCTGGAACAACTAAGTGCACACATACGTAGGTACACGTTTAAAAGGCTTTACGAAGTTAGGTTGTGTGTTTTTATGTTGTTTAAGTAATCAATGAAACCATGCTGTCTTTTGACATATAGATTAGTCTGGCTAAAATGTCTTAAGGTGAACATAATATGATCAAATTGGGACCTGGGAGATTATTTTTATACCTAAGTAATTTTCACAAAAAATGTCTTATAATCGGTAAAAAGTCGTACAAGGATCAGAATTAAGTGACTGGATTTCGGGCACAATTTTTTTACCGTACTGGGGCCATACCATGTCGTCTTAATGCGTTTCCGTTTAGGTTCGCTTGCTGTCAGATTCATACTAAAAGTGACAGCTAAAACTTGAACTGCGTCGGAATTAGGATGTCATGGTAAGGCTCCTGTTCTAGAATAGGATGACCCATTTTTTCCTGCGTGTGTCGTAAAAACAACTAACATAAGAGTGTCTGACATAAGAGTGAGCAGTAGCACTTGACTTGGGCAGTAGCTCTCTCCATTGCTAATTGGGAACTTTGAACTTCAGCACTGCGTTGTGAAAGGCAAGGAGATACCACCAAACTTGCATGTCAAATTTCAAATGAATCTGACCACAGGAAACAAGTGAAATTTGACCCAGCTAACTAACCTCAACGTTATCTCAACTACTCGCTTAGTTAGAGGTTTATCCTAGAAGTTCTAGATAATAACGTATACCTACAACAAGTAATCCAGTTAGGTCGTCCAACTTCCAGAAAGAGGTCAATCGTCGAATCCTGGGCAGCATATTTTGATAATCTAAATGATCTTTTCGGTCCAGATACCGCAGTATTCAAAGACAAAATTCTATAACCTGTGTTACATAGTTGTCTATAATGACGTGTGAAACAACTCGTCGAACAGAGCGCTTAGTATTAATTTCTCGTTGCAAAAAACGTCTCGAACGCGTTCGCGTTGGTGTCAAATACTATAAAATTAGTTTGTTGCCGTTTCGTATTTTATTCCAAAACTTACACTAAAGGCTCTGATGGCTGCGGGGGCGTAGGGTTCTGGAATGATCGCGTACCGAAAGATAGATGTAATGTTTGTATGCTTTCCTTAAGACGGACAGACGATCTAAATAGTGATCGTATGACTGCATTGGCTGCGGATAGCTACTTAAGAGCCAAAAAATCAAGTATCTAATACACATTTCTTTTTACTAGCCATCGAAAGAAAATTTTAAGGACAAAATCAGTGAATACATAATTGTTTTCTATCACTCATGTGACCCTACATTTTTTAAGACAGACACATTTCATACTGAATGTTTACTTGCGCGTGTAAACACGATGTACTCCGACAATGAGGTGAGTACACACATGCGTTAGCGCGGCACGATCTCCTAATCTCATTATCACTCCATTTGTAGCGATACTTATTGAGTGCGAATTGTGATAAAGACGTATTGGTAATACAGAGGGTAGTGCCGACAATGAAAGTGAGATATCATGTCTACATAATATTTAGACATGTATTGTTCCGGTGTTAGATGGTTGTGTGACATTCGAAAGATATAAATATGTGGGTGATTGAATTGAATTTTTTTTTAAATAGTATAGAGTATCGTAATTAACATGTCTGACGCCCCGCTCGTGAGTTAAGTTACTTGTAATTAGGTTGTAGAGTTGCTAGATTTCCTGTTTTGATACATATTTTCACGTAAACTTCACATGTCAACGATTAAAGAATCAGTGACGCTTTTTCACTAAAACCACACGAGGAAAATCAGCGGTAAGCTAAGAAAATCCGCCGATGGGATCGCTACGACGTGTGCAACTATAAAAATAAAGGATACGGAAGCAAAATATCGGAAGGAAGGAAAGATCGGATTTATTTCTTAGTCACTGCTCATTTCCTTTGACGCCTCTTTGCCAACCTCAAGCTATCGAACTTTAACTATCAAGTTAGAGACACGTAAAAATGAAGGCTGATCCAACCATGCTACTAGGAAAGAAGCAATAATGTATAAAACCACGTCACTTTCAGTCTCTTCGGGATCGGGAAACGTGTAACAACGACCATGAACACAACCGGCGTGAACTTAGCAAAAACTTGCGCTGCTAAAATTCGTACTACGAAATTAGCGAATCGGCGTCACAGAACCACTAGAGTCCATCACACTACTGTAAAGTTAAAACGAGACAATCCGAGCTTTAAGAACACTATTAACCATCTGCTTAGATTCAGTTGTAAACCTTTTGTCAATATCTACACTTGGCTAAAACTTAGATTACAGCAGCTGTAGTCATCAAATGCCTGATTGCCTCGATAACCATTTTACAGATTTGTTCACATACAAAGACGAGGAGCGCCACTGCAAATTATCGATGTATAATAAAGTAAAACTAGTGCTTACAAAACGTCTTAGTCTGCGTGATTGACGGCACCGACGGCGTCTAAAGACGCGTTCATATTACGCACACATATTTAGACTTACAAATAGATAAGATTATACGGTTCGTAAAATATGGAATCACCCCTTTGTAGGGATTGCAATCCCGCAGCTCATTCAATCCCGCGGGATTGATATGCGGGATTACTCAATCCCGCGGGATTGATATGCGGGATTACTCAATCCCGCGGGATCCCGCGGGATCCCGCAATTTTGAAATTTTGTTATAAAATCAAATAGAAACTACATAATTTTTGTGTAAAAATCAACTTCTATTAAACATTTCTTACATTAAGAGCGTTTATCCGTACCGACCTTGCAACGTCGCATTTCTAGTGCTCTCCACGACCACTCCACAGAAATTGGATAAAAGTTTAAAATATGTGGTCTATACAAGTTCATTGTTTTTAGTGTATCAATGGGTCCAATGCAATAACTAATCGTGGTGGACTTTTATTTTCGTACTAAAGGGAAAAAATAATGTAATATATCGTTTAGTAAGAAAATAAAAGTCAATCAATTATTGCATTAGACACACTAAAATACACAAAAAACAAAGTGCACTCTGTAGACACACGTTTCAAACTTTCATTCAATTTCCGTGAAACAATCGCAAACCAAAAACGCGACGCCGCCAGCCCAATAGGAATAAACCTTCTTAAGCAACAGAAATTATTTCTTCGCTATTAATTAAGTATAAGTAATTAGTAATCTGTTTTTTTTTTAGATTCATCTTTAAATGATTGGCATAGTTTAATAGCTTTGTAGTTTTTTATTTTTAATTGAGTCTTATTTAATGACTAATAATAATCAAATCACAACTTTCTTTTAGATGCTATTACTATGTTATCAAACTATGGTGATAATACGCTCTTTATCGCTAGTTTGAGCACCAAATTTTTAATTTGCGGGATCCGCGGATCCGCGCTTTAAAGGTGCGGGATCCAGCAGATTAATAAAAGCTGCGGGATCCCGCGGGAATGCGGGATCCCGCTTTACGGGATTGCAATCCCTACCCCTTTGCCTCCGTACACTTTACGCACCGACGAATTATTACGAATAAATGAGTATGAGTAATAGTATGAGTATGAATGTACAAAACATTAACAGGGATATTCAGGGTATTCAAATAAAGTTTAAAATAAGTACACAATGGTTCAAACATTTTGAATTTTTCTCAGAAAATTACAACAAAACAGTATTTTTATGAACCACTCGTAGATTACGCGATCAAAAAGTTAGCCTGGCTTATATTTTAGAAAATTGTATTATATTATATATTCAGAACCATTATGTATTTTAATGAACACAAAATATTTACCTTGCTACTCCGCTACTTACGTCCAAGATAACCAAGCTTGTGCGAAATATATACGTTTTGCATGCAAACCCTCCCACCACTACTGCCACACAAAAAACGCACACAAATCCCACAAACTTAATTAATCCTATCACCACACAAACACTGACGCGCGTTTCGATCCCTCTACGGGATCATTCTCAAAGTCAGAGCACAAATGAAATGAACCTCCGCAGAGTAACGCCTGATTCAATAAAATATTATGTATTTTGACCTATTATCCATTTTAAACTTTGCGTACAGTCCGTTAGCTCTTAGAACATTCGGGTTTCGGGTAACATCGGCCGAGTCAAGTAACAAACAAGTGAGTTAGACAGCTACAAACCCGAATGTCCTTCTATGAGCGACTTGACCCGCGCCCGAGTTCACCTACTGCATTATTCCGGACTATTTAAGACCCAATGTATACGAGCCTCATCTAACCGTCGTACTTTGTATCTGTATTTATCTCCCTTGTACCAGCGGCCGCGTGGCAAACAAATATCATTCCAGTGACCTTGCCATTGTTCCGGCCGCGACCACGGTAATGGCCGCGTGCGCAACAGATTGCACATTTATTGTTGTTTTTCGGTATCTATTTAGAAATGGAATTTCGCCAGCTGTTCTAGGTGTGAAAGTTAAAGACAGGGCGGGCATTTTACATAAAATACCATTTATCGTTGATGTTTGTTGATAGGCTGTGTATCTTTATCAATTTTCTAATTTCAATTTATATATTTCTTTGTTTGCCTGATTCGTGCATTTTTTGTCGTAAATATCATTTAAATCAGTCTAAACCAACCCAATGCTGAGTCGGCCTCCCCATATTAGTAACAATATTGACATATAGTAGTAGTAGTAGTAGTAGTAGTAGTAGTAGTAGTAGTAGTAGTAGTAGTAGTACTCTTTATTGTGCAAAATAAACATAAGACAAATGAGTACAATTGACAAACACAGATACACGCACAAAGGCGAACTTATACCTTTAAGGGATCTCTTCCAGTCAACCTTTGAGTGGATGAGAAGAGTATTTATATTAGGGACAGACGAGTGAGCACACAAGTAAGTACACATTTCACACATACACACACACACACATAATAAAGGATAAAGTGTGTATAATGCAGTTCACTACTGCTACTTTACCACGTAGTCCATTCAGCCGGCAGAACAATTCATGCTTAAATCTCCGCCCGTTCATGAAACTCCACAAGTGGAAAAAGTTAATTTTCCAGCGAACAATTCCACGCAAAAAACCTGCGCATTTCAGTGGCCTTGCGCATTGTAAATGTCGTAACGTCACTTCCGTCCGCCGGTCATCAACTCATCACGCTGCCTGCCATTATCCGATTATTATGAGAGCGGGCCTGTCACTGTTTTTCATTTTTCGCGGTTGGCGGACTTTGCTATCGTGCCCTGTTCACAATGGATGTTTTGGTTTCATTGTAAAAGTAAATTTTGAACTGCGTGATGAACGTACTAGCGTCAATTGAGATACATGTTGAATGATTAGGAGATTTTTGTAATGGACCATAATCATTTTTTCCCTGTACAATCGACTTCGAAAATACATATAAACAGACGTTGCGAATGAATAAGAACATAATGAAAAATATAGCCGAGTAAAATATCAAATTATGCGAAGTTATTTATTAGGTACCCTATCAAATTTCTCGCACCTGTAGATTCACTGTTGTGCGATTCTAAAACTGTCTAGATCTCTATTTCCAAAATTCTGCAAGTTGCGTTGTATTGCGGCTCTGGGTTTATAATATCTATCTCGTTCACATCATAGTCCGGCAATGTAACGAAACTATCATTTTTGTATATTTTTTCTTGCTTGTGTAAAATTTGTGCTTAGGAGTGTTAGATATAACGAGGACCCGGCAACAGAGCAGCTCACGAAGCCCAGGAATCGTGACCCACAAGCTGCAGTCGACACGTTTATATTATTAACTGCACTATTTTATGTATAGCTCTGTATTCTGAAACTCGAGCGAAATGTGTATTTGTGTGCTAGTTGCCTTTAGGAAATTTACTTGTGGAACCACACACACACATGCTAGCTAGACAGCTATATCCGTGTGACATATTTCCACATATATCATTATAATCACTCCGCGCTGACTTAACAATCACCAACCACAACACAAGGTTCTAACGCATTTCCAACTCTGTAAGAATTCATTTTCAAACACTAAGAAAACCGAGCCGGGAGGCTCCTTCTCCCAACGATTCTTCTTCGTTGTTAACAATCAGCAAAAGCAGAAATTTATTAGAATTGTATTGCAGAAGTCTAAAACTTTCATATAATAATAAACCAGACATTTTTATCTATGTTTTTTGATGTGATGTGCTAGTGGAATAAATGCTGACAAGACATCTACTGAAATCGATTATTAATAGTCTAGATATAACTCAATCGTTCGAAAGTGTGCCGGCAAAACAATTCTCAAAGTCGCTTTGACAACTGTAGGCTTGTCTGTTTTATTGTCTAACTCGCTCGCAATCTCCATCGCGTTCATTTTGACAGTTCTTGTATGAATGTGACAGCTAGCTGATTCCGATGCCAATCGTCAGCCCATACATGAACTGTCAAAATGAAGACGATGGCGATTGCGAGCGAATTAGACAATAAGCCTACTGTTTTCAACACGGCACGTGGGCCTATGATTCCCTAAGGATCCTATATGTAATGTCCAATCGCCCATCAGAGATGCTCGCTGAATCACGCGTCGATTGTTTACACGTCCCTTACACAAGCGCAGTGCGTCTCTAGTGCACGGGTGTGTGCCAGCCCTAACATCATCCTGAAAATTATTGCGAGTAGTCTAGACTGTGCCTATAATGAGACAGTGTAGATCCTTAGTAATAATGTGGTAAAATGCGTACGAATTTTTGTATTATATAAAACAAAGAAGACAAACGGGCAAGTGGGTTACCACGGAGTGATGGTTGAGTAATCATTACTGCCAACGCACACGCAACTCTGAAGGATTGCAGTTGGCCAGTACGACATGTGCCAGTAATTTCACTGGCTATCCTATTCTCCACGTCTGTCTATTTGGTTTCAAGACAGACATATTCATCTGAACCATAGATTATTATAGGCAGTATTTATAGTTAAAGTAACTACATATTTAGTATCTAAAAAAAACATTACTGGATTGGATTTTAAATAATATAATATTTTACGAGTAATTTAAGGATGATGTAAGATTGGAATAGAATCGAACCATCGCTGAGTGACTATACCCTTTAAGTACGCGTGTCAACGAGCGGCTCTCTGCATCCTTTGTTAATAACACATAAAGAATAAGACGCACTAAATAGTATACGAAAAAATGCCAACCGTGCTGCCGTGAATGTTAAAGCGACTCGCTTCAATATCAGTGTGTCAATAAGCCATAATAACAATACGCACAATAACTCAACACTGAGCGTTGGAACCTCGCCGCTTTGGTTTTGCTCACGATATTAGTAGCCCCGGAATACCAATATCGAGCCTGAAGTTTAGTATTTGGATGTTATGATAGAGTAACGAGGACGGTGAGACTCATTGCCAAAATGTTATTTAAAAACGACGTACAGAAATAACGGTTGTGGTTCTTGGTATAAAATGACCGTATTTAGAATGACCATAAACAAAATGTAATGGGCTTCTGTATTACATTTACGGTCTTCCAGTACTTTTTTGTCGATATCAGGCTTTTTTCAGGACTTCAATTTGCCATTTAGTAATTCGATAAATGTCTACACAGACGAAGTATAAAAATATAGTCCTAGTAGGTACTATATTTATTACCTTCAGAGGAAAGTTCACTTTTAAGCACACATGGTAGGTACTAATACAATTAAATCAACAAAGTATTCGCGGATTAGCAAGGTAATTGGTTATAAATTAATACCTGATTCAATCATTTATTAATTCAGTACTCTAATTAAATTACACCAACTGAACCAAATATCGTAACGTGTATATCCACATTCGTGTTATCAGCAATGCTACACCCACCATCGGGCAATGCAAATGCCATCCAATTATAAAAAACACGGTTTTATTTGCAAAAATGTTGTAAACGAGCTATTAAATTAAGCTTTAGAACTTATTGCGAACGTGGGGTCGTTGGGGACATTAGGGCAATGGTGTAAATTGGAAAGAAAATCACGCGTCAGCTATTTATTTTTGCCGCAACAAAGCCATGGAAGGGTTAACTCTAATGAATGTGTTTGCGTTGTGGAAAATTTAATCTGCGGATAAAGATAGGTATAGGTATGTACTGAGGATACAATTTTATTTTGTTAAAGGAGGAAAAAGCACTTTGTTATGGTACTGGAGTTTCATCCCCAAAGGTTGCTAACGGAGCCGAATTGCTATGGCTGATGTTTATCACATGACACTGAAATAAAAATTAAATGTCAATAAGCACAGGCTAGCATGGTGTTATCGATTGATTTTTACAGTGTTTGCTAAAACGACACTGACAATAAAGTTCATATTAAAGACAATCCGATACCAAAAGTGTGTTATTTTCGGCGTTTATGGGTCGATTTTAATAAGGACCAGAATTAATATACATATATGGACATAATATAGACATTACATTTGTAAAACTATAACACTATTCTAAAATAAAATAGTTTAGAAGCGTTTGAGATGTGGTGCTACCGTCGCATGCTCCGTATAAGCTGGACTCAAAAAGTCAGCAACGAGAAGGTGCTTCAGCGTGCTAGTATGACCCGAAAATTATTGCACACCGTCAAAAAGCGCAAAATCGAATACCTGGGGCTCGTGTTGCGCCATGGCAGATATCTGCTGCTTCAACTTATATTGATGGGCAAAATACAGGGAAAACGGCGCTCTGGAAGGCGGAAGAAATCATAGTTGCGGAATATTAGGGAGTGGACCGGAATCAACAGTGCAGAGCAACTGCTCCGGATGGCTCAAGATAGAGAGAAGTTTTCAGAGCTAACGGTCAGCCTCCAGTAATGGAGTGGCACTTTCAGAAGAAGAAGAAGAAGAAAATAAAATACGAGTACGCATTTATGAAAAATTTATAAACATTGCGCGGCGTATAATTCATCGCGCATGACCGGTTTTTAATAACATTACTAAATAACAAAAAATGTTAAGAACGACAGAAAATTGCACCAAACGCAAAACGTGCATCTTTATCCGAGGAGTTACGACGCAGTAAAAAAGAGTCAAATGAGTTTGAAATTACGTCAAATTCTATACTTGACTGTCAATAATTATTGAAGGAAAACATGTTAATTTAATTATGTTAACCTACTGAAAACGCGTGACCTTGGCAGCCTTGTAATCACAGTAGAGCAGGCTGTTCACATCGCTTGTGGGTTTTCACTAAATAGGCGAAGTGTATAGTTGATGAAGTACTTTACATTTTTACTGCGTACTTAATAAGTAACAGGATTATTTTTGCCCCTCATTACAATTATTTAAATATAACTACAAAAAAGGATAGTATTATATGAACTGGTCTTGGTAGTAAAATGTGACGATAGCCTATATCCAAGAATTTAATTTATATAATTAAAATTTTATTCGGCTTTATTTCGGGTTTAAAAGCTGAAGAACCCAAAAAACTACTTTTGTTTGCAAACACAGCATAGCCGACCAAGTAAATGCGTAAATGCGCAAAAAATACGTAAATGCGTGGTAAATGTGTTTATTTATTTAATATGTGATTGTCATAAATAAACTTTTTTCTTTCTTTCTTTTCTTTTTTCAAATTTACTAGCATTAATATCAGTTACCAAAGAAACAATAATGCCGATTATCACGTTTATTTCATTAGATTAGATTAGATTATTTATTCATTCAATAAAAATTACATCATAAATTGTACACACAGCAAAGCTATTCGGTAAGCACCTTTGCTGTGTGTGGGCGATTCTCTGTAAACTCGTAATCGGCTGTCCCGACCAAGTTTTTCAAAAAGTAATTTAATTGTTAAATAATAAATTACTTCTAATAAAACTTTAACCCCGAAACTTTGCGGGCCAATTGTTTTTAGAATCATAACTATTTAAAGTTTTTCTCTAGACGTGATAGAAGCTCTAAAAATACAGTCCCCTGGCTGTCCCCATCACTGTATTCTCACCTAGAAACGCGATTTACGAAGAAGTTAGTAGAACTTAATACATTTGGCAGTTAATATCGTACAGTAAAATAATTAAATTTTATTACTATCGTAAAACAAGGACTGATTACCTATGTTATTTATTTAGTAAAGTTCTGTAAACTTTGTCCCCAGAATTTCTATACAGTCCCCTGTCAAAAAATGTAAACGAAAATAAAAAAAAACTGTAATATTTACAAACATTCTTTTGAGTGAAACTAAACGCAATTGTTGTGAAGTTGGCAACCACGCCAAATGCCGCTGCGAGGCGCTATTTAGTTTGGTGTCAGAGCGTCATTTGTGACGTGAACACGCGTTTGGACCGGTACCACACACAGTCCTCTGGTAAGTAATAATATTTATGTTAAATACTTTAATCATCTCTATATTATAATTGATTGATTTATTATTTGTGTTTTAATTGATCGGTAGGCTTTTAAAAAACTATTTTACACCAGTTTTGTAAACATTGTGAAATTTAACCGAAATACACAGTCCCCTGGCAACAGTCCCCTGGCTGAAAATGCAACAGGGGACTGTCCTACACAACAGGGGACTGTGTATTTTGTGTATTGGTTATTATTTTTATGTGTTGTTTGTGTAAATTTATCTGCTAGTCTGTTTTATTAATGTAAAAATCATTAAAGTATGAATGCTTCGCATTATTTCCTTGATAAACTTAAATTATTTTACACAGGCTGATCAATCGCACATGATATTGATATGGCTCCTAAAAAGAAAAAGTTATTCCAAGAGGAGTTTCTTCAGAAAAAGAGAGAAACAGAGAAACTATATATGATACCTAAAAAGAAAAAAATACCCTCGGAAAACAGAAGAAATGAGAGAAAAGGAGAAGTTGAAATACAAAAAGAAGAAAGAAATAGGTTTATGGAAGTTAGTAAAGAATATGACACCTCGTGAGCACAGAGATGCCTAAAAGAATTGGAAAGAACATTGTACCGTATACCAAGACTAAGACCAAGATATTGAAAATGTTAAGAGTAGCCTGAGTGCTAGAAACATTTTGTACTCACTGAGATCAACAGTCTTATTATTATAATACCAATCTGTAGGTAATGCTTGAAGCAGTATTCATTGAAATTTATCTCTCAAATATATTCAACTCAGATCTTAATGTTATGTTCATTGTGATTAAACCTTATTATGTACCTTATTTGATTAAGAAAAATCCTTAGGAATTCATTAAAGATCTCAGTTGAGTATATTTGAAAGATAAGACAGTTTTCTAATAATTATAATAATAATAATTGTAAATATTTCAATGAATACTGCTAAAAGCATTTACAGATTGTTATTATAAATTATAATAATAAGACTGTAGAAGTAGAACTCAGTAAGTACAAAATATTTCTAGCACTTAAGGCATTAGCACTTAAGTTTTGATATGAATATAATAATAAAGAAAGTTATGTTTTCTGTTGATATTTTCTAAAGAAAGTTTTGTTGATTATTGATGCGCAAAGATGGCATAAAATAATAAATGATTGATTATTGTAAAATGACTTTTTTCTAAGTCCGGTGCCCCACTTAACAGTCCCCTGTCATGATTTTTTGCTAAATCACTAATAACTCTGAAAATACACATAAATTCAGTGGGCCTCCTTATCTAACTAAAATAATAGTTAATTTTCTTCGAGATAGAGCTCATTTTTATAGCAAATTAAAAAAAAAATGCCAGGACAGCATTTATATGGGACCCGTGCGAGTTTACGGAGAAATGCCCGTGTACATTGTCAAGATAGAAGAATTTTGATTGAAATCGTCAAGAGTAAATAAAAAATAAATCAAATTTGTAAGTAATTATGATTTAAAAGGCTTTAAGTTCAATTAACGTTGAACTTCAGGGTGGCCACGTTAACTGGTCTAACATACATTCGACAATTTTTAAAAAATTATTATGAATTAGTTTACCCAGTTACAATTTAAGTATGCGCATGCACAGCCTAATGTTAAAGTTGCAGATCTAAACATAGCTGTCCTCCACAAAGCAGGAACTATGTCCTAGTTAAGGATTAATTAGGTACAGCACATCCAATCCAGTACACTAATCTCGTGCTGAAATTGCAGTTTGACGAAGCAATCTCCTACCTAGGTTCTAATTTTCACGGCCAGTACGCAAACAGTTGCAAAAGTTGACTTGCCGCTCTGCTACAGAATAAGTTTATGGTAAACTAGCTGTTGCCTGCGACTTCGTCTGCAAATAATTCGTTTATCGCTATCCCGCGGGAACTACGCAATTTTCCGGGATAAAAAGTAGCCTATGTGCTATTCCAGACTTTTCTTTATCTATGTGCCGAATTTCATCTAGATCCGTTGGGCCCTTCTGGCGTGGTTGAGTAACAAACAAACATCCAACCATCCATCCATCCATCCATACTTTCGCATTTATAATATTAGTTAGATACTTAATTCGCTTCCATGCTGGCATGGGAGTAAAGAAAAAACATAGAATGTACAGTTGCTTCTCGTCCTGCGCAGATGGTAAAAGCCCATTGAGGGAATGGACATAGGAATCATGTTATAGGATGCGGCTAGCAACTGATCACTATTTTGATTCCCCTTTCCATCTATACGCCCACAATCATGCTAAAGATGGTCTTTAAAGGTCTTGTTACCTTAGGCTCTGTCTACCCTCTACCATGTATGTATGTATGTAAATACTTAATTTTTAATCTTTGAATTGCCGTCCAATCCACATACGCGTACCGAATTTCAAGTCAATTCAAGTGATGGAAAGATTGAAATTTGACTTTTAAGATTTTAAAGCTTTTTAAAGTCACGATAAGATAATAATTGAACCCTTATTTACAGAAAAAATATGCACAATGTGGAAGAAATAATAACACGACCAACGTAAAATTTGTCACTTTATATAAAAATCCGTTCATATGTAATTGCTTCAAAAAGTGTTACGTACCTATGTTTTTAAAGCCCGTTGCGTCACAAAGTTAATTCGAGTCCAATTAGCAAGAAGCATGCTGTCTGCCACTGCGCAACGTAATTGCTATGAGCGTTAACTTGACACTTAACGATTTTTTTTTCTCGCGAAAGCTCAGCTTGGTATATGTTTTTGATTCGAAGCATTTTTATTACAAGATTTTGCTAACTTCACTTTGGTCAACTGTATACTTGCATTGTCATTCAATGTGTATACTTACCTATAAATTTTAAGTCAATTCAACCATGTCGGTTAATATAGTGTTTTAGATTTGCCTACCATTTAGTTAAGCTAATAAGTTTTTGTCATTTTTTTAAAGACGATTTTTGTTGGTGACATATTTTTATTGAATTGTCATCGCATCTTCTAAGATTCAGATCAATCAAGAAAGAAAGAAAGAAAGAAGACATTTATTCATTTTGCAAGACACAGAAATATAAGAGCATAAATAATAAAAAAATAAAAAAATTAAAATAGTAATCTGATCATGGAAAATATGTTAATAAAACACATGACTTCCAAGATTAGATTTTATTTATTACTTAAACTAGCTTCTGCCCGCGACATCGTCTGCGTAGAATTATACATTTAAACCTTCCTCTTGAACCACTCTATCTATTAAAAAAAACGCATCAAAATCCGTTGCGTAGTTGTAAAGATGTAAGCATACATAGGGACAGACAGACAGACAGCGAAAAGCGACTTTGTTTTATACCATGTAGTGACTGTCAGTTTGTTAGTTAATTACAATTCAAATTATTATAAACCTTATAATAAAAGGGTAAATACAAACAAGCCTTGGCCAACTCGACATTTAGCACGCTTCATTACACACCCCCGACGGGAAGAGTTCTCCGATTATGAGAAAGAAAACAACACAACGTTCGCCCTTGAGCGACATCGTACACAATCGATCGTCAACATACTTTGCATCAAAAGAGCCGTATGGGACGTACTTTTTCAGGACACATAAGCCTTTTTAACACTGATGTGCGTAGATTCGTCTAAAATAGGGCTTCATATTTGCCTTCACGGCACTGCCAGGCGGTTATCCATGGGAATCAATATTCAATTCTTTATTATGTTGTAAAATATCACTTTTTAACAACAAAACGACGACCACAATTGGTCATTCGATACATAGCATATAGTACTTTGCTTTTGCCTGCGTCTTCGTCGTTTCTAAACAATAGGCTATTACTTAGAAAATCAATCTGTTATCTAATATTTGAATTACGGCTATTTTAAACACCAAAAAACGAGTGCGACCGAGCCGGTGTTTTACAGCAACATAATGTAAACTCCACAAGTTTTTCTTTAATTTTGTCACTTTATGAAAAAGAGTTAGTAAATTATATCAACGAACAGAATCATGATAAATCAGATAAAAGAGCAAGTTTACTTTGAAACAACTTACAAACTATCTTCAGACGCTACCACGGATAATAGAAGCGAATTCAAAAGTTAGCAAAAAACTTTGTAAATAAACTGCGTAAATTCATTTTTTCCTGACACCATTTAGAAATCAACTAATCAAATATAAATACAGAATCTATATAAACACAGCTATATTCATTATATCGAGCCAGTGCTATTAAACCCTATCCAATAAGAGATGATCCGAACAAGGTTCTATTGCTCCTAATTTTTCAATTGAGTTTGGATAAGGGTCAGTGACCTTTTTAAATATAGCGACAGGAAAGTTTTTGATAGTAGAGAAGGGTGCTCTTTAATAGAGCGTTAACTTTAGTACCTACCTACAGAACTCCAGAAAGAAAGAAGGAAGTCGATATAAAACAAAGAGCTATTAAGGTGCTCAAAACTGTCAATATATCTATCTACTGTATTGTCAATGTAAGTGCGTCTTCAGATATTTTTGAGCACTTTGAAAATTCCGATGTTTCTGAAGGCGTCTGTATCACACATATCTATGTATAATACAAACTAGTCGACGAATAGGCAGCAGAAGTTACGATTATGCTACAACCTGGAGACTCCTATAGCCTATTATAAGTTAATAAAACACACCACGGAATCGAGAACGTAAAACTGATTTCTAAAATCGATATTTTAGGTTCGAAATTTACAACGGGACATTTACCTTTCCATACAAACTTCACTGAACGATTATTTTAAAAAAATACTTTTTAAATGATCAAATACATATATACATTTAAGACAGTTAATTTTTATTTAAGATAATGAAACGAATTTTATGCTCAATAACTCAAATAAAATACACAGTGGCCTCGTGATTAAAGGAAATAATAAATCTGCACAGGACGACACCTACAAACGACAAATGTACAAACTTTTTTAGAAACGCTCTTGTATGAAAAATGACCCGTTTTGCTCGTCAGTGTAGTTCCCTATCAAGTGATCATCTTAGAGCACCTAATACTCATATCTGCCATATTTCTAGTCTAGCAGCGCCTTTTGTTTCAGTCAATCAGTCAGTCACGGTAGGGTTTCACGGGTATGGATTTACAAGGTCTGAAATAATAGTGAGAGTTAACATGTGTGTGTACATAAAACTTTAGCCGAGTAGAGTACAGGTAATTAAGTAAAAGCATTAGCGCTTACCTGTGCGGCCTTGTGGAAGAGTAATCTTCAGAATTCACTTAATAAATGGCAATACAAACCTTTTTAATAAAGGCTATAAATAGTGGTTTTAGCACGTTTATTGCCTACGTTTATAACCTAAGAAATTATGAAATTAATTTGTAAGCAATAATCGCGTTAGACATTGCTCAAAATTAATTTAATTTTAAATGTTATCCATCATATAGAATGGACTCTGATAAAAAAACTTTACTATAGGATTTATGTTTAGTCGGTACTGAGTGGAAATTTGATTCCGGTTTCGATAAAAAATAGCTGAGGACACTTTATATAGCAGTAGGTACCATTTTATGTTTCTAGACATTGATACATTTGAAGTCGAATTATCTGTTATGTTATGATATATGATAACACAAAAAGACAAGCAAAGAAATGCAGTCTCTTTAATATTTAAAAAAATAATGTCAAACAAGTTTAATAAAATAGTCGACCGCAAAAAGGAAACGAAATTCAGTTTAATAGTGTCAAAATTATTATCACACTTAACAAAGTTGAACTATTAGAACCAGATTTATTGTTTTCATACAAGACGGACTAAATGCAATAATAACACACAAACGTAAAATAAAAACATTAAAACAATTTCAAGCACCTCGCTCTTCTACCAATAAAAAGTTTTTTGGTAGGTACAATGCCTTTCCTTTCCCACTGCTTTGATGTTAAGATCAAAATAATTACTTCATTACAACAAAAGTACCGAAATCGCTTACGGGCTTATTGAAGATAATCATAATCATGAACATCTTTTATGCTTTGCCGTTGTCAGTAATAAAAAGTAATATATTATACAAGTGGCTTACGAGTTACGACTATTAAATAAAATCAAGTAAACCGCTTCTAAAGTGAAACTATACATGTAACTTTTCATCTTGCTAGATAAATTAAGTTTACCATTTTGCAAATTTATTTTACTAAATGTTTATTTTATTGAACACCACAAATCAGTACCACACAATACAGAAACAAAGAATAATCAAAGATATACGCATTTACAAAAAACAAATTAAACTAGGATTAAAATAAAAACTAAACTTAAACTAACTATAAAAAAGTTATGTTATAAAAAGAACACCCCGTCTAGCCCTGCTGGCTGTGGCAGGGTTCCCAGGACGCTAGCGGCATTACCCCTTTGGACCGCAAGTGCGATCCGCTGGGATAAATACACGCCAGCTCTTGGGTCCCCTGAGGCGTCGACCAACCGGGACGACAGGGCCTTTATAAAGATTTTAGTGTCGGCTGACCAAGGCCCCAAAGTCTCAACCGCAAGCGCCACAAACTCATAATCTTTTGCAAATTGACAATTAAACTGATACTAAATTATAAAACATGTTACATTGAAATAAGCGACATCTCACCGAAACCTCGATGAGAAAATTTTAGATGCTAATTCATTTAGTCACCACACGCGGAAATATGAGACTATAGTTATTAAAACGCCAATTTAACTTTCTATTGCCCAACCGAATCCCCAATTATGAAAATTGCAGGTAGAGCACATGATTGGCACAGAGCTGCGCGAGAGTTGCCGAAACGAAGACAATCCGAGCGATCCGTCAGATAACGTTGTGTAAGTGGCGTCGCCAGCGCCGCCGGCGCAAGTCACAGACTGTTTACGCTTCATTAATATTAACAAAATTCCAGAGAATTGATTTTTGAAAACGCATCACTCGAACGTGACATTCAAAAGTGATGAAAAATTGTGATGATTTAAAACACGAGTAGAGTAGAAGAAAATTAGGTACAGCTCCCATCTTGTCAATTAAACGGCAAATTGAATTTGAGCTCTAGTTTTGTACGGCCACGTTCTTTAGGAGTTTTTAATGATTCACGGTTAAGTTCATTCGAAATATTATAAACGGGATGTGAACCGCGATTACCTTTATTGAGCTCCCGATATTTCGATACAGTTGCATGCATCATGATCACGGGTAGACTGAAGAAATTGCGGGTGGATGTTATTGTTGGGTAGACCGAGCTCTGTCTACCCTCATTCTTGCGCGTCGACTGCGAGCACTCTCGTTACCATTGGAACCGTTCTCACTCGAAACTCGATTCAAACACACTACACTCACAGTGTCACTTCGCCCACCCGAAATTGATTTTGGACGAGAATTCCAGATATTCGACAATTTAAACCCATCCTCACGATTAAAATTTTTATGTTTATGGATTTCAACCGCTTCCCTCACCAGTCTCGGAATATCTAACTAATATTATAAATGCGAAAGTATGGATGGATGGATAGATGGATGGATGGATGGATGGATGGATGGATGGATGGATGGATGGATGGATGGATGGATGGATGGATGTTTGTTTGTTACTCAATCACGCCAGAACGGCCCAACGGATCTGGATGAAATTCGGCACATAGATAGAGAAAAGTCTGGATAAGAACATAGGCTACTTTTTATCCCGGAAAATTAGTTCCCGGGGGATAGCGATAAACGAATTCTTTGCAGACGAAGTCGCTGGCAACAGCTAGTAGTAAATAAAGGTAATCGCGATTCACATCCCGTTTATAATATTTCGAATGCACGTTCTTTAATTTAGGACCGACTAAGGTTGAATGATGCAGTCGTCTTGTGTGACAATTTAAAGGATTATTTTGCGAAATGCGTCCTAAATTAAAGAACTTGAATGTATTATATTGAGAATTTCATCATCTTTACGAATATCTAAAATCGAACAAATATGTATTCGATTCTATCAATCAAGTAAAACATTTGTCATCTAAATTAACATGAGAAATTTACTATTTTATTCAGGATTTCCGGTAGGTATGTGCCATTTACAAAAAAAAATATGCTATCAACAATGAAATTTATACTCGTAACAAAACTTTTTACGACACCATTGCGACTCTTAATACTTGCACTGCACAGCAACTGCTTAAGCAATAGTTAATTGAAATCACAGTTCGGCTTCAAAAGCATGAGTTAATATCCTCATGTTTGTTTAAAAGTGGCAGCACTCGTTAGTGTAATGTATTTTGGGTTTTAAAATAATTATTTATAAAGGGTGAAACTCTGGCTTTTTAAACGAAACCAAGAAACTTTGAGTTACGTAAAAACATAGAGGTATTACCAATACAATGGGAACGTCAAACACATTTGCAAATTTTGCCAAGCAATTGCGTTTTGATTGGTCGGTCCAAAGTTTAGCAGGAGAGGACACTAGGGGAAGCAGGTATTAAAATCGATGTCGATAGTAAATGCTTAGTCATTGAAAGGCATAGCGCAAGCAATGTTAACATTTTGTTTGTTGTTCGTTCCGAACGTTCCGATATGAATGTATCTCAGTGGCGTGGCATCCATACTACTCGATTCCCACCGGTTTGCCTAACGACACTGGTGTCATCTATTTAATCATTTGGACCAGGACGTCGATTTATTAAACCCTGACTTCAGTTCCCCGAAAAATAGCATTAAACAAAGCATTAATATTTTTCAGATGTACTTTTTTCCTAAAGTAGGTATACTTATATACCTATAGTTTCAAATTAGTTGGTATTCTAATTATTGAGCAGATACAGTTTTAATTTCTGTACGTATGTTTTCTTCAGTGCTTTTTAAAATATATTCTTGTGTACTATATATAAAATATGCGGTGACTCGATTCAAACACCATAACTTTGCCTTTACAGCGGTCATTAACAATATATTTAAACACTAAAACATATCATTACAAATAATGTTTCACAAATTGAATTACATAATGCTTTTATCGTACATCGTTCCATAAGGTATTACTTATTACTATAACTATAATGTTCTTACGTTAAGCACCTTCCGCCATTAATGTCATATCATAATTTCATAAGTTACCTACCTTTCATATGGATGGTAGTAAATTAACTTTATATTAAAGCTCGTTTAAGTTTTATAAAGACTTGTTCACAAATAATTAAGTATGTTAGTGTAATGTCGAAAACGATTATCGCGACTGGGGGCAGCTCTGACAAAAATTGTCGCTTGTTTTGTAAGTTGATTCCCTTCGCCATAAACAATTGCCATTGCTGGCAAGAAGCAGGAACTTAAAGTATTAGGTATAAAGCTCATTCTAAACAGTCATGTGACAACTCACATCAATTGACCTAGTCCCAAACTAAAGAAAGCTTGTACTACATACATACCGTTACGCCTCTTTCCCATAGGGGTAGGCAGAGACTACTTTGTTTTACTTGCTATCATCCTGACATTCCACTGTCGCTTGACCTGAGCTTTTCCAAAGCGTTCCCAATTAGGCCTTCCCTTCCCAACGCACCCATTCACATTCCCCATATAAATCTGTTTAGTTAATCTTCTTTCATCCATCCTTTCTACGTAACCAAACCAACTAATCAAATTTTTTCCTATACTAATCACTATATCTTCTTTCACACCAGCACGTTCCCTTATCACACTATTCCTTACTAGCTGTTGCCAGCGACTTCGTCTGCAAAGAATTCGTTTATCGCTATCCCGCGGGAATTTTCCGGGATAAAAAGTAGCCTATGTGCTATTCTAGACTTTTTTCTATCTATGTGCCGAATTTCATCCAGATTCGTTGGGCCGTTCTGGCGTGATTGAGTAACAAACAAACATCCATCCATCCATACTTTCGCATTTATAATATTAGTTAGATTCTATATTTCAATGATACACCTTCCATACTTCTTAACGCTCTTATTTCTACTGCATTTATTCTACTACTACTATTACAGCATGGTACGAGGCAGCGGATAAACATGGTCATGGTTAGTTGGTTGGTATGTTATTTTCAAAATTAGTACTTTAACAATTTTTTTATCATAACGCAACTATCAACAGTTTTTATTATTTTATGTTCGTATTTTACAAACAAGCGGTAATATTTGCTAGACAATAAAGGCGTAATGAGGTCTATTTTTTCATCTCTATTTATTTTGACTAATCGACTGGCTCTCGAAATAGACGTAACCTTAATGTTCTCTCATTGTCTGAAGAAATTGCACACAAAATTCCAAGGCATAAAATATGTAAGAGTTTCTGCAAGCAGTTACGTATCTTTGGCTAAGTCAAACTACATTTTAACACTTTAATTAGTATTTTTTGTGTTTTAGTACAGCTATCTTAAACACAATCAATTCATGTAGTCCATTCGGGAGATTAATGTTATTTTAAGGTTACTCTTCATCTCTTTGGAGGAAATATTTATTTCTTGCTAAAGTGGTAAAATCTTCGATCAAATACACAAGATTATAGCGTCAGCCGCTCGAAAGCGTGTTGTCAAAACATATTTCAAAAACACTTATCTTACAGGTATGTTTTCAGTAATTATCTAGAATATTGAAGGGTAAAACAAATTACCAACATATTAACTGGTACTATAATGTAGGGTGGACTTTTATACTACTGTTCTGGCCTTGGGGCTAAAAAGCCGCTATTATCTAAGTATCCTACAGATATAGCTGCCTTTTAGTTTGAGGAAGACAGCGCAGCGACAGTAGATACTTAATTGTCAATTGTGCAATTGTCAACCAATGTACTAAGGGATTAAAATGATGCATCACTATATTTTATACCTTCTTTGTATTAGTAACGGGTTACGATGCGATAATAGTATTGAAAGGTAGTTAAATGCATTAACTTTAATCTGAAGTTATGACAGAGATGTATCGGCCACGACTGACTCATGTGTAGATATAGGTATTATCGGTTAGTATTTTTTTTTCATCACATCAAAGGCCACTGCTTGCCCACCCGCAATACCTGAAGAATGGCAGATGCATTTCGAGCTTGGAAAAGTTACGCGGAGGTTAGATGATGATCTGAGCGCCTTTTCTAGTACCTAATTGGTTCGTAACCGCTCAAGATTGGAACAAATGTAAGCTATGGGACACACCTTTGCTTTTATAGTACATAGTAAGACATTGCTCCAGAATACGAATAAATGATATTGGGATAAAAGCAAAGTGAGAATTTGCACCAGTCGAGCTATGACTGTTTGATGCATATTAAAACATTTTTAACCCTTTTTCCTCTTATATATTACCTAACCAATGTAACAGAGCTTTTGTTTGGTAGCAACCTCAGTACCAAGAGAAAGGCAAATCGTCCAGGTATTATCGCGAACTCGTATACACCTTAACGTTCACTCGAAATTAGGACTTCATTTTCGAATGGACAAGATTGTATTTACAACTTCGCAACTGTGTAAGAAACGAGATTGAAAAGTTAACAGTCGAAATGCCAGTTACCGTTTTGTAACAAAGTTCTGGTTACGTAACAATTTTGTTCTAATACCTATACGTACTTTCTAGAACGCTCTGGGGTCAAATTTAATAGTTCTAATACGAGTACAAGTTAAATTAATGAAACGTATGAAGATGAGACATTATGTCACAGCTGAGTTAAACGTTTTATGATTTTTATTACACGAACGACGGTCGTTGCAATGGTTTAACGCGTGTTTCTTGCTCTTTCAACTCTCGGCCATAATTATGGCCCATAATATGATATACATGCAGCACTTAAAATACGAGTAAAAATAATCGTACATATACGCAACAAAAGCTATCAAGTTTCAGGGAAGCATACCGCGAGGACGAGGTCATTAGTCTTTTTAAGTCAACATTTAAGTTACCATACTGTGGATCTCGAAGCAATTTGTTTTAAATAAGGAAATATAAAGAAAATGCTAACGCTAACTATTAAGCACAACGCATTTTCTTTACAGCTGTAGAATGTAAGGTCATAAAACGATCTATCATTCTATTGGTGGTCACACTGTTATATTTTTATAATCTGTTGATTGAACGAACGTAACCGCAAATAAGTTAAAATTTAAAGATATCTGCTTCAAAATTGAGTTGCAAGATTCCACCCGGACATACATAGATTGCAAGTTAAATAAAAGCTTGTAAAAGAAACAATCGCAACGGCTCATTTTATCCACAGCACCAAAGCCAAAATCACTCACCTGATTAACAGCGTCCAGGGCCATCTTCTCGATGTCCAGGCTGTAGAAGTTTAGTTGCGGCACGTAGCGCCGTCGCGGTCTGATGTCATCGTAATACGCGACGACGTCGTTCACAGACACGACGGGACAGTCGTCCGCAGTACTACACCCACTGCTGACCCCATCGACACCGCTATCCGAGTCCCCTTCCCCCCCAAAACCTTCCTTAGAGTCTCGCCTATCACCATAACTCTTTTCCGAACCCTCCTGATACCCCGACTCGTTCATATCGTCAGGAGTAACTATCTCCGGGATTTTTATCGAGTCGAACTCGTAGCCGTCTTCTTCGGCCATGTCTGGTATTTCGACGATTTCTGGGATGTCGGTCAAGTCGTTGTCGGTCATCGTGGTACTGTGTTGCTGTCGCCACTGTCCACTACATACTGTTTCGTAACACTGTGTGCACTGTCGGCGCCCTGTGAACAAAAGTTGCGGTTAATTGCCATTTTCCTCTTCTGGTGGTTTGCAAGTGATAATTTATAGTTTTTCACGATCACGACTCACTGAATATTGCCGTGCAATGAAACTGTATCACGTTATTCCACTAAAACTTGAATGTTTGTGTCAGATTCATGCAGTATTCACTCAAACAGAAGCATATCCCGATAGATATTTTTTTTCGTTATAATTTAACAAAACACAGAGTTATATTTACAAGTTTCTACTAACTTAAGTATGCTTTTCTTTGTTTAATTTGATATCAGAATATACGGTGCTTGGAATGATTCAAAGATGTTTTTCTACCAAAAACCAATCAAGTTTTCTTTTGCAACCTTGGCTTTGTATACAAACAAAGACCACCCAAGTCTCTCAGATACTTGACTTCGCTCTCGGACGCCAGACACTCGGCTAAGTCTAACAAATGGGAATTTGTGTCCCAAAAGTAGGAGGAATCATTTTTTTCGCCTTGCCCTACTTTCATCACAAAAATCGCTCCTGGGTTTGGAAAACTTTTGCGAATAAGTCAGATTGGTCTAAAGAAATTTGATCATTGATTAAAAATATTACGTGATATCTGCTAATCTGTAGGTTTACTGCGATTGTAATGGCATATTGGTACTTAATAGTATGAAATATTCGTTCTGTCGTTGTGCAGCTCGATCTATTTGTGTATTAGTCATACGTAGGTAGGTGTGACTAGGTACGTAGGTACATGTATATTAGAACCTAAATACACGGAGTGATCTTATACAGCGATAGCAAATTGTCCGTAAGTATGTTATACTCGTAGAAGTATTCTATCTATTAGTCAATAGTACCTGGATGACCAAGCTTTGCTCGGTATTTTATTTCAGTAGGTACGTTTCCTAAAGATGAAACCTAGCTAGATCGATTTATCACACCCGAAACCCCTAACCATAAATAAATAGATAGGGATATATTTGCCTCGATTTATTTCGTCCCTGTAGCTCGGCTATTTTTGTATTCGAAAATTAAATAGTTGACTGGTTGTCATTTCTTAGTAATTCATACGTCTATGCAAAGCTTCAGGTCCGCGTGAAATGCAAAGGGCAACAAAACATGGTGAAACGAACCACAAACTTTAACCAGGTCCTGACTGTGGACCGAGTTTACATACGAAAAACTCGTATTTTCCTCATAATTTTCAAAGGCGCTTGTCAATGTCAGGGTGACGAGGGAAAACAGCAGTTTTTATATCTTGTAAAAAAACTAGCTTTGCGAGCGGTTTTTGCTTTTATATATCGAAATCGTCATATTTTTTTGTCGGGCCAAACTGACACTTGATAACTTCTTTGTACCTGATGAATTTAAATAAACGTACACGTTAGCTATTTATAAGGGAAAGTAAAGCGCGTAGTATCGTTCAGAAAAAAAAATACCTACCTA
Organism: Pandemis heparana; assembly: GCA_963854515.1. NCBI lineage: Eukaryota > Metazoa > Arthropoda > Insecta > Lepidoptera > Tortricidae > Pandemis > Pandemis heparana. Next base: position 12,143,801 of record OY978011.1, on the reverse strand, counting down.
CTTAAATTATTCTGTAGTAATGAGATTATTTTATTTTATTTATTGATGAATTGACGATTGAGTTGAGTGATGCTATGAAGCTTTGACTATTTGATATTTGAAACTCATCATCATCATAATCATAAACCTGTGTTATTACTTCAAATCCACTCAAAGGTAAACTAGTAATGACTACTTGTAACTTAAACTGTCCTGCTACAGCTGGGTTTATTAGTCCTGAGACACCATTTTGAAAATAAAAAAGGGTAACGCATAACCTTAAAAATCGGGATTAGAAAGTTAACAGCGCAATCGCGGCATAAATACCGTATACCAGCAGTAATTGACGCCGTGCGGCCATGATTCCTCGTTTGGGCTTTATTCTAAGGCTTATAAAATACGTATACGTACCATTTTCACATATTACTTGCGTATAAAAGTACGTATGAAAACATAAATGCGATAAAAGGGGCGGTTTGTGCTGTATAGAGATGTTTATTGGGAGTTAAAAGTTTCACTCGAAAAAGGAAAGGAAAATGTCTGTTTGTTGATTATTTCATCGAGAAATATTTTTATATAAAATGTTTAAAAAAGGGACTGTTTTGTAATATAAAAAAACTCATTTTTTTTTTGGAGCGTAAGCTCTCTACTTATCTATCGTAAGCTTAGAATTGCAATGTAATAAAACGCTATGGAAGTTGGTATCTAAAATGGGTAATGTGGAAGCTAAAACTAGTTTTTCGTGTAAAATCGCAACCGTAGCCGGATAAAAAGATTATCGGTCAAGCCGCACGTCGTTTCTACCATCGAATTATTTTCTCGTAACTATCTTTTCCATTCGCGCTGTTGCAGAAAAAAGCTAATCGCTAAATGTGAACCATCTCTCCAATTTCTCCCATTTCCCCCTTCGTTCCACTTAAAGACGATTCGGAGGCAGCCCTAGCGCAACAAGCGGCCATCGGCTAGGGTAACCAAATGTAAATACCAAATAACAATATAAAGTTTCCACAAAAAATCCAGTTTATAACTAGGTCTGACGTTTTCTTGCTCTTAATACTTGTGATCTGATGATCTATGCCAGCCGATAGCTTCGCCACCTGTGAAGCGATTTCAATAATTCTTTTTTACGTATTGTCTCAGAAGTGAAGAAAAACATTAAACATTATGTTTAGAGATAACAAAACGTATGTGTCAAACAATGGACTCCCCGTGTGGTTTCCCTACTCCCACCAGTTACTGGGTCAGGGTCATGCCAAGCAACAAGTGGCCCCATGCTTGTGAGCTAGACCTGTTTACCTACTTTAAAGGGGGAGGAGGTTAATTTAGTAAGGCGTTTTGTGGTGACGTAGAGGTAAATATAGGTAGGTTTTGTGAGGTTTAGATGTTAAAATCTTGGCTTGAATTTGGTATTATTACATACTGATATTCGTATTCATTTGTATTCACAGAAGGTATTGGTAAGTAATGCCTTGTGTGAAATAGTGCTTTTTAAAATGATGCGGGGCAATCACCGCCTACGACACGTGTATTATGGGGACGTTTTCATCCATTTGAGAAAGCAGTATGCGCGTTTTTAGAAGTCTGAGTTATACTGGTTTTTTCTTTGATAATTTACCAATAACATTTAGCAATTTTTGCCAACTTTTATACTTCAGCCGGTTCTTTGTACTTTTATTTGTAAGCTTAGTCTTGTTTCTTCCGTCCTGTCAATCGTTCGAAGGCTAACTGGAATAGATCCCTAGATAAATTCACCATCTCTTTCTTTCGCACTCTTACACGTTACGTTTAACACTTGGAAATGATGATTATGATTGTCAAACAATAAGCCGTCAATAGTTATCTACATTAACTTTCTATATTTCCTGTTACCGTTTAATGTTTTTATTTCTACACTAAGCGAGGAACATCTTGTCAAGTCAGATTTTATAGCCATCATTATATACTATAATAGAATGTGTAAGACGTAACTATATAAAAGAAGATATCAATGAAAATCTATTAACCTTAATAACCATGTGAGTGATTCTCTAACGTTTCTACCACCTAATTGTCATGGCCTTGTCATTAAAGACATAAACGTCATAAAGCATCAACTTTTCCGTATTTTAGAAGCCTATTGTTCTGTCCCACTGCTGGGCAACGGCCACTCTAAATGTCGAGTCTTTTCGGTAGCCTGATACGCGTTCACATATTCGGTCTTTAGTTATTAATTATGTGACATATCTCTTTCAGAACTCGCAATATACATCAGAGAAGCCATCCATTTTTACTCCCTTCCCGTATCATTTCACCGAAAGAAATAATAATAATCGCATCAAATCGGATTTAATAGTTAAATATCCCGACATCTTTCGAGAAAGAAGAGGCAAAATTATTGAATATAAACGACACGGGGTCACTCACGCATTAAAATAGTCGAGGCATGTTTCAAACTGGTGCACACAAGAAACAACAAAAAAAATTACTCAACGTAAATGTTACGAGAGTTATGTAGGAGAACCAATTTAACTACATAAGGTGCAGAACATATTAAATCTTCTGCCAAACCCGGCTTCTTTCAAAATCTAGGACCATTATAGCTCATATTTGACTCTCTGGCATTCCGCCAAAGAGTTCGTTGTCATTTAAACAACAATCGGCTAATTCCAGACCATGTCCGTATCGGCTGATCGATGCAGCGGCACATAATCAACCATAATCCCTGGTAATAGGAGAGTGAGGTTACAAGTGCGATGCACAAATAACTTGGCAAATTGCCAGTTCGGTGCGTTGCAGGTGACACAGCGTGCGAGATCAAAGTGTGATGAATGTATGGTATAAAGTGCTTTTATTGTTTTAAAATAATCGCTATGTTCTGAAAAAATGAAATTCACATTTATCATCAGACTACATTAATGGTCCAGATTCTTTAGTAACAATGAAATACTTATTGACTACGTTAGTAAAACACAAAACAAACAATCTAGCTAGCGCCTAGCGGACATAACAAGTTCATACTGCCGCATGATAGGGGAGTTGTACCTAGCCGTCAGAGCGTTCAGGATGAGGTTGGGGCTGGCCCACGCTCTCCAGAGCAGTAAGACGATTCTTTTTCGCATTACAGCGTAGAAAAAGGCCTACACTTTTGTTAAACGTGGCCTGTAAGGTCGTGTTACCTTAGGCTCTATCAACCCCGTAAAGTATAAAGACGTGAATTGTGCATGTATGTAAAAGAGCAGGAACTGTTCGTATTCGTATGCTTAAAGACGTTTTTCAAAACACACCTGAGGGAGTAGAGTGCAACAGTTCGGCAAAAGAAGTATCTAGTTTGGATGGTGAAAACTCTCAGGCTTTGAGCTTATATTTATGGCTTGTAGCATAATTTTGTCCCAAATAGCACCTCAGCAATTCTTATGGGCTTCTAGGAGGAATTGGCAACAAACTGTACTCATTACCTGCCACATTTGAACACAAACGCGTTAAAAAAGTTTGTTACGACAAAAACCTACACCGAGAGCTCTGTGGGTCGATTTTTTTAAACCGCTCATATTTACCTAACTCGAAAATACTATTTAAAAGCGGTTGGTACCTTACAGCTCTTTCGTTTTCTCAGTGAATCCATTAACTTTTTGGCCTGACAAAGCGTAGCAGAGCATGAACGGAACCCACAGGTTTTCGGATTGGTTCTTCGTAGCTCTGTGTCCTTATAAGCCTTATAAGAATACATCTAAATGTTTCATCTTAATACTGTTACAAGCCGTTCAACGGCACACACGGGACCAATAGACTAGTCCTATTTTACTCTAAGCTTATAAGCTTAATAGCTACGCTACATAAATAGAATATGACACGGATTACAATGGTTACAAACGAACTAGAGCCCGTGGCTTCAGTTTCATTGCTGAATTGATCCTCGGTTTAATATCTAAATATCCATCTTTGTTTTGTCTATTAAAGGGAAGCTTACATAGTGTTTTTTTTAATTTGAGATTTCTAGGTCCAAGTGGTTGGACTGGGCGTTGTTGAGTAAATTAAGGTTAGTGAAAACCATCATCTTCCTAGCATTTGCCACGGCTCAGTGAGCCTGGGGTCCGCTTTGACAACCTAATCCCAAGTTTTGGCGTAGGCACTAGTTTTTATAGAAGCGACTGCCGTTTGACCTTCCAACCCAGAAGGGTAACTTATTGGGATTGGTCCGGTTTCCTCACGATGTTTGTGATGTGTTAAGATAAACGAAAATAAATAGGTTCTACAAATTAATACGTCGTTGGAAATAGTTGCGAACTAGCAACCCTAGGGTTTGTCGCGTCAACGAAAACGCCACAGATGCTCAAGGTCGGCGCGGCGTCACTTGTTGCACCCATTCATTCACTCAACCCATTCATTCACCCCTATCTAGAGCTTGCTCTATCATTGTGTTACGAATACCAAAGATGACAAAGTTGGGATATGCTACTTCATGTTTGTTATGCATAATATAGTACAGTTTTACAAATGTTTTATGCATCTATGATTTAGATATGGCTTTTATATGGCTTGCCCAAGTCTACTCCCTGGGATTCCTAGCCTCTTGCTTTCCGTGCTTATTTCAACACATAAATGAGTGCATACTCGTCTTTAAATAACTAGGCTACGTCTGTGCTCTGGGCGTGGAATCCTATTTAGCTGAGCTTGGCTCCGTAAGTGCAGTAATACAGTAATAAGTCCGCTTGCACTCGGCTGGTGACGTCGAGCGATCGATTGCGGGTGCAGTGACGCACAGGCTTTACGTTCCGAAGAGAGAAACTCGAAATGGATCTGGATAGGTTTTGAGCCTTTCCGCTCGCATTAGTAGTAAATAATATGAGAGTGAGAGGGACGGTGTGATACGAAATTCGAATTTCAGAATAGCCCCTAAGATCAGGCTATGTGTAGTGGCGACGCGAACGCAACGCTACTTAGGTAAAGTATTATAAAACTAGTGTCGAACACACTCGCTCATTCTGTATGGTCTTGATTGAGTTAGGTGTTTTTCATGACATGTTGGAAGCTAGAAACAGTTGGATCCAGTGTCAAGAAGTTACGTTACGTTGCGTTGCGTTGTATATTAACGTTTTGTTTGTTTTGTGATAATTATCACCATCTGTATACAAAATCCAATTTTAATGAAATCACATACTTAAAATTCTTTACTTGGCATAAATCGGTGGTACACTACGATCCGCACGAGAGGCCCCATCAATGCGAATATTAGATACATAGTAGGTATCACTAGTGAAATATAAGTGGTATCATTATTTCGTAAAATAAAATTTTCAAGTGTCATTCTACTGCAGTGATACAGCTGCCAAACTACAGGGCGTATCAGATACCCCCAGATTAATGGTAGTATTAACTGTAGTAATCATTCCTATAGAAAAAAATAAAATAAAAATTAATCCAATTTTTTTTTAAATATTTTTTTTAGCTTCTATAGCTATGGTTATATACCCCAGATTATTGTTAGGGGGTATCTGATACACCCTGTATAATCGACTTTACACCAAAATTGAATCAGTGCAACTATGGACTAATTAGATCAGCCAATTAAACCAATTGGTGGTTGCATGCGGGTTAGCCACGTCCATCAACGGACGAGGCATTGGATACGTAGTAGGCTTGGCCTTTGAACGGGTTTGGTTAGTTCATTGCGGTTTAGTCTATAGAATGCCTAATAGTACTGCCTATCGATTCTTCAGTTATCCGCTGCCTCTCTGGCGAGCGATTAATTGTACGAGTATAGTATGTCTATTGAAGGAGAGTCAGGCACGCCCGACAAAGACACACGTACACTTTGACGAGTGCATCAGTCATCGCTCCAGTGTAATAAATAGGAATTTAGTGTCAAATGTCCATTTCATGCCACGTAGCTGCCTGTGTTTCCAACTATGTACGACAACCTTCAACCATCCCTCCGACCTTCCTTCCGACGGCCTTCAAGAAAAGATTGTATTATTCCCATAAATGGCACCAGACCAGCGACTCTTTTGGAGTTCCTAGTTCTCAGATGGCGGAGATTGCTTGCCATCAGGTGACCCGCTTGCTGGTTATCCTTCCTCTATCCATAAAAAAAAATAGTAGGTACTACAGTCTGTCCATTGCTCACCAATTAAATAATCACCGCTGTATCGAATTCGCACACATACAAGTACGACTGCTGCCCGCTCTCACTGTCCTGCACAGGAAAAACGTTGGACAGTAGAGGCTTTACATTTCTCGCTGACGATTTTAATAAGTCACGGGAAAAAGGGCGATTAACCCAACATCAGTTCAGCAAGAGGTGGTTTACGTTAGTATCTGCTAACACCTCCACTGCACCACCATCAACGTCTCCACGTGACCTCACGCATCAACAGCCGCGTGCCCATTCGCCATGCGGCCGCCATGTTTAATCAGCGCCATTTTGTAAACACGATAACCGCTGTCATGGCATAAACTACGTATCGATAAGGATATATTGCGCGATTAGATTTTAGTATATCTGAAAGGCTATATCGACCGGAAGTTTTACATGGAGCGTGAAAGGTTACTTTATCAGAAAGGCTGTATTTGCACTAATTATTAATTAGTGCTCGAAAAAACTAGAAACAAGGTGGCGTTTTCATATCTCACAGTTGTCTGTTAAGGCTCAAATGGAGAGCCAAATATAGTATGTGAATACGTAGAGCTAAATGTGTGGACATAATTCATAAATTACCATACACACATCCATACATACCTAATAAATAATAATCCACTTTTTTCTAATTAACGGTTAAAATGATGTGACACCCTGGATATATTATTATTATTTAGCCAAACGAAAGCATCTTTCAGAATGAAAACCGCCACCAGAGAAAACAGTATGCTTAGTGTAAGTTTTCGATAGTGAAATACGTCTGCGTTAAACTGTCAAATACTATGAGAACTGTTTGTTGCCGTTTCGTTCCGCTAGCGGCGCTGTCAATTATCCCATAGTAATTGAGACGTTTACGCGAACGCATTCGATACGTTTTTCGTGTCAAAAACTTACACTAGAGGCTCAGTATTTTCCATTTTTCGAAAACACCTCTACATCTGATCATCAGTAGGTACGTTTATTATAATATTGTTAATACATCCGCATCTGTAAGAAATCTGCATAATTAACGAATGCTAAATAAAAGATCTTTACAATAACGAGCTAAGAGTTTTCCTAAATGAATTCACTTGGGACGGATCGGAGAGCAAAAGTTCACAAATCAATTACAATTTAAAAGGGAACGCTTCCCGAAACAGTTTTGAAAAGGGAATCAGTTACTAGGGCTATGTATATTTTCTAAGCAACAAAAGTAAGAGAAGTTTTTCTGCTGTCGATTTACATTGTCACACATAGTATTAAAATTATATCAAACAGGTGCCATTTTCATAACTTTGCTGCTGAGACAAGTGGTTACGCCATACAACAGATCGACAGATGGGTAGGTGAGGATTTTTTTAACTAACATGGTCAGAACATTAAAAGTGTAAAGAAAATAGCAGCAAATTAAAAGTTACATCGGAAATTTTATCTAAACCAGTGTTTCCCAACCTGTGGTCCGCGGACCCCTGGTGGTCCGCGAGTATATATATGGGGGTCCGCGGCGTCATCTCTGGACCATTCATAAATGCTAATAAGTCTCGTAATTTTGTATCTGTACTGTAATAACTAAAATCCGTTTTTTTTTTATTAAGGACGAAGACACAGTTAAGGTGGAAACACATTCTTAACACGCGACGCGACCCTATGCAACGAATGTATGCGCATGGCGTCGCGTCGGATGTTCATAGTGTGGTTCTGGTCATAGAAAATAATACAATTTGATTCGACTCAACACGCGTCGCATTGCATCGGGTCGCGTCGCGTGTTAATAATGTGTTTCCACCTTTAGGCTCGAGCTATATAGGCCTCCCATGATAAAAAACAGGCGCCTTACCATGAAGTCTTAATGCTATTCAAATTCCGATTCTTCAGCTGTCATTTTTGACTGGTTGTAGTCACTAAAAATCTCAGAAACCGGATTATTTACAATTTTCATTCCTGCAAACATGACAGAAGACAACAACAGTCTGTTAAGAAAAGTCTACATTCTCTTGCAACGCCTGCCCATGTTACAACTAGAGTTTCTTAAGGCTAAAATGAATAGGCTGTAACTTAACGAGTGAGTTACACTTTTAAGACGTCATGGTAAGGCGCCTGGCCAATACTTTGCTCGTGAATAAGCATTGTCATATTACAACGTGGCTACCAACCTGGGCACCCTACCCACAGGCGGGAATTCGAATATATCTAAATAAATAAAATGTTTAATTTGTAAAAAAATACGAATAATAATGAGAAGGTGTATGAGTGTTTTTGTTCGTTAATATGGAGTTTCGCAAAGTAAAGTAACGCCTGATTCAATCAATTATGCACCTACGATTCTAAAACTCGTTAAAGTAGAGAACGCCGCTTTTTTGCCGCTATGCAGCAGTGCTTGCACTGCTGTGTTCCGGTGTGGAGAGTAAGACAGCCGGGGAAATTACGGGCACAAGAGGCATTTCATCTAAGTCCTCTAGGTTGGCAACGCATCTGCAATCCCTCCGTTGCGGGTGTCTATGGGCAGTGGTGATCGCTTACCATCAGGTGACCCACTTGCTCGTTTGCCTTCCTATTCACATTTATAAAAAAAATACGTGCGATCGACAAGCCAGCGGTAGCGTTTCAGTTGGTATTAAATAGAGTTTAAGTATGCTAACGTTATACGTAAGTATATAACCGCGTGTACACAGCACGCGGTCATATACGTATAAATCCACGGTTTAGTAACAAGTTAGTACGAATTAACCGTGTATTTTTGCGATCGTCCTTGTCAGCCGAGATTACTGATTATTACCTACTTGTAACGAGCTGTCATTATCGTTTTGTCCCTTTCTGCCCCGTCACTGTGACAGCTGTATTGTTACAGTTAAGTTGCCTATACGCGCACGTTGTCATGTTACCGTCAGATTTTATTGTAATGCACCTTGCTACTCCGCTACCGCTATTTCGGTTATTGCCGAAGGTAAAAGGAGCGAATTTAAGATTAGGCGTTTTCTTATTTTTATTTTATTTTATTTTACACTACCTATATATTTTTGATTTTGTTCCCTGACTTAGCATTAAATTTAATTAATTGATAATCGTCTGATTTCTACATAAAGTGGACAAGGACCTATCAAAACTACAAGTACCACAGACCCTAATTCTCCGGACCCGACCCGACCTCAAAAACCCAACATCAACTACACAATCAACCATCAGCAAAATAAATAGGCGTACGGTCAGCAAACTCAGCTAAAACTTGAATAACAATTAAATCATTTTGCTGACTTCTAATTTGCTTTATCGGCCCGCCTCGTGCCTTCGCAAAGTAAATAAAATGCAATCAATCATTTCTTTCCACGCAAAATGAGTCGGAGCGATATCAATTACTTACCTCACAGGGGATTTAAACAAGCGTAAGTATTAAATCAGCGCCAAGCGTTCCTTAACTGCCTCACTCAGACATGTTAATTAACCGTCATAGTTTCTAATCCCATCCCAATTTGTACCTATAAAGCCGGGTACACATCTGCGAGCTTATAACCGTAACTGTTGCATGTTACAGTAACTAAAAATCCCAGTGTGAACTTGGCGTTCCGCTCACACCAGGCTTAATAGAGTAACGTGACTAACTAAATTGACATTTAGTAGCATAGCATAGCCAAAAACACCGGATCTAAAGGCTTAAAATTTTGCAGACATAACCCTTGCGAATTATAAAGGTGCATTAAGAAGGGATTTCTCGAAATTAATTGGGAACTTCCTGCACGTGATCTTGTTGACATGTGTACCTACGGTGCTCATGATTACGTTCCCCATTACTTTCTGTAAAACTGGCCGGAGATAGTGGTAGAAAGGGACGGAAGATGCCATTGCAAGCGCCTACATTTGCAAACGGCTGGTACTTTTTTTTTCATTTGGCTTATTGGCGCTATTCTATCGCCACGTGCCGCAATACCGCAAAAAAAGCATCTGTCAGCGGCACAAATTAAAAATTGGTTGATTACGCCTCGGTCCTTTGTTCGCGATCTAGTAATAACCATTATGTACGAAATAAAGAATGTCTCAGATCGCAAGAACTTGTCGCACGAGCCAAAGGCGAGACCGATAAACACGCGACCTGACGCTTTCTTTATCACAGCCCGAGGTGTGAACACCACTTTACGTCTTCCCCTGGCCAGGAAGTGGAAATTTCGCGTAACAGGCGGTAAAGTGCTACTTACGTCCCAGGGCGACGTAAATACTTATTTAAACAAAGTGTACAAATAATAATATTAAGACGGAGCGACAAAGGAAAGCAACTACGCGCATGCAAGCATAATTAGAAGAGAGCGCGCATGCGCGAGTTCTGTCAAACTCCTAGTTTCCACCGAAACCGGAATCGAAAGTCAATGAAAAACTTACTTAGAGCTATTTACAATATTCCATACAAAAATACGGCAGTCGCCACATCAGCCCCCCGGAGACCTTTACAGTCGATAAAACTGCGGGAAACGCACCTGGCGACCAGCACGAGTGACTACCGATGGCGCAATGGGTGGAACAACAGTAGCAGAAGGAGCGATTTACAATATTAAGGCTTTTTACAACTATATACAAAAATACGGCAGTCGCCACATGGTTATCTTTATCTAGTAAAACACGTAGCAGTCTTGCACATGTAATCGCGGAGCAACAAAATTGGTTTTAATCCATGTTCAAAAGTAACAAAAATATATGCCGGCATTTGTTTCACCCGGTCAAGTGTGTTGCTACACCTAAGTATCTCAATAATATACTGACTAGCAAAAATAATGGGTCGCCTTCCATACAAAGTTGTATGAAAAGTGACCTGTTATTTTTGCTCGTCACTATAGTATAAACTTAATATGCCGTTGGAGCTGGCTATAAAGCATTATGCAACGAACACTCGATCATTATGAGATAAATGGAACGGATTGATCACGCTCCATTAGAACAAAACCCGTAAGCCCACCCCATAGACAAATTAAACAATAGAGTGGTAATACAAACTAACCAATTCTGCACACATTAGCGATTTCTTACTTACACCGCGCTAAAACTAAATTTTCACGACAGTTTTTGCTTTACCGAAACAAAGCCGTTGTATGTAAGTTATTTATCAGTAAAGGTGCCTTATTCACTGTGCCGCGATGTGACTAAATATTTATTATGATATCGATCACAGTGTCTGCTTGCCAAATCCGTTTAATCAGAGTACAGTAATCACCATAGTGATATGGCAATTTTGTCCTATACAAATTCGGGGTTTATTGTATTAATTGTTCTATTTGTTAATTTCTCTATAGCTCCCAAACCACACCAACAACCTCACCTACATACCTCAATTTAAAAGTAAAAACATTTTTAAACTTAGAAGCTAATAAATCAAACGTGGACTAACATAGACAAGGAAAGCAACTCCCATATAAGGCAACAGACTACCAAGCCGAACAAAATGTACTAACCGCACAAATTCATAACTCGACCCTAAGTTATATCACATACGGAATATTTTAGATTGACACGCTAAATTCGAGCATACGATAGCGGCGTGAACAGAACACTGAACACCGGTCAGCCTTGGGACACTCACTTTTGTAAGTATATAACCATTTATTTATTATGAATTCCGATTTATAGAACAAAATCGCACCTGCATTCATACTCTTATACAACCTTAACGTAACACCGGATAGTTCATATTCCGTTGGTTGATAATGTTACTATGTAACGTAGATTGACATTTCAAATTCCGTTTTAATTACAACGTTGTGTTCTTTTGTTTTAGGATTTTGAGAGCGTTCCTAATTTAGTTGACTGATTAATGGCCAGTGTTAAAAGCTGAATACTTACGAGTACGTGACGATAAAAAAAAGTTGATTGGAAGTCAAGAGTTTTGTTTCGTTAGGTTAGGTTGGTTTGAGTAGTTTTAAGAGTAGCAAAGGTGAGCATAAAAAGGCAAGCGTTGCATTCTAGGTGTAGTTGCTTTGTGTGTGTGTGTGTGTGTGTGTGTGTGTGTGTGTGTGTGTGTGTGTGTGTGTGTGGGTGTGTTCACTTATAGAATATTGTATGTGTTGAGAGCGTGGACTGTAGTTAATGTTCTGGCTGGTCAGTAAATCAAACATTTGCTGTTTCACTGAGTTTATTAAACTTATGACACCTTAACACAATACTATATAATCGTTACAACTTGGAGTAAGCAGAAGAGTTATTTATTTCACGACACCATTAGTTATATATGTTGGCCATAACAACGGAAGTAGTGTAGTAGTAGAGGGGAGGCATGCTTTGCCAACATAATATTATTAATATTATTGACCTTGTGTTGCCAGCAACAGTATGAAAAAACGGAGCGTTCAATATTAATTTTCATAGATTTGTCTCAAAAGTCATGGCTGAAAAATCTACATGCCTGCTTGTGTTTCTAAAAACGTAAGAAGAGCTTTATTTAATGTATTTGACTTGTAAGGACTCGATCTAAACAAACTGTAAAATAAAGAAACATTGCCAGTTTGAATAAAAGCTTATAATTATACCTATTTCAGACAACTCATAGCTGTTTACTTTCGTTTTTCCCGCTTGTTCTATTATCATTAAGGCCGCGGCCGCACTGATAACGCGATGGCGAAGCGACAGCGATGCGACGGCTACGCGAATTATTAGTGCCCGTATTAACAGCAACGACGAACAAGCGAGTCGCCAATAGATGCAAAGCGAACACGTTTAATTGTACATTATTGAACATTAGAATACTTGAGAGAAAAAATCTTTTGTATGTTTTTAAGCTGTCTGATATTCATAGAAGGACAACACTTTGTTTAGTTTAGGTAGGACTAGGTCAATTGTCCGAAGTCTTTTAATGTTATTTAATAAAAACGTACTCTATTAATGTATCTTTCATATTTAAATAGTTTAATATGTCTAAGATAAGAATGAGACCAAATATATGACATGAATGTGTCATGAACATTTTCGTGATTATAAAACGATTAATCAAATTAAAATTAAATAAAGCTCAAGTATTCAAGCAAGAACTTGTTAAATGCGAAAGTTGTCAGCGCCTCAAATGCAGGAATAACGACAATGCAAAACTTTCGAGGTTTTTCTAATGTCAAACGGTCCTTGGGGAAAATTGCTTTTCTTTTCAACTTTCCCAAGTATTTGAAAAACAAACCCATAACGAAGTGATATTAATCGACAAATGACTCAGGTAACGATGATTACACTATACTTTTCAATCATCATCATCATTTCATTATTACAAATATAGGTAATTAATAAATAATGCTGTTAAAATCTATTCCCAAAAATATCACCAAGAAATTTAGCTCGTAGTTAGAATATTACTGCTGGGTAGGTACTGGCCGAATAGAAAAGAAGCCTTATATAATGAAAACAAACAAATGACCGACGCCAAAGTTGACATTGACTTCGGCACTAATTTTCCCTTTTAACCAAAATAAAGGCACGATGTTAGCCGAGTCGGGCCGAAGCGAGCCGAGCGAGTTGCGTCAACATAGTGAAAGTGGTGATCGCGTCTAGCGGACTTGTTGCGGCCCTTTGTGCTACTTGCACGGTTCGCTAGATGCGATGTGGAAAAAAACAGCCAAAAAGGGCATTACTTAAGCCTTAAAAAAATCGAATAGTTTTTGATTGACCGTTCACTTGCCAGGTAGGTTAGTAGCGTTATGTCATATTTGTTATACTTGGCGAATGAAGAACAATAAATAAGATGAAAATTTTAATAATTGTAAGCGTCACGCGCAAGCCCTGGTGAAATTGACTTTAACTTGGCAACATTTCATTGCTGAAAATTTCCCCAAAACGTTAGAATAAACCAATTGTGCAACACATTAATTACGAGTACTGTGCATATATGTACTAGGCAAACATATTTACGCGAGTGGTGGCATTTCTAAAAGCGTTGACCACCTGCCGCACAATCAGTATGCGGAACAGGCTGCATGCAAGACCGTGCGACAATACCGTGGGAGTGCACTGCCGCAAGTTTGCATAGGAAAAATGCTTTCACTGCGTCTTGATTCCTGGTCGCCTGGTACAACAATGGTTTTGTTGCCTTGTAAATTACTGACCCGCCCAGGTTTGCCAGTGTGTGCTTAGCTAAGTAAACCTTCCTTCAACTATACGTGTGTACTACTTAGTACTTATGTACCTAAATTGTAACTTTATGATGGAAAAAACATGTAAACTCTTAACAGTTTCAAACCTATATACCGACCGGTAATTGCTTAACCGATAATTATACTAATATTAATTATCGAGCATAAAATCGTCGGCATTAGGATAGTTTTTTTTACGATGATGCCATAATTACGCCGTGATAAAATTATCATAAAATAACCCAGAATAATTCATAAAAAAATACTCCTTATAGGTAGTTAATTTATGTTTTGTCTGCGTCAGACATACGTATTGTCAAATTGACGGATAAAGACAAACTAACATTTCTTAAACTTCCCCTCTCGTTAATTAAGCTTAGCCTCTCGATCAGTGTTGATGCCTACATCAAAATCGGAAAAACATTTCGCCAACAACACAATTGACTATGTAATTTCAACAAAAAGCAAAGTTATTTTTGGTTCTGATAAAACAAACAAATTTCAGTAATCAGTATTCAATATTCATTCACCTCAAAAATATTCAAACGTAGAGGTAATATTTAAAGATACACTGGCTTCTATGCCTACTATAAATCATAGAATATTCGTAATAATTTAAAAGTTTACTTTTGTTTTTTATATTTGTACGAAACTATCAGTGGGCGAGTCCGAATCGCACTTGGCCTGTTTTTATTTACTGTTACTTTTAAGCTGGTAGTAAGTCCTACGGGAAAACAAAGATGCGGTTAACCGCAAAATAATGGTGAGCGGCGTACTTTTCTGAGCTCTTTGGCACACTGTTTTAAGCGTTTAAAAAGCGGCTTGTTGGTTGTTTTGTGTAATTAATAGAAAACTAGCTTGCGCCTTCCCTGTCCCGAAGGGATTTCGCCTAGTCCGTTCTCCTTTCGTTTGCAATTATATTCCTATTTGCTACTATTTTCCCGTAATGCTTTGGACAAGCGATGGAGTGGCGCGATTCCTTACAACAACGGGAAACTGGAGAGAGAGACGTGACTTACGGAGCTAGATTGACTACCGCCCAAACTAAGGTGAACACTACTTGTTTTGCTGAAACATGTGGATTAGGGCTCAACTTTCGTTGGTAATTTAACTTTGTATAAACAATCATATTTTATAAACTATCAATAGCCATTATTTTACAGACTACCTATAGTTAACCGAAAGTTTTAGCCGACTCCACTTTACAGCGAGTTTTGCTTAAACATTCGCGGGTATACTATTTTAATGTTTTACCTAGTTGTGAACAGATTGAAATGAAACTAACACTTACTGTGGTCTCAAGCAAACTAAAACCGCATTTGCATAGATTAAGCAGTTTGTGAGATTATGCACAGCAAACGCAAAGACAAAGAGACAAACAGAAAAACGTCTATTTTATAACAGTTTCTCTCGGATATTTTCAATGTACAGACACCGAGCGGTTGAAGTTTTATATTATAACTATACTGACGAGCAAAAATCAAAAAATCACGGGTTAGCTTTTCTTACAAATGTGTAAGGAAAGTCATCAGTTATTTTTGCTCGTCAGTGTATTATCTAAAAGAAAGTCGTGTTAATTACACTATTTATAGGCAGCTTGTAGGTTGGCTACGTTAGTAAAAAAATATTTGTCACAGGGCTGGATTAAGGTGGTTTTGGGACTTTCGCAAAGTGCTTGGCTTTTTGTACCAGATATAGGTACGTGAAATTTGGCAGGGAGTTAAGTTTATGAGTAGGAGATGTCAGTTATAAACGGGTTGTGCGACTGGGTCCCCAACTGCCCAAGTGACTTGCTAATACGATTTTTGATATTCAACAGATATAATATTCCTTGAGGATCTCAGAGTATAGGTGCACTATTACACTGGATTTTTTAATTTCTCCCGGATCGAACATGAGTACTAAATATTTGTAAACTATATTTCTTGAGGATCAAAGTGGTGCTTTGAGAAAAAAAACTCACGTGGTAAAAAATGAGAGATCGATTTCCTTTAAAGTGGCTCTATCACGAGAACTCTATTAAAAAACCTGTTGATTCCTTACTATATCGAAAATATAGCTAATGAATGACTTTTATATATTTTATACTCGGAAATTGCTTAGTTAATTGAAGATAATTAAGTGTACGCGGATTATTTATAATTAAATAAAATATCGAACTGCCATTAAACCTACTTTCCTTTACTTAGTGATATTGTTAGCGGCCCCACCTCAAGCCGCATATTGCCAAATCCTGATACAGGTATTAGGTATCACTTTACGGAATCAATTCGAGGCGTTTAGGACTTCAAAACTAAACTTTAAGGAAAAATCTCGTTTACATTGCAAGCTACTTCAATGAACAAATAACGATTGGTATTGCGCAATAGCTTTTTTGCTTGGTAAGTACCTACTTGTTTCTGTTATTTAAATATTTAAGTTCTAATACAAGTAAGAATACTGTCTAATAGTTATTTCATTTGTATTTTGTACTAGCTGTTGCCAGCGACTTCGTCTGCGAAAAAATCGTTTATCGCTATCCCGCGGGAACTACGCAATTTTCCGGGATAAAAAGTAGCCTATGTGCTATTCCAGACTTTTCTCTATCTATGTGCCAAATTTCATCCACATCCGTTGGGCCGTTCTGGCGTGATTGAGTAACAAACAAACATCCATCCATCCATACTTTCGCATTTATAGTATAACTAGCTGTTGCCAGCGACTTCGTCTGCAAAGAATTCGTTTATCGCTATCCCGCGGGAACTACGCAATTTTCCGAGATATAAAGTAGCCTATGTGCTATTTCAGACTTTTCTCTATCTATGCACCAAATTTCATCCAGATCCGTTGGGCCGTTCTGGCGTGATTGAGTAACAAACAAACATCCATCCATCCACCCTTCCATTCATACTTTCGCATTTATAATATTAGTTAGATTAGTTAGACGACTTGATCTTTATTTCGTCGAGTAGCAAAGTCAGGTTTAAATGCTGAATCTTTTTAATAGGTACTAGTGCCTATTGTTAATGATAATGACTATCAGCGTATCCGCGCAGGTATTAAATTAGCTATAGGTATTTGTATGTTACGGCTTCCTCGCTTTTAAGGACGCTTTTAAACGGCTTCTCTCAGCTTACAACGTTTTTCAATGGCGTCAAACTGAAATAGTGCTCTGTTAGACGCGTATGTGCGTTGTTTATAGTTTTGTAATGCCTGTGTGTTCAAAAGGTTCAAGATAGACAAGCTTTGCGATCATAACATTGTCGGACCTGGGGCCTTAGTTGTATAGTTCTGTAATTTCTTTTTGGAATAAACACATTTTCATTTTTTTTTTTCATTGTCGGACCTGGGGCCTTATCATGATGTCTTAAGCGATTCAATTCCGAACGAAAGTAGGATGGATCGCTGTCAGATCCATATTAGAAGTGTCAAAAATGACACTAAAGTACCGGAATTGATAACAAGGCTCGCAAGACCCCTGAAAGGGTGGTAGCATTGGCAAACGCGTTAACTTCTCGTTAGTGCGTAGGTAACTGGACTTAATTTTTTTTTCAGCCGAAATAATCTATTAGTGTACTTGGTTTCTGGAGAAAAAGTTTATTTGTCTAATTGTTCTCACTACTTCTAGTTTATAAAAAGTAAATTCCCATTTATACATAAAACTAAGTACCTACCTACATAAAATTATACCCATGCGTTGCGTGTCAGTCGCTTCTGTTTGACACATGACATATGATTGCGGATCAGAAAGTATTTTTTGTTATTTCATAGAGTTTATCGAATAAATCATGTCGGCATTTTACCACACTAAGACTGAATAATGATAGGATTAAACGAACTTACCTGAAGTGAAGTTCGATCCTGATTATATGAAGTACTTAGTCCGAGATAACTATGTAGTTCCGTCCTTTCTTGCTACTTGAACGCGACGTATAAAGACACCATAAACAAAAAACAGCACCTGTCAATACTAATCACATATGTCATTACGTTTAGAGTCGTCATAATAAGGCCTAGGGGGATAGTGAGAAAGTGACTATCCGTGAGGAGGGCGGGAGGCTCCCTTATCTCGGACTAAGTACTTCATATAATCAGGATCGAACTTCACTTCAGGTAAGTTCGTTTAATCCTATCATTATATTCGTACTTAGTCCGAGATAACTATGTAGATGTTTAGAGCAAAAATAAACATATTTATAAACATCCAAATTAAATTTCGATAGGTATTTATTTTCTTAATAATAAATCAAAATGAACATAATTATTTAAAACAACAAAAATCAGTAACATTACTTCTTATAATTTTAAAACCACAGGAAATCCTAAGAAAATCAGCCTTTGGTAATTTACATTCTACATTTAAATTTAAAATCTTAACATTATTTTAATGAATAATTAGGCAATGCCACAGATTGGGCAAATACATTTTGTGCATTACACTCAATGATTAGAGGTCTGTTATAATGTCTCGCAAAGGTAGACCACCTGCTAGACCACCCAACAGCTTTTTAAAAAACTGTCTGTTGTGAGACCTGTACGGTATGCTGGCGACGATGCTGCGTGCCTAATTGAATGTGAAGAAAACTTATTGACATCTATACTACTGTCTTTCATCACTAATTTGAGCCATCTACTTATTGTTTGTGTTGAAGCTGGTTTGTGAAGTTTTACAGTCAGAAATAATTTAATGCAGTCACTATCTGTCTTAAGTCATTAGTTCTTTTTCAAATATTCTAACAGGGTCTATACCGGGCAAAAGTCTGGATTATTACTGAAACATGGTAGAGATAATTTATTCATAAACCGTCTTGAAGCTGAGGTTTTTTGGATATCTGATAAAAATATGTCGACGCCTTCTTCATAATTTAATTTAATCTACTGTAATTAATTAGCGACCGCATTTAGACCCTCTGTCCTGTAGTCAAAACTAAAACAATAGACTTTAAAGTGAGCTCTTTTAAATTTAAAGTTTCTAAAGGATAATAATAATAATAATAAAAGATATTTATTCAACAGTTTGCAATCTACAGATACCAGTATTTGAGGTAAGACAGAACAGTGGCTGGGTCCCAGGTACTTGATTATGATTACTTGAGTATTAGGTATACCTGGGAGTAGTTTATAAACTCCCCTACACCAGCGTTTTATTCTATCGTCATTATCAGATCTATAATTATGGCTATCTAAAATTAAAGACCAAGTTAACCGTTAGCAATTCAAAGTTTGGCTTCTTTTTGAAATACTAACATTAAATATGATATAATCTTGGGTACAACAACGCTTACTACATCTTCATTATGAGTTTTACAGAATTGCCACCACTGTCTTAAACGCTTAAATTGCTTAAAGCTATTCTTGGCTAGAGATACTATTAGGTATCATTCTTCTCTTCATTGATTCCCTGATAATATACAGGCCCCCAGGGTAAGTTGAAGATGTAAGGGATGTGGTGACCATACTTCTGAGCCTATGAGAAATTTTAACAATGGATATCAGGCTTGGTTGGGCCATACTGGAAATACTAATATTCCTGTTGTTCTATTGATCTTAATTTTACGCAATACTTTTAAGATTAACGAGAATGGAGGGAATGTTTAAAATAACCTCCTCCATTCGACTGTAAAGGCGTCAATGTTCCATGCAAATGGATCCCTGTGCTAGGAAATGTATTTAACACATTTTTCATTAAAACGAGAAGCAAACAGATCAATAGATAGATACCCTATTGAGTCAACTATTGTTTGAAAGACTTCTTGTGATAATTCCCATTTTATATCCTGATTTGAACTCTGAGATTCATAATCTGTCTCAGAGAGTTATCTTTAGAAATAATATATGATGCAAGAATCCATAGATGTCTTGCTTCGCATCATTTCCAAATTTGTCTTGCAAGGTTATTTAACAGTGGAAATTGAATAGAACCCATCCTATTTATATAGGAAATGGCAGTAGTATTGTCAATTCGTAATAAAATCTCATCTGCAAGGCATCATAAAGCAAAATATAACGCTAATAACTCTAGATAATTAATGTAATTTTTATTTTCTTCTATTGGCCAACTTCCCTTAGCACTCTTTCCATTACATACTGTACCCCAACAACTAAAGATGCATCTGGGAAAATCTCTAAAGCAAAATTATATTGCTTTATGTGGCCTAGTCCTAATATTATTCTTCCACCAAGTGAGATCTTCTTTGGCCTTCTGGCCAATGGTAATAATGTTATCATAATTACCCACAACCATTCCAAAGCCCTAAATTTTGCTGCTTCAAAATTTATTGTATACACAAAACCATTAGATATTATTGGGTGCCGTTCAATCATCATACTAGTTTCGTTTCATTAGCATAATTTCATTTTACTATTTTCAAAAATCATAATATTATTACCGAGCATAAACTTCAAGCAATATAACATTCATTAGTCATAACAACGATTGCAATAAATTCATTTGAATATTAGATTATTCAATATAATAGTTAAAATCCATAACGACATTTAGAACAATGATTAGAGGGTATAACATTATGCAAAATATGTTTAATAAGTAAGCGAACTATCTCTTGTCGCATATTTAAATTTGGCTGGTGCCGAATGCATAAAACATTTGCATTGTGCGAGCGAGCGAAGCGAGCGAGCAAGACGGTTCGGAGCAGAAGCGACTTGGATAGGTTAGGTTCAGAAGGCTAAGGCGGGAGCGAAGCGTAGCGTAGCTTCCGCCTTAGCCTTCAATGTTAGTTTTTTTTTTTTTTTATTATTATTATTATTTTTATGTTTATTATTATTATTTTTATTTTTATTATTATTATTATTTAATTATTATTATTATTATTATTATTGTTGGTACGGGTTTCCGATCACCGGCCCATGGGGACCCGTTATGATTATTAATTAATTATTATCATTATTATTATTTTATGCAAATTGATATTATGATTTGAGAAATTCGGCAATTTGTTTAAATGTATATTGTTTTTGTATGATCTCAATATTTCGAGATTGAAATTCTGATATTTGTGTTATGAGAAATTAAAACTTGCAAAAATCGTTGTTATGACGAACATTACTCACCCTAAGATGTTGTCATCCATACTGAAACTAAACTACCTAACATCCTAGTTCCTAACTGAGCAGTAATCTAAATTTAAATAATTCTAAATTATCCTCCGCAGTCTTTCCCATTTTATATTTGTATGGGCTAATGTCACCTTTACAATCTATTTGGAAACCAAAAAATTCTGATATTAAGTGGAGTAAAATTACTCTTTTCCCCATTTATGACCAAACCTAGACATTGTAAATTACATTACTGACACATTCATCATAAGTTGAGCCCAGACAAATCAGATCATTGACATAAACCAGTAAGCGAATGCCGTCTTATCTTAAGATATCCTATCACTGGCTTTAACAAATTTGTGAAATGGAGTGGTGCGGTGCTTATGCCAAATGGTAAGCAATTGTATTTATATAACCCGAATTAAATTGGAACCTTAAATATTTCTTATGTGTTATTTATGCATTAGGCATAGGTATATGCATTGATATTCAGACTGTCAAAGTCTTCGATAAGTTGTGAATAACTTGACACTTGCCAAGCCCGTTTCTAACTGTTTACAGTTGATAGGGACCAGCAATGACTCGAGAAGTTTCTCTTTATTTTACTTGGGCAGGCAATATACAATGATATACTTTATTGTATTATAAAACTGATCATGCACCTTGTCTCCATACTGTTTCTCACCAGTATTCGACTCACCTAGTGCCGACAAAATATCAGTCACTTCTTCTGAGTCACTTTGATCAGAATTATTTATTTGCTTATTAATTAAGTAATCTGAGTTTCTAATTCTGATGCTACAGGTTCCGTTTCTGGGTCAAGCTCTGGTATTTGAGCTGAATTATATGCAGGCAAAAAGTAAATACCAAGCCTGAATTTCAAAACAAAAATTTGTTTATCCCAAACAATTTAGGTTAGGATCGTGACAAACATGTCAAGGTTTGACCCAATACTATCCAACGGATAGATAGCAAAATCGTCACACGATAATGCTTTTAAACAGAGTTAATTATACTCAAGTCTCCATACAGTGAGACGTGTAGGTACATAGCATTCCCACGGAATGTACGTACGTTCTCATCTCTTCGTAACTATTTTTTGGGAAAAGCTTTCCCGTGTTGCAATGAACTTATAATTATAAGGAAGAGAGATGTATATTTCTTTGCCTAAACCCCCTGTATTATATTATTCCTAATCACTTACCCTTTGGAGAAGCCGATGTTCTGTAGAAATTGCGTCGTACTTTTTCCTATCTCTATCCAGCCTTTTCTCTAATTGCAGTATTTCTCTTTTTGGCATGGTGCAATATAATATTTTCGATAACTGATACAATAAAAAGTATTTTTCCCGAAAGAAAAAACATCTTTTGTGTCCATTGCGCTCGAGCGCGAAATGACAGATGACATATGTGATTAGTATTGACAGGTGCTGTTTTTTGTTTATGGTGTCTTTATACGTCGCGTTCAAGTAGCAAGAAAGGACGGAACTACATAGTTATCTCGGACTAAGTACGAATATAATGCGAAGTATTTTCCAGATATTATTTTCACTCAAAATTCAGCTTGCGAAGGATTTTAATCGACTTTTAATTATCGCGATCAAGGTATTAGCACAACCGCTCGTTCACTCCATTTGAGGCTTCATTAATCTGTTTTGTAACATCTGTACAAGAATTCAGTTACAAAATATGAGTAGACACAATCGAAAACAAAACGTAACAACTAAAAACAAGGCTAAAATTGCCTAAAGGTATGTTTAAATCCATCCCTTTCTAATATTTCATTTGTCAATTTCTCTAATTTCAGTTTTTCCTTAAAAACACAGTCATAGAGGTAAGTGCCCAAATAGCTGTGCTTCACGCGTGATCGCGCGAAGCAGTGCCGTCTTATTTAAAAAAAAATCTGTCTTGTTTTTAATGGTCAGTTACGATCCTTGCAATGTCTTGTGTGATACGAGGGTCACTTCTGTACTTTAGACAAGTCATACATTTACTTAACCCCTATACATGAAATGTTACAGAAGATGTTGTAAGAAAAAAAGTATTATCATCTGTGACTGGCGTGTGAATATCAAAGTGACGGACAAAGACTAACTTTATGTTAAATTAACAGACGCTTAACAATCGTTTTAAGGAGATAAATAAATAAATTAGGTTCGGCTAGAAGCGACTACTATTGACAGTGGTTTGAACTTTAATCCATAACCGATTTGTGCATTGCCAATCGATTAATCGATTGCTTTAAGCATCGTTAGCGCATGCCGGTTGTATAGACATTACTGAATATTTGAAGTTCACGGAATACCATGCGAAATTTGAAATGTTTGATGGAAACAATTGAATTCCGCTACCAAGCGTCACGGAAATTCAGAAGGAAATTTGGAATTGAAACCGTTGAAAATCGAATGGGACGAGTTCTGATTATAATCACTTCATCTGCCAGAACTAGCGATATATAATGATTGTAATCTCGTCCTAAATACATTTCTATGATTTCATACTTCTTATATTTGTAATCTAACTACCTAGTTACGCATTCAAAACTGCGAAACTTTCGTAGAAACTTCTACTACACTTTTCATTCTTTCAATAGAAATAGACATCGCTTTTTAATGGATCTCCATGATGCTCAAATGGCAAATTTCACAAGAATTTAGATCCAGTGGTTCAGGCTGTACCTACAATTATAGTGTATAAATTAGCCAACATGTTTATCAGATGTAATGAAGAATGAAAAAAGGTGTCCATGTTAACATCAGCAAACACGTTTGTATAAAACCACGTGAGTAATAAAATCAATCGTTAAATTTGGCATCCAGCGCTATAATATTAAAAAAACGTGTTAAGACAAAAAATAATTTGCACAATTTGTGATCTGAAAAATTAAATGCAATACATACACATCTTAAAGAAGTTTAAAAAAACGGTCAGCGGTAATCAAAGCTTACATGAATATTCTATATTATTAAGCTATAGCACTAGTAAGTAAAAAAAGATGAGTTAGAAACAAAACCGTACCTTACTGATATTCTAATGCATAGTGAATAAGAAAAATATAATATTATTGGAGCCTATTGTTGATTTAATTATCTCATCATAAAAACGCACACGAAACAACTTAATGAACTGCCTAAATGTAACCTAATTATTATTAACACGAGTAACTATCAACGCCATTTAATCGACAAAAAATATTCAGATGATACACGATAAAAAACTGTGTGCGTATCAAAAATTCAACTCATTATGTTTCCTAATATGCAATTAAAAACTGCACGGAAGGCGTTTGTTGCTGTAATTTTTTTATGCAAAGAGAACGGCGTGGTTTAAATATGACATCATCGTAAATGCATTGCATCTGTGGTCTTAACTTCTTATGACACTGGCAGGTTTTAAGATGGTTAAGTTTTTTTTATTTGTTTCTTTTTTTAACAGTAACACTCCAAATTTAAAGCTTTAATACTACGATAAATATTTTCATCTCTGAGGAATAAATGCACTTCGTAGTACATCCGTACTTAGTTTAAAACAAATTCCTTGAAGTGTTATTTGGAAGTAAAATTTTGCTGTTTTTCGGTGGACATTGGACAATGGTTGAAAAGTTAAAATGTGTAAGTACTTACCCTATCATTGGTAAAAAATTATTACTAAGTATTGCAAAGATTTTTCAAGTATTTTTATAAATAAATTTTTGATATGAAATTGTGAAAACGGTTTATTGTAATTGTAACTAATGGCCGCACGCAACTAGAGCGCGAACGCATTGATTAATAAATTGATAATAACTGATTCATCTGATAATTATCTCAAATCGATTCATTAAGAGGGAGTTCTAAATTAAGTATGTACCTACTTTAATCTTATTATTTTTAGAAACGATTATTGTTTCTTAGCCACAGCAACGATCAAGATCATATTGATCGTACTGTGTGGTCGGAATATAATTTGTGAAAGGTGTCATAAAATGGTGATACGAAGTTGATGGTTCCTTTTTGAATAACTACGGTAATTTAATCTTCATCACGTCCCTGTTGGTATTAAAAGTGCTAGTCTAATTAATGGAAAGGAAGTATATAATTACGCCATAACTTAAACAACATTACAATAGAAGAAAAAAAGGGTTCCGCCTCTTTAACAAAACTGTTATAAGGGACAGTGCCTCATATCCACGATAAACAACCACACCAGTAATTGGCGCGTAAAAATAAAGCGTCATAACTTATATAATGAGAATTCAGATTAAAAAAAATAACCTTGGCATTTCTGATTGGCTGTGGCCATTTTTTATAGCCGACCATACAATGCAGTTAGAACACAATGCACGCATTAATAATGTAATTTGTGGTAATAATACAAATCATTGGTTCGACGGTGGAAATTGATCAATAAACAATTTGATAATAGTCAAATACGTACTAGCAGATGGCGCCAGCGCGACAAAAAAGCTCCTGGTTTTTGTTATAGATAAAAAGTTTGCATGTTATTATCAAATTACATAAATGTTCTGTCGATCAAAGCAGTGTTTGGTTAGTTGGGTGCGACTATAAAAGTAAAACATAATATAAAGATAATGTCGCATTATAACTGCGCCTAACGACATGCAAAATGAGTTTAATGCTAGTGGACATCCTCATAAATGCCAAGTAAGCTGCACTAAAGCCAAGTCATCAAAACCGATGTTAATGCAAAATACTAACTAGGTACTGTATATTTTTTGCTAAGCGCGTCAGGCGACTCATTCGATTCAACGTGTGTGACGTGACATAAACTGTAAGTTAGGCTGGAGTGATGAAGACCGGTTTAACAGATCCTGCTTATGCCCATCCCAATTGCTAGTTCTGTCTTGTAAAAAATCCAGAAAAACACACCTGTCTGTCAAGTGACAAGTGGTGGTTGTAGAAATTTCCTCATATGGGAAAAAAGGTTTATTTTTTATAATTATGTGGCAAGAGATAAGTACTATGTAACAGTAACATATTTACTTCGTCAGACATTCAAAACATTATCGAAACCATCAGTCGGAACGAGCCTAATAACTTTTATCCTCCAAATAATATAAAATCACTTCGAATAAAAACCAGCGCGATCAAACATTACGACACTCAATCATCAAATTGCCGTCTTAAAACGAAACAAATTACATTTCTCTCTTTCGCCAAATCCTTTTACGTGATTGCAAAATCAGTTACTGTTGACAATGCCTCCATTATGACAAACACTGAACGCTTTCATACCGCTGCCAAGTTACCTGGGCTGGTGGTGAAAATTGGAACTAATGTGTTGCGTAGTAGGTTTACCAGGATTGTGTGAATACAACGACACCGGTGGACGGTAATTGTAAGTTTGTGGCACAGATAAAGAATGTTTGTGGCATTTAGAAGCAACCTTTGGCATTAGAACTCCACGGACGCGGGCCTTTGCCGAGCGACGGAATAATGGCGACTCGTCGGAACGTATAGATTGTTGTAATTGGAGTTTGGACAACATGTCTATTGATAAAATAGACTAGTGTCAGCTTTCGGGGAGCTATTACTTAATCTAGGTACCTACTTTTAAAGTATAATTCATTAACTGCGGTCAATTGATTTTATCTTTAAGATTTTCACAAAATCGTCGCAAACAAGCATGGCTTCTGTATGTCAGGTACCTACTTAATACTAATAAACCGGCTAAGCGCTTGTATTACGAAGGGTTCACGGTACATAGGTTTTTAAAATCAGTTTTAAAGTTTTTGTATTGATGTATAACGGGTCTCTATCGTTTACCCGAATTCCATATGCCATAAATGTATTGTTTGCCATAATGATCATTTGCCATAACTCTTTTTTCTCTTTATTTGTTAATTATTCAGGATTGTTATGAAACAAACCTAACCTAACCTATAGAGTTCTACAGGATTGCCATTACAATGCTCCTGAAAAAATTACGGTTTCAGAGAAAACAAGGGTTATGGCAAATGATCATTATGGCAAACATTACATTATGGCATTTGAAATTCGGGCAAAAGAGGGGCTCCGTATTTAAAAATATGTATACATATATTATTATATTTTTGTTCAACCCTCCGCATGCTAGATTGATTGCCGAATTTTCGTTCATTTGGTCCTTTGTTATGAAAAGGAGCTCGCCATTGACTGTTCCTGAATAGATTGTTTGGGAAATTTGATAAATCGATTGTATTAAAGTGAAATTCTTTCCGATTTTTTGACATTTATAGATAGCTCGGTAGCAGTAATATGCTTATGTAGATCAAATCCTTAAAAGTTCTGAATATCAAAGCATCACTAGGTACAATTTATATAAAACAAAGTCGTCCGCCGCGTGTCCGTCTGTCTTTTAGCGATAAACTCAAAAAGTACTGAACGGATTTTCCAATTTTAATCCCCAAGACATATCTGTCATTTTATACATACACACAGTCACGCCTCTTTCCAATAGGGGTAGGCATAGACTGCTCTGTTCCACATGCTACGATCCTGACATACTCATCTACCTCTTTCGCTTCATCCACATTCATCAATCTCTTCATACATGCTCGCCGGTTTCGGGTACACCTGACCTGACCTTTTTTCACTTGTTATTTAATTATATATTGGTTAAAGATACAAACAACAATTTAATTCATGTAAGTATGAAAAAACAGATATTTAAAATGTAAATACAAAACTAAAACTAATATTAAATTATATTAAAGATACCTACCTAATTGTTGGAAATGTCGGAAAAAGTCAAGCTGCCTGGGTTACAAATTTTAGTTCTGGGTGGACGAAGTCACGGGCAACAGCTAGCTGACAATACAATGAGAAGCAAAATGAAGAATGCTGACTCTAAATCAGTCTCATGTAATAATTGTGTCCTTCAGGCTAACCGATCGTCATATTTCTGTCCCCAAGATAGCCAACCGGAGCACTAAGCAAATTGCAAGTGCAATATGATCTCTATGCTTACATCGGTAAGTCAGTAGTTGATAAACATACCTGGTAATTATACCTACTCTGCCTAAAATGACAGGCAGTGGCCACATTTTTTTGCTTCCCCGTGCGCTCGAGCCTTACGGTAGGTACTACTCTGGAAAATGGACTTGAGGGGGTTAGAGTATCGTTTGGGCTGGTGCAACCTGGACAACGACTTTTAACCTATAACCTAACTTAACCTAGTTAATTTTCCGGCGATCATTCATGTGTGTTGGGATCAAAAGTCTAACATCCCATAGAAAACGTTTGTTGAAAAAGTTTAGGAGAAAAAATGATTAAACCTCCGTAGTACAAAAATAATTTTAATAATTACGAGTTACATATAATCGTTAGTTACAGACACTTTGTTATAAGTAACCATTACTGGTTAAGTTTTCATGGAAAACATTATTAGATTTTCAATAATCGGAGTTGGAACAATAAGTGAACTTTGGCGTACCCTAATCAATTTTAAATGTGGAAAAACTCGGACTGTGTTGCCGTTTTTCACTACAAATCAAACTGAAGACGTGTCGTCACGATTCAAATTGTAGGACATACAAAGTGACTACGAAAATGGCGGCTCACACTGAAACAACTGAATAACCGACAAATTTTATTGCAACTCAAACAAAACAATTAAAATTCAAAAACTTTATTTCGGACCTAAAATATCCATTGTGTTATATTATTACCAACTATTGTAGTACCTACTGGTTAGTAATATACAAAAAAAGAAAATAAGAGTACACGAGTAGTAGCGCCGGGGCCCTGCGACAACAACTCACACTTGTGGGTTTTCATTAAGTCACTTTATATTTCAGAAACAAATGAACGTCAGGCATAACCGACTAAACTAGAGTTTATATGTATGATATGAAACGCAAAATTTGTCGACGTTTAAACATCCCAAGTTATAATCTAACCTAACGTAACAGCAGCTTCCCAGGTCTCCTAGGCACTTGGTAATTGGTCCAACTTCTCAAGTTGAAATGGATAAGGGACATAATTGTGGAGTTAGATTGCTTCGGGAATGAAGCTTATCGAAGTGTTTAGAATCGGTATAGGTACTTAGTTTCAATGAGCTAACATAACATAACGTACATAATCCAGCCTATATACGCAATGAGACGTCCCACAGCTGGGCACAGGTGTCCTGTCAGATTAAGAGGGCTGGGGCTATAGTTCCAACGTAAGCCCAGTGCGGATTGGGAATGAATGGCAATGAGTAGGCACTTAGGTAAATTACAAATCTGTGTGAGATTTCATCACTATCATCTCCAGCTAATATATCCCAGAAATTGGTCAGTAGTTCCCACGCAGGCCTAGTGTGAGTTGGGAACTTGGGAATGCCACACACTAATCCCGATGTTCCGCACATTCATACCGAAAAACTCACGAGGCACCAGCCCGAGTTCGAATTCACGATTCTACACCTTAGAGGACATAAGACAAGCCACTAAGCTAGGTACCGCAGCTTATCTATCCGCGGATCTATGCTAAGTTGCTTTAAACACCCTATAATCACCAAACCAGATTCGGTAACAGCTTCGTAATGGAAAGAAAACATCCCCATTCAGTACTAATAAGCTGGTTGCGACTTGGGAAAGTAGTGTGAATTTTATAACTGGCTACTACTTAAGCTAAATCACATTTTTTATTTGCCAAGCTAGTTGCCAAGTTTGGTTACGGAATAGAACTAAATGGTTAATACGGCTGGAACATAAATAAACCCTATAATTTTGAAAGACCCCCCGACATTTTACGAAACGTTAATCGGCACGTAGACTTAAACGGACTTTGATGATGAGAAAATTAGCTAAAAACCGTTCAGATTCAACATACTTTGTAGTAAATACATTGCGTTGTAATCAGTCAATCCATTTTGAGATCTACTATGTCATTGAAAACACAGCAGACACATAACATAAGTAAAGTACATAACATCGATCGTTACAAAAAGTATTCTTTCATTCATGTTTATTCAAAACACTGTAATGTAACTGCCATAGTTATTGAGGAATTGGCAGTAAAAATATAACAATAACGTTATACTAAACTCATTTGATAGTCATACTCGCATTCATCTCATAAATTGCAATTTAGATTAATAGAGTTCTACTCGGTTTAATAAAAAAAAAAAAAATTGTTTATTTCAGACATTAATCCATATCGGTTCATAATGGTTTACTGGTGTAAAATGCGTAGAGGCGTTAAGTCCGTTTTCTCAACAATCTTTCATACAGTTTTAATAAGCAAAGTGATAAACATTAAACTTTCGACCTTTAGTTGACCTTGCTCGATTTTGGTAACGAAGACATCAACGCGTTGTAAAGTAAATAAAAATTCGTCAAATAATTGAAATAGTTTTTTACCGTGTATGAAAAATGAGAATGTGATTCTCTTTTCCCCTCTTTCTCTCTCTCTTTCTTAACAAATTGTAATGGTCTTGTTAACACGTTCCACTTGATGATATGTGAGTATAAACTTTGAAATAAACATGAACACCCGCATCACTAGACAATTGCAGGCAGATGCGTTGTCAGCTTTAAGGGATAAGATAGAATACCTCATGTGTCAGTAATTTGACCGGATGCCTTACTCTCCACGCCGGAACACAGCAGCGTAAGCACTGCTGCTTGTCGGCAGGATTAGCGGTTAAGTCGGTAGTAGCGATCAAGGCTGACCTTGCAAGAAGTCAGTCCTACCACCCGCAATGTTCAAAGATGGTCCTATTTTTCGCAATAACACGGTTAACATCTAAATGGTCATAATGTTACGCAAATAAATAAAAAATAAAAATAAATAAAATGTTTTTATTTCAGATAACCATGAAATAAAGAATTTCATTTCATTTCATTTAAAGGAATCAGTTTCTTTTAACTCGCTAAGCATTTAACAGAAGTCGTAGTCGTCTTTGAGCATCTAATTCTAAACCCTAACGATGATGTTCTTGAAGACAAAGTGTGATGGTATCCCCTTGAATTCCACTCACTCATCACCATACATAATTAATTAAACTGTAAGTGATTGTTACTTAGGGTTAGCCATTAACTCAATACCGTAGCGCAAGGGGAGCGAGAGACTTTTTGAGGTCTAAATAGTTTTTTTTTACATATCTTACAAAGTTTATTCTTTGTAATTGAACGATCGGGACTCGGGGGCTCGGGAGGCAATGTTTATAATAATATTCGCGCAATAAAATATGTGGCATAATGGCAAAGGTACTTATATACATTTCCAAGATTCGAGAACAAATATTTTATTCCTCGTTATCGTCTGTAATACTTATCTGGGTCGACCGCAAAACCTAGGACCATAAGCATCAAAGTCAAATTTTTCTCATCAAGTAGGCTATCCGTTCGTCAAAAACTTAAACACATCTAAAAAACAAATATGAAATGTCAGATTTTTATGAACTAACATGTGTTAAACACATGCTCTGAGATCGTTTAAGTTTTGGTAGCAACAAGGCTTGTCTTGCCAATATTATACTGATAGCACAAATGTACCCATATGGGATAGCGCATTAGATACAGCAATTTATGGAGAGTAACGTTTTATTCGCGTAAATATCGCTACTTACGATGTCTGCGAAATCGCAATAGCTACTGAATGAGCGGGATGCCATTATCGTGGTAATGGAAACATCGCGAGAAAGAACAACAAAGTACTTACGGCGGATGTGCAAATCCACGAACAAAGATACGACGGTTTTTGTTGGACAATCAATTAAGCAGACGACTCTTGGTTAATGCGTACCTTCAGCGGGTTAGTCGAGCCATCACGTTTTTGCGTATTTAATCTAAAACGAAAATGACGGATAAAGGTCGGCGCCGTGAAGGCTAACGATTAATAGAACCGATCCGCTGGTGTTTCGTTAATGCTGTGTTCGTGGAAAACTTGACGCTGCATTTTAGTGGTGTTGACACTTTGGCATCACTGTTGACAAATGGCATAGCGCACAGGCGGGCGTCGGGAAGTCCATTTAACTCTTTTTTTCATTATTTTTTTGGAAAGATAATATGATTTCTCTATGATCGACGCTGTTTGCAGTTCGGTCGGTAAATGGTGAGTCGCCCGCGATCAAATGAAAACGTCGCGCTCCCAGAGCGTTATGATAATGAAATCACAAGAGCGTACCATTCGCAAGCCTACGTTTCCATTACAGAAAGAAACTGTTTACTTTAAATTATTTCGTAATGAAATCTCAAATGAAAATTTAATGCATGGGTTTCGTATTTATGAGACGTTTGCTCGAATCTGAGGGTAGTTGCGAGTTTCGGCGGTGCCCTAATGAAACGTCGTAGAAGTTGTGGAGACAGCGTCGGCTTACATCCAATTACGGCGCTCGATGTTAGAATTAATAACATGAGCGGCACTGCCGCTGGTGCGGCGCGCAACAAGTGCAGCGGCGCTCGCCGGAGCCGCCGGTAAACAAAGCCAAGCAAGCTCTAGTGGAATTCTCGTAAGACGGGGGCAGGCATCGTGAAAACTGGGCCGGACATATGTGCCGCGACCGTGACCGCGATACAATCACTTTTCAATTAATAAACAACTAGCGAGCACCTGTAGAATGCGACCGTCGCCGAGTGCGAGCAGCCCGCGCGAGGGGTCGTCGCTCCGCTAGCAATCGCAGCACTCGTCGGTGTGAACACTGGTTTATGGTGTTTTGTTCGCGAGTGGCGCGGTGCAGCAGCGCGTTCGGTACGCGCGAGGTTCGGCGCGAGACTGCGGAGCGGCGACGCGGCGCGCCGAGCGCGGCGAACGGCAAATTCGCAACACAGATAGGCACGTAACGTAACTTAACTCCATATTTTATAGTTTCGTAACCGTGTTACTCGATTACTGTGCCCGTTCGCGTCTAATCGATGCGGCGGTGTCACGATTTAGGGATACGTTTAGGAAAGCTCGCTGCGCTGCCGCCGGCCGCCGACAGCTGCTCAGCGCATTATCGCACTTTATGAATATTCAATTCTGGCGAAACGAAAGGTCGATACTCGCCTGGCCGCAAGACCCTTCGTTTTGAAACTCCTTATCACCCAACAACTTATCACTTGGCACTTGTTAAGTAAGGTGTTTTAAGTGGGTTGATTGACGACATGACTCGTTGGAAATGGAAACGTTTGTCGGTCGGAGTTACGACTCATAACAAGGTCGATACAAACTGTTTGGACACACAGCTTACGCTTAAATCAACTTTTCTTTATGAATCAGGGTGATAAACAACACATTAGTCACCTGATTGTTAGTGAACACCAACAACCACGGACACCCGAAATTCCGAGAGGACCGAGAGTTTAGATACATAAAATACTACACACACTGTGTACCACACACACTGGCTGTCCTACTCTCACCACCGGAACACAGCAGCGCAAACACTGCTGTTTGACGGCAGGATTAGCGACTAAGATGGTAGGTAATCCTGTCTCATTCCACGAATAAGTTACGTCCCCAGTCCACAGAGCTAGGTATGCCTGGAAACTGACACAGCGCAAAACCGATAAACCGGAGTTAAAAGTTCTCATCTTTAACAAACAGCAGAAACACGATTAAGGAAAAGTTACAGTAGTTAACTCTGTAGACGAGTAGGTAAGTTTTCTTTTTTATCTGAATAGGAAGGCAAACGAGCAAGTGGGTCACCTGATGGTAAGTGATCACCACTGCCCATAGACACTCGCAACCCCGGAGGGATCGCAGATGCGTTGCCAACCTAGGGGGCTAAGATGAAATGCCTTGTGTGCTCGTAATTTCCCGGCTGTCTTACGTTAAGTGTGTTAAGTTATAGGATTACTTTGAACTACATTGCAGCTTAACTTTCAGTTGGTTTCAGTACATTAATATGTTTGGGGTGTTCTCTAGGCCCGTGGTAGCCTAGTTGTTTGACCTATGACCTCTCAAGCAGGGGGTCGTGGGTTCGAATCCGGGCTCGCACCTATGTTTTAAGGAATTTATGTGCGAAATTACTTTTGGAAATTACCATGAGCTTTTCGATGAAGCAAAACATCGTAAGCAATTTCAATAATGTGTGTGAAGTTCCCTATGCGTACTAGCGCCGCGTGGGCACTGTAGCACAGGCTCCTCCCATTCTGAGAGCACGTGTGCCCAGCAGTGGGACGTCTGTAGACTGGAGATTATCCTTTAGACCCCTGAGGTAGACCGCGACTCCTGCGAGTATATGTATCGGGGTCCGTAGCCTCATATGACAATACAATACGTACGAATATTATTTATTGAAAATCACAAATCAGTACAATAACATTATAGAAATAAAGAACAAGGTAGACAATAGGCGGTCTTATGGTTTAATAGCGATCTCTACCAGACAACCAATAAGGAACAAAAAGTTGGAGACAGTTTAAGTGTTCTATATATCTGGACCAACATTAATAAAGATGACTGTAATATAATGGCAAGAAATTTATTACTGTTTTTTTTATTACGCGTCTATGACTGTGGTAAAGTAGGTAACTTAACTACATCTAAATATATAAAAGAAGAAACTGACTGACTGACTGACTGACTGACTGACTGACTGACTGACTGACTGACTGACTGACATATCAACGCACAGCCCAAACCGCTGGTTCTAGAGATTCCAAATTTGGCACGTAGGTACCTTATAAGGTCTAGGGGTGCACTAAGAAAGGATTTTTCAAAATTCGACCTCTAAAGGGGTTAAATGGGGGTCCAAAGTTTGTATGGGGAAACAAGATTAGTAAGACTATTTTATTCGAAACTTCGCAGGAGTAATCCTAACGATAAATGAGTAAACACCTGTTTCAGGTTTTTTGAAAATTCAACCCCTAAAAGGGGATAGGGGGTGACAAAGTCTGAAAATCAACGTGGGTATTATTATTATTATATTATAGTGGGTAGTATTGTTTGTACAGTTTATCGGGTCGCTGATTACGAAAACAACAACACACATACCTACCTGACACACACGAACACACACACACACACACACACACACACACACACACACACACACACACACACAAATTTCCACGGGAACGGGAAAAAACGGGATTTATTATATTCGATTCCGAGTGACCCTATCTAAAATTTCGTACACAAGTAGATGATTACAAAACTAAGAAAATAATTTCAGGATTTTTGGAAATTCTCACGGGATAAGGAAAAAACGGGATTTATATATTCAGTTCAACGAAATCCTATGAACTATAATTACTAGAGTTCAAATTTGGCATAGAAATAGGTGATTATAATAGTAAAAAACAGTTTTAAGGATTTTCGAAAATTCCAACAGGATAAGGAAAAAACGAGATTTATATTCAGATCTACGGGATCGATTTTTCGTTTTAATGATCGTAGATAACTGAAATTTGGCCTTCAGGTTCCTTGGGGAGTATAAGGAAGCACTACCGAAAGGATTTCCCAAAATTCTGACGGAAATGAACGGGAAAGAACGGGATTTTTTATTATATGTACTGCAGTGCAGGTTGTAGAAAGCTGAAATTCGACATGTAGGTTGCTTGGGGAGTGTAGAGAAGCATTTAGAGAGGACTTTCCAAAATTCCCACGGGAACGGGAAAAACTGGATTTTTCGTTTTACTGGTCGTAGAAAGCTGAAACTTGGCATTTAGGTTGCTTGATGAGTGTAAGGAAGCACTAATGGACAATTTCCTGAAATTCCCACGGGAACGGGAAAAACGGGACTTTTCGTTTTACTGGTTGTAGAAAGCTGAAATTCAAAATGTAGGTTGCTTGGGGAGTGTAGAGAAGTATTAAGAGAACCTTTCCAAAGTTCCCACGGGAACGGGAAAAAACGGGATTTTTCGTCTTATTCGTCGTAGAAAGCTGAAACTTGGCATGTAGGTTGCTTGAAGAGTGTAGAGAAGCTATAAAAGATCATTTTTCAAAATTCCCACGGGAACGGGAAAACGGAACTTTTCGTTTTACTGGTTGTAGAACGCTGAAATTCGGCATTTAAGTTGTTTGGAGAATATAAAGAAGCATTAAGAGAGAAATTTCCAAAATTCCCACGGGAACGTGAAAAAACGGGATTTTTCGTTTTACTGGCCGTAGAAAGCTGAAATTTGGCAAGTGGGTTCTTTGGGGAGTGTAGGGAGCATTAAGAGAGCATTTCACGAAATTCTTACGGGAACGGGAAAAAAACGGGATTGAAATACTCCTGGTACACACAAGCGAAGCCGTGGCCAAAAGCTATTTGTCAATAAATGAAGTCTACGCGGACGAAGTCGCGGGAAAAAGCTAGTTCACCATATTGGCACCATTGTTGACTTCCGTTCAGGCTTCTTACAGCTACGTAAGCTATAAAAGTCAACTGCGGTTAAGGCGCTGTCAACAGCAAATGACCTTGAGCAGCGCCACTCTTCACACATACGGTTCGCGTGCCTGTGAGTGAAAGAGAAGAAACTATTCCGGCAGCTTGGCGCGCGTCTAAAATCTTGCAAATAAGACACAAATAAGAAGAAATAAAAAAAAGTATGGATTATTTGTGAAATATGACTCGTTAGCCGTGTAGGTATGAATATGTGGACTTCATGTTTTTAATTGCAGACCCATACGTCGAAAAAATAAATACATAGAACCGTTTAATGATGATTTTAAGACCAATCTTTGCAATTATTTTCTATCGAGCCGATTTTGTTCAATTATGTATCGAGTCCATCTAGCGTGTTTGAAATATGATGAAAATTAACATTATATTTTTTTTGTTTTTATTTTGTGTGTAGTTTTTCTTAAAAAAGTGCTTAAATAACATCAATTTCAACAAAATTAGGTGTTGTCAGCCTCTTAACAACGTAGTCCATTCCAACTAACTTAAATTGTATTGGAAAACGTAAACCTTCTTTCCTGGAACACGGGTATTGTAGCTGACGCACTTAGGTCACTGACCGCTGGTCGCGATTGTCTGTATAAATAAACAACACATTAAAAATTAAAAATCAAGAAGTAAATTTCTTGATTAATTTGATATTTCCTATCATACGAAAAACAGCGCCTTCTCTCGTCCCTGGTGAGCAGTACGTGTTCCACGGGAGTTTGTAATTGTGTCGTACAGACCCATCATTCAAACAGATGACGCTTAGCGACAAATATTCGCATAGCGACAAGGTCACGTGACAGTTGGTAACAGATAGAAAAATTCGGAGTCTTACTCACCTGTAGGCTTATTGTCTAACTCGCTCGCAATCGCCATCGTGTTCATTTTGACAGTTCTTGTATGAATGTGACAGTTAGCTGATTCCGATGCCAATTGTCAGCCCATACGTGAACTGTCAAAATGAACACGATGGCGATTGCGAGCGAGTTAGACAATAAGCCTACTGCTATGGGTGGTGTAGGGGTATAGCACGCGTCACGGAATGACGAGAACCCGGGTTCGATTCCCGGCTATAGCTTTACTTTTCGGATTTTTCTGTGTTCTAATTTTCAGTGTCGTCTAGAAATTGTATAAATAAAAATAAAATTCATTGTCGATTTTGCATTTCTATGTGATTCCTATATACTCGTAAATACCTAATTTCGCGTATTCTCTCAGTAAATTTTTCCTTATTACCGAATGATTTCTTTGTTTCTTTTTTTATCAACTTGTATTGTATTGTAACGAATAAACTTTTTCTTTCTTTCTTTTCTTTTATTTACTTTGCACGGATGATCTTCGAGCAACTTAATTAAGAACAAAGATATTTTTTGGGTAATTTCTATAGATATTTTATTAACTCCTAGGGAATTCAGTTAAATTGGGATTTCAACTGCCACGTCTAAAAATAAAAGGTTAAAGCTAATATATATATATAATCTCGCACGCAATTAGTTGCCAAATGTGCACTGTTTTAAATCTGTTATTCTGAAACTATAATACCTAAAGGCTTTATAATTATGGATTTATTAACTTAGAACCTTTGGGTTACCTCCTCATCTCAGTACTAATTGAGCCAACACATGAATAGGCTCGTTAGTGAATAGTTTGTAGTTGGGTGAATATCTGAGCAACATAATCAAAACATTAATTAAACATCCAAGTCGTTAGGGTTCCACGCCCCCATAAGCGAATAAAGAAAATATTAACTTTCTTTTGATTTTATATTTTGAGTCTGAATTTTATTTTGTACTAGTACCACAGAATATATAATAGTACTAACACCTAGAGGTAAATTTTGTAAATCAATAAGTAATTTCAAAATTTGCATTGCCCTTACAGGGTTTGATCTTGTATCTTTTATCAAGACAAATAAATGTTTGAGCTTAGCAATGACATTACATTTAAAAATTCAAAATATCTGTTTTTTTTTAAAGAAAACTACCTGTGTTGCCCGCGGGTTTCGCCCCGTTCCTGTTTTTTTTCTTTAACCTTTTGTTCCATACAAACCTTGATCTGGCAATAATGAACACAATGAAAAAATAATTAGGTACCTAATTTGGTGTTGTTATTCGGAAGTTATGCGCGCACATACTTTTCGACGAATTTATTTTAATTTATTCTATACATAAAGAAGATTTGTACTAAACTAAATTACTTATTCAAAAACTAAAAACCTAGTTAATTGCAAAAATAACTGAAAAGGGCAGTTGTATTTCGTTTGAGTACTTTAAAATAATTAAATTACTTAGTTAAATAAAAAGCAGGGCAAGTCAATTTTGAAATTTGTAATTTTTAATAGATATTCAGACGCTTCTAAGAAAAAAATCTGTAAAAAGCGACTTCCACAAAAAAATTACACTAATTGACATAAATATCGCCTTTCAACTTTTTCTGTCTCACATTTTATTTTTTTTATGGGTGTGGTAATAAGAAGGTTTAGATACATCTAACTATCTAACTAATATTATAAATGCGAAAGTATGGATGGATGGATGGATGGATGTTTGTTACTCAATCACGCCAGAACAGCCCAACGAATCTGGATGAAATTCGGCACAAAGATAGAGAAAAGTCTGGAATAGCACATAGGCTATTTTATTATGCATAGCGATAAACGAATTCTTTGCAGACAAAGTCGCAGGCAACAGTATTACATATTACACGAACCGACCATTCCGGACTTGGGTTTTGCAGACAAACTCCAGGCGCAACGGCTTTCATATCGCAGTTTCATTAAGTGCATAAGCGATGTACGAATTTCATTACACGAACCTTTACTTCTAGACTTGTTATATTTCACACAACTTGAAATTTAAGTAAATACATTTTATTACACGAACCGACAATTCCGGACTTGCATTTTACAGTCCGCATTATATAGTAAGTAGCAGCCAACTGACTGTACGACTGTACGAGGTATTAGGATATAAATAAAACGCAAAATTTCAAAACCGAATTCTCGCCGAATAAACAAAATGTTGTACCTACTCTCCTTTTAAATAACTAGATATATTACTCTATAAAAAATCATCAGTTGTTAGTTGTTAATACTATTCTTTTCTTAGCCTTAGATAATACTTAATTGTTGTAAGTGTAGCTTTTCATCGCGTCATTATGACACTGTGAAACAAACTGTACATTTTGACTTTCATTCGGTATTATCAAGGATGTCATTATGATATTATACATTTTGACACTCGATCGTTCTAACACTTGCACTTTGAAACAATTAGTATATTAGATACTGGCTCGATCTGACAAATTATTTTTATGACTATTAATGTATATGACAATCGTTCTTTCAAACAATCGTATTATATGTCTGTTGTGCATTTTGACACTCGTATTATTTAGCACATAGGTATTCGAACCATTTGGACATTCAGTCATATGAACAGCCATGACCCGGAAGGATTATAACGACCAATAATCATGTTAAACGTTGCCTTTAGGTAGGTCTTATTACCTTAGGTTCTGGCTACACCATAAAGGATAAGGGCATGATTTATGTGTACGTATGTATTTTTAGCACTCTATTATACTTCATTTAATTTAGAATGAGAAACCACAATAACATTATATTGCGTCTGGTCAACTATTTCTTACCTAGAAAATAGTACAGTGCAATAGTTTGGCAGCCGCAATATAAAATTGTTTTAATGACACTTTATTTGCGTGTCGTCAATTGTTACTCTAGTACAAATTATTAAGAGATTACAGTTCACGAGCCGCAAATAATAATATAATGTTGTTGTGGTTTCTCATCCTAAATTAAATGAAGTATAATTAATTCCTCCATGGGATACTCTTACTAGAACCTGCTATGCTAGTGCACGCTACCAAGTGAATGACCGAAACAGTACAACAACGTCTATGTATAACATAGCGAGCCAGTGTGTCAACTTACTTACATACTTACATTATATAGATCACGTCTTAAACCCTTACAGGGTAGACAGAGCCTAAGGTAATAAGACCCAAAGGCCACGTTTAGCTCGCTCCTTTATCCTACTAATATTATAAACGCGAAAGTTTGTGAGGATGGATGTTTGTTACTCTTTCACGCCAGAACGGCTTAACGGACCTAGATGAAATTTGGAACAAAGATAGATTATGGTCTGGAATAACACGTAGGCTACTTTTTATCCCGGAAAATTGCGTAGTTCCCGCGGGATAGCTATAAACGAATTCTTTGCAGACGAAGTAGTAATATTATTATATTTCTTATTTAAAACTAGCGACCCATCCCGGCTTCGCGCGGGGGCGTAGTGTAGATGTTAGTAGCTATATTACGCCACGAGACAGCGTATCAGCGTTGTCACAATTATCGTTAGATTTCAACATATTTACGAAAAACCTCGACAAATTATAAACTTAAACCTTCCTATATATTGGTGAAAATCGCATGTGAAAATCCGTTCCATAGTTTTTGAGTTTATCGCGAACAGACAGCCATACTGACGTGGCGGAGGACATTGTTTTATAATATGTATTGATAGGATGTTATTATTTAATACGTTCAGGTAAAAACACAAACAATTTTTTTATTAGATTGGATTAGGTTATTTATTCGTTCAATATAAAATTAAGTGCCTACATCATAAATTGTACTA
This sequence comes from Pandemis heparana, assembly GCA_963854515.1. Classification (NCBI taxonomy): domain Eukaryota; kingdom Metazoa; phylum Arthropoda; class Insecta; order Lepidoptera; family Tortricidae; genus Pandemis; species Pandemis heparana. Next base: position 12,102,679 of record OY978011.1, on the reverse strand, counting down.
TCTCAAGTTACCAGAACTTAATATATTGAAATCGTCAAATAGTATACCTACGAATAAAATAAAATTATAAAATAATTGGATGTCACAAAATGTTAAAATTGTATAAAATAATCTAACTAATATTATAAATGCAAAAGCATGGATGGATGGATGGATGGATGTTTGTTTGTTTGTTACTCAATCACCACAGAACGGCCCAACGAATCTGGATAAAATTTGGTCAGAAGATAGCTGGTACCCTAGATTAAAACATAAGCTACTTTTTATCCCGGAAAATTGTATAGTTCCCGCGGCCCGCGGGATAGCGATAAACGTATCAATTGCTAATTCTACGCGGACGAAGTCGCGGGCAAAAGCTAGTAAAGAATAAAAAAGAAATTTAAATTTTACCGAAACTTAAGTGGCCCCTATTTTCTTCTAAGTATGGTTTTGATTAAACAAACCAACCATCCGACGTGCAACTTCAGGATTCACTTATTGGAGAAACCCACGCACTTGACCTTTTTACATTTTTACGCCTCATTTTCTTGATCACATATCTATAGTCATAACCGTATTACGTACAGTATAGGAAACGATTCGTTTTAGGGAGGCCATTAACCTTGCACGAACGCGCGCGTAAACGTTAATGTTAAGTGAATGAAACACATTACCCGAAGTTGAGTGCCACAGGCCGAGCAATACGACTTAGGAACTGCACGTAAATTGCAAATACCTATCGCATTGGTTTGTTGTCTTGTTTTATATTTTGCTGACGTTTTACTTTCGTTTTTTATGTTGGACTCTACTATTTGGCTTTCCTGAATATTGATGGGTAAATGAGCAGTTAACTGGACTTCAGCTCTATTTGGCTTTCCTGTATATTGAAGAGTGAGCAGTCAACAGGCTTTCAGCTCTATTTGGCTTTCCTGAATATTGAAAAGTGAACAGTCCACAGGCCTTCATCTCTATTTGGCTTTCCTGAATATTGAAGAGTGAGCAGTCAACAGGCTTTCAGCTCTATTTGGCTCCACCTTAATATTGAAGAGTAAGTGAGCTAAGCAGTCAACAGGTCTTCAGCTCTATTTGGCTTTCCTGAATATTGAAGAGTGAGCAGTCAACAGGCTTTCAGCTCTATTTGGCTTTCCTGAACATTGAAGAGTAAGTGAGCTAAGCAGTCAACAGGTCTTCAGCTCTATTTGGCTTTCCTGAATATTGAAGAGTAAGTGAGCTAAGCAGTCAACAGGTCTTCAGCTCTATTTGGCTTTCCTGAATATTGAAGAATGAGCAGTCAACAGGCTTTCAGCTCTATTTGGCTCCACCTTAATATTGAAGAGTAAGTGAGCTAAGCAGTCAACAGGTCTTCAGCTCTATTTGGCTTTCCTGAATATTGAAGAGTGAGCAGTCAACAGGCTTTCAGCTCTATTTGGCTTTCCTGAACATTGAAGAGTAAGTGAACAGAAGCCTATTGTAAGGCATTTTTCGCATAAAATTGAATTATTTACTTTTTATGTTTGTGAGCTTTACGTTTGTACTTATTCGTCGTGGGTTTTTACAAAATTTAAAATGTTGCTTTTTCATACAGTTTCGTCAAACTTCAAGGATATTGCAAAGTCTGATTCTGACAGTACGTAAAACATATACATATAAGTAGAATAAACGTACTGGAATTATAGTGCAGATTGAGAAATCGTGTCGTGTTGCGCTACAAGCTTTGGCCATATGCAAAACGACTGCCTGTAGAGACGAAAAATATGTATACTTATAGGTAGGTACATACAATGTACAGAGTATGTAGATACCTAGTGTCTAAAGCCGGGTACTCATCTGCGAACTGTAACCGTAACTATTTCACGTTACAGTAACCAATAATAACATTAAATTGTCATACGCAAAAGGTAACTCAATTTCATGCCAAAATAGCATCACATCATTTTGGAGAAAGTCCTGATAGGCCTCAAATTATTGGACTGATTTTTACCAAATATGGCTAAGAACCATCGCAAGGAAACTGGCTTTCAAATGAAAAAAATCGCATCGAAATCAGTCTACCCATTTGAGTGCTACGATGGCACACACACACACGCACACATATACACAGAGACAGGGAGAGAGATCGACGTCAAATTTATAACACCCCTCTTTTTGAAGCGGGGGTTAAAAACCATAGTGTGTTCCGCTCGCGGCAGGTCTTTTGTCACGTCCACACTAAGGTTTTTGGTTGCTTGGTGTTACCCGACTTAAGTGATGCCAATTGAACACTCGAGAGCCCCTAGTGTGAGATTTTGGCACAACAAATTGTCTTTGAACGCTTTCGCTGTAATGTCTCAAATATTCTAAATTACTATATAGACACATTGCTTGCGAAATTACATTTGAAATTTATCATGATTCTTTTCAGTGAAGGAAAACATCGTGACAAAACCTGCATCTAACTACGAAGCAATTTCCAATGGCAGATTTATGAAGTTCACAATTCGCTCTGGGCCCGCGTAGGTGTATTGAGTCAAATCAACTCAATACCTATTCTAATGAAGTACTTATTTCGGAATACATAACTGTAAGACACCTTCTATTTACATTATTTACGTATCTCAATTGACAATAATAATTTTTTTCAGTGCTACGTTTTATTGCTTGGCATTTTTATGCCCCGCCTGTCGCCACTTCAGCTGTGACATCCTAGTTCCGACATCTACAACTCTAGTCCGTTTCCGAATTTCGGAATTGGGGATGCGATCAAGAAGTGAGATACCCAACATAACTCCATATTGGCTCTTTGTGCAACTTTAATTTTGTGCACATTTGCCTTCGTGAGCTTCCATGTTTCTGCTCCGTAGGAGAGGACAAGCAGAACACATTGGTTAAACATTTAACCCCTTATAGACAACATTTAATTTTTATAACACCTGAAAATGTATATATGGTTCGAAAGCATTTTGCCTCCTGATCACTGCAATATGTTTATAATGATTTTAATATTACTTATTATAAAAAATAAAAAATAATTAAAAATATGTCCTAATTTTACCAAAACTACCACGTGATAGGTGAAACGCCTTTGCTTTTTTCACGAGAAAAAATAAGGGATCATAACTTTGTATTTTTGACAACTTCAAAGTACAAGGGGGGGCAACTTTGAAATTCTATTTACGAAGTTCGTTGCATACCTTCTCTCTCACTCTCAAGATAATGACTATTAGTATGAGCGGAACAACACGAAGCGAACCTCGAAAATCGAATATTGGAGAATAGGGCCTGACATTGACAATTTGAAATTAACGTCAGTTTTTTTGTTATAGAGAAAAGACAAAGGGATAAGTGTGTATTCTGTGATAGTACCGGAGTTATGCCTATTTAGAATAAGCACAAATTAATAAATTAATTATAAATTGAATACAAGCCCTAGCGAAAAAATTAAACTGTCAGCATGTTCATCTTTTCAAACAAAATACAGAGAACCATTAAAATTATAGGCTCAGAAATATGAAATGCGCTTATAGGTTTCGGCTAACTTAACAATCGTTTGTCTTTATCTGTGAAAGGTAAATGTTAAAGTGACAGACAAGGACAAACGATTACTAAGTTAGCAAAAGCCTACAGAGCGCTTATGAATAAGGGGGTTAGGTTTTAATACACATAGGTACAACTTTTTTCTTTGTTCTTTGGAAATCAATTACTTAATAAATAATGTGCAACGGTTTTAAGTCTATCCAAATCAGTTTTAGTGTAATGCAAAGGTCACATCATTGGCCAATATAATCGTAATGCTGTCATAACCTAATAGAAATCAAAATGTACTGCGTGCGCGCCGTGTGGCAACTAAGGTCGGGTCACGCAAACGGTCACTGATCGACGAATGATTTCCTTATTACCGAGTGCAATTAAACAGCTTATTTTTCTAAAAAGAGATAATATATTAATCATCTAACTTCTTACAACATTCGAAATATTATAAACGGGATATGAACCGCGATTACCTTTATTGAGCTCCCGATATTTCGACGCAGTTGCATGCAATTGCAATCGTGGTTCATATCCCGTTTATAATATTTCGTATGAATTTAACGGTGAATCATTGAAAATTCTTACAACATGTTAAGTTGGCTGGGGGTTTAAGGATTGGTGCGGCTATTGTTGATCCCCATCCTTACCATACCGGGTGGTTTTGTGGGTGGTAGGGCCTTGTGCAAGGTCCGTCCGGATAGCTACCACCATCTTACTCGCTAATCCTGCCGCTAAGCAGCAGTGCTTGCACTGCTGTGTTCCGGTGTGGAGAGTAAGACAGCCGGGGAAATTAAGGGCACAAGAGGCATTTCATCTAAGTCCTCTAGGTTGGTAACGCATCTGCAATCCCTCTGAGGTTGCGGGTGTCTATGGGCAGTGGTGATCGCTTAGGTGACCCACTTGCTCGTTTGCCTTCCTATTCACGTAAAAAAAAAAAAAAAACCGGGGTAAAGCGTTCGACCACACCGCCTCTTAAAAAACGGTGACGTTACGGAATCGCAACAAAATGTATTAAAAAACGGTGAGAAAACGTGACGGATACGACACGTCACTGCGTATACGCGGCGGTTTGGTCGCACCCTAACTTAACTTTGATCATATCGGGGCTACTTTGATAGTTTTAAAATAACTACAAAGTCGATATTGTCCACTATGCGATGAATGTTTTATTATCAATTGGGAGCAGTAAACCCGAATAAAAAGTGAGTTCATCATCTTTTTAAAGTCACCTCGGTTTAATAGTACTCTCCACCCCCATACCCCATATCGTAGTCCTCTTTTATAAATATGTTTAGATACAGTCGAGGCCACAAATATTGATACAGCCATTGTGTCAAATAAGTATATGTGTCATCGGCCTTGTTTGTGGCATAAGGGAGCGACCAAACCGCCGCGTATACGCAGTGACGTGTCGTATCCGTCACGTTTTCTCACCGTTTATTCATACATTTTGTTGCGATTCCTTAACGTCACCGTTTTTTAAGCGGCGGTGTGGTCGCACCCTCAAGGTGTATACAGGGTGTATCAAACACCCCCTAACAATAATCCACTGGGGTATATAACCATAACTATAGAAGCTAAAAAAATATTTAAAAAAAATTGTAGTGAGTTATTTTTTTTATATTTTCTATAGGGAATGATTACAGTTAATTACCATTCCTATAGAAAATATAAAAAAAAATACTCCAATTTTTTTAAATATTTTTTTTAGCTTCTATAGCTAGTTATGGTTATATACCCCAGTGGATTATTGTTAGGGGGTGTCTGATACACCCTGTAGATGTTTTTGGCGTCTTGGTAACGTAAATTATATTTATAATCTTGACTGTACTAGCCCGTTATGTAGTGCACATATATGTGTGTGATTTGTTATTTCACTCGAGGACTCTAATTATTGTTGAGCCACTGTGGTAATCTTTACAACGCTATAAAACACTTAAAAGCAAAATTTTCACCGTAGCAGCATTCTATGTTCTGTATGCTCAAATTGAGACCTTGATACTCGAGTCTTCTTATTGGTGCAGGCTTTGGTCTACACCTAAATCCCGAACGTTGACGATTTCTTCGACCTCACCAACTTGAATAAAATTAGAGGATTAGGATTAGAGGTTGTAAACGACAATAACAACAACAACAACAACATGTATTTACTGAAATTGAAGCGAATTCGGAATAAAAAAGGCTTATAATATAATATAAAAACAAACTTACTCGTATTTATAAGATCTGTGTGGTTTAGTAACGTACGTTATTTAAAGCTAGGCGAGCGTTTGAGTTGCGCTAAACAATTATAATTGTCACGAGCACAAATCGCGGCCCACTCGGGCACAGACTGGAGACGCAAGAGTAACAAACATGGACGGTTCCGCGGCGGTTGGTACTCCGGTCCCAGACACAACGTGAAGTCGTATACAAAGTTACTTAAATAGCAATTACTTGGTACGCATTGTGTTCAATCATGGTGTACAAATTTCAAACTTCCTTAACTCAAATTGTGGCTCTTACAATTTAATTAAAAAAAATAAAGTCTTCAATGTTAGGTAGTAAATAATGGATCATTGAGTATTTTTGCAGATTGGCCGATCTGAAAACGCCTTGTCAGGTATCCGGGACAACCCCTGTCTTGATTAACCTGTGAGCAATTTGGCCTTATCGAATTAAATCATTCTCTAAAGTATTCATTACAATTTTGACAAAGTGCATTAAAAATACATTTACCTTGAGATTTACCTAAAGCAAACAATTAGGTACTTATCGACGATGTTGTCAATTTGTAAGTAGATTGTAAAAATATCCTTCCCATCTGGCCCGTATCTTCTTTCCCACCTAATTAGGTCTCAGTAAAAACGCACCACAGCCGCGTCTGTAATCCCGACCCATGATTGGCCACCTGCCGTGCTGCAGCGCTGACACCGGCTGCTAATTGGCCGGTCCCCACGACGAATTGGCCAACAGCATACGTCGCGTTACTTGCAACTAAACCTTGACGTGTGGAGTGTGGGCCCTACGATGAAAGAAAAGTTATTTAGATTCAGTTTCAAAACGGGATAATGTTTTCATGGGAGCTTTAATTACAGGGCAAGATAACATAACATAATAGTGAAAGAGTGTAGGATCTCCATCAATGGGTAGCTAGCGCACTGTCCCAGTCGGTATTCTCCAACCGCGTCACCCGAAGACGATGGCCCCCGTTTTCGATAGAGCTACTTGCAGCCCGAGCCTCTTTCTACGACCCACAACTAGTGTAAGCTCACGCGCATGTATGAAGAGACTAGCTGTTGCCTGCTGCGACTTCGTCTGCAAAGAATTCGTTTATCGCTATCCCGCGGGAATTTTCCGGGATTCCAGACTTTTCTTCATCTATGTGCTGAATTTCATCCAGATCCGTTGGGTCGTTCTGGCGTGATTGAGTAACAACCAAACATCCATCCATCCATCCATCCATCCATCCATACTTTCGCATTTATAATATTAGTTAGATTAGTTAGATTAGGGGTGCGACCAAACCGCCGCGTATACGCAGTGACGTGTCGTATGCGTCACGTTTTCTCATCGTTTCTTCATACATTTTGTTGCGATTCCGTAACGTCACCGTTTTTTAAGCGGCGGTGTGGTCGCACCCTCAAGTCCCATATCAATTCTGTACACTATTATATAACAACGGGTCATTTACTTAAGTTTTTCACCTAGCTCTGAATACTGTGATGTGTTTACAAAAATTAAACCCGTAGAATGAAATGAAGGATAATCACTGGCAATGATTGGAGCTAAGTGAGGAACCTAGCCTGTAGGATTAACAGTAAGTGGACAAGTTACTTTACAATGTTGCGCTAATACGATATGCTGTTAGTAATTTTATATCCCATTTGACAGTTCAGATCCGTTGGTCCCGCCCTTCCTGAGCAGGATACTTTGTTGCATTCATGTTAAAAGCAGTTACTATAACAGTAGGTACAGACGAGTAGAGTAGGTATACGTGGCGGCACATAAGTCTAGCGATGACGAGTCTTCTAGCCTTTATGTTTTGTCAACGTTGACATTCAAGTGCCTTTGATATTGTTTGACCTAGCGGCGCTATACTTCTACTGCCAAATACGAAGTATCTACGCCAAAAAATAATATGAAAATTGTTGCCACATTAAAAATATTTGACGGCAAAGGTTCCCCACGAAGAATGTGTCGCTCTCTTTTCATTCCTGGGGGAAAGTTCGATATTTGAATCATACCGTCCCTCTCACTCTCCCGTTAAAAGTATTAGTGTGAACGAGATGGCACGACTCCAGCTTCTAGTTTCTATCTTCGGAGTACAAGGCCTGGTTTTCAGCTGGGCCTTTTCGTGTAAGAGCGAGCGTTAAGCTATGCTACTCGTATTGTGAAGTAGCTGACAAAGAAAAGCGTTTCAACTTGACCATAGCGTAGGTCGTAGGTAATCCTACTATAAATAGTAAGTAAGTAAGTAATGCTTTATTGTACAAATATAAAGAAACAGATACAATTCACAAAATACAAATAACAATAATAAATGCACAAAGGCGAACTTATCCCTATAAGGGATCTCTACCAGTTAACCTTTGAGTAGATAAGAAGAGAGAGAGAATGAGGGACCGACAAAGAGTGAGTTTAAAATTCTATAAAGTGAAAGCCACAATAGAGCGTACTATATCTAATAATAGTAGATTGTACACCGAGGGGATAAAGCACTGTATTATGTCACGGGCGCGATATTGAATCCTGAGCGCAGCGAAGGACTCTAGATTTAACTCCCGAGCGAAGCGAGGGTGTTATGAGTTAATTCCTGAGCGTAGCGAGGGAATTAAGATGAGTCCTGAGAGGAGCGAAGAATTTAACCGCACCCAAGACATAAACAGTTTTATCCCCGAGGAGTATACTCTACTTTTCTCACCTTTTGCGAGACAATAAAAACCAAGGCAACTGTAAAAATAATTTCATTTAAACAACAGTAAAACAGAATTAAAAGTATACCTACCTAAAATTATTTTTGAGACATTGGTCCAGTTTTAATATTTTTTCATCACACTTGCTCGTAAAGGGTGTTATAACACGCGTGCTTATAGAGCCGTAGTAGCTGATTTACCTCCCGCGGGAATTTCAAATATTTTTGTATGGATTTTCATAACTCCCTCGGGAGGAAAAGTTTAGTTTTAAAATTAAGAGTTCATTGTACGTCATTTCAGACTAAGGAGGTTTCAGATCAGCCAGATTTATTTAATATTTTAAAAAAAAACACCCAAACCAATTTTATAAAACTTTCAATTAAACATTACTGATTACGATCCAAGATGGCGGATGACATTTTGACACTAAAAATATTGATGGCGAGTGTCATTTTCGAGTAATTTGGTGGCTCTGAGCCCGATTTTGGCATAATTTTTTGGATCCAAAATGGCGGATGACATTTTGACAATATTGACGCTAAAATGTTGATGGGTGTCATTTTCGAGTAATTTGGTGATCTGTGACCGATTTTGGCATAATTTTTTGGATCCAAGATGGCGGATGACATTTTGACACTATTGACACTAAAATGATGATGGGTGTCGTTTTCGAGTAATTTGGTGATTCTGAGACCGATTTTGGCATAATTTTTTGGATTCAAGATGGCGGATGACATTTTGACATTATTGACACTAAAATGTTGATGGGTTCGTTTTCGAGTAATGTGGTGGTTCTGAGCCCAATTTTAGCATAATTTTTTGGATCTAAAATGGCGGACGATATTTTCACACCATTGGTACATAAATGTGAACTATTGCATGCATTAATTTAGAATGAGTGTTTTATATTTTTTATTTTTGTTAAAATGTTGCTGTGCCCTGACAGGGTTATGCTGGAACTCGAATTATATGTATATAACATCTTGTAAGACCCATACTGCAATAAATAAATGAATATGAATATGAATATGAATGTTGATGAGTGTTGGTGAGTAGTTTTGTGATTCTGAGTTTATTTTTTTGATATTTTTTTTATTTCCTCGCAAATGTGATGAAAAACATTGTGTGTATCACGGGCAGTAAGGGGATTACAAACTCGAGTCATTTAAAGCCCTCCGCCTTCGGCGTCGGGCTTCTAATAGACTCTCGTTAGCAATCCCCTTCTTACCGCCCTCGGTGCACAATGTACTATTATTTGGAATCTTAGCAGTTCTAATGCGTAACTATATCACAGCGTCAGCAAACACTCGCGGCTTTTGTTTTATTTGAAATTTGTTTCATTCGTTTGAAAATCGAACGCCGCTGCTTGCCGTGGCATGGCCATCTCGATTTTCGGAGCCGTGCGATTTTTACGAAATTAGACTGTAAGAGTATAGCAATAAGAACTATGAGAAGTGAGATTCATATTACTAACCGGCGGGTTATAATGAAATCCAGTACAATATTACTACCCGGCTAAAACCAAGGGCTGTAATGAGTTACTTTGAGTAAGGTTTACATGATATATAATTAGCCATTGTCGAGCAAGTGGTGTGAAAAACATCATAAAATAAACTACTAAATATCATTACACACATGCATACATACAAAATACAATTAGAGTACACATTATACAATATCTAAGGAAATGGTGTGAGCCACATCTTCCTCAAGCCCTCCCTGAACGACACCACGGAGACAGACTGCCTGATGGAGGTCGGTAACCGATTCCACAGCCTAGCAGAGTGAACTGTGAAGGATTTGGAGTAAGTTTTGGAAGATGAAGGAGGACATGCTAAAAGGAGATTAGCATTCGACCTTAGCCGATGCTGGCTACCGGCAGCCAAGTAGCTGAAACGCTCGAAAAGATACATAGGAGCAGAAGGATTAAAAATAATGTTGTACCTAAAGTAATGACAGAATGTGAATGTTCCTGCGATCTCTGACTGGCAACCACTTGAGCTGCGTGCGGAGGTGAGAAACGTGGTCATAAATAATATCCTATCCTACTATTATTATAAAATGCGAAAGTTTGTGACGATGTGACGATGTGATTGAGTGAGTGTGTATGTTTGTTCCTTCTTCACGCTAAAACGACTGGACGGATTTGGATAAAATTTGGAACGAAGATAGCTGGTACCCTAGATTAAAACATAGGCTACATTTTATCCCGGAAAATTGCATAGGTCCCGGGGGATATCGATAAACATGTCTATTGCTAATTCTACGCAGACGAAGCCGCGGGCAGAAGCTAGTGATTTATAATAGTGAGCACACTTCTTTGTCCCGACGTCAACCTGCCTGCAATCGGCAGTATGCTTACTGTAAGTTTTCGGTTACAGAACACTTCTCGACCGCGTTTGCGTTAAAATGCAAATACTATGGGAACAGTTTGTTGCCGTTTCGATCCGCAAGTGGCGCTGCCAATTATCCCATAGTAATTGAGACGTTTACGCGAACGCGTTCGATACGTTTTTCGTGTCAAAAACTTACACTACACTAGAGGCTCAGGCCTTATACTCCGAAATCCGATTTTCGAAGTTCGTTTCGTGCCGTTCCGCTCTCACTAATAGTTATTAATTTGAGAGTGAGAGGGACGGTGTGATACGAACTTCGAAAATCGGATTTCGGAGTTGCCCCCCTGAACCCCCGCGTCAGTGACAGCGTCACCACATTGTTGCCCTATCTAGACGGTCGAGATACCACACCGATTTTTATGTTTACGCTATGGTAAGACACTCCAAAGATTTGCTAAATACATTGCCACAGAGCACTCGATGCGATTACACTTCGAAATTTATTGAATAACTAGCTGTTGCCAGCGACGTCGTCTGCAAAGAAGTCGTTTATCGCTATCCCGCGGGAACTACGCAATTTTCCGGGATAAAATGTAGGCTATGTGCTATTCCAGACTTTTCTCTATCTATGTGCCGAATTTCATCCAGATCCGTTCGGCCGTTCTAGCGTGATTGAGTAACAAACAAACATCCATCCATCCATCGTCATTAGTTGATTTGTTAATAGTTTATTAATAGCTAAGTACTTACATGTTTTACATATTGGACGCCTGCCATAAATAGTTAAATCTGAGGTTTAAATGCATGCAAATATACGTCTTTTTAAGGCGTGTTAAGGTACGCCTATTTCATAATCATTCATGACCCAACGAGACAAGCCCGTTCGCGTCAGGGATTGGAGACTGGGTATCTACTGAATCAGAAACGCTGAAGACTAACTGATACTTACTTAGTTTTCTACTGACTAGCTGTTGCCTGTAAGCTCATATAGTCGAAATTGTACAGGGTGGGCCAAAAAAAATTGCACTTGAAATTTCTAAAAAAGAAAACTATAGATATAGATATATATTTCAACAATTTAATCTAAGCACAATTATATGCAAGTTATTTATTAAAAATAACATCATCCAGATGGCATCCGTCTCGTTGTTGGCACTCCTGCAATCGACTACATATATACGCAAACTTTGAAAAACTCGCTGACACATTACTATGGGGATAGTTTTTCAAAGTGCGTAAGTAAGTAGTCGATAGCAGGAGTGCGGACGACATTTCGATAAATTCTGAAATATTTATTCTGAAAATATACATAGCAGGGGCGTAGCGTGCCTTGGTGGGGCCCCGTATAAAAAAATATTAGGGGGCCCTTATGAAGGGTAAAGATTTCTCACATTTATCTTTGCTTACGCACGTCGGGGGCCCCCGTGGCCCGGGGGCCCCGTATAATTGATACGGCAGATACGGCGGTAGCTACGCCCCTGATACATAGTACATACATAAATCACGTCTTTAACCCTTACAGGGTAGACAGAGCCTAAGCCAACAAGACATAAAAGGCCACGCTTAGCCTCAGACCAAGTTTTTTAGTAGGTTGGTATAAATCAGTGTTTTTCAAACTTTTTGGTGTCACGGCCCTTAATGACCATCAAAATTCCTTCGCGACCCCCCAGAACCTAATTTGTACGATTAACCTTAGAACCCAACTCTTATTTTAACAGATTTGGAACGCACCCTTCTATCATTCAATCATTCATGCGTTTTGGAACGCAACCTATATTTATCACAAGTATTCAGAAGGTACTTATTGTTTCGTAACTTACCTACCCCTTTTTAAATATTAAAAGGCAGCTGTTATTTTGGAGATTATTTTGCGACGAAATGGAAAAGTATCTAAAAAGATCATCGATGCCTTCAACGTCTAGATTAACATCAGCATCTGGAAGTGAGCGTAAAAAGAAGAAAAATAGAAAATATAACTAAAACTATTTAAAATACGGTTTTTCTGTTGAGGACGACAAACCACAATGTGTTATTTGTCTAAGATTGATTGTTGTTTTATTAAAATGTACATCCTTGAAAACAAAATCATTCCATCTAGTCACAATACTTTCTCGGAGCTGAGCCTCGCGACCCCCCTGGATAGGTCTCGCGACCCCCCGGGGGGTCGCGACCCACACTTTGAAAAACACTGGTATAAATTGTGCAGGTCAGTCTCACTGGGCCATCCCGTTAAACACTGCCACAATTTAATTTAATGCATTCAATTCAAAGCTTCGCATATTAAATTGAATGTTAAGTATTAACTAAACTGTTAAGCGCATGCGCATCCCGATACCTTACACACTATAAGTGCAATAATAATAAAATAGCCGTTGCGCTGAACATATTACTAACGCCTTACTGGCATACCGATCTCACTTTCGATCTTACTTAACACACTTCGGTGCATACCTAACTTATTAATATGCAATGTGAGTCAAGCACTACGAGTACGAGTAGGTCATTACCTACTATATTAAATACACACACTAAAGTCTAGACCGAACCTCAGAGTCATCGAGATCAATCTTTACCGTGAGAGGATGGAACCTCTAAAGAGATAATGTGCGTGCCATACCAGCCCGGCTAAGCACGAAGCGCGAGAGTCGCGTCGCGCGCGAGATAGACTATGTTATGTACCCATCACTTTCCAGAACAAACAGTAAGAAAAATACGAGCAATCATCTCGCGCGCAACGCGACTCTTGTGCGCTCTCGTGCAAGACGTGCAGACAGAGATCACAGAGAGAGAAGAAAATAAAGATAGGTATCAAACAGTCGATGATTTTATACTAACGAATACAAACAAAGTCGAAAAATAGTATAATACTTTATATAAGTTATTACTAGCTTCTGCCCGCGACTTTGTCTGCGCAGAATTTATACACATAAACCTTCCTCTTGAACACTCTTGAATCAATGAGTTTTTGCCGTGGCGTAGGATAGGAGGTAGGTACCTAACTCGTATTATAAAACTAATTGGCTTCTAGCGCCCTCTGTCTATCATTCCTAGCAGCAAACGTCATTAGTTAGAGCATTCAGGCGGTAGGTGTCAGTAGATGCTCACCTCACCTCACCTCAGTCAGTCAGTTCAGTACCTATCTATCCATTCACGACGTTTGCCTTGCCTGCCGTACTTGACCGCTCGGCAATAAAAACAATGACAATTTTGCATTATTAACAATTTCAAAATTTCTTAAAAAAAAAATATTTAACAAAAATATATGGAATGAATCAAGATGAAATCGACATGACGGGCCTATACTCCGAAATTCGAGTCACGAAGTTAGTTTCATGCCTTTCCGCTCACAACAGTAATCATTAATTTGAGACAGAGAGAGACGGTATGATATAAACTTCGAAAATTGAATTTCGGACCTCCCTCGAGCCTCCCTGAGGAAGAGGACATGAACATGACATGTTAGACGGGAAGAAAAACGCCTTAGCATTCAATGTTTGTTTTGTTTCGTTGGCTTAACTTTTGAACTTTATTTGTTTCGTTCCTCACATTTTGTTTTAATCAAGCAGACAGAATTTAATTGGGTTCATGTCTGTATAAGAAACTATCTCATCACTAAGAAATCACGGTAAAATTATCATTCTGTTGCACAATTTGAGCTCAAAGATAAGCTAAAAAATACCCCACTGCGAAGTGATAAAAAGAAATACCTAAACATATTGTTGATCAAATCTTCATAATGTTATCAGTGGCGTTTAACAATCAAACCGTAATTAGAATTGCTGATAAGAGTAACTTAATGTATTCGGAGTCAGTCGTAGTTGTAATATCGACTCTTTACAGACATGACGAGTTTGGCGACTAAAAACTTCGTGTTACTGGCGAAATTTGTAAAAAATGTGGGCAATGGATCTAAAAGGTTATCCTCGCATTTTATTTACCATCCTGATAATTTTACACCGGTGGAAGGTAAGTTAATTCAATCGTAATGCCTTATTTGAAGGTTAAGTGCTTGTTTACATAAGAAATTAATTAAAAATGTGCATTAACGAATGTTATGTGCATTGGTTGTGTTCCGTGGTATCATACATACCAGTTTACTCATAGCTTTCGCTGGTTTTCAACCAAGCCAGTCTTAGAAGTTCCATGTTTGAATGGTATGAAGTAGAGTATGACAATAGTGAATTTAATTTTGTGTGGTTTTTAAGTTTAGCTAAGAAGGGCTCCTATAGATGTGACAACAATATTGATGAAATATTAATATATTTAAAGGTGAAACCTCTAAGATGAACATGATGCAGGCCATCAACAATGCAATGGACATTACACTAAAGAATGACCCCACGGCTGTGTTATTTGGAGAAGATGTTGCTTTTGGAGGTGTCTTCCGCTGTGCATTGGGCTTACAGGTAAATCAATTTCAGTCTGCTTTATTACTATAAGTTTTTAAACAATAAAAAAGCTGTATAAAACATTTTCAGTGTTATTACAAAAAAGTGAAACAGACACTGAACGCGTGTCTAAAATCAATCCATTGATTTAAGATTGATTTTGCAATAGATTCTTTTTTAGACCTGTGTTTAACTTTATTGTAATAACACCGTTTAAGTTTAGACCCAAGGTAATTAGTTTTCTATACTTACTTAAACTTATACCTTAGCGGCTAGGGTAGGCTAGCCTCTCCAACTGACTAAATTGTAACAAGGTAACATAGCAGATGCCAGGTTATCTGTGGATGGATTTTTTAATTATCTTAACACAATTAACAGTTTCTCAGCTTTAATATAAAAAAAATCATGTAAAATTTAACTGTTATGCCTTCCAACGAAGTAAAATTTACAACTCTACATTGGTATTATTTATAATTTGCCTTCATCATAATTTCAGGAAAAATATGGCAAGGACAGAGTATTCAACACACCGCTCTGCGAGCAGGGGATAGCCGGCTTTGGGATCGGGCTGGCCACTGCGGGGGCTACGGCCATTGCTGAGATACAGTTTGCTGACTACATCTTTCCAGCATTCGATCAGGTCATTTGATATATATTGCTACTTTCAGTGTAGAATTTATAAGTTAATCTATTAACTTATAGTTTGCTCCTTTGGGGCTACTTGTATACCTACAGACAATACCGTCTTCACCATAAGGGCACACGGGGCCCATGCCCAGGGCCCCTATTCTTAGGGGGCCCCAAAGGACCGAAAATTTCTCTCACACATTTATTCTTATAAAAAATGTTATTATTATTCGCTTTTTTTACTTTCCATAAGGGCCCCAAATTCTTGTCTGCCCAAAGGCCCCAGCCTAGTTTAAGACGGCCCTGCAGATTTACTGATGTTTTTTGGAAGGGTGATACCTAGTTAACACCTATGGCTTTCCCATCTTTTGGATCAGAAATACACACTCATAGAAAATTACCAGCCAACTACCCATCCAGAAAACATCTAGTCACGAAAATGGAAATAGATTGGTCATATTGTCAGGAAACCTGCTGGGCCCTATTTTATAAAGTTACAATTTACAAGCTGAAGTCTATCTACTTCTGCTTGTAAATTGTAACTTGTAGGTTTATAAAATAGGTCCCTGATGCCTATTTGTCCAAAGAAGCCCTGAAAGATTCCTGGAATGCAGAAACAAGGGAAGGAATTCCAGTGATAAGAGATGGCAGACTGCCCAAAATTGGAGTCAATGGAGAGAATTGATACAAGCCCTACACCCCAGTTATACATGTATTTAACAAAGTTGGGTTATTACCATTAGATAGTAGCTTAAAGAAGAACCCCCTTATTCATAAACGCTCTCTAACTTAACAATCTTTCGTCCATATCTGTGAATTTACCTTTCACAGATAAGGACAAATGATTATTAAGTTAGCAGATGCCTATAGAAGAAGGGGGGAGGAAGGTAATGTATTTTACTTTCCTTGTAGTTGAAATGAAAAGTAGAGTGTTTAACTCGAGACAAACACCAATATCACACTTGAAAAGTTACCTTGTATGATATTGGTTCTTTTCCTCCCTTGTTGTACAATCTACTATTGTGTCACGTATTCCAGTTGGTGAATGAAGCAGCGAAGTACCGCTACCGGTCGGGCGGGCAGTTTGACGCGGGCGGCCTGACCGTGCGCGCGCCTTGCTCCGCCGTGGGCCACGGGGGCCTGTACCACTCGCAGAGCCCCGAGGCCTTCTTCGCCCACGCTGCTGGACTAAAGGTACTTTACATATTTTTATAATTATACTAGCAGCTCGCGACTTGGTCCGCGCAAATGAAATATAGCCTATGTTCATCAGAGATACTGTAGGATTCTGATGGTGAATTTTTTTTTAAAATCGGTTCAGTACAATTAAGTTTGTCCTCTTTATAATATTTGTAGACTAGCGACCTGCAGGGTAAATTGTGTAACTATTTTGAAACTCGGCATAGGATTGAAATGACAGTTCATGTATGAATGTGACAACTAGCTGATTCCGATGCCAATTGTCAGCCCTTAAAGGCCAGTTTAGCATGATTTTGGATGTGGATTCAAGAGTGATAGGTTGAGGTGGGATGAGGCGGGAGAGGAGAATGCCGTATTATGGGACGTACTAAACTAAGATACTAAAGTGCCGGATTAGTGAGACTATTGTCTACTCTATTATACTTTTTGCATCCTGCAATGTGGCAAAACATGCATTCATGTATGTAGTACATACATGAATGTACCTATACCATTTTCGTTCTCACCTGGCCTATTTTGTAAACAAAATTCTAACCTCAATGTGCAAATTTTTGTAAAGAATAAGGTGTATTATGTTATCAAATAAACCTGAGGTAACATTTTGTACATAATTTTGCTGATATTTCATCTCCAGTTCCTTTATTTACGATGAAATATTTGAAAAATAACAAAAATGAGACGTTTTGAGGTTAGAATTTTGTTTACCAAATAGGACAGGTAAGAATGAAAATGGTATAATTTATTTTTTCTGTTTTTTTTGTGATCATGTCAGCCTCATGGGTGCCCACACAATTCCCTATTCGAGGGCCAATTAACGAAATGATACACACTAATTGCCTTATCTGATAATGGCTCCGCTATAGACCGACCGCTTAACTGAGTCCGCGCTCGCGCGAGTACAGGGGGTGCAGGGTAGGACGACAAAGGGGACCGAGAGCGGTGCGGGCGGGGAGTGCGGTGTGTAAGCGATCGGTCTATAGCTACAATGCATGCATATTTGAGGTGGTGGTCCCGCGCGGCCCCATCGCGGCCAAGGGCCTGCTGCTGGCGTGCCTGCGCGAGCGCGACCCCTGCGTGTTCCTGGAGCCCAAGGTGCTGTACCGCTCAGCAGCAGAGGACGTGCCCGTGGCCGACTACACGCTGCCGCTCGGCAAGGCGCAGCTGCTCAGGGAAGGTAGGGACGACTCCTTTATACAGGGTGAAATTTTTTAAGGACCGTTCATATTTTGCCCAGGCATTAGGTATCAATAAAAGATACCATTTCTGAAAAAAAAGTATAGGTAAAAAATTTCAAAATAAAATTTGAGGGGCGCGCTCACATTTTGCGCTAAGGAATCCGCTGTGAAAATTTGAACGGTCCATAAAACCCTGTACCTACCTGTATAAAATAAAACATTACAATAAAAAAATAAAAAACTCCCCACGCAATTTTATGTGAAAATGCCTCACATCATTTTGGAAAAAAGCTGATACTTTTCGAGCTACTGGACCGATTTTTAACAAACATGGCTAAGAACCACCGCAAGGAAACTGGCTTTCGCATAAAACCGATTGAAATCTAGCTTAGCTTCTGACCGCGACTTCATCTGCGTAGAATTAGATGCAGCTACGGCCTTTGATATGTTTATCGCTAGCTCGCGGGAACTATGCAATTTTCTTTTTAATCTAGGGTACCAGCTATCTTCGTTTCAAATTTTATCCAAATCCGTCCAGCTGTTTTAGCGTGAAGAAGGAACAAACATACACACTCGCTCACTCACATCGTCACAAACTTTCGCATTTATAATATTAGTAGGAAGTAGGATTAGTAGGATGTCAAATCGTGGGCATCATTGGACATTTCAGCTTCACTTGTTTTTTACCTTTTTTCCTGAAAGTAATTAGTTTTGACTAAAGACTTGTTATACTTTGCGTCTGCAGGGGACGCCGCGACGCTGATTGGCTGGGGCACGCAAGTCCACGTGCTTTTAGAGGTGGCGCAAATGGCGAAGGATGAGCTCAACATGAACTGTGACGTCATCGACTTGCAGTCCATACTGCCCTGGGACGAGGACACTGTGTGCAATGTTAGTATTCAGATTAGAGCAAAAGTTGAAAGAAGATACAGTTAGCATGTCTAGTGTGTTCGTGAAAAAGGATCGATAATGTAATGTATGTTTCACCAACTTAAGTTTGAGCAAAGGCATCGTTTGACAAACAATTCATTGGAATAATACTTTAAGAGGGTGCATCCGTGCTGATTTATGTGCGAAAATTACATTTGTAATTTGCCATGAGCTTTTCGGTGAAGGAAAACATCGTGAGGAAACCTGCACACATCTGCGAAGAAATTCAATGGTGTGTGTTAAGTTCCCAATCCGCACTGGGCGCGCGTGGGAACTATAGCCCAAACCCTCCAATACACGGAGGAGGCCTATGCCATGAGGCACGCCGAATTTCGCGACAATTTAAAAAAAAAAAAAAAAAGACATTAACAACAACATGTACTTACTGAAATTGTAGCGAAATCGGAATAAAAAGGCTTATAAAAAAAAAAAAAAAAACCGTGCTGAGCTCGCAACGTCGCATTTTTGGTGATTTTTTGCGATTATTTTACAAAAATTTAATGAAAGTATCAAATATCCGTCTGTAGCGCACTTCGTTTTTAGTGTATTAATGTGTCCAATGCAATGATTAATGGTGATGGACTTTATTTTCGTTTTAAAGGGATAAAATACTATATCTCGTTTAATAAGAAAATAAAGTGCATCACGCTGAATTATTGCATTGGACACATTAATACACTAAAAACGAAGTGCACTACAGACGGATATTTGATACTTTCATTCAATTTCTGTGAAATAATCGCAAAAAATCATCAAAAATGCGACGTTGCGAGCTCAGCACGGATGCACCCTCTTAATAGTTCCTGCTTGTTCAGTTTTTTAGAAAAGTTATAATAATGAACTAGCCTAACATAAGCCACGCGACATTTATTACATGACTACGGATTAGTATACTTAACACCCCCTTTATTTGAACGTGTGGAAAATGCGCCCTATGCATTCCCGCGCTCAGGGCAGCAACGGGGGTATGACGGGCTCTCCAGCTCACCGCTGCCTTCCCTAATGGGAGGAGGTCTAAAAACCGACACGTTCCCTCCCGGCCATGGACTGTGGGCGTTACGGGAGCACTAGGTGTCACCGCGACACCCACTGGCCACCCCGGGGTGGGGCAGATGGCAACGGCACCGTTGAGTGCGGGCTCGGGATTCTTATCCCCTATCTATTATCCACTTGTGTGTGGTACGTACGTGTGGGAGATCCCTTAAAGGGATAAGTCCGCCTTTGTGCATGTATCTGTGTTTGTCAATTGTACTCATTTGTCTTATGTTTATTTGCACTATAAAGAGTTTACTACTACTACGTGTAGGCATCGTGTAAGCAACTTGTCTCTGCCGAGGCAAAAAAGTGCGCCCACTATTAAGAGCGTGCATCCCTACTGAGCTGGCAACGTCGCATTTTTGGTGATTTTTTGCGATTATTTCACAGAAAATGAATGAAAGTTTCAAATGTCCATCTGTAGTGCACTTCGTTTTTTAGTGTATTAATGAGTCTAATGCAATAATTGACCGTGATGGACTTTTATTTTCTTATTAAACGAGATAAGTATAGTATTTTATCCCTTTAATACGAAAATAAAAGTCAATCACGATTAATCGTTGCATTGGACACATTAATGCACTCAAAACCAAGTATATTTGAAACTCATTCATTATCTGTGAAATAATCGCAAAAAATCACCAAAAATGCGACGTTGCCAGCTCAGTAGGGATGCACCCTCTCAAAACTGTGGTACTACGACTTGCAGCCTTCGGTCGTGTTATATTGTAATGGAAGAAAATTAATAAACATTCACATTTTCCGCAGTCTGTGAAGAAGACGGGTCGTTGTCTGATAGCGCATGAGGCGCCCTTGACTTCGGGCTTCGGAGCCGAATTAGCTGCTACTATTCAGGTATTTATAGCTCATGCAATTAACTCCCAGACCAGTATGGAAGTAACCTGTAACCTGGGGCCTTACCATGACGTCCTAATTCAGACTCAATTAGTTTTAGCTGTCACTTTTAGTATGAATCTGACAGCGAGCGAACCTAAACTGAATCGCATTAAGACGTCATGGTAAGGCGCCTGTTATTTCGTTGTGAAAATCGTGAAGATGAACCGGAGATTGATATTCACCCTACTACTACTATTTATATAAATTAAGGTAAATAGCTAGTACTTATTTATTTTTGTTCTTCCAGAGCGAGTGTTTCCTGCACCTAGAAGCCCCCGTGTCCCGCGTGGCCGGCTGGGACGCGCCCTTCCCTCATGTCTTCGAGCCTTTCTACTTACCTGACAAATGGCGCTGCTACTCTGCTTTGCAACAACTTAGGGACTACTGAGAATCTAGGACCAAACTTGATCATTATGATACAGTCTCAGTGGAGTTGGTATATAGTTAGGAAATTTCTATGCACCTGATTTTGAGATAGTATAAAATAGTGCCTTGGCGACTGAGCGAGGCTCGGTGTTTGCAAATTTACTTACTATTATTGTATGTTTTTTTTTGTTTTAAGAAATATATGAATATTACACTAGACCACGGACCAAGAACAATTTTTCTGTCCCATCTTCAATAAATAATTTGAAGTGACATTCCATTGTATGTTTCTAAAGTGTGAGATGATTGTTAATTCTTTGAGGTTTATACTATTTATATAAATGTTGTTTTACTGTATTACAGTTATTGTTTCATTTTCAAATTCAGTCCGTATCGCATATATATATATATATATATACATACGTATCGCAATAAATGCATAAATTACCTACAAGATATTTTAACCTTTCAAGGGATTCTAACATTTGTGATGTATGAATATGAATGTAAATGTAAACACGACATAATAGCGACAATTTGATTTGATAATAAACTTGCGCGGGTTACAAACAAAAACAAGTCGAAAAGAAATTAACTAAAATTACAATTATGTATTTGTTTCTAGTACATTCAGCGTCAAACAAATCTGAACACGCTCTTAAGTCTAGCACAAAGCTCTGTTCCGACCCATTTGGTAACTTTCGTGACTTCGTTTTAATTATTAATAAGATTTATTACATACATGCATACATACATATCGTCACGCCTCTTTCCCACAGGGGTAGGCAGAGACTACTTTGTTCCACTTGCTACGATCCTGACATACCTCTTTCGCTTCGTCCACATTCATCAATCTCTTCATACATGCTCGTCGGTTTCGGGTACTCTTGACCTGGCCTTTTTCCAAAACGTCCCTAATTTGATCATGGAACGTCCGCCTAGGCCTTCCCCTCCCAACGCACCCATTCACACTCGCCGTATAAATCTGTTTAGTTAATCTTCTTTCATCCATCCTCTCTACGTGACCAAACCAACTAAGCATACTTTTTTCTATCCTAGTCACTATATCTTCTTTCACACCAGCACGTTCCCTTATCACACTATTCCTTATTCTATCTTTCAGTGATACACCTTCCATACTTCTTAACGCTCTCATTTCTACCGCATTTATTCTACTTTCATGCTTCTTTTGCCATACCCAACTTTCGCTACCGTACATTAGTGTTGGAACGAGCACCCCTCTGTGAACAGCCAGACGCGCCTTCTTTGACACCTTCTCACTGCTCACAAAGGCGCGCAGCGCTCCATTGACCATGTTTCCTGCATTCACTCTTCTTTCAATATCTCTTTCACACTTTCCATCTGTCGTAAAAGCCGAGCCCAGATACACAAACTCTTTTACCTGTTCTACTTTCTCACCCGCAATCATAATCTCACATTCTGTCATGCTATCGTCTTTTTCGAATACCATAACTTTCGTCTTGCTTACATTAACTTTCATGCCTTTCCTTTCCAATGCCCCACATAAAATGTTAGCCATTCTTTGCAACTCCTCCGACGATGCTAACAACACTTGGTCGTCGGCGTATAGGAGGCATTTGATGGTTAACTCGTTCATCCTTAGTCCACAGTCATTCTCTTTCAAATCATTCAGGCACGTATCCATGAATAGGTTGAACAGCCACGGTGACGCAACACATCCTTGTCTAACACCTTTTTCGATGCTAAACCATTCAGTGTACGCCCCGTTTATCCTTACACAAGCACTAGAATCCTCATAGAGAGATTTTAGTGCTTGTATCAGATTACTGTTCACCCCATGCATGGCTAACGCTGACCACAACTCATTCCTCATCACCCTGTCATAAGCCTTCTCCAAGTCAACGAATAAGCAGTATATTTTCTGGCCTAATAATTAAGATTTATTGATCGCAGTAAAACAAGAATCTTACTTAAATTATTTATTAAAAAATAAAAATCAATCCATAAAATAACGCTAGAAATTAAAACAGCAGTTAGTGTACTAAAAATAATCATGTCAAACCTTTGAATTAATGAAATTGATCAAATTGTGGCATCGCATGGACCTCGAAGTCTCACAGTATACCTATCGGACTTATTGCTACATACTTACAGCTACTTTTTATAACAATTTGTTCCAAAACAGTAAATTCAGTAACAAAACACAAGTCTGCCTTGTGCGGCTTACATCAATATATTGAAATACGCGACTTGTGATGGCGAATATTTACAACGTCTGAGCGGAAATCTTATTTACTACCTAGTATATTAAAATAAACATGAAGCGACAGGAAAGCTTTAAAGATAAGGCCAAAGTGTTCCGATCAGCACCTCTAGATATATATCAGATCAGATCAGTGGGCTTAGCACGCTAGTGTTTGTCAAGAACAAAGCACATAAATATATTTTTAACTAATATGTGAGCCAAAGTGATGCGTGCTTAGTGCCCGCTATAAACTAATGTGCCAGGGCCTCTGTGACAATTTTTTCGCCGGTTCGGCTATACAACAACACAAACATAAACGCCCAATTGACTGATATGTCGTCCATTTAATTGACGAATACTTCCAATATATTCGTATTTATTATATTAATTCTATAATTAAGAGTAGTGATAAAAAAATCCGTTGACTTAAGTAAAATAATAATTATAATTTTTAAAAGTTCAAGCTCTAAAATTGGAAAATATTCTAGTGAACATGTGCTTATTAAAAAAAATTGTAAATGGACATCCGAATTTCCAATTACTAAGGAAGTTGAATTGTAAAAATTATATTATAATCAACATATTATTTTGATTCCTCTATCAACTTGGCAATGTAATTAAAAGAACACAAATAGATCATAACATTACATTAATACAAGAATCAACATGCAGGAGCTTAATGGACCAATCAAGGTCCAGTAAATTATAGAAAGCTTATATTATGCGTCTTCTTACAAATAAAATCAAATAGAAGAATTGATTCTCTACTCCAAAGCTCAAAATTTATCAACAAATAAGTTATTACTAGTTATTCTTTAAATCATGTTTAAATCAAATAAGAGAATCAATCCTTTCAACAACTAATAGCATAAAAATACGATTTGTAAGTCACATTTACTAAACTGACTAAACACATTTTTATCAATATTAGTCACTACATACATACTCTTGTAAAAGGTGTTAAGTCGCAATAAATAAAACTGCAAGCGACTCAACCTGGAGACCGTCCAGGACACCATTAAATTTCGACAAGAGAGACACTATTATACGGATGGGATGAGTACAGAGTAATCAAAATAAACAAGCATTCAATATTTGTGTGTGTACCATAACTGTTAACCTTTCATATTATGGTAAGTAGGTAAGACATGCATTGAACTTTTAATGGCTTTTGATGTCTCATTCTGGCGTATAATCGCGTCCCTCGCCTTCATCGCCTGAGCCATTGGCAAACTAAAAGAAGCAGTAATGACTTGGTATGCTCTCACATTGACTCATTGTCATCAATTACAGTGCTTGCTGTCAAGTTTCCAATACTATGTGATAGTAGCTATGGGAGGTTATTTATTCATCCCAGGTACGTCGCGGGCGTGACATTTTGAGATAAGGCCCTACAGTTGGCGAGTTAGGAAACCGCTGCATATAGCGCTCCAGACGAAGGTACTTGACTGTGATGAGACGGCCCTCGTACCACCAGCCATGCAGAGAGCGGTAAACTACACCAGCGTCAGTGGCACTCGCGCACTTCACGTACACGCAGCACGAAGCCCGATCAACGTCAACATGCAAAACGTTGCAGCGCTCGCCGCATTTCTCCAAAATCGCGTCCTGCACCACGGTTCTCAAATTCTGGTTGGTGTCGTTCTTGTCAAACATATGGCGGATTTTAAGACAGGGAGTCGGTGATACGGGAACATTGTTAACAGAGCCCTCCTGGGTCTCAAAAGCCTGTCCCTGCCAGGCGGCGCTGCGCTTCGGACTGTTCTGGGTCGAGCACCACCTCCACACTCTGCAGTCCTCCCCGTCTACAGATTGCACCTCCATGCGGACTCGGCTTTCGTTTCTTTGAATAAATTTCACAGCCGCATCCCATACTGAAGCCATTTTTTCCCTGTTCTGAGGTGAAATCAGTGTATCCCTCACATGGTCCACAGATATGTATGGTTCCCCACTATCTTCTGTTTCTTGAGATATAATGTCGATGATCTGTTCTACCATCGAGTAAATTTCATCACTTTGTCTTTTGCGGTAAGCCATGTAGTACTTGTAAGCTCTCTGTGAGCCGAGAGCTACCAGTGCAAGGATGCCAATCACTATCAAGGATGAACCAGTAGAGTATAAAGTATTTACTAGCAAGCAAGAGAGAGGAGTGGAGGGATCAGTGATGGTGAGAGCAACACTGCCCTTGCTACGCTGCTGCACTAAGACCTCAGTTGATGTTATAGGAGAAAACTCTGCATCTTTTGAATAAAGGTTTTTGAGTTGCACCACACTGAGTCCCCAACGAGGGTTGTTTACAAGCAACACCTCCAGGTTATTGAGGTCCATACGGCACTGGCTTACATCGGAAGCCTCTGCCCTGGTGTGGGCAAAGTCAAGTATTTCTCGCTCTGTTAAGTACGGAAGCGCTCCAGGTTTGCCACATTGATATGCAGTCACGCTACTTGTAAGTTTAGGATGTATGACTTTCATCAAATCTTTAGCATAACTGATCTGTTCCCTGGGTACACAGTTGATTCCTGGCCTATTGCCAGGTATGTTTAATTGGCATAAGGGCAGGACACTGTTTTGATCATCTACTACGGATGTAATATCATTTCTTTTCACTATATACATGAAAAATAAACAAAAAAAAAAAAGTGCCACTAAAGCCACCAGGGCCAGGGACACAAGGTTGTTTTTCAAGAATTTCTTGTCACTTGCAGACTTATAGTCTACAATATCAGGGCGTGCCACACCAGATATATAAGATCGACGCTGAAGCAGTGGGCTGCTGCCATTGTTTATGTCTCTGTCTACATAGGTAGGTTTGAGAGGATCTGCTTTCAGGGCAGAAAGTCGTTTTGTGAAATTGCTTAAATAAGGAGATTCAACCTCATCAATAGTAGAAGTGGAGGGCTGGTATGTGGTTGTGGCGAAGTTAGAAGAGTAGTTGCTGACAGAAGGACGATCTGCAAGATTGGAGGTCAAGCCAAGTCGGGACCGGATCGAATTCAAATGGTCAGAAGAGAGTGAAGATGAATAACTCGATGGTGATAACGAAGGGCGGGAGAATAGAGATGATTTAGGAGGACTAGTTGCTGCGTCCGCTGACGGCAGAGTGCTCGATATGTAGTCGCTAGAGCGGGAGTGACTGCGTAATGGGGTTGCAGTTTTCCTATCAGAGTCAACATCACTGTCAGAGCCTGTTTCACAGTCGTCAACATCCTTAGCGTACGTACGCGTCACGCGGCGCGTCGTCACTGTCTCCACTTCTTCGTGAGTGCGAACAGGTGGCCTGACGCTGTCCTCATCGGACTCGGAACCGTTGTCGGCGTCTTGTTTTACCGGAGAGTCCTTCTTCGGAGTCGCGCGTCGCGCCTTGCTGCTGGCTGGTGGCAACATGGCGCCGCCAGTGGTGGCGCGGCGGCCGGCGCGCTTCTCGCGACCATTGTTTGTCGTGTCCAAGTCGGACTCCTCCCCGCTAGAGTACCGCGCCAGCGTCCGTCTGCTCTCCGCCTTATTGTCAGATCCAGTGCGAGGCTTGGACTTGTTGTCGAGTACTAGCTTCAGCTTTTTCACTAGCAACTTTCGTGTCGAGGCCGTTATCGGCATGACAGGGAAGCCGTGCTCCGCAAGTTTAGTGCGGAGCTCCGCGTCTGACATTGAGTCCACTTGATCGGCCATTGTGAAATCTGCAAGAACAATGCAGGTTATGTACACATTCACTGAGCGAAATGGAGATCAATTAAGTATAAAGAATGTTTTTCACCTTGTTTGCGATGTATATGAATAGAAAATTACGTCAATTTATGTAAAAATTCACCGGCGCGTCATGTCGCATGCACTCGAAAGAACGTCGTTATATTCAGTGTTGCCAATCGTGACAGCAAATATTTTTGTTTTTAAATACCCTCCCACAGACTGACTATACTGTATTTGGAAAGGTAAAAACTAAAGAAAATTTATAGCGATATAATTTTTAATTTTCATTTTATTACTATTTTCACCACAGTACATTTCTTTGCGTCAGAGTAAATTCCCTAAAAGGATGCATAAATTTAGCAAATTCTTACAAAATGTCAACTATAATATTTAATCAATGCATCGTTTGTTAAGTCTGGTAGCTTATGTTGGCGGAATTGCTTTTTGCACAGCAAAAGCAATGCTCCGTTACTTGGTTCCGTCTTGGTTCCATCGAAAATGTAAAAATGGGAACCAAATTCATTAAAATTAGATTTGCTGGGAAAAACAAGCAAAGCCAAATAATAAGCGTAAAAATTTGGCTAAGTAACCATACTCCGGAATTCGAAGATCGTATTCGTGTCTTTCCGCTCACACTAATAGGAATGATATAAACTTCGTTTTTTTAATTTTAGTTAGAGCAATTCAACTTGGGGGTAAATTTAAAATGATATTTTCTCAAACATTCTCGGAAATTTTCTCTTTCCGTTAGAAAATAGAACACGGGAAGTAAGCCGGAAGTGCCCCATTTTTGCTTTTCGAAATTAAAAAATTATCCATTTTCCCGCTTCGTAAACTTTTTAAACCTTGAAACATTTTGCCACACATTTTGCGTGTAAAATTGAGAGGACTATAGAATAATTCCATGTAGCCAGGCCAGCCGCTCGGTTTTCATCGCAGTGCGTGTGCAAGCTTTTTTTTAAATTTTCTGTTTATAATGTTTATGATTTGAAAAAGTTTTTAGAAGGCGGTAAAACTGGAATCTATTTGTTTTCATTGTTTTATTTTATTATTTGGTTGGATTTGAAAAATGAGTTCAAGTGATGAAAGCAGAATGAAGCCAACATAGTTGTAGAAAACTTGCTTCCTGCAAAATCAAGGGACAGGTATAATCGAGTTTACGACCAATTTTTATACAAATTTGTATTTCCTCATATTGTTTGAGACAAGCAAGCGCTATACATTCCTAGACGGAAACATGAATTACCTGACTCGTCTCTTCACAAGCTTTGCCTTGCTCGGCTTGCAAATCGCATCGTCAGGCTATTCCCTATTTTCCAGACCTCGGCAGCAATATATTATTAATTTTTGAATTATTAAAAATATTCAATCGAATTGATAACCTCCATTTTTGAAGTCAGTTTATAATTGTTGTGGCACATAAAAATAACAAGAAATTGCGTTCTAACTGTAAACAAACTATTGAATAATTATTATTTATTTATTTTTGTGCTTTAAGTATACAAACACTAGCTTCTGCCCGCGACCTCGTCTGCGTAGAATTAGCAATTGACATGTTTATGGCTATCCACCGGGAAATAAACTCTTTTCCGGGATAAAGAGTAGCCTATGTTTTAATCTAGGGTACCAGCTATCTTCGTTCCAAATTTTATCCAAATCCGTCCAGTCGTTTCAGCGTGAAGAAGGAACAAACATACACACTCACTCACTCACATCGTCACAAACTTTCGCATTTATAATATTAGTAGGATTATTCTTTATTTATTTTTAAATTTATTATAAACTAGCTGCTGCCCGCGACTCTGTTTATTGCTATCCCGCGCCGCGGGAACTATACTTCTCGCGGTATAATTAACTAAATTCCAAAAAAACTACCAATGTGCTGCTATTCGATTCGAATAAAATAGTTTAATTAATTATTTTAGCTTTTCTAAGATTAATGATGTACACACAGCAAAGCTATTCGGTAAGCAGCTAGCTTATTACGTAACTCGCTCGCAATCGTAATCGTGTTCATTTTGACAGTTCATGTATGGGCTGACAATTGGCATCGGAATCAGCTAGCTGTCATATTCATACAAGAACTGTCAAAATGAACACGATGGCGATTGCGAGCGAGTTACGTAATTAGCTAGCAGGTTTAAAGCGGCGCGTGCATGCAAAGGTGCTTACCGAATAGCTTTGCTGTGTGTACATACATTTTTAAGAATTTGTAAATTGTAAAGATAAAATTAAATTCCGGAGAAAACAATCTTATTCAAACATTAGTAGGTATTTATAGAAGAAAAGTTCATATTATGGTGGAAATTAATTACCGCGAGTTAATCTATCTCTGTGCCAAGTTTCATCCGAATCTGTTCAACCGTTCTGGCGTAAAAGAGTAACAAACATCCACACATATATTCTCACATACCCCACATTTATAATATTAGTAGGATAGGATGATTTTTACCGTCCTTTACCTTTTAGTAGAAACAATGTAAAAACAATTTGGGCCGGGCCAGCGCTACGCCATCTTATTGCGGTAAATGTTGAAAAAATCCTCATGTTGTGTTAGTAGTGTTGCCACACGAAATAAGGGTGCGACCGAACCGCCGCGTATACGCAGTAACGTGTCGTATGCACACGTTTTCTCACCGGTTCTCCATACATTTTGTTGCGATTCCGTAACGTCGTGGTAACGTCACCGTTTTTTAAGCGGCGGTGTGGTCGCACCCTAATGCTGCGGTGATTCCCTCGAAGGTTAGGTACCGATTGCTATCGCAGCTAAGATAAAACTAGTCATGCTTTTTTTCTGCTGTCACCATGTGAAATAATTGTGTATAACTACAGTAACAACTATGACAACATAAATAAATAAAAAAACAAGAAATAAACAACATCCATTTAAATATATTTATTCAGTATTCAAAATTACTTTTAAAGAGAGTGTATACAAAAAATAAGATCCGCACGGGGTCATGTGCAGATATGAAATATTTTCCAAAACCTTTACATGTTTGTATATTTTCTTCACAGCACGTTTAGAGTTGAAATAATTAAAATATTGTACATCATAAGAAAATAAATATGAGTAAATTACTTAAGTTTTTTTTTCAATAAATTAAATCTGTTACAGACCAGAGGCTATGATCAGATTACATTTTGATATCTTATTATCGAATGCAAAGGGCATCACACATGACATGACACCATTAAGCCCGACCAGTTAAGTTAAAACCTTATCTCAATAAACATCGCATTTGCCTGCTAAATAATTGTAATGACTTTTAATGAGAAAACATTCCACAGTGGTTTTTATTTAACTGGTCGAGCTTTATATTTATTAAGTCAGTGTGTGCCAGTGCCCATTACATTTGATTTTGGAACATGGACGCTGATAAAGAAAAAAAACGTTACAAAAATTCCACGGTCTGCATTTCGACTGTAACGTAAGGATCTGACCGTACATTTTAGGCCGATCCAAGTAAAAAATTAATTAAATTGCAGGTTTTAAAATGTCCAAGACGGTATTAAAAAGGATAGCCAACTCGGCGTCCATGGTACCTTGTGATACTTAACTATAACACCAATTTTATTGGCCTAACTATTTTAACATCGTAATATAAAATAGAAACGATTAGAACATACCTAGTCAGCTCCTAATATTAACACGAATATACCAAACACGGAAAAAGTGTAAGGGTAATTATTGGACTTTTTTACATTTCTTTTGTTTTGTTTTAATACTTAAGTAGTAAGTGTCAGGTCATAATGATTTTTATTAACAAACGGAATTTCTGACAAGTTTCTTAGCAATAAAGGTCTTTCCGAGAAAACTGTTAGAATTAAAAAAAAACCATGTATCCCCCAGATTTAATATTTTGGATTAATTTTGTAAAAGTTAATAATCTTACTATGATACGGGCTTCCGTAGGGTCCCCTTTTAAAAATTAAACCGATAAAATGTCAACCAAAACTACATAACCGTAGAAGAAATTTTTCTGAGCACGAACAATGAAGTTTCTGATAATGCTAACATAAAAGAAAGGAAAACATCGTGAGGAAGGACACACACATCTGCGAAGCAATTCTTAATGGTGTGTATGAAGTTTCCAATCCGCACTGGGCCCGCGTGGGAACTATGCCCAAGCCCTTTCATTCTGAGAGGCCTGTGCCCAACAGTGGGAGGTATATAGGCTGGAGATGATGACGATGATGAAAAGAAAGGTCTATTGAAGTACAAAAAAAGTGTTACTAAGAGCTGACATGACTATGTTGTTCCCGTACAAAACCATCCACGCCATACTTGTGGTTATTTACCTAAAACTATCGATGCTTATTACATCATCATACTATGTGACGGACGATGGGCTAGCACACTAGTAATTGTTGCGTATAAAAAGCGTAACCAGGGCCCTATTTTATAAAGCTTACAATTTACAAGCGGAAGTCTCTTTCTGACCCTATGTGTTAGATACAGACTTCCGCTTGTAAACTGTAACTTTTAGCTTTATAAAATAGGGCCCAGTAAGTGACTTTTTACACAGTGTACATGTACTGGTACAAGAGGTAAAGCGGACGCGTTTCGGACCAATGACGTAGTTCATAGCCTTCTCTGTTGTCTTCTAAAAGCCGTGTCATTAGGTTTGGCAACACTGCATTTTACGCTTAGGTTCACGAGCGACGTTCCAAATCGCTATAGACTCGTAGGGTATGGCTACGACATGGCTATAGCGATTTGGAACGTCGCTCGTGAACCTAAGCGTTAAATGCGACGTTGCCAAACGTCAGACAGTAGAGAATGCTACGCGTAGTCCTTTGCCAAGATACGTGTGCGAAGGAAAACAACGCAGCAGCGCTCTTGAAGCTCGGGCTACCCGTTCTTACTGTCCGTTCCACTAAGGACCACGACTGGCCCGAAACATGTCGAACACATCTCGATAAATATCCCGTGAAATACAATTTGAATACGTCCGAGTCTTAAAGCTATTTTTTTTTATAATATAAGAGACTTAGGATTTATGATCAACAAATACTAATGTGCTAAGGCCAATTGTCCCTAAAATAGACGTATGTGGATGACATAATTTTGTCAATTCCCTGAATACCCAACAATTTTGTCATCGCGTTATCATTTATAATGTTGAGACACCACTTTTAGTTTTCTGGCAAAACCGCGATCCTGACTTAAAGTGAAATATCAGACATTTAGGCCCGTATTACTTAAACTATAGTCAACTATACATCATACTCAATGTGACGTAAAGTTTAAAAATACGGGCCTTAAAATGTCAACTCTAATGTCTACATGGACCGACGTTGAAGAGCAGAAAATAGATGAAAAAAAATAAATAAAGTGTTGCATACGAAATTCTTGGCATGTTCAAGCATTTTATGTTAAACACAACAGTTACGTATAAAATAATAGAGCTCTCATTTAATTTCTACTCCATATGCCGTACTCTATTACTACAATACTTGTATCTTGCTTCTCATTGGTTGACGCGTCTGTAACCTGGCGGTTCAACCAATCAGCAAGCGCTGTTGCATTACTCTAAAGATGGAGGTTTTTATAAAGTCTAAGAAGGTGGATGCCATCCACCAAAACCTATTTCGAGTTGCTTCGCCACTGCCAGGCATAGCCGGTCCTGATATGGGCCTGCTATCACCTGAAAAACAAATAATATAGTTATGTAAATAATGGTTCTTTGAAATCTCATTATTATCGTGGTGAAATTAAACAGAAACTCTTCTGTTCTAACAGCTCATAATAAAAATTGTGCAGTCTTTGATCAGGATATAGTTTTTTACGCCCCTTGCCATCTGATTGAGCCTGCTATATGTATAAGTCAACGCACGTAAAAAGAGCTCTGGGTGGCTAGTGGAGGGGATACGTTTGCGCATCTGGTATAGTAGCGTCCCCCACCGCTCCCGCCAATTTGGTCCGTATTTATTTATTTAATTCCGACATATGCAAGTTTATAGTCAAAACCAAAACACTTGATTAGGTAAATATTGATTTATCTATAATTTCAAGAAAAATGTTATTGGTAGATCGCAACAGTTTTATGTCAGTAAACAGTAGATCTTGGGTGTAATCAAGTTGGCCACCCCTTTTTGAAGTCAAAATTTCTTTAACGGCGTTGGGCACTTTTTGGGATGGGTAAAAAACGTTAAACTCGCGTCAGATATCAGATCCTCTAAGAGCTTATTTTGAAATACGAATGAATCGCGTTCGTTTTTTAAGTGTTTTTTTGTTGAGTCGTGGAGCAAAAGTACTACGCAAATGCAGGTTTGGGTAAAGTTGGCCACCCCTGCTGTCTATTTGCTACTGTTTTATAATCTGTGGTAGTTACCTGTATGGCTATGGGCAGTTGGCCACCCCTGCTGTATATTGTGTGCTACTGTTTTATAATCTATGGCAGTTACCTGTATGGCGATGGGCAGTTGGCCACCCCTGCGGTATATTGTGTGCTACTGTTTTATAATCTGTGGCAGTTACCTGTATGGCGATGGGCAGTTGGCAGCCTTGCGCCCGCACGGGCACGGCGGCGGCGGGCAGGCCCAGCACGTTGACCAGCATGGTGTAGACCACGGCGGACGCGCGCGCGAACACCTGGTGGTGGTGGTGCGCCGGGTCCGTGAACACCGGGTACAGTAGCACGCCGTCATCGCCCAGCGTCCGCTGCGCAAACAAATAGTACGACTAATTAACGGACGACCGAATAATTTAGGCGGAATTGTCTTGACCAGAGTTAACTATACAATCTAACTAATCGTCCCACCTAATCTGGATGAAATTTGGCACTTAGAGAAAAGTCTGTAATAGCACATAGGGTACTTTTTAAATAAACTAATTATTTGCAGACGAAGTAGCGGGCAACAGCTAGTATCAGACGTAACTACAATTCTAGAATATTTCAGCAAATGGTCGGTTGGTTGGGTTAGGTTAGAATTTTGTTTACCAAATAGGACAGTTAAGAATGAAAAGACCTTATGACTTTCAACCTTATGACTTTTTCTGCCGATCCGCTCGCACTTATACTCATTAATTCGGGAGTGAAAGGGACGCCTCCGTTTCTCGAAACTTATTAGAATAATAATATTAGTGTTTTGTTTCATTCTTTCGTTTAATTTACGAGACAAAACACTAATATTATTAGTCTAATAAGCTTCGACAAAACGGGGTCCTGGTGAGTTATGGAAGTACACGAACGAATTATGAACTTTAATTAAAATTAACAACTCACCGTAATTTTTTCTTTTAGCGCTTCAGCCCGTTCGCAGTAGTGCCTCCTTCTGCGGGCCGGTATGAATAGTTTGGTTCTGTCGATGAGAGTGAACCCTAGTCCCTGCAGGGATCGAGAACCATCGCCGCGGAAGTATTTTATAAGCTCGAGAATAAAGCTGCGGTCGCGCTGGAAAATGATGTCATGAATAATTATACCAAAGGTTGTTAAGTGTTTTAAAAAAAGAATGGTAATTGATTATAGTCGAAATTTTGAAGTGTATATAGATTACGCGAAGAAGGAACAAACATACACACTCACTCACATCGTCACATCATCACAAACTTTCGCATTTATAATATTAGTAGGAATAGGAAGTAGGACGTGAACGGTTATGTTCGCCTTATTCGCTTTTTAAATCGTTGCCGTTAGTGTATAAGATTTCAATTTGCCAAACATGCATTTTTTTTTATACTTCCATGCTGGGAGCAAAGAAAAAATATGGAATGTACTAGTTGCTTCTCTTCCCGCGCAGATGGTCTAAGCCCATCTTGGGAATGGGCGAAAATCATAGGATTCATATTATAGGCGATACGACTAGCAAACCCATCATTATTTTGATTCCACTTTCCACCTAAGCCCACAGTGCCTTGCTAAACATGGCCTGTAGTTCTTGTTATTAGGCTCTGTCTACCCCGTAAGGAATAAAGACGTGATTTGTGTAGTTTTTAGCCTCTTCTATAATTTCTTCTAACAAACTTTTGTCCCCTCGCTGATGAGACAAAATAACAACAAGAAACTCAAGTAAAATCCTCTCAAGTAATTATAATTACAGTACAACCAGCAAAAACATTTCACAAAAATTACCTTTGGATTGGCCGGGTCTTGCAACATATTTGGTATGTCCTTCATTGAGAAAAACACTGATATCGATAACTCCACTGAGTCTCTCAATTCTTCGAACTTTTCCTGCAATATGTGAAAAAGGACCGTTAGCTTCGCATAATAATTCAAAACCAGTTTAGAATATTCCGGATCGTTGAATGTGGATGAAGCGAAAGAGGTATGTCAGGATCGTAGCAAGTGGAACAAAGTAATACCTACCCCTAGGCAGGAAAGAGTCATGACGGTATGTAAGTATAAACAGGGCCGGATTTAAGGGAGGGCAACCGGAGCTACAGCCCCGGGGCCTCCACAAAACAGGGGCCTCCAGAGTAGACTTCAAAAAAAAAAACAGACTAATAAACACTATTAAACAAGTTGGACAGGAAAATAATTTGGGGCCAGGGGCTTCCACTCCTTTGTTGTTCAGAGGCCTCCAGACCTCTAAATCCGGCACTGAGTATAAATGAATTCTTCGTAGATTAACCTCCTTATTCATAATAATATAGGCTTCTATAGGCTTTTCTCTATGGGCTTCTGCTAACTTAGTAATCGTTTGTCCTTGTCAGTAAAAGGTGAATGTCAAAGTGACAGATAAGGACAGGATAAGTTATCAGAAGCCTATAGAGCATTTATGAATAAGAGGGTTAGTCTCGGCTAATATGTCATAGAAAAAAAAAAACAACTACTTACGTGGCTTATACTTGCGCCGCATTTGTCACTGAGGTACCTAGCAGCATTTCTGATTGTGTCCTTTATACTTTTGTGTACGTTCAGTAGAGCAATGGAGTCAGTTGCTTCAGTCATATAAAATACCTGTAACAATTGAAATGATTATAGTTAAGTTAATAATAATCCGCAGTGGGCCCTCGTGGTGGCCGACAGCCCAAGCCCTCTTATTCAGAGAGGAGGCTTGTGCCCAGCAATGGGACGGAAGTATACGTGTTGGCTGTAGTGTAGATGATGATACTACATGACAGGTTACCAGACTTTTTGAGCATTTAGCATTAGCAAGACACCAAATTATATTTACATTTTTACTAAGATTAGATAATCTGGGAACATGGCATGGCAGTGCCCTCGCCAAGTAGCTCAAGCAAATTAGAATCCATTGTATGGGAAATCTGGCAAAATATATGGAGAACATTTATCTATTGGGATGGATACCTTATGGGGTGAAGTCAAAATTTATCAACTCTCCCCCCTCCTCCGGGGGGCGCGTCCCCCCACCACGCCCCCCAAAGTGTCCCGAAACACGGTTTTTTGAAGTTTTTGAGAAAACTGTTCGCGATACAGAAAAAGTGTGTAGGAATGAAATAATATACAATAAATTTACTATAAATCTACCATACACATAAAAGCGGTATCTCTTATGGTTTTGACGCAAGAAGACGCAGAAAATCATATTTTTTTGTTTTTTTACAATAAATTTTAATTAAAACTTCAGTTTTCTCAGAAAATACTCATTTTACACCTAAAAAATGTGTAACTTAAATAAACAATGGAATATTCCCTTTAAAAAGAGGTATCACTTATCTATATATTAGTTAAGTTGACCATTTTAAAATAGTTTAAATATTTAATTTGTCATGAACAATTTTTTTTACTTGAAGATTAGGTATGTTTAAAATGTTTTTTATATAGTTTAGAGTTAATTATAAACCATGCTAGTGTAATTTTGTTTATTTATTCTCAGTTATCCGCAAATAATTAGTGTGAATAAATTCATTCATTTCCAAAAAGGTACTAAGATGTTTATTTAATATAATCAACTATTTATTTATGTATACCCTTTTATTTAAGTACTTAAATTAAAATAAACAATGTTAACACTCTTATTATCTGGGGGCACGGTAGTGCCCCAGCTAAGATAGCCAAGTGAAACGCAAGAAGTGCACTTGTTACCTTTCCTCGAACCGCTTTGTCGTTATTTTGTACTCTCATAACTTGGTTTTGGACTGTACCAGATAACTAAAATTCTCGGGATATGATGTGAATAGCCGCGTATTCACTGAGCGAGCCGCCGCGCGAGGCAGCCTCGGACGTTTGCCACGCAACGATTGCCGCGCGAGGCAGCCTCATGCAAGAAATCGTACTGATCGAGGCTGCCTCGCGCGGCAAAGCCGAGCCGCGGTGAGGCTGAGGCAGCATTGCGCGCTAATATTTATCCACGCATTTTCTCTTAGTCCTCTATTTGTATAATCGGGACATTGCGCATCCCATAATCGTCTATATTCACCATATAGTTGTATTAATTTAAGACACTGCTCTTTATCCATGACGCTAACACGCGACGAACAAGCGAGGCAAAACACAACCGTCCTGAGTGAGCGCGGCAAACGTGCTGAGGCGCCTTTGAGCATGGACAAAAACCGACACCGCGCGGCTCAGGTCGAGGCACGCTCGCCCGAGGCAAGACGTGCGTTTGCCTCGGGCGAGGCACGTCCTGACAGGTCGAGGATTTGCCTCACGAAGTTGCCGCGCGAGGCGGCTCGCCCAGTGAATACGTGGCTAATAGTGGATTTATTACAAGCTCTTATATTTTAAATTTTATAGATATCTAAAAAACTCTGATTTCGTTACTGACTCACTCACTGGTGGTCAACAAATTTACGTCCTAGAAAGTTGAAATTCGTAACTATAAGAACTATTGTAATGATAATTATAATCACACAAACGAATAACTCACGTATAAAAGTCGAGTGATGCTCGACATATTCCAGACTAGTTCGTAGTCCTTATTCCTGGACCGCTTGCCCCGGCGGCAGCGAAACGATCACATATTACAAATAAAGTAAATAAAGTATTATTATTATTATTATTATTTTATTATTATTATTTGTTGTCACATATTATTGATTGAGTCTCACGGTAATTTCATGTTTAAAAAACTATTGTAATTAACAGGAAAGTAATGAAAAGTGATTTTTTTACCTTACGCCTATATGACGGTAGCAAAACGGCCAACGACATTATTTTTACTAAATTGTAGACTTCACAAACTCTTAAACACTTGTAGAGTTAGAACGTAAAAAGTTTGTAAGTTGTTGCTTATGACAAGTGCCTTCAGAAAACACCACATTTGCACGCGTTTAATTTCATCCACTAATTCAGTTTAATTTACTGAAAATTCTGAAATATAAAGTTTATTATTTTTAACAACACCCTTTATCAGTTTTCAGACCGCTGGCATCAAAATTTGCGAAGTTTCGTACAAAATATCCATTCGCTAGTTTGTTTGACCGATTGAAGGAAGAGTTAAAGTTCCAATTTTAGATTTTTGCTGTTGATTGTATACTAATCTAGATTACAAACCAAATTAGAGCATTCTAGGAATTTAATATGATGATCACTAGTGACGACTACTAGTTTTTTAGATATCAATAAAATTTTAAATATAAGAGCTATGCAATTGAAACTTTACACTTGTAATAAGTCCACTATTCACATCATATCCCGAGAACTTTAGTTATCTCGTACAATCCAAAACCAAGTTATGAGGGTACAAAATAACGACAAAGCGGTTCGAGAAAAGATAACTAGTGCCCTTCTTGCGCTTCACTTGGCTATCTTAGCTGGGGCACTACCGTGCCCCCAGATAATAAGAGTGTTAACAATTGTTTATTTCAATGTCTCTCTTCAAATTCAATGTAAGTTACTTAAATAAAAGTGTATACTTAAATAAATAGTTGATTATATTGAATAAACATCTTAGTACCTTTTTGGAAATGAATGAATATACTAATTATTTGCGGATAACTGAAAAAAAATAAACAAAATTACACTAGCGTGGTTTACAATTAACTCTAAACTATATAAAAAACATTTTAAACATACCTAATCTTCAAGTAAAAAAAATTGTTGATGACAAATTAAATATTTAAATTATCATAAAATGGTCAATTTAACTAATTTATAAATAAATTATACCTCTTTTTAAAGGGAATATTCCATTGTTTATTTAAGTCATACATTTTTTAGTTGTAAAATGAGTATTTTCTGAGAAAACTGAAGTTTTAATAAAATTTATTGTAAAAAAACAAAAAAATATGATTTTCAGCGTCTTCTTGCGTGAAAACCATAAGAGATACCGCTTTCATGTGTATGGTAGATTTATAGTAAATTTATTGTACATTATTTCATTCCTACACACTTTTTCTGTATCGCGAACAGTTTTCTCAAAAAGTTCAAAAAACCGCGTTTCGGGACATTTCGGGGGGCCAGGGGGGGGGACGCGCACCCCGGAGGAGGGGGGAGAGTTGATAAATTTTGACTTCACCCCATAAGGTATCCATCCCAATAGATAAATGTTCTCCATATATTTTGCCACGTTTTGAGCTATTTTTACTGAATTAAAGACGAAAAAAAGATTACTATTAAAAAACTAACCTTAATTTTACTCAGATCAACAGGTTCATTCAGCCTAAGCTTGTGTCTGTTCTTTCCCGCCATAACGTCTAGCAGCAGTGGCAAGTCCTCGGCTTTGCGCGCCATCGGTCCAACCGTCAGGAACTTGGAATAGTTTTCATCGTTGAGCGTGGGGATATGGCCGTCAATGGGAATTATACCTGGAATTATTGGAAACTTTTATAATTTACGGAACTATAGCCCAAGCTGCCCAGCAGTGGGACGTATATAGACTGCAGATGATGATGATGAAAAAGTGGGTTTATAAGTCAACGGACGTAAAGAGCTCTTGGTGGCTAGTGGAGGGGATAAGTTCGGGCATCTGGTATAGTAGCGTCCGCACCGCTCCCGCCAATTTGGTCCGTATTTTTCTGATGTGCAGCGCAGGTATATCGCCATGAGCTCTTTTTACGTGCGTTAATTTGTAGCATACAGTCAAAGACATAATACACACCTATTAGGCCGGCCACATACATACCAAATTTTCATACGGTTTCCGTACAGAATGACGTCAATTCGTAGCACTGTCCCGTTCCGTTATACAGCGATGTCCCGTTCGCTGACGTCATTCCGTACGGAAACCGTATGAATATTCCGTACTAGTGCCGGCACGTAAGTCTAGCGATGACCGTTGATCGCGTAGCGGGGGAGTGCAGGGGACGCGGGCGGGCGTACTCCACGTTAGACTTACGTGCC
This sequence comes from Pandemis heparana, assembly GCA_963854515.1. NCBI lineage: Eukaryota > Metazoa > Arthropoda > Insecta > Lepidoptera > Tortricidae > Pandemis > Pandemis heparana. The sequence goes on along the minus strand of OY978011.1, from coordinate 12,062,237 downwards.
GCCACCTGTATGTAGCCGACCTTACAAATACAGTTCGTACCTACAAGTTTGGCTCAACTTTAGATAGACTCTAACTCGTGATCCCGGTCGCTTAAAGTTGCGACACGGCCAGAACATTAAGGATACTAGATTCATAGAACATAATACTGTCACGTCATATTTTAAATCGAGTATATCCGCTGAAGAAATGTATGTCAATATGATACTTACTCTCTTTGCAAGTTATATTAATGGGCTCACTCAATGGCAGGCGCGTACATGGTTGCTGGTTTAATTTTTTACGCGCCTGATGGCGAGTATACTTTGATTTTTATACACGTGGGAGTCATATTGAGATGAATTTACTCCTAGTAGAAATTCATATTAAATGTTATAATTTAAAAGTGTGTCTGTTTAATACCTATTTACGCTCAAACCCCTGAATCGATCTAGTTGAAATTCGGTAGAGATAGTTTCATCCCGGAAAGGACGTAGGATAGTTTTTATCCCGGAAAATCGCAGTGCCCGTGGGATAGCTTTAAGCGAATTATGCGCAGACGGCGTCGCGGGCAACAGTTATTATGCACATATTTTTAATCCAAATTTGAGGGATAACAAGTAGTCGCTACAGTTAGCTTTGATCTGCAGGCTTATTACGTAACTCGCTCGCAATCGCCATCGTGTTCATTTTGACAGCTCTTGAATGAATGCGACAGCTAGCTGCAGGCTTATCGTCTAACTCGCTCGCAATCGCCATCGTGTTCATTTTGACAGTTCTTGTATGAATGTGACAGCTAGCTGATTTCGATGCCAATTGTCAGCCCATACTTACATAAACTGACAAAATGAACAGATGGCGATTGCGAGCGAGTTAGACAATAAGCCTACTGATTCCGATACCAATTGTCAGCCCACACATAAACTGTCAAAATGAACACGATGGTGATCGCGAGCGAGTTACGTAATGTAATAAGCTCGCTGAATGGATCGCCGGCCACCCTCCCTTCCCGCACTCCTCTGTGCAGGTGACGATCTCCGAAGATTGCCGATGACGCTCGATCAGAAGTAAACAATTCTTGAATCTAAGGATGAGTCCTTACTTACCGGGTGTGGGTTTGTGTCCGAACACACCGCAGAAGGCGGCTGGGATGCGGATGGAGCCTGCGATGTCAGAAGCCACTCCAAACACAGATGCACCGCTGGCTAAAAGGGCAGCCTGTAAAGATAGTAATAACATTTTGAAAAAAAGGTAAAATAAAAATTCACCCACCATTGATTATCTTGATAGCGGGTTGAAAGTGACTCATCGCGACCCTTGGGTTGAAAGTAATTTGAAAAAAAAAAAAAAAAAATGACAACCTAATCCAAATGAGGTACATAGTAGTGGAAATACGTATGACAGCCATGTAAGCTATGTTTTATATAATCTTCTATACAAATAGTTCTTTTTTAATTGTAAAAGGATAAATAATATTTTTTGAAAATAACATTCACGCTATGTAAGCTTATGCAATCTATATACATTATTGTTTATTCTTGTAATAAAAATAATACTAAATCATAGTCGTGAATGGACTACAGCATGACTCAATAAATGTCTGTTCCGATCACATAGATATGAGTTGGTTTCGTTCTCTATAATGTGCACCAGTAGCGCAGTCTGAGCTTACCTTTACGTCAGAGACACATACATTCAAAGAAAAGTCAAGACCAGTATTAAACGAGTTGTTTACTCAATTGTGCTAATCTCAATGTTGTCATTTGCTTTGTTTGTCCGCGTGTTCGCACTTTGAGGCAACGTTGGCTGGCATTGACGTTTGATGTTATAGCTCATTGTGGAGATTAACAACTTGCAATCTACTTTAAAACTACGCAATTTCAAATAAAGAGTGACATAATGTGTGGTTACAACAAATACCTAGAGCATTAAGGGAGATTTTATGGTCTTACCACAAAAAACTTATAAGTACACGTCTTAGACAAGCCTAATGACAGTTCTCTATCAAGTGATTCCATGTTAAAGAGATGTTTAACGATTATTTATGTTTTCAATGTCTATGTGCGAGGAAAAATTCACTAGGTACTACAGCACAGCAGCGTACAATAGAACTAGACTTTTAAACGATTACTTATTGTCCTAATATTGATGCCTGCAAAAGTTTTATATTACCTAACTAGTTACTTACCTAAGTAGTTCTTAATTATAACGTAATCATTTAATGACAAAAATGTGTTGTCATTTGCAATTTTGAAAACCGGTCGGTTAAAAGTTTTCCAAATGTATTTCATATAATTTTCCAAGTAGCTTAATTGACGCCGATAGCATCATTAGTTCATCAAGACTGTTTCAACTAATTCAGAATTTTAGCGTATCACATTTTATTAAGTACTTATAATTATGTACATATATGATTCGATTACGAATTCCAAACACAAATCAGCCTACTTAACAATTAATATTCCAGGTCATTCATAACTCAGGTCAAACGATTCAATTCTTGCAATTGATTAATTATGATGTCCACATATTAGTTAAGTACGGGATAAAATAAAGAGGTAAGAATGGCGTAGTGGAAGCGACGCGCGGTGAAACTATGACAGAATACTCATATTTACCTACCCTAAAAAAGATAACGATAAAACTACCGTTAGCAAAAAAGTACAGCCAGCAAAAATAGCTTGCAGATTTTTGACAGAAACTTATTTATTGTTAGCTTTTATATGTTTCAAATGTTTGCGTTTGATAGAATCTTGTAAGAAAAATTTCATCCACGTACAGTGGTTTGACTTCCATTTTGGGAAGAATACTGTTTGGATGACAATTCAAGTAAATTCAACAAAAGGTTTGCAAAGTTTGAATTAAACACTTGATTTAACTTCTCAACTTCAACTTGTTCTTCCGCGTGGGAACTATAGCCCAAGCCCTCTCATTCTGAGAGGAGGCCTGTGCCCAGCAGTGGGACGTATATAGGCTGGCGATGATGATGATGATGATGAACTTCTCAAACAGGCAACATCATCTATAGAGGCATGCCAAAGTTCCGAAACAAACCAATCACAGGAGTAATGACAGCCAGAATAATCCATCAATTTAAAAAGGTTATTCAAACATAGTATGTCCATGGCAAGTGCGCGTTACAGCGATTTTCGTAACGTTAATAAAACCAACAAACATTGCCCAATTAGCGAGCGAACATCGGCTGGTCACAAGCAGATCACCAGTTAAAGTTAGGAAAAATCATTTCCCGTCGGCTTGTCTTAACATGAGATAGTTGTTCATGCTATTAGCATTAAATATTAGACAGCGCATGATATTTAATATGTACCTACATCCGCCTTTTCATGGTTCCCTAGTCAAAATGGCAAGAACGTTTCTTGTTTGTACCTATATCTGCCATCGAAAGAAAGAAAGAAAGAAAACATTTATTCATGATAACATTACAGACAAAAGAAGAAAAGAGGCAAAAAAAAACATAAAAACATGCATCATGAAATGGTCCCATCTCAGCATAATGCTGGCCTTGCAGCCAGCGCTGGTCTTCCGATGCGACCATCAAGTGCTACTGAAAGCACATATTAAAATATATATATAAATTCAAAAATAGTGAACCGGCATTACATCTTTGATATGGCTGAATAGACAGTGATTCCTTTACTTATCCCACAAGGGATGAATTTTATAAAAAGTAAATAATTTTTGGCTCTGGTTAAGAAAAAAAAAAAAAAAACTGACAATAACACAAACCTATACAATAACAAACAAACTTCTTTTATAAGTTTTACATTACACTCCAGAAGTCTAGACTAGAAGGTAAAACTACCTATCCAAGCAAACTTTGTATGACCGTAATAATTATGGCAAGCTAACCGCGAACCGCCAAAGCACATTGTGACGGCAACAAATGTCAATGCGCAGCGTTGCTTTAGCGCTAGGATAATTAAACATATACTGACAACAGAAATGATAAATGATGGACAATCACAGTATTACACTAAATAAAAACAAAAAAACAGTCAAGAAAAACACACTCATCGATTCATCGCAAAGGAAATGGGACGCAAACACAGGTGCGTTTTTATTATCTATGTATGAATCATGATTTTAAATGCAGCTAGTGTCGAGAGACAAAGCTTCCTGCCCTCGTTGATGCTCAAACATATGTGCTTTGAGTTTTTTCCTGAAACCATGAACATTTTGCAGGTTCCTGATTGGCGGTGGAATGTTGTTCCAACATTTCGTTGCCATGTATCGAAAACTGCCTCGGAAGGCAGCTGAGGTGTGGCGAGGTGTTAAGCTAAGTTTCATAATTCATCATTTTAAGGACTAAGTTCAACAGAGGAAATCTTCCAGGGTTTTGGGTACCATCGGGAATTCAAATATCAAACCCATAAGAGTGAGTGAGACAGCAAGACAAACCCGAAATTAGCAAAATAAAACATTTCATTCAGTCATATTTTATTCATTCACTCATTCACTTCATTCACTCATTCAACCAAATGACATTCTAAGAGCTCACTGACTGTACCATGACGTCCTAATTCCGACTCAGTTCAAGTTTTAGCCGTCACTTTTAGTATGGTTCTGACAGCGAGCGAACCTAAACTGAATCGCATTAAGAGGTCGTGGTAAGGCCCCTGGTCGATTCACCAGAGCTGCAGGCTTATTGTCTAACTCGCTCGCAATCGCCATCGTGTTCATTGTGACAGTGTATGGGCTGACAATTGGCATCGGAATCATCTAGCTGTCACATTCATACAAGAACTGTCAAAATGAACACGATGGCGATTGCGAGCGAATTAAACAATAAGCCTGCTGGCACGAATGGATTGAACGAAACTAATATCACTTAGACATTTTTGTATGGAAATGACTTAAGCCTGTCACTTGCATACGTGTGTGAAGTGTATTCAAATAACACATAGATACTTATTCACTCATTCAATCCAGTAGCTCTTGTGATTATTCGACCTGTACGTACAGTTGCCGGCAAACATCTTGAGCATGACTGATAAGTGAATTTAGCGTCTCTGGTATAAAAGTACATGCGCGAACCCCTTCCACATCGTTCTTGCTCAAGATGTTTGCCGGCAACTATACCTACAGTCACGCCAACACTAAGAGTATACTCGATACTCAAATCATAGAAATTAATACTCACTTCGCCGCCCGACGAACCGCCAGGTGTCCTAGTCAAGCAGTAAGGGTTGTTGGTGGTCCCGTTGACCAGGTTGGTTGTCTCCCACCCCAGACAAAACTCAGGGGTGTTGGAGACGAGGAGAGGTATGGCCCCAGCTTCTTTGACAAGTTTGACGGCTGCACCGTCGGCGGTGGCGCGGCTACCCGCATTCTCGAGGCAACCCACAGCGTTTGAAAGACCTAGACACAAAGGAGGACTTTATGAAATCCGATCAATAGTTTTTGAGTTTATCTCGAAGACAGACTTTCGTTTTATAATATGAGGTGATGAAACACAAAGTTAATACATAATAATATAGCCTTTTTATTCCGTATTCGCTACAATTTCAGTAAGTAAGTACATGTTGTTGTTGTTGTTGTTGATGTTGTTTTTTTTTTATTTTATTAAATTGTCGCGTAATTCGGCGTGCCTCATGGCATAGGCCTCCTTCGTGTATTGAAGGGTTTGGGCTATAGTTCCCACGCGCGCGGTGCGGATTGGGAACTTCACACACACCATTGAATTGCTTCGCAGATGTGTGCAGATTTCCTCACGATGTTTTCCTTCACCGAAAAGCTCATGGTAAATTTCTAATGTAATTTCGCACATAAATTCCATAAAACTCAGCGGTGCAAGCCCGGGATTCGAACCCACGGCCCTCTTGCTTGAGAGGCCACAGGTCAAACCACTATAGGCTACCACGGCTCTACAATATACAGGACTAGTAAACAAGATAAAAAAATGTTCTATATGTCAAGAAAACCATTGCTTAATAAAACGAAAGCTCAGCTTTTGAAGGCAGCAGAAATTAATATAAAAATTGACTCACCAGCCAAAGAACAGCTTTCCTTCACTGTAAATGGTACCCCAAGCAGCGGCTTATTTGTCACCAGTTCCTCGAAGCTCCCATTTTTTTTGGCGCCTTCTATTGTCCGGTCTACCTCTTTGGCGTCCAAAAGAGCCGCACTGAACCTCTCATCGACCACCGCGTTGAGAAGTGGGTTCACTTCTTTGACGCGCTCAATAAATGTTGACACCAGACACTCGCTGGTTATCTGTCGAAAATAGGGAAAAGTAAATGTTTGTGACCCTCGGCTTTGCCCTTATCAAAAATCCTTTCTTAGTACACCTCTATGACTTTCAAGCTACTTCAAGCTGACTGAAGTAATAAAAAATAATGAAATAATTTGACTGTAACATAATTTATATATTTTGAAATTTTCGTTTTAATGAATACGCATTATTGCTAACAGTATTTTTGAAGGCGTGTGTGCCTATATTTTGAAGGCTATTAGCGCCGCTAAGCGGACACGTTATCGTTTCGAACCGCACCACGCAATACGAATACGAAATATGACTTGATTTGGTGCTCTATGCTAAGTATGCTATGTTATGAGACTTATTAGGTATCAAAAGTAACGAGTAACGTAACGATCCGAAAGTAACGGGTACTAATCGTCATGGCAACGAATACATACGGGTACACTCTTTTTCGTTACTTTTACACCTCTATTACAATTATCGCAAATAGTCACCCCTATCACCTCCTAACGGGAATACGTCGTATTACCAATAACCCTTTATGTATTTTAATTATTCTATTCTATAATAGGCATAACCATAAGTGGGCGTCTAAAAGTTTGAAAAAAATAGGTAAGTACAGTCAACCAATTTCATTCTCAGGCCACCACAGAACCTTGTTATAATGACGTTTTAAGTCATAGGATAAGTATTTTCATAAACAAATGTAATTATTACAACACACCGGATAACTCACGTATAAAAGCCGAAGGATTGCTCCGACAATTGTTTCGGACTAGTTCGGTTTAGTGTTTGTTTCGCTGCCGCCGGGGCGAGCGCTCTCTGATGAAGGGCTACGAAATAGTCCGAAACAATTGTCGGAGCAATCCTTCGGCTTTTATACGTGAGTTATCCGGTGTGTTGTAATTATGTGTGAGTCTCACGTTAGTTTCATGTTGAAAATGTAATTATTGACTACGATAAGGTTTTAATCGAGGCCCAGCCCAGATCTATTTGGTTGACTCTACATACACTAAATTATTTTCTTACCTCCCCATGTCTAACAGCCCTGGCGAGATCGGTAGCGCTCCTCAGATGAACCGGCTTCGTTAGTGGGAAACGGGGTTGTGGGCCTCTCGTGTAAAGCCAAAAGAGCGGGGCCAAAAGCGCATTGACAATACGCAAAACTATGCCTATTAGCTGCACTCCAACCTCCATCCTGCAGGTCAAGAAAGATAACATCTATATATATTCAAGAAAGTCGTGTTAGTTACATTATTTATAACTCTGCTGAAAATTGGTGGGGAAGTAGCTGAGAACCAGGAATAACTGATAGGATTTTTTTTTTAATTTTTTTTTTCATTATTGTCCTATCAATGTGGCTGCTATAGACAGCCGAAATTTGGGACGGAGGCATTTTGTAGGTAGGCTACGTTAGTAAAAAAGATTCTCAGATCACAGTGGTGATTTGAGAAAAAAAAAACTCACGGGGTAGGAAATAAGAGATCGGTAAATTTCCTTTAAAGTGGCTCTATCACTAGAACTCTTATAAAAAACCTGTTATTGGATACATTTATACACGGAAATTGATTAGTTAATTGAAGATAAATTAAGTCTACGCGGACGAAGTCGCGGGGAAAAGCTAGTTAAGAATAAATGGCAAAACAATTTTGTAGAACCTGGAGCAACATAATAAGGTGATATTAGAGCCTTATTATTTCGTCTAGAAGGTCTGTCTTACGCTTGTTTGCCACGGACGCGGTATAAAAAAAACTTCGAGAAGGAAAGCTTAAAAACGGAAGTTAGTCAATTTCCCTAGGAAAACAGTAACTGGCGCTATTAGCAGCGTTAGTTAATTTTAACTTTACAGTTAATTTCTGTTGTGATCAACAGAAATTCACAGCTAGTGTGGAAACGTGAAGTTTTGTTTACCTAACTCCACTTATTCCGTGAGCACAAGCATGGGAAGATTCGTTGTAAATATGTATATTAAAGAACAATAAGTACAAGGGCTTTGGCTATTTCCTGGATTTGATCAACTTTTTATCGATCAGCCATCAGAAGTAGCAGCACCAACGGCCTTGTTGGGATGGTTCTGGAGTCACATGGCACTCTTTGGAAGAACTGGGGCCTTACCATGACTTCCTAATTTCGACTCAGTTCAAGTTTTACCTGTCACTTTTAGTATGAATCTGACACCAAGCGAGCTTAAACTGAAACGCATTAAGACGTCATGGTAAGGCCCCTGAGACTAAAAACCTAAACTTAAGTAATCACTACATAGTATATAACAAAGTCGCTTTCCGCTAACTGTCTGTCTGTCCCTATGTATGCTTAGATCTTTAAAACTACGCAACGGATTTTGATTCGTTTTTTTTTATACCTATGCTGTATTTTTTTGGCCCGTCGAATTCTGACATTTCTCGGTATTACCAGTCATAAAAACGTTCCTTAAATCCGTGGTAAGAAAAGGAAAAAATAAAAAAATGTAGAACATTATGTTGAAGTTGAAATACTTAAACTAACAATCATTTTTACATATTAGTAATTAACAGATATTTGGTTTAATTTTAAATTGCATAATTTAGACATAATTATTTTTTTTTTTTTTTTGGGAGAATATAAATTGTTTGGGCTATCACTTTGAGTATTGTCATATATTACAAACCTTCGGTCTACGATTGTAATATATTGATTTATTTCGTAATTTTTAATAAAAAGAAAAAAGAATGAACCGAACGTAAAACTTCAGCAGTCAACTGTCATTCTTCCGGCAAAGTATAGAAAAATATTTTAATTGCTCCTCCCCCAATATCAAAATTACATTAAACCGAACAATCTCCTCACGTGTGTAATGTTGTCACTACGTCGACATGGCAAAATATGCCTTGCTAAAATAAAGACGTGATTTATGTATGTACGTATGTATGTGATAATAAGGATGATTTTTAAAGTTTTCAACTTAGATCTTCTGTACTCTAATTGGCCATTTGTCGTTAAAATAAAAGCTGCCATTAATTTTTAGATCAATTATTTGAGTACATACCTAATGTTAGAACGTCACCGTATTTTATTATTTTTGTTTGTTAGTTAAAATAACGAAAGCTTAGTGTGACAATTTATTTGTTCAGCCGAAAAAAATGTTGGTGTCCCCTGAAACGTCTAATTCTGACAGCTGTCAGAATTCTACGGGCCAAAAAAATACACTATAGACAGTGATTCGAGAGGAAGGTTTATATGTATAATACCCAGACGAAGTACACGCTAAACGACAAGACAATGTAAAATAACACATAGGTGAAGGCCAAATTAATTATAATATGGATAATTAACTGAAATGATATTACCTAAATAGGTACCTAATACATTAAAAGTTTTGAGCAAAGTTTGCGCCGTACATTTTAAAATGAGTTTGGTCTATTAAATTAAAATGTCATAGTTCATAGTGCACACCGCGGAATAACCACGTCAAATAACAGCCCACTGCAGTGGTAAACTAATTATTTTGCTCTTAACCAAATTTGAATGCCGGTTCCGCGATCCGAATGCAATGCTGGCAAATCATTCCTGACCGGAAACTTCAATTTAGTCGACTAAGTATATTTTGGTTCAGAGGCCGCGGTCATCGGAGTAAGAATATTATATAATGTTAATGAAGAAATGATGGGGAAAGTAGAGTATTAGGTAAACTTGTCGTGTATCACATTTGTTATCATTGTCTGGAAGTTCTGGAATAATACTTGGCAGAAACTAAGAGAGCGTAGTGTTATGTGTAATGGAAAAAAATAACGTTAACAAGAACATAAAATCTTGCGCAAACAACTGTAAAAAATAATTAGCTAGTGGTTAGCGGCGGTAATAAGTAAAGAATTATCGTTAATTTGAAACCAAATAAACTTCATTGTGTATTAAAATTTACTTCAAATATCATTAAATTAAAATTTAAAAAAAAATGCATTAGTAGAGTAGTAAATAAACAATTTTAGGGTGCGACCAAACCGCCAATCGTATACGTCACTTTTTCTCACCGTTTCTTCATACATTTTGTTGCGATTCCGTAACGTCACCGTTTTTTAAGCGGCGGTGTGTCGAAAAATTGGATTTATTTACAATTGTGATGTGATCACATAAATTTATGCACGTTGTACGTTGTTTGACAATAACAAAAACACACACTGCTATAGAGCAGTGTGTGTTACCAAGGTATCCATTACAATGAATATAATGGAGAACCGAGTCGTAAGTGATCTTAAAGCCGTAACATGTTCCTTTTGGTTTTCATAAAAGTACTCGCTGGGTGAGGTTGCATCGCGAGGTGTATCCACGTGTGTTACGAATATGTCCGCGAACCAAAACAACACAGCTATCCCGCGAGCGCCAGTAGCTCAGTTCATCGACACATTCCTCGATTTTCGTAACACGCCGGATACAGCGTTTGAGACGCTTAGCGAACTTACCCAGCTAGCTAGGAAGCCTTTTTAGAGTATAAACTGAGACAATTCGTGCACAAGTATAGCCCTAGTAGTTCTTCAACTGACCTTAACTGGTGACGCAATGATTTACTTGGCAAAATAACGACACAGTATGGTGGAAAGTTACTGGTACAACGTTTGACGATAAACATTTCTTCATAAGGAGACAGAGAGCATTTGTATTGTGTTCACATCCATAAGCAGACTACGATTTTGGGTTGCCTTTCGCTGCATCATTAGAATTTAGGTCTCTGATGCTTGTTGAGTTGTTAGTGTTAAACGGTTCTTGTTATTTGGTGTTGTTTATGTTGGTTATTGAACTTATTGAAATAAGGGACTTGTCAGCAGCTTGTCAAATTCAATGTCAATTGTGTGGCTTAATAATAGGCCAGTAATAATTGGTGTAACTGAAGCAGGCTTGAAGCAGGTGTAAACACTTAATGGTTGATTCACAGTTCACAGTATACGGGGCCGGGGCTGGCGCAAGATGAGAACATTTCCAGGGCTACAGTGTGTATTTGTATGAACTAATACTTGTTCGGGTAGGAACCGTGTATGGATGAGGCACAGCGTCAACATGTCGGTGGGAATGGGTATGTTTCCCGGTCTGGAGTGATATGAATGTGTTCGCCGGGCGCTCGGAGGTCGCTCGCCGACAAAATCGTGGGGTAGAGTATCATCACATATGCTCATGGACATGTTCGAGCGACTGTAGCATGATTGACCATCCCGGCTATGGCCCGGCTGGGGTCCGGTGGAAACGACACCGTCCGGCTCGACCCGGTGTACAGCGAATCAACCTGAATTTTACATGGTTTCAAACGCGCATCAGGTAAAATCTAGGTACTCTTTTTGAGTATTTAGAGATAGGTTTGCTAATTCTTTTACAAGTTGGCAATTTAGTTTGAAATTTCAATCGGAAGCATACAAAATTCATTCTGCGATAGTCACCGACAATATTTAATACCGAAAAGAAAACATCCGATGCGTTCTTTTAAGACTATAAAAATATTTTGAGTTGAGTTATCCGATAAAAATATTATTTTCGGTGGCTGTACTATTAGAAGTCCAACGATTATGAAAAGGCGGAATTTTCTCGTAAACTTCGGAATGGGGGCATTTTCTCATTTAGGCATAGAATAAAGCCGTGCCGTGCCGTGTATGTAGACTCATTTACGTCCCCCGTGTTACTTCCCTGAGCAAACGTATCGCATAAACGCCGTAACATCGGATATGTAAGTGCCTCGTTTACCTAAGGTTCTTATGTTACGGCGATTGCGTATTCAGTGTGCAGAGTGTACAATACAAATATAGTGAACGCCTCTTTAGTATCTTGTGAAGTAATTTCCCAAGTGCTAATGCAATACAGTAAGGCACGGCATTGTCATTCTAAGGGCGGCAGAGGTTATAGTAAGGTGACGTGCAGCTGAGAGATTTGAAATGGGCGATTATAGTTAACGATGATGCTAAATTATCAGTAGATCATTAAAAATATCCTAAATATGAATTAAATTGTACCTAAGTACGTAGTTCGAAAAGAGTGATGTTACGTGTATTATTGTGCTAAGTGTGTTGCATTTATAACATTTAGACTTGGACAAGATAAAAAATACGGCCAAGTGCGAATCGGACTCGCGCACCGAAGGTTCCCTGCCTCCTAAGCAAAATGTAGGCAAGGCAGTATGAGGTAATTTTATATTGGTTATCTTACATAGACGGACAGACACAAAAATATCCAGAAACTGTCACGGTTCCTGAGATACTGCCTGGTGACAGACACACAAACAGACAGAAGGGTCTTGTTTTTTTATCCTTTGGATACGGAACCCAAAAAATAAATCAAAAACAATACCAATACCTGCATTAAAATAATAATATAATGTAATCGATTCCACCCTAGAGCCTGAATAAACAGGATTTTAATGATGTAACATGTTGTAGTTAAACTAGGTTTAAAAATTGTACTACATTACATTCTGCTGATACGTTACAACGAACCTAGATGCAAGCCGAATCCGAAGGCCGCAACGTGCGTGATACTTGTACATAATGGTGAAATTACCCTCAATATCTTCAGTAGACAATTTATATCAAGTTGTAACGCGGCGGTACTATTTTTATCCCATGTTACTTACTATCTTTAGAATAAGCACACTATTTACTTTGTTTTTATTAGTGGTGTGCTCAAGGGGTGCGTTTCTACAGGATGTTACAAAACTACCTGTAAAGCCGAAAGGAGGTTAAATGTGACCTTATAACAAGTCCATTTACAATTAAGAACTCGTATGGTTTCCTGAGATGACAGTTTACTAGGATTGACAATATATTTGGCAACACGTTGTATACAAGCGTAAAGAAGTGGATGAGCGCGATGAGCAACCAATATCATCAGTTAAAATCCATACTAATATTATAAATGCAAAAGTGTGTCTGTTTGTTAACTCTTGACGCTTGAACCGCTGAACCGATTTAGTTGTAATTTTATGTAGATACAGTTTCAGCCCCGGACAAGGACGTAGGATAGTTTTTCGCATAGTGCTCGCGGGATCTATTCGATCTGAAGCAACATTCAGTTTACATACATACAGTTCGAACGAGTACTAACATCACTAAGGCTAAAGTAAATAGGAACATAAATGTTAGGTCAACGAGTTTGACTCACTAACCATGGAACAACTTTAACTCCCTAGACCATAAAATGGCGCGTGATTGCCTCTGTGAGTGGCTGAGTGGAAACTGACGTTTTCCATTACAACCAAGAATAAGGCTGGGTACTCATCAGAGATGTGCAACGAAAATACGTCAAGTACGACGCGGGGGATTTTTACGAAGTCGTTCGTGTGTACTATGCGCTTAAAACTTGTTGCGCATGATGATAGTTTTAAAATATAAAAAACATCCTGTTTACTTTTGTGTACTATAATATAGATACTACAATCAACAAAGGTATACCTTTGCCATCTGATTCAATGTAATTTGTTCGGTTTATAACATAACATGAGAGTCAGAGCCCTGTCGCACCGGGACGCCATGGCAACGTCGCCAGCTACGTATCCTATACACGTCGCCAAACCGTCGCCAAGTGAGTGACAGCCGAGCCGATACGTTTCTGTATGAGTTGTTTGGCTACGTCCCGGCAAGAAGGCCTCTAATTATCACCTCAGTTTTTTCTTAATTACACGTCACACCTTTATTGTTGAAGTGTAAACTTCTTCAGCGGCGTTGTGCACTTTTTTGGGATGGGTAAAAATGTTAAACTCGCGTCAGGACACGAGACCTGATCGAAAATTCATAAAACGGAGGGAGAGTAGACGCGAGTAGAGTAGAGAAAGGAAGTAATATCCCCCTCTCTTTCATCTGCGCGGTTCAAGTTTTCACTTCTAAACTAAAAAAAAAAATTCTGGTCAGTCTTGTAAAAAAGGTAAAGCTGCTATAAGATTCCATACAGTTAAAGTGTCAAAAGCTATTACCTACATTAATCCTATTATTATTGATGTTCACATAAAAACAGCAGGTACTAAAATAGCGTCAACTGTGCGAGTTTAATAAGAAATCCCAATAACTCTGGAAGGATTAACGTTCCCACTAAAGGGGCATATTGACAACGCAATAACGCTAGAGCGGAGATAAACTCGTATTAGTGTACCTCCGTTTCACCAAATAATTATCTCTACAAAGTAAACAAATATGGTACCTATAATGAAATTTTGATAGCGGTAAAGAGAAAACAATTAAAAAAAGTATTAATACAATCCTAAACTAAAACTAACTTAGAAATAATGTAACAAAAATAAATGAACATAAAAATTCATCTTAAGTACTACTCCGCTGCTCCCTACTAGACTAGACTATAAATGATGCGTGATTTAATAAAACATGTGTTACGAAAATAAAGTAGCTAAAAATTAAAATTAAAATTAGGACCCTTATCCAAATCTAAAATCTAACCCTTATCCTCCTGCGGCCCAATGTCAAATTGTTGGATGTCAAATCTAGTGTCATTCATGTAAAATTCAATTTTTCTTTGACAGTTGTCCTTTATTTAGGTTAAAAATGGTGGCCATCATGCTAGTAGCATTCCTCTATAACATTAAATTGAAAATTTTAGAAACACCCCCCAAGCGAATCAATCATGCGTAAATAGAAAAATAATTCAATTTTATGCAAAAAATGCCTTACCGATTTTCACCAAACATGTCTAAAAACTACCGCAAGGAAACTGACTTTAGAATGAAAAAAACCGGCCAAGTGCGAGTCGGACTCGCGCACGAATGGTTCCGTACCAGAAATTAAACTCCTTGCTATTACGGTTCATGAGATACAGCAAAAAACTCCAACAACTACTCTGTTGTATGGGAGCCCCCCTTAATTATTATTATTATTTTGATTTTAGTATTTTTTGTTTTAGCCACAATAAAAATACATAATCTGTGCAAATTTCAACTGTCTAGCTATTACGGTTCTTGAGATACAGCCTGGTGACAGACGGACGGACGGACGGACGGACAGCGAAGTCTTAGTAATAGGGTCCCGTTTTTACCCTTTGGGTATGGAACCCTAAAAAACCGCATCGAAATCGGTCCATTCGCTTGAGAGCTGCGACGGCACAGACCATGGAGGTACGTAACACACACACACAACCATCGACGTCAAACGTATAACACCCCTCTTTTTGCGTCGTTATTTTTTTCCTTTTTTAAAAATAGGATAAAGTCAGTGATGGTGACGGTCGCGAGTCGTTGGACATATGGAAAGGGATTTCTAAATGTCAGGATTATCCTCGCTTGGTCCCTGGCTTTCCCACTGACATGTTGTCTATATTTTTAGGGTTCTGTAGAAAAAGCGGTCCAACGGGACTCTACTTCTAAGGCTACTTTGTCTTTCCGTTTGTCTGTCATGAGAATCTTTTGAAGAGCAATAGGATAGGTTAATATTATGAAATGTTATTTTATGTAGGTATTATGTCGGTAGGTACGCTATGAGCCTATGACTTTATGACCAAAGAATCAGAACGAGTGGTTAGATCATTATTCCAAAATCATTATAGCGTAATTTCCAGTCACGTTTTTTCTTAGTCTTTATTAACACCAGCCAGACGTATTTATTCCTTACTTAAGGTGCGACCAAACCGCCGCGTATACGCAGTGACGTGTCGTATTCGTCACGTTTTCTCACCGTTTCTTCATACATTTTGTTGCGATTCCGTAACGTCACGTTTTTTAAGCGGCGGTGTGGTCGCACCCTTACATGATTTTTTCATTCGCAGATTTTCCCAAATGCTTTTAATTATTCCCACTATGGTTTTTTACTGAGCCTTATTTTCACAGTAGCATTTTTTCTCAACTTGAATCAACACAGAAACATAGGTAGGTTTAGGTTGTGTTCAGTTTTCATCGGTCCGAAAAGCCAAAAGCTAAGCCACAGTAGGAGCTCCGTGTAGACACTGATTCTGTGTCGATTCAAATTGGGGAAAAATGCGACTGAGAAAATATTTTTGCGTAAAAACCATAGTGGGACAAAAACATTTGGGAAAATCTACGAAAGGAAAAAGAAAGAGAAGAATAAATACATGTGGCAATATTCACGAATGGGGATAAATTACGCTACATTGCAGGTAAAAAACAATGTTGGAGAAATGATTTAAGCCAGCCCCCCTGATTATGATTTTGCTAATTACCTATTATAACAGAAAGTTGTGGTTTGTGTTTGTTGATATAAGCATATTAATTTCTATATCAATTTATAAATTGAATGCACTACTTATTATATAATTATCACACAATGGTTCATCAACAAATTAAATGCATCATACATTAAATCAGGTTTTTATTAAATACTTCTAATTAGCAATTCATTAAGGTCATGGAAATTTACTAATTGCAAATTCAATTTACTCTATCAAGCCGTAATGTTTTTGTGCTTTCGGTTAAAAAAGAAGATTACTATAAATCTTCGGCCCTTTATGCATCTCTATGCAAAACGTCAATACTTTTCTCCTTTTGGAGGCGAAGGACCCAACGAATATCCAAACACAAAAACACATTGTTTCCAACGCTTTTTCTAAATATAACTTTTTATTTACCTTAACATGTCCCGGTATGTTTGTAATGAATTCAAATGTTAAAAGTTGATTTTTAACACGAATTTAGAATCACTACATAGTACATATAAAACGAAGTCGCTTTCTGCTGTCTGTCTGTCCCTATGTATGCTTAGATCTTTAAAACTAGGTATGCAACGGATTTTTATGCGGTTTTTTATAATTTATAATTGATAGAGTGATTCAAGAGGAAGGTTTATATGCATAATTCTACGCAGACGAAGTCGCGGGCAGAAACTAGTTGTCAATAAAGTAACTATCTCGTCCGCTGAAAAAATGTGCTGAAATGTTTTTTTAGGGACTAATATTCTTAAATGATTCAGGGTTGAGTACATTTAACATCACGAAAGGTAATCAAATCACGGTCTTTATTTCGTAGAAAATATGTCTAACGACTTATTAGCTAGAATCGTAACAGTGTCGAAGTCCGTCTCAGACAGGTAAAGGGATTCTAGAGTTTCTAGACTATTGATCCAGGGTAAGAGGTCATCATCCTTGCAGCCCTTTACTAAACTACAAGTCTCGGCACAAAGACATTTGAAACTTATAGGGTCTTTGAAGGCTATTTTTAAAGGGCACCTGGACACTTCAAAGTTGTTGCTAAGTTTGGGGCAAGTGAAGCCCTTTAGTTTATTCGCTTCTGCTGCTTTGTCATTTCAGGTAGTAATGTTACGTTAAGGGTTTTCATGGGTGGCAACGCAGGTAAAAATAAGTTAAATATATATCTCGTTATAATGCTAAAGGGTGTACATGTTTTCAAAAAACAACTACTTAAGTATACGGTAATTACCTTAGTCAAAATTCGACCTCTACGAAGTCTATTCCAATTTTAGTAAACAACTACGATCAATAATATTATTGTCTTTGAATTTGTTCAAAAGGAAAAATTTACACGGTAATTGGACTGGTTAGTTGACTTGGAACATAAATTATTTATTGGCAGATACAATTATTAGGTACAACTCGTGACAAATACATTTTTCAACGCCTGAAAATAACAAAATCATCAATATACATCACCAACACCAACCACTGAAAAGTTTCATTTACTTACTTGTTCAACGTTCCAAAGTCAAATTAGCAATTTAAAGAATAACGTCGGTATGTTAAAACCAAATACTGGCCACAAGACAAATACGAGTAAATTGACGTGCGTGTAATCGAAAACGGCGGGAAACACGGACACCGGGATGACAGACGTCCACGCACTGTGAGGTCGCGGCAAAGACTGATTGAGCTCTATTCAGCGAATTCAGCCAATCGCGATATTATCGAATCCTAATGCAATTGCAAAACCGGTCAAGTGCAAGGTCTGCTTTGCTAATAGGGGTCGTTAATTAGTTTTGGTATTAAGTCAAATTGTTCGGAATCATGTTATAGGCGATGCGGCTTGCGACCGATCACTATTTTGATTCCCCTTTTCGCCTAAACGTGGCATTTAGGTTTTGTTACCCCAGGCTCCGTCTATCCCGTAAGGGATATAGACCATAGACGTGATTCGTGTATTAAGCCAATATTCTTAAAGGTGTGGTGTTCCATCCCGGAGCCCCTCTTTTGCCCGAATTTCAAATGCCATAATGTAATGTTTGCCATAATGATCATTTGCCATAACCCTTGTTTTCTCTGAAACCGTATTTTTTTCAGGAGCATTGTAATGGCAATCCTTTAGAACTCTATAGGTTAGGTTAGGTTTGTTTCATAACAATCCTGAATAATTAACAAATAAAGAGAAAAAAGAGTTATGGCAAATGATCATTATGGCAAACAATACATTTATGGCATATGAAATTCGGGCAAACGATAGAGACCCTTTTTTACAATTTTACAGCGCATTTCATAGTAAATCTATATTTGATAAATAAATCAGTAATTAAATGATTTATGTACTTAAATAGTTTATATTATACTTAATCATTGAACAAGTCTATCTGTTCTGTTACCTAACTACTCTACGTACAAAATATCTAAAAAACATTTCGGTAAGTACCATTAAAAAATGAATACAAATGGAAGATCGTTAGATTGGCATTTGGCGTGGATAAAAAGTACCTATTCCTAGTTTCTACGGTCCGGGACGTAAAAAATATGACGTTAAAGCGGCCTTTTCACAGCGAATGTCTATAATAGTGATTAGCATTTTTTCTTAATTTATTTACGAATATTTAAGCGAGTCGCCGCGCGTTTTATTCAAATCAAAACATTATTCAGAACAACCAGACCACGGGACACGGGACCGCTTGGCGGCGGTAATCTGTTTAAATACTATTGGGAATTTGGGAACAACGTTTGTAGAGTGACGCTGAAAATATTTTCAACATAAATTTCGATAAAAAAGTACGAACCGAAGCCGATTATATATTAATATTCTGAGCCTTTGAATCAAAAGCTGCATTTGTAAGCATTACTTGTCAAAGCTCAATCCTTGGTTCCCAAACTACCAAAGCTAGGAACAGGTTAACATATTCCATTCATTTTGTGTCGCTCTACCGAGAATGTGTACACGTCTTAATTATACATGTATACGCTGACTGGCTAGGCTATTGACAAAATTCTATTGAAGACATTTCACCGTTTCTCTACACGCAGTAGTATAATCTAACTAATATTATAAATGCGAAAGTATGGATGGATGGATGTTTGTTTGTTACTCAATCACGCCAGAACAACAACAGCTAGTAGTGCATAATATCGTAATAAATAGGTAATAAGTAATTTGTAAGTGAGTGCTAGTCTGGTGATGGCTATCGGCGGAACTATGAAGACTTTGTTGGAAGCTGTAAATATGGTTAATGTAATAACTCTTTTTGTAATTGTTGTTTGTGGCAATCGCCTTTTATTTTTATCTTTATGTCAACACATTTCACACTAAATGCGAAAGTTTCATCCTTGTATGATAAAATAAGCGTAGGTAAGGTAGTTAGCAGTGGCGTGGCGTCCATAGAACTCGATTCCCACTGGCTATAGGCAAGCCAGTTAAGGCAGTTGGGCAATTTATTGTACAGAATTAAAGGAAAAGGCTGGTTAAGTTCCCTTCGGCTTGCCTTCTGATATACTTGACGCCACGCCACTGGTAGTTAGTTAATTTTTAATCACCAGGCGTACAAATATAATCTTCATACATAGAACAGGAGTACACGTAATAGTAATTGAGTCATTGGGTCTCTCTAAGGGCCTGTTTTACCACTCCTTAACTGTCAGCTATCTATGATTCCGTCTCTATTTATTACTACGAAACAGACAGAGACGCCATCATAGATAATTAACAGTTAAGGAGTGGTGAAACAGGCCCTAAATCTAAGTATCCCAAATAGCTTTTCATAGTTAAAATCCAACACAAAGGCAGGTCAAAAGCTCAGATTGATCCAACAAGATGGAAGAGACAGTGTAAAGCTCGTTAAAGATCGGCCAAGTTGACTGCGACTGTGCTTGCTTACTGATACAATATATGTACCTACGTCGTACCTGCATAGCGTATTGCTGATTCAGGTACCTGGGTTGTGAACTGAGACAATGGGTGGCCATTGACCACTCTATAATTTTTTTTATTCATAAATGAACGTCATCCCCATTTCGAAGATAAACGAGTTCCTTATTAGCAGGGGCTTACACGTGGTCTGTGGTCCATCTAATTTGTCCACCCGGAAAAAATGCTGCCATTAATTTAAATCATTTTATAATATTTCAATATAAAAATAGGTAGGTTAGGTCAGTAAGTTCTTCTTCTAGTTCTATCTTCAGTTGCCCGAAGGCCATAATACCCAAAAAAACGAGCTCCGCCTTTCCCCATCTAAATACAGGTGGACCACGGGTATGTCCTCTTAGTTTTAAAGTTATTTCTCACGCTGATACTCTAGTTAAAGTTTTCGTATTTCGATTACTACGTGACAACTTACAGCGGGAGTATCTTTTGTGTTTTTAAACGACTTCAAAAAAACGAGGAGGCTCTATGTTCGACGGTATGTTTTTTTTTTGTTCCTACTTACAAACTATTTTTGTTTTGTTGAGCTTACGTTTACTTCACATTCGTTTTTTTTCCATCTGTTATTTAGAAATTTTTCGTTTCAGACACAGGAGTGCGGAGAGCGCGCTAGTTTCCAGGATGCAGTTCCATTAGGTACCTATCAATCAATACAAGTCGATATCGTGTTGGGAACATCTAGATATTACACATACAGTGCCGCAGGGCTCTAACAGCTACATACAAGACGAGTCAGTTAATTGGAATGGAACAGTGACGTGCGTAGACTGCGTAGGCTAATACGCTTTGCCCGTGTACTCTAGCTTGTAATTAAACGCGACAGTTGAACTCTTATTGGATTTTCATCGCCTGATTACCTTTTCTAAATACTCTAAATCTAAATAGCCTATTTCGTTTGCCACTGCTGGGCAAAGGCCTCTCCTCTTCTTCTTCAATCTTCCCTATGGCCCGCGTGTTCCTGCCATTTCCTTAGATAAAATAAACAAGAAAAAAAAGTATTTTCAAAACTTGCACGAAAATTTTGGGCGATTTTAAAAAGAAAGAAAGTGCTACCGAGTCACAGATCGGAACCAAGTCCAGAACGAGGACCGAGACCGAGTCACGGACCGGAAACTAGTCCGGAATAGGAACTGACACCGGATCACGGACTGGGATCAGGATCAGACCTGGTTACCTATAGTCTCTGGATGTTGGTTGGGCAATTTCCAAATGTCGCTTTAGGAGATACCCAAATTACTTACAGGCACTTGTTTACAAATTACAATCACTCGGAGCCTGTTAATGATATTCTGAAGAACAAACCAAGTCCTTTAGGCATAATCTAAACCGCATTTCAAACTTATTTACACCGCGTCCGTATAAAACGTCCAAAGTTTAAAACAAAGCAAATCAAAAGTTGTTTGATACAGCACACGCCGTATAAAAAAATCCGCAGAGTGTGCCCTGCCTACGTGTCGTTTTTTAAAAACGACTTTGCACCTAATTTAATGTAAATGCAGGGGCTTGGAATTAAAATCAGACTGTAGCTGCGTGTTTAATGCTTGGGCAATGGGTAAATTGGGTAAGTTAGGTAAGTATACTGTATACATACATACAGGCTGTTTGGAAACTAATAGATGAAAAAGTGGTGCAGAAACATAATAATTGCAAAAGCAATTTTAAGGGTGGTATTTCCGTTCGAATAGCTACGTACCACCGTCCTACTCGCTAATCCTGCCGCCAAATAGCAGTGCCGCTGCGAGTACCGTGGCGATTCCAATGCGACGGGTCGGTCCTGATACGTCGGTACGGTTTGTCTATAAAGTCGTGAAATTAAAAAGTGGCAATACTGTAGTGTCGTCCCTTCCTAATCTATAGCTATAAGAAAACGGAACGACACTGGGTTTCGAATGAAAAAAAAACCGCCTCAGGGTGCGACCAAACCGCCGCGTATACGCAGTGACGTGTCGTAGGCGTCACGTTTTCTCACCGTTTCTTCATACATTTTGTTGCGATTCCGTAACGTCACCGTTTTTTAAGCGTCGGTGTGGTCGCACCCATGGAGTTACACATATTTTTTTGCATACTGATATCGGAACAGAATCTGTCTAATGAACCAATTCCTTAAATTAAAACGCTCAATGGTAATTCTAATATGTAAACCTTTAAATGTGGACAGCTTGAATGATAGCGAAGTTTATCAGATTAATGCAGAAAAACGGTCTAATTTCAAGCTGATGGCTTCCGCAACAAAACGAAGAAAGACATACCACGTAATCTATGACAGGAAATGTAATACTTCTTCATGATAGGACAGGAAATTACTACGTCATCGGTGGCAACCCTACGGTAGATGTAGATGCCAGTTTGGCCTACATAGAAAACTCACTTCCGAGATATAGTCTAATGGCTCGACTTGGTACAAGGTTGAAACGGTGGGCGGGAGCCTTTAACAGTTGCTCTAGGTAAACTAGGCCATTCAAAAGCATGATCCCGAAAACATGGTCGAAATTCGTAAAAAATATAGATAGCGCTCAAGTCTACTAAGATGGCATTTATTGTCTCTATTACGTAAAATCGCGACAGCTATAGACCGACTATAGGTCTCCAGTAGGGCTTCCAATTCGAATATTCGAATATTAGAATACATCGAATATTCGGCTAATTTTCATATTCGAATATTTAGGGGCATGTTATTCGAATATTCGATTTTATGTTAGTACAATGGTTACGCGGGTAGCGATAGCGAGGTGATTTAAGTATTGCAGTATTATCGTGTAAATGAAGTCGGTACGTAAGGTAGTACATAGTTAATAATACTGTTCTTCTTTAATTTTAGGTGATTTTTGAAGGCTGAAAATGTGATGATGATAATATTAAGATTAATTAGATAACTAATACACGTTCTCTTTGTTGCGTTGATCTATTTGATTTTTTTAAGAAAACTGTTTTATTTTTTACTGCTAAGTGATTTTTTAAACTGATTACGTAATTACACAGCTGATTCTGTCGTTTTCTATGTTCTATTAAACCTTTCTAAAATTCTCGGAATTCTTCGGAAGTTTCTAATTCGAATACTTCCGAATTTACGAATCGAATATTCGAATAATTAAAATGGTCGAATATTGGAAGCCTTAGTCTCCAGCTATATTAGGTCCCATTTGTCGTCCTCGCCCGCGCCCCGCAGCCGCGCCCGAGAGGACTCAACATTTAAGCAGTTGGTCTATAATACTTGTACTGTACTGACATCTCCCGGGAATTTTTATACTTGTTGTTCTGATAATATGTGGCGATCTGTGCCCTATTTCATAAAGCTACAAGTTACGATTTACAAGCGGAAGTCTCTATCTAACACATAGGGTCAGAAAGAGACTTCCGCTTGTAAATTGTAACTTGTATATAATATAGCTTTATGAAATAGGGCACTGGTGATACTCAGTAATCCCTACTAATATTATAATTGCGTAAGTAACTGTCTGTCTGTCTGATCTGTTACCTTTTCACGCCTAAGCCGCTGGACCGATTAAGTTCAAATTTGGTATGCAAATAGTTTGAGTCCCGGTTTTATCCCGGAAAATTGCATAGTTCCCGCGGGATAGCGATACGCGACTTCTTATATCTTCTTATATCGTTCATAGTAAAACTAGTTACATGGGAGATGGGAGATAACTCAACAGTTTGAAATGAAACAGAATTAAGTAGGTACATCCCTAGTTCAGAGTGGCAGCAATACAAGCGCGGACGCAAGTTGTTTCAATTTGATATTTGTTGATGTTTTACTTACTATGACGTCTAGAAGTCAGGTGCAGAGATATTTCACACGAGATATAAAAAAAAACGCGAACAGCTTGCATTAGAACCACACCCAGCTAACAGTAGAAAGGTGCTATTTTATTACATATACCTACGTTATGAAGCTTTTGGTGATGAATGCATATTTATAAGAGCTTTTACGCCGGTATAGTATCGAATTGATATCAGGTCACGGGTAAAACGAGTTTTGTTGCTTTGTTCTGAAGTTTCTTACATTAAAAGTGTGTTAGTGTTGTTAATGAAATGTACTATGATAGTTATTATCAATACCATAAAAAACTAGTTTGCCAGCTATTCCTTTATCCCTTACATAGAAAAAAATCATTACAATTATATAAATAATGACTGTTATTTTATTATATTCACTTCTTTTGAAATGAAATGAAATCATTTTATTTCCAGACCAGGTCCATACAATAATAAAAAAATTAGTACAAAATTAAAATAAAATCAATACATCCATCCAATCAAATAGAAATACAATAAATAGTAAATTAAAATAAAATCAAAATTAAAAAGAAATAAAAATAAAATTTTAATGGAATCAAAATTAAAAATCTACAATAAAATCATAATATAAAATGCAGTCATTATTAAACTGAAATACAATTAAAATTAAAAATAATTTTTCATTAGTACTCATACACAAGACAGCTTTGTGCCGTGCAATGATACATTCAATCGATCATAACCCTCATTTCGGGTGAGGTCAGGTCATGTGCCATTAAATAAATTTTTAAATATGATGAGAGTCGCTCAATCCCCAACGTGCACACATTGCGGCAAGGTTGAGGATTTAATACATTTTTTGATGAAATGTGAAGTCACAAAGGTTAATAGAGAGAGGTACTTGACTGATGTGAGCCTGTTTAATGGAGCAATTAACATAACATTGAGTTATCCAACATCAGAAAATGCAGTACAAGTGTACAGGTTCGTGAAACACTCCTTTGCTGCCAGAGAATCTGGTAGTGGGCGGGGGAGTGTTTGATGAATCTGAACCAAGAGACATCCAATGAGGCTGGCATAGTCACACAGGTGCACTTAAGCCTCATAAAAAATTTAGATAAAAAAAAAAAAAAAAAATCATAACCCTGCTTGCCTCACTTGTGTCCTTCCAAATAAAATATGTAACCACTCTATTTTAAACTTCTTGCAAGTATAACTAGGATCCTTTAGGCCCATGTCTACATTGTCTACAGATTCCCAAGGCATACAAATAGAATTTTTGTGCAGTATCTACGATGACACCTTTAATAATTGTTCCATCCACTCCATTCTCTCAAAGAAACAGATGGGGTTTTCACACTTATATTTGTTGTAAGCATCATTAAAATTAATACAAAGCATTTTCATTCACCATTTATTAAGACAGACCAGGAGTGGAATTCCCTGCCTGCATCTGTGTTCCCTGAATGCTACAATCAACATTAACATCATCTTAGGCCTCATCTTCGCCTTCCATCAAGCGAGATTGAGGTCAAAAGTAAGCCTATTTTATGTAAAAAAAAAAAAATACTAGCAAGCATTTTCCATCAAAGTTCACAATTGCATGCATGATTGTAGTGAAACATAAACTTCATTGTTTTCATAAAAAAGCCTGAAAGCATATATCATCCAAACAGATATTCATCATCATGTAATCGAAAACTGTTGTGAGTCAAAAGAATTCTATCCCTTTTCAGTTTATCTTCGTTGTTCAAGGAGGAAATTGTTGCTCGGGATCAATTGAGATTTGCTCTAATCTCTGCATTTAGGTAACTGGGACTTGACTCAAGAATAGTTCAGCATTCTATGGTTTATGTAATTTATCAAACACACAAAATTTTTGACGAACAAAACAAGAATAAAATAAAAGAAAATACAAAATAACAATAAAATTTAACTTACAAAACAATCCATCATTTCAAAAGAAGTACAATTCTGCTTCACGAAACAAAAATTCACACTGCCAACAAAGAAAACAACAAAAATTAATAAAAAAAAAAACAGAAAAAAAAAACAAATTCGACAATTCTGAAACCTTTCGCGAAAGGAATTAAACTGTTAAAAGTTATAGTGCATTTTAAAAGAGCCATTATAATTTAAGGTAAAACAGGTGAACCCAATAAATATTTTATTTTGAACGTAGTTTACTCACTCAGAATGATGTTTTTTTCTTATGACTCCGAAACGGCGCACTACTTTCGTCTGCCACTAAAAACTGATATCAAACAACATACTGAAAATTTGTACAACTTTTATCGAATTCAGGAAATAGTCTCATTCTAATATTTAGCCGATACTAAATATTTTGTACGTAGTTCATTCACAAAATAGAAACAACGAATCAAATCAATCAAGTAATACGTTCCCACTTACGCAATTTAAATCTTGTGCAGATCAAGTAAAATCGAACTGTTGATAGTAAATTAAACAAGTCATTTTTACGTTCGAAATAATTGCTTTTACTCAATCAGTATACTACTAATTACCTTAGTAAAAGTTATGTAATTTTTTTTAAAGAAACTTCGTGACTGTTTTCAGATTTAATTTTGCGTGCATAGAAACTTTTTTGACAATTTAGGTACGTTTAGGAACTTGAAAGCTTCTGACCGTCCTTTGAAAACATTGTAAGTGCCGAGATTATTTGTACTATTCGCAACATTTCCATTCCAGGAGGTAATTTCATGGAGAACAAAGTGGTGGGAACTTTATCTTCATTTAAATTTGAATGAAATTGAGCTATCACACTTCACACTTCTAGGTTGATGAAATAAAGAATCTCTATTGCAGGAACTTGTCGCACAAGCCAAAGGCGAGGGCGATATACATGCGCCCTGAGGCTTTCTTTATCACCGTCCAAGGTGTGTGCCGGAAGTCCTTATTTTTTGTTGTTAATTTATTTTATTTTTAAAATAGGACGTAGGTAGCTCAGATGGCGAGCCCTAACTAAGAAAGCCCTAAACCTACTGCCCCTTTTTCCTTGCTTTTTAAATAATTTTTATTTGTTTTATTTATTTCAAAATCAGAATTTAAATAGGAGTAAGAAGAAGTCTTTACAGTATACAAATTTACGTCTTCCTCTAGCCAGGAAGTGGAAATTTCCGCTCGCGCAGTAAGTAAACATTTACTTAAACAAAATCAATTTTTCCCTCTCGGCCACTCCACCAACATCAAAATCACAAAACACGACCATAAATAAAACAAAAAAATGTGAGAAACATTTTATTTGCAGTTGTAAAAACTGTACAAGTCCTAACAAACTTATATTAACACCTCTATATGGACCTTCGCATGGCACGCTGACGACGTAGTCACAACTCATTCTGTACCGGCTTGTACTCATGTTTGCCGTTTACCTTTACAGACCAATTACAATTACTTCCGCACTCAGAGACGCCCATTAATACAAATTAATGGAGAAAAATCAACGCCACCGTTAAATACTACTCTCCTTGTGCGGAAGTCAGATTTAGGCAATATTGTCCCCAGTTTTTTTCTTTTTCAAAACCTATGTTGCCGCCTCTTTTATGGTTAAAAACATTTTTGTTTTGGCAGTTACCGGCCATGCACACAGACAAACTGACAAGCATACTTACATCCGATTACATTTATTAAAATTTTTGTATAATAAACAGTGATAGTTGATTTTAAAAGATTATATAAAACTTACTGGGTGTAAAAGTAGAATTTAGTACAAAAACATTAATATTTATTGCCAATACACGCAAATTCAGTTCTTTTCCGACTACGGAGAAGCATTTCTTAGGAATTTTCCATGTCAAAATTATTTATTTAAAACAGGCAAAATTTTTGTATCATTATTTAACATGTTCCTATGTTATTTCAAAGCACCGTTTTTGACACAGGCGTGTTGTAATTTGTAATATCAATTATTTTCTGGATTACAACTAGACATTAAGTTTTTCAATTTTTAGACTTAATTTCTTAATTATATCAATTCCACCACATACAAAAATCACAAGTTTAAATGTATATAATTTTTCTTAGATATTAATTTAGTATTCATTCTTCATTCAAATGAAGATTTCATTTTTACATTTAAACGTGCGAAATACAGAACGATGTTGACAATGAAATACCTAAAACAGTAGTGGCAGCGTTTTAAATTCAGAAATATAGTTTAGGGTACAATTTTACAGATCAGACATTGTTGTTATGTAAGAAAATACTGTTAATGAAAAGCATACTTAACGTAACGTAGTTAGTACTCAGTTCACTAAAAAGGTTTTAACAAAAAGTAAAATCTACTTAAAAAAACTTTATGGAGTTGATGTCTCTATATATTAAATGAAATATATTCGAATAAATTACTTCCTATGTTATAGTTTATAGTTATTAACAATAAGATAAAAGGGTCAACAAAAAACTAAATTAAGTTTATATACATTAACACTTATACTGAATTTATTTATACGATTATATGAAAATAACATACACACGGGACTCAAGTTCAGTGTGACCACTAAAACTATAGACTTTCGTAGCGGACATTTTTTATTTGAAATGCTATCAAGCCACTTTAGACCATAAAACATGAAATGCAATGTATAGATGGAAATGTACATTTGTAAAATATAATCACAAAACGCACAAGGTGTATTTTGTCGTACTTTAGTTTTTTAACGTTCTTTTGTACAAGATAGAAAAAAATATTACAGGAAAGTACAGGGAGATAAGTATTATTTTATTTGATCATTTGTTTGTTCAATTTAAAGTTGAATTCAACATATTTTAGGTCACTTTTTTTGGATGCATTAATTGTTATACATTTTAATCGGCAATTTTAAAATTTAGATCTTCAGGTAATGTCTGAATGTGTTTATAAATAATAAAAATAACATTATTATACAGATTAAGATGATTTAACCCTACACCGTACTGATAGTGACTAAAATCATGATCTACATACATTTTTATATACAAAAAACTTATCGAAACTGATTAAATAATACGTACACGACGCGATTGCTGTTTTTTTTGTCAAATACTTCGACAAGTTTATCAGACAATCCAAAAAAGAAAGAAAGGTAATAAAATCGAAATTAATATTCGTTGTAACATAACGTAATAAATAATGTTTTCTATTAACATTCAACTACTTTAATATCTAAAGCAAAATGTTATTCAAAGTGTATTGGGCATTCAATCTCGAAAGGCGATAGAAAATTGTAATAAACCATTTTATTTCTCGTAAACCTAAGAATATACAATACTGACACATAAACTAATTACATACAAAATATACTTTGATTGATTGGATATTGTATTAGTCAAACTTTTAAAACAAATTAGCTGCTTCAATAGGATAGAACATCTTCCAGTGTACATATAGAAATATTTAAAATGATTCTTGTTCTAATTATGAAAAAAAAAACCTTATTGTGCCACAGTCAGTTAAAAAAATGTCAATCATTTGTGTTTTGTTGTTTAAAAGAATGCACGAAACACTTCGACTCTCAACCGCCAAGCGGTAAAACTCGAATTGGTATCCTACGCGAATACTTGGACAAACTAAATGAGCCATACGCGTGACGTGAGTTGGTACTACATAACAAGGTCTCTTTAACGATTAAGATATACAACACTGTTTAATCTTCACGTTTTTATAGTCATTTAGTTTGCCAAGTACCTACTAAAGGTCACTTTAACACTGTAAACGGTCAAAAGGTTCAAATCTAACGGCGAGTTTAACCGAAACTCGTGGGGGTGCGACAGGTGTGGCGTCCGCGAGCTACATCTCGTGATATAGCTCGCGATATATCGGAGAAAGCTCATATGGGCCGCGTAAAGTTAGCCGGGAACATTCCTTTCTCGTTTGTTCCTTCTTTTATTCCCATTAGCCAGCCCTCCTCCTGTTGACATAGGAATAAAACTTAGCATTAAAAAAGAGTAAAAAAATATCAGGAAATGCCATGCCATGTGTAAAGTTGTGAAAAAAGTCTGACAGCATATTGATGCGTGTCCAACGCCAAATGACATTTGGGTACAAATCTAAATAATTATTCCTTCTTTTAAGGAATAGATTTAGCACTATTTTTTATGATGCCTTAAGGTCATTTTACACGATGTCAGTTTAATTCAGCTACAATGTTTATCAAGAACAATATGGCAGAAGTATTACTTCGACATCCGTGTTCGGTGCAACCACAACGCTGGTCGCTCGTGAGTAAAGGTGACCCAACGGTGTGACGGGCTCCACTTTTTTTACATTTGAACGTTTTATTTGTATGCAACCGATACCGTTCTGACGCGTCACGTCATGATATGTCAGACAAAATATAAAAGTCAAAAGTTTATTTTGCAAATAGGCCGCCAAGGGCTCTTTTACAAGTCTTTTTTTGAATCTACCAGCGCATTCGGAAAAACCATCATTGGCAAGAAGAATGCGCCGCAAGAAACTTGGCAGAAATTATTTTTTCAGAATGATATAAATGTAACTTTGCGCACCTGTTCCTCGGGATCGTCATACTCAACGACGCGTATGATGTCGCCGACATCGAAGCTAAGCTCGTCACCGTCCTCGCGGTTATAGCGGTACGTAGCGCGCACGCGGTACAGCACTCCTGCTGGCAGGCCCGCCAGCGTCGCCCCTGTCGAAAGAAGACTGTTACCAGGGCCACATGGATAAATACCGTTAACCCAACTTGATTCATAACGTGGGCTGGGATGCCTTGTAGCACACCGTGGTTGTAGAATCCGTGTGCCGTTGTTAAAAATAATTTAGTCAAATAATATATGATAAATATTACGATTTATGTATTTTTATTGCTGTATTCGTGCTAGTTAGTGCACAATTTATTAACATTAACATTATCACAAATGTATTTAGACAAGTATAAAATTATTTCCCATACATACCTACACATTATTATAAAACAATAATAATACATTGACTTTAAACATTATTTCATAACTGTGGCACTATTGATTCTAGAACCACGGAATACTTCCCAGTCCCAGAGAAATGGATATAAGTCAGAATGGGAGGAGAATTATCTGCGAACCAACCTTTTGCCAAGTTTCCGGAAATCAGTTTTGTTTTGAACTCTTTGTTTTTAATGAAAAATAGGAATTTGGATTAACCTGGGAAAAGTGGTGTTTCGTTTAAACTGACCGGATCTGTTGTCTGTGTCGTTGTATAGTGAAGGATGAATGTATGAATTCACTATCTTAAGCGGTCTGAAACCATTTTATAGGCATCAATTAAGGATAACGGAATATGTCTACACACATAAATAAAATATCACGAAAAATAAGAAATATGTTATGAAACGTATGAATTGCGCAATTTAATTGCGCCAATGTCATAAAATTGTTTAGGGGTTAAAAATAACATAAACACAACTAAAAGCAAAGCAGAGTTAAACAGTGCCAAAGAGACCAAATATCAATAAATACCTGCCTTTCCTGAAGAAATACATTAAGCATTATATGCATATAGATATATTATACTTACATAACAATCAAGGTTAAATATACATACATAAAATTAAATTATTCCGAATAAAATATTTACAAAATATATTTACAACATGTTTAGCCAACCTCAACTGATTAAATTATTATTCTATTACAATACAATAGCATTTCCTTTGGCTAGCCAAACTAGCTAGCTAGTACCTAGGTACTTACCATCCAAACAGAATAATTGACTTTTGTAGTTCTTAGTATCACCGCCACCAATGTTACAATTATATTCTGAAGCGAATATACTTTGAAAATGTAAAAAAAAAGATTGTTATTGGTAAATTCGCCTCAGATTTTTAGATATCAACTAATCACGCTACAGCGACCAAATCATTCAGTTTTTTCAACACAACGATACTACTACTTGCCATCTCTCGGGAAAATTAAGGAATTTTACATTCATCGCTGCAACGTAAGTTTTTTTTAAAATCTACACTTACCGACAGGTATGTCGTACACATCGTCCGTCTTCGGACTTTCACTTTCTTTGTCCTTTTCTTTCACACTCTGTTCTACGTCTACTTGTTTCTTTTCCTCGACGTTATTATTCAACTTCTCCGGCGGTACCGGGGACCCTGAGAATGTCGGTCTTATCGATACTATTTCTAATGTTACTACCCTAGCTTAATTATTATATAAGAGGGTAATTTTACAAAGGAATTCACAGATGGAAAAATATAACAGGGGTTAAGTCTAGTTATAGTGGTTTAACTTTTATGAAAAAGTTAACTTTGAAAATTATTAGCAAGCATGCTTCTAACTACTCTTGACACATAAAAATAAGAATTGCTGTCATTTTGACAATTACCTTTTTTGGATGGCTCTTACTTTTGAAGTGAATTTTAATACTAAATTCAAAAATACGAATTAATGTGATTTTCATTTTACGTGCTATTCTGCTAGTTTATTACGTAACTCGCTCGCAATCGCTATCGTGTTCATTTGGACAGTTCTTGTATGAATGTGACAGCTAGCTGATTCCGATGCCAATTGTCAGCCCATACATGAACTGGCAAAATGAACACGATGGTGATCGCGAGCGAGTTACGTAATAAGCAGGTTTGAGTGTTCATGTAGGTACATCTTTTGATATTGTTCTGATAAAGCATACCTGCATCAATTTCCTATATTTTATAGGGCATTCTAAATGTTGATTTTTGACTGCGCTCTGCACATTCTTAGTTCATTTCCTAAATAAGTATTTTGTACATACATTTGTACAAATTCTCCAGTGTCATCCCCTTCACCGTGCTACCAGGAACGCATACTCACCGACGGGTATATCGTAAAGCTCCTCCAGCTTCTTATCTTCGTTGTTATTGGTCAGCGTCGGTTCAGAGGGCGTGGTCGGCGTGGCCGGCGACGAGTCCTGTGCGGGGGCGGGGGCGGGGGCGGGGGCGGGCTTGTCCTCGGCCACGATGTGGCGCGCCGGCGTCGGCGGGGGGGAGTCGCCGTTCAGCGCGGGGGAGGGGGGCGCTACACACACGCGTTATACATGCAGCGGACGCGGGAGTAAAGAAGGCTCTGTGACTTCCTAATACCCTGGTACACTTAGGTTGGGTTCGTTTGTTTTTAACGACAGAAAGCAAGATTGACGTATCAATAGTCTAGAATATAATATCTGTATATAGACTGTCTGTTATGTTCCATAATCTGCAGGGTATAGTTGAATTGTACTTGTAATGTACCAATGGCTATCGGACATGTTGGAACGGCAGTTCACCATTAAAATTAGTTCAAGAACCTTCTTCACTCCTTACTTAAACACACACTGATAAAGAAAAAGTAGACTGCATACATATTTCTAACGGAACGTAAAAATCATCTCGATATTAGTTGAAAAACAGAAAGAGCCTAAGAAACAGTCTTGTTAAATGAACAAAATCATTCCACGTTTAGTATAACGATCACGACCATAAACATTCACACACACATACAACTTAAATTCATGTTAGTTCGACCCACTTAAGGTTTTGTCTAGGATCTTTACACTTAGTGTCCCTAACTTGTTGCGCCTGATGTACCTTATAGATAAGCCTTTTATTGAGACCAAATATTTACCCCCTTATTCATAAATGCTCTATAGGCTGTATAGGCCAGCTTGGCAATCGTTTGTCCTTATCTGTGAAAGGTAAATGTCAATGTGGCAGATAAGGACAAACGATTGCTAAGTTAGTAGAAGCCTATAGAGCGTTTATGAATAAGATAAGGGGGTTAGAGCTCTTATCCATGCTTCTTGAGTTTTTTTGATACCTTACTACATTAAGGCTGGATTCGACCAAGGTTTTTATTCCAGAAATAACACTTACTCTCTGATATGATACTAATGTCAAAATAGTATAGCGTTTTGACATTAGTATCCAAGAGAGAGAGAGAGTAAGAGTTATTCTTGGAATGAAAACTTTGGTCTAATCCAGCCTTAGAGATTGTTTATGACAAAAAAATTGGAAGTTTTAATTGGCAATGTGTCAGCTCGAAATTAGTACCTATTTGGTTTTTGCTATCAAAGGAAAACCTAAAAATCTAGGCAACTCGTATAAGGTATAGAGCCAGCAACATATGGTATACCTCATTATCAATTATTACTAAAAACCTGACTCATGTTGCAAGATATCACTAGCTATTTATTTCTTACTAAAGAGCCAAACACCTTTACACTAACGTCAGTAGGCGAAGTTTAAGAATAAATTAAATTATGCTACACAGACTGCAACAGTGTACATAATCTATCAATCTTTTTATAGAGGTAATTCACTTTTTGTCAACTCTGCGATGGGCATATTGGGAATACTTTCAACATGAAAATACATTGTAATTATGTTATTATATTGGCAATATGTACTTGGTAAAAAAATGCTAACTATATGATTCGAATACCATCGTTTAACGCGTACACAGTATTTATGTATGCAATTATGCAAAGCTCTACGGGACACGATTCAGTTGCCTCGATTTTACCCTATTAACTCCTACTAAAATCTAAACTCATATTGCACCGGGCGTAGAAAGAGCTTTGTTCTCTCAAACTCTATAAGGTACACAGTCCGCAACACAGTGTTACCTTGTGTCTTAATAAAGGTTAAACTCACTTTGCACGGTGTCAGTGGGTGATGTAGCGTTGCCGTTTCCATTGAGCGAGTTGAGCGTGTTCGTTTTGGGCGACGATAGCGGAGAGACGTTGTTCGCGATCGACTTCTTTGTGTAGGAGCCGCGCTGGCAGTCGTTGGCCAGCTTGTCTGTTATCGCCTCTAGTTCTGCGAACACCTGAAATGTGATACGAGGTGTGAAGCAAGAATTAGGGTGCGACCAAACCACCGCGTATACCTACGCAGTGACGTGTCGTATGCGTCACGTTTTCTCACCGTTTCTTCATACATTTTGTTGCGATTCCGTAACGTCACCGTTTTTTAAGCGGCGATGTGGTCGCACCCTTAAACGTCATACCCGAGTGCTAATTAACAAACCACGATCCAGAACCAACTTGTGACAGCACTTATAAAATGACCGTTAAATGTTTTAGGCTTCCATTTTCATATTAAAAATGTCTCGATGAAGCAGCACTTGAACCAGTGTAAAAATTGTCTTAAAAGATGTTTTTGCTTAGGCGTTCATTTCAGCAACTGTAGACCGACCGCTTAAATGAGCCCTCGCCCGCGCGGCACAGGGGCGCGAGGTAGGACGACAAAAGGAACCGAGAGAGGTGCGGGAAGGTAGTGCGCCTGCTGCCCGCACCTCTCTCGGCTTCCTTTGTCGTCCCACCTCGCGCCCCTACACCGCGCGGCCGAGGACTCATTTAAGTGCCTGGCGAGCCAACCAGTCATCATACTGTTCCCTCTCGGAGGAATAAGACTGGAGTACGCATTGAGTCAAATCCTTAAACAAATTTTTCTGCCATAGTCGGTGGGGGGATGAGGCGATAATGACGTTACTACTACATACGGACCAGCACACATACGCAAAAACGATTTGCGTTGTTACAATTGCACACATACATTTTATCGACACACTATCTGAAAATTCGCACGCACACGCTCGTAATAGTATACTGACGTTCTATCCAAACACAATAACGTGCGGTTGTGCAGGTAAGTAATTAAGGAATTGGAATGATACCAGCATATCGATATCGATAAACTGTTCTGTTAGTAAGCAATACGCAAATAAATAAAAGGTTTTTCCACAGAACAATCTTAAATAACAACAATCGTATATACGAAAATTAAAATTACCAACTAACACAATATTCACGAAATGTGTTACGAAAATCATTTAAGCCTGCGCATAAAAAATCCAAATCATTAATTTCTCGAATGTTTCATAACAGGCAAAGGCTTTAATTTCTGATATCTTTAACTAGGTATTCAAAAAGCATTTGCCTTAATCAAATAGTTGGGAATTGAATTATTTGCGAATTATTTCTAAGCGGAAAGGTATTAAGTACATGATACATGACATTTCAGTCACAATGCAGTACTTAGCCGTAGTCGCGAGTAAGCAGCTCTTCGATTACCTTAGAAATATTAAAGTCGGGACTAAGACTCCAGTGTGTTTTATCTACTACTACTAGTTGTCTATAAAGTCGGTTTACGGACGATAGTTTTACGTGATAACGATAAATGGTCGCTTTTGGGGGTAGGTAAAAATGAAATTAAACTCTGACGAGTGCGGCCGGCGTTCATCGATCTATAAGACGTTATCACGTCAAAAAATGTTAAATCATGTTCAATAAATACTATGAATAAGTACCCATGTGTATCGTTGCTGATTTCGCCGACAAAATAATTGATATACCTCTATATATTTGCTATATGAATTAGCATGAATCACCTCTTATTAGATAGGTTACGCCTGCTTAGCGACATTTTATATTTTGAACTAAAATCTCACAGTCAGGCTTCTGTAACATGTTTATAAAAATACATATTTAATTTTTTTTTTCAATATCCACAGGATTAATTCCAGCCTTCTAAATCTTCAATATCGATATTTGATCGATACTTTGAAGTCACTATATTATGCGTCAGAGTAACGTAGGTAGTGCGTATTAAATACCCATGCTTTGACAGGTATCCATCTCTGTTTAGCGCTGCAGCGAGAAAAGAGATAGAGAGTAATTAGTCTCCTGGGGAGTGGGTAATAACTACCTGACGCGAGTGGGCTTGAGGACTCATTAAAACTCAAAATTATGAATTAAAAAATGTTTTAAACCATATAAATTTTACTCAAAAATGGAAAGTGACTCCGTCTTTTTGCAAACTAGATTTTTTTGTATTTTTAGTGCAGCTGAAAACGGTACAGGCTGGCATTTTTTACGAGCTGTGTTCGCCACGACGGTCTCGACATTGTGAGTGGCGATGACAGCTCAACTAGTTTTATATAACGTACAAGCATCGGATGCTTACACTTTTGGCTGAGGGGGAACGCATGTCAAGGCGTCTCCAGTCTTATTCCTCCGAGTGTTCCCTCGAAGGCCGGCAACAGACTGGCAATTCTCCTCGAGTTGCTGGTTCTTATGGATAGCGGTGATCGCTTACCATCAGGCGGCCCATAATTTTCACACCACTTTGTTCGGTCCTGCGTCAGTCCCACCCAGTTTTCCAGTCGATTGCCAGATGTCATCTCACCAACAGGCCGGTTGATCTACCCACTGAACTACTACTCTCTAACTGGCTTTCATCATCTCTTGGCGTTCCGTTTGGCAAAAATAATTATTTGGTTACCTTGGAGCTCTCAGAGTGGAACAGCTGTTCAGCGCTGAACAGGGTCTGCAGGTTGTTGACGTAGAACAGCACCCTGGAGTCGTAGAGCGCTGGCAGCTCATCGTGCAGCTCAGAGTTGAGAACCTCGTATGTGCGTTTAGCCTCCTCTAGCTGCTCCCGACCTTTTGTCACCTGGTTAAAAAATATTATAGGTAAGATAAATAATTGTAGCCACATCAGTCCGGAGAACCCAGAGGTTTCAAATCCACGATGCTCTGCTTGGGAGCTCATGGTCATGGGCCATACACTACTAGGCTACCACGGCTTTTGATGGGTTCTGTTATGTTGCTACAACTACGTTGTAACACATCACTTCCTATGTACGGTAGGTACTTGCCTTGACGTCGTCCCTTCTCTTGGCGGAGTTGGCTTGCAGGTTCTGGAAACTGTGGCGCTGGCTGTCGTAATCCACCAGCTTTCTACCACGCTTTTCCACTTTTTTCTGGAAACAAAAACGTCATTTGTTATTAGATGTTGCGTTAAAATAAATAGGTCAAACGGGACTACCTAATATACTATTCTGCTTCTGGCCTTCTAACGTCACTGTTTTGTTTTTGCAGAAGTGGCTTGATTTTTTTTGACTGTTGCCTTTACACAGCATCTAATTTTATTTCTCGAATAATCCGAAAAACCTTCAAGAGGCAGGGTGTGGTTCCTAATCCAGAAAGAAAGCGGTAAAATACAACAGAGGATAATCATAATCTTTAGGCGCGGACGCAGCTAAAGATTGGAGAGGGATAGGGGAAACACAGTCAGAAGTGCCCAAGATTTTGAGAGGTCACAGTAAGATGTGGTTCTAAACTGCAGCGCCGAGGTATTCTGTGAGTAGGATAACCGTCTAAAAACCTAGTAAAAACTCACCCGGAATTCAGGGAACTGATTAGTGTAAGTGTTGAGCGGGATGAGCACTTGGTCGCCGAGCTTGTGCGAGAAGTCTTGCCAGAGCATCTCCATGTTTTGCGCCTGCACATATAGCAGGTCATGGCCAGACCAGCCGCTCTCATACGCCTCTGTTATCGCCTCCATCAAGGACTTCGAGGCGGTTTGGACAGCTGGAAAATATGACGAGTTGAATTATTAATCATTTAGTTTCTGGTTGTTTATGTATTTGTTTTACCACGCAATTACTTTGGTATGCGAATATATGGTCTAAGATTTACTGTTTGTCTAGTAAATAGCATCTTTCCCGACCATTACCCAATGACTTAATGAGCTATTCTGAAAGTTCGGGATCATGGCGCATTTGGTAGATCTCTGAGTAAGCCATTCGTCTGGAGGTTCTAGAGTTTTAAGGTCAGTAGGGGCATGACATTGTGCGCCATATTTTTTTTTATAGATGATTTCAATTCAATGCAAAATAATTTCATTAAATATTGACCTATGTGTCTGTTTGATTAAATTGTCAGTATTTGGTGTTTTATAACGGCGAAAAAACTAAATTAAATCAAATCTGTCAATAGTTTTAAGATGTTTTACAACAAATTGGAAAACATTGTTGTAGGCGCACTTGCCTCTGGACTCACCTCATTCGTTTGCCGAAACACTAATCATTATCATATTTAAAAATGCAACCGGATTACAAGAACGTGCCCAGTGCCCACCTCTGGTAGCCGATATAAATTACACTAAACCTAAAATCTCGGATATTTCAAAAGCAGATGAACAGCACAGGACCGGTCCGAGTGGAGAGCCTTGGGGGAGGCCTATGTCCAGCAGTGGACGTCTTTCGGCTGATATGATGATGATGATGAGATGAACAGCGCCATCTATCATTTTTAGCGGAGCTGTGTTTTATAGGTGCGTGGTTGTAAGATGTCGTTAGTAGTGCAATATCAATCAATACTTTTCGATATTTGAATGGTAGGCGCGCTTGCCCCGACTGACCTTACTATATATTTTAAGCACTTAGTTAGATCTGTGTGTTAATAAATAGCTCACCTCGTATACATCTTATGTAGTTGTTGAACTCCTTCTGCAGCCGTGTGGCCTGCTGGTGTTGCCTGTTGAAGTTTTGCAGGTGCTCCTCGAATATGTCGTCGAGAGTGCGATCGACTTTGCCCAGGTTCTGAAGGAGCTGAAACCAAAACAGAAGCTTATTTTATTAATTCATTCATTTATTCGTCATCTAATCTAATATAATATAACTATAACTAATATTATAAATGCGAAAGTATGGATGGATGGATGGATGGATGTTTGTTTGTTACTCAATCACGCCAGAACGGCCAAACAAATCTGGATGAAATTCGGTACATAGATAGAGAAAAGTCTGGAATAGCACATAGGCTACTTTTTATCCCGGAAAATTCCCGCAGGATAGCGATTTAGCGATAAACGAATTCTTTGCAGACGAAGTCGCTGGCGACAGCTAGTAATCAATAAATGACGAATAAATACTACGGACCCTGCTAGACCGAAGCAAACAAGTTATCCTTATTAAGACATACGAGATTGCGAAAAGATTCAGTTTTGATGGTTGTTGGTTGGCAATTGAATTGGATTACGATTTGTTTAATCGTAGTCAATCTACAGTTGTAGTGGTCTAGTAGTTTGACCAGAGGCAGAGGACCCTGTGGTGTGTTTCTACTCGAGCTCACATTTCAGAATTAATGTAACTACATTTACCATGACTTTTTCAGCGAGGAAAAGGGAAACGTAATGAGAAAATCTGCATTATATTGAGTAAAACCGCCACAGCCTGTGCTCAGCATTGGTGCGTCTATGGGTTGGAGACGATGACCCAATCCCCAAAAGGTTTTTATTTTCAATAGTTTAAACTTAGTGCTGGAGAATGAGGCGGGCGTTTCTTTACAATCATGATCGAATAATTCAGTAATGCCCCCTGCAAATTAGATCATTTTGTTATGTAAAATTACATATTTCTGTAGAAGCAAAGCAACTGGCAATGCTCGTTCTGTTTTCTCCGCTTATTATAGAAACGTACTTTTAGGTAGGTATGCTTGTATCGTTTGGTAACAATCAATTATGTAATATATTTTGAACCCAAGAGACAGCTTAACTTGTAATCGACTTGTCAATTAGCGTTACTTATTCATCGCATACAATTAACAGAATGCTACCCCAACACATAATTAGTATTTAGTCCTAAACATGCACATACTACCAACTAATTAATATACGCCCACAAAGCCTACTATTGCGAAATTATTCTGCTTCGTATAAGGAGGCCATTATGATTTGCGAATTATCATGAGATAGTTCTCCCACCCACTTGTAAAAATATTTTTGTCGCAACTTACGTAGACGTGTTAATATTGTTCAAATATTTAATGATACGAGCGATATTTTTATGACAGGTAAAATTATCAGAAACTTGGGCAGAAGAGTTTATTTGTGAATACTACACATGTAGATTGTTGAGAGTTAAAATAATACCATAACTGAAAAATTTCATACTATAGTATTTACATAGCATAATAATTTAAGTTATATTTTTCTATGGTTGTTTGAATCTTATTTATATGATAATATGTTACTCCATGGTGAAATCTGACATGACAGATGTATAATGTGAGTCATGCGGGAAAAATCTTAGTAAAAAAACCGGCCAAGAGCGTGTCGGGCCACGCGTAGTGTAAGGTTCCGTATTTGCCTGTCACAGTAGGCTGATATTATGAACATCCGTGTTGACTACGGAACCCTAAAAAGAACATATGTATTCATAAATAAGCTGTATAATTAGATGCGCTAATTGTATGTTATCTTCATGTTAATGGGTCAATGAAACACATTAAAAGTGAAGTTATCATAATTGTGTGCAAGTGATTATTTGTATTATACAGTATGCCCGCTTGTTATGAACAAAGAAAGTTTTTTTACTAAAACTAGGTCGAAGAGTGACACTAGAACAGGGCCTTTAACTTTGATACGCCGCTAAACTGAAAAAGAAGGAAGGTTTGTGGTAATAAAGAAGTCATTCATAAATCATAATTCATCAACATGGATAGTGTTCTGTCGGTACCCCTATTTTGTTTATAAATAAACAATAGTACAGTGTTTCTGATAATAGAAACAACGATACTTAATTCATAATTTGAACGTGTTCGAGTTCAAAGAGCTCTTTCCTTTTTCTCGAAGATCAAAGACAATCTCAAAAAATAGTGATACCTATATTCTTTTCAAACCTTAAGAATCAGTCATTGATAAACATTGTCTTTCTTAATACGGATGTATGGCATTTATGAATGGTCCAATATGCAGTGGTTTGCACACAATGAGCAAGTGTCGGTGATAGAATCAGATACGATGCGCTTGCGTCGAGGTCACTTGAAACCGGTCGCGAATTATCTATCTATAGTACCTATACTATATTGTTAGAAGAAAACATTTCTCTATTACGAATATGATGAAGTAAAAGACTTTGGATCCAATTATGTGTTTTACATCCAAATTGTGTTTCCCTTCAATTTGAACATTTTCGTAGATTTTTCGCTAAACTCATATATGTTTCTATACATTGCCGACCAAAAATTAAGGGTCACTTTGTACCTAAAGAAACGTTCTCAATCTATGTATAGTTCCATTAGCTAGAGATCCCCTTATGTAAACTCTTTATACTCTAAACAAAAAAAAAACAACATGAAAATCACTTCGACAGTATTAAAAAAGCACGTGACAAAGATGCTGCTGGCGACTTTGTGTATTTCCCTTATACCTATTGTATTTAAATTCCAATAGAAAAGCGTGTTTTCATAATACACGACAGCTTTATGAATTGCTGACACGCGTTTCCTTTACTCCTTCCTCGTCGATTAAAAACCAGGTCAAATGTAGATTATTTAATGTGTGATAAAAATATATTGGAATTTGAAAGACACGAGTAGGTTTAATGTATTCGACTCTCACTTTTCAGTAGGCGGATTATGAAATATTTGGCCACATGCGATTTTGTAAATCTATTGCCCGCGTGACGTAAAAGTTAACACAACCGCGCCGTGAAAATCTTTTGAAATGTGTTTATGTTTTATTAGGCATATTGCTTGTATTGTATTGTGAATTCATGAGTTTGATACAAATATTGCTAAGTCTTAGGTAACACTTTGACTCTATTCGTAAATGTAGCTTACAATTGTGAAAAAATATTGATGCATTCAAGTGGTGCATATACCTATCTATATTCGCACTATTTTTTATAGGGTCAGTTCGCCAGTTTTCGACCGATTAGTGGAGTTGGCAAATTCAGAATGAAAAAAAAAATTGAATTAATATGAACAAATAAACGAGAAAAATAATGCACATAGTGAATATAGTCTACTATCATTGAATGCCGTTTATTTTCAAGTAAGACCTAGAAATAATTAAATAATAATCAATAAAGCCGAAAATGCCAGTTTTACCAGTTTTCGACCGAAATTTCCAATTTCCGACTGTATATTCGCCAGTTTTCGACTATGGTGTGATGACAAATACATGAAGCACAAAATATGTTTTAAATATAAAAACCCGCATTTTCTTAAAATAAAAATCATATACAACATTATGACAACAAAATGAAACGTGTAACTAAGATCAATCTTGGATTTATTTAGTTTTCTAATTACGGATTTACTGGATATTAAAAATCGTTCGCATTTTGTCTATTTTATCAGCTAAAATATAGATTTCGGGACAAAGTACGTGTCGTGTTATGTGGTATATGTGACGTGTGTGTGTTGTTCAAAAAAGATATCATTTTAATTTAAAAACTGTATATTTTCGAATATAGTAGTCGGAATATGGCATACAGTTATTACAAATCCCGATTTCGACCAAATGTTTACGACACGCGGAATGTTTAAGACATTTGAAATAATCCGGTCGAAAACTGGCTGACACAATTGTGGTGTTAATAAGATTCAAATTAAAAAATTAGGTTCAGTAGTTTCTTCAATAATATGTCAAAAAAGATGCAACCTTACTGGACTCTGCGGCGCCAGTTTTCGACCGCAACGGTCGAGAAGTAGGTGTTTACGAAAACGAGTTAACCACTTACCGACTATTAAATTTTATACATTTTCCAAGGAAATCTAAAATAATACTTATTTTAAATAAATAATAAGACTCATTGTCTATCAATACAAATAACAAACAAATTAATAAACATAAAATTACATTTAAAAACATACCATGAACCGTGAGGCTCCTCACAAATTTTTTCGCAACGAAGTACGCGTCGTTAGGTGTTCGTTGCGAACCTAGATTGATTTGTTTTTTTGTTCCGTACGCTGTTTACAAACGTGCATTTTGTCTATGTGTGCGTATAACCGAACTATTTGGGTTTACCACGATATTTTTGTTAAGTTTCTAATCTTGTTAGTATTGCTATTTTATACCGATTAGTCAAACATGTCGATAAAAAAGTCGAAAAGTGGCGACGGTCGGCAAACTGGCGAAACGACCCTAGATTTTCTGCTAAGTCGCGTCACTCTTGACAATATGGTCGTGGTCATCTTCGAGGATCTAAACCTTTATGATGACTTTCTTGGGAAAATAGTGTGGTAGTATCATCTTGCCTTTCACGCCGCGTTGCTAACCACTCTGACATGACATCCCAAGACGCTTTACAATCCACAGGAAGAGAATTGAAATAATAACGAAGAAGTTTAAACAATTGATTCACCAAAGTAAGT
Source organism: Pandemis heparana (assembly GCA_963854515.1). Classification (NCBI taxonomy): domain Eukaryota; kingdom Metazoa; phylum Arthropoda; class Insecta; order Lepidoptera; family Tortricidae; genus Pandemis; species Pandemis heparana. The sequence goes on along the minus strand of OY978011.1, from coordinate 12,018,358 downwards.
TAAAGGTAGTAGTTACAATGTCATCTACGTAAACTGCAATTATCATGGTTTAGTTATCTCAAGCACAGGCGAATCACAAAGTTCTATCTGCTTGAATTTGTTTTGTGAAAGTCAATATGTCGGACATAATAAATGAACACGTATAAAGCGCGTTTCTCGTAGAAAACGTATAAAACAGCAATTTGCATCTATAATCAAGCACAGTAATCCGATGGCCAATGTCAAGGCGTGGCGATCGCGAGATTACTTGGGAAATAAACAGAAGAATAAATTAAAACGTCTTCCTTAGTTGTTGCTCGTAACTTCGTCAAACGTATCTCTCGACTCGACAAAAGCGCCAGCTATTGGGCCCAAAACTATCTCATCCTTCAAATTGGAATCATCTGACATTGTGTTCTGTCGAAAACTATTTTTCATTTTTCCAAGCAGTATTTCCAATTTTTCTATTCATAAGAATCTACATCAAATTAAAAAAATAGCCAAATTGGTCCAAAACGACACTAGTGTATTCCTGCGGCTTCGCTCTTATGGTCAGATAACAGCAGCATAACTGAATAAATATCTTATAGGAAAATCGGGAAACTCGTGCTTATTCCTTGTCTACATCATACGTTATAGGGTTTGAGCTGGGCGTTTTGTACTGAATGAGTGAGTAAGAGCTTTTACTTTTTTCATGTACTTCATAATTTCTGATTTCCTCGTGCTTAACAATATGGCGATATGCACGAATTTATCGAGACTTCTTCCAAAATTCTTTAGAATTTTTTACGATATACTCTCAACAGGTTCAAATTCCAATCACATGAACGCAAGTTACATCAACATACACAATTTACAGTGGTTATAAAATATTGGATTCCATAACAGACTACGTTCAGTCATGCATACAAATGAGCCCTAGTGTCGTTGACCGCATGCGCACCTATTGTACACCACACATGACAATCAGATGACAGGTGTATGGAACTAGAACCTAAATGCTTGTTTGACTAAGCAAGCCGAGTCATAGGTGGTCTTAAAAACGTTTTATAGAAAAAATGCTGCTCCTGAGACTATAAATAAATAAATAAATAAGATTGAAGGATGCAGAAGAATATGTTGATACAAATGATGCACTTACACGAAAACACAGAAATCGTATTGTCTTGCTCTTAAACGATTCAACGATTACGTGAATCACAATTGTGTTCAAAGGAGGTGCTCATAAGATTTGAGTTCAACAGGTAAGGAAAACCGCAACGATAAAGAAAATAACAGAGGTGACAAAGTAAAAAAAAACAAGTCAATGAAGTAATGATTAGGTATGAACTGTGTATGCCGGGCAAATGCTGATAAAGCATTTATTTATATTTAAATTTATTAATAACGTGAAAGGATGCGTGATTCATGCAGACAAATAATAATTTATATTAAGCGTGAGGGAAATGATTGGCATCAATCACAAAAACATTACTATATACTGTATGGTTTAAGAAGCTATAAAATAAATACACCCCCTTGCAAAAAAAACGGGCACCTGTGGGTTTCAGATTTTTGCTTTTATGCACATAAAATTCAAAAACCATGGGTTCCCGTTTTTTTGCAAGGGGGTATATAAGACTGCGAATTCATATCACTTAACCGCAGCACTAACTAATACCAGAAAAAACATTCTAGAAAGATTGAATTTACGAGTAAGTACACAAAAGAGTCAATATTTTTGTTCCACGTGGGTGACGTGGGCGATAAATGATGTAAGAAACTAGTATTTTACATATTTTTCTTTTAAGGCGTTTTAGCGTTGGTGGTCACTCATCATGTCACAATCATTTTTTTACTCAAAAAGATCTATACATCATCTTATAACCTTAGCGATAGTTCGACTGTAATATTAACTTCTGATGCTGACTCTTCAAACAATGCATCGAGTTCAAAGCCTGGATGAGCTTTAACAACACTACTAATACGCGGTTTAGTAGCTTCGACCTCTATGACCTTCCTAACTTACGCCATAACATAGCCACTATTGAGATTTTTTGTCTCTTTCTTGTCTATTTTATCGTTAACCTCAGTTTTTACGTGGCCTTTGCCAGTTTTCACTCTTTTTTGTTCATCATCAGCCGTTATGACGCCAGAATAGTCTTCGGAAGGCTCAAGAAGCTTCATGACATCACATCCGTCGGTGCTTCCTTTCGTTTTCGATTGTCTTTGACAGAGGCCTCGAGTTACATCCATTGTTTCTGTTTATACCTCAATTAAAACTTTGTTACCGCTAATTTAAGTTCTATAGTACACTATTTAAAGCCTGTTTTTATTCGTTAGCGATGACCAGGAGTTCTTGTAATTACCATACAGGATACGTACCGCGGTAATCTTGAAAAGGAAGTTAAGATACAACACTGAATTCATAACTCTGATAGTGTTTATTGTAGAATTGGTAAATATATTAGACAATTTGTAGATTTACGTAATAGCAATAAACGATAGCATTAAGATTTCACGGCTATTGACCTGTTGTTGCAATTTTTTGTGTTAGTAATCAATTTGCGATTTTGCATAGCGAAGTGCTAATAAAAGATCTGAAAGAGAGACTACTCTCGTATTGACTTTGAGCGTTTTCTTTGTTTTAATCATGTCACGATTTTTAATAGAGCAATATCATCCACGTTGAAAAGTTAGAAACGTAATAATAGGTCTGTACATAAAACGTTCCACCGTCTAAAAGTACTCTTGGCCATGGTCTACAAATGAAACATCATAAATAAAATACTATTAATCCACGAAATGACTGCTCAACTGGGTTTCTCGGACATATATAAAATTGATTGCGTATACATACCATAACATGGCAACGCTATGCGCGGTCACACGCAACGTAACGGTTTAACATGAACCTTACGAGAGGTTAGGTTGTGGACATGCCAGTAACAACGTAGTTTGAGCATGGCCAGTAAAATATTTCCTTATTAGGTATCATAATAAGTATTAAAAGTAAATCTTGAACATTTTAAATGCTTTTCGGCAAAATTACAAGAATTAGCACAATGACTCTTAACACATGATGAAGTTGCAAATTACGCTGCAAAAGCGACTTCCGCAGATTTACCTTAGCGTTTCTAACCATCATGTTTATAAATTATGCTAGATATTGTTACAAATAACTAAATACATACATACATACATATCGTCACGCTTCTTTCCCACAGGGGTAGGCAGAGACTACTTTGTTCCACTTGCTACGATCCTGACATAGTACCTCTTTCGCTTCATCCACATTCATCAATCTCTTCATACATGCTCGTCGGTTTAATAACTAAATAAGAATCAAATATTAAATACGAAAAGATCGACACGTAATAGTAGCAAGTGGTTATTATACACTTAACTGCAGTTTTCAATTACGTATTAACAACAATTTCAAACGCCAAACGGTATTTATTTACGATGCATTTGGCAAGACATTCAATCGCATTTCCTAATATGGGTATAATTACAGTTTGATCCGTATAAAAGAAGTAAACTTATAACTCGTTATCACTACTTTAGCACTTAACCGGTCATCTATAAAATACAAGTTCCTAATGCTATTCAACTATCAACTGATAAGCACTTGTATTGTAGGCAGCCCTAACTGTGAAGTGATTGAATATGCAACAGTTGCATTCTGGAGCGCTTAGACACACCTCGGTTGAAGATTTTGAAAAAGATGTACCCATCATAAACCATGCAAAGATATTAATAAGTTAACAATATGTAACTACGAGTATAAGTATGTGACATGTGAGTCGACGCATTAAAAATAGATAGTGAAATCCTTCATTGATCTTGAGAAGAGCACATTAGCTAGCGAATTTGAAGAAATGCGAGATCGATGTAAAATTTATTTAACGGCTGAAGAAATCGCGCCAAATCAGCAACCGGGCAGCCTCGGGTACCTACGTCAGTAACGCATGTAGGAAAAAACACAATACTATTTACAATACCGTTTACAATTAGTTGTGATAATACATAGTATCACAGCTGTTGCCAACAATTCCTTTCAGCTTAACGCCATTAATGACGTATAATCTAAATCGGTAATCCTCGATAAAATACTTTTGTTTCCTATGCCAAATGTTTTGCAACAAAGAGTTAAAAGAATGTACCCATTGGCAGACGTTGCGGAAAGTAGTGTAAGTGAATATCAAAAAGTAATACGCTATAAAATAAATACACAGACGAAAGTATTTGAAGACAGACTGATATGACGTAGACCGCGTATACGAGTAGGTATCTAGTACATCAGCACAGGCATCTAGCACCTAGCACATCATCTAATAACATCAGACCTTCAAGAGAACTTGTTTGTACTGATTACGGCAATAAAAAATAATTTAAAATCTTACGCAACTAAAATATATGTAAGTATAAAGAAAAAGAAGGATAAAATATTATAGAGAAGTATGAAATCCGGTGCCTGAAATAAAAAATAACGTATTATTAATAAAAAACTGCAGTTTTTGTGGACTGTATTTTAAATCTTTTTAACCTTAAGAAAGAAAAGCAGTGATTTCGCTGATGCTGTCACTAGAGTATTCGCATAAAACAGCGCAACGACTAGTTGCAAGGTTAAAACTACCATGCTCGAAGCGACGGCATAATTGATGTTTTCAAGACGCCTGACTAACTGGTAAAAAACCATGCATTGAATAGATGGATTACGGCTATAATAACTAGTTGACATCAATGTTTTTGTAGACATAGAAACCATTTTTCGTAATTGCCACCAGGTAAACTAAACTGCAGACGGTAACCTAACTTTCATATTTTATTACCAAATTATCCCGAATGTCACCAGAGTATTTCGCTGTTGTGATTCAAAAGCATTAAGACCAAGCAGCTTTTAGATCTTGTTAACATAATGCTCTGTCTAACCGTAAAGGTTTAAGACGCAAATTAAGTATGTATGTATGTAAGAACACGACACGATAGACTGATCGAAAGCAGCAAAGAGACGATTCTTAGATTCTCCAATATGTGCAGATTTACAATAAAGTAGCGAGCTTCAAGATGTAAAGGAGCCTCTAAAACTCATAACTAGTACAAAGTTTGCGTAAACAATTACCAATCATAAATAAATATGAAACCGTAATCGTGACCGAGGCTAGGTTGTATTTCAAAACAGATATGTATTTCTAGATCCAGGATACGAGCACAAGTGCTAACCGCAGTGGATTGCGAGATCGTTGTAAAATATACAATAACTATAGCCATTGTGGATGTAAATGGATTGAAGACAGGAACTACGATTTATTGCACTACTAGGCTGAATCTTAACCCTAACTAAAAATATAGTCAAGTTAGATATAAATAAGCGTTTCCTTGGATGAGGATGGAATAATTTCTTTCGAAAGTAATTCCTAGCATGTTTGTAATAACGGATGCGAGTAAAAGGTTCAATAAACTAGCTTCTTTCTACGAGTACAGACCGTTTAATAAGTACCTACTAAATTGAAAAAGTATGTCTTACTAGAAAGTTAAGACTTAAAACAAGACTGCAAGCAAACGGCTATACACCACCGTGAACGGAATGACGTTGCCGATGTGTGCCTGTGCATGCATTGTTAACTAACAATACACACATCAATCTCTGTGAAGGTCTTCTGAAGTGTTTGCAAGTGGAATAAACGTGTTTAGGAGTATTGTGATGAATGACTGTTTAGACCAGTGTTTAATGCCCTAGCGAGCAAACTAATGCGAACGGTGAAGCCATTATGTGGACGATAGAGTTGAAACTCATGTAAGAGGAAATTAATCTACACATGCTATAGGTACTCCAGTTCGCTAACAAGACCTATCAAGATCAAGACCAAAATGTTCTTCAGATTTCAAATATTTGTAAAAACATAAAAAGTAATAAAATAAAATGTTCTCAAATTATACGCTCTAATGAAAAGACTGATTTGGCAGCGTTCCGAGTCAAGCGCCGGGGTTGAATTAGCTGAGGAATCCACTCCACTACATATTGGAAAACTTTGATACAGTAGACAGACTTTTATTCAGTAAAATTAAAAGCAATTAAGACAAGTATCGTATTTCGTCTGCTATGACATCTGTGGCCTATCCCACAAAACTTACAATTACAATTTTACAAGTGTCAAGTTACAAGTTTGTAATAATACAAGTGTGCGTACCACAAAATATACAAGTAACAAATTTGTAGCGGAAAATTCTTACAAATTGTAAATTGTATTGACAAGTCTACAATTTATTGTATCACAAAACTTCACATACGATACATATATGATACATAAATTTGTAGGTGACAATTGTTTTGTGCTACATTAAATTGTAGTAACAATTGTATATATATGTAGAATTGTACCTACAAGTTAACAATTCTCTAAACGTGTGTCTTAACCTCTTGCTACTTTACGAATTGCTTACTACTACTAGTAATTGCAGTACCTATATTGTATCATATTTAGTGATTCCAACCCTGTGTACCACGAAATGTTTAGTTCAAGTAACAGCGATAGTGAAGAAGAATTATAATTGTAAAACGTCCTAGGACATATAGAGATCGTATAAATTTAACCTTTACCATAACGGATTTTAATTTAATCAGAGATTCAGAGTGAAGAGTGAGTAAATTTACCAAAAATAATGTTTTTGTGTTCGTTTATGAGGCCTAAAATGGTCAGTTTAGTTCGCAAGTCCGTTGTAATGCAGTTGGTACGTAGGTAATGCTCGTAGATAGATGGCTATTATAATTATAATTACTAATATACACGACGCGGTTGGCCTAGTTGGTAGTGACCTTGCCTGCGAAGCAAGCGTTCCGGGTTCGAATCCTGGTAAGGGCATATATTTGTGTGATGAGCACGAATGTTCCTGATTCGTGGATGTTTCTATCTATATAAGTATGTATTTCCCTATATAAGTATGTATATCGTTGTCTAGTACCTACCCTTAACACAAGCTTTACTAGCGCTTACTTTGGGACTAGGTCAATTTGTGTGAATTGTTCCCAAATATTTATTTAATTTTATTTATTTAATATAATTCTTGCGTATTGTGTATAAAGCGAAACTACCTCAACATCAAAGAAGATAAATAAATTGTTACCTACATATTTGTAACTTGAAAGGATATTTACAAATCAACAATCCTACAATTATGTAGCTGTCGTGACATACTTTTATTCTTTGTGATACGCTTTCACAAAAGTGACATATTTGTATACTGCAAACTTGTAACGAATACATATTTGTAATTATTGTGGTACATATTTATGTTTACAATTTAACAATTTTGTCGAATTGTACACTTGTAAAGTTTTGTGGGATAGGCCACTGTTTGCTTTTAAAATACCTCAAAGTCTAAGAATAGCTAAGGGTAAGGGATAAGGAAATACGGAGCTAACTTTCTCCCGGTAACTAACATGAGCCCCAATATTGCCTTATAAAGAGTTTAACTCGAGCCTCGTATAATATACTTCAAACATGTATGATTATCCGAATCACAAACCGTGGCACATAAGATTCTTACGCATCTTAAGTATTTGAGACGTGTTCATATCGTTTATTATTTTCAGTTATTTTCCAAAGGGATATGGTAGAGGCCAGGTTCAAACTGTTCCCACGTCTTCACAAAGTCCATTACCATTTAGGTTTCTGACCCAGTCTGTGGAATTTGCGCCTCTCACCTGTTTGTCCGAGTACTACGACTTGTGACGTGGCTAACCTTGGAGCACTATGGAGCCACTAATTACAATGTGTTTACTTCAAGCACGTGTATCATCTTCGTTAACTTACGAGTATGTTAGCTAGTTACTATTCACTCTGGCTTCGTTAATGGGCTAACAAACAGTTTGAATCGGTTGGAGTTTATTTTTCTTAGCTTCGAAAGGATTAATTGAATAAAACAAATCGGGGGTTTCTTTTGACACGTCATAAATGGCCTAAATTTATAACGTAAAACGAAGCTCAGCCGACAAAACGCGCTTCAGTGTGCAATCATGGACTTCATTAGATTAAACATATAAATGTGATCAAGTTTTGCACTAACTAATCGACAAGTCTCAAACCTCAGACGGATCCAGCTAAGAATTTGAATATTGCGATATATTTATATCGTGATCGATACGAGCAGTGAGAGCGTATCAGATATTTTTAATATATTATTGCCGGGGACATACCATCTGCTAAAAGAATAATCGTTGTGTAAAGGTTCCACAGTGGTGTGCGATTAAGTTTCTTCGACCGTACGTTTGCATTGCTAAACTGGGTAGGAACAAACAAGAGATAGGTATTTACACTTGCTACAGGCATCCGTACAAGTGCAGACTACTATTTACGGTTGCATAAGATGACTGCTTTATGAATGCATCGGGAGCGTAATAACAGCCGTATCAATTGATGCTTCAAAAACACATGGAAATGTGCACTCATTGATGTGGTGTAAACTGTAGTAAATGTAAAATTTTGTAGTCGCTCCGCCGGCCGACGGTCGAACTACACCCCCTTTTCAAGAAATCGGACATCTATGGGTTTTTCAGATTTTTAGGCATTAAAGCTTAGAAAATAAGCTTTTATGTACATAAAATACAAAAACCATGGGTGGCTGTCTTTTTGCAAGGGGGTGTATAAATGCAATTTCAAATGGATTTCAATTAATTCTAATAACATTGACGTAAAGTAGAAGTAAAAAGTACTTTATTTTCTATTTTCCTCAAATAGCTGTTACAAAAACAAAGAAATTGATTGATATTTAATTTACTTCATGCCCGAAATCAGTTACATACAACGCAGTTTGAATTGGATGTGTCACGATTCAATGAATTCAGAACCAGTTTATTATAGAGGTAACAATCTAATACCCTAAAATGGTGAGCCAGATGATCTAACGCGATCGTAACAGACTTTATTGCTTGCATAAAGATCAAAGGATACCTAGTCTTCCTTGGAGACTATTTTCAGACCATTGTTGCCTTGAATAGTGTCCAATTGCAGAGTAACGGGTCAATTGCACACAAGAGGCTGGAAGATATCAATCAGAGAAGAAATGAAAGGCCTTAGTTCGAAAAGAAGGATGTCCAATAAGACATGATTAAGGTTTTCCAGCTTATCACTATAGCAACGCCGGAATATTCGATACTTAAACCTAGACATTGTTAACATAGTTATAAAAATCGAATGATGTTATTGATTGTTTCGCACAAGCCCGTCAAAGTCATTAAATACGTCGTCCCATGCCATGCAAGACGGTCCTTCGTGCTTTATACGAACATGAATTATCCTTAGCTTCCTATTTTCTGGAATTCGTCGATATTACTCTATTCTAAGAGTACCTATACATGAAAGGATAACAATAATACATGTAATAGTTCTTTATCAAAAATTCGATAACAATGGATGAATCAGTTATCAATGAATGCTAAGCGAAGCACTTTACCACGCGATATTTCATAATAGTGAAGAAGTTGTATTATACAATTACGGACAATACTCGCATCGAGTAATGCAATATAATTAGCTTTATAATAGAGGAGAGGAGATTACGATAAAATGGCTAATGCGACCTTGAGTAGGTACAGTACTGTGAAAGATATTCTAATGCTTTGAATTCTTTATGGTTTGAACTTTGAATATAATTGTACTTTGCAGGTTGATGTATTATACGCTGCAGGCAAATATAATAAAGTAGACGATGCTACAAATGTTACATAATTGAACAAGTTTAAAGCAATCATTACAACCGGACGTATTAACCACCGATGAACGTGTAAAGCGTTTCATTAGACACAAATTAGTTTTAGAAACACTTTCATTTTTAGTTGATCGAGGCTGCGCACCCACATGTTTGTAATAAAAAATCACGTAAAGAATACCTACTCATTACGTGTATAATACTATTTTAATTTTATAACAGGCTATGAAAACTATTATATTTTAAAAGTCTGCGAAAGAATTATTCATTTTTCGCACGAGACTGAAACTATGGACCAGAACAACAATTAAGTGAAAATAACTTAACCAACAATAGAACATAATAAAGTTCATTTAACAAATACGAAAAAAACAGTTGAAGAAAATTAGCGTATATTTGTGTAAGAATACGCGTGGAGATAAAATCAAGTGCGACGAGCAAAAATAGAAAGCAATGGACGGAGAAATGTGTGTCGATGGCGACGTGAGCGCAGGTGGACCGGTGGTAGAGACGGACGCACAAACACCACAAGCCAGAAAGGGATAGACTCTAGTCTAACAAGTTCTAAGCATACAGAACGTATTTCGAAGAAAATAGAGAAATGTGATGCTGATTAAGAAGTGAAGGCTCGCTGTTACATAGAAATGCTATTGGATAATTGACAATAGCTTAAAGCTAACAGGGCTTTGAAATAAAAGAATTACATCGATAAAACAGTTCAACAATTTTAGTTATATTCAGTGTTTAATTAACAGATAAAAAAACTCCATGCACTATCTTAAATAATCGTTTATGATTTTCACATCTGAGTTTTCTTGTAGATTGTTTACTTTCTGCCTGTTAAGTTTTCAATTCTTAAAGCATCAAACATTTAACGTTTACCACGCCAGTTCAACCAACAATTAAAATTTTTAACTCTGAATTAGCTGAGTGATTACAAAATTTATTACAACCAATGTTAATGTAAATGTTACCACAGCTGTTGTCTACAATGACAGTCCGGATTACCTGGCAGACTCACCGAAGGCGGAATTCAGATTGCGACATTTACATTGAATTGTTTCCTTGGGCCTACAGCTAGACATTGTTGTGTGAAAATTTATTTAATTAATATATTTATATTTAAGAGCAAAATGTAGCATTGCATCAACTAGTTCAACTTATCCTTTTGATACTCTCTCCACGTACAATTTCATTTAAAATAGGCTCAACTGTGATTATTTGACGTTCAGAATCAGCGTCTTTCATAAATCTTCAAAAATGTTGGTCATCTTCTAAGACCGTCTATAATTCATCCAGAAAAACTATCAGTATTTTTTTAACTACACAAAAGCCCTTTGGCTTTATCCGTAGCGTTTGGTTTCTGCAAGAGTTAGGAATGCGGTGAATGTACAAAGCACCGGGCATCCCGACGTTGCCTCGCTGAGCTACTAAATGTCACGGAGGCAACGCAGTGTGACGAAACTCGTGACTTTAAAGGAACTTTATAACGAAAATCACTTTGAACTCCTTAATTTTATTAAAGAAAAAGAAGATCATTAGATTATAAAAGATGCACAAGCAATCGCGAATAATAATAATACAGATAGTGTTAAACATGATGTTGTTACTGATAATGAATCGTATGCATACACGGACAAGTCGGACGATTACACCGATAACCTGTCTGTAGTGTCAATAACTTGTCCGATAAAAAACAGATTAAATAAACTACTGCATCAGAATGTTTGTATCGTATCGTAAGTGGGAACAGTTGTCTGAAGGTAATAATAATGATGTCTAAGAGATAAACAAAGTGTGCAAACGGGTAATCCGCTTTAACTTTCACCTTTTATAACTTTTTCGTTTCGTATTACTATAGATTAAAATTTACCAATATCAAGGTCTCGTTTCTAACACTACGCATTTATTAATAACGATGAGCCTCAGCCCAAAATAAATGCACAATCGGATACTTCTCGCGATTGACCTCATTTCTTTTTCGGAACGTGAATATCATCAAGACAGCATCTGTCTCTCTTAATTAATATCTTCAAATGTAACATTCCATTTTGTCACACCTCGGGATCCATATGTATTTTTTTGACTAATTGCTATCGGAGACAGAAAAAGATTACGCTCTTGACATTATTATGGATTTCTTTGTTAATGAGTTTTGGGACAGTGCATGTTTTGATTGAGCATTATGTATGCCTGGAAAACACACGCCCGTAACTTGCACATTTTGCGAAAGTACTTGGCACGCTTGTATACGACATGTGCAAGCTACAGGCGTATGTATAATAGGCATTAGAAGTAGCTGAATACAGTAGACTCTTGTCTTAGGAGAAAAAGTTAGTGAAACCAAAAAAAATCGAGGAGGAAACAGACAAAAATATGCTCCGTTGCCACCAAATAGCAATAAATCATCTCAACAACCATGCTCTCGCTCTATTAAAATCCTATAATTTATTGCGGTGAGCAGATCACTAGCTTCAATTAGATTAACTTTTGCTTCAACCGTGAACCATAAATAACAGAATATGACCGATGGCTGCGAGAAAGAAAGATAATGGTTACAATGGCCCAAATGTCTGAGCGCCGTGGCGACCTTGTTTTCGATTTCGTTCAACCATCAAATCGTTCATTCAAGTGACATAATAAGCTGTTAAAATAATGATAATAGTACATCAGCAAGTTGTACGTTTAGGAATAACGAGTTTACAAGAGCGATCAAAAATTAAAATGTACTTTTCTGTCTTTTGTTCGGATATGGGCATTCTAAATTCAATGCAAATAATCCATAGAAGCTATGGAACATTTACAATTAATGACAGCCAAAATTATTAGTACCTATTAGTAGTATTTAATGAGATCAATAGTAATTTTGGTTCGAAATTAAATTAAATTAATGCTATTAAATATTATGAAGTGACCTTACTTTATCTGTGCCTCACTCAAGGTTATCAAGATAAAGAAATAAAAGGAACCTTTATATAGATCTGAGATTCTCGATGATTATCAACTTACCAAAAGATCACGCCTCAATCACCCACCATTTGTCAAATCTAGTGTCAAAAGCTACTAAGATTCATAGCAATTTATTTTTGCACATTATGTAAGATGTTTTGTATATTTGAACAACATGACAAAAGCAGCTACAGGTTCAAAAATAAATGAAAAGTAGGTGGGATGCGTCGTTAAATCTATGTAAAAGGCTAACAATGCATTTATGACGTCGTTTCACATTTTAATGAATGATGGGTGGTCCATGAGTTATTTCTGGACACGAGACCATCACAGTTATGCATTTGAAGATTGCCTGTATTGGCTAGTTACTTAATTGCGATCAACAAACGAATTGAACGTAAAGATTACGTGGATAAATTATTAAATAAAATATTGAAGGAGCAAACCAAATTGCAGAAAAAAAAATATTTCGGTTTGAAGTAGGTATACGTATAAAATTAGAAACTAAAAATATTTATTGAGAACAAATCCATACCAGTACTGAGGGCTGAGGCAGGTAAGATTCTTCGAAAGAAAGGAAGTAGAATATCGACCAGTATTAGAATCAAATGAAGCATGAAGAATGGAGAAAACAGACGAATAAAAGAATTTTCGCTTGCTATTTATTAGAATTGGAAAATTATTAAATGAAAATTAACACATCTGAATAAGCTGCTGAAACTGCACTTTGCATATTACTAAGACGAAATTGGTTAGCCTTAGCTTAGTATTAAATTTGTTGGCATTACACTCTCGAAGGATTTGTTAAAGAAGCTTTATGTTAAACAGAATACTAATGTGACAATACTTTGACCACGCGCGTTATGTTATATGCCATGCGATTTAGAGAGAAAAATAAAAACAAAGTGAAGCGCTTTGCGAGTTTAGATTTTTCTCTTGTGCAGTTGTATAAAAAGCCAGACATAAAAACTCATGTTTTCTCCGTAAAGATAGAAATAGTTTCATAGAAGGTATGTCCAGAACAGAACTTGTTTGGAGGCCTCGACTTTGGATATGGGCAGTAGTGGTGGGCACATACCTAGACTGGTTCTCGGTACAGTCGATGGAAGAAGATCTAAAGGACAGTTATGAATACACATCTATGCGGAGCTACTAAGTAGGTACTCAGGTGATACGAACGTAGAAGAATTCTGAATAAGATTTATAATAATCAGCATAGTAAGATATGGAGATGAAGACTGGAATAAATCTGTTTATGATTTTGCATTACCTACTTTTACCTAGAACTAGAAAACTTGACCTACTATTAAATAATTCACGGCCATAATTTTAATTATCTGTTATCTTTAATGTAATTAATTAAGTGCCCTGGTTCGTTCAATGGTATAGTTTTTTGTTATCACCGTCCGTGTCAAGTGTCGTTAACTGTACTCGCAAGTCCCAATAGAATATCAATAAACTTGTTTATCTAAAGAGAGAGCGCCCTTTAATGGGCTTCCAAGGTCGTAAATAAGAATCTCGTTAGCAGGTAAAATTTGTTGAACATGGAAAAGTTTTTAAGCTCTAACTTGGTAATAAGAATTTAACGTTTATGGTAACAATTAATTAACTGAGCGACAAATCGCCGCAAAATTTCACTAATTTGTACTTTAATTAGTTCTGACTGCGTTTGTTTTTAATTAATGTCAATTAGCACATTTTCCCCGTTAAACGAAACATGAAACTAAATCCATTAGACTAGTTGTTAAAAACGATCAATTGAATAGACTGGATGGTAATTTCACTATTTAATAAGTATCCAAACGCAGGGTATACCTACGCTATTAAGCCCTTAAGCCAATTAAATTAATAGAGCACTAAGCGAATAGGTCACAACAGACGGTTTAAATAGAACACAATTTAATAAACAGGTCACAGACTCACGGAATATAATCATCAATATAAATCAACACAGCACAAAGAAACTGACTAAATGTCGCACATGTATCGATGCCAAAACTATAAGCAAACGACACGTAATGAGTAATGAATCTGCATCGAAAAATAATTAGAGCCGAAATAGTACTCAACAATAATGGTAGCATGCTGCTTATTCCAGTAGATGACGAAATGAGCAGTTTACATTACAAAATGCAATTATAACAGTTTCGTTCGAACGATGAATGATGGGCTACCGACAGGTTTTCTCAGAACTAGCATTCGTTTTTTTTATTACACTAGATAGACAGGAGTGCCAATGCCAATGACGAATATTAAGCATGCTTTGTTATTTGTGAGCCATGCTCTATCTATTCTTGCAAACCACATTTACTAGAGCTAAAAGAACCTTTTTATATCACGCCACCGATCAATTCTGCTTCGTTCATATGTCATTCAGATTATTCGGACCACCCCCGGCCTATTCAAAACCGAGAAATTAGCGACGAAGACCAAGTTGTAAGAAAGATATGCCGGCGCCAATATTGAATGACACATGCCAGAAAGACTCGCGAGCTTCGGAGAGAGCGGCCAGACGGGAATAGTCGCCCAGCCTGGCCTGGCTCGCGTCCATATCGGACTACAATCCAAAAAACCCTAAGTCAACACGTACCCGAGCGATTCCCAATCTTACACCCACGTATTTAAGCCCGTTTCGCTTCGCCAACCACGCCGGAGATAGGTAAATAGGTAGGCCATGTGACGAATATAAGTCGCGTTGCGTCTACGCCGGTCCTTACGTAAGTTTTAGACGAACTAGATACGTCACTTACGTACTTCCGGATGACAGATGAATCCTGCTCGACCTGATTGTTTAAATCAAAGGATAATAGTGCAAGGTTACAAGCAAGGATCTTCAACGTAGAATCTATTGGTTGATACGCTTTAAAGACTTCGCAATTTCTTGCAAGTGTTCGTATTTCAGAACTGCCAAGTAAAGATTTATTTTACCCAATAAAAATGTTATAGGATACGGAAATGTACGATAAACATCAACAGTCTGCCGGCGGGGTTTATTTTCACGAATAACATGCCAGCATGAAGCAGACCGGACCGGTCCAGTGACACATTTTCTTCGCCGGCATATTTTCCGGTGCGCGACGAACGTAATAATAGACAAGAGCAGTAATTCTTTCTGTTCCTGTGACCTTGCTGTTGTTGGATCATTTCAACGCCCACACCTAACTTTGCATGACTCTTAATCTCAATAAGTGAGATTTTTTGCTGCATATCTTGTTTGAACACATTTTTAGGTCAAACATGATAAGTTGGTAACAGTCGTTGAGAAACTTGGCCATTAGAACCTGTCACTTGCATATATTCTTTCTTAGATATAACATATTTGAAAATGTTGTAACATTTATTTAGCACGGTTCGGCTAACGATGGCTGATTTGTCCTTTTACGTGCGTCCGTCGTCGTGATCGCTGTATTAGGAAGTCACATGCGTGCCTACTTTATTTCGCAATTCATGTGAGATTATTCAAGATTCTTGTTGGAATACAAACATTCAAAATAAAAATATTTCTTTAAACGACAAAAGCAATTTATTTTTTCATTAGAACAGCTGCAGTTAGCTTTACGTAAATAGACTCGTGCAGTTTCGCACCAGCCTTCTATCCCTACAAGACAATTATTTATTATACCTAGCGGAGTTGCTGTCTACTGATTAGATAAACCGTGGTAAAGATACACAGCACACGGCAGTCGCAAACCATTAACATTCTTAAAGCAAAACAAAAACTTTTGAAAAACACTCGCCTCCCAAGTCACGTAGCCGCTATAACACTAACATAAAGAAAGCTTGATCCTGGACAAGTATTAGCAATAATGACCATAATAGAAACGGCAGGAGGCTGCCATTTTTAGTAGGAGGACGAGGGATTTTGCGCGTGGGCTGGGCCGTTCACCTACGTTGACTAATATGAGGTTGGACCCTTTCCAAAAACAGTAACCTGTTGCGGCTGTGCGCTGTGCCGCGCGGAATCAAGCTTTTATACAAAAAATCAAATCAATACCGATGACGTCTTCTGGAAATGATCATTTTATTATTATACACTGTTCGAAACCATCGGTTTATTCAAGATACCTATCGATCGATTGTTTTCATGAAAATAGAAACTCATTAAGACTACCAATTGGCTACCAAACCAACAGATGGAAAAAATCAAGAATGTTCGACACGCAGCAAACTGTCGCAATTGCCATAACCGATATCGGTTACAAAAAGAGGAACAATGCAGAACATTAT
This sequence comes from Pandemis heparana, assembly GCA_963854515.1. Taxonomy (NCBI): domain Eukaryota; kingdom Metazoa; phylum Arthropoda; class Insecta; order Lepidoptera; family Tortricidae; genus Pandemis; species Pandemis heparana. Next base: position 12,001,513 of record OY978011.1, on the reverse strand, counting down.
CAGGCGAACGTAACAAACAATGAAAACACTGGACCAGAACAGACAAACGATATGGTAGATATGTTATCGATGCCAAATAAAGCCAGTGTTGTTTGAAGGTAAAGAATTTTACATTCATATACCACATACACAGATGATACAGTTACAATTTATAGTAAGCCAAACGTATGTAAAATTAAGTGCAATCCTTACCCTACTCAGTGAACGGAATTAGATATTTTGATGACAGCATTTTGCGACCGTTTATAATAGAATCGGAAGCATATTCTAGAGCTAAAAGACATGAGAGCTTGACGTTTATATGTTACTTCGAACTTTGGCAACAAACACTCATAATTTAACTAAGTCATCATTACGAATATTTTATTGAATCAGGCGTTACTTTGCGGAGGTCCATTTCAATGAACACAAAATATTTACCTTGCTACTCCGCTACTTAAGTAGTTTTAAGTAGCGGAGTAGCAAGGTAAATATTTTGTGTTCATCATTACGACTTTATTAATATTTCAAGATCAAAATTCGTAAAATGGCCTTTTTGTAGGCTAAGTTTGTAGTAAGTATTCCTTAACGTGTAGTGTAGTACATATACCTACCTAGAATATTTGCATAACCACGACTATCATAGAAAACAACCTTGTGAAACAACGCTACGTCATTGAGGTGTCATATATTCGTCTTATCAGATAATATAAAAATAAAATATGTCGGTGTACATCACGTTACGAAAGAGTAACAAATTGTAATGATAAATAGAAAAATGTGCTTTGAGTGAGTCAGAATCATACCAACGGAAGAAGCTAAAGATTTTGTAAATCCGGCAGATGATGGACATACCTGAAAGAAATAAACAAAATCAGTATGTAATTGAAAAAGAGTTGAAGCTCTAACATTTATAGAAATACAGTCAAAACAAACATTTTGTAGCCGGTCAAGGACCTCAAGGAGCGTATCATTTAGTTTTAGTATATTCAATGAATTTAATTTCACACGAATTTTACAAGGAATAAACAGTCGATGAAGCCTAGGCAGTGCTTTTGTAAAAGCGTTTGATGTGTGTACTATTTTAGATAATCAAAGCGATTTATATCTATAGTATGTAATGACATCTATCAGTTACTTAGATTTGGACAAAATAACTGCAATGATATACGCCGGTTGAAAAGTCCGGTGTCCATATACCTAAAAAAATAAATAGGTTTAATCCAAATGAGGAAATGCTTAATTTACTTATTATCTTGCTATGGTGTTATGCAAATAAGGGAATTAAGTGAACCCACATACACGGAAAGTCCATGTAAATGAATATCAAGTAAACAACGATTAGTCATGTTCATGTTTGAATCACATTTGGCGATCCAATCAACCACGTGGTAAGAAAATAATACTAATTTGGGTTTGATTCCACTCTACAATGATAAATTACTATTTACGAATTGGCACGGGCGTCGCCGGCGGATGATCAAGGGGTGGGGGGGCGCTAGTAGAAGTATAGGTATTGCGTCTATCGGTAGATCAAATCGTAAGGCGGCACTTGCTACATTTTTCGAATCTGAAGGACCCTGCTTTCTGTAGGGGCTGCAACCCCCCTACCCCGTCTTGCCGATATCCTTGCGAATCAGTTACATTTCTAGTGCATCAATATAAAAGTTCTTTTGAGGAGTTTTGATTTTCTAACCGTTGCTCTACCAACCACCAATCAAATACCAAGCTTCTACAGTTCTGATAACGTACAGGACAGTAAGTGAAAACTAGCAAGTACTTAGCCTAGTGGACAACATAATTATGCAGTGCAAAACTTTAGAAGCCCTGCAATTGTAATGGTACTCGCCATCGTTTGCTCGCTCATGCTCTATGAGTGAACTGGGTAGTAAGGGCGGGATAGTTATTTTGATTAGACTACGTTGCAAATGAACTTAAAAGTAAAAAATCTAACAATGAACAGATTCCACAATTTACTCATGGAAGCGGGTTATCACGTGGCTAAGAGAAAGTACAAGTAAGAAGAAAGTGCGTGGACGCGAAACACCGCGGGCTGGTATTTAGCCCGTGGTTGGCGAAATGTGGGTGTGTGTTGGACAACTTAACTACAGTCACCTGTAACCCAGGGCTTGACCTGACACGCTACATGCTTTCCCGGACAAGATCAACTCAGGTTTCCTTAAAGGTTCATTATATGTAAGCAGTAGTCTTTGAAAAATGTTGAATGATCATTTTGGACAAATTCTACTGGCAAGTGCCTTGATTTTGACGACATACGAGCTCGTACACATTATCTTATCATATAGTATTTATTCGCAAACTGTCTTCAACTTGGTCTACAGTGATTCGAATTATTGGAGCGCGAAATTCGTTTTTTTTTTACGCCGATATGTAATTGATTGTACGCATTTCATTCTTGGAATAGATTGGCTTCCTTAATGAAGCTTGGCTCGATTACGTCAAAGCCAAAAGAAGCGTAACAATGCAATGAACTATAGTTATAGGTCTAAAAACGACCTTCTCATTCACAAACGCCCTATAGGCTTCTGCTAACTTAGCAATCGTTTGTCCTTATCTGTGAAAGGTAAATGTCAAGTCAAAGTAACAGATAAGGACAAACGATTACCAAGTTAGCAGAACGCTACAGATAGAGCGTTATGAGCAAGGGGTTCTTTAAATTTAGGTAGATACGAGAGTACGAGTAGACGCACGTGGACAGGTTTTCTTTAGTTCTTTACCACAAGCTAAAAAGCAACGCACATAATTTGCAGTTTCTAAAAAAAGTTGAACCCAAAGCATGTCGTACTTAAATTAACCGGTTACATGTACTCAGAAAGCCGAGAAGCGTGATCGAAAGGTTTCGATTTAAAATTCTGTAATAGAATGGCACGCAGTTATTTTTTGCCACTGAATGTTGCAATGTGAAAAGTATTAGGTACGTCATTATAAAACAACTTTAGAACAACAAATTGTTTCAAGGATGCTGTTGCTGACAATGATGATTGACTGTTTGCTACTACTTGTAACATTGTCAATATCAAACTGAGATAACCATAACCTTGCCGATTTTCTCAGATAAGATAAATCAAGATGAAGTGTTTAAAATTTAGAAAAATCGTTGTAATTTTACATCATTCTTTCCACTGCCATTCCACTTTCGTCGTTAAATCTTGAACATTATAATAAACGACACAACTATCTTACTTTATAGCCTTACAGCCGTATTGATGAGGCCAATCGTTTTCCCCGACATAAATCTTTAGTGTATCAAGCAATCTTGAGGAATGAAAGTGTTCGGTGGGCGACGCGTGGGCCAGTCGGGAACAAAGCAGCTAGCGCCGGTCGCGATGTGGGTGCATTAGGCAAGGACGACACCCACACGACAGGTAAGCGTCGATATCGGCGAAACTAGTGCCGTGACGTCACCGGTCGAAGACCTTAGGAATGTAACTTGCCCAGTGCAGCATTCACACGAATGTTACGTACGACCTCGTAAGTTCTTTCCTAACTGGTTCATTGCACTCGGGCGTTCGGATGAAGATACTTACAGTAGAAACTGTAAACGAGGCTAAACGAGCTAATTATAGTTTGGCAACAAGTTGCTAATGTCTAAACAAGCGTAAGATTTTGTAATACGGAATCATTGTTTGGCCTTGATTTATCGTCGGCGATCAAAGATAATGCTGTCGCGAAGATCCGTGACTAACCCAACCGAGTGGGTCACATCACCAGACAAAAGGACGAAGACAGATTAGAAATTAGAACTGCAAACTAAACAGTGGCAGAATTAACATAAGAGAAGTATTTGTTTAGACCATTGACAGTCGCGTCTCGTCCATCGGGGACGTAGAAAGTCCACTGACAAAGCGAGAAATGACCATAGAAGTGTAGGCGAGAATTTGCTTCCACAAAACAATGTAACAGTGTAAGAAGATACGTTTGGAAACGCCACTTTCAACACTGTCAAACATGTTAACGTTTTTGTGGTCACAAAAGAAAGTGCAACTGAATCTTTTACGACAGAATTTGTTGTAGCTGAACAAAGATTGATTACTACGACTTCGACATAGTGGTGTGCTGAGAAAACTGTCGCTAAGTTATATTATGCAACGCGAACAGAGAGGTAGTAGAATAGTAAAAAGGCTTTGGGTGTAGCCTATTCATAAGCGTTCCCATGACGAGCGCCAGTTGTGCTAACTGTCAGTATCATTGTCGTATCGACCTTTAGTGCCTTTGAACTCTGGCATTGTCGTTAAAAGGGCAATGTTTGTCGACATTTTGCCTGGTTTGTCTGAATAGGTGTTATTATAACTTTTTGATTAATGTGTCTCAATGCGTAAAGTTAAAAAGCAATATTTTAACAGGCACCACTTTTAGGTGGGTTCAACAAGATAACTGCGATTGATGGATTCAGCCCTAAGTGAGCTTTTAAAGTTCTCTCTCTGATAGGTACGCAAATTATAAATCGATTTCATATCAGTCTTCAAAACATTGTTATGAAGATTAAAATATACAGTTCTTTGAACGCAACTACTTCCTCATTGCTGGTGCGTTGAAATCTGAGTTATTTAAGTGGATTTATTTTTTTCCAGAATTTTGGCATTTATCACTTAATAATAAACATAAAAAATATTTCTACAAGGTTGCAATGCCTTAGCTAGTCATGATCATGATCATTAGCTTAAGAGCACCAATCACAACTGGGACTGCTGTTTATAGTAAAGCCATGGGGACTAGTGAGTTCTATTTCAGTGAAACGGCATGCCAGACTTGTGTTATGTATGATGTAAACTAAACAACCGGCCGGCATGGGAAATCATTTTGTGTAAACTTTCAATATGAATATTAGAGTTAACAGTTTATTTATTTACGCCGGTTCTGAATGTATCTAGGTTAGCTGAGACGCAATCGGTGATTCCTTCACTCACTACCTTTTTCTGGAATTTTGATGAAATTTGATAAGGAAATTATTTGCATACTAAGTATTGCCTTCTTTACAAAGTTTTCTCATTGCAGGCTTCTGTTTCTGAAATATGCGTACTTAGGCCACAAGTGTAAGCAACAGACAAAATTAACATAGGGGATTCTTCCCGGTCTGGAGAACAATAACTGTTTTGATTTGATCTGTTGAGAGCGGAGTAGAGACACCAAGTCTGTTCAGAAAATAGATGACAGAAAAATTAAAAACGCGTACCAAAAACTATTTTGTGCAAGAATATCCATTTCTATTTTTACTGTCTTGCGGTCTTTTTATTTCCGTCTAGTTTATACAGGATGTTTGATAACGATAGCTAGTACCAATTTTTTCTATTGTTTTTTTAAGAAGTCATTTTTTTTGGCTGAATTGGTCTTCGAGTCTGCGGTCAGTTTTTATACTGCACAGAGATTCGGTATAACGGTAATTGTACCGTACACGAAGCGATTGCCAATTGCAAATCTCTTGTGGTAGCGAAACAAGATGGTAACGTTTAATATGACCAAAATAATATAATTAGAAGAATAATTAAGTTTGATTATGGACCGACGTCAACGACAACCGAGCAAAACTCAAAAGGCGTAAGTCTCAATTGCCAAAGATGTCAGTATAGTACAAATACCTACCTGAAGAATGATATTTTAGTGTTCTTACATAATAAGTTGCTTTTCAAATTGGCTTATTCAATGAAAAGTTAGTGCACGCGTTGTCAAATTCCAGTGATGTTGGGTTAAAAAATAGTACAATGTTTTCCCATCTTTATTGAATCAGTTACATAATCAGTCGTACTTAATACTCGTAATTTTGGAATGGCCATTAAGCAATCAATTAAGCAATAATGCAGTAAACGAAAAAATAATTAGCAAAAAACAGAATACTTTATTAGTTTAGTAAACAAGTCGAATGAAGGTAAATAGTCTGTTACGCGTGCGTACGGGAATTAGGTCAGAAAACATGTTAGCGTTCACCTTATGTAATAAAACTATATGAGAAGGACGTTTGTTTATCCGTAGGATAATGACACTTGAGAGTTCAGGAAAGCAAATAACAATGTCAGCAAACATTCCAGACGACAATAGTATGTTTTGCTGCAAGGACAATTGCGATTAATGAAAGAAAAAGCGAGCAAGGGGAAAAACGGCCACCAATTACGCAAATGACTTCGTTTTGAAGCTAAAAAGTGGTTAAACTATATGAATACTTATAAAATATATTTTATTTTAAGAAAACGTCACTAATACTGGTTGCTTTACATGTATTTAATATGTACAAGTAATTTTGTATAGAGACTGGACCATTTTATGCCGCTGAGTACCTATACTAAATATCTCCATCCTTTGAGTCTGGTTTTCAAAATCGCAACCTCGTCTCGTCACAGCTTTAAAACAAGTGACAGACAACCCCTGCAATATTATGTGTCACACGCATTTGCATATTAGCAATCGTTTAGAATAATAACTCATTGCGTATTGTCATTGTTCAACGACGCCCATTAGGCCAAGGTGGTTGGGATGCCGGTATGAGAAACCTTACAGAGGTCGGTTGAATTAGAACTGAACGATTCCATGAGTTTTTACTGCTGTACCTATACGATTTCGATAGGTGCTTGAAGGTTATAGGGCAGTGTTGTACCTGTAGACTACAGATAGAGCTCACTAGAGTAGGCGATAGATACTTCTTTTGGACAAGCTTTTGGGCAGAAAGTAGGGTGGCTATTTGCTACCTGTTGTATATCATCTCAGGATTTGTCTTACGAGTTTCATGACTTTTAGGCTCCTTTTCCGGATTATTCGAGGTAGTTCATTTGGCTTGTTCCTTGAAGGGACTACTGGGATTGTTTTCATACTGGAGTACAAAAAAAAATAACAATTTTTCGTTCAAAGAGAACTACCGCGAATAATCCTCGTTTTTATTCTTCTCTCACTGCTTATTTTTTAGAATTAAAACAGAAAATACATTGCGATTTTAGTGCAATTCAGATTTTATTATGATCTGAATCTTAAAAGAAACAAGATGAAGATTCAAAGCATAAAACAATCTGAATTGGACATATCTATTGGAGTTTAATATTTATCAACTCAATTTGACTATAGAAAATTCATCGACATGCTGTTTGTTTACCTACATAACCACAGGACTTCGTGATGGCCATAGGTACAATATCGGCTTTAGATTAGAGCTTTCTAATTTTCCACCTGGTCTTTAGTTTTTCGACTGGTATTTACTCTGACGCAGTTTACAACAACAGCGATAAGAAGTAGTAAAACAATTCGACAGGAAAACAGGCCAATGGAAAAACAAGTGATCTCACTGGCCATCTTTCGTTCAAGTTGAGCACATTAAACTGAATTAACTGAAAAGACTTAACCCCCTTATTCATAAACGCTTCGTAGGCTTCTGCTAACTTAGCAATCGTTTGTCCTTATCTGTCACTTTGACATTTACCTTTCACAGATAAGGACAAACGATTGCTAAGTTAGGAGAAGCCTATAGAGCGTTTACGAATAAGGGGATAAATGGCTGTAGTTCACACGCGAATTGCAGATTATAGGAGTCGTTTGGCAGGACAGGACGCACTGCGATTCAGTTTAGGTTCGCTCGCTGTCAGATCCATACTAAAAGTGACGGCTAAAACTTGAACTGAGTCGGAATTAGGACGTCATGGTAAGGCCCCAGTACAGGTAAGAAATTATCCTTCACCGAAAAGCCAGGTTTAAAAATCATCACAATATTAAGGATTATTCCTTCGATGTCCCTTTTGACTGAGACGCGGTTTCTACCAACATGCGAGGCCACGTACTATTTTTCAGTAGGTACCTAAGTAACAGAAACGTTTGAACGACATTAAATGCTACATATTTCGAACAGATTGCAAGCATGCGGTTTCGTTCAGCCATTAATGGTTCGTTAATTAATTTGAATAGCTACAAATTGAGACATTAATCGATATCGCGATCGTAACTTTTTGGATAGTTACGGAATAGATATTTATCGACCGCAGACTTCGGTCCAATAAGATGGGCATCCGTGAAGATGGAAGGATTGGGAGACTGAGGCGATGCCATTCGTCAATAGATAAAGAATCCTACTAAAATTATAAATGCGAAAGTTTGTGACGATGTGAGTGAATGAGTGTGTATGTTTGTTCCTTCTTCATGCTAAAATGACTAGACGATTTTGGATAAAATTTGGAACGAAGATAGTTGGTACCCTAGATTAAAACATAGGCTACTTTTTATCCCGAAAAATTGAATAGTTCCCACGGGATAGCGATAACATCTCAAAGGTCGTAGCTGCCTAGAGTCGCAACGTAAATAATTATTGCAGAAATATACCATCAAAGTCTAGTTCTACGCGGACGAAGTCGTGGGAAGAACTAACGCACTGGGGGGCTACTCCGAAATTCGATTTTCGAAGTTCGTATCACGCCGTCCCTCTCGCTCTCAAATTAATCACTATTAGTGAGAACGGAACGGCACGAAACGAACTTCGAAAATCAAATTTCAGAGTATAAGGCCTGCGCGTTTCAATGTAGATCCTTACATCGATGATTTTTTAAATTTTGTGAAGGTGACGGCCCAAACGGCGACCTTAACCAATCTATGGGTTAACCCAAGTGCTGTCACTGGTTTCTCCTAATCCCCTCATGCTTGCGATTGCATGTCACCCTGTCCCATGGCATCTATTCGTGTTTATTTATTCTGGGTTAGGCTGAAGGTCAGTGGAGGCAGTGGATACTTAGTATGTTACGTTTTATCGTGAACGTAAAGCCAGGAAAGTGGAATAAATTCGTGCTACAAACCTACGGCTCAAATCAGAATATCAACTAGTTTTGAAGTTTAATTTCCTTAGGCCACGTGGTCCTTCTTATTATAGAATATTGACTACGCGTTACATTTAGAATTGTCACTTGTTACCGACAATTGTCGATTGGTGAAATGGCCGGCCTGAACGCTAGAAGAAAATATAAATCTTCTATATCTTCTGGAACTTTTTCACAGTTAAATATCACATCTACGTTGCAATATCTGCAACGCAGCAAATCAGGGGCCTTACCATGACGTCCTAATTCCGACTCAGTTCAAGTTTTAGCTGTCACTTTTAGTATGAATCTGACAGCGAGCGAACCTAAACTGAATCGCCTTAAGACGACATGGTAAGGCACCAGGCGACTTTAATCATAATTAATCTGTGGTGGTTCACAACTCAACTGGAACATCTAACATACTCGAAGCAAATAATCTATAGCTATTTAGCTAGACAACACACGGGCGGTTTGCCAACCTAGGTCATTAGCCCAAAGGAATTTCTAACCCTTACTATGGCGTGCCGTGAGGGGTCGCCGGGGTAGGCAGCGCTTACCTACTGATTGTGTAGCGTCACTTTGCTGCTTCCTACCACTGCCTACCCTGATGAGCCCGCACTGCACGCCACTGCACTGCAAGGGCCTTATGTTTGTAGACTGTTCACTACATAGTACGTATAAAACAAAGTAGCTTTCCGCTGCCTGTCTGTCTGACCCTATGTATGCTTATATCTTTAAAAATATGCAATGGATTTTGATGCGGTTTTTTTAATAAATAGGCATTCAAGAGGAAGGTTTTATACCTATGTATAATTCTACGAAGATGATGTTGCGGGCAGAAGCTATACCTCATTTAATTTAGGATGAGAAACCACAAAAACATTATATTGCGGCTCGTGAACTGTAATCTCTTTACGATTTGTACTAGAGTAACAATTGACGCCACGCAAATAAAGTGGCATTAAAACAATTTTATTTTGCGGCTGCCAAACTATTGCACTGTACTGTTTGCTAGGTAAGAAATAATTGACCAGCCACAATATAATGTTATTGTGGTTTCTCATTCTAAATTAAATAAAGTATAGTTATTGTACAAAATAAACATAAAACAAATACAATTGACAAACACTGAGATACATGCACTAAGGCGGACTTATCCCTTCAAGAGATCTCTTCCAGACAACCTTTGTGTGGATTTGATGAGTATTATATTAGGAATGGACAAGTGAGTTTAAACATTAGAAATACTGAGAGCCACAATACATAACTTTACCAAATATAATACATGAACATGTCATATGCATGTCATGCACATATGTCCTGTCATTTTCATGTAAGCAGAGTAAGATAATTATGTAAAGTTTTAAGAGTTTTTAATTTCTTTTTAAGAGTGCTTCATTCTAATCAGTTCTTTTCTATACAGGTATGTAAAAATAGAACTTAAATTTGCACAATACTATAAAATGTTAAATTAAAAAGCTGTGGTAACCTAGTGGTTAGCCTGTGAAGCTCAGGGTTGTGGATTCAAATCCGGGTTGGCCCTCTACGTTTAGGTACATCAGAAATTTACCATTAGCTTTTAAGTTTCCTATCCTATTTGCTATTTCTTATCCTTATCCTATTTCCTATTTCCGTGCTTGCATAAGAACTAAAGGGCAAGTCCTCTAATTCTGAGAGGAGGCCTTTGGCTAGCCATGGACACATAGTATAAGGTTTGAATTGAAGACAATGGGTGTGTGTGTTTTTATGTGGAGTAGAATAAGATTAATTTTAACACTACATATTGATTTAACTTAAAACAGAATGTTGTCAAAATACCCATTTGAACCAAATACATATTTTTTTTATTTGATTTTTTTATTTTGAACTAATTTATTATTGTATGGACCTGGTCTAAAAATAAAATTAATTCATTTAATTTTTTTCATTTCATATTGAGTTACTATTAAATAAATTGCATTTAATCAAAGTTTAAATAAAAATAAACAAATAAGTACATTACGCACAGGTATGTTGTCTATTTTCAAATAAGTGTTACAGAGAGTTTCTGGACCTAAAGCAGTGACCTACTTTCAAGACCAGAAATAACTGAATGCACATAATTCAAATGATGCACAAATTTTAATGTGGAGATTGTAAAAGATAGAAAATTTATAAGCCATAAAAAATAAGCTCTAGCTCATGAACTAAATAAAAATAGAGGAGTCGAAATAACTATGATATTTCTAAGAAACTAGCACAGACACCGCTTGTCTCCGTTCACTGTTGCTGTGTTATTTTTAAATTTAGAACACTTCCCTAGGCAACTTCTGTGTGCCACATTAATCAGGTTATTTTCTCAAACAGCAAAGCTTAAGCATGTGGCTGTTTAACACAAAATCTGTACAAAATAATTTTAACGGAATCTGCCATCTGCAATCCAAAATTATCTCATCTGGTGCGCCTAAAAATAGGTATCAGTATACCCTGGAAATGATAACTCGATGCGTGTCATAATCAATTAAGTGTCTTGGGCTGATCACGAGCAGCTGACGACGTAATGTAAACAAATTTACGGAATCGCAGGTCACAACTACACCTGTTCGGAGCAACAGGTGAAAATAATTAGACACGAACACCGGCTAGAGACCTCGTTGGGATACGAGAAACCCAACCGGCTTTCGGATCCCATCAAAAACCCACTTTCACGGCACTCTGCTGTATAAAATCTTGAAAACACAGTCACATTCCAAACAGAACACTTACACGTAAGGTAACATAAAACGATAAATACCTTTTCCTTCGCCCGTCCGGCATGTTTTTGCACTGATTTCGCGATTAACGCACCTTTACTTTCAGCCATTTCAATCACTGTTTCATTACCGACCGTCTTTATTTCGATACACCATCAATCTGCAGCCAGATTTGGTTGCAGCTCTATACTGTCACACGTCAAAATCCAAATGCGTGTTGCTCTCAGAATGGCACTCTGGCGGACTGAACACTATTCTAGTTTATTGTTATAACACTGTTTAATAGATGGCTCTCATCGCGGATGGCGAAGCTGGACTATGAGTTTCGCCTGGCTTTACATCTACGTGGTTATTATTGTGTTGTACAGATGGCGCTGTTATCAATAATTTTTACGTAGGTATCTGGCTGAAAATCCTTAAAAAAATTATGAAAATGAAAAATAGCCATTCAGTAAAATTAAAACTAAATGAAAAAAAAAGTTGCCTGTATTCATTAGTTTTATTCAAATGTCCAAATCGCTGTGTTGGCGAACCTGGTTCAGTATACAAATTTATACCAAAACCAATAACCTTATATCTGGTAACTTAATAGGTCTATAGGTCATATTCTGTTTACAAAACAAATCACATTTGACAGCTTTTAAATCAAAATACTCCACAAAGCTACCGTTATACCGTTAATTTCTGTTGCAATTTTATTGAGCTTATTTTAATTATTTACAAAATATGGTACTTGATCTTATAATGCGTCATCATTTCATTTAATCGAAGAAATGCTGTAGTAGTTAATATATTGCTTTTTATGATCGTTTTCAGGCGAACGAGCTTGCTCGCAATGCGATCAACAGGGCACGTCGTAAAGAACTGGAAACTTACCAGCGAGCCTTGGACATCCAATGGCTAAACAGTCGTATGGACGACGGTGGCATGGGCCGTTGCCTAGCGTTGATAAAAAGGGAAGCCGAAATGGAGAAGGATTTCCAAGAGGTATGCCGCTTTTAAACTTCGCAATTCTTAGCAAAACTTTCGTGAAAATAATTACCGCGGATGATATTAATGCGACAAATTGAAAGAGTAAGTGCAGTTTCATAAATTTTAATCTCTTATTTCATTACATACTGTACTTTTTACGTTAATTTTAATATCTCAGGACAGAGCAAAATTATAACAAATTTGGTTGGTTAAGGGTTTACCTAATCTAATCTTCTGTTGAGTAGTTAAAATATACATTACTTATGTATTTCATTCAAGTTTTACTAGATCTAGCAGCATTACATACCACACCTCTATCACAAAGTAATTTTGATACTTCAAAACAAATTTGTAAAATATACTCCAGCGAACAGACCATGCAGCCATCGTCAATGCCCGAGCCCAGAAAGAGACAGCCCTCGGCATGGAAATAGCGGCGGTCCGGAGAGAGGAGGTGAACCTCCTACAGAGGAGACACTACCTCCGGGAGAGGGACCCTAGTCTGCGAGAGCTCTCGAAGAAGCTGCAGGCCGGCTATGTGTGCAGGGACCTTCGGCAGCAGATACTCCATAATGAATACAAGAGGCTGCAGGATCAGGTTTGTTTCACATACAAAGTTTATTATTAAAGAAATACCATGACGACCGGATGGCCTAGTGGTTAGAGAACCTGACTATGAAGCTTGAGGTTCGATCCCTGGTCAGGGCAGATATTTGTATGAAAATATGAATGTTTGTTTTCAAGTCTTGGATGTTTAATATGTGTTTAAGTATGTATTTTATCTATATAAGTATGTTTATCCATTGTCTAGTGCCCATATTACAAGCTTTGCTTAGTTCGGGGCTAGGTCAGTTGGTGTCAATTGTCCCAAGATATTTATTTATTTATTTATTTAAAAGAATAATTATATTAATCAAAACATAATTTATTCTACTGAACATCTACATAAAAAGTGATTCTTGGCAATGACAGTAATTGTGAAAGCGGTGTTGACATAAAGAAATGAATTGTAAGAAAGTGCTTTTTACCAACAGGCAGAAGAGCACCATGCAAACTCTGTGCTACGAACAGCACTCTTTAACGAGGCAGAAGCTCGGGAGCATGAAGAGAAACTGAAGATCGAGAGAACATCAGCATACTGCAAAGAGCTACAGCAGCAACTCGTGAGCAGACAGCGCCAGAGGCAGTGCCAATACGAAGACACTCTTATTGAGAAGAAAATGCTTGATGAAATCATGAGGACCATTAGTGATGAAGATCAGAGGTAAATTAGTAGTAAACATACATGTGTTTCTAAATTCTTTTTGGGTAAACACATATTAAAGAAAAATAGAGAAAGTCTCGCTTCCTTTCGCCATGCTTGACAACAATCACAGCCTTTAGGTCCTTCCATCTTTTTCTGCTACCCCAGTTAGACACCAAGTTAGCACTTTTATGTATTTGTTTTGGGCTTAATGTAAAGTCCCAAGATAACTTTTGTTCACATGCTCTTAGACGAGTGAAAAAAATCTATTGATGTAATGTAATAATAATATAATAATAATAATATAGCCCCTTTATTCCGAATCGCTACAGTCTCAATTTAATATATAATATGTTTTTTAAATCGCGTAATTCGGCGTGCCTCTTGGCATAGGCCTCCTCCAGCTTGCTGGAGGGGGTTGGTCTAGTGCTCCCGCGGGGACCAGCCATGGTGGGAGACAAATTGTTTGTGGATTTAGATTATTTTTCTATATTTCTTTCGTTTTCGGTTTTTGTTGTTGTTGTTGTTACTATTTTAGTTGTTGATGTTGTTGTTTTTTTTTCTTTCTTTTTTTTCTATTTGTATTGTTATGATCTGTATGTAGGTGTGTCAGTTTTTCCGTTTGGCTATAGGATATCTCTCGGTGTGCCTCCTGGCAAAGGCCTCCTCCAGTAGTTTCCATTGCTTCCTGTCTTGTGCAACTCTCCTCCATTTGGGTCCCGCAGTAAGTTTCAGCTCGTCTTCCCAGCGCATTTGTTGTCGTCCTCGACATCTCTTGCCATCTCTTGGATACCAATTCGTTGTAATTTGGCTCCACTTTTCTGGTATAGATCTCAGCATATGGCTGGTCCATCTCCATTTTTGGAGGTCTATTTTTTCTAGGATATCGGTTAATTTGGTTTTTTCTCTTAACTGCACATTGCTAACTCTATCTTGCCTTCTTGTTCCTGTCATGCTTTGTTCCATAACTCTCTGGCACTTTCCTAGTTTGTCTCTATGATATTTTGTGAGAGCCCATGTTTCGCAGCCGTAGGTGATGCATGGAAGAATACAAGCATTGAACACTTTTCTTTTCGTTGCCATATTGTGGTCTATAGATTTTACAATTTCCTTGAGAGACCAGTATCTTTTCCACCCATTAGCAATCCTCTTATTTATTTCCTTGGTTGTTTGGTTTTTAGGGGAGATGATCTGGCCCAAGTAGCAATATTCATCGACATATTCTATTTGTTGTCCTTCGATTTCCATGGGTTCCATTTCTGAGTTGGTCATCAGTTTCGTTTTTGCTATGTTCATTTTTAAACCCACTTTAGAGCTCTCAGTGTTTAGAGTTTGAATCATCTTCTCGAGTGCCTTGGGATTTTCTTCTAGTAGAAGAAGTAATGTACCTATTAACAATTATTATGAACTAAAACGATTTTTTTTCAATATCAGACTTTGTTAACTTAGTTCGAGTGGTGAGGTGAGGTTCTCTCTCGGTCGTGGCGGCGTGCTAATGACTGGTACTGAAAAGGCACTGTGTAAACGGTTTGCTGGTCACTGGCGGCGAGATTTAGGCGGCTAGTCATTGTCTAAACGGTCTGAAGATGTGACGGTGCTTTTTTTAGGCGCCGTAATATAGGAGTCTTCGTCTAAATCGACCATAATTCAATAAATAATTTACATGATTGTCTGCACACATGGCTTACTACTTCCAGGGAATTGAAACAGAAGCGTGAGCAAGTAGAGAAGATGCGTCGTGAGATGGTGGTGTTCAAGCAGGCGCGCGACGCGTGGCGCCTCAAGCAGCGCGCGCTGGCCGTGCAGGAGGAGGCCGAGCTCGAGAAGCAGCGCCAGGCCGCCGCCGACCGCAGCTCCGCCATGTGAGTGTTATAATGTTTTAAACTTCCGCGATTTTCACTCATATTTATTTAAAGTATTTCGGGACTTAACCGCGTAAAAATTGCTATTAATTACCTCGACGTTTCGGCCACGTTGCAGTGGCCGTGGTCACGAGCAGACTGCCACGTAGGGTATCACTTTTGTTTAGCTGCGCGAGTTTTTCGAACTACCCGCACTTGGTCATTATTTTGCAACGGCACCATATCTATATATATATAGTGTCAACATTGACTTACGATAAACAATAACAAAAACAAAAACTGTCGGAAGCAAAAGTCTGCACGACGCGTCTATTGTGCAGAGTTTTGGTTCAGTCGTGTTTCGACCGCGCTTTGATAACAATGTACATGTCTCTTTCGCACCGTAATCTCAAACGCTTGAAAACAAGAGACAGACAGGTTTCCAGCGCGTGGCGTCGTGTTATTACTTCTCACGATCGTATGCAACTGACATTATACATTACTGCCACGAAATAAGGTGTTAATTTGTACGAATGTGTTAATGTTATCTGTGTAAGTTGATGTGTTGACACAAACACATAGACAACGCCGCTCGGACGTTTCTTGAGGACCTTTTGTTTGCGATTGGGAGTCTAGTTGTTTATCGTAAGTCAATGAATGTCAATCAACAGTTTATTCTGAACTCCTAGAAAATTTAACAATTGTTTTTTTCAGCATTGCAGAGAGAGAACGCCAAATGAGAATCAAAGAAGAGATCAACGCTAAAATAGCTGCAAAAATAATGGCAGATGAGGTTAGTAGTGGAGGCAGAAATTATGTTAGGGGCCCGTGGCATTTTGACAGTCCTGCCACCTTATAGTTACGCCACTGATATAAGTCAACGCACGTAAAAAGAGCTCCGGGTGGCTAGTGGAGGGGATACGTTTGCGCATCTAGTAATTCTGGTATAGTAGCGTCCCCCACAGCTCCCGCCAATTTGGTCCGTATTTCGCTCATGCGCAGGTATATCGCCAGGAGCTCTTTTTACGTGCGTTGTAAACCAATCTAGATTATTGTTATTATTTTGAACCTTCATTCAGGTTTATTCCCAAAAACCTGTGTGCCTTCTGGCAAAGGCCTCCCCCAATCTCCTCCATTCGTTCTTGTCCATGGTACTCTGGTCCAGGTTGTCCCTGCCACTTGAGCAATTTCGTCCACCCATCTTAATTTATCTGCCTCTATTTCTTTTGTGTCCTCTAGGGCACCATGTGGTGATGGTTTTACTCCACTTATCCAGTCCTCTTATTGTGTGGCCGGCCCATTTCCACAAGAGGAAGCAATCTAGATACCAAAACTTGTTTAATAATAACGTTTTTGATAATTGCATCAGCCATAAAATGTTTAAAGGCCATCCGTCAAGATCGTGAAAACACCATAAAACTTCTACAAGAGCAAGAATACTTGGAGAAAAACGTTCAGGACGACAGAGCGCAGCGGCGCAAGGCCGAGTTCGTGAGGACCGACACCAAGCAGTCGCTCACGGCGCAGATGCAGACCAAGAGGCGGTTGGATGAGGAGCAGAAGATGAGAGAGATCGAGTTTAGGAAGGAGGTTTGTGGATTGTTCATCACTTGCTCAACATAGACTTTCCCCGAATTGTGCTATTTAAATGTTAAATAAAATAAAATGTCAGGACAATAAAATTCGAACCTGAGAACTCTAACTGCATATTCAGAACATGTTTATTCATTATATTGTTGACTGTACATGCATTGTCATCCATCCAAACATGTACTGAATTTCAAGGTATCTGAACACTAGAAACTAGAAGTGACAAAATGACCAGGGGCCTTACCATGACGTCCTAATTCCGACTAGTTCAAGTTTTAGCTGTCACTTTTAGTATGAATCTGACAGCGAGCGAACCTAAACTGAATCGCATTAAGACGTCATGATGGTAAGGCCCCTGGGCCCTATTTTATAAAGCTACAAGTTACAATTTATAAGCGGAAGTCTCTATCTAACACAAAGGGTCAGAAAGAGACTTCCGCTTGTAAATTGTTACTTGTAGCTTTATAAACTAGGGCCCAGTAGGTCAAATAAAAAACTTGTATTAATTCATATGACCAGATATCAAGACTAAGTAGTAAAAATATACCAGTTTCACAAAAAAAAACAGTAATTAATTCCTTTTAATTTCAAACCATAGACGGAAGCCAAAAAAGCGCTCGAAGACGAGAAGGAGCGTGAAAAGGAACGCAAGAAAAAAGAGAAAGCTCAGAAGTATTCCGTTGAGTTGAGACAGCAGATAGAACGCAACGCGATCAGGAGGGAGAAAGAAAACCGGGAGGAGCAGGCGCGTGCGCAGGCCGTCTGGGACTACCATACTGATTGGTTAGTGATCTCATGTTAAGTTTTTTTTTTTATGTGAATAGGAAAGCAAACGAGCAACTAGGTCACCTGATGGTAAGCGATCACCACTGCCCATAGACACCCGCAACCCCGGAGGGATTGCAGATGCGTTGCCAACCTAGAGGGCTAAGATGAAATGCCTCTTGTACCCGTAATTTCCCCGGCTGTCTTACTCTCCACACCGGAACACAGCAGTGCAAGCACTGCTGCTTAGCGGCAGGATTAGCGAGTAAGATGGTGGTAGCTATCCGGACGGACCTTGCACAAGGCCCTACCACCCACAGAAGTTAAATTATTAAGAGAAAAGTTCTGAGTGATTGACTGACTCGTCAATGCTCAGGCCAAACCGTTGAACCTAGAAACCAAAC
This sequence comes from Pandemis heparana, assembly GCA_963854515.1. Taxonomy (NCBI): domain Eukaryota; kingdom Metazoa; phylum Arthropoda; class Insecta; order Lepidoptera; family Tortricidae; genus Pandemis; species Pandemis heparana. The sequence goes on along the minus strand of OY978011.1, from coordinate 11,983,207 downwards.
ATTAATTAAAGCGTTTTCACTTGGCATACTCGTAAACTTCGTATTTACGCGGATATAGGCTGTATAAAATAACATTTAATGCATAAAGTAATATCTAACACCCTTATTCATAAACGCTCTATAGGCCTCTGGTTACTTACTACTTAGCGATCGTTTGTCCTTATCTGTCACTTTGACATTTACCTTTCACAGATAAGGACAAACGATTGCTAAACAGAGCGTTTATGATTAAGGGGGTAAGACCATCGCAATCAGGCGCTAACACACAAGAACACTAGAACGCCAGTAAAAGTCCATTTTACCCTCGTCTTAACCATCCAAATTTTATAAACGCCTCAGATTAAAATGGTTATAATTATACGCTTGTACAATCTACTAATATCTAACCTCCATTTTCCATACACCAGGCGTGCAGAAGTAACGAAGGAACGCGAGAAAATCGTCGAAGAACATGTGCCTCAGCTCTTAGGCTATCTTCAAGCAGGGGTTATTAAAAAGGAAGACCTGCCCGCGGTCAAAGCTGGGGCCAACAAAAGCGAGGAGCTCTCTAAACTCGATATCGAGTCTATGGCAACGTCCACGAGACCAAAGAGGTTTTCAAAGTGCAACCCGCAGTGTAGGATTTTGAGAGAATTTTGAACATTTTTATGTTGGTACGGGCCACAGATCAATAAATTTTATTATGATAAGATGATACTCACGATGATCCCTACTATGACTAACATCTGAAAATACGTACAGTTGCCGGCAAACATCTTGAGCATGACCCTAAAAGCGCAGAAGTGAATTTAGCGTCTTTGGTATAAAAGTACATGCGCGAACTTACCCCTTCCACTTCGATCTTGCTCAAGAAGTTTGCCGTAAGCTGTACCATCAGCCAAATATGTGGTCAACCCCCTAAGGTTAAAATTCCTTTGTACGTCACAATATATAACGTCGATAAGACAGGCTGTCAACTTGAAAGTTGGACTTTAGCGACATTTTCATTTGATAGGAAGTTGGATGAAAAGTGGTAGACCACTTATTTGGTCGACCGTACCTTACCTACATACCAACAGTGTTTCACAAATATGTAAACTCCTTATTACTGTGGTGATGAACTTAGCGCAGATCTATATTTTTAACCTCGACTGTCAACTAGTTTCAAAATTCGAACAAATTTGGTAGTAAAGGAGGTAAAACGGATAATCGGAACCACTGTATGAAGTTTTAAGTATTAGTATGGTGACATTTCATTTATCATATTCATTGATCTGAGGTCCGACTATTCTACCCTGTTGTTTTTATTTAGGGAAATTGACTGATTTTGTAATCGTCACGCAAATTTATTTGTCCAAGAATATGTAGAGTGGGAACGTTGTCACTGTGAACGACTGACTACTGTTTGTCTGTGATACAATTGTTGTGAAATTTATTTATAAAAAAAATACAACCGATTTGAGAACCTCCTCCTTTTCTGAAGTCGGTTAAAAAGGAACTTTTTTAAAAATAAATAATACCATTCGCATGTTGAAAAATAGGTACAGTAACTTTTTTTACACTAACTGATTTCAAATGTGCATAAAATTATAATTGCTGAACCAATATTGATAAAATTTCTGATCTAATTTATCAAATAAAATGAGAATTAGTGAAGTCGATTCACAATTGGAGACATTAACGGAAAAAAAATACAGTCAAATTTGGGACCTCCTTTTTTGAAGTCTGTTAAACTACAAGACAACGCATTACTATCGTTGAAGGCAAATTTGTGCTTCAAGTTTTCACTATAGTTTGACTATAATACTATGGTTTTGCAAACCGTTTTTACTTTGCTATCACGGCAAATGATTTGTTTTAATCATTTTAATTGTGATTATTTGTGATATTCTTTTTTTAGTATACCTAGTTGTATATTTAATCTGTGGAGGGTTATGATGAAAATATGTAGTACCCGAGATAACATTAAACATGTACAAATTACGAATAATTTCTAAATATATTACGCATGTTAACTCAGTTAATAAAAGATAATGGTACTACATCATAAGCCTCCGTACTTTTAATAATAATAACTACTTTACGTAAACAAAAATAAATAAAAATGCCACACAATCTGAACACATTAAATGTAATGCGGATTATTTGTATTGTATTGTATTAAACCGAAATTAAATTAAGAACTGATATGTAACTATGGGTACCAGACAATGGATATGGGTGGTTATTTGAAATTTGGTTAACTTCTGACCTAATTTTGAAAGTGGTGTTTTTAGTTAAAAATCAGTACAGTTTATATTCTATGCTGTGTGCATCTACTTTGCTGCATCTAAAAGGGCCAGTCACTTTACTTGATATTTTTAGAGAAGATTTATGATTTTTTTAAATCAGTGTTCTAGGGACTTTTTTTTACAATTTCCTCTTTAGATAACGTTTTTTTCTTTCTGGGCGCCATATTCTACAAGAAATACATTGTGGTATTATGTTTAAAACCATGCATCACACCCTTCACCAACAGTCCCTAGATGTGGCGTCAGGCCCTAGTCACTATAACGACTAGGGCCTGACGGTCTAGGGACTGACGAAACGAAACAAAATCAAATGAAATCTATTATTTAAAATCAACATCAAAACCAATAGGCGGTCAAAATAACAAGGCAGGATAAACTCATACTTACAATAAGTAATGAGATCAATTAGTCATTTAACTATCTTTAAAACGACTTATCTAGGGCCTGAGAATTTGACTGGCACAGCACGTGTATCCGCAGCGAAGTCGGCGACCGCACTAATAACAAAATAGCTGCCGCGGCTTGGGTCGTGTTTGCAAATAGCTTCACACCAATGCTATCGTATTGAGTAAGTTATGAAAAATCCGTATGCTTGGATGCCGCGTATTTTTGAATTTCGTAAATGACTAGGGCCTGATATTTTTTATCGCTTACACTTTTTGACTTGAAACAAAGTGATGAAACATAATGTTATTATAAATTAAATTGTAATGCCAATGTTAGTAATGTAATAGTAAACGAGTTTAAATGGAGTTCAATCAAATTATTCTTATAGAATCATAATTACACTGAAATGAATACTAAATTCGGGAGATCTTACATGGCTAGGGCCTGATATTTGGAGAAAGAAGTGGCAATTTTTGGATATTAATAATATTATGATATATATCAAAATGAGTGACCGAATTAAGTGGATTATATAACATCGCTTAGTAGTTTCAAATATTGGATAAAATTAATATAAATATGTGAAAATTGATGCTAACACCAAGTTAACCAAATTTCAAATAATCACCCATATGTAGATATAACATCCATGACTCGAGTACATATAGACATTCATATCTGTGCCTCCCTCTACCGGGATTCAAACTTACCTGGGACCACTACTACCGCGTTGGCAAAAAATTTAAATCAAAAATATATCTTTTCAACTTACTGATTTCGTTTTATTGGCCGCAACAGCCAGACTTGTTTATCAAAATATTAATGGGTTACAAACTATTACTAAAGATCGAAAGTCGAATACACAATCAAAGGATAATACTGTCAGTGCCGTGTGAACATATGCCTAACATACATAACCCTTACCTATGGGGTAAAAAGAGCCTACACGGTACAGTGACGTAACTATAGGGTGGCAGGGCTGGCCAAATGCCACGGGCCCCCAGCTCTATGGGGCCCCGAACTAGCTTGACCTTGAGCACAGAAGGGAAGATGATTCACTTCTTTATAGTGAGGAAGGGCCCCATCTGATGAATTTGCCGCGGGCCCCTGACGTAGTTACGCCACTGCTACGGTAACAAGACTGTGGTAAAGGGATTCAAAATAGTGATGGGTAGCTAGCCGCATCGCCCATACGTGATTCCAACGATTTTCACGCATTCTGTCTGTGGGTTTTTACCATGTGCTTGGAAAGAGAAGGAAGTGTACATAGGTATGCCTAAATAATAACAATTGAGTCTTTGAATTTAAAAAAAATATCGATTTTTTTTATGTTTTTTAAAACTTTATGACATATTATATAATATCTAATTCAAAGAAATCTAAAATATTTTTTTAAAATTAATTATAAGCAATTTAAAACTGATGAAATTTGAAATATGACCACTTGACCGGGAACGGGCCATGATTGGTCGCCATGGCTGTGACGTCACAATGTTAAAGCAATTTCACGACAGTACTGGGTTAACGGCTGATTTCGCTAAAAATATCCGAAATTTAATACAAAAAATATCTGCTGAAGTTTTTTTTATGGAATGAGGTGGCAAACGAGCACGCGTATCACCATATAGTAAGTAAATTTTTGTTTTAGTCATGTGTAGGTAGTGTAGCATTAAGCTAACACAAAAAATAAACACGTAGAATTTCACATCAAATCACACTTTATTCAATCACCTTGAGAATATAAAAAGAAACACAATATAATAAACACAGTTAAACACGGCTTAAAAATAAACACTATACAGTTAGAATAGGGTTTAGGGTTGTCGAGTTGTTGGCGTTAGAAAGTTGGTAAACCGAAATAAACACTCAAAATAAAGATGGCCTGCCAAGGGCTTTTAGAATTTAGAAAAGTTGGGAATCAAAGACAAGACTTCGCATGAGCAATAGGTAAATTAAGCATTCGCTATGCAGGAAATTACATGGCAAAGAAATAGTTATTTATGCGCATAAACACCTTACCTTTTAATCTTCCTATAAAGCTATCTTTTAATTCGCCTATGAAAAGTCTTAGGTATAACCAAATTACACAAATTTATCAGTAAGTCTTAAAATTAACTAGTTTGGATAAATACGTAATAAATTTAAAAAAGGAAAAGGTTAGAGTGTAAACCAGAATATTACGTCGAAGTGGAGCGGATCCCCCGTCACAGGATCCGATAGTCAGGATCCGGAAAATAAAATATTTGATAAATCACGTCGAGTAATTATTGCACATATACATGTGCCTTAGTAAAGCAGATGCTCGTCGCTGCCGTATATTGATGTACAGCACCAAAATGAAGGGAAAATCACCCCGTAAGGTGAAAGCTGGAAAGAAAACTGACATGAACCTATGCACCATGAAATAACCCACTATACTCAAAACGGACAGCAGAAATGAAATAAAACTCTTACCCGTTGCGAAAAATCCGGCTTGAATATAATTATGAATTCGTGGAATATCAACCCAAAACTTTTTACGGCTTGAAATATAAGGGCTTTCACGACAAAATCGTTTTACTTGAACCCAAAAACAGCTCTTCAACACAATTCAATCTCAATCTGTCCTTACACGGGAAACAAATCTGAATGACTTGTTTTCCTAGTGTCAATTTTGATATATTTTTTTCCTCAGAACATCAGTTTAAAATTTAAACATATCAGCCGAAAGAATTATACTCAAATAGCAACCAGTACGATATTCCACAGAAAAGTTATTACTATAAATTTATAACAAATAAGGCCACATTATCATGCAGCAATAATAATGCTGCAGACATCCCCCTACCAAAAGAAATTAAAATCGAATTTGGGAAAGAATACAACCATAAAAAGATCAAGAACTAATAAAATGTTAACACCTGCATTTAATTTTTTTTGACAACCCTAAAATAACAACATGTCGACAACCCTAGCTGTCTAAAATTTAAACAGCCCTAAAAACCAAAATTTAACAAAGCACCAAACCACAAGTGGCAAGTAGGTAGGAACCTAAAGAACCATAGCCATATTTTCAAAGAATTCAAAAAAATCAATGACAACAACCCATATTATATACCCATTTCCAAAACCAAGTGTCTCTAATTATACTAATTAGAGGTACACGGAAACCCAAAATCATATAATATATGAAACAACACAAACTAGCCGCTATAACTACTGGACAATAATAGCTAAAACTATTATTGAACGTTAGAAAAGCTAACTTACATTCACACACCGCAATCGCACCATAAAACAAAATAACCGCGTTTTTAATTGAAAGTAAATATAACGTGTAAGACAGAACCTAAAGTTGCGCCATCTACAAAACCTCCGAGGAATTAACTACATACCCTTGTATGTAAACAAGCAAAACCTAAGCTGACAAAATAAGTGTCACACAACAATGCCACCTATAATAAATTTCGGAAACAAAGTTTACAATGCCATCTGTAATACCAAATCTAAACCATCGCGGTTTGTCTAAGCAGAGAATAAATTTCAGTATTAACTTACAGACGCCCTCTATTAATTAACGTAGAACTAAAAACACATATGTACAGTTAGCTACAAAAACTGGACACACTGTCACTAATAGTGCGATCGACTCGCTTCTACAATAACCTAAGCTAACCTAACTTTCTAATTAAAGAAGAACGAAAACTGGGTACGGACGCGACAAAGTATGAGTCGGCTCTTCCTCAACTTGAAGCAGACCATAACACCAGGACGTGGTCTTCGTAAAATCTAACCTAAACACACTAAATATACAACTTAGCCAACGAATAATTACATTAAGTTGAATAAATTACAAGATATCTGGCAGGTCCGACTTTTGTTGAATCCTCAAAACTAGAGTCTGACCTAGCAATGCCAGTACAAAGACATACAAGTAGTTACAACTATGATACAGTCGACTTGAAAAGACGACATCACACGTCACCAAAAAAAATTGGCGAAATAGTTTAGAATTATTGAAAAAAAAAGGTACAGTCAGTCTGGAAAAAAATCGTGAAGACTTCGAGAAACAAAAATGGAACGGGTAAAAATAATAGATATTTTACCTAATGTTGGGAAAGAAAGAGAATAGGACGGACGATGCGTCTTTTGGAAATAAGGGTAAAATTACGTATCGAAGTGAATACTAGTCGAATGATTGGAGACCAGAAAAGAATTGGACGGACAATGCGTCTTTCGGAATTTAGGGAAATTATGTATTAAAGTGAATAACATACATTATTTGTCGAATGATTGGAGATCAGAAAAGAATAGGACGGACGATGCGTCTTTTGGAATTTAGGGAATTTATATACAAACATTATTATTTTAAAATATCTTTAACATGATAAGTACCAACGTGCGGAGAGTCTAGATCAGCTAATTCATAAACTTGAGACGAAACACGCCGAATTACGCGACACGCCGTAAAACGAGGAGCAAATTTACCACCCCTTTCGATATCAGGGGTGCCCCTCTGGAAATTCCTACGCCAAACAACCTGACCAACTTCAAACAAGACAGGAATACGATTTCGGTTGTAATATCGGGCATTTCGAATAAAAGCATTCGTTAATGCGTCGGCGACTTTTGCGTAAACTTCCCGTAACGATCTGAGGTTTTCCGCACGATCATTCCGACTGTTATCCAACCCTGGGTTAACAGTCTGAACTCTTCTGCGACTACAAGGAACATCAACCTCACGTCCGTACATAAGGAAATTTGGGGAATAATTTGTAGCCAAATTAACGCACGAGTTTAAATATAATGCAACCTTCGGAAGTTGTCTAGCCCAAGTTCGATTGTCCTCGGTCACGAGTATACTTAAAGTGGTAACCACGGATTGGTTAAACTTCTCGGCAACGTTCGCATTTGGACTATAGTAAGGAGTGAAAATAGGAGGTGAAATATGATACGACCTAAGGAAATTCTCAAATTGATGACTTCTAAATACTGTAGCGTTATCACATAAAACGTTAAGTGGAGTACCATATCTCAAAATTACCTCAGACTCTAATGCGTGCGTTATTGACTTTGTGTCTGGCTTCTTCAACGGTGCTAACCATACAAATTTTGAAAAAACATCGACCATCGTGAGGATATACTTGTACCCATAATATGCTATAGGTAGAGGTCCGACCAAATCAATTGAAAGTAAATCAAGTGGAGCATTTACTGCGCGAGGATATAATTGTTGTCCTCTTGGTTGAGTGTTTGCAATTTTAAAAGATTTACAAATTTGACACTGCGAAAGTCGTGAAGCAATATCTTTATACATGTTAGGCCAATAATAAAGGTCTCGTGCCTTGAAATAAGTTTTCATAATTCCAGGATGTACATTAGGGAATTCATTGTGGATTTCATCTATTGCTTCACTTGTTTTAGAAGCAGGTAGGACTATCTTCCAAGGGTCGTCAGCGAGTGGATTATCTACCGTTACTCTACGAAGAAGAATACCATTGCGCAAAGAATAGGCCGGAAATAATTGTGGAGTTGTCGAAACACCTGAATAAACTCTCTCGTACCAAGGATCACCAGTAGGTACTTGACCACGTTCAAAAGCGATAAACGACACTTGGGGCCTGGATAATGCATCTGGTACTACATTTTGAACGCCCTTTTTATGCTCAATATCAAAATTGTATTGGGAAAGGATAGTAGACCATCGAGCTAATCGACCTGTGGGGTTGTCCAAAGTAAGAAGCCACTTTAAGGCAATGTGGTCTGTAATGATTTTAAATTTAACACCGTCAAGATAACCACGAAAGTGTTTTACTGAGTCGAGAACAGCTAGAAGTTCGCGCTCCGTGGTACTATAGTTACGTTCTGCTTTAGAGAAAAGACGAGAGAAATAAGCGATTGGGTGTTCGATCCCGTCGAAAACTTGTACTAAAACGGATCCAAGACCAACTTGGCTAGCATCACACTGTAAAATAAACGGCTTCGTAAAGTCTGGACATGCCATAACTGGAGACTCAATAAGGACTTGTTTCAATCTTAAAAAGGCGGCTTCTGCGCTGTCACTCCATTCTATAGGATCTTTCCCTTTTTTTTTACCGATCAGAGCCGTCAAAGGCGAAATAATTGTAGAGAAATTGTCAACAAATCTACGATAATAAGAACACAAACCGAGAAAAGCTCGCAATGACTTTGCTGTAGTGGGAGCCGGGTAATCGCTAATTGCTTCTAATTTCTTCGGGTCCGTTTGTAATCCCTTTTCATTAACAATGTAACCTAGATATCTCAATTCTGATTTACAGAACTCACATTTCTTTATATTGACTGAAAGACCTGCTTCCATAAGACGATTCCGAACCTTACCGATGAGCTTAAGATGACTATCAAAGTCACGTGAAACGAGGATCAGATCATCAACATACCCGAAAACGAAGTCATCCGAATCAGGAGTGTATTCAAAATTAACTATCATGTCCGTGAGGCGTTGCATTTCGGATGCCGCATTTGTTAGACCAAAAGGCATTCGGACAAATTCGAATAATCCACGTTGTGGAACTATGAACGCGGTCTTCTCGCAACTGGCTTCGTCTGCCAAAGGAATTTGCCAGAAAGCGCTACGAAAATCTAATGATGTCATATACTTCGCCCCTCGAAGATTATCCAAAATATCCTGAATCCTCGGCAATGGATACGAATCACGAATAGTGACGTTGTTCAACCGCCGGCTATCAACGCAAAATCGGACTGAACCGTCTTTCTTTGTAACCATTACAACCGGACTCGCCCATGGGGATCGTGATGGTCTGATAACACCTGCCTCCAACATCTTGTCGATCTCCTCATTTAGGATTTTCAACTTGACAGGCGACAAAGGGTAATATCTCTGACGAATGGGTGGTCCTACAGTTTCTATTTTATGTGACAGCCATTTCGTACATCCTAGACCAATTTTGTCAGATGAAATCGAGGAAAAATCATCAATAACTTTCTGTAATTTGCTCTCTTGTTCTGGTGTGAGAACTTCGCGCGGATGGATGTATCGTAGTTCATTAGTAGCAATGGAATTAGCTACTATCGCCTGAGACTTCGGCACAAAAAGCTTTCCGCTCTGATCGCTAGCAAAAAACTGACTTATAACAGACGTAAGACCAAAAAAATTCCAAAACTCGATGCCCAAAATAAATTGAGTAGGCAGGCCAGATCCAACAAGACATGGGTGAGGCGTAGACGAACCGTTAAAAAAAATTGGAATATCCACTCCGCCCAAAATTTTTATAGGACTGTTATCAGCCGAAACAACTGAGGGCTGGATTTTCGAGCTATATTTCAAACCAAGTTGATTTAATAAAGAAATATCAACAAGTGACATCTGAGCACCAGAATCAAGTAGGGCCTTCACCTTATAACCAGCTGCAGTAATTTCAATGAAAAGACGGTTGTCTGGTGAATCGTTTACGACTAGAGGTGACACGGAAGAGCCGAGCCGTGTAACCTCGCTATTTAGTTTTTTGACGTAGACGGATTGCAATCAGGACAATTTCGTGTGGATACCCCAACCCGTTTACAATTAAAACAAGCAATTCCAGGAATTTTAGGACATCCGCGGTAATCGTGTCCAAATTCATTACACTTTAAACACCTGGGAAATGTCTCAGTGTTGACAGGCGACACAACGACAGGAGAAGTGGACTTACACTGAAAAGTTTCAAAATTTCTAGATATCTCAAGAAGAGTATCCATATCTTTAACAATATTTGTGGCGAGACACGGGTGGTAACGCGCATGTAATCCATACTTAACGATTGTCAATAAGTCGTCTTCATTTATCGGAGTACGTAACTTTGAATTTAGGTCGCGAATTTCGATGACATATTCAACAACTGTCTGGTCAATTCGTTGCCTCGACGCACGTAATTGTCGCTCAATCTTAAAATCGTAGTCGACTGTATCAAAAGTACGCAAGAATGCCGATTTGAGATCAGCGAATGACAAGCCAGGAAAGCGAATAGCCCTAAAGTATTTGAGCGCACTTCCGGAAAGAAGTTCGTGAAAGCGAAGGACTACATAAGCTGGGCTTACTCCACGAGCGATACCTTCTTCCTCGACGCGTGCAAAAAACTCACGGACGCATGAATCTCCCGCAAAGATGAGGTTCCATTTGGTAAGTGATTCAGGCTTCCCTGTTGTAGGATACCATCCATATTGCGGTGCTTTGGCATTTGAGGCGTGGGTGGAAGGACTTTTACCACCGGTTGTCTGCAGTGTAGTCGGTAAGACGGGGATAGTCGGAGCAGAATTAACACGACGCGGGAAGGGTCGCGGTGTGATGAAGGGGTTTGCAGGTGGCCTATGCGGAGTATCGCCGATTGGAAATTCAACAATATCCTCAAAGCTATCCATAGCTGTTCCTGACAAACGACAAATGAACGAAACAAGAAAAAAAAACAATAAAAATAGGCTAACTGACTTACCTTTGTGTTCCCTAACACTACGGGTACTAATTAAGGAATTAAGCTAATAATAATGAATGACGCGGGATAGGTTGTCTGGGAGTTAAATGATAAGTCGTAATTAATTTTTGAATAATACACAATTTTTATAATTTTAAGTAACTGACGCAGAGGACATTAAACATTGAAGTCATCGATTCGATGTCACGCAGCTATATGTTGGTCTGCTTGGATATAATTATAAGAAGGCACGGTTAAATCTGAAAACAAAGCTAAAAGAATTAAAATGATGACCGAGGATCGGTCACCCTCCTCCTACTAAAATAAGTTTTAAATATATTAATTTCACAACAAATTAAATAAAATAAGAGAAAAAATCACTTACGTTCGGGCGCCAAATTGTATACCCATTTCCAAAACCAAGTGTCTCTAATTATACTAATTAGAGGTACACGGAAACCCAAAATCATATAATATATGAAACAACACAAACTAGCCGCTATAACTACTGGACAATAATAGCTAAAACTATTATTGAACGTTAGAAAAGCTAACTTACATTCACACACCGCAATCGCACCATAAAACAAAATAACCGCGTTTTTAATTGAAAGTAAATATAACGTGTAAGACAGAACCTAAAGTTGCGCCATCTACAAAACCTCCGAGGAATTAACTACATACCCTTGTATGTAAACAAGCAAAACCTAAGCTGACAAAATAAGTGTCACACAACAATGCCACCTATAATAAATTTCGGAAACAAAGTTTACAATGCCATCTGTAATACCAAATCTAAACCATCGCGGTTTGTCTAAGCAGAGAATAAATTTCAGTATTAACTTACAGACGCCCTCTATTAATTAACGTAGAACTAAAAACACATATGTACAGTTAGCTACAAAAACTGGACACACTGTCACTAATAGTGCGATCGACTCGCTTCTACAATAACCTAAGCTAACCTAACTTTCTAATTAAAGAAGAACGAAAACTGGGTACGGACGCGACAAAGTATGAGTCGGCTCTTCCTCAACTTGAAGCAGACCATAACACCAGGACGTGGTCTTCGTAAAATCTAACCTAAACACACTAAATATACAACTTAGCCAACGAATAATTACATTAAGTTGAATAAATTACAAGATATCTGGCAGGTCCGACTTTTGTTGAATCCTCAAAACTAGAGTCTGACCTAGCAATGCCAGTACAAAGACATACAAGTAGTTACAACTATGATACAGTCGACTTGAAAAGACGACATCTAGGGACAAATTGTAGCATTAAGCTAACACAAAAAATAAACACGTAGAATTTCACATCAAATCACACTTTATTCAATCACCTTGAGAATATAAAAAGAAACACAATATAATAAACACAGTTAAACACGGCTTAAAAATAAACACTATACAGTTAGAATAGGGTTTAGGGTTGTCGAGTTGTTGGCGTTAGAAAGTTGGTAAACCGAAATAAACACTCAAAATAAAGATGGCCTGCCAAGGGCTTTTAGAATTTAGAAAAGTTGGGAATCAAAGACAAGACTTCGCATGAGCAATAGGTAAATTAAGCATTCGCTATGCAGGAAATTACATGGCAAAGAAATAGTTATTTATGCGCATAAACACCTTACCTTTTAATCTTCCTATAAAGCTATCTTTTAATTCGCCTATGAAAAGTCTTAGGTATAACCAAATTACACAAATTTATCAGTAAGTCTTAAAATTAACTAGTTTGGATAAATACGTAATAAATTTAAAAAAGGAAAAGGTTAGAGTGTAAACCAGAATATTACGTCGAAGTGGAGCGGATCCCCCGTCACAGGATCCGATAGTCAGGATCCGGAAAATAAAATATTTGATAAATCACGTCGAGTAATTATTGCACATATACATGTGCCTTAGTAAAGCAGATGCTCGTCGCTGCCGTATATTGATGTACAGCACCAAAATGAAGGGAAAATCACCCCGTAAGGTGAAAGCTGGAAAGAAAACTGACATGAACCTATGCACCATGAAATAACCCACTATACTCAAAACGGACAGCAGAAATGAAATAAAACTCTTACCCGTTGCGAAAAATCCGGCTTGAATATAATTATGAATTCGTGGAATATCAACCCAAAACTTTTTACGGCTTGAAATATAAGGGCTTTCACGACAAAATCGTTTTACTTGAACCCAAAAACAGCTCTTCAACACAATTCAATCTCAATCTGTCCTTACACGGGAAACAAATCTGAATGACTTGTTTTCCTAGTGTCAATTTTGATATATTTTTTTCCTCAGAACATCAGTTTAAAATTTAAACATATCAGCCGAAAGAATTATACTCAAATAGCAACCAGTACGATATTCCACAGAAAAGTTATTACTATAAATTTATAACAAATAAGGCCACATTATCATGCAGCAATAATAATGCTGCAGTAGGTAATAAAAGCTTAATCCTGATAATGTTTCTGATTTATGTGAACTGGATTGATTTTACTGGACCTGAGATTTCACAATAAAGTACCTAAGTACAGTGAAAGATACTGAATCGCTTACCTACCACTGTGGAATTTTAACATACACCCTGTCAGAGATATTATTGCTAAATTGTACCTATTAGGTAGGTTACGTGATTCAGTTTCTTCGACCCTACGTACGTAAATTTTAATGGCTAGATTTTGTGGTTGATAGGTATTTCTGGTTTTTTTTATAATCCCGTGGGATTGTATTATATATTCAATGGGAATTTTTGCGGGTGTAAGAGCCTAACCTTGTTCTAGGTAGGTACGTCCGGATCGCTAGGTACGGTCAACGTCAAAGATATCTTTACACTTTAGTACCTTGTCGTTGTAACTATATGTTTGAGGTTTCATATGAAGTTGTCAAAGTGCTTGGAGCGACAAGGCACTAAAGTGTAAAGATATCTTTGACGTCGACTGTACCAGCATCTTAGTAATCCTGCCGCCAAGCAGCAATGCTTGCGCTGATGTGTTCCGGGTGAGGAGAGTAAAACAGCCCGATTTTGGCATAATTTTTTAAATCCAAGATGGCGGATGACATTTTGACACTATTGATACTTTGACACTAAAATATTGATGGGTGTCGTTTTTGAGTAATTTGGTGCTTCTGAGCCTGATTTTGACATACTTTTTTGGATTCAAGATGGCGGATGACATTTTGACACTAAAAATGTTTATGGGTGTCGTTTTCGAGTAATTTTGTGGCTCTGAGCCCGATTTTGGCATAATTTTTGGATCCAAGATGGCGGATGACATTTTGACACTATTGACACTAAAAATGTTTATGGGGGTCGTTTTCGAGTAACATTTTACACTTTTTTGTGTTTTTTGTGTCAGTAATGTAAAAATATCATCCGCCATCTTGGATCCAAAAAGGTATGCCAAAACCGGGCTGAGAACCACCAAATTACTCGAAAACGACACCCATAAACATTTTTAGTGGCATAAGTGTCAAAATGTCATCCGCCATCTTGGATCCAAAAAAGTATGTCAAAATCAGGCTCAGAGCCACAAAATTACTCGAAAACGACACCCATAAACATTTTTAGTGTCATAGTGTCAAAATGTCATCCGCCATCTTGAATCCAAAAAAGTATGTCAAAATCAGGCTCAGAAGCACCAAATTACTCAAAAACGACACCCATTAATATTTTAGTGTCAAAGTGTCAATAGTGTCAAAATGTCATCCGCCATCTTGAATCTAAAAAAATATGCCAAAATCGGGCTCAGAGCCACCAAATTACTCAAAAACGACACCCATAAACATTTTTAGTGTCAAAATGTCATCCGCCATCTTTCTTATTCATATAAATAGTTACTACCAAAGTGTACTCATCACTATTCTCATCTAATTTTATTGTTTTAAATCCCGGTACCGTGGAAAGTTGGGATAGAAGCATGATAGAAGTATAGATAGTGCCATCCACAAAGACTCGTAGATGTATTAAAATTAACCTTTAACTACAAATTAATAAGCACCACGGTGGATGGCATCCATCGTGAATGACACCTACTATAGCCGGTACGTAAATCCAGATTATAAATTATAAAGTTCGTGAATGCCAAATTTTATCGAAATCTGTTTAGCCGTTTTAGCGTGAAAGAGTCACAAACCAATGCGCTCTCACAAACAATAGCATTTTATAATAATAGTAGGATAATAACAGAATAAAGTAGATTAAAGTCAAAAAACGGTATCACCTGTATACTAACTACGAGTGGAAACTAACATTGTGACGTCACACGCGGCTCGGCCTTGTTCGGGAACTGTCGGTGTGTTTTCGGTGCGGTACTCGACGATCAATTTTCAAATCGGTATAACTCGTTAATTATAGCGAATAAAAAAAAACTAAAAATACTTTTCTTACAAAACTTATACTTATATGATCTTTCCATTTATGACAAAAAAAAATTTGATTCAAAAACTCAATTGGTCCACAATAGCAATCAAGTAATAAAATTAGGGAGAAAAGAAACGTAGAAAGTATGAAAAAAGAGCCGCATTCTTTGCTCCCGAGTATAACATTATACATTACATTATTATCATTATTATTATTATGTATTATTATTATTATTATTTTTCGAGTATATTATTATTTATTTATTCGGTACAATTATATATTGTAAACAACAACATAGCAAAACAGATCATACACAGAAAAACGTATTGTGTTTACAACACAATTACAATTGTACACAACATTCAGCACACAAATTACTTTTCTACAGAAAAAGAAAAAGAGAAAAAAAAATAGTATATATAAAATGCTTAGGTATAATTTAAGCTTTCTTGGATATTTTACTTTTAAATGTGGCTAACGAATCAAAGAAAATATCAGCGTCATGGTCCAGATTATCAAATAAGCGACACAGACGTTAACATTCGTTATATTATTTAACTATCTTCTGCCCCGCGACTTCGTCTGCGTAGTACTTACTATACATATAAACCTTCCTCTTGAATCACTATCTATAAAAAACCGCATCAAAATCCGTTGCGTAGTTTTAAAGATCTAAGATCTAATCATACATAGGGTTAGATATACAGCAGAAAGCGACTGTGTTTTATACTATGCAGTGATAACTATAAAATCAAGTAAAAGAGTCACAAATACGATGCAAGCTTAGTGGATTAGGTATGATTAAATACGCTAATAAAGCTCAAGCACTGCTGTTTGGCGGCAGAATTAGGGAGGATTAGTGAGTAAGATGGTGGTAGCGATGCCAAGAGACCCTGCACAATATCATACCTCCCGTAAAACATGACTGCGTGCAAATTAGTGTACTCGCTCGCGGCTCCGACAACTGTTTAATACTCCAGAGCCAAGTGAAGGTAAACATCACTTAACAAGAGGCGGCCGGGCGGCCATTAGCGCGCGCAATATTTAAACGTACCGAATTAATTTCGACCTGCCCTGAATATTAAAAGGGGATGTTGCGGTGACCATGATTGGGGACAGTTCCGGTACAATTTTTTTTAAAGGGTGGAGATTGGAGAATGACGTATTTGGACACCTGACGTTAGGTGAGCACCTCCCCCTACCGTAATCGAGAGAGGGGGGGGGGGGGAAGAGAATACGTCGAGAATTTTTGTGTCATTGAATCAGTCTCAATACGGTCAAGGCAAGGAATTAGCTTTTTCGACATTTTTTCCCTTTCCATGGTATATTTATACCCGCGTATGAATACATGGAGTCTGGGTCTGGGCAGCATTTAAGGAACATAAAATAGTAGTAGTATAGTTCCTTAAAAGACAAGTTCAACCGTATCACCCGCTCGACATCTGCGACAAAATGAAACCAAATGAGATTCCAATAAAACGAAGTATAAAATTAACAGTTCGACGATTACCTACATAAATATCGACGCACTCACAATGGAATAGTAGATTGATAAACTAGGGTTGAAATATACCCATTTCACCTGAGATATTTCTGGCACCCGAACGAAGTGAGGGTGCCAATAGTTCGAGGGTGAAATGGGTAATTTCATCCGAGTTGAACACTCTACTTTTCATTTCGAATATGAGGAAATTAAAATTTCACTAACGTCGCATGGTCGCATTTAATATTTCTTACGTTTGTCATTCTCTTCCCGCTTTTTTTTCTATTGCGCGATTTGTGCGCATTGCGCATTTCTTCTGCGCACCAATGGCGGCCGGCTAGTTTTTTTTTAAACTTGCAGACACGGAGGTCGCTATCAATTAATTGTCGACTTAAATATTTCAAGCTAAAAAAATTACCGAATGTAATAATTTCTACTAATTCTCGTTGTATACGCTTGCATAAGCTTATATATAGCGGGAATGTTATTTTAAGATTATTTTGCCTTTTACAATTAAAAAGGAACTATTAGTATAGATTATTATTTTAAACATAGATTACATGGTTGTATACGTATTTCCATTGCTATGTACCTCATTTGGATTAGCTAGAAAAAAAAATTACTTTCAACCCAAGGGTCGCGATGAGTCACTTTCAACCCTATATCCAGATAATCAATGACCTACTTTCAGAGTATGAGAGATGAAAAATGATTTTTCATCTCTCATACTCTGAAAGTAGGTCATTGATTTGATTATCTGGATAACGGGTTGAAAGTGACTCATCGCGACCCTTGGGTTGAAAGTATTTTTTTTTCTAGCTAATCCAAATGAGGTACATAGCAATGGAAATAGTTACGTAGTTATACAGCCATGTAATCTACTATACTAATAGTTCCGTTTTAATTGTAAAAGGCAAAATAATCTTAAAATAACATTCTCGCTATATATATAAGCTTATGCAAGCGTATACAACGAGAATTAGTAGAAATTATTACGTTCGGTAATTTTATTAGCCTGAAATACTTAATCGACAAATTAATTGATAGCGACCTCCGTGTCTGCAAGTTTAAAAAAAAACTAGCCGGCAGCCATTGGCACAGTATATATATAAGCTAAAGCAGTAGGGAAGATAGCCCTACTTTTTGAAATAAGTACCTACGCTCCAATAAAGCGTTAGGGTTGTCGATTTAATTTTTGTTAAATTGAATAGTTTTTTTTAACCAAGGTTTGCCCTACCTATAGGTATTTGACAAGTTATCCTTCAAGTGTAGTTTTCTATAATATATTAGTACATATACTATAGATGCAAGATGATAACAATGAAAGTCCGTAGAATTTTTTTTCACCAAAAACACGGTCTATAATATACGGCAACTACTTACTTATCATCTAAACAGCCAAACGTTTTATTTAACAGAAAGAGCATTTGTCGGAGAAGTGACATCTGACATTTCTCGTTATAAAAATAATATATACATTTTATTTCATAATAATATAGTATCATTCTTACCTTTTAACATCAGCAGGGAGTTTAAAAAACGAAAGCTCCGGTTTTGAAGAAGCCGAGTTCAAGCAGCCGTACACTGCGCAATACGCTCTTGGCATGTTTAAAACGAACACGGCCGCTCGTCTCAATGCGCCACGCGCGACTGACGGCACCGCGAGATCTGCTTAGGGGCCGTGTAAAAGCGCGTGTTTATGTGTGCGTTCGTTTCGACCGATTTGTTCGAAGATTCCCTACTGCTTGTGCTTATATGTACTGTGCCATTGGTGCGCAGAAGAAATGCGCAATGCGCGTAAATCGCGTAGTAATAGAAAAAAGAGCGGGAAGAGAATGACAAACGTAACAAATATTACCTAAGTGCGACCGTGCGACGTTAGTGAAAGTCATATTACCTTCTTTTAATTTCCTTATTCTCGAAATGAAAAGTAGAGTGTTCAAATCGGATGAAATTACCCATTTAACCTTCGAACCAGAAATATCTCAGGTGGAATGGATATATTTCAATCCTTGTTTATCAATCTTCTATTTCGATAAGATCGCAAATAGCCGGATCATCGTAAGTTATTAAAACGATTATTTTTGTAGTATTTATAAATAAAATTAATTTCCTGCAAGCCATGGTCACCACGCTAACCCAACCAACTGAAAGTTAGCATTTTTCCGCAATAAAGAAATAAAATCGAGGCGTCAGCGGATTCGCGGCGTTTGGTGGCTGATAAAAATCACTGGAAACCTCCCCCTAATACCCCCCCAAGGGCAGGGGTTGGACACTTGCGATTATTTGCATTGAGGCTATTTGAGGCAATTTTGTCAGCTTATCTCCTGGTCGTAAAAAGTTATTTATATTTATAGCACGTTACTTTTTATAAAATACATTGTGATAATGCCCTTGCTCGAAAAGGGCAGCTAAATTTTATTAGGTATGGGGCGTCTTTCGCCGACTGTATTCAAACTAAAATGGTTTTGTTTTTTAAGTTGGCAACTGATTTTATGAAAAAACTAGTACTTTTGCTCCACGACTCAACAAAAAAACACTTCAAAAATCTAACGTGATTCATTCGTATTTCAAAATAAGCTCTTAGAGTATCTGATATCCTGGTACTTAAACTCTCCCTCCGTCTTACGCCTGACGCGAGTTTAACATTATTTACCCATCCCAAAAAGTGCTCAGCGCCGTTAAAGAAGTTTTTACTTCAAAAACATTAACAAGGAGTCCTATATTATGCGCATTGCTGTCATGAAAGTACGAGAGAAATAGGAACGAGGACTTGCATTGGGGAGTTCCGATTATCATAACCATAACTCTCACAAACCTTACGAAATGCAACAAGAATAAAAATTTCTTATTTATATCAATGTTCTGTGAGTGCACAATGCCAATTTAGCCGATCTTTAGTAAAAAATACACTTACGAATAATTTGGTATATTGGCGGCACTCCTCTAAGTTCTTTCTTATGAACATGCAGAAAGTCGATGACAGTATGCAGTTGTCAGTATTGGTTTTAATATTTTATTAATATATATTGTGTTCATAATCATAATGCTGATTACAAATTTAGGTGGTGCTGACTTCGCTGGGTGCCGCTGCTTTTTTCTTTTTCTTTTTTTCCACGTACTTCTCCACCACCGCTTTGTACTCTCGCGCTTCGTTCAACTGCTTCGTCTCTTTTTTACCCCAGACAGTGTTATCTGAATACCATTTTTCGTATTTTTCGTAGTCCTGCCAAACGTAGTAAAAATGTACGTAAGCGTAACACACGTGAGCTGCGTTGATATCTGTGTGGCTAGACAATTAAGGCCCACTTGCACAGTCCAGAGTTAAAAAATTAAATCGCTAACTCGGGGTTAGGTTTGACAGTTCCATACATTTTGACACTACTTAGCCCTGGGTTAGCATCTAACACGGGATTAAGACGTTAACCCTGGTCCGTGTAAGTGGCTCTAAGTGATGTAAATAGGTATACCTACGCTCCGAAGCGTATCGATGTCGACGTACGCCTCCCCACTACTAGCTAGGCATTTGTTTCGCTAGATCACGTGGTTTTTGTGTGCTTATAATGTCAGTCCCTCCGAGGTCAAGCCCATACAATTTCATTTCATTCTTTTAGCGTTATCGATCGATAGTCGAAGTGATATTGTCTAGCTAGATAAATACTTACATTTTTTTCAACTTCAAGTTGTAGAAAGTAATTCAACACTTCCATTGGGCTCAGACCACGGACTGCAATCCTTAAACACGAGATATGACTAATGTTAATCTTAAAGTACCTAATTCATTATGTATTTTCTATAATTCAGAGGCAACCCAAATAAACTTTAACGCTCTACGCTGGTAGAGCGGACGTAACGTATTAGAACAGAGACACTGCACTAATAATGTCAACGAGAACCCTTACTTGACAACCTGATCAGGTTCCAGGAAATGCTGCAGAGCGTCCTGGATAGTGGAGTAGCCGTAGCCGCGTAGCATGCGCGCTAGACTCTGGGTGTTGAAGTCACGCGGGATCGAATGATTACTGAAATACACAAATTCCTTTGTTTCGTTCGTACATTGTTATACAGCGGCGCGGCAAATTTTGCCTGTCAGTAGTTCAACAGCTTTCGAGCAAGATGGAGGAACCTGACATGGATGAGAGTTTTTAATGATTCACGGTTAAGTTCATTCGAAATATTATAAACGGGATGTGAACCGCGATTACCTTTATTGAGCTCCCGATATTTCGATACAGTTGCATGTATCAAAAATATCGGGAAATTAGAAATATCGGGAGCTCAATAAAGGTAATCGCGGTTCACATCCCGTTTATAATATTTTTCTGACATGGATGATTTTATTTACACGAAAAATTAATAACCTAAACTAACAAAACAAGTAGCCAAAACACACACACATTATTTATTTTGAACATCTAAATGGACATAATGTTATGCAAATAAAGAAATTTCATTTCATTTCATTTCAAAGGAATATGGCAAGGATAGTCGGATATAAATAAATATATTTTTATAAATATTATTACATAAATAACTTGCAGTGCCGCGCCGCTTGCTATACCGCACTACGCGGCAGCGGAACTGCGCGGCGCGGCGCGGCGCGGCAATTTTGGTGAGTTGGTCAACTTTGCCGCGCAGTTCCGCTGCCGTGTAGTGCGTGTTATCTTACAATTCCATATAAAGAATATTTTGCCGCGCCGTGCAGCGCAGTTCCGCCTAGTGCGGTCTGACCTTAAGACATAGGTACTTACTTGGTAACCCAGGAGTCAATGAGTTGCATAACAACGGAGTACGATGTGTCCGGGATGAGAATAACTTCCGGGAACTGCTTCAGGAGAGCTTTCTTTATGAGCCAGGGGTTTGAACAGGTTGCTTTGGGAAGACAATTAGGTACATACATACATAAATCACGTCTTTATCCCTTATGGGGTAGACAGAGCCTGGGTCACAAAACCTAAAAATGGCCACGTTTAGCATGATTATGGGCGTACGGTAGATGGAATGGAAAGGTGAATAAAAAAATTTCGCCTATAACATGATTCCCAAGATTTTCACCCATTTCCCTCGATTTAACACATTTTTTAGCTATGTAGTGATTTTTTA
Source organism: Pandemis heparana (assembly GCA_963854515.1). NCBI lineage: Eukaryota > Metazoa > Arthropoda > Insecta > Lepidoptera > Tortricidae > Pandemis > Pandemis heparana. The sequence goes on along the minus strand of OY978011.1, from coordinate 11,961,185 downwards.
ACCCACCTATAATAGTTACATTGTCCGATTTCTGTATTTTTTTAATTAACTTTTTGTTTACGTAACGTCGAATTAGAGTTGATATATCCAAGTTTAACTCCTCTCCCGGGGGTGTCTGTAACAATACGTCCTTTTAGTTCAAACTATATCTATTTATGTTTCAAATAGACAAACGCTAATTCTGAAGAGGCTTGTAGTTCCAAAAATTTCCAGAACGTTAAAGCATCGATCTACCAAGTTAAAAAAAAATTGACGAGATCTTTGTTTGCAGCCAGTGACTATGAATTTGTGAGTGATTATGAATTTGTTTGCGTTTCAAGCAGCAGTGTAGCCAGCCATGGGCTTAGGGTGGGGCAGCAGTCTAAAGTAACTAGCAAACTATACCCGCGGTCTTACCCCGGTTAATTTTTTCATACAAGAAGGTTACAGAGCCAGGATAGGGCAAGCGCCCCACCCTGCCCCACCGTTTCAAGTAACCGACTATGCAAGGGTAGTTAAAGAGGTCATCAAACCTTGTTCCTCTTGTAATAAAGCCGCTGCGCATGCTTGAGGTAAACCACGGCGGGTTGAGCGGCGCGGGCGCAGCTGGCGACTGCGGTAGCGGCGTGCTGCAGTTGTGTGGGAGTAAACTCGCAAAGGTGCTGAGGGTCCAGCTCGAAGAGGAGGGCATCTGTAAAGAATATTCTATTTATATAGATCGACCGCTTAAGGGTGCGACCAAACCGCCGCGTATATGCAGTAACGTGTCGTATGGTCACGTTTTCTCACCGTTTCTTCATACATTTTGTTGCGATTCGGTAACGTCACCGTTTTTTAAGCGGCGGTGTGGTCACACCCTAAGTGAGTCCTCGCTCGCGCGGCACAGAGGCGCGGGGTAGGATGACAAAGGGGACCGAGAGAGGTGCGGGCGGGTAGTGCGCCTGCCGCCCGCAACTCTCGGCCCCCGCGGTCGTCCCACCCCGCGCCCCTGCACCGCGCGGGCGAGGACTCATTTAAGCGGTCGCCATATAGCAGGTATGTGGAGCTCTGTAACTATTACCGAAACTGGGATAATAATGGGAAGATCTGAAACCGTAAGCGAATCTGCTTTAAGAAAGTTTCATAAGTATTTATAATTTACGATAAGGGCGGAATGTATGAGACACGTTATGCCAAGATTCCATCCGCCATTTTGCGTCCTTAAAACAGGTTTTTATACCTATTCCTGGTCAGCCTTCCGCAATGCAATATATTAATACAGATCCACAACTTCATATGATTGTTAGCGATGCAACTAATAAATGTAATGTGTCTACTCTTTGTCCACTAATCTTCTATTCAGAAAGGGCACAAGAGTTATCGGTCGTTTATAATTGGATCGGGATTTTACCATTGATTGTAGCCATGGCGTGGACCAATTTGGTCCTTCCGCTGCCTCGTGGCCCCACTAGAAGTACTTTGCGGTATCCGTGTACGAATTCACGGCAGCGATCCCACCAGACGCCTCTTATTTCTCCCGCAAATGGCAATGCTGGGCTGGGGTAAAAAGACGATACAACAATTGTTAAAGTTGTCAAATCATGTGAATTAAAATTGAAATTTCGTGCATGGGGTTTCCTTTTTGGTATTTCTTTGTAGGTACTCGTTTAAAGGGACATAGTAGGTATTACTAGCTTATATAAATCATCGTCATGTCCTCCTTGATGTATCCGTCAACGGGGAACCCTACTGGCTCCTCTTTAAGATGGTGCATCCGTGCTGAGCTCGCAACGTCGCATTTTTGGTAATTTTTTGCGATTATTTCACAGAAATTGAATGAAAGTATCAAATATCCGTCTGTAGTGCACTTCGTTTTTAGTGTATTAATGTGTCTAATGCAATAATTGATCGTGATGGACTTTTATTTTCTTATTAAGCGAGATATAGTATTTTATCCCTTTAATACGAAAATAAAAGTCCATCACAATTAATCATTGCATTAGACACATTAATACACTAAAAACGAAGTGCACTACAGACGGATATTTGATACTTTCATTCAATTTCTGTGAAATAATCGCAAAAAAATCCCCAAAAATGCGACGTTGCGAGCTCAGCACGGATGCACCCTCTTAATGCCCTCTAAGTAAGTATTTATTAATAATTCTACTCACTCGTCAGAACACCGAATACCATCTCCAGCAAAATTATGATCTCCTTTAAAATCTTCAAGTTTGGTTTTTGCATATTCTCTGAGAATACCCATTTCCGCCAAATGCTTTTAAATAAACAATAATTGAGGTCAAGAAAATATTAGGGAATATTTTAACGAAAAATATTGACTGATACTTAACATAGCAAGCCCCGTAAGATAATAGGATTGTTAGTCAACTTTTCACTGAAGATGCCTTACCTCCATTTTTTCAGCGATAAGCTCGCTCACTGTAGCTTTCAGTCGTTTCTTTTTCTTAGCACGTTGTGTCTCTTTAATTCCTTCAATCATTGTTTCTCCTTCCCTCAAGTAGTCTTTTTTCAAAGCAATTTTCAATTGCTTAAGTTCTTTTCTGCAAATGGTTAATAACGAGTATAATATATAGCTGATAAATCGAAAGTATAAATTGTTCCTTAAAATGTTGAATATATTATAACAAGTACGTATATATTTGAGATTACTTCATTTCTAAGTCCACTTCCGGTATGATTTCTAGTTTTGCTTCCATATACATTTTTTCCACATCTAACTCCTTGATATTTCTTTCTTTAACTTCTACAGTTTCACCAGCGTCTAGTTCATCCCATTTGGCATGGTAATGATCTAATGCCTGTTTCATTATTGTCATTTATTATGATGCACCACAAGTTTGCAATAGTACATTGTGTATTAAGGGCGGTAAGTAAGGAATTACGATCGAGGCTCTAGTATAAGCCCGAAGTCGAAGACTGAGGGCTTTTTGAGTCGAGGTTCGTAATTCCCGTACCGCCCGTGAGACATACAATGTTTTTCATCACATTTGCGAGTAAATAAATAAAATGAAAAGGCAGAACAAACTTATTTATTAAAATTTATAGTGACTGTACAATTATTAAAATTAAGGCATACATTGCCTTTTTAAAAATGCCGTCAACTTCACGTATTGTATTCTTTTATGTTGACACAATCTTTAGATTGGAGAGTGGTTTTCAACATAGAGTAAGTGCTCCACAATGATTATGGTTTGTATTTATTCGCCAATTCACCAAAATATGCCAGGAAAACATTTTCAGAAAACGAACTTGTTTTTTTTTCGCGTTTCCATTGTATAAATTGGTCGTACGCAGCTAAATACCGCTCCTTAGACTTCGCCGGTAAAAGATTTTCGTTAATGGTTTTTGCTGCTTGGATAATATCCAGTGGTGTTGCATTTAATTCGCACTCTTCAGACGACGGCGACATTTTTAATTACTTTTATTAGGTATTAAATAACTCAACAAGTCAACACAACAATTTGTACAAGTTCGGGAGTTTTTTTTTTTTTAAGCGGATGGCGCGCTTTCAGCCACAGATAATACAAATGTTGCGTTCAAGAACGTTAAGTTAAAAGCCAAGACGTTTACAACCATGGCATATAATAAAAGAAAATTCAACGTTTTATACAAAAAAGTATTCAAATTTTTATCATAAATATTAGTATTGTATTTATCTAGCGAGATTTCAATTAAATTCCTGTTTAGATATTTTTTTTTAGATAAAGTTTTAATTTCGAGCTAATGCACCTCTTTGGTTGTACTTGAACCTGAATTGTAAGGCAGTGCAAGAAATTAAAAAAAAATTACTTACCGCCCGAGGGTTTCATGGTAATAAAAAAAGCCCGAGGGTTTTATATGGGGCGTTGCGGCCAAGTTAACCTGTATGTTTTGATACCGTTTACGAGCAAGTGTGATGAAAAATATATAAACCTTCTTATCGTTTACCTGTACAATGTTGTGAGTCTTCTTAGACTCGGGGTAATGATAACCCGGATGCATATTTGGATTTTTCATTATTTTCTTCATGAGTTGTTCTTCTAGTTTTTTTTTCATTTGCTGTTCTTTTTTTGCTTTCATCTCTTCTCTTTTTGCCTCCATCTTTTCAAACTTCAACTATAGATAAATAATGAGAATTAACAATTACATTGCTGCCCTTTGGTTTTTGTTTTATAAATTGGATTCATGGATTTTAAAAAGATTATCTCATCAATAGGTACTACTTAATGATTTACGCACCTAGGTAAAAATGATTACGAAGAGTAACGTTTCGTTGTTCTTTGTATTTGGTTAATTTTATTTTTATAATTACATCTTTACCTGTTGAGGAGACTTGTTCTTATTTTTTTTCTTTTCTTCCAAATAGGCTTCATACTGCTCAAGCCACTCGTGAGGATCAGGTATTTCAGCCCGTAGTATGAGTGCTGAACCACCTTTAATTTCGTTTGGTATATCATGAAAAAATCTTATACTTGTGTACCTGCGTCATGACGAATTTTAAAATATCATTACTAAGGATCATAGAGGAACACTTCAACAATCGTCAAAATCTTTTAAGTGTCATAACATTACCATTCCTGAAACCAGAATCTAAGGTTGTCCCGATAGTCTTCACTAATTTCATCGCGTTTTCGTTTCATAAAATCATCTTTAATCTCAGCACAGTGCGACTTCCACTCGAGATCAAATTTTTTAAATAGTTCATGACGACGTTCTTTTATCTGAATTACAAGAAAGTTAAATCTTAGTTTTAAAATTATTTATTACGTCAAGGACGAAAATTCATGTTTTGTACCTTCCATCCTCTCTTAAATATTTAAGAACCCTACCTTGTCAGCCCTATTCCGCGCATCATGACTCGGAGCACTGCACATCCTCATCCCCAAAACTTCATCGGCTTGGCATTCTTTAATCTTCTTACGTTTGAATTCCATGTAAGCTCTGTAATCTCCCAATTTATTTTATTGAAGATATCGGTCTAATTTTATCATAATTATTAGTTAGTTAATCTGGTTCTTTAAATCATTTACCTGGCCACCCTTTGAATTATTTCTGCCGCCCGAACTTTGAGTTCAACTCGAGCCTGTGGCTGCAGTGTTCCTTGTAACTCCTTTACCCAGATTTCCCTTCTTTGTTTCCTTGAGGTCTGCCATCGCGTGACTTGCCTACAATTGATAAATTAACAAGAAAAACTCTCTTATAAATACTACCCTATAAGGCCTTGGCCGCACTGGTAGGTATAAACGACGGCGACACGACAACGATGCGACGGTGACGCGAATTATTAGAGCCCGCATTAACAGCAACGACGAACAAGCGAATCGCCAATAGATCGAGAACATGCAATGCGTCTGTATCTGTACATTATTAAACATCTGAACACTTGAGACACAAAAACGAAATATTGACGCCTGTCGCTTAATGAATGCGGCCGCTTATATATTTGTTTTAGCCCTTTCGCTGTGGCATCGCCATCGCTTTACCAGTGCGCGGACCCGGCCTTAGTTTTACTTTCGTAAAATTGTTAACATTAAATGTCACTTAAAATTTTTAAGTTCGACAATCTGTTTAGTAAAATAATACTTGTTGGCGACTGGCTGGCAGCGCGGCCTTTTTATAACCTACTTGTCAACATTTCTACTGTATGTTTTTTATTACGTTTTTAAGTCAGTTGTGAAGTAGAGCTGATGCTGTCTTGTTGTATTATTTTAAAGTCCATATTAAACGCTATCAATACTGGACTAAACATTTTAAAAATTTATACTTTAATGGGCGCTCAATTTTTCATGGTCTTACCGACTTCTCTCCTGTGCTTGTATCAATGCTACCATTTTTCTCATAAACAGTGTTTCTTCAGAAACTACTTCTTCTACTTCATATATTTGTGTAAATTTGTTTCCTCTAACTTCTTCCACTTCTTCCACTACGTCTTCGTCCCACCAATTGACTACATTTTGTTCTTCCAATAAATGTTGCATTTCTTCTTCCTTTTGTACTATTGCATTGAAACCCATTTAATTTATTAACACAAACAATAATTTAATAATTAGTTACGTGTTTAAAAAAAGTCATATAGCACAAATAGGTAATTTAAGACATAGGTACTCACTGTGTCTCACATACACAAATGTGTCTTTATCATGCGAAATTATCAATTATTGTCGTATATAATCAGGTCAGTTCGTTAGTTTCGTAACCTTAGGTTAAGTATAAAGTGATGATGTTCACGATCATAGCGAGGACACATAAATACCAACTTCGAAATCCTTACTTAGTTCCAATTCCTTCTCTTTTATTTTCTCTTTTGCTTTACGAAAAGCTTCCAAAATCATAGAATTAACATAATCTTCCCTTTCTAATTTGAATGGTACATCTTGAAATTCAGCATCGTCAGTAGTCAATATATGTTGAATCAGCCCTTGGCTCAGAAACTGCACTTGACAACCTTCTAACTTCCTCAGTTGTTGTTTGAGTTCAAGTATTCTGATGAAACATTAATTTTGTCATGAAAATGTATCACGATATTCACGATATTAAATATAAATTCCTTATCATTAGATAAGAACCTATAATTATATTGGTTACACAACACTACAGTGACGAAGGATTTTAAGAACTTTTTATCCAATTTCTAAACGTTACTGAAAATTTGAACACATAGAAAAATCCGATGTTCTAATTTTCAGTGTCGTTTAGAAATTAAATTTCTAACGGTAAAACGTAAAAAGTAAACATTAAAATCAAGAAGTAAAATTTCTTGATTCATTTGATATTTCCTAACTTTTTATCCATCCCCACATCACGTCATCTTACTCCATAATACAAAATCTCTCTCAAAATATCAACCATTGGTATTCAATTATCTCCATCATCATCAATACGGAAGACATAGTTGTGCTACCCGTTGCCATTGGTTTCCAAAGATCTTTACCATCTGGTCAGGCCTCCTGGCGGGGGCCCTATCAATACTTCGCCTTTCGAAACACAGTCACCACTCATCTATTGACTTACCTGTCCACAATAGCTTTGACCACAGCGTCAATATTCTGCTTCTTCTGAACTTGTAAGTTCTGCTGTGAGCAGTCCAAAGTATCATTGTAGATATTGATATAAGCTCCTAGCATTCCACTCAGGCGCTCCACTGCTTGGCAGCGCTTCTTGTCATGAGTCTTAGCGTCCTTCGATGAAAATCAAACATAAGTTAAGTGTCTAATCGACGCGTACTTGTTGACTCGACCTTCTTTAAGGATACGGATGTAACGTAGATACGTGAATTCGAACGTACAAGCATGAGCAAAAATTGTCGTCAAATATGTTTCCAGAGTGTCAAATTCCGGAACGGCAATAGGTAAATATAACCAGGATTTTAGCAAACAAAAGAATGACTATGGCTAAATAAACGGAAGGAAGAAGGATACCACTGTTCTGTATTGCGACAGTAGATAAGTGCGAAGTTTAAAACTCTTATCCTGAACATGTTTTTGTTGAAGGTCGAAGACGGTTTTTACGCAGCATATTTTTTATTCTTCCAAGGAAGCAAAACCGCGGGAATAATGTAGTTAATTTTATAACATGTGAGATAAATAATCCAAAAAAAAATTAGCTACCTACCTAACGGGTTTACAATCAGACGTAGGTACGGTGACATGTAGGTAAACGAGTAATGTAATGTAAATCCGTAAATTCGATACCGCTTAGTGACTAAAGTACCTGATATTCGTAATCTAATTGGACCAAAGTCTTCAACCGTTGCAGCACACATTTCCATTTGCGAAAATAAAAATCATTGGACATGTTTGATTTTGAAAAACAATTCTACATAATTTAATTAAAATTGATTTGAAGTGACTCGACAAAATCAAGATGGTTGTGGTGTCGGCTTGTGAAATACATACAATCGTTCCTATTTATACGTTATTCCATATACATAATAAGATAACTTCATTTAAAGTACAAAGGATTGAGAAATAAAGTAACTGTCTAAACTCTGTCTATTTTCTCTTTTATCGCGCAATGTGGAACGACGCATTCAATTTTAAACAAAACAGTACCTACGTCTAACGACGTGCAAATATTACTTAATCGTAAGGCTACCAAACAATAATGGAAATCACTACCTAAATATTCAAACTTTGCTAATAACTATAAATGAGCATGAAACTCATTGCTATTCATATCTATTCCATCTCTCCGCAACTCATATCATAAAGATAACGCAACACAATTTAAAACCTCAATAATCAGATACGTTTAACGAACTCGGAAAGTCACGTTACCCCCACTGAAAGGGCAAACGACCCCCATTAGACTTTATCATTGATGCCGCAAAACTTTACATCATACTCGATGCGGGAAATAACCGATTTCAGTTGACAGAAACAGCGCGACCGCGTTGCTTTCCTTTGGAGGTTCGAACAACCTTCATGGTGGGAACGATGCGTTTGAAAGAGGACTGTAGGGGTTGTTTTTAGGGTTTCACTTTGGGTGGAAGAAGATTTCGGGTGAGTGCAATTTGAATAGGTGTTTTATCGTGTTGGGCTCCGCCGCAGTTTCCTGTGGGGCTGAATGCCCGTCTTGTCAGCGGAAGTAGTAAAGCCTTCCGTTGACTGTCGCGCGAAATGTGTCGCTGGTGCCTTTTTATCCGCCCTGTTTTCAGTGTTTGTGTTTTGAGAGAGCGCACATTTACATTGAGCGTATCTTAAGTATTTTTGTGAACGGGCAGCGGACATCTGGTTATTTATTTGTCTATGCCAGAACTTTGGAGTTATTTCAAGCACTTATCCTTATGTACAGTAATGTTATACGTTCAAGTATAGTTTGAGGCTTGCTTTGTTCAGTATTATAAGTTCATGAACTAGAACACATTGAATATTCTCCACTGCTAGTCTAAACTGATCAAGTGATGAAGTGACTTCTCGCTACGGCATTCGATTAAGGCACTTTTCATTACGCTCAGCTCAGGTTACACGTCACGTACCTTTCAAGAATTTTAAATTCCCAATCCCAGACGGATACCTACCGTAACTGACACTCTAATGGAAACTGTCGAACGCGCCCTCATAAGACGTCTTATAAAAATTCGATACATCTCGAAGGGAGGCGAGACAAAAAAATAAGTAAAAAAATACTGTTTTACATCAAACACAAAGAATAAAGGACTTGATATGTGACAGGTAATATTAGGGCACATCGCACCACGTTATAACAACTCGCAGAAAACGAAATTTGTTTCAAATTTACCCCTTACTCCTGAGTTAGTAGAGTCCATATGAGATTTTAATTGTAGTAGATATAACATTGCAGGTTTAGCATTTGAATTTTGTCGACGATAGGTACATGAATGATAAGATGAGATCAATGTGGTTTTGATTCGAAATTATCTCCGATCATGCCTGGATAAAGCGGGGTGACGCGAAAATTATTATTTACGCATGGGATCCCGCCCACAGTGAAAATATGATATTACTTTGCAAATATGTATCAAAAGAACTTAATCGCGTAAGTAGATCAAGATCAAAACTGAGATAGCCCTCAAGTAGATAGGTACTCTTATTTGCTCAAGTCTCAAAGTAGGTTACAGCTTACAAAATACTCTCCACCATCTAGATCTAGGTAATACATACTTATCATTTACTGTTTATTATGCTAATCGGTGAAAGGACTAGCGCACCTTAAGCATATTTGCATTTCACTAGACGGTAGGCAATTCACACCACACACACTTTGACCGATCACTTCTAATTTACAACGCATGAGCAAAACGAAATATAAAGCGACAGCCGCGTACGAAAACCAAAAATAAACATTTCGACGCAATGACATAAAAAATGCGACCTATCACCCTCGGTGTCAAACTGACAAGTCCGTCGCGACAGGCGACAAGTTAAGAGCGTTGTATCGTGTTGCCGATAGATGTCTCCGGGGGCCTCATAATGCGATGCCGCTACGGGTCGCGTGTCGTTGTCGTACTCAAATTCCCCAAAGGGAATAAATACACCTACCGTTTGTTTGGATAATTATTTAGTGTATTCGTTTTAAGACTTGTAGTGCAACAATGGTGCTTTACGCATAATATAATTACGTATTTAGGTAGGTAGTATTGCGAAATGTTGTATGTTTTTAGATTTTTCGGATGAGCAGACTCGAATGCGAAAATTTTCGTGAAAAAATTCACAAAAAAATAAATAAATATCTTGGGACAATTGACACCAATTGACCTAGCCCCAAACTGAGCAAAGCTTGTGATATGGGCACTAGACAACGGATAAACATACTTATATAGATAAATACATACTTAAATACATATTAAACATCCAAGACTCGAGAACAAACATTCGTATTTTGATACAAATATCTGCCCCGACCGGGGATCGAACCCGGGACCTCAAGCTTCATAGTCAGGTTCTCTAACCACTAGGCCATTCGGTCGTCTCGAATGGCCTAGTGGTTATGAAATGAGTTTTAAATGCGATAAATATACCATCTTCATTTTTTTTTTCATATTGAGAAATGGACAGTTAAAATAACTCATTGCTACTATGCTTAAAGCCTTTGCTATGTAGATAACGATTCAGCAACTAAAGTCACCAGGTTCAAATGAAAGCTCGAATCTCGCTCTAAACAACTCAACTCGCGAATGCAGGACCTCAACGCGAGTTATGTACTTAATAAGAAATGATTGTAATTACAAATAATAAATGAGAATTGCAGTTTTTACGAGTGGCTCTAACAAAGTAAAGCGCAGTTCCCGGCGCGAGCGCAATTTATCGCGCAAACAACTTGCAAATTGGCCTGTAGGAGCGACGTTTTCGCTAAATACCTATAAAAATGTCCGCCCGTCGTGAAATATTGTTGTTAGTGTTCTGCCGCAAGTTAAAGGAGACAGCGTGGAACATATTAGTGAACATTACGCACAATTATAATTACGCGCATTGCAGCTTAATTTGGTGTGAAATGGGTGATTATAAGCCTCATTACGTGAATTGCATATGCGGATGGGGAGGATTAAAGGGACTCTCTGAAAAATGCGACAAAACGAGATTAGGCGTTACAATAACTTAAGAGTTAGCCTCATTAATAAGCAATAAAAATCACAAACAAACAGTAAAGTTGTACTACAACGACCGATTTATGTTTTGATTATGACCAGTTTCCTAGTTTTATTCATTTATTTAATTTTGTTTATTCTAGTAGGTATAAGGTAGGTAGATATAGGTATATTGTCATATTGTCATAGTATATTGTCATATTGTAGGCACGTCTATAAAGATTCTTGCGGTGTATTTTTCTTCGCAATGATAATATTTTCAAAAATGCTGTGGCATATATCTACCTTAAAGAGTCCTCCGTGGTCTAGTCTAACTAATATTATAAATGCGAAAGTATGGATGGATGGATGGATGGATGGATGGATGTTAGTTTGTTTGTTACTCAATCACGCCAGAACGGCCCAACGGATCTGGATGAATCTTGGCACATAAATAGAGAAAAGTCTGGAATAGCACATAGGCTACATTTTATCCCGGAAAATTGCGTAGTTACCACGGGATAGCGATAGACGAATTCTCTGCAGACGAAGTCGCTGGCAACAGCTAGTTTTAAAATAAATCTGTAATTTAGATAAAACAGTGTATTAAATTCCATATTTTTACCTTTGAATTCATAATTACTTTTATATAAGTAAAAAAGAAAGATAATTGCGTTAGAAATTGTAAAGAAATTTTACTGCGAAGCGATGGCAAACGCGACGGCGACAAGTTAGCGGCAGCATCTCGTCGCTTGCGCCGCGGGTCATAAGTGCGCGCTCTTTATAAATGGCAGCACTTCCCAGTTTCGAATGGCTCATTTTGGCCGATTTGTCGCCCGTGATACTTTACGCTAAAATGTGACACAGCGCCGTTATCTCCTATATTAGCTGCCGCGAAAAACTTCTGCGTACCTAATGTGAAACTGAAGTTAGGAGCTGGTACGAGCTAGTTTACCTTTGTCTTTTCACACGTTTCAAGTACCGCTAGCTTAGATAAGATAACGTTCAAAGTTTTGACGAGGGGTAATTTCACAAGCTTTTATTTAGATATGTTTGTTTAGGTCAAATCTTGCAAATAATTTCACCCACTTCAAGAGGGTGAATTGATTTATGGTAAGTTGTGCGTTTAGAATTTACAGTCATTAAAAAAAACACAATCATGAACAACAAATAAGTTTGACAATTTAAACATGGAAATAGTTATTTGTTATACAAGGGGGGAAAGTTGTATTTTACCTGCGAGTGTTCATTTGAAACATGAGCTAGCGAAAGGAACCTATGATTGATTCAAAAATAGAATCCTGAGCGTAGCGAGTGTTTCAACACACGAGGCGTAAAATAACTTTTCACCCGTGTATAACACAAAACTTTTCACCTCACTACAGCGAGGAAAATAAGAAAAAGGGTTTGTACTATCACTCATTTTTAATAACAAAGTATCTAGAAATAATAATAATAATAATTTAATAAACTTTAAAATATCATGCATTTTTAGGGGGAGGAGCGCTGCTTATCCTATAGCACAGGTTTTCACCTATTTAGGGAGCAGAGTTCTAGTGAAAGATACCATGTAAATGATGTTTTTTAGAAATAAATATTATTATTATTATTATTATTATAAAACATGAGAATATTTAACGTTGATGGCTTAATTGAATAGTTTTGACTTAATTTCTTTTAATTATTTGAAAGAAAGAAAACATTTATTCGTGATATAAATTACTTACAGAAAAAAAAGAAGTAACAGCATATACAATCACAAAATGGTTCCACCTCAGCATAATGCTGGCCTTACAGCCAGCGCTGGTCTTCCGTTGGGACCATCAAGTGCTACTGTCAGCACAAACAGTGAACCTGCATTACAATCTTTAATATGGCTGAATGGACAATAATTCCTTCACTTATCCCACAAGGGATGAATTTTATAAAAAAAATATTTCGGATGCGTTTTGATCGCATATTGACTTACTTGGACTGTCAGAACATTTTATCCGTTTTTATAACAAGAATGAAGGTTAATGTTGAATGCTGCTATTTATCAATTAAAATAAAGTATTGAGTGTTTTTTACTCGATGCTATTCATTAATTGTGATATTAAAAATTCAGCACTTTTAACGTTTTACGTTTTGTTAGCTGTCAAATATCACTTAAGCTTCCTTCAAATGTCTAAACCCTGTACTATATCTTTCTAATCTGTGGTCAAAACTCTTTCTCCACATGTGGATAAAAAGCAATTTTCTCAATAGGTGTCAAAAAAAACAAAAAGTGCTTTCCGAACTAGTGAGGTGAAATTTATTAGTTTGTAGGAGTGGATTATATGTGGAGCCAGAATATTTTTTCTTTGCGCATAGACATATTTTTTTATTTTTTTATTTTTATAAGCCTTTTTATTCCGAATTCGCTACAATTTCAGTAAGTAGGTACAGTATGTTGTTGTTATTGTCGCGTATTCGGCGTGCCTCATGGCATAGGCCTCCTCCGTGTATTGGAGGGTTTGGGCTATAGTTCCCACGCGCGCCCAGTGCGGATTGGGAACTTAACACACACCATTGAATTTCTTCGCAGATGTGTGCAGGTTTCCTCACGATGTTTTCCTTCACCGAAAAGCTCATGGCAAATTACAAATGTAATTTTCGCACATAAATTCCGTAAAACTCAGAGGTGCGAGCCCGGGATTTGAACCCACGACGCTCTGCTTGAGAGGCCACAGGTCAAACCACTAGGCTACCACATACTAGCCTACCACTAGGCTAGCATAGACATAAACGCAGTACTTAAGTTTTCGTTCTGCATGTAAATTAGTATTTAATTTAGTTATCACAACAGGGGCCTTACCATGGCTTCCTAATTCCGACTCAGTTAAAGTTTTAGCTGTCACTTTTAGTATGCATCTGACAGCAAGCGAACCTAAACTGAATCGAATTAAGATGTCATGGTCAGGTCCCTGGTCAAAGTTATCACATCTTAACCAATTCATCAGCAAAAGTGAATATTTATAACATTATTTTGCTTAAAAATAAAAGTTAATTTCACACATAATAATGTATAGAGCATGAATGAATAAAACAGATAAGACAGTAGTTGAAATACACAACAATTAAAAGCGACAACTTTGTCTCGTGAAATATTTTAATGAGAAATGGCGGTAGCTCGTAACTTTGTCTAGGAAAACCAAAGGCTAAACGAAAGTACGTCTTGGAAACTATTACTCATCTTATCATTGCAGGTTAAGTTAACAGAAAGGAAGCTGTTTAAAATCTACAATGGTGGACTTCTGTTATTAATCTGAAACTTTGTGGCGCTTATTTTTAACCGACTTAAAAAAATAGGAGGTTTTCAATCCGGTTTTTTTTTTATTATAGAGCTATAGTTTTCTTTTACTGTACACCCACAAAACATTAATAATGCATACCTATATTAACCACGTGTTTATTCCTTATATAATCTCTATAGAGCAAAGGTAACAAGACCTTAAATTAAAGCCACAATGAATTAAATTAGTGATTTCTAAGATTTTCTACTCTACTCACACATTAATAAACTCGCAATAATTAGGCACGTCATTTTGCCAAGTTTTAATGGAATTTTGAGTGCCATACTTTAATAAATACTACCTACACGTGTAAACTGAACCCGAGACTTTAAACAATGATTCAGTTTATTAATATTGCTCTACGTAGTGTGTTAACTGAAATACGTTAAAACACTATATATGAATCTGAATGAACAATTAAAACAGATACTTATCTCATTATCTCCGGTTTTTATAAGTCCATAGACCTATTTATTACAGTCACTTAAAATGCGACCATGAATCAGTTGTATAAAACAGTGGCCACGATAAAACACAAACAACCAGATAAACACCTTTAATCAGAATCAAAGTGCTTTTACATTTATCTGAGACCTATATCTAAAATACTGTCCTGCTAATTAAAAAGGACGTATATGTGTGTCATACGAAACGCATATACGTCCTTTTTAATTAGGACGGCAGAATAGTGGCGCTAGACCTGGCAAAGTAGCGCGAAGAAGCTTCGGACAAAAAGTTGCCACATAAAAGTTCAGTAAGTATCCTATTTCAACCCCAGCCTATTCTACTTACTATAAGGTTGTTTCCCAGTAATTTTAACAACAACAAACAAACTAAATGTGCCACTTTTTCATGTTATTAAAGACTAGCTGTTGCCCGCGACTGCGTATACGCAGAATGGAAATTCGCATCCCAAACAACTTGAATTTTCTCGACAATTCCAATTTCCAATACATATTTTAACAATCAACACAAATCCTTGACAGATTACAAGCTCTAAAGCTTTCTCGTAATATACCTTTCACATTGATGATAACATTTAATTTAAAATTTAAAAACCCTCCATATACGCTTTAATCGTAGGGTGCGACCACACCGCCGCGTATACGCGTGTCGTAGGCGTCACGTTTTCTCACCGTTTCTTCATACATTTTATTGCGATTCCGTAACGTCACAGTTTTTTAAGCGGCGGTGTGGACGCACCATAATCATACGTAAATAAAATATAATTAAAAGTAAAATGCCAAAAATGCCTTTCATCATTTTGGAAAAGAGCTGATTGATACTAATCAAACTGCTGGGCCGATTTTTACCAAACATGGCTAAGAACCACCTCAAGGAAATTGGCTTTCGAATGAAAAATACCGCATTAAAATCCATGACGGAATTAAGAATATCCATCCAAGACTTCTACTAAACTATGTAAAGAAGTAGGATAGGATAGAATAGAGTAATCCGTCTGAAACATTGCCGCAGAAGACTTTGTCTTAATTCCATTACTGCACTGACCAGTCACAAAGAAGCGGTATATCACCGGAACAACTGCATTAGCGCCAGGTCGCGCTTAATCGCGGGCGCAATCGTATATTTCTTGATTAAGAGCTCGTAAAAACGTCGTCTCGCTCTGATTTACGCGCGCGAGCGGGAGAGATTACCCCTGCGGTGATCTATGGTGATGGATTTGAGGATGGTTAGTGAATGTGGCTGGTGTACGTTAAGTTTTATAGTGTCAGATTTCTAAAGAATTTGCCAGAATTAAAGTTAGTCAGAAGGCTTTCCTGAATGGGATTTGTGTATATCGCTGTTTTTTAATGCTTATTTGTAGTTACCTACTTACTTATGATTGAAAAAATCTTTAACGCCGCCTAGAGGACAAGCAAAACAAAGGATCAGCGTAGTCCAGAATCAAACTTTGTTTAAGATGTTTGTTAAATAAAGATGTTAAAATTGTAGATACTAAAATAATATCGGCAAACAGGAACACAGTTGCGATTTTGCTATATAGTTAGGTACGAGTAGAAGATATAAAAGTATAATATTACTCGTAATATACATATGAGTGGTAATTATTTACTATCTAACATCTAATCTTAGAGCAAGAGAGTATTGTCATATCAGTTGTCTACTTGATAATTATCTTTAATAGTGTATTAATTTGTTTTCCCTTAAAAGCTTTGCTCTAGTTTCGCTATATTTTTGACAGAAATCGTTATAATAGTAGACACAAAGTAGTACCTATAAAGGCGAAAAGCGAATTCGTCAAAATTTCAGACTTTAACAGCCACCTGAGTATATTAGCAACTTCGCCTGATTTACTACATTAACTAATTATGAAACCGCGTTCAGTCTTCTTCTCTCTCGCAGCACATTAGCATGGTGCGAAAGAGAGAGGATTTACGTTTCAAATTTCACGTGTTAGATGGTCTGGTGGAATGAATTTGTCAGCGCGGCGACAGGCCCCGGGCGCGCGTATTTCACCGCGATTTATGGGTAGCCGGGGAAACGCGGAGTCCAAGGAAATACCGTTTTTATTCGGACGATATGTTTTATTTGGAGAGATTGATGGCGTGATGCTAAGTCAAGTTCAAGTTTGTGAGAGATTTGAATAAGTCGTGTCTTTTGGCGTGCCTTGAATGAAACTACGCGTATCATTGCCGGCGTTGCGTGAATGCATGCTCATTAAATGTACTTACTAAAACACTAGTTTTATCTGACTGAAAGTGTTTTTTTTTTCCCAGTATATCGCGAAAACAAGTACCTATTGTAAAAAATGCCCAACGTCATGTAAAAATGCCTTTGTGGTCAAATTAGCCCACAGACCACGTAGCCCGCGGACTGAGTTGCCTACTTATCACGTAAAATTGGTAGAAAAAAAATGGTTTTAAATCGCTTAAACAATGAAACAACAAGCTCATTAGAATAAATTATCCAAACTTTGAATGAAAACCGCGAAAATTCCATAATAGCCACCAACTTGACCCGCAAAAGGCAACAAATCAGACGAAAAAACTCCAGAAAAGCCATTTCCAGTGGCGAGAGCTAAACAGTAAGTTCACTTCCTGCTATGTTTTATGAAGGAAGTCGTTGATCGCGACGTAAATCTTTGTTGCCACCGCGCACGAAAGCTTCTAGACAAGTAAGACAACGAATAATATTTTCACTTCACAGGCGCGTAAAGTTCGGTTTGACGCGCGTAAAGAAAAGTGACACTTTGCGGTTTAGAGATTAAAGTTAGCATGATTTTTCTTTATTATGACATTAATTTCAATAATTTTTAATTCTTACTTAAATACCTACAACATTAACTTGCCCTTGGAAATTCTAGGTTAGTCATGTCGTTACGTTACTTACATAAAAAGCTTGACTTAGCTAAAATAAATAGGTTCCTCAGCGAAAAGTATTCACAAAAAGAATATACCTGTTTTAATTATGTTCTTATAAGACTTGTTAGGTATCTGAAGAATAAAATAGGTAGATATTTAAGTTGACATAACAAAAAGTCTTCAAGGCTACAAAATAAATTATTTTTCAGTCAGTTACACCCCTTCTAATGCACTGAAATTAATGTTCTGCGAATAAGGACATCGGATCCATGAAATTAGTGGAACGGAGTCGTCTTATGGTTCCGTATGGATAAAATATTAGTGAAAAATAGTTCACATTACATTTGGTTTATAAGACAAATTTGTCTCTACCTAAAAATATACAACGGGTCTACCTATTTGTTAATGGCTCTCGGCATCATCGGACTTCCAAATGTTTTCAATTGTATTGGAATCCGAATAGTACATGCACTGACTATTGGAAAACTGTATGACCATGTTATTGATTTTTGATTAAAATGGAATAATAGCTTCTAGTCAAATTAAATTTTCGGTAAATGAATCGAGGCACTGATTATGTCAACCACAGTTAAAAAATTGTGAAAAACATTTATCTACAGGGGTGTTTACAGGGGGGTACAGCCACTTGCTGGAGTGTTCCGGATTAATTTCAACACCCAGTGCATGTTATGTTGCTATGTAGGTACCTATTATAGGTATTCTGTGCCCCCGGTACCCCAAACCGAGAACATTTCCACGGAGCAAGTTTCTTTATTAAGCGCAGTCAGTGTTTATGGCCGCATAAATTCGCTTTATCTTTATGAATATTCAAGATGGCGTCGTTAACACAGTCCGTCGACTATGTTTTTTGTTAGCCTGAATAATGGCTTTGATGTGGCTGTTTAGATAGACCTTGGTGATTTGTCCCGCTATGACTTTGGCACTTAAAAAGTCAGAGTTGTACTAAAGTTCTTGTCTGACTTGAATGAACCCAATACGATCACTATGTTACATACATACATGCCGTCACGCCTCTTTCCCACAGGGGTAGGCAGATACTACTTTGTTCCACTTGCTACGATCCTGACATACCTCTTTCGCTTCATCCACATTCATCAATCTCTTCATACATGCTCGTCGGTTTCGGGTACTCTTGACCTGACCTTTTTCCAAACCGTCCCCAATTTGATCACGGAACGTCCGTCTAGGCCTTCCCCTACGTTTTGCAGTTGCAGGCATCATGATCACGGGTAGACTCCCACACACACATGCCGCACACACACATCATCACACACACACCATCACACACACACACACACACACACATCACATGTGCGGTTCGCATCCCGTTTATAATATTTCGAATGAACTTAACCGTGAATCATTAAAAACTATGAGATACTTAGGGCAGCGGCAACTTGCAACCGTAAAGAAATAGTTTCTTATTTCACACAAACAAAAGAAAAAAAAAACATAATTACAACACACCGGATAACTCACATATAAAAGCCGAAGGATTGCTCCGACAATTGTTTCGGACTATCCTTCGGCTTTTATACGTGAGTTATCCGGTGTGTTGTAATTATGTGTGTCTCACGTTAGTTTCATGTTGAAAAAAAAAACAGTCAAATCATGAGATTCGAAGCCATGATTTCATGGCTGTCGCCTTCCTATGACGGATTTGGCCTGACAGCAGAAGTGGTAGAAAACGAAAATATATGTAATGTTGACTTTTTACATATTTGCTTATTCGCTATTCATCAGGTACAAGTTTTGTAAAAAAATTATAATTTACGTAAATTAATTAATTTAAGCTGTGACTTTTGTTTTGTTTGTATATAATAATAATATTTAATCTGTGTCTGTAGTGGTTAATCATACAGAAAGCTACACTTTATATATTTCATGACAATTGTGTCCTTAAGTCGGTAGGTATTAATAGTTTATTTGTTTTTAATTGCTGTTTGAATTGGTACGAATAAACTTTTGCTTGCCTTCTTTCTTACTCCCATATCAGCATACTCGTAGAGTAAGTACATATTATCCTGCAATGTAAAGTTCCCGCAAGACGCAGACGAAGTTACGGGCAGCAGTTAGTTCAGAATCATTTGGGATAATTCATCATCCAAGTCTCTAAGCCGTGCCAAGTAGCTCCGACGACTAAACAGCAGAAAACCGAAGCTAAAATCACAGCGCGAAAAAATGGCGGCCGTCGGCATTAACACACAAAGTCGATGTAAGAGTAACCCCGGGTGACGGATGGCGCCCTGCCCCACGACCCGCCGTTACTCACCCGGGATGCTTTATTACGCGACGATTGCTGTCTGCGAAAAGGCAGTTCGAGGCTTATACTTGGGGAGCGTTCTTTGTTTTTGAATATTATTTGACAGTAGAGTTATGAATATTTTGAGTTGACCTTTGTCGTTACTTAGCTATTTGAATTTTCTGGAGTGATCGCTTTGCTCTTTGACCTATTTTTAATTAAAAATTAAGATTTTTAGGACTGTAATAATTTTTAACCAATATAATTTGAATTGACATGTGTTAATTAGGAATAATGTAGGAATGATTGTTACTTTAAGTATTTCAACAACAACATTCATGTTCTACATTTATTTATTTCTTGCATTTCTCACCACAGATTTAAGGAACGTTTTTTTGACTGGTAATACACGGAGGCGGCCTATGCCACGAGGCACGCCGAATTACGCGACAATTTAATAAATAAAAAATAAATAAACGACAATAACAACAACACCAACAACAACAACAACAACATGTACTTACTGAAATTGTAGCGAATTCGGAATAAAAAAAAAAGGCTTATAAATAAATACCAAGAAATGTCAGAATTCTACGGACTAAAAAATACACTATAATTTAATTAGGTACCTAGTGGATTAGTCTTTATTATATAATAGTATATTTGATTTTGTTATAATGTTCGATTTGTAAGCTTTGCCTTAATGTTAAAACATCATCATCATCTCCAGCCTATATACGTCCCACTGCTGGGCACAGGCCTCCTCTCAGAATGATTGGGCTTGGGCTTAATGTTAAATAAATAAAAAAAATCACACGATCACTTTCGTATCCACCCGTCTGTCATTTGCAGTTAAAACAAAACAGTAGCGATAAGGCTGCCTATTGCTTACCTATTAATTGTCTCTATGTACCCGTTTTCTATGTTTTTTATTAGCGGTGTTCAATAAAGAGTCATTGTATTGTATTGTAGGCATTGGCACGGATTTTATTCTGAACGCCTGGCAAAAAATACTAGCAAGAATTTCTATGTAATCCAGATATTGCAGCTATCAAATCAAAAAAATATCGTCAGATATAATACATATAGGTATATGATAGGTGATATAGATAGTCGATTATAAAACTCGTTAAAT
Organism: Pandemis heparana; assembly: GCA_963854515.1. NCBI lineage: Eukaryota > Metazoa > Arthropoda > Insecta > Lepidoptera > Tortricidae > Pandemis > Pandemis heparana. Next base: position 11,940,163 of record OY978011.1, on the reverse strand, counting down.
TATCGAGGTATTTAACTGCCTGCCTTGCTTCAAATTTTCCAGTACTTAATTCCCATTGATGTGAGTAGCGCATGGCCGATGTCCTATCGATTCAATGATTGTATTTAATTTACCCACAGTCCCTATAATCCCTATATAATCTCAGTATTTAAAATAAGTACTTGTTAAAATTAATTAAGTTGCTTCGAATTGGAATAAAAAGTTATTATTGAAGTATTGAGTAAAATGCCTGATACCTACCTGGGTATATAAGTAAAGTATAAATCCCAATACTCAATAGGACGTACATACTATTACTTTCTAAACGACACTGAAAATTAGAACACATAGAAAAATCCGAAAAGTAAAGCTATGGCCGGGAATCGAACCCGGGTCTTCGTCATTCCGTGACGCGTGCTAGACTCCTACACCACCCATAGCACGTGAGAAAGCCTCCGAATTTTTCTATATGTTACCAACTGTTACGTGACCTTGTTACTATGCGAATATTTGTCGCTAAGCGTCATCTGTTTGAATGAATTGTCTGTACGACACAATTACAAACTCCCGTGGAACATGTATACTGCTCACCAGGGACGAGAGAAGGCGCTGTTTTTCAAATGATAGGAAATATCAAATTAATCAAGAAATTTACTTCTTGATTTTTAATGTTTACTTTTTACGTTTTAGCGTTAGAAATTTAATTTCTAAACGACACTGAAAATTAGAACACATAGAAAAATCCGAAAAGTAAAGCTATGGCCGGGAATCCAACCCGGGTCCTCTACTATACTATTACTATTCGAAAGCGCTGTTATTTTTCAGTTTACGGATAAGCAAAAAATCAAGGATTGTTTACCTAAGGATGTAACTACATATTTTGTGAATTGATGCATTAATTTGTTAAAATGTTAATGAATTAAATAAATTAGGTAGCATTCTAACCCCTTATTCATAAACGCTCCTGCTAACTTAGCAATCGATTGTCCTTATCTGTGAAAGTGACAGATAAGTAGATAGTAAGATGTCAATGTTACAAATAAGGACAAACAATTTGTTAAGTTAGCAGATGGGGTGCGAGTCGGGTTACCTCCACGTGTGAACAAGAGCTGCGGTTCGTTTCTGGATCCGTCCGGGGGGAAGAGCAGTGCTTGTTTCGGTGCACCCTGGGCAACGGCTAATGATTTCCTGGCAGTATCTGAGGGATATCATTGACCGTTGGCTAAGAGCCCGACAGGGGGGGAGGGGGGGTCTTTGACCGTGTTACCGTACAACGTTGCCGACATTTTGTCACAAGATTTTATTTTATGAAAATTTTACCCTGAAATTGGCGAAGTTGTCGTCGCTATAACGACTTGTAACACCACAAAGAAAAAAGAAGAAGAAGAAGAAGAAGTTATCAGATGCCTACAGAGCGTTTATGAATAAGGGGGCTAGAATTTAATCATTATCGACATTATTTTCCACTGATGTGCTGCAATGCAATTTTCACCATTTTCTGAATCGTACCGTCACGAGAGGGATAAGCGCCCCCCCTGATGTGACCTTTGCTTGTAAGTACATAAAAGTCGCTATAGGTACACTTTGTATTTTTTATCGTCTTTACTGTTACGCGGTGTATTAAGACTTTAAAAATCGATACTATGGAACTGAAGTAATAATTCAATTAAGCGACAACTCCGATATTGATCCGTGGCTAATAAATAGTAGATACGTCCGCGGACAAAGCTATCGAGCCATAATGACCGGTTAGACTATTCCACTATTTATGCAGTCTATATTAGATACTAGATATTGATCGACTGGTCTATGTACTACCTAGTAAACGCGCAATTGTTGTATAGCAAAAATAATAGGTATAATTTTCCATACAAAGTTGCGAATGGTTGTGTATGGCCAGTGCTGACAGTCCGCGCGCGAGCATTGGAATCGGAGGCTGTTGAAGCGGGAGGAAGGGGGCGGGGGGGGGGGGGGGGGGGGGCGTTAGAGAGTAGAGATGCCACGAATAGTGAATTGGCCGAATACCGAATACCGAATATTCGGCAACGCTGTCGGCCGAAGCGCCGAATGCTTGGTGGGGGCGCGTTAGCTGGAATAAGACAAGTCCGCAGTGTTGCCACAACTGAGTTCCCAAAAGGTACAAATCCAGCGCTGAAAAGGTACATTTTGGGATAAAAAAGTACATACGGATTTTTTTACTCAACTCATAACACAGCTTCTATCGCTCTTAGTGTTGCCACCTTGCCACAACTGTTTGGTGGCGGATTATAAAATGTTACACATAATTTTGGATGACCACAAAAGGTACGTAAACTGGACCCCATTACACATAACACATTGGAGGCTAAAAAAGTACGTCAAATGTGTAAAATGTACGCTAACGGCAACACTGCAAGTCCGATCCTTACAAGTGGTGATCAGCAAACGAAAAACAATACCCGAACCTTTCGAAATTTGCAAAAGTTTATCTTTCTTCGCCTGGAAGTAGCGTTTATAGTGAGAGGTTATTTTCTGAGGCTGGTAACGTTTACGATGAAAAGCTCGTTTTTATCCATCACAACTTACCACTGATTAATTTTAAGTACTAAAATGTTGTAATTTGGAAATAAATACATAATTTTGAGTAAAATAACGTGTCTTTTTTTACATGATTTGCTATTCGATTCGGCCGAATACCGAATAGCAAAAAAGTGGCAGAATAGGCCGAATACCGAATAGTTGCCGAATATTCGTTGCATCTTTATTAGAGAGGCCGTAGGATCTGTCTACCTCTTAAGGGATCAAGACGTGATTTATGTAAGCGTGTAATACACGTTTGTATGTATGTACATAATTTGTTACTTAAGATTTAAAAACTGTAGTAGATTCAGGCGTTACTTTGCGGAGTTTCATGTTAAGACTTGTTAATATTGGACAGAGTTTGCGCGTACAGGAATTCTGTTCACATAGTGCGTGGACGGCTTCCACGCCGTCGTACGCAAGTGCGCCGCCTCCATTGGTGGCCAGGGCTCGGGCCAGCCCCAACACCATCCTGGCAATGATCGCGGACAGAACTGACTGCGCTTACATTAATCATGCTTGTGCGCTGCATGTAAATAAATGATTTAAATTTTTTATTTGTTTTTAAAACTAACACTTAGCTTGTAAGATCTTACTAACGCAATTGTATGAGTCACCTAAACAGTAGGCTTATTGTCTAACTCGCTCGCAATCGCCATCGTGTTCATTTTGACAGTTCATGTATGGGCTGACAATCGGCATCGGAATCAGCTAGCTGTCACATTCATATAAGAACGGTCAAAATGAACACGATGGCGATTGCAAGCGAGTTAGACAATAAGCCTACAGGTTGTAACTTGAAATAAATGATTTATTATTATTATTATTATAGTACCTACCACAATTATTATCATGATATATACAGTACCCGGGGTGTAAGTACCTCTACAAAAGTAACATGAGACGCCGCAAAAAATCAATTTCACGCTACGAGTTAATCCCTCACACACTGTTCTGTATCAACCGATTCTCATACTCGTATATATTTATACAAAATTCGCTCTTTTTGCTTAAATAAAAGGGATGTAAGCGAATGTGAATGTATGTTGGTTGGTGTAATCCACCTATTGTATTGTCCGATGTTAATGTAAAGCGAAACCTTGTTATGTTTTTGACAGAGACGACATCTCATGTGAAAGAGCAGGAAATATAAAATTACATGGTTAATTTATGTTACCAGTTAGTAGGTACCAATTCGATAAGTTTATACATAACTTTTTTAGTTTTATTTAAATAGGTACTATCAAATGACTCAAGAATTTCAATTCTTGATTTTTACGGTTTTACCCGTTAGAAATAAAAAAATCCAACTTGTTTCCTACATTTTGTTTTTAAAATCTAAAATTAAGTTATCTTTATACTCTGAGTGTGGTAGTAACACATAATTTAAAACATTATGCTATTTCCCAACAAATTGGTAATAAAATACTGGCTACTAACACACAGGATGTCAAACCACAAAAAAAAACAACTCCACCCCAAAAACTAGCAACACAAAACGCGGATTAAGGGCTCCTGCTCCATTGTCGAAAAATCTCATTGTCGAGTGCTAATTATGCGCTTGAGTGCCACCTTTTGACAGCCCTGACGCCTGATGGCTTGTTATTGCGACAACCCTACACAATGCTTGACATGAGCAGGCTAATATGAGGTTTCGATTCCTTGTTTACGGTCGATATTTGATTTGTATAAGTAGGTAAGTACTATATGCGGAGTCTAGAATAGTTCGTTTCAACTAAGCTGGCGTGTTTCTAATTAATGGTAGTATAAAATTTATGCAGGATATTATTTTAACTGAGTAAGTACAGTAAATTTAGCTGAATACGTTTGCCTAAATGCGTATCAATTTAAACCTACTATTTATTATAATAAAATAAATTATAGATATTTATAAAAAAAAATAGTTAAATGTTTGCATACTTACAGCATTTCTGCATACATACATATACATAAATCAAGTCTTTATCCCATACTTAGCATGATTGTGGGCGTGTAGTGGAAAGGGGAATGAAAATAGTAATGGGTTGCTAGCCGCATCGCCTATAACATAAAACATAACATGACTATCGTACGAGTACGTACACTGTAACAAAATAGGTTTGTTCCCTTATCGCCTAATCTGAGATTTGATCTCACTTCATAACCGAGGTTTATTTTTCTATTGTACTATGATTAGGGGGAGCTATGATTGGCTGCCGGTTTGTGACATCAGATGGCTGATTCGAGTAAATGGAGTCGTGTTATAAAGAAAGTTAATAACTTTTTAAGTTACTACCGCATTACTTGTACTTGCAGTGTAGTTATAAAAGCGATATATATAATTAATTTGTAACATTTGATTGTAATTATTGTTAATGAACACAAAATATTTACCTCGCTACTCCGCTACTTAAATGTGAAGTAGCGGAGTAGCAAGGTAAATATTTTGTGTTCATTAAAATGGACCTCCGCAAAGTAACGCCTGATTCAATAAAATATGTAATTATTGTTGTGGAATAATTTAATGGGTATTTATTTCATTTGGTGCAAATTTGGCAGTTTGTTAAAAAAATAAAAATAAAATTGTTTTCAATCACAAACTTAATCTTAATTGACAGTTTGTCATACATGGGTTATAAAAAAAATAAAGGCCATCTTTTAGGAGCCCAAACATTGAAGATATGGACCCGCAATGTTTTAAGCGTCATGGTAATGACATTTTGCATGCTTGGTAATGACGATAGCACATGGTAATGACAAAATGTTCCTATCTCTAATTACTTTGTACAGTTTTTGACGTATTTCAAAGTACCGAAGTATTTAATCAATTTGGTTATTAAATAAAAGAATGTAAATATTAAACAAATAAATAATAAAATACCAAACTATGAGTACAATAATGTTTTTTTTAGTAGCTTCATATATAGCTCACACATTTGAAATTCTTTGAAGTAGAAAATAATCTGTTTTTCAATAATTTTGTTTTTTTTCTCTTCAAAAGTCAAAAGTTTATTTTGCAAATAGGCCGCCAAGGGCTCTTTTACATGTATTTTTTTAATCCACCAGCATATTCGGAAAGACGGTCATTATTACTTAATCTGTCTGTACAATAATTGTTAGATTTAATTTTTTCACGTCTTTTTTTCAGCTACTTATCCGTTTTTTTATTAGCCATTCTTGTTTACTATCTCCTTTTTACTTGGCATATTTGTTTACTTCTTCCACTGAAACAGATAAAAAACGTGAAAAATATTTGCGAAAAATACAGAATCAATTAAATGAACAGAAAGTGTGGACAGATATAAAATGGAAAAATATATAAAAGCAAGCTCTTTACAGAATTAAGTGCAGATAGTCATTACCCCATGGTTTTATGACGATGATTCCATAATCATCGTCCTTTCCGTGGGTAAAAAGTCCACGGTAATCAGTGGTAATGACCACCTTGGTAATGACAAATCCAGCTATTTTCACTTTAGCATGTACCTTATTAGTTATTCCAAAATGTTTTATTGATTACGTTATAATCAATCGGTTAGGCTATACGATAAAATATGATAAATATAAACAATTCATGTACTTACCGAGGAATGAGACCCGAGGGTATTTATTTCATTTGGTGTAAATCGGCTGTCCGCGACAATATCACCATCCAAATGATGATGGATGTTTACCGTGTGTAAAAGTATCTTGTAATAAGGAATGATTTCTAACGGCCGCCTCTTTAAAATTATTGATATATAAAGTAATGTGAAAGTTATTTCGTTCAAAAGGGCCAAAATGTCATTACCAAGGTGTGTCCGCTTTCCAATTTTCGGTAAAACTTCTGCAAAAAGTTCCATTTAACTGGCGTTTACGGCTGAAGCTACTATTTCCCTAAAAAGTTTCATAGTTATATCATACAATATTGATTGCACAAATTAAAACGCATCATATAAAACGGAACAGTAACATCGTACATTTGGGTTCCTGTTTAACTCGTCATCACCGTGGCACAACGTAACACGACATATAGCTCTGCACTGAACAGCTCTGCACAACCCCCGCCGCTCCCCCCGCGTGCCTACTGTCACCATTCAGAAGGCAGAGTGAGCCCACGTCGCGCAAAGCAAAATTAAGAATTTATTTATTTTTTACAAAGTCGTACCGTGGTTTTTGTCACAATAATATTGACATTCCCGTTGGTCTCATTCCTCGGTAAGTACATCAATTATTTATATTTATCATATTTTATCGTATAGCCTAACCGATTGATTATGACGTAATCAGTAAAACATTTTGGAATATCTAATATGGTACATGCTAAACTGAAAATAGCTGCATTTTGTCATTACCAAGGTGGTCATTACCACTGATTACCGTGGACTTTTTACCCACGGAAAGGAAGATTATTCCATGGTAATGACTTTCTGCACTTAATTCTGTAAAGACCTTGGCTTTTATATATTTTTCCATTTTATATCTGTCCACTTTTTCTGTTAATTCATTTTGTATTTTTGCAAATATTTGTAAAGAAACTTGTTAGATTTCTTTAATTTGTACAGCGCTCTTCTGTCGGTAAAACAGTAACGTTGTATCTATGCATTTTATAGATGGCGCTGTCGGTGTTGACAGTCTACACAGTTGCTAAAGCAGCTTATGTTTGGATTGTATAGAACTATCGTGATTGAGAATATTTTTAGGTTATATCAACATTCGTTAAAAAGGAATTGACAAAATTATTAATAGACTTTAAATGTCGTTTCTTTGTTTACAGGTAAGATATAGCATACAATTTAAGCTTAATTTAAGTGTAACCGTGTAAATAACATATACTTGAATAAAATCTTTGTTTACAGAGCAACGCAATAGTTTATTATTAATAGAGATTGTCTTATAAAACGACATTTCTAGTTAGAAGCTGGAAAATGGAAAAATTACGATTTAAATTTGTGGTTTTGGCGTCAACGGACGGAAAAACGAATATGATATGCATAACCTCTATTGAAACACCAGACGGATGTGTTTACGAGGTCCCGGATGAGTATAAACACGTAAGTAAGCACGCCGCCATATTAGCAACAGACGTGTTTACAAAAGTAAGAAATTCATTAAAAAAAAGACATCAATCACGTGCGGTATGGATTCCATTAACTACGGATTTGAGGAAAATATACCTCGATGAAGGTGAAAATTTACAGTTCGGTGACCAGTATTTAAACGAGATTCAAGTAGAGGCAAAGGAAACGCCCACACACAATAATACTGATAACAACGCGAACAAAAAGAATATGGGAAAAAGCAAAAGATATACGTACGATTATAAAGGAAAGCCTGATCAAAAGAAACCATGCAAAACGTGTGAAACTTTAAATAAAGGAATTCGCTACCATCCTGAAGAAAAGTGTTGGTTCAAACAGACTGAAGAATATAATCATAAGAGAAATAATAGTAAAGCCGTAAATAATTCAGTGATTGATGTAGAACTCAAAAATAATGATACAAAAAACGAATAATTACACCATTAATTAAAGTCAAACTATTACTAAATTCACAATTAGAAACATTTGGAATATATGATTCAGGCTCAAATGTTTCTATAATTAATTCCAAATTAATAAGACTAGAAGAAAAAGGAGAGGATGAGTCAAAAAGTGATAACCTTATCACAATTAATGGTGTTAAAAAGACAATTGGTTTGACAACTATTAAAATAAAGATTTTTGACATCGAAGAAAATGTTGATGTCTATATAATTGATGGAGAACGATTCAAATATGATTTTCTTATTGGATTAGATATCATAAAACAATTTAGACTGGTTCAAGAGGAAGACTTAACAATCACTCAAAAAAGAGAAAAAAATAATACAAAAGAAAAAATAAACCTCAAAAATCAGGATAACAACAAAAACAACACTTCTAAGGAAGTAGAAAACGAAGAAGATACGGGTTCCATAAATTTTAATGAACATATAAAAGAAGAAGATTTCAAAATAAGTATGAGTAATTTAAATACTGAACAAAAATCAGAAATATACAAACTTATTGACTCTTACAAATCAACCTTTGCGAAGGACAAATATGACATTGGCACAGTCAGAGAATATGAAGCACGTATTGATTTACTCATGGACAAATATTGTAGTAAGAGGCCCTATAGATGTTCAGTTGAAGACAAAAAGGAAATAGAAGAGCAAATTGCAAAATTACTTGATAGAAACCTTATAGAGGAATCTTATAGCCCATTTGCTGCACCGGTAACATTGGCTTTCAAAAAAGAAGACAACAGAAAGTCAAGATTATGTATAGATTTTAGAGATCTAAATAAAATGGTGGTCCCTCAAGCTCAACCATTTCCATTAATCGACGACTTAGTCATTAAGACGAGAAACTCAACATATTTCACAACACTGGACATCAATTCAGCCTTCTGGTCAATCCCGCTAAGAATTGAAGATAGGAAGAAAACTGCCTTTGTAACACAGGAAGGTCATTACCAGTGGACATGTTTACCTTTTGGCTTGAAGACATCACCAGCTATTTTTCAAAGGATACTAGGTAACATTTTAAGAAAGTACAAACTTAGTGATTTTGCTGTAAATTACATAGATGATATCCTAATATTTTCTAAAACTTTTTCTGACCATATAGACCATCTAACACAACTGTTGGAAGCTATAAAAAAAGAGGGATTTAGGCTAAAATTTACAAAATGTACATTTGCTTCAGATTCAGTGAAATATCTCGGTCATATAATACATAATAATACAGTGCAGCCAATAAGAGATAACTTAATTTCGATAAAAAATTTCCCTGTACCGAAAAATCAGAAAAATATTAGACAATTTCTGGAGAAAATTAACTTCTACCATGAATATATACCAAAAAGTGCCGTAATTTTAGAACCTCTTCATTCTTTACTTAGGAAAAATCAGAAATTTGTTTGGTCTGCAGATTGTCAAAAGTCATTTGAAAACATAAAAGACTTATTGTGTTCACAGCCAATCTTAGAAATATTTGATCAGAATTTGCCAATAAACATTTTCACAGATGCGTCAATAGAAGGCATTGGGGCAGTTTTAAAACAAACACAACTAAACGGAAAAGATAAACCAGTGGCATATTTTTCAAAAAAATTAAATCAAGTACAAAAGAGGAAAAAGGCTATTTATTTAGAATGCTTAGCTATTAAAGAAGCAATAAGATATTGGCAATACTGGCTAATAGGTAAGACGTTTACAGTATATTCGGACCATAAACCGTTAGAAAATTTAAATATTAAATCTAGAACAGACGAAGAATTAGGAGATTTAACTTATTACTTATCGCAATATGATTTTAAAATTAAATACGCTCCAGGAAGAGACAACATAGAAGCAGATTGTTTGAGTAGGAACCCCGTATTAGACGCTAGTGAGGATACAGATGAACAATTAAAAATTGTAAACATGATAAAGTTAAATGATATTGTTACAGATCAGGAACATAACAAAGATATGCAAAATAATAAGTCTAAATTTATATTAAGACACAATGTTTACTATAAAAAGATCAGAAAACGTGAAAAAATTGTTCTATCAGAAGATTTCAGTAAAAAAATTATTAAACATGTACATGAAAATATGTGTCATTTAGGTGTAAAACAAATGCAAAACAAGATAAGTTTGTTTTATACAGCAAAAAATCTAACAACAAACATAAAAGAACATTGTAAAAGTTGTGAAATTTGCATAAAAAATAAAACAAGAGGACAAGATAAATATGGTTTAATGTCACACTTAGGTCCCGCCACAAAGCCTTTTGAAATAGTCTCAATAGACACGATTGGAGGTTTTGGAGGTTCTCGATCAACGAAAAGATATTTGCACCTTCTAGTGGACCATTTTACACGTTATGCATACATTGTTACCTCAAAAACGAAAATGCAAATGATTTTGTTAAACTCATTAATAATGTAGCGGATTCTGATAAAATTAGAATGATTCTCACGGATCAATACCCGGGAATTAACTCAAAAGAATTCAAAACTTTTTTAAATCAAAAATCAATACCAATTATTTTTACTGCAGTAAATGCCCCGTTTTCTAACGGCTTAAATGAGAGACTTAATCAAACACTTATAAACAAAATTAGATGTAAAATAAATGAAAAAAGTAATAAAATGGCATGGACAACAATTGCGCATAATTGTGTAGATAAATACAATAATACAGAACATACCGTTACAGGTTTTGCACCAAAATACCTGTTGGATGGTACAGACGTTTCCTTTTTGCCAAATGAATTAAAAACAGATAAAACAGAAGATGAATGGATTAAAGATAGAACAATAGCATATGAGAATTCAATAAAATCACATAGCTACAATAAAAAATTATTTGATAAAAATAGAACTCAAATTAATTTTAATACAGGGGATATGGTATATGTAGAGAATGGGAACAAACTAAATAGAAACAAATTAGATGAACTCAAAATTGGTCCATTTGTAGTTCTTGAAAAGATATCAAATTCGATATATAGAATTAATACTGGTCATAAAAAGACAGAATCAAATCTCTTTCATGTCACAAAAATGATACCAGTTCCTAAGTAGGCAGTGTATAAATTCACTATTCCTACTAATTTGTTGTGTTTAGTTAAGATTGTTTATTATTATTATAAATATTGTATTGTTAACATAAATAAGAAGAAAAAAGGTATATTTTTGCTTAATTTAATATAAAAAAATAAGATTTAGTTTTAGAATACTATTCATAAGTATTCCTTATATGTGAATTTCTTCTTTGAGAGGGGAAGATGTAAAGAAACTTGTTAGATTTCTTTAATTTGTACAGCGCTCTTCTGTCGGTAAAACAGTAACGTTGTATCTATGCACTTTATAGATGGCGCTGTCGGTGTTGACAGTCTACACAGTTGCTAAAGCAGCTTATGTTTGGATTGTATAGAACTATCGTGATTGAGAATATTTTTAGGTTATATCAACATTCGTTAAAAAGGAATTGACAAAATTATTAATAGACTTTAAATGTCGTTTCTTTGTTTACAGGTAAGATATAGCATACAATTTAAGCTTAATTTAAGTGTAACCGTGTAAATAACATATACTTGAATAAAATCTTTGTTTACAGAGCAACGCAATAGTTTATTATTAATAGAGATTGTCTTATATATTTATCACGTTTTTATCTGTTTCAGTGGAAGAAGTAAATAAATATGCCAAGTAAAAAAGGAGATAGTAAACAAGAATTGCTAATAAAAAAAACGGAAAAGTAGCTAAAAAAAGACGCGAAAAAATTAAATCTAACACTGAGCTGTATACCTAGAAAAGGAAAAAAAAACGTTATGCTCAAAGAAAAGAGGCATGAAAAAACTTCTATCAATAAATGAATTAAAAAAATGCAACGTATGCTAGCTAAGCAAGAATAAAAAATTTAAAAGATGTCTTGCAATAACAATGTGTTCCTTTATATTGTGTTATTATTATTTAAGTGATTTGTTAGAAAATATAATGGTGTGCGGAATAATTTTCCTTTGTGAATAATTATTGTACTTAGACACATTAAGTAATAATGACGGTCTTTCCGAATGTGCTGGTATATTAAAAAAAAGACATGTAAAAGAGCCCTTGGTGGCCTATTTGCAAAATAAACTTTTGACTTTTGAAGAGAAAGAAAACATTTTTTTTGAAAAAAGATCATTTTCTACTTCAAAGAATTTCAAATGTGTGAGCAAAACTATATGAAGCTACTAAAAAAATCATTATGCTACTCATATTTGGTATTTTATTATTTATTTGTTTAATATTTACATTCTTTTATTTAATAACCAAATTGATTAAATACTTCGGTACTTTGAAATACGTCAAAATCTGTTTAAATTAATTAGAGATAGGAACATTTATCATTGCCATGTGCTATCGTCATTACCAAGCATGCAAAATGTCATTACCATGACGCTTAAAACATTGCGGGTCCATATCTTCAATTTTTGGGCTCCTAAAAGATGGCCTTTATTTTTTTTATAACCCATGTATCACAAACTGTCAATTAAGATTAAGTTTGTGATTGAAAACAATTTAATTTTTATTTTTTTAACAAAGTGCCCAATTTACACCGAATGAAATAAATACCCCCAAGGGAATGACAATATTATTGTGACAAAAACCAAGGTTACAATACCTAAAAGCCACGTTCAGCATGATTGTAGACATATAGCTGAAAAGGGGAATCAAAATAGTGATGGGTTGCTAGCCGCATCGCCTATATGGTTCCTAAGATTTTTGTCTGGCTTTTACCATCTGCGCGGGAAGAGAAGCAACTGGTACATTCTGTTTTTTCTATGCTCGCAGACCAGTAGGCTTATTGCCTAACTCGCTCGCAATCGCCATCGTGTTCATTTTGACAGTTCTTGTATGAATGTGACAGCTAGCTGATTCCGATGCCAATTGTCAGCCCATACATGAACTGTCAAAATGAACACGATGGCGATTGCGAGCGAGTTAGACAATAAGCCTACAGCATGGAAGGATTGTTAAGAACGACGCTTCGAATTCCATCTCGAATCTTCCTTATTCGAGTCATCCAGCAAACACATGTTTTTACTATTCACGCAATACTTGACTAACTAATTAAATCAACTCTTATGCAGTGTGACATGAAGCGAAATTACCTCGAAAATTTCAATTCAGCGCCGATAGTCACATGTTTTCACAAATAAACAAAAGAGCAATTACCCGCGAAGTACTCAATATCTGACGAATATTAAACAAAAAAGAAATAAATTTGTAAAAAAGAAATAAATTCTTAATTTTGCTTTGCGCGTCGTGGGCTCATTCTGCCTTCTGAATGGTGACAGGAGGCACGCGGGGGGAGCGGCGGGGGTTGTGCAGAACTGTTCAGTGCAGAGCTATATGTCGCGTTACGTTGTGCCACGGTGATGATGAGTTAAACAGGAACCAAAATGTACGATGTTGCTGTTCCGTTTTATATGATGCGTTTTAATTTGTGCAATCAATATTGTATGGTATAACTATGAAACTTTTTAGGGAAATAGTAGCTTCAGCCGTAAACGTCAGTTAAATGGAACTTTTTGCAGAAGTTTTACCGAAAATTGGAAAGCGGACACCCCTTGGTAGTGACATTTTGGCCCTTTTGAACGAAATAACTTTCACATTACTTTATATATCAAAAATTTAAAAGAAGCGGCCGTTAGAAATCATTCCTTATTACAAGATACTTTTACACACGGTAAACATCCATCATCATTTGGATGGTGATATTGTCGCGGACAGCCGATTTACACCAAATGAAATAAATACCCTAATGCTATATAGACTAACAATTTTACCTTTTATAATGTGTCTTATTAAATATCTGTAAAGGGACGTTCAAGTAAGCATCCCTCCTTTCTCTCCTTCCCAGGTCAAAATAAGTAAGCAAAGCGCTTATGCTTACGTTAACAACCGCATATCTAAATATATAAAAGAAGAAACTGACTGACTGACTGACTGACTGACTGACATATCAGCGCACAGCCCAAACCGCTGGTTCTAGAGATTCCAAATTTGGCACGTAGGTTCCTTATAAGGTCTAGGGGTGCACTAAGAAAGGATTTTTCAAAATTCGACCCCTAAAGGGGTTAATTGGGGGTCCAAAGTTTGTATGGGGAAACAAGATTAGTTAGACTATTTTATTCGAAACTTCACAGGAGTATTCCTAACGACAAATGAGTAAACACCTGTTTCAGGTTTTTTGAAAATTCAACCCCTAAAAGGGGATAGGGGGTGACAAAGTCTGAAAATCAACGTGGGTATTATTATTATTATTATTATAGTGGGTAGTATTGTTTGTACGGTTTATCGGCTCGCTGATTACGAAAACAATAACACACGTACCTACCTGACACACACACACACACACACACACACACAAATTCCCACAGGAACGGGAAAAACCGGGATTTTTTTGTTTTACAGGTCGTAGAAAGCTGAAATTTGGCATGTAGGTTGCTTGATGAGTATAGGGAAGCACTAAGAGACAATTTCCTAAAATTCCCACGGGAACGGGAAAAACGGGACTTTTCGTTTTACTGGTTGTAGAAAGCTGAAATTAGACATGTAGGTTGCTTGAGGAGTGTAGAGAAGCATTAAGAGAGGACTTTCCAAAATTCCCACGGGAACGGGAAAAAACGGGATTTTTCGTTTTACTGGTCGTAAAAAGCTGAAACGTTACTTGGCATGTAGGTTGCTTGGTTGTAGAGTGTAGAGAAGCTATAAAAGATAATTTTCCAAAATTCCCACGGGAACGGGAAAACGGGACTTTTCGTTTTACTGGTTGTAGAACACTGAAATTCGGCATTTAGGTTGTTTGGAGAATGTAGAGAAGCATTAAGAGAGGAATTCCCAAAATTCCCACGGGAACGGGAAAAAACGGGATTTTTCGTTTTACTGGTCGTAGAAAGCTGAAACGTTACTTGGCATGTAGGTTGCTTGAAGAGTGTAGAGAAGCTATAAAAGATAATTTTCCAAAATTCCCACGGGAACGGGAAAACGGGACTTTTCGTTTTACTGGTTGTAGAACACTGAAATTCGGCATTTAGGTTGTTTGGAGAATGTAGAGAAGCATTAAGAGAGGAATTCCCAAAATTCCCACGGGAACGGGAAAAAACGGGATTTTTCATTTTACTGGTCGTAGAAAGCTGAAACGTTACTTGGCATGTAGGTTGCTTGAAGAGTGTAGAGAAGCTATAAAAGATAATTTTCCAAAATTCCCACGGGAACGGGAAAACGGGACTTTTCGTTTTACTGGTTGTAGAACACTGAAATTCGGCATTTAGGTTGTTTGGAGAGTGTAGAGGAGCATTAAGAGAGGAATTTCCAAAATTCCCACGGGAACGGGAAAAAACGGGATTTTTCGTTTTACTGGTCGTAGAAAGCTGAAATTTGGCAAGAGAGTTCCTTGGGGAGTGTAGGGAGCATTAAGAGATCATTTCCTGAAATTCTGAAGGGAACGGGAAAAAAACGGGATTGAAATACTCCTGGTACACGCAAGCAAAGTCGCGGGCAAAAGCTGTTTGTCAGTAAATGAAGTCTACGCGGACGAAGTCGCGGGAAAAAGCTAGTTAGTATAAAAATATCTTAAGTTTTTGACCATCCAGTCCTTAATCGCAAATCTAACTAATATTATAAATGCGAAAGTATGGATGGATGGATGTTTGTTTGTTACTCAATCACGCCGCAAATTGCGTAGTTCCCGCGGGATAGCGATAAACGAATTCTTTGCAGACGAAGTCGCTGGCAGCAGCTAGTCTAACTAATATTATAAATGCGAAAGTATGGATGGATGGATAGATGTTTGTTTGTTAGGTACTCAATCACGCCAGAACGGCCCAATGGATCTGGATGAAATTTGGCACATAGGTAGAAAAAAGTGTGGAATAGCACATAGGCTACTTTTTATCCCGGAAAATTGCGTAGTTCCCGCGGGATAGCGATAAACGAATTCTTTTCAGACGAAGTCGCTGGCAACAGCTAGTAAGTAAATAAACTCACATTTCTCCCCTTTGACATAAAAAAACGCACAAAATATTATAGATGCCTATTTGAAGCTTACTTAATACGATTACCTGAACGACCCTCAAGACATCAAAAATGCAATGTTGTTAGAATATCGCTTAAGCTCTAAGCGAATAAACCTCTCAAATCTTGATATACGTTCTAGACTATTACGACCGCTGCACAGAGTAAAAGTAGTAAAAAAATTGATAAATCGAGATTAGGGTACTTTGTAGTTCCATATTACATTTTAACACCTTAAAAGTGTAGGTTAACAGTTTATTTAAAGTTATATAGGTACAGCTGGAGCCTTACTAATTCCGACTCAGTTCAGGTTTTAGCTGTCATTTTTAGTATGGATCTGACAGCGAGCGAACTTAAACTGAATCGGAATTGAATCCCACTAAGACGTCATGGTAAGGCCCCTGATCCTGGTTAAGAGACTTACGATACGGTAACCCGATATGGACACAACTCGGATAGGCTAATCTGATTGGCTGTGGTCGCCATTGACAGATTTTGTCAAACATAATACTCTTCGTAATACGTGGCGTACGATGTACAATGGAGAACACTTTTCACTACGACGTAATGAAAAAAAATAATCAAAAGAAGAAATTGGAGCCAATAAAAGTAATATTTTGCGCAACGCCAAACAGTAGCACGAAATCCTATTTGTATACAACTAATTTGACAACAATGTGAAACACGAAAAACTAAAAGTTGTTACACGATAACAACAATAATTTGAGCCTAAAACCAACCCAATACGGTATAAATTAACATTTGCAAAGCCCGTTTGAAGTTCCCTGCACAGTGAGTCAAATGACCGCCTGTCTGTCCACAGCTTTACATAAACACCTAGCTAACTATGGCGCTCAATAAAATACAAACCAGTCGTATGTTAGTACAAATAACATCTAAATTCCAGTGAAGAGAGTAAAGCCGGTGGTAGAAGTAACGTTGTTTCAGTTGTCACTTGACAAAGGCGGTATCCGATGACACTAATTCGTGTCAGTATAAGATTAGGCCTAACTAAAGTTTGATTGAATGGAGAGTGTATGGAATTACATGATGCACGCAGACAATGCTGCACATGCGCTTGTCGGATTTGTCGGCTGCAGGATTAGCTTGGTGGTTGATTCAATGGCGTATGCATTGATTTTTCGGAATAGATGACCAGTATTTTAATCGGGATCCATTTGCATCACTTCACAAACTCACCATTTGGCGAAGCTTTTAGGGTGCGACCAACCCGCCGCGTATACGCAGTGACGTGTTGTATGCATCACGTTTTCTCACCGTTTCTTCATACATACATTTTGTTGCAATTCCGTAACGTCACCATTTGTTAGAAAATACAACAAGCTATTACGGTTCTTGAGATCTAGCTCGGCGAGTGGTAGCCATGAAAAAGTATCACGTTTTTTGTAGGGAGCCCCCCTTAATTATTATTATTATTTTGTTTTTAGTAGTTGTTGGTATAGCGGCAACAGAAATACACAATCTGTGAAAATTTCAACTGTCTAGCTATTACGGTTCTTGAGATACAGCCTGGTGACGGACGGACGGACGGACGGACGGACGGACGGACGGACGGAAGCGATGTCTTAGTACCTAATAGGGTCTCGTTTTTACCCTTTGGGTACGGAACCCTAAAAACGGGATTATATGGTTTACATAGGGTTCAGTTACTGTGTTAATGGATACTAAACTTATCATAATACTCTACAGGCTCTTTAGGCTTTTATCGTATCGTCTGTATGAATATGTATTAGTGATGAACTTAACACCGTATTTACTCGTACATACCTTCTTTTTGATCTGTCGGCTTAAGAGCCAACAACAACTACAACTATAAATACATACAAATATTTGCACAGGTACCAACTTTTTTTGTAGGTAAATTTCAGATTGTTAAGAACCAAAAGTATTTTAGAAGCTGTCTCTTTTTATTCAACCCCAATACCAATTTAAATATAACAAGGCACGAGTTACAGTAATTGGGGCACAAATTTAGAGGCTACCCGTGTATTAAATGCTTACGACATGTTATTTAGACTAAGTCTGGGATCACCTTAATTGCGGGTCTTCAAACTACAGGCAACAAATCAAAATGAAAAGAAGTTTGTTTTGCATTTAATATAAGGTGGTATAAGGTTGAAATTGGAACTAGTTAGTCTTTGACTTAGACTGTTTTGGATATAATTGACTGACATCTATACTTTTTCGTATAACTAGCGGTGATGAGAAAAATACGGAATTATAGGGTTTTGTAATAATAGCACATTTAAAACGCTTTGTTGTAAATATTAAAACTTCATGAAAAATCGCAGTAAGTAAGTAGGTACCTATTTTTATTATTTTGTGGGCACAATACCGAATAATAGCAATACTTTAATGATAGCAAATTAAAAAATTTGAAATACTCACGACGAATGTAAAACGTTGCTGGAGCAAGAATAATCAATTTTTATTGCGAAAAATGCCTTACATCATTTTGGATAATAGCAGCTACTCTTCAAACTGCTGGACCGATTTTTTCCAAACACGCCTAAGACCATTGGTGCCAACTTTTGAACTACAAATACGGTAACTAATTGCAACTAGCACAAGGTTAGACTTACGAAACTTTACCTATAAAAAAACCTGGTTTGGAATTCAGCCTATAGATACTTGGGTAGGTACATGTGACTCGATCATTATTCTCTCTACCACTGGATTATTAATGCGTTAGGAACAAAAGAATGATCGTGTTGAACGTTAATTGATATACCGAACAATCTCCAGTATAATGGCACTTATTCATATGAGGGTCGACAATTATGCTAAAACACGGCTCGGGATCTCCAATCAGAGGTCGAGATGAGGGAAGCATTGGGGTTCCGTCCAAGGGCTCTTTTAGACTTAATAATGTGGTTATGTATATATTTATAAATCTATAAACATGGGAACTATAGGAAAAGTCCTCTCATTCGTCCTCTTTTCGAAATACCATCATTGCCGAGAAGAATGCGTCGCAAGAAACTTGTCAAAAAGACATTTTTTCTAGAAGTTACGTACACAATTCAATTCTACTTAGCAAGAAATAGATTTAAAAAAAAAGAATCCAAAACATGCTTTTCTGGGATGTTTAGGATCCCTACATCATTGAGCACCCTTGTAATTTAAAGAAATAGTATTTTATGCAACAGTTCTATTAGAAGGGTCAAAAAGGCGAGTGGTATGGGTTAAGAAATACGCCACGAGCTTTTTTTGACTTGCAAATACAACGTTGCATACAATATTTTTTCTACGACTAAGTAGATACCTACTTACTAAATTAAAGTAGTTAATACGTTCTCCAAAAATGAAGAAGTCCAGTGTTCCTCGCCATGAAATTCTCGAAGGCTTTATCATTGCCGAGATTTTTTAGGCAACAAATTTTCCATCACTTCCTGTGCCGCCGCGGATATTTTTTCCGGTGTTAACTTAATTTCGTTTTCACCTATGCATTTTTGTGATACGTTACAAAACTTTGTTAAAACTATTGCAATCAAATAACAAACAAGACAAGAGCGGGAAACATGAAAACGACAAATAACAAAGTTTGTTTATAAACTTTGTTTTTAATTAACGTTTACTTTTTTTATAGCCTTGCCTTCTTGGCGCATTTAGCCAAAACGTTTACCAACTTGCCAGTGACGTTATTAAAATATCTTGTTTGTTATGTTGGCAGCTATGTATTTAGTTCAGAAAGTTTTAGTTCTATTAAAAACCGTATGAATTAAATAATTTGTTGAGTTGGTAGCCATGCATTTTCATCGTAAATTTAATGTTGATCGTGTAAAAGTTTACCTAGGTCTGGCAGTCTATGGCAGGCAGAGTAACGATGGAGCACTTTTAGAGCCATAAGCCAACAAGTGCTTTTAGAGGGAATAGACAATATAGACTTATCCAAAGTCTTATTATGAGTATTCTTACAGTGGTGCTCGTGATAACATAAATCACAGATAATAGTACAGGAGTAGGAAAAACTTTTAAAGTAGACATTATGCCATTAATTATATTATAAACATTGCAAGTTAGATAAAAGCTTATTGTAATTAATATAATTGTCGTATCAGAAGATGAAAGAATTCGCACTACGAAGAACATACTAGAAGGAACAACCCCGACACCAGCCTTGCTCTTAAATATTGCTGATCATAATAAAAAAGCGAACCACCCGCGCTCTCGGCAACGCTCGCGCTTGTCCACATTTTTGCAAGTCAAATAGGCTAGCTATTAGCTGAACTCTGGCCGGGAGTGATTTTATGCTAATTCAGCGATCATGTTAAGCCGGCTGCACGGGACGCTATACGCTACTGTCGATATAATATCGATAAAACTATTTATTTCTTTAATGTTTACGTTTAATCGATTTATTCTGTTTTTACAAGCTGAATGTAAGACGCCCACTTCAAAATTTGTAAACCTTTTTTTGACCACTTCTGGTTTGACTTGGATTGACTTAGATAATGTTGTAACACTGCTTGGGCCCATAACCTTTTAAAATTCAATAAGTCCGTTGATCGGCAGTGTATTATTACCAGACTCCGTTATCAGTGGTGAAAATTCATTGAAAATACTAGTTCTGGCACTACACATTAATATTTACACGTGTATAATTATTTGATATACCTAATATTTGATCAAAACAATATACCTACTTATTTCATTCATAGGTATATATAATGTGAAGCCAATGCCTTAAAAAAAGTTTCATTTGGTGGTTGAACTCTATAATAATACTTAGGTACTAAATTGACATATAAATTTGTCAGAACATTGTCTGATGTCATATACTTACTTAATTTAATGTTCGGTAAAAATATAAGCTTCCTGAATATATTGACCCAGGTATCGCTGGGGGGACAGTGTCCAGGCAGATTTGTGACGTCTTCAAGTCGACGACTGGCAAGAAGCTGCGCACGATCGGGACAGATGGCGTGCTCTCGTTTCAGAGGCCAAGACCCTATTTGGGTCCCTGAGCCAAGTTAGTTAGTTGAATAATCGTGCTGAATTTTCTCAGTTTAAAATGGAGCTAATGGCAAAACTGGAAATAAACCGAATGCGACGCGGATAAAATGGTTTGTAATTTTAATAAAACTGTGCAATAGACGATAGTTTTTCTCCAATAGTTATTGATTGACGTTTATACCAGTATGTCAAATGTACACGAATTAAATCAATATTGTGTGACAACCCTATGATTCTATTTCAATGAATTTTCACCACTGATAACGGGGTCTGATTATTACCATAGATAATTCCATATCCAATGCAATGCAAAGACCATAGGCGGACAGATTGCTGATTTTTAATAATTCAACGTCAATAATCCACCTAGGTACATCACCACCACATAACACCAGATGGCGCTAAGAGGGTTGTTTTGATACTACGTTTCTAACAAAAGGGTTCCGCAGTGATACGCGATTCAGTTTCTTCGAGCTGCCTCGACCTCGAATCGTATCGTCAAACGACCTCCTCACCTCCATACGGCAGAGCGTGGCTTTAAATTTCAATAAAACCCTTTAACTTCCTTACAAAGTACCGAACCCTATGAATACCAAATAAACACGACAGCCCTTTTCCTCGTAAGGAGATTTTATTAAAGAGCGTTTTTAAAATGCTGGAGGGCGGGACAGCGTCTATTTTGCTGAATGGGGCCGAGGCAGCCATTCTGTGTCGGTAAAATTGTAAGTTATGGCGCGCCGAGTGGCGAATGTACGGTCTTTAGTTGAGGCGAGGAATAAAAAGCCAAAAATAAGAGTTATTTCGGTGGCAATGACTACCTAGAAACTAATAGCCTGCCCCAACGCTCTAGAGTACACTACAGGGTAGTACTTATGTTGGTACTTTATTAACTAACTGCACATACTGGCGAGCAAATTGAACTGGTAGCTTTTCATACCACGTTGTACGAAAAATGACCCGTTATTGAAGTGATAACTTCTTATGGAACGGTAAACCGCTTCGTAACGTAACGCGTTACGGCGCCAGTCTGACTGGCTTCCCTTTCTCTGACACATACGGCAGCGGTAGGCAGGCTCTTCCTCTCTCACTCTATCTAACTCACAGCGCTAGTCGTATATCGGACAGACGCTTCCCCCTCTCTCGACTCAGTGTTTAGTTGTGCGATAGACTGTTAGTAACTTAGATTAGTTTAAGTTATCATTATCACTTCTGTCGGGCGTCCCGAGACGCACGCGTTTTTTTGCTTGTCAGTGTGTTAGGCTACATTACATTACTGTAGTCATTCGAACCTAGTCTTTTGTGGGTACCCGCCTCCCTGTTAATAACCTCCAGATGAAAAGTTAAGCTACTAGGCCCACCCCACTTTTTCGAGCACTCTTCATCTCGCAAGACAAATTGTTACCTCTTAGGAATTAATTTGGGACCGTCGCTCCTTTTTAATGTAAAAAAATAACGTTTATTTTTTAATTAGCCTTTGATGTCTGCCAACAGTTGTGTTATTAAATTGTTTGATTAATTCACATTTTTGAAAAGTACACTTCAGTAAATCAAGTTGGTAATAATTTTGCTTTTGTCTCCCAATCTTGACGGTAAAGAGGGTTGTTATTTGTAACTATGTTGCGATCTAAAGCTGTTTTTGTTTATGTATATCGTTGAATGCGAGCATAATGAAACAGATTGGTAACTATACGTGAAAAACAGTTACATATGTGCGACACATAAAACTCTTCATACAAGGTCTGCGCTTTGCTACGCTTCCACGTAAATGCTATGAGATGAGACGCTAACGATTTTAAATTTTAATAGTCTATACTAGTTCATTCCCAAATCTATGACTATGAATTTACCATCTACACCGAGCAAGACTGTTGTGAATTTGATTGTGTGGTACCTTACCTACCTATTTTGTATTCAATAGAATATAATACAACCAAGTACAACTTTATAAGCACACTCAGAATAGAGCGCATGTTGATAAGACCGAGCTTTATTCCGCCTTAGACTACAATACAATACAACCATTACCATTAGTACTACCATTAGTAGGTACTGTGAGGTAGCATGCGAATCTGCGAACTGGCTGGTTTGTCGGACTGGCTGGTTCGTCGGTGCGATTGAAATCCATACATCGAACGCTCGTTCGATGATTTAAAATATTTGTTTTTCGGATTTCGAGAGCACGGTCAGATCGTTTTGAACGAGGCTTGCCGATGCAACCCATTTTGTATTAACAATTATTTTCCAAAGCGAAATAAAAAATATTCAAACGTATTGTGGTGGTTTATATCAATTCTTAGGCCTTCAGCACCCCCAGTTCTTATAGGCCGAATTCTATTTGAATCCCCGTACTAGTTTAAAGTGCCTCCTCAAGGCAGCTCTACATTTGGTGGAGGTCGCGGCGCGCATTTCTTCCTAAAACTTTTTCAGGGTGCGGTTCAAGATATCTGTATGAAAAAAGCGTACATGAGGTTTGGACAAGGATCCCACTATTAACTACGGCCACGCAGGAAGAGGAATGCCTATTTGAAATATAGTTGTGTGAGAGAAGCCTCACATCTGGAAGATTCTAAGGTCGTAGACAAAATGTATTTTCTTTAAAGCTTGTTTTTTCTTGTTGTTATTCCTTGTGTAATAGAATGGCGGCGCTTCAAAAATTCACGGGAACGACCGATGTCGAAGATTTTTTACAGCAATTTGATGCGATTGCTATAATCAACAAGTGGAGTGATGAGCAGAAGAGATACACAATAAGCATTTATTTGGATGCCGCAGCCCTATTATGGTATAAAGCGAATATTAATGCTTTATCCTCATATGAAATTGTAAAGGAGAAGATTAGGGAAGAGTTCCCTTCGCAGATAGATTATGCGCAGGTATTTTACTATCGAAGGCAGGAAGCGTCAGAAAGCCTCTTAACGTATTTTTACGTGCTGCAAAACCTGGCTATGAAAGCAAAGATTGCAGACGACATGAAGTTTGTGAAACACTTCTTGATGACAATTAATCCTAGATATAAAGAATATTTAGCCAGCAGGCTTTTTGCATCGAAAGATGAGTTAAAGAAAACAATTATTCAGTTGGAAGAGATTTTTAATGAAGAAAGTAGCAAGCAATTGCAAGAGGTAGAATTACCGGTACAGTTTTCGAAGGAGCAGTTTGGTAATGTGTTTGCACAGGGTGATACGCCGCAGGCACCGGTTACACCGATTGGATCGCACGGAGCGAGGCAATCCACGTCGTATGCACCATATCATGGAAGATATAATTTGAGGCCGCGCCAGTTGCGTCAAGGGATGCAAGGAAGTTCTTCGTCTTCAAATGTTCTGCAGCGACTTGGTTTTCAGGGGACGCAAGGAGGTGCTTCGTCTTCAAATGTACAACAGCGACGTGAGCGGGATAATGTCCCGAGGTTAAATGTGATATCGCCAGATAATTTGACCGATATTTACACTCTTAATCGCAGTTGTATTGATTCTTGCATACCGGTTGTTATTAATAATAGAGAATGCGTAGCTTTAATTGATTCAGGCGCAACGGTATCTGTGATTTCAAACGATTTTGCAGAAAAATTACAGCTGCGATGGGAGCAATCGGACAATATGCCATTGAGAGTTGCCGGTGGTCATAAAATTTACCCGTTGGGATCGGTTACTGCTTCATTTTTAGTAGACAATTTCTACTGCAAAGTAAATTTGCTTGTCATAGATGAAAGTCCTGAAACTCTCATATTGGGGAGAGATTTTTTGAGCCGTTATGATGCAGTAATTGATTTTTGTTCACAAAAACTGACTCTTAAAGGAATATTTTCCGTATATTTTGTGAATAAAACGAATGACAGCTGTTTATCTTTTAAAAATTCTGTGCCGTCAAACAGGAATAATTGCAATGATTTGCAACCAAATAAGGTTGTCTGTGAGGAGTTTACAGGTTCTTCGGGGCAGATGAAGAATATTAAGAATGAATCTGTAAAAGGCGAGGTTCGATCCCTCGATTTAAATTTGGTGGCTGGAGAAAAGCAATCGAGTTCGGATGGTTTAGAGGTAGAATGTTGTAATTTGATTGCTTATGTTTCAGAGGATGTGAATCAAAAGGATGGGAATGTCGAATTGTTGGTTAAGGAAAGGATTATGAAGCGAGAAAAGGTGCAGGAAGTGAGCAGCAAAGTAGTGAAATTTCCAACAGAACGGCAGGAAAAATCTGCGAGTTTTTATCCTAATAATTCGAAGGGCTTGTTACGTCAGCGACGTGTGAAAGAGACGGATAGATGGTCTCCGAAAGGTAACCGAAAGTCGTTTTGTTCAGTTAGGGATAACCCACATTTCTTTTTACAGAATGACAACGACACAGCTAATAAAACGCATCGTATGTTTGTCAGCATGAATGAGCGCAATTATGCGTCTACTCAAACTCATTCCAATTTAAAAAGTAGACGTCATTTCTTTATGGTTGGTCCCAAGAAAAAAAGTTAAAGTTTGACAGTTGTCAATCGTATAATTTTGTAAACAGATTTATTATCTCGTAATTTTGTAATAATTGATAATTGTGTTTGTATTAATATTATTGTATGTTTAATTTTTATGTGATGCTGCGATGGCTGAGATGCTGTGTGAGTATTACCGATGACCAGGTGAAATGCAGTTTGCAGTTTGAAAATTGGCAGATTGCAGTTGCAGTTGGACGAATTAAAGGTCATTCTATCTGTTATAGTATAATGTTATGCTATTATAATGTTTTGTGGCATCGGTAATCGCTCGTTTAAATCCAAAGATGAGTTGTTGCTATTGCAGACAAGATATTTATATGAGTGTAATATTTTAAGTTATCTGTCTTACGAGTTATTTAAATAATTTATAATTTAGCAGTGCCCTGACTTTATTGTGCAATATTTTTCGGATTTTATGGCGTAGCATTGTTCCTAGCACAGACAACTTCGTGAGCAGGCAGTGAAAAGAGTGGCTGATCCAAGGTCCATGAAAGACTGATGATCAGTGAGCTGCGGTGCAGCTCTGAAGGCAGATGGAGATTGGCCTGCAACGAAGTTCGGCGTGCACAGCTTCTTCACTAAATAATTTATTTTCAGTAGGGTCCTTAAAGACAATGCCGAATCAGCTAGTTCCTTTTTAATAAATTAGCTAGGTTTTTCTTTCGCGTTCTGGATAGGTAGGATTAGTTCTACTGTGAAGCTGGCTGGTTTCAAGGGACATTGCACCTATAAGGGAGTGTTCTTTGGAATTATCTGGTGTGGTTTATAATGGGAGATCATTTCAGAACGGTCTGAAGTGATGTCTTTGTTATGATAAAGCCATCGCAGTATTGAGTTATATTATCAAGGCCCATAAACTCGCTTATTGGCTTTGATGGTAAGCAAGGTGGCATAGGGTTGAGATTTTGGACTTATGGGCATAAGCTTTATTAATTTATAATAAAAGTCTTCCAATCTTGACTCTCTGTCTTCGATAGTCATGGCAGTTAGCACAGGCAGCTGTTCATGAATCCTTTAGCTAGGGCAGTGACCACCTGAGATGGGTTGGTTACTTTTTTCTAGGTTTTTAACCTACCAAGTTCCACTTTCCTTTCAATACTTTCCTTTCAATAGAATCTTAGTATAATAAACTGTCTTTATTAGACAACATGGAAAGTGTAGCTTACTATTAGCAATAGTCATCTCTTTTATTGTATTCCTAGATAGGCAGGCTTTTAGCTAGGGTCTCCCCTTGCTGAAGAGGGAGGAGACATGTGAGGTAGCATGCGAATCTGCGAACTGGCTGGTTTGTCGGACTGGCTGGTTCGTCGGTGCGATTGAAATCCATACATCGAACGCTCGTTCGATGATTTAAAATATTTGTTTTTCGGATTTCGAGAGCACGGTCAGATCGTTTTGAACGAGGCTTGCCGATGCAACCCATTTTGTATTAACAATTATTTTCCAAAGCGAAATAAAAAATATTCAAACGTATTGTGGTGGTTTATATCAATTCTTAGGCCTTCAGCACCCCCAGTTCTTATAGGCCGAATTCTATTTGAATCCCCGTACTAGTTTAAAGTGCCTCCTCAAGGCAGCTCTACAGTACTCTAGTACTTAAAATTCCTATGCATAATAATCGTTATTATTAAATCGTAATAGTGAACAAACAGATGTCAGGCAAACAACAATAATATGTCATAATATTATTATATATTGGACGTTATCGGAACAGTAATTAAACGTCATACCTATAGGTATACACCTCATGCAGCAATGCAATTTGACCGTTGTTAATTGAACTATTATAGCTTCGGTTAAAATTAACTATTATTATATCAGAGTCGTATTCCGCTGGCGATAGGGGTAACGTGGTTGTTAAAGTAGTTTAAGGGTGCGACCAAACCGCCGCGTATACGCAGTGACGTGTCGTAGGCGTCACGTTTTCTCACCGTTTCTTCATACATTTTGTTGCGATTTCGTAACGTCACCGTTTTTTAAGCGGCGGTGTGGTCGCACCCTAAAGCTGTTTATGACAGTAAACAACAACACTAGGGAAGGCCCAAAGACGTCTTACTTAATGCTATTCAATTCTGATTCCTTAGCTGTCATTTTTGACACTTCTAGTATGGATCTGACAGCGATCGTTCCAACTTTGGCCCGGGGTGCGAGTCGGGTTACCTCCACGTGTGATCAAGAGCTGCGGTTCTGTGGGATATCATTGACCGTTGGCTATATAAGGGCCCGGTTGGAAGAAGGGGGTCTTTTGACCGTGTTACCGTACAACGTTGCCGACATTTTGTCACAAGATTTTTTAATATAATTATATATTTTTTACTTTGACATTGGCGAAGTTGTCGTCACTATACGTCATCATGTCGACTTGAGACGCCACAAATAAAAAAGAAGAAGAAGAACTTTGGTTCGGAATCGAATCGCATTAAGAAGTCATGGTAAAGCCCCTGCCTGGGAAAACAAGATTTTCAAGTTGCGATCACGAATCAGAAGCAACGTCGGCAGGCCTCCCACTAGGTGGACAAACGACGACATTCCGGGAGTTGCGGGCAACCAGTGGATGCATTGTGGTAAGTTGCTGCTTATTGCGGCGTTTAGGCCTTTGATTTATAGTTAACGTCTTCTAGTTGATGATGATGGAGTGAAAAGCACTTAAGTATCCAATACTATGCAAATTTTTCCTACGAAACTTTATTTCCGACTAGCTGTTGCCCGTGACTCCGTTTGCTTTCGCTATCGCTTTCTTGCGAGATTTTCCGGGGTAAAAACTATTCTATGTCCTTCCGCGGGACTTAAACTATCTCGATACCAAATTCCAAGTGAATCGGTTCAGTGGTTTAAGCGTGAAAGCGTAACAGACAGACAGCAGTTACTTTCGCATTAATAATATTAGTGAGAAAGTGTAAACGAATCGCTGACGTTCATACCATTTGTGTAAATACTTGAATAAAACAAAAACACATCTCATCTCAACCCAACGCCGGCAACCACACAAATGAAAAAATCAATCCCGTATTGAATCACAGCGTCTCATCCCGTTAATGACGTCACCGCCGCCATTTGTAAAACTCAATTACGCGCCGTCAGCGCCACCGCCTCTAATAATGATAATTGATGACGAAATTTGCGAGCTTTTTGTGAAGACCGCCTGTATTTCTTTGTGTTACGTTCCCACTGTGACACGTCACGGCTTTATTGTTTTGTTTCTAACCTGCGTAAATAGAGAGATTAGAGATATAATTACATAGTTATAAAAACATATTATTTATTACACAGCAGGGCAGATGAGTGTGAGAGCTGAGTAATGGCGGCGGTCGTAAGCTTGTCGTCGGAGTTTCCAGTAAGGTAGCGGCAGAGCATGAAGATTCCCAGAAGATTCTCATTGCACGGTGTCGCTGTTAGGAGCCCCACCGAGGTGGTCAGGGCGCCGCGGTCGTCGCTCTATGCACCTGTGAGGTCCAATAGGGTAGCTTGTGTAGTTTTTAGTGTATTTGTCCATCTTTGGAGAATCCAACACACTGTCGCTACGAACACCGGGATGCGCACAGCGCAAGGCGTATTTTCCACACGTAAAAAAAAGGTTTGCTTGGGAATCAATCGGGAAAGAATCCTGTTGGTGTTTAAATATTTTTCTTTTTCTCCGGTTTCACCGAGATCACGCCGCGTCAGTGGACAAACGCCTCGCAAGCAGCCATATTTCTTCATAACACGGCCCTGTTTAATTTGTAAATCGCTTGACAACTGATTAAAACTCCTTTGAAAAATTCACGACAGCGAGGGTTCGCAGTCTACCCGTATTTTCCTTCATCGAAAAATTATTAATAATAAATAAGGTTCTCTTTTTTAGCGATGTTCTGGAGAATTCTTGTCCTGTCGATGGCTTATGCAAGAGTTTTCAAACCTTTTCATCACACTTGCTCGTAAAGGGTGTTATAACACGCGTGCTTATAGAGTCATAGTGGCTGATTTACCTCCCGCGGGAATTTCAAATATTTTACTCCCGAGGGAGTTATATTTGTATGGATTTTCATAATTCCCTCGGGAGAAAAAGTTTAGTTTTAAAATTAAGAGTTCATTGTACGTCATTTCAGACTAAGGAGGTTTCAGTTCAGCCAGATTTATTTAATATTAAAAAAAAACTACGAACCAATTTTACTAAAACTTTCAATTAGACATTACTGATTACGATCCAAGATGGCGGATGACATTTGGACACTAAAATATTGATGGCGAGTTTCGAGTAATTTGATGGCTCTGAGCCCGATTTTGGCATAATTTTTTGGATCCAAGATGGCGGATGACATATTGACACTAAAATGTTGATGGGTGTCGTTTTCGAGTAATTTGGTGATTCAGAGACCGATTTTGGCATAATTTTTTGGATCCAAAATGGCGAATGTCATTTTGACACTAAAATGTTGATGGGTGTCATTTTCGAGTAATTTGGTGACTCTGAGCCTGATTTTAGCATAATTTTTTGGATCCAAGATGGCGGATGACATTTTGACACTATTGACACTAAAATGATGATGGGTGTCATTTTCGAGTAATTTGGTGATTCTGAGACCGATTTTGGCATAATTTTTTTGGATCCAAAATGGCGGATGACATTTTGACACTATTGACACTAAAATGTTGATGGGTGTCTTTTTCGAGTAATATGGTGATTCTGAGACCGATTTTGGCATAAGTTTTTGGATCTAAGATGGCGGATGACATTTTGACACTATTGACACTAAAAAATGTTGATGGGTTCGTTTTCGAGTAATGTGGTGGTTCTGAGCCCAATTTTAGCATAATTTTTTTGTATCCAAAATGGCGGACGATATTTTTACACTATTGGTACATAAATGTTGATGAGTGTCGTTTGCGGGTAATTTTGTGATTCTGAGTTTATTTTTTGATATTTTTTTTTTATTTCTTCGCAATGTGATGAAAAACATTGTGTGTATCACGGGCAGTAAGGGGATTACAACCTCGAGTCATTAAAAGCCCTCCGCCTTCGGCGTCGGGCTTCTAATAGACTCTCGTTAGCAATCCCCTTCTTACCGCCCTCGGTGCACAATGTACTATTTTCTTAGTTGTAAGCTCTTACTTGCGTTTAAAGTCCTAATTTATAAAATTTGTTAGATTACGGAAAAAGAGTAGTAAACGGAGTAGGTATATAAGAACTGAAATTTTTATATGCAATTATTCACAGTCATGTTCAAAAATTATACGCCAAAAATGTGTAAATTGCTGCAAAAGCCGACTTAATTCCAACTCTTTGTTATCGTAGTCTACTATGACTTGAATCATAATAATTCAATTTTTTTAAGAAATTGCTTTTTACAAACTAGGTTCGAGTTGTTATCAATTTCACTTTATGGGTATATTAACCTGTGTTTTGTTTGTAAACGACAAGATAAGATACGAATTCATCCAAATAATTAACAGATGTCGCAGTTGTTTCGTTTCAAATTCAGTCTTGTGTTAAAATTCTACTGTGTTGCTTTGTCATTCATAAGTAGCCAACTATTAATAGCGTGAAAAATAATTTTGTGGCATGTGAATAAATAAGCAAGTAAAGACTTGTGAATTTTTCATTAAATATTTCAAAGTTGTCCAGGGTAACATGGCGCGTACAACCGTTGCTGAGACATACTTGTAATTTTAAGCTTTTTTCTTGAAATAGTGACTTGTAATTTTCAAAAATGGCAGTGGAAAGTCAAATTGGTGAAAGTAAAGATATAACAACAAAAAAAGTTCACGGAATCACGGATGCGAAGGACAATGAAGACTATCTGGTTGTGTGTATAGGTGCGTTCGGCGCCTGGCAAGCCAGAGTATGTATCTTAGCCTCTTTGGCAAGACTAATGGTGATGTGGAATCTACTGCTTATATTATTCTTAACACCAGACACCAAGTTCATTTGCACCGGTTTTAATACAAATGCACCAGATAATGTAACAGAATCTACTTGTTACGATGATTGTATAACATATGAATTTACTGAAAGCCTGTTTAGTACAAGCTTTGTGGCAGAATTCGAGCTGATATGTGACCGAGCGTGGATGACTAGCGTGGTCCAGTCGACGCTGATGTTTGGATTTTTGTGTGGAGTTTCTTTATTTGGATGGATCTCTGACAGGTAATAAAATACCTACTACTTACTTACTTATTTACTTACTGGCTGGGCGCAGTGACCCGAAGTGGATCTTGGCCTCCGACACCAGACTTCTCCATGCCTTGCGATCCTGGGCCAGCTCTCGCCAGCCATCGGCCCCGAGATCCGAGAGATCCCTTTGGACCAAGTCGCCCCAACGGTACCTAGGGCGGCCAACTGGTCTACGCCCGCTTGGCCGACCCAAGTACGCTCTTTTAACGGCTCGATCCTCACTCAACCTCTCCACATGTCCAAGCCACCGGAGTCTGGACGCTTTGGTCTCCCCGATAATAAAATAAAATAGGTAATTAATATTGAATTCTCATATCATTTTCGTAATTGATATCAGATGCTTATATCAAACACCAAAATCTTTCTGATCTTTTTCATTACTTTTTGTTTTTACGGCATAAAAAATTGACAGAGAACTTTTAGTTATTATTACCGAAGATGAGTTGATGGAGTAGGCTGACCTAATGGTAATCCATTATGGAAGCCTTGCAGAGAGACCTAAATTCAAAATTTACTGAAATCTTTTTTTACATGACTGTGAAAACTATTAATTTTCTGCACAGATATGGCCGCCGCAAAGCTTTTATCTTTTCCGCATTCACCAATGTAGTGCTTATGGTGGCGTCAGCCTTTTCCCCGAACTACTGGGTGTACTGCAGCCTGCGGTTCTTCATAGGAATGGCGTCGGGTGGTGTGATGGTCGTTGGAGTAGTTATAATCCTTGAAGTGGTTGGACCTCAACACTCGGAAATCGCAGGTCATTTTTAATTTACTTCTAATAATATGTACGGAACAGTGAAGACTGAACTTAAGTCAATAGCTTTTCCGAGCGTGTCATTGATTTTAGACGGGCTGCTTTGTAACAAGGGTCTATTTAAAAATGGGTTTTTAAAAGCTGTAAAGATTCGATTTTCACTAAACAGTACGAGTAGGTACTTAGAACTGTTTTTTTATGTCATTTAAGAGCTTAGTTAAAACATAAAATCATACTCTTAAAAATTCTTACGTCACAATTAACACATCATAAGATGGTAGCCTTTTTGTTAAAAATTAACCGGAAAAAGTAACCTGATTTACTGTTCCTTCATTTCACTGATTATCTTGATATTTTCAGGTGGTTGTGCCAATCTTCCTGACGGGATTGCTGAGGCGTTGCTCTGTGCGTTCGTGTACTTCTCACCAACATGGCGGGTGTACCTACTATCTCTGAGCGTTATTTGCATTTTGATTCTAGCTACAATGGTACTGCTACCTGAAACACCGAGGTGGTTGATGACAAACGGACGGCTGGATGAACTGAGCAAGTTGATGGTTTATGCTGCTAAATGGTACAAAATTATATATTTCTAGCTTGACGCTATTTCTGTATCTAAAGACAGCCAAGCGATGAACTCCCCGTTGGGCCGTTTCATAAACCCACATTCGTATTTCAATGCTCTTCATTATGACACAGTAACATGAAATATGTTTTTTAAGATTGAGTCTTACAAAATAACCTTACTTTATAAATTTTGAAAGTAGATGGGAAACTGGTAATTTACATTATATAATCTCCTTAAAAATCTGTTTTCAGTAATAGTCTTGACGCTGCTACTGCAGAAGAGAATATAAACAGAAGCGTAACAGGAACACCACCGTATGAGATTAAAACAAACACGCATTATTCTGATTTGTTTCGAACAATGAAAATGTCGATTAGAACATTAGCAATGTTTTTTATTTGGACAGTTCTAGGACTTAGTTACTTTGGTATAAACCAGTACGTCTCATTTTTGGGACCTAACATGTATGTGTCTGTTGCTGCTTTAGGGTTAATTCAGGTCAGTATTGTTTTTTCTATAATAAACTGAATAAAAATTTCTACAACAATGTTTTTAAGATTTTCTTGTCTAGATTAAAGTGCATTAAATTGTTTAATTTTTTTACCTTTATTTTTGGCTTGTAATCCTGTAAGTTGGCTATAATGCTAATTTGCTTTTTATTTACCTTACTCTGTTGTCATAACTGTCAAAGAACTTGGTTGGCCATACACGACCTTCACGTTTCAAACACTTACGAAAAGTTTGGTTGACTACCTATACAAAAACAATCCGTCTTGGTTAAGAATGCCTTCATTCTTATTATCATAATAATTATTTGTAAGTACGTGTATTTAACATAGTTAAATTTCAGGTGCCCGCTTGTTTAATAGCCATGTGGCTCAACAAAATATTCGGCAGAAAAATCAGCACTATAGGATACCTGGTCGTCACAGGAGTCACCATGTTTTTGCTCATCTTCGTTCCACCAGATCACTGGTCTGCGGTTGTTCTCGGAGTAGCAGGCCTGTCAGCTACAAACATGGCGTTTAGTATAATATACGTCTACACATCAGAGTTATATCCCACTGAAATAAGGAATATGGCTTTTGGAATTAGTATGGTGGGAGCCAAGTTTGGATCTATTGTAGCACCCTTCGTAGCGAGTTTGAGGCCTCATTGGATTCCGTCGGTTGTATTAGGTGCTTTGCCGATAACAGCGGCTAGTATTTGTTTTATTTTACCAGAAACTAAGGGTCAGAAGTTACAAGATCACTTAGATTAAATTGTAATAATTTCGGGTTAAAGAATCTTTATTTATCTCAAAAGAAATTTAACATTTTACTTACAATGTAACATGCCTAAATTAAACAACGCCCGTGAGCATGCATCATTAATTTGTTTGGATAGCGTATGCATGTTTAAAACTGGCGGTGATTAAGTATATACGTCTGTAACAATAGTTATCTACGTCTTTTAATGCGAATCGATTTGTCGGGTCAGATAAGTTACAATGTAGACTGATACGTGAATATCAAATTATGTTTATTCATACTACTGCGCGTATACTACTACCTATACTACTACCTACTTAATCATATTCAGTGTAATGTCAAATATTCGTAAATAATTTCAATAATTGCTATGTAACTTTTTAGTCTAAGGCGTTGTAAAAATACTAAACATTAAAGAAACCTGTTTTTGTGATGTTCCGTAATTTTGATAAAATTGTTGAGCTTGTCCACAGTTAGTAGTGAAATAGATTAAGCAATTAATATATAAATGGATATAAAACTCTTGTTTTTTGCACTTTTTTACCCCGTGTTTTCGTTTGAATTACTTCACAGTAGTAACAGTTAAAGTACTATAATAATGAGAAGAAAACGAATCCAAGACCACCTAAAATTTTACATACCTAGCAAATTTTTGCCATGTTCTAGCATTTTAGTGCAAAAAATATGTTCTTGTTACGTAGAAGGGAGGCACCACGTAATTTTTACTCTTCTATGTCATGCTCAACTATGACTAGGTAGAATACAATTAAGAGGGTGCATTCCTACTGAGCTGGCAACGTCCCTTTTTTGGTGTTATTTTACGATTATTTCACAGAAATTGAATGAGAGTTTCAAATGTGCGTCTGTAGTGCACTTCGTTTTTAGTGAATCCAATGCAATGATTAATAGTGATGGACTTTTATTTTGACACATTAATACATTAAAAACGAAGTGCACTACAGACGCACATTTGAAACTTTCATTCAATTTCCGTGAAATAATCGTAAAAAACACCAAAAATGCGACGTTGCCAGCTCAGTAGGGATAAACGCTATTAAAAAAACTGTGATTTAATGTAATGACTATGTGTAGCGATACTACCACCACTTTGTAATTATAAAAAAACCACGAGCCGCGCCGGTGGCAGTATCTGGATTTTGCATCGCGTAATCGAAGTTTCTTAACTCAGATGCAACTTCCAAGTCTCTTCTTTTGGACTTTGGTTTCGGTCCTCAGGCATTACATTAGCCTCTAGACAGAGGTCTTTCTGTTACGGCATTCAACTCAAAATGTCAATAACGGGATCTCTTTATTATTTTTCAAAAATGGCGCTTTGTTATTCATTAATATAAGGATATTGTTGAATATAAATGAGCTAAATTTGATTGCGTTAAAAATTGATTTGTCATACTACCTATCATCCGCTTAAAACAACCGCGAAGTTTTTGAGACTTCATAACACAATGTGGCATTTAGTCACTGCAGTTGTCCATGCACATATTCATACAGTTACTGCGGCGAAGTTTTAATAAATTACAGTTTTTTCTGAAGTTGCAACATAAAATGGCAATAGATAGTGAAAATAGTGTAAATAAAGATGTAAAAGCAAAAGTAATCCACAAAGCCACGGAAACAAAGGATAATGAAGATTATCTGGTTGTGTGTATTGGTGCATTCGGTGCTTGGCAAGCCACAGTTTGTATCGTAGCCTGCTTGGCAAGATTAATGGTGATGTGGAATTTATTTATTATAATATTTTTGGCACATGATACCGAGTTTATTTGCACCAGTTTTAACACAACCGCACCGGACAACGTAACTAAAACGGCTTGTTACGATGACTGTACAAATTACAAGTTTACCGAAGGTCTGTTTACCACAAACTTTGTAGAAGAATTCGAGCTAATATGTGACCGAGCGTGGATGGCTAATATGGTCCAGTCAATGCTGATGTTTGGCTTTCTTTGTGGAGTTTTTATATTCGGTTGGATTTCTGACAGGTAAAAAAATAATTGAGTGGTTAAATTATTAAATTCTTACTTATGCCATGCTTTCTCAATAAACAATAAGCGATTTTTGCATGAACTTTTCTTATTCGCAGAATAGCATATCGGAAACCTACAGAATTAAATTAAACATTTGGGTTATCCGACCGCTTTCGCTGTTTTTAAAGCAGACTTACAGTTATGTAGTCGATATACCAGTTTTGAATTTATACTGTGGAACAAAATTCCTTTGATAACGTTCTACAGTGTATCAGACCCCTATTTCACCAACCCGGCAATTTTACTGTCGGTAGCATGTGACAATTCTATTTCTATTACAACCTTGATGAGAATCTACGCCGGTTGGCTTCATAATGAATACGCATTGCATTTCAAATTGTCAATGGTCACCGACAGTAAAATTGTCGTGTTGGTGAAATAGGAGCCAGGAATCCTATTAATTGCCTATGTTTTTTATTTACTTTTCTGCAATAGA
Organism: Pandemis heparana; assembly: GCA_963854515.1. Taxonomy (NCBI): domain Eukaryota; kingdom Metazoa; phylum Arthropoda; class Insecta; order Lepidoptera; family Tortricidae; genus Pandemis; species Pandemis heparana. The sequence goes on along the minus strand of OY978011.1, from coordinate 11,903,422 downwards.
TATGGCCGTCGCAAAGCGCTTATTCTTTCCACATTCATCAATGTAGTGCTTATGGTGGCGTCAGCGTTTTCCCCGAACTACTGGGTGTATAGCAGCCTGCGGTTCTTCATAGGAATAGCGTCGGGTGGTGTGTTGGTCGTCGGGATAGTTGTCGTCATGGAAATGGTTGGATCACAGTACCGGGGAACTGCAGGTCCTTTTTTCTTTTATATTTACGTGTCAATACGCGTGTAGTGAATGAACAGTTAGTTTTATTAACAAGTGCGTCCAAAGTTGCTACATACTTTGCATACCTACAGTTGCAATGCTTTTCGTTTGGAAGGCTGTTATGCTGCACCAGCTTTATGAAAATTAGTCTTTTATTGAATCAGGCGTTACTTTGCGGAGGTTCATTTTAATGAACACAAAATATTTACCTTGCTACTACGCAAACCTACGTGCTACGCGCTTGCGGAGTAGAAAGGTAAATATTTTGTGTTCGTTAAAATTAGTCTTGTAAATAATTTTAAGTGGATACATATAAGCATACATAATTATTCGATTATGAATAGGTACTCATAGCGTATCTACATATACTATCTACTCGTAGATATAATGTGGAAGTTTTCTCACATTGTTAAGCTCAGTTCATAAAATTCTGCCGTCGCAATTATTATAAACTAGCTTTTTCCCGCGACTTCGTCCGCGTAGACTCATTTATTGACAAATAGCTTTTGCCCGCGGCTTCGCTCGCATGTCGCATGTTCCCGTAAGAATTTCGGGAAATGCTCTCTTAATGCTCCCTACACTCCCCAAGGAACCCACTTGCCAAATTTCAGCTTTCTACGACCAGTAAAACGAAAAATCCCGTTTTCCCCGTTCCCGTGGGAATTTTGGAAACTCCTCTCTTAATGCTCCTCTACACTCTCCAAACAACCTAAATGCCGAATTTCAGTGTTCTACAACCAGTAAAACGAAAAGTCCCGTTTTCCAATTTTGGAAAATTATCTCTTATAGCTTCTCTACACTCTTTAAGGAACTTACATGCCAAGTTTCAGCATTCAACGACCAGTAAAACGAAAAATCCCGTTTTTTTCCAGTTCCCGTGGGAATTTTGGAAAGTCCTCTCTTAATGCTTCTTTACACTCCCCAAGCAACCTACATGTCGAATTTCAGCTTTCTACAACCAGTTAAACGAAAAGTCCCGTTTTTCCCGTTCCCGTGGGAATTTCAGGAAATTGTCTCTTAGTGCTTCCCGTCACTCATCAAGCAACCTACATGCCAAATTTCAGCTTCCTACGACCAGTAAAATAAAAAATCCCGTTATATCCCGTTCCCGTGGGAATTTTGGAAAGTCCTCTCTAAATGCTTCTCTACACTCTCCAAGCAATCTAAGTACATGTCGAATTTCAGCTTTCTACAACCAGTAAAACGGAAAGTCCCGTTTTCCCGTTCCCGTGGAAATTTGTGTGTGTGTGTGTGTGTGTGTGTGTGTGTGTGTGTGTGTGTGTCAGGTAGGTATTGTGTGATGTTGTTTTCGTAATCAGCGACCCGATAAACCGTACAAACAATACTACCCACTATAATATAATAATAACGGGGTATTAACCCACGTTGATTTTCAGACTTTGTCACCCCCTATCCCCCTTTTAGTGGTTGAATTTTCAAAAAACCTGAAACAGGTGTTTACTCATTTATCGTTAGGAATACTCCTGTGAAGTTTCGAGTAAAATAGTCTAACTAATCTTGTTTCCCCATACAAACTTTGGACCCCCATTTAACCCCTTTAGGGGTCGAATTTTGAAAAATCCTTTCTTAGTGCACCCCTAGACCTTATAAGGAACCTACGTGCCAAATTTGGAATCTCTAGAACCAGCGGTTTGGGCTGTGCGCTGATATGTCAGTCAGTCAGTCAGTCAGTCAGTCAGTCAGTCAGTTTCTTCTTTTATATATTTAGATATTGATCTCGTTTGAAGCTACTGCTTAGGGTGATGGCCTGTCTGTAACACATACATCAATGAGAGTAATTTCATTCACTACTTCATTTCACTTATTATCATTGCAATTTCCAGGTTGTTGTGCCAAGCTTCCTGACGGGATAGCAGAGGCATCTCTATGTTTGTTCGTGTACTGCTCACAAACATGGCGAGTGTATCTATTATCTTTGGGCATTGTTTCCATCTTTATTCTATCATTGATGGTACTACTGCCAGAGACACCAAGGTGGTTGATGACCGAAGGACGGCTGGATGAAATGAGGAAATTGATGATTTATGCCGCGAAATGGTAATTTTGTGTTACAATAATTTATGAGGTGTAAATGTGTGTATCCCAGCCAATTTGCCGCTTAGTCGCTGAGTACCTACCTAAAACGCAGTCTGACGATTTGGCGTTATGCCAAAAACAATAAAATAAGCGTCAGGAGTTGTAATTTTTTAGGTACTGTTTTTGAAGTGTATGCCTTTAGACGTGGAATCAAATAATTGATCGTTTATTTAAATACCATTTTCAGTAATAATATTGATGCTGATACTGCAAAAGACAATATAAACAGAAGCATAACAGGAAAAACACCAAGTGAAAAGAAGAAAAATCCGCATTATTGCGATTTGTTCCGAACAGTGAAGATTTCCCTTAGAACATTGGCAATGTTTTTTATTTGGACAGTTGGAGGACATAGCTACTTTGGTATAAACCAGTACGTCTCATTTTTGGGATCTAACGTGTACATGTCTGTTACTATTTTAGGGTTGATTCAGGTCAGTAGTCAAAGTATTTTTATATTTATTAGTTCAATTAAATAATTCTTAATTTTGTTATCTAGATCTCTGGCTTCATTCACTTCGTCATCCCTACATAGAATGTTGTTAGGTAATCACAATCGTAATTTCTACATGTTTACCTACCTCAATTTTAACGTACAAACCTGACAGGGCAAATCTGAAGGAGTACCAGGGTCAAAATGGAGCCCTACTGTCCTCACCATCCTTCCGTACAGAGTGCAACAATACTAAAACAACCCCATCACAAACAATGGAAAAACATCTTGTTTTAAGTTCAGCTACATGTTGTAAACTCTTTATTGAGCAAATAAACATAAGACAAATAAGTACAATTGACAAACACAGATACATGCACAAAGGCAAGACATGTGTTATGAGGTGGAAGGACGATATCTGTCGACAGGCGGGTGGAGGATGGATGCATATGGCTGTCGATCGCCAGGCGTGGAGAAATGGAGAGTAGGCCTATGTCCGAAGCCGGACGAACTAAGGGCTGCTATAGATAGATAGATAGACATGAGTTATATCTTTTGCAATTTTGGTTATGTGTGTTTGCAGTACCAAATAAAATAAACGTTTTCTTTATTTACCTTTGCCACCTTAATATCGTTACATTTCAGGTACCGGCTTGCTTTATAGCCATGTGGCTCAACAAATCGTTCGGCAGAAAAATTAGCACCATGGGATCCTTGGTCGTCACAGGAGTCACCATGTTTCTGCTCATCTTCGTTCCACCGGATCACTGGTCTACTACACTCCTCGGTGTAATTGGCGTATCTGGTGCTACCATGACGTTTAATGTTTTATACATCTACACATCAGAGTTGTATCCCACTGAAATAAGGAATATGGCTTTCGGTATATGCACGGCGGGAGCGAAGGTTGGAGCAATGGTAGCTCCCTTTATAGCGACTTTAAGCCCTCATTGGATTCCGTCGCTTGTTTTTGCTACTTTATCGATAATAGCGGCTAGTATTTGTTTTATTCTACCAGAAACTAAAGGTCAGAAGTTACAAGACCACTTAGAGTAAGTTGAGTACCTAGTGGGTAAGAGAGTTCATCGCTTCGCAGAGTTTTTCAATCGATCAACCTAGATTTTTTATTCCTGCAAATGCAGGTATTTGTACAATACAATACAATATAACGAATCTGTTTTGAACACCACATAATCAACAATACAGAAAACAGGTACACAGAGAAAATTACAAGGTTACCTTAAAGCATCCTTATTGCTTCAAAGCGAATACTACATAGGTGTGGAGTCTAATGCCTTTATTATAGTGATTACCTAATAAGGGATTAAAGTATCTAATTTATTTTCACTAACTTTGCTAACTGTAGTTAGGTAAAAAAACAGATGAATGGGTCCTGCCTGATAACATGGCAATTAATATTATCAGTCACCAATTCAAGTGCACTGGAGTTAATGTTATCTACGAATGACCCACGACTGACAGAAGAGTAGTCAACCCCCATTCGAATACAAATGATTTATTCATTTGTCCCTTCAACTTGTAAGATAATTTTGGAACAATTTTGTCAGGGCTGAAACGTATTTTATTTTATTTTTCAACGTTTTCTACGACTTCATGATGTTTTCTAAGTGGTGGCAGCTTCATTGGTTTATTATGTAAATTGTACCTGCCTACTTGTGTTTAAATTTAAGTCTTATGTACCGTTTGTGCCCAAATAAACATTAAAACATGAACAGTAAATAAGTAGACACATTTTTGTACAAGTGCTTATATTAGAACTGTTGTCAGGTATTGGTTGGCGCTATAATTTTCCTCTGGGTTATATTTTGCTGGATAAGTTATGATCACTTTTTTAATACGTTAGGCTTTTTTTTACGATAAAGATATCTTCATTACTTAAAAATCAGTTAAACACCAATTAATTTAATAGTGTTTTCCAAAACACACGTGTGTTTTTTTCCCACCTAATTGTAAAAAAGTATTAACCGAACTATTATTTCACCGAAACATTGTATCCAGTTAAAAAAAAAACGATGAAAATGCCCAGTCTGAAGTTGAACAAATAGAATACTTTAGATCATTTTCTAAACAAATCCTACATTAATTGGTTCTAGCGGCTACGACTACTAATGGTAGTATACACGGCTTATTCTATTGCTGACTGTTACTTATCTCTCTGAGTTATTGCTACACTATTATCAGTATATTAAGATACACGCCTATAGGTCTAAGTTCAGTAAAGATTTATGGTGAAAATAATATCTTTTCTAAAGATAAAACACTTCATAAACCATTGGAAAGATAACGCGTGAATGAATTTTAAGACTAAAAATATAAATACATTTGTATGATTGAATGTCAAACAATGTAGAACAAACAGTTTCATGTACAGTCGAGGGCATAAATATCGATACAGCCATCATGTCAAATATATGTGTCACCGACCCTATTGTTTGTGGCATAAAGGTAAGTAAGTAAGTAAATGCTTTAATTGTACAAATATAAAGAAAAAGACACAAATCACAAAAAATACATTAAATATATATGCACAAAGGCGAAGTTATCCCTTTAAGGGATCTCTACCAGTTAACCTATGAATAGATGAAAGGAGTACTAAGCGAGGGACCGACAAAGAGTGAGTTTAAAATATCCTTATAGTGATGGTTGAGTCTGTTTCTTTATATATGTACAATAAAGCATTTACTCACTTACTTACTAATATAGAGGAATAACATTTGCATTGTTGTTTGTAACGAATTATATTCAAAAATTACTGGACCGATTTCAAAATTCTTTACAATGCTACATTGTCCCTGAGTCAGCATAATCTTTGACACAAACGAGCGAACGTTTATGCTTGGGTTATTGCTATTAGTGCTTAACAGACATTAGGTAAATACTACAAGACCTGCTATGGGTGGTGTAGTGTAGGGGTACAGCAAGCGTCACGGAATGACGAGGACCCGGGTTCGATTCCCGGCCATAGCTTTACTTTTCGGATTTTTCTATGTGTTCTAATTTTCAGTGCCGTTTAGAAATTAAATACTATAAGTTTTTTAATTTGAAATTTCAGTTAAAGTAAGAGAACATCGCATTACAATCAATTTGCGTGATACATCCTGTTTCGGCTCAATTCTCGGAATATCCTCTGAATCAAAGGAGCCGCTCCCTACTTTATCAATTGGTAATGATGGCCAATCTGATTCTGCCGTTTACAAGTGGCTGTCAGGAACTGCTTTCATTTATACCGCTCTACTTAATATGGTTTACGGCAAGCGAGGATTTTCAAAGTAAAACGCTACCATGTAACTCTTACGTGTAGGGGATCATCATGTTCTCTTTGACGTAGGTATCTCCTGGGCCCTATTTTATAAAGCTACAGTTACAATTTACAAGCGGAAGTCTCTATCTGACCCTATGTGTTAGATAGAGACTTCCACTTGTAAATTATAACTTGTAGCTTTATAAAATAGGGCCCTGCTGTCTACAGCATTTAATCATCATTTAAGCATTTAATCTAAAGGAAGTAGGTACTTCACAGATGTTAGGTAACTAATAAAGAGAACAGACATAAGCCCTAAAACAGTATTTTATTGCTTGGCTAACTTTTAAGTTTATTCAAAGCAAACAAAACTTTGTTTGATCCAAATAGTTAACTTTATATCCTCAGGAAAAGCGACAATTGTTTCTTATTAGTTTGTTTAGTTCTTATTGTTACTTTTAGAAACGAACCGATGTAACATACCAATAATTCAAATTAAGCACCTAATTCCTAATTTTTTTCCCCTTTGCAGCATTTTAAACGCGATGAAAGGCGATGAAATACTACGTCGTATTTTGCTCAACCCGAATTCACATGATGGCCTCCTATACGAACACGTACAAAACATCGTCGTTTTGACCGCTGGCCAGCACGTGCTTCGCCCTTATATGGCTAGTTAAACGAACTACAAACGAATCAAGCACAAAATTAGCAATAAATGTCTTGAAACTTTTCCTTGGCCGTAATATACAGCCTTAACGTCTAATTTAATTCTATTGAGAGCCGTAAAATATCTGTGTACCGCATATAGAGTGATTATTATAGTTGTTGTTGAGCTACTGATAGATTTCTGTTTGTAGTTGAATACGCATTAGGCGGTGTACGTAATCATCTATTATTCTGTGGACGCTGCTGTTTTTTTGGGATATCAATTTAAGACCAAATTCATGTCGGACTATTTTTGACTTCGCCTTAGTCTTCAATTTGAGGACAATGTAACGATATTAATATTTAACTATTTTTGTAATCAAGTGCGTGACTCCAATTTACGAAAAAAAAAATTATTTGAAGTTTCAAAAAGAGACACATGTACAAGAGCTCTTGGCGGCCTATTTGCAAAATAAAGTTTTGACTTTGATTTTGATTTTATTGGATTATTGTATTTTTTTTTCATCTCTCATACTCTGAAAGTAGGTCATTGATTATCTGGATATAGGGTTGAAAGTGACTCATCGCGACCCTTGGGTTGAAAGTATATTTTTTTTCTAGCTAATCCAAATGAGGGACATAGCAATGGAAATACATATACAGCCATGTAATCTGTTTAAAATAAAAATCTATACTAACAATTCCTTTTTAATTTTAAAAGGCAAAATAATCTTAAAATAACATTCCCGCTAAATATATAAGCTTATGCAAGCGTATACAACGAGAATTAGTAGAAATTATTACGTTCGGTAATTTTTTAGCTTGAAATATTTAAGTCTACAATTAATTGATAGCGACCTCCGTGTCTGCAAGTTTAAAAAAAAACTAGCCGGCCGCCATTGGTGCGCAGAAGAAATGCGCAATGCGCGTAAATCGCGCAATAGAAAAAAGAGCGGGAAGAGAATGACAAACGTAACAAATATTAAATGCGACCATGCGACGTTAGTGAAATTTTAATTTCCTCATATTCGAAATGAAAAGTAGTGTTCAACTCGGATGAAATTACCCATTTCACCTTCGAACCATTGGTGCCCTCACTTCGTTCGGGCACCAGAAATATCTCAGGTGAAATGGGTATATTTCAACCCTTGTTTATCAATCTATTATTCTGCAGCACTGAGGAAGACTATTACCTATTTCAAGCTATTTAAATAGACTTGTATTAGCTTCACAAAAATATGCCAAATATGATCACATGATTTCTACACGAGCCCAAATAGGTTACGTCAACGAAAATTTTGTATTAAAAATGTAAATAATTTTAATTCTAAATGGAGTCCTTTGACGCCGTAGCCGTACAACTTTGAAATACTGGCATGGAAACCTTTGTCAAACATAAAAAAAAAACAAAATACATTTTTTGGAGTGTTCAGTCAAAGTAAATTAAGCACGTGCACGTTATAACATGCCTGGATAATTTTTTCATTAGCTGGTTCCCTGTAACGTCAAGTACCTACTTACATACCGTCACGCCTCTTTCCCACAGGAGTAGGCAGAGAGAGACTTTGTTTCACTTGCTACGATCCTGACATAGGTACCTCTTTCGCTTCATCCACATAAACGTACCTAAAGTAGTGTAAGCATAATAGTGTAGGTAAGTGTGGTGTCGGACATTTATCCGCCCTGAGCGGCGGCCGGGCGATGAAGCCACAAATCCGGGACGTGGCCGGACCGAGATCGAACCGATAGCGGGTGAACTAGCATGCTGCGTCCATGATAAACCTAGCAATATATAAAAATAAAAAAATAAAATGTATATATATCCTTTGGGATATCTCAGATCCATAGATTGTTAGTTACAAGAATACTTATCCTACTAATATTATAAATGCGAAAGTTTGTGAGTGACGATGTGACGATGTGACGATGTGAGTGAGTGTGTATGTTTGTTCCTTCTTCACGCTGAAACTGAACGGATTTTGATATTTTTGGAACGGAGATAGCTGGTACCCTAGATTGAGACATAGGCTACTTTTTATCCCGGAAAATCGCATAGTTCCCGCGGGACAGCGATAAAAATGTCAATTGCTAATTTTACGCGGACGAAGTCGCGGGCAGAAGCTAGTAAACTATATTAGTACTAGTGTTACAATTAATTAGTTGGTAGGACATGAAGGACGGTGTATCGGCGGATAATATCCGAATCCCACCTCTCTGCTATCATTTCTTCAAATTATTTTGCAATATCTTAAAAGTTTTGTCTGTGCCTAGACGGCAAAATATCGAAGTAACAAATTACTAACAGATAGGTATAAGAGTAACAGAATAAGGATAATTGTATCTGGCCATAAAAGTTAATTACATGCTGTAAAAAATTACAATACACACACAGACGATAATGCCCTTCGCACGAGTACGTATGTGGGCTGTATTGCGACTGCTATAAGTTCTACAAAACACATTTATCTGTACGCTACTCAAAATAAAAATATTTGAGATTTTTTTTGTTAGTATACCTACCTATAAGCGTGTGTGTATATGTGTGTATGTATATGTAATTGTTACAGTAATGCTACCGGTTAAAATAAATCATGGCGTAGAAAAGGAATCCCTACTAATATTATAAATGTGAAAGTAACTTTGTCTACACAGTCGCGGGCAACAGCTAGTAAGTAATAATCTTAGCTTACTCGTATTATGTATCGAATAAAAACAGATTTGTTGAAATTACCACGAGACGGGGGTCTGTAACGAGGCAGCCTTGAACGCAAGCTTTCAATAGCAAGTAGGCACTTATTAAAATTCGTCCATCCGACGCCATCAGCAAAATATAGACACCTTACTGGCCTAATCTAACTAATATTATAAATGCGAAAGTTTGGATGGTTGTTTGTTTGTTACTCAATCACGCCAGAACGGCCCAACGAATCTGGATCAAATTCGGCACCTAGATAGAGAAAAGTCTGGAATAGCGCATAAGCTACTTTTTATCCCGGAAAATTCTCGCGGGATAGCGATAAACGAATTCTTTGCAGACGAAGTCGCGAGCAACAGCTAGTAAGTAATATTTAAACTCAAGCCAATCTTCTTCGTCTCAGGTTAAAAACACTGGTGACCGTGCTAGCGATGCTAAAGGATCGGTCTCAACGAAATGACGGGGATTAGGTGACTGTGATCATGTCGAGGTCCGGAGTTATTGCCGTGGAAGTACCTGTGGTACAGTCGGTGAAATAAAGAACCAGCCACAATACAGCCAACCAGATACTTTACTTTAGACGTCAACTATTATGGACAAATTGGCAACGTTACTAAGCAAACGAAAAACTTGCGTCCCGTGTATTACGTCCACGCGGATTGCTTCTTACCCAATTTATTGATAAATTCGGTTCTCATTCTACATTTACTGGACGCCAATGTTGAACGCTAAAAACCCGACGTCCTAACTTGCTTTTAAATTATTAAAAAAAAAAAAAAAATAATAATTATTAAATTCATTATTAATTAATTTTTTTAATAATTAAACATTTTTGAACCCTCCCACGCATTAATTGAATCCCTAATCAAACCGTAAAATAAAAAATAATTCAATTTTTTTCCCAAAAAAGTCTTACATCACTTTGGACCAAAGCTTGGACACACACAGACATCGACGTCAATCAAACTTATAACACCCCTCTTTTTGCGCCTGGGGTTAAAAATCGAATAAATCTGATCAATAATTGTTGTTACTCGTCACATCCTACTTAAACTAATAAATATTTTCTACGGTAGGCATGTAGACCGCCATTATCTTTATCAACCTCCCGATATTTCGACGAAGTTCCATCCATCGCGTCCTAAATCGTTCTAAATTAACCATGAATCACTATGCATACTACTAACTTCATTATGTACTACTAATTCAGTAAAAATAGCTCAAAACGTGGCAAAATATATGGAGAACATTTATCTATTGGGATGGATACCTTATGGGGTGAAGTCAAAATTTATCAACTCTCCCCCCTCCTCCGGGGTGCGCGTCCCCCCCCCAGGCCCCCCGAAATGTCCCGAAACGCGGTTTTTTGAACTTTTTGAGAAAACTGTTCGCGATACAGAAAAACTGTGTAGGAATGAAATAATGTACAATAAATTTACTATAAATCTACCATACACATAAAAGCGGTATCTCTTATGGTTTTGACGCAAGAAGACGCAGAAAATCATAATTTTTTGTTTTTTTACAATAAATTTTATTAAAACTTCAGTTTTCTCAGAAAATACTTATTTTACACCTAAAAAATGTATCACTTAAATAAACAATGGAATATTCCCTTTAAAAAGAGGTATAATTTATTTATATATTAGTTAAATTGACCATTTTATGATAGTTTAAATATTTAATTTGTCATGAACAATTTTTTTTACTTGAAGATTAGGTATGTTTAAAATGTTTTTTATATAGTTTAGAGTTAATTATAAACCATGCTAGTGTAATTATGTTTATTTTTTTTCAGTTATCCGCAAATAATATGTATATTCATTCATTTCCAAAACGGTACTAAGACGTTTATTTAATATAATCAACTATTTATATAAATATACACTTTTATTTAAGTAACTTACATTGAAATTGAAGAGAGACATTGAAATAAACAATTGTTAACACTCTTATTATCTGGGGGCACGGTAGTGCCCCAGCTAAGATAGCCAAGTGAAGCGCAAGAAGGGCACTAGTTACCTTTTCTCGAACCGCTTTGTCGTTATTTTGTACCCTCATAACTTGGTTTTGGATTGTATGAGATAATTAAAATTCTCGGGATATGATGTGAATAGTGGACTTATTACAAGTGTAAAGTTTCAATTGCATAGCTCTTATATTTAAAATTTTATTGATATCTAAAAAACTAGTGGTCGTCACTAGTGATCATCATATTAAATTCCTAGAATGCTCAAATTTGGTTTGTAAGCTAGATTAGTATACAATCAACAGCAAAAATCTAAAATTTGGAACTTTAACTTTTCCTTCAATCGGTCAAACAAACTAGCGAATGGATATTTTGTACGAAACTTCGCAAATTTTGATGCCCAGCGGTCTGAAAATTGATAAAGAGAGTTGTTAAAAATAATAAACTGTATATTTCAGAATTTTCAGTAAATTAAACTGAATTAGTGGATGAAATTAAGCGCGTGCAAATGTGGTGTTTTCTGAAGGCACTTGTCATAAGCAACAACTTACAAACTTTTTACGTTCTAACTCTACAAGTGTTTAAGAGTTTGTGAAGTCTACAATTTATTAAAAATAATGTCGTTGGCCGTTTTGCTACCGTCATATAGGCGTAGTAAAATAATAAGTATAATAATACTTTATTTACTTTATTTGTAATATGTGATCGTTTCTCTGCCGCCGGGGCAAGCGGTCCAGGAATAAAGACTACGAACTAGTCTGAAATATGTCGAGCATCACTCGATTTTTATACGTGAGTTACGAATTTCAACTTTATAGGACGTACATTTGTTGACCACCAGTGAGTGAGTCAGTGACGAAATCAGAGTTTTTCAGATATCTATAAAATTTAAAATATAAGAGCTTGTAATAAATCCACTATTCACATCATATCCCAAAAATTTTAGTTATCTGGTACAGTCCAAAACCAAGTTATGAGAGTACAAAATAACGACAAAGCGGTTCGAGGAAAGGTAACTAGTGCACTTCTTGCGCTTCACTTGGCTATCTCAGCTGGGGCACTACCGTGCCCCCAGATAATAAGAGTGTTAACATTGTTTAATTTAATGTAAGTACTTAAATAAAAGGGTATACTTAAATAAATAGTTGATTATATTAAATAAACATCTTAGTACCTTTTTGGAAATGAATGAATTTATTCACACTAATTATTTGCGGATAACTGAGAATAAATAAACAAAATTACACTAGCATGGTTTATAATTAACTCTAAACTATATAAAAAACATTTTAAACATACCTAATCTTCAAGTAAAAAAAATTGTTCATGACAAATTAAATATTTAAACTATCATAAAATGGTCAATTTAACTAATATATAAATAAATTATACCTCTTTTTAAAGGGAATATTCCATTGTTTATTTAAGTGATACATTTTTTAGGTGTAAAATAAGTATTTTCTGAGAAAACTGAAGTTTTAATAAAATTTATTGTAAAAAAACAAAAAAATTATGATTTTCTGCGTCTTCTTGCGTCAAAACCATAAGAGATACCGCTTTTATGTGTATGGTAGATTTATAGTAAATTTATTGTACATTATTTCATTCCTAAACACTTTTTCTGTATCGCGAACAGTTTTCTCAAAAACTTCAAAAAACCGTGTTTCGGGACATTTCGGGGGGCGTGGTGGGGGGACGCGCCCCCCGGAGGAGGGGGGAGAGTTGATAAATTTTAACTTTACCCCATAAGGTATCCATCCCAATAGATAAATGTTCTCCATATATTTTGCCAGATTTCCCATACAATGGATTCTTATTTGCTTGAGCTATACTATCACAGCTAAATTTATTCCGTTCAAATTACGTACTAAAATGGCATCGCACCAAACAAGAGGCACGTCTATGCCATACTAATATTCAGCACTCCTTCCACCCTTCCATCATGCTTGGAAGTACTATGATTGATCGACGAACCTGTGGGCGGTCATCACTTACCCACTATCTTTTACGGTATCAGTACCGACGAAATTGGTATCAGCACCAATAAAATTGGTATCTGGTACCTCAAGCACCCATTGTTACGAGCGGTCGTGATTTATAAGATGTGATTACGGTGTACTGAGATAAGTCAAAAATACACCTGCTTGCTCTGCCAATTCATAGAGGAATATTATTACAAATAGACAGACAAATTCATACGAATAGACTGATAGAGGCTAAGTATTCTATTTGATAACTTATATGATAATACAATATGTAAGTACAATACAATGACCAATGGCTCTATAATTTTTTGGCACTAGATTTTTTTCGCAATAATTTTTCTTTTGACCTCTTTGGAAAAAAATAGTTTAAATCATTACAAATTATAGCTAGGTAGGTGTTTGTATTTACTTTATTTATAGTACCAAAACAGAGATACCTATATATAACTGAACTGAAAAAATATTATTTTTTTGAACCAGGAAAAGTTTTATAGCAACTAAGATAGAACTTTTAATTGAATTTACGCCTTTATTTACGCCTGTCAAATCAAATAATCATGCAGTATACGCAGTGGTTCGGCAAATTTTAGTTTTCAATAAGTTTTGCATGGCACTCTATTGGATAATTCCTCTAAGGGCAAATTACGATGATGGATCGGATGGTGGTTAAGATGGCGCTGCGAAGCGAGGTTGCTGAGGTAAATTGTCGGGTTTTATTATGAGATAGGTCGCAAGAAAACTATACGTTGCGAAAAAAGACGACGTGGTGCTAGTCGGACTAGCGCACTGAGGGTTCCGTATAAATTAAAATACGATAATTTTGATTTTGTGCTAGTTTAAATAAACATTTTTCATATAAAAGAAAAAAAACGGACGGAGTCTAAAAAGCCATAGTTTTTAACCGCATTCAAAAAAGAAGAGGGCCTGGTTTTCGACTTTAAATATTTAATTTTGACATACAGGGTTATTGGTAATGCGACGTGAATTCTTTAGGAGGTGATAGGGGTGACTATTTGCGATAATTTTAACCCCCATAATGTATTATGCAAAATTTAACCATTTTTGAGTTATCATGTTTTTTTTGTTTTTTTCAAAAGGTCGCCCTAAGGAGTTACTTACTAAATGTAAATAACACAGAAAATACAAATGTAAAATAAGTATTTTTTGTTTTATTTACATTGAGTATTGTTTTTAATTTATTTAGTTCGAATAAGAATTTCCTGACGACTTTAGTTTAGTTCAAATAAAACTTCCCGCCCGCTTCCTTTGTGATCATTTTTTTTCTGTTTCTTTGAAGTAAGTTCCTAGTTGTTAAGCATTTTTGGAGAGCTGAGAAAGCGGTTATGTTTTTAAAATAATCTGCCAGCCAAGTTCCATAATTCATGGACTATTCAAAATATAATTAATTTAATTGAATGTAAATTAGACATTTGTTAATTTTAGTTTTTAAATTGTGACATAAGTACCTACTTTATAATATTATGATTTATTATTGTTCATTATAATTTGCATGCTGATGTATCGGCTGAATACTGTTTCCAGTTTTAAATTAACATCCTTTTGTACGTGTTCTAAGCAAATAAACGATTCTATTCTATTCTATTCTAAGGCATTTTAATGAAAAAAAAATCTCAAAAAAAAATTGAAAAAACATCGTTAGTAGTGTTTAATCGTTTTTATAAATCAGAAGAAAAAATGAGATTTAAACTGATACTTTTTTTTAAATAAATTTTTAATGTTGCATTTTTGACTTATTTTGAAAATAAACTAAAAAACATGATAACTCAAAAATGGTTAGCTTTTGCATAATACATATGGGGGTTAAAATTATAGCAAATAGTCACCCCTATCACCTCCTAAAGAATTCACGTCGAATTACCAATAACCCTGTATAGTTGCAACCCCATTTTGGGTAGATTAATTTCGTGTTCGGAAGCCAAAGTGATCTCTACTTACCTACTACTTTGTTTTGATTTTTTTTCCATTATATACACCCCCTTTCAAAATCGGGCACTATGGTTTTTCAGATTTTTAGTCGTTAAAGCTTAGAAAGTAAGCTTTTACGCACATAAAATTCAAAAACCATGGGTGCCCGTTTTTTTTGCAAGGTGGTATAGAGGTATAACTACTCTGTTCTATCAAAGTTCAATCGCGAGTTATCCAGAATCGCCACTGTCAGCACGATATGTCGTACGAGTACTTAGTATGCGAGGCGACGTTGCTCGCCGGTGGGCTGCCATTAGTATGTACGATTCTTGATTAGAAAGATTCGCAAACTTGCCATTATAGGCTAACTAGTTGGAAGGGCGTCATACACTACTTCCTGGCCTTCCTGTTTTTAAGTCGGTGAAAACTAACAGTCAACAGCTCCAAGATATAGATACGTAGAATGATCCAAGAGGTTTATACTTGTTCTGTAACCTGTGAGAAGCTAAGGTGGGTCGCTAGTTCTAAAATATAATGTAATGAATCCTGGAACAGTAAGCTATTTAGAAAGAAAGAAAGAAAAAAAGAAGACATTTATTCATTTTGCAAGACACACAAATATAAGAGCATACACACAAACATAATCGTCATACTAAACATAATATCTTTTGAACTTAATTTTAAAACAGTTTTCGTCAATAGATAGAATGATCCAAGAGGTATACGTATAGTTCTGTAATCTGTGAGAAGTCAGGGTCGCTAGGTACATAATGTTATTATCATAAAATATATAATGTAATGAATCCTGAAACAGTTAGCTGTTTCGGAGCGTCACACTTAACAGATCTTTTGATCTACGAATTTTAAAGCAGTTTTCGTCAATATATTATTATAAAATGATCCAAGAGGCATACGTATAGTTCTGTAACATGTGAGAAGCCAGGTCGCTAGTACATATATCATAAAATATATATAATGTAATGAATCCTGAAACAGTAAGCTGTTCGGAGCGTCACACTAAACATGACACGCTTTGTATGCAGGACGAGGTTTCTCGCCGGTGTGGTCTGCGATTAGTATGCGCGGCCGGGGCGGCCCGGGCCGCATCATACATGCCTCGTTAATGTATTGTTTCAGTGATTTATTTTGGCTTTTTAGGTGGCATTTGTCTAGTACATGAAAAGGTTTTTGTAAGCACTTAGTCGGTAGCGTTTGCGTGTCGCCAATGGCGAGTGACGCAATTTTACGTTTGCACGAATTCCAGCGTTATCACTATAAGATTTTTTTAATGAATGTAACAGTTACCTAGTTATCAAGTCTATAGTCCCCGGCCGCTATGAAGTAAATCCTGACACATCCTCTAGGGTTGTTTGTTACACGTTCGATCATTGTATCGATAAAAATTGAGTCAAGCGTGAGTCGACTTAAATTCAGTTTTCTACAGCTATAATAAAAAAATATTTATCAGTTGTACGAAAATACGAAAGAAAGCGAAGAAATACCTATTTATAATTAAAAAGGTTCTGTTCTAAGTTTTTAGAAGTTGCCAAATAAATAAACATACCTACGCATTTATTCGAATCCTTCCTTTTTATAATACTAGTGTAAATGAAATAGAATATAAGTACTTTTACAATCAGTAAATTTAATTTTATGAATGCACATAATCATAGACAATATTTTTGTTATACGAACTTTTCAACGCGTGAATCGATATATTGTGTGGTATTATTGCCACCCACTATTCTATCACACGCAACAAGCAAGTCTAGCATTTTTCTCCTGTGGTTGACAGAGGGTTGACATTAGCAATAATCAGGAACTTCATAGTTGTGCAATGTGTCAGGATTGACTTCATAACGGCCGGGGACTATAGTTTCGCAAGATTAAGGGCCTGTCTCACCACTCCTTAATTGTCAGTTATCTATGATTCCGTCTCTATTTATTACTACGAAACAGACAGAGACGTCATCATAAAACTGACAGTTAAGGAGCGGTGAGACAGGCCCTAAGACTAACACTGACTGTTAACACCTAGTATTGTAATTTTAAAAAGACTCTTTTTTATAAAATAGTCCGTTATCCGTTGGGTGGATTTTTGACGTTGTAATTTGTGTGCCATGCTAAACGTATTGCACACAAATTACAACGTCAAAAATCCACCCCGTTATATTTTCAGCGGCAATACATACATCTCAAAGCATTTTTTTGACATAAATAACGAGCGTGATTAATTCAATGTACGATTGAAATTAGCTTAGTATTTTAAACGTGAAGTGATGCGTGTGACTGAGGCAACGCACCTTTCTCCATAATCAAGCCATTTGCATGCCGACCTGATGTGATCCGATGACAGTTCTTGGATTCTCACTGCTCAGTTTGACAGGCACAGACAGTCGTATGTAGGTATACGAATCAATCGTTAAACATTAACGGCCTTATTCATAAAAAATCCTTAATCGAGCTTTGATCGGTCCATTAGTTAACAGACTGATTAAGCTTATTTGACAGTTGTTAAAAAGTTTGATTCATAAACGATGGCTAGCAGTCTGTTAGCTAATGAGCTGTTGATGGATGGATTAGACGCGTTATGTTGTCACCTTGACAAATCATAGACCAAAAAAGGCCTTTTAGTGAATTAAAAAAAAAATTGACAGCAGTGGCAGCGAATTAGCGGGAAACCAGCGAATTAGCACGACAGACTAGGCAGTGCGGATCTAGTTTCCTTTACCTTTCCCGGAGGGGATAAAAACTTAAAACAAAAAAAACTGTCTTGCGTATGGTTTTGCTTTTGCCAAAATCAGCTGTTCACACTTGTGGCGGCCATTTTGTGAGTTAGCAGAGAGATAAAGGAGGGTCTACGGTCCGCTAACTTTCGGACTATTTAACAGACCCTTGAAGAACTGATTAGCGCTAATTGACGTTTATGAATCATGTTTTTTTGCATCGGTCCTATAGCGTGCTTATAGCGAGTCTCAACTTTTTATGAATAAGGCTGTAAGTAAGTCACACACATACACAAACAAATCACATATAGATACCCTTACGAGGTAGACAGAGCCTAAGCTAATAAGACCTGAAGGTCACGTTTAACATGATTATGGGAGTGTAGGTGGAAACGGGAATCAAAATAGTGATGGGTTGCTATCCGCATCGCCTAAAATATGATTCCTAAGATTTGTAAGTTTTTAGGGTTTCGTACCCAAAGGGTAAAAACGGGACCCTATTACTACGACTTCGCTGTCCGTCCGTCCGTCCGTCTGTCACCAGGCTGTATCTCAAGAATCGTAATAGCTAGACAGTTGAATTTTTCACAGATTGTGTATTTCTGTTGCCGCTATAACAATATATACTAAAAACAAAATAATAATAATAATGAAGGGGGGCTCCCATACAACAGAGTATTATTGGTACGGAACCCTTCGTGCGCGAGTCCGACTCGCACTTGGCCGGTTTTTTAAATTACGTAACGATATTTTATGTCACTTCTGCTGATCTGGTAGACTGTATCTATTATGCTGTATCTTTAACGAGTGCTTTCGGACCCAACATTAACTCAGTCACAATACTTGTAAGTATATTAGTTAATCAGAATATCAGGGAATCAGTAATTACTCTAACAGTTTATGTGTTGAAAGCCAATCGCTTTTACGAGTTACCTATTAATGAGTTAATTTACGACTAGCTTTACGACTGTCCTAATGGAGCGGTTTATTCAGGCCGATGTCATAAATTGGACAATTTACATACTATATTTCTAAGTGCCCAATATAATTTTATGTGTGAATAATGACGTGGAACTTTGAAGTGGATTCGCATGCGTGTCATTTAGTAAACAACTTGTATACAGTAATTAAGTACCTAAGTAAGTTGGCTTTATTGCACAATAATAAATAAAAAAAATCTTTTTGCTTAAACTTTATAAAATATGTTAAATGTGAACACTGTTTTGTCAACTCTTTGTGATTTATTTATATTATGAGCCATATAATAATATGACTGTTGGTATTCCTATAAAGAAATAAATAAAAACAAACACGAATTGTCAAAAAAGATACTTAGGTAATTTTAGATGTGTTTAAACACATTTAAAATTACCTAAGTATCTTTTTGTCAATTTGTGTTTGTTTATATTTATTTATTTATAGGAACACCACCAGTCATAATATAACACCACCAGTCATAATATAGCTCATAATATAAATAAATCACAAAGAGTTGACAAAACTAAGGTGTTATGTTCATGAATACTGCAGTCTATAAAGATCATTAAGCTTTCCATACCTAAGAAAGAGAATCGTATTCATCATTTCTTTCTGTCAAACGGTAAAAGATGAGGGTAGAAAGAGACGGTGAATGCAATTGCGAGCGCCCGCGTGTTAGTCCATAAGACCCCAGGCCTGTGGGGCTACTCCGAAGATTCTCGAAGTTCGTATCATACCGTCCCTTTTACTCTCAAATAAATGACTATTAGTTTCAGCGGAACGTCACGATACGTTAAATTTTTAAATTTCGGTGTAAACACTTCGGTGTGTTTTTTTTTTTTTTTTGTATAAGACCTGATAAAACGCTCGCTGCGTCACTGGACGCGCATAGTCGTCCCTGGGCCGCAAATGCCACTTCACACGGCGGGACCTGACACCTCGTATAATTTACACATTTAAACGTGGACCCACTCACTCGATACCTTATTCATAGTGTTAAGCCAACCTTGGTTACCGAGAAGTCCTTGAAGGCTATAGGATTTAGAGCGCTACTAAAATTCGCCAAGCAAACTGGTCTTATACACCGAAATTCGATTTTCGAAGTTCGTTTCGTGCCGTTCCGCTCACACTAATAGTTATTCATTTTAGAACGGGAGGTACGATATGACTCGAACTTTGAAAATCCAATTTCGGAGTAGCCCCTCTGGAGCGAGCTAAGGATACGCACACGAGACAAGGCGTAGTTGTTCATAAAATTGTGACTTTACTTTTTATTTCATACAGTATAATGTATATAGTTTATTTCATATATTCCCTATTATGTATGTAGGTATAGTATAAGTAAAAATATTAGAAGATTTTTTGTCGCGGGTGGTTTCAGTAAAAGGCTTTTAGAATTGGTATGTTTAAAGCAAGCGTAAATTGGTCTTTTAAATGCAGCACTGCGCATCATTGTGAAATATAATGGATATATAACGGAAAACAAACGCACGCCCCACAAATCCATCAAGGCGAAGTACTATAAATGCGGCACTAAGCAGCAGATTTAGTTGCGCGCGCGTCTCGCGCGGCAATCACATTTATTTCTTTATTCGCTGCGGCCAATAAGGCCTACATTCAAATCGCTCATTAGCTCTTGAGACATATTTGACCCTTTGTATGCGAGCTTTGTATTTGACTGGCTGATAGAGTTGTGGACAGTGGCCACACACCGTACAGCAGTATGGAAAATCTTTTACTTCCAAATGAAAAAAACAACGTGTTAAGGGAAAAAAAGTGCAATGATACAAGCTTTTTTTTGCTGACTGTACTTTTTGTTGATTGTACTTGCATTGTCGTCGATCCTACATATGTGTACCAAAATTAAAGTCAATCTGACCAACCGTTGAAGAGTTCCCTCCTGCGGAGACGGTCCTGACCAGGCCAACAGAACGCCCTAGTTAGAATTTAGTATTAGGATCAATTGAAATGTTCAGCAGGCTTATTACGTAACTCGCTCGCAATCGCCATAGTGTTCATTTTGACAGTTATTGTATTTATTTATTCATGACAAAAGTTACGTAATAAGCTAGCAGGTTTGGTATTAGCCATCCCCATCGTCGCTGAGTCTCGCGGCTGGTAAGTAACTGCGTGACAAGGTGACGTACGGCCGGCGCCACTCCGAGAGCGGAGACTTCTGCGCAACATCGCTTCAGCTTTTAATGTGCCTGAGAAGAATACGATGGCAACCGTGGGAAAAGGAAACAATTATGTTTTGAGTTCAGTTCTACTTCTACGAAAATTGGCATCTTATATGTACCTATATACATCCTGTTCGTTGTCTAAATATCTTGCTGATGATGCCGAGTTCTTGTCCCGAAAGAAAAGAAGTGGTTGAAAGGTATTATTTACTTTCACCACACCAGTAGGCTTATTGTCAAACTCGCTCGCAATCGCCATCGTGTTCATTTTGACAGTTCTTGTATGAATGTGACAGCCAGCTGATTCCGATGCCAATTGTCAGCCCATACATGAATTGTCCAAATGAACACGATGGCGATTGCGAGCGAGTTAGACAATAAGCCTACAGTTCTAGTGTCAACCGAGAGGAGCGGCAGGTCAGTCTAAGCCGAATTAAGGTGCGACCACACCGCCGCTTAAAAAACGGTGACGTTACGGAATCGCAACAAAATGTATGAAGAAACGGTGAGAAAACGTGACGCATACGACGCGTCACTGCATAAACGCGGCAGTTTGGTCGCACCCTAATTTAGGTTAATCCCTGAGTTTCAATAAAAAAAATAGTAGATTGTACAACAAGAGCATAAAACAAGCCATTTTACCCGAGACGTTCATATAGCCACCCGAGCCGGTACGGCGAGGGTGGATAGACACGTCGAGGGGAAAATGGGTTTTATGAACGAGTTATACACTCTGCTTTTCACTTAGATTGCGAAAAAAACAAAACAAAAACATTGCAAAAAAAATATTAAAATTAAATGTGACATTGTAACTTTGTAACAATTCGATATAGTATAGGTATGTATTTAATGGTTTTTCCTGGCAAATTGACTGTGTTAGGAGTCAGTGTTATTTCCTCTTCACTTTACGAAATTATTGAATATTAATCGTAAAACAGTAACAAATTGCAACACAAATCCTACTACTAGAAAATAGGACGTTTCCGTCTGAGTTCCCGCAAATTAACTTTTTTTTTTCTTTTTTTTAAACTTGATACTGCGGTAAGGTTCGAGTAGGCAGGTGTTGATTTATATTTTAAAAAGTTTTATTTTTCATGTACTTATTTGTTTCAATAATAACTTGTCAAATTATTGTTACCTAGTTTTAGGTACTAATTAAACAGTTTAACAGACCGCAGATTATAATAAAAAAAAAACTTAAAAAAATAAACAAAATATGCTGTAAAGTTTTAGTGATTGTTTGTGGCTGTTGGCACCCGATTGTCTTGGTCTTAGACGAAGATTTTACTTTATGCACAAGAGCATAAAATGCCATTTTATGCAGCCTACATCCAGCATAAAGTCGAACTTTTTGAGCATGAGACGTGAAAAAAACATTTAATTGAAACTGGCCGCAAATAAAACCTTATGGCGAATAGCAAATAAATATTGACACTGGCCGAAATTTACAAGCCGTTTTAAAAAACATTTTAACTAGAACTTCAGTCCGCTGCATGCATCCATTCACGCGCGTGTCATTCACGATAATCTCTTTCATGTTTTATTCATCGCTGCAGGTGTAAATCATCGCGAGTGTGTGCGTGGCGGCGCATGCGACTTCAAATAAACGCACCATGGATTTGAGTAGGAGGATCGCCGGATTGAACAGTGATTGTGATGACAAGGTGAGATAGCACATCAAACCGATACTAATGTAAGAAGTTGAAAGTTTAGGCCTACCTAGTTAATGAAAATGAACTCTTTACATCAAGTGTTTAACTTGAATTATGATTAACACATACTTAGGTAATAAATGCAGACCAAGTCGCGGGCAAAAGCCAGTAGGTAATAAATGAAAGCCCAAATGGTTCACAAGGTAAGTGATCACCGTCGCCTTGAGACTCCCGCAATTTCCGGGTACCTATTTGCCTTATTTGCCAGCTCAAAAGACTGTATATAAGTTATGTGAGTCATCTTGTTCTTCATGCCGTCATATTACAGTAACAGTGCATTGCATACACAACATTACAGTTTTAAACAGAGTTAGTTAAATTGTAGATTTATTGTCAAATGCGCGGATCAATCTAATTATAATTTTTTACAAGCTTTTAGTTAGCTTGCCCTGATTGTTTATTTAGGTATTTGTATGGGTTAAATCTAGTATTTGGAATTTGACCCCTTTCCAGTGGTCAGATTAACGTGAAATTTAGCACACTTATTGTAAGTCCGGTGACAAAAAAATAATCGTGTACTTAATGAAATTTTGGTGCTCATGCTAGGACCGTCTTCGCAGAAGGGAACTCTTCAACGGTTTGTCGGATTGACTTGAAATTTGGCATGCATATTATGAAAGATAGATAGATGAAGTCCATTACATACGTCAATAAAAAATGTAGTTACCAAAAAAGCTTGTATTAAAAATCATTTTTTTAGTGTAGGTTATTTTTCAGTCAAAGGCTATATTGCTTACCTTTTCCACCTACAAATAATTTGAGTTTACTAAACTGAAGGCAGACCTCAATGGTACAAAGATACTCAACAAAACTATTTCGGTTATTATCTTCTTTTTTAAAGAAATAAGACAAGAAAAACTTTCATGGAAATGATCAGCTGAAAATATGTAAGTACCTACATAAAAATATTTCCTCGATTAATAGTTAATAATTCCGTGAGTTTTCTTTGTACCAACTAAAGACTCAACTCATTACAAACGATGCCATAGGACCATAAATCACTAACAGCTGCGAAATTATATTAATTTTACATAGCAATCCAATTGCTCACAACTATGAACAGGCGTCGGATGTAGTACGTCAGTCAGTTTGACTAGTGACGGGGCATCGGCGTTAAAAATAATGTCGATAAATCGCGAGATCAAAGAGCGAACAAATCGCGAGCGCCGACAACGTGGATGCGGCAATGGATAAGTACAAGGGCGTAAAATAAAGGAAAGCGCAAGGATAAATTAATTTTTTAACTAAAAATGCTATCTTATCCAAATTTTTAAGTTATTTTACTAAATACTTTTCAAAGATGACTGCCATAGCTTTCCTATTGAAAACAATAAAGCGCTGTCATTGTAAATTAATGCATCACACTTTTACACTAATATTATAAAGACGAAAGTTTGGGAGGGTGTGTTTGTGTGTATGTTTGTTACTTCTTCACGCGCAAACGGTTGGACGGATTTGGATAAAATTTGGAATGGAGATAGCTGGTACCCTAGATTAACACAAAGGCTACTATTTATCCCGGAAAATTGCATAGTTCCCGCGGGATAGTGATAAAATCTGTTAAGGTCGTAGCTGCCTAGACTCGCAACGTACCTAAATAATAATTGCAAAATATAACTATCAACATCAGTCCTTAAATCTAATTCTACGCGGACGAAGTCGCGGGCAGAAGCTAATATACCTAATAATATTATCGTAAATGTTGCGCGGCTATTATTTTCTCAGACCGTCCTCGTTATTTGTCAGACCGCTCTATGCATGGTGAAGTAATCGTCCTTTATTTCCTGACAAACTAGCTAGGTACTATCAAATCAGACAAACAAAATTTTGAAAATCACAAAAAAGAAAAGCAAAGAAAAGCGCAAAGAAAAGCAAAAAAGTGACCGAAAGCGCTGCGGGTGTCTATGGACAGTGGTGATCATTTAACATCAGGTGACCCACTAGTTCGTTTGTCTGGCCTCTCTAACATAAAAAAAACAACAAAATACACAGTCTCAAAATTAATGTGGGTTGACCAATCAAATGTTTGTATAATTATGCATTGATCGGTGTTAAAATTGTAATGCTGAGTCAAACCTATCCAACCACCTGTTAAAAAAAAAAAAAAACGTATACCTATTTAAAAAAATATGACTGCCAGCGCCATGTAGCTGTACTAACCGACACTTCCAAACCTCTTCGCACGTCTCCTGCGTGATTTACTCGCGGGCAGGCGCGGTGGGGAGGGGGGATACTCGACTAATAAAAAACACCCCGACGCTCTGACTGATGCGACAATTAATTTAATCCCATTTCTCTGCGTCTTCCGAGCTAGGGTTGCCGATGCTGGACATTTCTAATCCTAAACTAAACTGAAGCCCGCGACTACATTGGCGAGACAGCTGCGTCTGAGCGTCACGTTATACACAAATCTTCATACAAAACCCACCCCCAATACGTATTTTTTTGTTATAATACTTACGTAGGTACCTAACTAAAATTTCTAGTGATAGATAATCCATGTAGAGAGGTTCTTTCAGCACAAGCCTGAGAATCCAATTTTTTAATTTGTAGTAGTATATTTAGATCTGTATTTTCTTATGGACACCAAAGGGGCCAAAGATATTTATTTTCAAACTTGTAAATTTATGAAAATTCTTGTATGATTATTTTATTGAATCTTGTATGATATTGCAAAAACATCTTAGATTTAAAAATATATCCCGCTATCCTTCCTATTTATGTCAGAAACTACTGGCTGCATAAAATGCTAACAAAAAAGAAACTAAAACAAAATACTCAGTCGGCAGCCCTTAGACGCGCGAAGCAGACATCAGCGCGGCAGGCGGCTATTAAACAAGACTAATTGAGCGATAAATTCAGCGATATAAAAACGAGAGAAAAATCCTAGATGAAGGAATATTGAAAGCGGACGGTGGAATTGATCGGCGTCAATTAGGGCCGACGCCGTCCGCGCCAGATGTTCTATTAGTGTTCCTGTTGTTGTAGAGATGGGCACTTACGAGTAGAAGCAATGGCGGATGGGGCGTGAATGTTCTCGAAAGGAAACCACGGATCGAGAGACGAACGGGAGTCGGCTACCTACGAGATGAAATGAAAGAGTTGGTTCAGGTCGCCCGACTAAGGTTGAGGTTGAGGCAGACTAAGTTCTGTTAGTCATGTTAGAGCGCACAAGAGTCGCGTCGCACAAGATTGCTCGTATTCTTCTTACTGTTAGTTCTAGAAAGAGCATGTTGTGGAGATAGGCACTTAGGAGTAGAACTAGTAGAAGCAATGGTGGATGGTTCCAAATCGAATGTTCAAGAAAGGAAACCACGCGACCCAGCAATGCGCGCCCTGATAATTCTTGAACTGTATATAAAATGAATGGGGGACACGAAGTACAGGGCGTACATTGTTAGGTTGTGCATTCGAGGTCGTACCGGATGGGAGTAGAATGAGAAGCCAATGTGGTTTAGGGATCGGGAGAAACATGAAACATCCCCCATGAAGACCCTTGTCTTCAAATGCCTTCAGTCTTCTACTCGTAAATTGCAAATGTATCACTGACTTAGGAGTAATGAAACATGTTTTGTGCGCGAATAAGTACCAGTTACGTTATAAGTTTTAAAATAATGTCTTTAATGTCAGTGATTTGCGAGGAAAGTTAAGTCGTTCCATATTTTTAAGAAAACGTTGCCAGAAGGAATAAAAAACTTTGACAGGGCTATGCAGAGCTGGTTCGGACTTAAAAAAAACAGTTAACCGCGAGTTGGACTCCCTCACAAAGTTCAAGAAAGATAACATAACTAGGTACTTCTTTTCGTCTTCGTGGGGGCACTACCGTGCCAATAACTATGTAATTACACTTTAAAGCCATTTAACTATCTTTGCATTAATACAGCGAATAGCTTTAATACTATCACAAAAGCCAAAGCCAATAACATCCTATAATCTAATTACAACTCTTCGCCTCTTATTACGAGCACTGCATCTCACTCTACACCCTTCACCTCTAATCACCTCTCACACTGAATCTTATTACAACCGACGCTGACTTATATCCCAAATAATTCAAACCCCGTCACACCGCAAAGAACATTACCCGGTTCATTATTACGTTGGATTGCTGTGACACGAACACAATGCCTTTTCAACCTGATTTTGTATGAACATGACTGATTGCTCATAGCTACGAACAAAGCTCGCGAACGTAAACATTTTGCACAATAGCGTCACCAGATTACTATTCAGAACGTAAATAACGACATGCACTACATCCAATGTCGCTTCTGCTTATAAATACTAATAGTAAGTCGAACGAAACCGTCGATGGTTATCGCGCAAAGCGATCTCAGTGTTGTTGGTCGACAGTGGTGTTGTAGCCAGGAGCTGTTCCGATTAATAACGTTTACAAGATGAAAGCCGTCGAGCTGTTAGTCGCGATGCGTTCCAGAAATAAAAAGGCAGCTCCGTCCGATAACTCAGCCGGGGTTACTTACAGACAGTGGTGGGGCCAAGCTTTCGGTAACTTCAGGACTATCCTGTCAATGATTATAACTGTGATGGTCTGATGGTGGCCGTTTTACCGAAATTATGACTTTCTTTTAACCATACAAAAGGAAAAAATGAAATAAATGAATAATTGTTAAATAACAAATAAAAAAACTGGATTAAATAAAAAATAAAAAAAACCCACGCAATAATCTATTGAACCCAAACACGATTTGTTTGCTGTAAGTTTACAAAAGTAAAGTTCTCTGAAAACCATCGCCTGGTTGCAGTGCAACATCAGGCCGAAGTTACCATTTTAATACGAGAAATCATACGTAAATAAAAAATAATTCAAGTTTATATCAAAAGTGTATTACATCATTTTGGAAAAGAGCTGATACTCTTCAAGCTAAGAACCACCACAAGGAAACTGGCTTCCGAGTATAAAAAACATTGATAAACATATAGAAAACGACCTTACAACTAAAACTAATAACCAACTTAAATAGACGTCAGGGCTCACGCAGACCCTTCGGGATTTGGCAAAAAGCCCCCATCACACTAACGCATTAGCTCGCTGCACCACGATGCACTGTTGCGCGGAGGTTACTGCCACGCCACCCCTCCTCATTCTCCGTCTTACCTCGGAAACGAGCTCCCTTTCTTCACTCCACCAGGACAAGGTTTAAATAAAAGTATTTACTTATACGTAGCGATAATTAGTTTAGGCTCTATTGGTTAAGTACATGTGACATTATTATAATAATTTCGAACATTGAATACAACAAATGTATGCTATCTTTGTATTTAAGTTTTTCATCACAGCATTATTTAAATGTAGTAGTAGCAATTTTCTTAAGAATAATTGGAAAAAGGACTGTCCTAATTCCGCATCGAGTCATGGTCACGTACTGAGATATACTGCGTGCAACTAATAGGCGGGACGCGTTAAGGAGGGCATAAATTAGGCGCGGCGGCGGCCATCTGTTTGTCGATATGTCACGCCAAACTATGAGCCCGGCGCGGTGGTCTATGGCTGGAGGAGAGAATTGATATTGCTTTATTTGAGAAAATGTACCGTGATAGAATAAAAAGTCCGTGTACTCACACGTGAGTAACATCTTTGAGAAAGGCGTATGATTTGCCGAATAAATGAATATTGAATAAAGATAGTAAAAATGTTGCTGGTTATGCTTTAGGTTTATGGTGAATTCTAACGTTTAAATATGTTACGTGATTGACATGGCGATAAAGTAAAAGAAACAAAAGTGTAGAGACAGCACGTGGTGTACATGAGAAGATAGTTTACTGAACATATCTATTTCGTACAATTATGACATGTGTCATATACAAAATAGTTCAATGTGTGATCTGCAACAACATAAAAAGAAAAAAGTGGTCACGTAATGATAAAATTAAGCACTGCTGTAAGTATTGAAGTTCTAACAGTATAATCAGAATCACAAAATCAATAGAATTATGTTTTTAGTTGCATAATATATCACAATGACGAGCGGTCCACGTTTATTTTATTTTAAAACAATATTATGAAGTTTGTATATTTAAGCTAGCATTTTCGCAGTAAAAATACGACACGTCAAAGTATTAACTGAAAAACTGAAACTTATTTATTATCTCATAAAATCACCGCACTATTCGAGCATGTTAAACCCGATTTAGCCCGAAGCCCCCGCGGAGACGCCCGAACACGCCCGAGCTTCAGTTTTTTCATCTGTTAATTGTGACACATTTATCTCGGTGTCAGTAGCTGAACTATTTAAGGCGAGGGTGTGGTGGAAAGACAGTGCGCGACACAAACATTACGAGGTCTCAAGTACCTACTGCAAAATTAATAGATTTGTTTGAATACGATAAGGAAAGAAAACGATAAAGTACAGCGATTGCTCTATACCAGTACCCATAAACAACCGTAATACGGAGCATTGCGTTGTTAGTTTTAAGATAAAATACCTATAGTGCCAGTAATTTCACTAGTTGCCTTATTTTCCACGCCGGAACTCAGCAGCGCGTGCACTGTTGCTAGGCAGCTGGCAATTAAGATGGTGGTAGTGATTTGGAAATACTCTGTACAAGGTCTTACTTACGTACAATTCTCCTGTTTTACATGATACAATAGTTATTTTGCTATGTAGCTAAGAAAAGTACAAATAACAATTTAAGAAAAACCAATGTGTATTTTAGTTTATTTTGTTTCATAATTAATCACGGGAAAACACTAACAATGAAACAGAACCGTAATCGCAAAGAAAAGGATGGTAATTATACAGAATAAATAACAGCCAATTTACATCTCCATTAACAACAAAGTATCACAAACAAGTTATAAAACAAACCCTTTGTTTCCACTAATAAAGCTGCACTTAATAAAAAAAACCTCACAAATTTGTATGGTCGCCGACTCCAGTCTCAAGTCCGACATGCCGATTAAAATAATAGTCTTGAGCTTGAAAAATAGTCGCATGGTGGCGATAAAACGGCTAGTTTATGTCGCGCGCGATAAATAAAGACCGTGCGGCGACATGTGTTGTTGTCACATATTTCAGCTAACGACTCATTTAATACTGACGATTTGTTTGCGTCTCTATTGAGAATCGTTTGGGGTTTTTAATGTCGCTCTTTTAAACGTTTGGAAAACGTTGTTGTTTATTGATGGCGATGATAGAAGGCAACCTTTTCCTGTTTTGTTTAAAATATACGAGTACATACATTAATAGTGCTTTTTATACGCAGTTTCAACTGCAGTCTAGATAAGAGCTAAAATATCTAACTAACCAAAAAATAATGTTTGCGTTTTTCCATGTGTATGTTCCAGCAAAATAAACTCATTTCATTTCATTTCCATAATTTGCAAAACAGCGGCACACATAAATACGTACTTACGTACGTAAGTAATTAAATTCCATGTTCAAAGCTCTTTCAACATGGAATTTCTGATAATTTTTATTTATTGTAGCAGAAGGAATACAGCGATTGTTGTTTTTATTATAAATCATAAATAACTACTTTCGCAACAAGTCTCGATATTCTTATTAATGCATAATTACCAAAATTTTAATCAATCTTCTACACACTAAAATAGTGCAACGTCAGAAATAGCTATGAAGCCAAATGAAACAGAACATCCCTTGTCTACATTCAATCTCCAAACAGCACCACGCTTTAACAATTAGCAACCATAAATCAATATGCCATTAGCAACGCGCTGCTGACGGAAATCCCAGAGTCCCGAGAGACAGTCCCGAATCCCGAAGGATCGTGGTCGCCCTACGATCTACGACGCTCTCCGCCTGAAAAATGTACCCGTTTGATGTAAACTGTGAAATATTTTCGTGATTATAATCTGGAATTTATTTTATGTACCCGTCGGTTTAGTGGGATGAAATATACATAAAGATAAAATACAATTAAGTAAGTTTGAATTCTGGGAAGTTAAGTAATGTTTGAGATTAGGGAACATGAAAACACCATGCGGCAGATTTAATTGTGAGAATAGCTATGTTTCATGAGTAATTCTACCAACTTGTTGACGTATTCCATTAATCATCTTGTATTACGTCGCCTCATAGCGTAAGGTGACTCTTTTGCTTTTCGATTTATTATAAGAAAATAATTATATAAAAAAAATACATTCGCCATTTTTTGATTCAAAATGACCGTAGAAACGAGATTGAATCAAAGTTTTAGATCCCCAAGACTACTAAACTTACAAACCTTGAAAGCTCCGCATGTCTAACCTCCGTAACGTCACCATTTCGTTCTTCCATCAAACACTCGAGATGACCTTTCAATGGGAGCCAAAAACAGCTGTCAGCAAACGACAATCACAAAAAAATCTCAAAATCCCACAAAACCGAAGCCACTTAAATTTCATCCTTATTCGAAGCCGCTAAAGATCCCGCCTGGAGTTGAGCAGGTGTAGGTGTAATGTGGTGTTTAACCTCATATGTCAGACGTGTGTGACAGCGCGCAATTTGGATGAAACTGTAAAACGTAGTCGTCGGTAGGATCAACAAAAAATAATTAATGGACCGGCTAATGAATACGCCCCTGTTTAGTGGTACGGTCTGCAGAAAAATGGTACCTACCTATCAATTTTTTTAAAACTTATTAGTATGCGAGCTTAGAACGGGTTTGTGATTAATTTTGAATCCGGATGCGATGTAAGTCAAGTGTGTTCAATGAAAGTGTTGAAATATTCTAGGATAACTGTAAGACACCTTATAGAATAATGTAGGATCAATAATGTTTTTTCAAAGATAAAAATACCTAATTGCCTAAAAGGACACAAGACATTTTATAAGTCCTATTCAGTCTATCTGCATTTAAATGCGTCATCAATTATTTTTTGGCGCCAAAGAGATTTTTAATACTGTCGCTTTTGAGCTGGCTATTTTTTTTTCGTTTTTATTGTACCCAACTGCACACTCGACATAAAAATAACTTTACGTAACCTGATTAGCTCTTCTCGTGGCTAGGTTACACTGAAAATAATTATGTGTACTTAAGTTGTTCAGAATAATTTAAAATTTTCACCTGAATTAAAATAGCATAGCTTTACTTTTCGGATTTTTCTGTGTGTTTTAATTTTCAGTGTCATTTAGAAAATTGAATTAAAATAATTTATTAAGACTTGAAAATGCTGTCGCTACTCCCCCGGGTAGAGTTAGCTCTGATTTATTCGGCTCATTTCCGCCGTCGTCGGTAATTCACCGACTATTCACACTCGCTGCGATGCGACCCTCGCCGACAAATTGTAACATAGAGGTGGTATCTCACCCGTCTCCATTACAAGAGAAGTTTATTGAATATAGCATTCCGGGCTGTCTTTGAACATTTCATCACCATTTTTGCTGTATTGATATTTGAATTCATCGCACATTGTTTTCGCTTAAGTCTATGTGCGCATGCATTCCTTGACGAAGGACCATGAATTGGTCGAAAGATGTCGATCAATCTACGACTTTAAATCTTTGTTTATTTCAACACGTCTTAGGCTGTCAATTGTATACCTTAAAATAAAAACATAGAATGTACCAGTTGCTTCTCTTCCTGCACAGGTGGTAAAAGTTCATCGAGGGAATGGGCATAGGATTCATGTTATGGGCGATGCGGCTAGCAACCCATCACTATTTTGATTCCCCTTTCCACCTATAGATTTGCCCACAATCATATCAAACGTGGCATTCATGTCTTGTTAGGTACCTTAGACTCTGTCTACCCCGTAAGGGATAAAGACGTGATTGATGTGTGTGTGTGTGTGTGTGTGTATGTGTGTGTGTGCCTGTTAAATAAAACGGCCATCATCTTAGACTGACTCCTTTTTGCTGTCGCTACTCCTCCGGGTAGAGTTAGCTCTAGCTCTGATTTGTTCGGCTCATTTCCGTCGTCGGCAATTCGCCGACTAACACTCGCTGCAATGTGTCTGTCGCCGACAAATTGTAATGGTGTGTGCATCCTTATCAATTTCAGGTTTAGCTACCGAACTTTTGATACCCAAATTAATTTTAAACAAACAAGTTGTAAACCCGTTTTGGTTAACATAGGTAATCTGCTTCTTGAGAAGACAAATGTCAAAACAAATGTCAGTTACAATGCGTCACGGGTAGAATTAATAATACAGTAAAAAATACATTATGAATTTATGAATATTAAATATAATATGATGCATGTTGCAAAATCATTTATAGTTATGTATGACACATTATATTTTATGGTTTTTTACTCTTTTTCTTTTGACTTTACTTCAGTAATTGTTTCAGTTATTGTGCTTCTTGTATATCGTTCTGCATTAAAATATCATCATTAATTAACTATGCTTCTTTTACGCTCCATTCTTTGCAGTCCATCCCTAACAATGCATGTAACTGCCGATGCTAATATCCTAAATGCTAATGTATAAATATATCACTATAAATAAACTATTTCTACACCACATTAAACCCCCAACTCAAAATAAACCCGTCACATTAGCAGCAAATGATGCTAACGCCCATAATTCAGCTTAATCCACTCGGCACTTTGTTTCCCGATGATCCACACTTCCCTTTAGATTACGCTTAAAATAATAATAAACTATACCGGATACACAAGTTACACTAACTTCACAGCTAACGATGCCCTAATTGTGATTAAAATAGGGTTGAAATTAGTGAGGATTAGGTGTAATAGGGTTATATTGCGTTGGTTGTACAGTACTTAACCAACCGGAGGTGTCATTACAAAATGTTTGCTTAAAACTATCTGTCACTTTTGATGAGAGGTACTCAGAGGCGTACGCATACAAAAATACAGTGATACATAGAATTTATTGGTCACGCAGACGCAATTACACTTAATTAAGATTTACGCACACAATCATGCTCGTAAAGTATCGTACGACGTTCATTTACCATCTCATTCGCTAATCCTGCCGCCATGTAACATTGTAACATACATACATAACGTCACGCCTTTTTCTCACAGAGGTAGGCAGGCAGGCAGGGGTAGGGGTAACATTGTTAGCAAAATCGTAAGTGTCGTGGTCCGGCGTTGAAGAACTCAGCAGTCTAGATTTGCAAAGCGCCTGCACTCTTTCCATTCCGACAGGTGACCATAAGCAATAAACATTTCTTATTTCCATTCGCTCGTTTACTTTCTTTGTTTCCAAAAAAGCCAGGCAAGTGCAAGTCAGGTTCCGTAGTTGCCCGTCTCAATTTATGCAAGTAGGTCGACGAGTAATCGTTAATTTATGAAGTTTACTTAGCGGACTGTTTACCTATCTTTTAACAATTAATGATTTTTTATTTCTCATCTAACTAATATTATAAATGCGAAAGTATGGATGGATGGATGGATAGATGGATGGATGGATGGATGTTTGTTTGTTACTCAATCACGCCAGAACGGCCCAACGGATCTGGATGAAATTCGGCACATAGATAGAAAAAAGTCTGGAATAGCACATAGGCTACTTTTTATCCCGGAAAATTGCGTAGTTCCCGCGGGATAGTGATAAACGAATTCTTTGCAGACAAAGTCGCTGGCAACAGCTAGTTTCTTATAAAATAAACATTTAGCTGGTAGGGACGTACACACTTGGCTACAGGTATAGGTAAGAAACATGGTTCTCTATTGTTTGCCCGAATTTCATATGAACTAATTTCACATGCCCGAATTTCAGTTGCCATAATTTTATATTCCATAACGATATATATGCCATAATGATCATTAGCCATATTTTCATTTGCCATAATTTTCAGGTGCCATAACGATACGTTTGCCATAAATTTCATTTTTCCTATTATCAATTGTCCTAAAATCATTTGCCATAAAATTCAAACGCCATAATAATTATTTGCCATAAAAAAACCCAGAATTTTGATTGATGTCTAGAAAACAAATATAAATATGAACTGAATGACTGAGGCGAAGTCGACGGAGCTCCTATTCCGCCAAGTTTTGGCGCTTCGCGCCTTGACACCATTCTAACCTTTTTTTTTTTTTTTTTTTTTTTTTTTTTTTATGGTGTGGAAAATGCGCCTTATGCATCCGCCCAGTACGGGGTTACCGGGGGTATGTGGGGCTCTCCCGCGACGACAGGCATACCTACTAAAAACCACACGGATTCCCTCCTCGGTCGAATGTGAGGCGCTGCGGGAGAACAAGGTGTCACCGCAAACGCCCCACGACCACCCCGGGATGGGGTTCCCTCTCCGCGGCACCTGTGCAATGCAGGTTTGGGAATTCCCGCCCTCCCCCGCTGGTGCCGCTTGGATTTTTTATAGAGGTTATCTCCTCGTGGCCCCAGTCTTGAAAAAGACAGCGGCCCACGTTCCCGGCGCCTGCGGGCCGGGGTTACGTGTTGACCGACAGTGGCCGGAGCCACGCCGCTCCGCGATCGCGTCCCTTACGGGGCGCACCGCTCCGACGGCAGGCTTATGCCCGCCGACCCTCACGTCAGCTCTCACACCCTCATGTACTACTCTGAAAGCAGAGCGGTACCGAAGGCATGATCGCGTCCGTCACCAAAAGACCCTCTGGATTTTTTATAGAGGTTTACTCCTCACGGCCCCCTGTCTTGAAAAAGACAAGCGGCCCACGTTCCGACCCCATGGGCCGGGTTGCGTGTTGACCCCTCCCCCCCAGTCGGATATTAGCCAACAGTTAACTAACTTACTAAATAAATTAATTAACCGTTGTTGCCCAGGGTGCACCGGCCTAAGCGTTACCCTTCCCCCCCCCGTGAGGCCAAGAGCCTCTGTTAGAAGGGAACTGTAACACTAGAGCTCTCGAGGAGGTTTCCGACTTCGCACCCCGACACCATTAGTAAGGGTTTAGTAAGTCATTTATTTGTGATACACAGGTAAATTACATAGGATCTACAATAAATACAATTAGTGTTCTAACCTAACCTAACCTATAATTATATTAAATGACCAGTCATGTGGCTATTGAGGGGGGCTTCGCCACCCGAGCCCCCCGAGCCCTTAGAGATGCTTCTATTTCTGCTCTGAGGGTCGCAAAAAACCTAACGAACCTACCGTGTTTCGGTAGCAGTAAATTTCAACAGTCTGGATCTGTATTTTCCTTATTATGACAAATGATTGTTATGGCATGAAATATTAGTGATTTTGAAAGTTATGGAAAGTAAAAATTATGGGAAGTGATATTATGGTATCTAATATTAGGGATGTTGAACATTATGACGTTTGATTATTATGGCATTCAAAAATTATGGCATGTGATATTAGGGCAATTGAAGGTTATAGCCAGTGACCATTATGGCAAATGAAATTAGTACAAATGAAATTATGGGAAATGGAGGGATCCCAAGAAACATCATATGAAAAATCATCAAAAACATCAAAAGAAACATCATTTTTAAAGGCAAACGGATGCCTGAATCGAAAAAATGGTTTAAATATAAATATGAAAATAAATACAATTTCACTAATACCACAAAAGACGAAAAAAGCCTTTAGAGCAATTACATAAAGGGGGTTATAACTTGATATAAGTAGATCAATTTCTTAAGTAAGTTATAACTTGATAAGATCAATCAATTTGCCGAAATGCTGCTAGTTTTATCACTTTTTATAAAATTGACCCCGAAATTATAGCAACTAGAAGTGCGTGAGATAGACCAGAAAATTTGATACTTTTTCTTCTGATTATACATACATACATACATACATATCGTCACGCCTCTTTCCCACAGGGGTAGGCAGAGACTACTTTGTTCCACTTGCTACGATCCTGACATACCTCTTTCGCTCTTTTCTTCTGATTATTTCTAAATAAAAACACACACAAGGTTACAAGTCGAGTTACAACACCTTGTCACAGGAGGCACAGAAATACTTGTCGATTCTTCTGGGATAGATACAGGCTCATTGGTGCCCTCTCCGGTTGGTTGAATGCTTTAAGTGTTGGTATGTTAGTTTTGCGTGCGAGCCCTAATTTGTGCGGTCGGGCCCCACAGCCGGGCTGTTGGCTCAGGCTGTTTGCCCGCTTGTTAGCGGGGCCCGGGGACCGGGGATCGGCTTTGCTGCGTTTGCGGATCGGCTGACTGGGGATTTATAGTTTTGGGGACGCTCTTATTGGTTTTGGATTTGCTTCGAGATTTTGTAAACAAATTATTTAAGTTTTTTCTTTTGATAAGTCGTAGAACGCTACAAATTGGTACCATAAACCATACCCTGTTTGTCAGCTTAAATTTACTACTTCAAAAAACAATACAACTGAATTGAGAACATCCTCCTTTTTCAACATGAAAATACCGTGAGACTCAAACATAATTACACAAACCTTCCTATTCATATATATAAAAAAAACGGATAACTCACGTAGGTATAAAAGCCGAACAATGCTACGACATATGTTTCGAGCGACCGCTCTCTGAAGAAGGACTACGAAATAGTCCGAAACATATGTCGGAGCATTGTTCGGCTTTTATACGTGAGTTATCCGTTTGTGTAATTATCCTCCTTTTTTTGAAGTCGGTTAAAAATACAAACGCAGTGTAGAGACACCTAGGAACTAAAGTCGATCAAATTTATTGTATAAAAATCAGATCTTAATAAATTATCCAGACTGACAGTAACAGGCCCCGACTATTGACATCCCGGCCGTCAGTCGTCAACTGTCAGCCTCGGTCGTCGGTTGACGCTGTCAATTAGTCCTCCATTGAATTACATAGCTTTTTGTTTTTGCGATTGTTTTATCGATCGCAATCATTTATTTATTTACATTGTGTCAAAAAAAAAATTAATTTAATTAGACCAAATAAGAAAATATTATTAAGTAAGGCCACTGAATAAGCAATAGTTATGTAAGGAATTAAAGAAGCATAAAAACAAATAAAAGGTAAAATTAGTAATTTAATAAGTAGTACTTTACAAAGCCTCATCTGATTGTCACGAATGCTATGATTATTATATCACTTAATCATTTTAAAATAGTTTCAAATATGAAGCGCCTAAGAATTCAAAAACTTCTCTTTACGAAACAATTCCTGTAAAAAATTTATTTAGTGAACGGCATGACAATCACCATATTTCAATTATTTTTAACACCTACCTAAAAACGCTGAAACATCGCAAATAAAAGTTGACTATACTGAACCTTAAACATAAAGTGCCATGTCGAACTGCAATGGGCACAAAAAGTAGAGTAAACAATGAATTAACTAGCCACATGCACTAATAAAAATTTGAATGTCGTAAAACAAATATGCTGAAGAGGTCGACAGTGGCGCCGCCTAAGTGGTTGCTTCCTGTCCTGCGCAGTACACACGAGAACAGTAAGACAACAAGCTTAACAGTAAGTAATTTGATATTCAAATGCTAACATCACGAAACAATTCACGCGAATTGACCTAGTCCCAAACTACTTAAGCAAAGCTTGTACTATGTGTACTAGGCCACTGATAAACATACTTAAATATACTTATATATAAATACTCGTTCATAACAAACTTAAATGCAAATAACGTCCATGACTAAGGTACAAAATATTCATATTCATTATACAAGTATCTATACCTCTACCGGGATTCGAAATCGGGACCTCTAGCTTTATAGTCTGGGTGAATAACTACTAGGACAACCGGTCGTCTTCGTATAATACCTACTTTGTTTTTCGGTCGCATTAACAACGACCGTAGCGTGAAAAAGCCTCGTTATTAACGTATTTTGTAACCTAACAGAGTAACAAATGTAATTAATGAAATCTTGCCAAGAAAAGTCATTAAGACTAACTTATGAGTTGTCGTATTGAGCTGAAATTTGGTAGGCAAAAAACCTGTACAAGAACCTCATTAGTAACTGCGAAAACGTTTCCCAAATGCAATCACTTGGCAAACCTTTACTGTCTGTTATCTGTCTATCTATCTACCATTGTCCGTCTAGCCATTGTCCGTCCACTGCTGGACGTTGGCCTCCTTCATATTGCACCAACTTTTGCGATCCTGGGCTTCCCTCATCCAGCCACTGCCGGCTGTCTTCCTAAGGTCATCTGTCCAACGCGTCGCTGGGCGTCCCACACTACGCTTTTCCAAACGTGGTCTCCACTCTAGGATATGTTTGCTGCAACTGTCTGTTAACTTTATGAAAATGTCATCAAAATGCAACTAACCTCATTTAACGTCAGCCACGCGATTAGGTTTTTTTTTACCTTACGAAAAGAAGATTTATAAAAAAGGGTTTGCCAAATGATGAGTTTGTGAAATGAAGCGTGTGTCAAAATATTGATTGTTAAAATGGTTGGATATCCTTTTAAGTGGACTTTTATCATATCAGGTAAATTGCCTTGTCATACTGTCACAAAATTTACTATGTAAATTAAGTATGAAATGCGAGGAAATAATAAATAACGAAGCCTATCGCAGCTCAAGTTCGCACTCGGCGGATATGCGCAAAAACCCATCGTAAAACTAAAGAATTAAAGCGCGCATTATCTTAAGTACTGTGCGCTCTTGAAGAGCTACCACTTAATTTAACAGAATTCGTATCAAGTGTTGGGTAAATTTATAGTTTCCTGTCATGGTGCTTACACCTTACACACGGTTATGCCTTTTATGGTGGTATACGCGTTTTTTGGGTTGAAAATGAAAATTATGTAGCGCTGAATCTTTCAGCCAAGCCACCACTGTAAGCGATTTTTAACAGCCCCCTTTAAATCGAAAATACCCGTAAACCCGTCAAAGTGTTCTGTTGTGTCACTATGTGTGTCGCAAGTCACAGCACGAGCTCGACTAGCTTCCCCTAAAATACACTCAAACGTAGCTTGTGAGGCGAGTGGGGGTGGACTGGACAGATGCTTAAGTTAAATATTGATGTATTCATAAACGCGCAATCGATTGACCTATAACACGACATGTGTCTACAATTACTCAGAACTACAATTTAACTCCAATTCATGAATAAAACAAATACAGTAAAACTCCCCACAACTTCGGCCACTGTACGGACGCACAGTGGTCAACGTGGGCAAACCAGCTGGTCAAAACTGAAGCGATGATTTATTAAACCGCATTAATAACTATAGCGACTGTCCGCACAACGCGACACAATGAATTATTTACGCGCGAAGGGCGTGACAACCGCACAAAGAGTGAAAAACGAGCGACACGTCACCTCAAAACTTCTATGAATAATATTGTGTCACTTGACACGTTTTGTTTCGGCTGTCGTGTTTTACTTGGTAAAGCTGGCGTTTTACTTTAATAGTTCGTCTTAACAGTCAAAGGACAATTTTATGTAGATCTGTAACCGATATTTTTAAAAACAGTGAAATAAAACAAAAAATGGCGATGTAACATGACAATCTAAAGTAGCACTCGACAATACATAAAAATATACTTTCACAAATACAAAGTCCTCAGAACGGAAGCCCCCGATTGTCATTTTTTTGCACCAGTGGTTCGAATTACGTCACTCTGCGGGCAAAAAATTTGACAGGTCGCAGCGGGCCGTGAATTGTCGACGCACCGGTCGTCACTCGACGAGTGACAGCTGGCGGACCACTGTGCTGATTAATGCACTGCCCGGAATCGCGTACAAAATGGACGTGGTTTTATGCGGTTGGGTAATGAAGTCAAAAT
The DNA here is from genome assembly GCA_963854515.1 of Pandemis heparana. NCBI lineage: Eukaryota > Metazoa > Arthropoda > Insecta > Lepidoptera > Tortricidae > Pandemis > Pandemis heparana. The sequence continues at coordinate 11,863,029 of OY978011.1, read as the reverse complement.
TGTAGTATTTGTAGTCAATGTGGTTGGGAGTCAAATGAAAAAGAAAAATAACAAACAAATCTCGCGTTTATTTTCTTTTTAAATCAGGTTGAAGAAGAAATTAATCAATTTCAAATGTGCGTGCAATTTTTTTTTGCTAAATCGACTTTGATAAAATTTATCACGGATTAGTTGCTTTCAAATATAAATTATTTCCCAAATCAGTTTATAAATAAAGGAGTTTTAAAGCATTTAAAAAATCGAATTGAGAAAATTCTCGTGTTTTGAAATCAATTTGAAACTGGGTATTATAAACTGTGTGCACGATCTATAAAATAAAAAATTAAATATGTAATTAGCAATAATTGAAAATAAATTTCGTGACATGTCAATGCTTGACTAGGAAATTAATCATTGTGATGTTTACAGTGGCTTACAATTAAAATGGCTGGACTTTAAAAATTTCATACTGCTACTAAAATACACGTAATACTTAGGTAATAATTTAATTTAACTGCAGCAATTGATTGCTATCAGAAACGGAAACTACCTGGAGTGTCATTTAATATTCCGTTTCATCAACAACAATCTATTCACAGCGCAATAGACTTTGCAAAATAAACGATCATACGTCACCTCCATTCCTCTCACACAAATGAAAAGCTCCCATTGCGCGGCATAAAACGTAAAAAAAACATGAAATTTATGATAAATTTACGAGAGCGACTCCTGGGCACTTGTCTGTCCCCGAGCGACGCGTTTCCGCCAAATTCACTCTGGACATAACCGTTTCCTCGAAAATAAAAATTTAGCACCGCACAGTGGGCCGTGCCGCTGAATTATTGGGTTACGCTCTTTCGGGGAAGCGCTTTGCACGTTTTATTTTGTCCGCTGTAATGAGGATTTATCGTATGGATGCGCGTGATGGATAGAAATTGGCGGCTTTGTTTACTTCATCGAGCTTAGCGGACGGGTTTAGAATAATACCCGGGGATTTCATACTGTACATTTCATAATGTCGGCTTTGCAAAATTATCCGTGATTAGCGTTATGTCACCATTTGGAAACAATGTGAATATAATGTATTATGGCATGCATACAGGTTCGGAATGGAAGGACAACTTCTGGACCAAATAAAATTAATATAATGCTTGCCTTTGTTTCCCAAATAGTATAATTAAACCTATGTTATTATCTGCCCAAAACAAAATCCGAAATAGAATAATACACCAATTATTGTGAACCATCATCCAAGACAAACCGCCGTTTAAAACTTAAAAAGGCGGCAATCAACATCAAAACCCGCATACATCATTCGGGCGTTATTAAATCGACCCGAGTTATGGCAGCCATAACGTAAAACAGCCCTAAACAATTACGGCGAGTCGGGTTGTAACATAAAGCGGTAAGTGGCGTATTAATACGAGGCAAGGGTCGGTAGCATTAGCCCATAACGGGGTATCTGCTGTATTAATAGCGCATCATCGAGATAGCGCGACGTGACTGCGCTGGACGAAGCGAGATATGGTTTAGCCGAATGTCAGGCCGAATCTGAGACCAATAAGATATAGAGATTATTTAATCATCAAATTGATATTACTGATACTGAAAGAAGAAGTAGGTTTTATAATACAAATAAACGACGTAATAAATACTGGTTAAAGGTAGTGTTAAATGAGCCAATGTAGCTGTAATATCATGGTGCAACAGATTTCTCCCACCTATTAAATGTACTGAAAACTTTAATCAATAAAAAAACGGGTTCAAGTAATTTGTTGTGAAAAAAGTGATTCTTGTGTGTTTATTTTTGTTCCGAATCAATGTGAAAACGGATGATCTTCTGAACAAAATATAACATCCATGGAAAAATTACCAGAATTATGAATTAACTAGGAAGGAACATAAATCACAACCAAATAATACCCAAGCATTTTAGCCGAATATTTTATAGCCGAAAACCAAGCAGCGTAGACAACGACACAAGCACTAACCTAAAGCCTTTACGGCAAAGCACCTAACCGGTTATATTTAACGTTATTGAAACTCGTTAACTGCTTTAATGCTTAGAGTTCACTTTTATATGGAAGCATTTTTTACACAGTTTAATTTTGAATATCCTGTTGCTTCTATAAACTTGTTAATGTTTTAGACATAGAGTAACTTAACTTACCTTTTAAATAACTCAAACACGACCTTGTGTATAAATCTTAGTGATAACGGCAATTAAATTTAATAATCATTTATGAATTATCGCTGGTAAGAATTTATTACAATATTTTATGCATAACAAATCGCTTGAGCTCTTATATAATGGCATGAAGACATGCAAACGACCTGGCGGTAAGTGGTGAGGCGGTCATAAACATTGATTACGCCGCCGAGTCTCTCCAGTTTATCTCACTTATGTAGGCAGATAAGCTTGGAGTAATAAACAACTAGGATATATGTACAATATCGTTTAATGTGCGCTCGCTGAACATATATGTAGTCTTTTTATGTTACATATTAATATATTATTCTACGACCATGATGTCGCCGGGTGTTGTCAAGAGTATGTGCGTTGTTATAGAATTTAAGTAGTCCTTGGTAGGTAAATGTAATAAAAAATCTAATTATCATATTTATTATCTGTAGTTTTTATTTTATGAGAAAACAGAATTCAAGAAATATTTATTTAACTTAGGTACTTATATTTTATTATAAAAGTACTTCTTCCGCGATAAGTTCTATGGTCAGGTTTCGTGTATCTTATTTAAATTTAAAGAGACCGCACGCGACATTATTCTCCTACAATCTAAATTGAAACCACAACTGTGACAACCGCATGCAAATACAAAGCATAACTAGTTTAGTTTGATGCCCCTCAGACATCAAAGCCGAACATTAATTCGACGCACGTATTTTCGTCGCAAACCAGCGGTTGCACAACATGCACTTTTAATTGTCACTTACCACTTTTATGTAAATCGGTGTCGACAGGCCTCGGCGGGTGTCAACTGTCGCCTGTCAGCCGGTCTGACAGCTTGACAGCTCCGACACTGTGACAAGTGATAGCCGCCGTACGCCCGCCGGGCAATTTGCGACCGCGGCAATGAGAAATTATTTTGCGTTTTTTGTCTGCCAGAAGGACCACTGTTTGATATTAAATAAACATCAATGACGTAAGGTTTTTGTGACTCTTATAACGCAATTTTGTTAGACGAGTAGAAGTTAGTTTAGAATTTATTGAACAGTTTAAATTGAGCTGGAAATATTTACAGCCGAAAAAAAAGCTCGATTCGACGAATAGACTAACATTGCCAGCTTGTATTCGTTTTTATTTTTTGTCGCAGGATCGCTTTTCGTTTCAAACAGCCATTTACCATACCTACCTTATTATACTTACATTAAAATTTAACCCCGATACATAGGCTTTACAAAAGCTGCAAGTTTTAAATTTTTTAAAAGTTTATTCAAAAGTTTTGCTCCTAAATTTCTTAAAAAAGGCAAAACTTACAGCCAAGCGCAAACTTCTAAAAATACCCCTGTAAAAACTCTCTCACCTCTTAGATTTTTACGACAAAACCCTATTAAAATACATGTCACGGCGTAAGGGTTGAATAATAAATAGGGCGTATCGCGGTAGTTTCCTTTCATATTTTGAATGCTCCCGAGTTATAAGAATTTACGCCCCACTTAGCATCGGGTAATGTTGGACGTAAAATCTTACGGCCACTCGGCTCTTATGTATTGACTTTTAGTGCCTTCGCGTTGTATTTTGCGAGGGAAGTTTCAATTCGCTGTGATAGTGCGATGGACGGGCGGGCGCCGATTTTGAAACATATATTACGACTGGAGAGATTTCAAATCTCTGGTCGCATCTATGCAATGCTGTTTGTTTGTTTGCTAACGTACTTACGTCGTATCGTAAAATTTTCGCGATAAAAGTCATTAATCATTATTGTTATATCTATATCACATTAGACAAACAGATTCAAGCGTAGCCGATGACAGGATGGCCTAGTGACTGAGTGGTTAGTAACTTGACTATACAAACATTGAGTGTATGGTTTCAAATGGCTAAACAAAGAGTGTCGTATCGTTAATATGTATGTTTAACCACAAGCATATAATCATTTGGTGTAAAATAACACGAGATATTTCTAATTTTATTAACTCCAATGTATAATAACACCAAATCCATGACTAAATTATGTCTGGCGGATACACAATCTAGGACTGGAAAGTTAAAAACTATAGCAGGAATTATTATAAGAAAACGGGACTTAATAACGTAAATAAAAAAGTATGTTTGTACCTTGACGTTTCGGACGCGACTTTGCATCCATGGTCTAGACCACTAGTAGACCGACACACAACACTCATAACATCCGGCGATTTATGTATATTTGATGACGCTTACACATACTGATTACCGGCTTCCACGAAGATGAAACTCTACTGAGCGGCATTTCTATAGTAGAATTGTACGTGAAGCAGTAGAAATCAGGAAACACCGTATTTTCAACAGGGAGGATGGTTTTAAGCTTTCATTTACACCGCACAAAACCACTAACGCGTTTCAGACCCTCTACGGGTACATTTTCAAAACTAGCGTACTCCACGATCGCAATACCACGCATGCAAACCAACGAGTTGCACGTGGAAAGCGGAGAAGCAAGGTAAATGTTTTATGTTCATTGAAATGGACATCCGTAAAGTAACGCCTGATTTCTTTCAACATGAACGCCTGATTCAATAAAATATTTTATATTTTATCGCCAAAATTCCACTTGTTGAGCATTTACTGACTAAAACCTACAACATCTACAACATAACAGTCATGTATCACTGGCTTTCAAAGACATCAAACTCGCCTACACTCGTAACCTAAATAAAGACGATAAAAAACAAAACGTCCATAGACAAGGAATCTATTAACAATAAATCACGTTGAATGCAACGATTGAGCAATAAATATCAATGAATTTAATGTGTGCGCACACGCTATAACTGTCAGGCGGCCATGTTGCCGCGCGTATGATTTACTACGCTTTACTGTGAACTTGTCAATAGATCGGAGCGATGCAAAAACGATGAGATAATGGAGGTGGCAATGTAATTTAGAAGTATCTAAACACATTATTGTGAATAACAATTCACGAAAGCGATTTTCCAAAGGTAAGATCAGGCAGTTTCTATTGAAAAGTTTATACTTTATAGCCTGGGCACATATTTCTTTAGTTAAACACAATTATTGTATTTCTCTCGGTTTGCGACAAAGTCAATAATTATTAGGCGACGATGCCAAATTTATGCGCTCCAATCGCCGAGTCACCGATCTTTCTCTATTTTTCTATCATCAACGGCTTATTAAGATAGTATTGAGGTAGATGATTATAACTCGTTAAAATGTATAAGGACCAAGCGCCTAAATTTTATAATACCTCATCAACGAATGCCAATCGGAATCATTTTCATCTAATTCGCGGCTTTTATTGGAATGATTCAGATTCGCATAATTCACCATTTTCTCTTCCGTAAAACGTAACAGTGCTGCAGTGTCTACATGCGAGACTCCTGGTTTGACAAAAAAATTAACTATACTGTCAGAAAGTAGCCACGCAAGTTATTTCAGTTGGCATAATCCACTTAGAAAAAAGGTCCGTTCCACATAAGTACCTAGGTACTTCTTTAATTGTATGAATGCAATTCCATTGTGAAAATGGGTGATCATAAGCTGAGTTGAACTGGCCAGACTATGACACTTGCTGATTTACTCTGTCGCGTCCAAACTAATGTAGCTCTGGGCCAGAACCAGAGGATGTCATATCACTGACGGTCAACTAGGTGGTAATAGAGCCGCTCGTTATTCCCAATTGATTCTATAGCTTTTCTATGAGCGCTACGCATCCACATTCGACCAGAATTGAAAGAACCCTGGCGCTTAGTAAGTTTGTAACTGTCGGAGTGTAGTATGTATTGGTTTTGTTTTCAATTGATGTTGTAACGAGGTATTTTATAGTTAAGATTGTGTGCCAATGGGTCAGGTCGGGGCAGATGGTGAATCGATTTTAATTCCGCGGAAGGCTTTATTGATTGGGCGTTGAGCGTTGACGTGTTAAGATTTCAATTCATTCAGTGTGACAGGAAGCTTGGTCTCTTCAATTTAATTCATTCAAAAATAAGCACGTTTTGTTTGCCTAGGTCTACGTTATTGGTACCATTCATAGATGATAAACAGGAACGATATATAAATGGCTGAAGTTTTAGATTTCGTTCACTCAATTGTTGAAATGTCTTGAAACATTGTTATGTTAGAAAACAGGGAAGTAAGAAGTATTATTATTATAATTATTTTGGAATACAATCTTAATATTCCGATAATAGAAATTAATCGAGAATGAAATACGATTAATTGTTACCTACATTTTTCATTTCAACGTTTTTTTTTACATTACTCTACTGTTTTTGGTTTGTGATATAACATCGGCCAGAAACGATAATAATCTTAGCCGGGTTGTGGTGTAATCATTTACAGACTAATGTAAACGCCCCACGGCAACTTTGGTTCGAACAATATTGTACTATTAAACAAGCCTGTATCGGTAAACGTTCGTCACTTAGAATATAATTGTTCTTTATACACCTAATAATTCACGATATTATTGAAATAATTTATGAACTATAATAATATAAGCGTTATTTACGGTTTATTGTTTAATTTACACAATAACGTTATGTTTTATTGCTTTTGTTCACATGGTTTATTGATGACAGCAAATTAAGCGTGAAACATTTGCATTGTCTTATAAGTTTATTAAATTTTTATAGCTTTTAATTAACAGAAACTTGTATGGACGTATTGTTTTCTTCATAAAATGTACACTAGCGTGTCGCATAGACGATTTCCGTTTTGTACGTGTCTACCTAAATGGTTTTGGCCCACGCATTTACGTGTTAATAATATTTGTATATGGCAACATTACAGCCATATTAGGCTGTACGCTTTATACGGAGTAAAATGCGGAGGTTTTGGTATTTTTTTTTAGGATTTTTCAATAAAATCCATCACTTAAATTATGTGCTGTTTTCACAGATGGAATGGTGGTACTCAAGTTGGTTTTTACATTTGTTGTATCATAACTCTTGAATCTTTTATTCAGTAACAGGTTTCAGTTGTATAAAAATCACTCGGCCATGAATAAAAATATCAATAAAAGGATCCGTTCCTCCTGCAACCCGGTCGTTAGTTCCCGACAGGCGACGGGAAATTAAATTTTAAACTGTCACCGAGCTCTGGCACTGTCAAACTTTTTCTATTAACTTTTTCATTATGATTTGACAGGACATTCATAAAAGCGGTGACATTGATGAATGAGACCGCTGTTACGCCGAGTTAAAAAAGCTTTTGGCTTATTGGAATCGGGAAGGACTTGCGCTGTTTCGGATTTGCGTGTTATGTTCGTAGGTATATGCTTCCTAATGGTATCGCCTTCGTTTCAGTATTATGAAGCTGAAGTTTTGAGAAACTATTTTTTTGTCGCTGATTAATAACTTTATGAAATAGAGCTATTTACAGTACTTTAAAGGGTTTCTACACTTTCTACCCAAATAGTCCAACGAATCCGTTTTGTTTCCTGCTCATCTGTTTATCTGTCGAAATTTTCAGTGTTTACGTCTGCCATAGCAAAAATCATAGAACAAAATAAATGCCTGTTAAATTTCAACCATTAGTAGAGGTCAGATCGACACTATAAATATGCACGATGGAAACTGCATGCACAAAAAACTAGCATTAATTTTTATTATTATAAACTTACTAGCTGTTGCCAGCGACTTCGTCTGCAAAGAATTCGTTCATCACTATCCCGCGGGAACTACGCAATTTTCCGGGATAAAATGTAGCCTATGTGCTATTCCAGACTTTTCTCTATCTATGTGCCAAATTTCATCCAGATCCGTTGGGCCGTTCTGGCGTGATTGAGTAACAAACAAACATCCATCCATCCATCCATCCATACTTTCGCATTTATAATATTAGTTAGATTTCAATTTACTCAAGCCACGAAATTTGGACAGTTCTTTTATCTCGACAACGAAGACACAAGCCTTTGAATTGTTAACGCAGGGGTGTCACCCCGCCACGGGGATAAAGCGGCAGCGGCAATAACAATCTGTCAGCCACAGACGCCGTAGGATGGCGATGTATTGTTTAATAAAAGGTCTATCTAAAAAGTTTTTCTAGAAACAGACGTCTGGCTGGATCGCCGCGATTGCCTCATCGGTAGCTGTTGCCGTGTTGCCCCCAAGTTCGTCTTCGGGTGGGAATATTGAGAGGTTTCCTGGGATATCACGTACCACGACGTACTACTGTACGTCAGCATCAAAACTGTTTTCATACGAGTGAGAGAAACTTAGGCGCACTTTGTGTTCTTAGGTAATCGCAGTACCAAATCCTGATGAATCTGTCTTCTAGTTTGACGACATGCTGTCCCTGTCTCTCGTGGTGTAGTTATCGATAGCGGTGGGTTTTGTATCATATACACATTAACTAGCTTATGGCCATGACTTACTCCTGCGCAGAATTGGCTAAGTAAAGTTTTTGGAAGAGGTGCAAATTATATTTTTATTCGACAGTCCACGTCTTAATAACCGAGGACCTGCAGCTCTTTTATTTTTATTCCCTTTTGTTAATTAGAAATATTTTTTTAAGTGGTCGATTTGACATTTGTGAAATTTAATGGATGACCAGCTACGCGTGCCTAGAACTAGCTTGTAATAAAAAAAAACTACGTCAACCGTACGTCAACTGTCACTTTTGACTGAAAAAACTATGTCAACCGTACGTCAACTGTCACTTTTGACTCAAAAAACTACGTCAACCGTACGTCAACTGTCACTTTTGACTGAAAAAACTACGTCAACCGTACGTCAACTGTCACTTTTGACTCAAAAAACTACGTCGTCGTAGTTTTTTTTTTATTACAAGCTAGTTCTAGGCACGCGTAGCTGGTCATCCATTAAATTTCACAAATGTCAAATCGACCACTTAAAAAAATATTTCTAACTAACAAGAGGGAATAAAAATAAAAGAGCTGCAGTTCCTCGATTATTAAGACGTGGACTGTCGAATAAAAATATAATTTGCACCTCTTCCAAAAACTTTACTTAGCCAATTAAAGTTACGGAGATTTCAATCCATTTCAAAGTAAATATTAATCCTTTGTATTCACAATCACGCGGGAATTTCAAGAAATAGTGTAATTCTCTTTTAGCAGTTATGATACTTATGATTCTCTACTGCATGTCGAATTCCTTGGAACCCTTAGTCTTGACTAAAAATACTAATTATAGTTGCGAAAATAGAGCCTCTTTTCAGCAAGAATTCCCTATACCTATTTCGAAAAATCCCCTCCTAATTCACCTCTATGATACTTAAGGAATATGAGTGCCTAGTTTCATTTTCTGTAGCTTTAGTGGTTCAGGCTTTTTTATTGTTTAAGTATTTTTTTTTTTAAATTGTATTTGCGTTGTCTTCCATTTTTCATTATGTACAGCTACCACATTTCAAGTCAATCGGGCCAACCGTTGAAGAGTTGTCTACTGCGGAGATGGTTCTGACCCAGTGAATCAGAATCTGCTTCGAAATTGAGATGCTAGATTCTACCCGGCAAACAGACATCTAACTAATAAATGCGAAAGTATGGATGGATGGATGTTTGTTTGTTACTCAATCACGCCAGAACGGCCCAACGGATCTGGATGAAATTTGGCACATAGATAGAGAAAACAAACGAAACGTGACAGTTGGAAACAGATAGAAAAATTCGGAGGCTTACTCACCTGCTATGGGTGGTGTAGGGGTATAGCACGCGTCACGGAATGACGAGGACCCGGGTTCGATTCCCGGCCATAGCTTTACTTTTCGGATTTTTCTATGTGTTCTAATTTTCAGTGTCGTTTAGAAATTAAATTTCTAACGGTAAAACGTAAAAAGTAAACATTAAAAATCAAGAAGTAATTTCTTGATTAATTTGATATTTCCTATCATTTGAAAAACAGCGCCATCTCTCGTCCCTGGTGAGCAGTACATGTTCCACGGGAGTTTGTAATTGTGTCGTACAGACACATCATTCAAACATATGACGCTTAGCGACAAATATTCGCATAGTAACAAGGTCACGTGACAGTTGGAAACAGATAGAAAAATTCGGAGGCTTACTCACCTGCTATGGGTGGTGTAGGGGTATAGCACGCGTCACGGAATGACGAGGACCCGGGTTCGATTCCCGGCCATAGCTTTACTTTTCGGATTTTTCTATGTGTTCTAATTTTCAGTGTCGTTTAGAAATTAGATAGAGAAAAGTCTGGAATAGCCACATAATATGCTACTTTTTATCCGGAAAATTGCGTAGTTCCCGCGGGATAGCGATAAACGAATTCTTTGCAGACGAAGTCGCTGGCAACAGCTAGTACTTACATAATACCTATTTTTCTTCCTTGCGACTTTTAAAAGAAAAGTAAACTTAAAAGGCTTTGATAACATTTGAATTAAAGAATAGTCTTAATTAACAAAAAAAGCAAAACCTTAATAAAAGATAGTAAATTCAAAAAATGATATGTGTATACCTACTTATAGTTAAATATTTTCAAAAATAACAAATCTGACTTATGTCGCGTGGTAACCCTGTAAGAAGTAACACACATGGCAATGGCGCAAAACGTGCGGTTGAAGGCAGAGAAATCTATTTTCCATTGTAACTATTCGGAATTTCAGTAAATTTCTACATACATAATTTAAGAAAAAAACTGGTAAAAGCTAGAAAAATATGCAATGACATAAACTATTTTGAAGTTCATGTAGTTTGTGTAAAATATCAAAGTGTAAAATCGACAAAAAGAACTACTTGTAGCAAATAGCCAACGGCACGCGGTGTTCCCAGGCGGTCACCCATCCAAGTACTGACCGCGCCCGACGTTGCTTAACTTCGGTGATCGGACGAGAACCGGTGTTTTCAACGTGGTATGGACGTTGGCGTCACAGTGGCTCAAATAGTTGATCCCTACCGAATAATCACGACGTCATTCTTTATCCATTTGTCACGTCATACTGGCAAACTTTGAGTTAAACCTTGTCGATGCATGTACAATATTAAATTTAAATTGACATCAACTATACACGTAGAACATAATACGGCGACTACTGTACGGCGAGACACAACACAGAGCTTCGTAAAACCTTAACTGTCCATAGGATTGGGTTTTATTTATTTATTTATTTATAAGCCTTTTTTATTCCGAATTCGCTACAATTTCAGTAAGTAAATGTTGTTGTTATTGTAGTTTATTTTTTATTTATTTATTAAATTGTCGCGAAATTCGGCGTGCCTCATGGCATAGGCCTCCTCCGTGTATTGGAGGGTTTGGGCTATAGTTCCCACGCGCGCCCAGTGCGGATTGGAAACTTAACACACACCATTGAATTTCTTCGCAGATGTGTGCAGGTTTCCTCACGATGTTTTCCTTCACCGAAAAGTTCATGGCAAATTACAAATGTAATTTTCGCACATAAATTCCGAAAAACTCAGAGGTGCGAAGCCCGGGATTTGAACCCACGACGCTCTGCTTGAGAGGCCACAGGTCAAACCACTAGGCTACCACGGCTTTTTTTATTTATCGGATTGGGTTACGAGCAATCAAAGCTTTCAGAAATCTGCAAGCAGTTGGGTGAACCTTTAAAGCAAAGAATACTATCATTATTGTTTCACCAACTAGACGAGTGTATTTTCGGTGACAAGCGGCGATTACAAATGCAATGCGTACTCAGTCAATAATGAAGTATTTTTTTAAAAATCTCATTTATTTTATAAGCCACAGACAAAATATTTAAAAGTAAACTGGGCATCATCTCTTTTAGTAATATTTGCTGTGAGGAAAATGACGAAATAATCGTCGTTAATTTGAATAACCATAATCATTATGGTGTGCTAAGGGGGAGGCCTTTGTTCAACAGTGGACGTCTTCAGGCTGATGAATTTGAATAATCGGGTTCTGCACATGTCTGTTCGCCTTCACAAATCAAACTACTTAGGTACTAAGTTATTGCTTTGGTACAGAACCCTTTGCAAGCATTGTACTTTAGCTTTTCCGTGTTTTTACGAGTGCAACAGTCTAAACAACGGCACAGCTAGCCGGCCGGCGGTGATTTACCGGCACATAACCTCACGCCTACGATGAATTAGCTGATAATTAACTGTGTTATGTATTTATATTGCAATGGTTTTATCGCGCCTGATTTAAACTTTTTTAATGTATAAAATTCTAACGATTAAAAATGAAAAAATAAAATTTAAAAAACCCCTTCGCATCTATTTTATCATTTTACATAATTTTGGAAAATAGCTGATACTCTTTTAGTTAGTAACTTGGTGCAACTCACACTAAAATATTGTGTGTGTAATTATTAACTGTATTTCATTTTTCCTTTATACTAATACTTCGACATTTTCGGCTCAACGTACGCCAACGTCCATACCACGTTGAAAACACCGGTTCTCGTCCGATCACCGAAGTTAAGCAACGTCGGGCGCGGTCAGTACTTGGATGGGTGACCGCCTGGGAACACCGCGTGCCGTTGGCTTTTTTGTGGATCACAAACTTTTGATTTTTTTTTTAGCCTTTTAAACTGCACAAATGTATGACACAGCCAGAACAGTTGAACATAACCGCTCAAAAATATCATTTTAATTAAAAATCTGCTACATTAGCAAAAAAGCACTCCCTTTGTTAATTTCACACAATTATCCCGAGGTAAAAGTAAACAAAATAAACGCGCAAATTTACGACTGCATCGTGGAAAAAAACACAGCCAAGTAAATACATCGTGGTGAACAATAAAGTCGCATTTAATACAATTACTCTGGAATATATAGGTGTTTATTCTGTAGCGAGTGTTTGGGAAGCTGCGTTAAGCTGCTGTATAAGCGAGAAGATAGGAGCGTGAATGATGTTTTGTAACTAGTGCAAATAATTTCCACTGTACATATACATACTGATTAAGGTAATGAGAATGAAACTTTTCAATTTGGCAAAAAACCACAGCTTGTGGTAGTGATCTTGTAAGGTACTTTACTTACAAGCTGGTATTTAACTTAAAATGTTTATTTGTTACTTAGTTAAAGTCAAAGTTTGCAAGCCGAATTTGACACACTTTCAGTAGAAAATTCAATGAAATTTTGCTATTTGGTTAGGTAAATTGTAAAATGTACTGTCAGCAAAAGGACTTTATTTTGTAATATTGCGAACACTACGAACAAAAAGTTCAACTATATAATGCATGCACAATTTAAACAAAGTTTATTTCATAAAAAATAAAGAATACTTAATTAAGTACCTACATTTTGCGGTACGTCAAAATCTATTTTTCTTGCTAGCTAATTTGCGAGCACTGTAAAATATAGGTACAATTAACCCCTGAAAATAACAATAAGTACATAAAGGTTACAAATTTTATCTTTTAAAATAGTTTTATTTGCAGTGGTTATTAGGAGCCACCCTTTTCTTCGCAGTGTTGATTATAATCAACATACTTTAAGATATCTTTTTGTGTTTTTGTTAGTTTAACCTAATAAGAGTAATAAAAGGCTTGAATTGAGTAGACTTGGTCCGGCTTGCGAAATAAAGGGTTAAAAAAACCTCCCGTGAGTTAAAAGGCGCAGCATAATATCGCTTTTCCTTTCTTTATTGCACCACGTCCCCCAAACGCGGCGTATAATCGTACATCAGTGTTATTTGTGGCGTCATTCCCGCGATTACAAACTAAGTAAATGAAACATCACTCCGCGACTCGAATCTACGCGACATTTGTCTGCTAACTAATTGCTATTGTTTGCGCTTAATGCTGCGAGTAAAAATGCATTGTTTTGTTGATAAAGGACTAAAATTGTAACTGTTTCTAATTTAGGAGAACAATTATTCGGCTCTTTTATAGCATGACATGTATACGCCCACAATCATGCTAAACGTGGCCTAGGTCTTGTTAGCTTAGGCTCTGTCTACCTCGTTAGAGATAAAGACGTGATTTATGTATGTATGTATAGCATGACATAATAATGCATTTGTTGACAAGCAACTGTATCAACGTTCAGGAGATTATAATATCTTACACTTTTATATAAAACACCTAATGAATCATCAGTCAATAATGTTTAATTCTTTTATTCATAATGCCATTGAAAAACCAAAATATATACTAGTACTTCAAGTTTATAGTTAAAGAATGTCTCTCGTATCGGTCTCCTGCTGTATAAACAGGCATTTATCCCTCGAATCCTTTTTCTAAATTGCTACGCTGCGTCATTGTAAGTTGTAAGAACCCAACGCAAACGTGAGCTCACGTTATTTTGACAAATTCACACCATTCGCACCTCAGACTGGGGGGACTAAGGAAGCCGCCGTCAAACACATGTAAGCGTCAACATTGTTATTTGGTGTTAAAGAAAACTGTTAGTTTCGGCATCTGAGACGTGTTATTACGACAATCCTGACGCTACTATACATCCTTTTCTAACTGAAGCCATAGAATAGAGATGCACGCAATGAGCAAGCAATGTCAATCCTTACGAAAGACACTGAGCCTGTAGAAGCAGGAGGCGTCAATTTGTGAATAAAATGCTCAGATTGTGACGAGAATTCTACTATTGTTTATATAGCGGGATTTACCTTGGACGACGTGTCGACGAAACTGTAATACTTGCAAGCGTTGTTAGCTTTAGCTTTTGTCTGCAACCCACGGCAATTTTGCACTTTTTTGGAATTGAAATAGTCTGTATCAATCAGGGATAGCCTAGCTTTCTTTGAGTGAAAGAATGTGCAGAATAAGTCCAAAGATTTTTACATTACATATAGAATCAGAAATCCGCATTTTTACACTGTGCTGTAAATTTTATATTCAGCCTAAAAATTATACTTATATGTAGAATGAATTTGGTTGCACGCAAAGTTCCAGTTTACGTCTTTTAAGGTTAGATTATCCATGCCCTCAGTTCTGGTAAGTAAAAAGTTTGTTTCTCCAAAATTATAACTAGAGATAACATTAAAAATATTCACACCTTAATCATTCCCATTCAGCGCTCCGTATACATGTAATTTGTCATTCCCTTCACACGTCGGCACGAATGTGTCGTGAAGGCAGGTGTCACAACAGATCACCCTCATTGTGGGGTGGGTGACAGCTGAGGTGCGATCTTAGATGCAAGGAGTAACAAGCGTCTAAGAGAGGCTGGGAAAAGGTGGAGAAGGCGTCCAAGCTGGCGCTAGTGTATTTTAAAATATAGGGAAGAAAATCTATAGTTTTTAGACTAACATACTCTAAAGGTGCCACCAGGGACTTTTACTAAGGCTTCGCTGTCTGTCTGCACGGTTCTTATTTAACTTGAAATATTATTTTGATAGTTCGAGTTAAGTTTTGTAGGCCAAATTCGTTCACTTATAGTGATCCAATTGGATTGAAATTTAGTATGTATGTAAAAAGGTGGTATTCAAAACGTTTTTTATAATTATTATGATTGTTATTGATCTTAACAAATAGGTACCCAATGCCAGCTTAAATACATTTATTGAGCGGGTTACTTCACTGATGCTCAAAATGCAAATTTTCAATTTCAACTCTAGAAGTTAGATTGATTTTCATTGAGAAAATGACTAGTTTAAAATTGGCACTTAATACGACTGTCTTATAAGTAAAATATAAAGTCAAAGTCAAAGTCAAAAGTTTATTTTGCAAATAGGCCGCCGAGGGCTCTTTTACATGTCTTTTTTTGAATCTACCAGCGCATTCGGAAAGACCATCATTGCCAAGAAGAATGCGCCGCAAGAAACTTGGCAGAAAGTAATTTTTTCAAAATAAAATAGATTTACAATAGTACTTAAATTCTACTTAACTTACCTAATACAATTAATACATTTTGTTGGGGCATTGATGGCTTCAGGGTCTTCTTCAATAAGCGTTTTTAATTTTAACTTTTTAAAAATGATTTTATTTAAATAAAAAATATAAATTTTGACAAAGTCACGTGAGTGCTTATATGAGGTAGTAATTGAGTCGACACAGTGCCGCTCTGGCTTGAGATCCTACTTTTATACAAAATAACAGCGCCCCGGTGGGCGAAAGTGAAACTAAATTAGTTCCGTAAACCGCCGTGGGAGGTCGCTAGCTGACGATGCGTCGACATACTCGGCCGCCTTGAGAGCAGCAGCTCTCAACAGGGATGAACAGCTCATGGTCCATGGAGTCCTAGCTCGACGTAGCTCAGCCATCAGTCATCTCAGGTGTAGTAGCTCAGCCATCAGTCATCAGAGCACATCGGAAGCGTCCGATGTAGGTACAGGAAGAGGGCAGATTTTAGTGAATGCCCTCTTAATGATGCCAGTCGCTGTTTTTATGTTAGCAACTCTGGATACGTTGTCTCGACCAGGGGAAACGGTCAAGACTCTGCCCAATTGTCATTTGAGCGGAAGTTGGTTGTCTTCTTTGATAACAACCAAAGTGTCTGGTTTGATGTCATCTCGATTAGTTTGCCATTTAGTTCGGTTCTGAAGCCCAGTGATGTACTTGTTGGACCAGCGCCTCCAGAAGTGTCGGAGTAGCTCAATACGCTTGTAACGTGTCAGCTTATGGATCGGCGGGGAAGTCGCTGCCTCGGTCATCAGGTCGCCGCAGGCAGGAGCAATCAGCGGCCGGCCAATCAGGAAGTGCGCCGGCGTCAGCGGGCGAAATCATTAGGGTCTGACGACATAGGATACATGGGGCGGGAATTCAACACGGCTTCAATCTGTACCAAAACCGTGCTAAGCTCCTCATAAGTTTAATTAGCATTTCCTACTACGCGCATTATTGCATGCTTGCTCACGTCAATCCCTACTTCTCACAAGCGCCCCTGATGAGCAGAATAAGGACAAATAAATTTAAGCTCGATATTATTACCAGAGGCAAAATCAATAATAGACCGAGAGCTGTCCTGCAAAAATGTGTAAGTTCTTTTGCTGATCCAACAAAATTACGGCCGTTATCAGAATAAATCTGTAATGGTTTGCCTCTGCAAGCAATAAACCTCTTTAAGGCCATTAAATAATATTGAGTTGACAAACTAGTCACCAACTCCAAGTGCAACGCTCTTTGTTGCAAAACAAACAAATAAACATAAATAACATTTCTCGAGTTTAAAACCCCTACTTGTAATGTTTACCTACTACATAAAATCGCAGGATGTTTTTTACTATAATTAAATTCAAGTGAATTTACTAGTCTCTGCCACCTACTCGCATAATATCATCTTTATCAATGAAAATATTAAGACTAGATTAACAGGTCGTATTCTATTGACTGTCTTTGCAAGGTTTTTATTAAAACAGATAACGATTTGTTTAATTCTTCATCTAACAAAGCGCCGGTTAGTCGCTGCTGTTTGTCGGCTACCCGCGCGTTATTAATAAAACGCAGTAATAATTACTTATGCATAAGTACGCTGCATTATATTAAATGACGAAACTGACTAAAATGAAATAAGTGAAATGAAATGTCATTATTTATTTGGACGGTTGGCAGCACAACATTTCTTTAATCATTAAATTTTAACTGTGGCAAATTTTGTTGCTCAATAGAAAAATTCAACGAATAATTTAAACTAATATAATAATTTATTAATTTAAACTCGTCTAGGCTACAATCACGTGATGGTCTGAAGGGTTGTTTTCGCTGCGAACATGTAAAAAATGGCGTTACCTGCGAGTTCACTAATTTCCACAACATGGTTTTGAACAAACGTTTTTAATTTATATGAACACATTCGTAACCATCCTAGTGTTATTGTCGAATCGGTTCAAATCACAATTTTGTCAAAACTAACGCGCAACGATTTTAATATTTTATCTAACAATCGCGCTCCTACCAAAACACTCGACAACTCGAGGCGCGGTATGCTCGCGTCTGGAGGGGCTAACGCAGCTCTTAGCACAAAGCAGCCTAACTGTGACGTCACCGTGGTCACTGCATGTTCGCATGTATGCAGAAGTACTATAAGCGGCTAAACTTGTATCGCAGAATTGTTGCCAAAGGCATGACGATAAATATTAAGATTAAGTAAATTTGACAATGATTTAATAAACTTTTCCCGGCGACAAATTACGTCGCGAGGTAACGACTGTAACGAGTCTTCCCAGTCTACTGTGCTCAGCCACAGGGTCTGCAGCAGCACCTTAGCTACGATGACCACTGGGCTTAGTAGTCCAATTGGGTCGTAAATCTGAGATACCTACAACAGACAAAATAAAGCGTTTAGTAACTTTTGTTGTATCTGTTTACTTTTGAAGTAACGTTTAAATTGATCTGATTTATTAAAATATTTTCACAAGCACGCTCATCGGCCGTGAAGTATTCTTTTAAGAGTGTTTTAATCGTTATATAAAGAACGATGATTATTTTTTGCAAGAGTGGGTAGACTGCACGATAGTCTTTGCCTACTCCTGTTGTGTCGTTATATAAAGAACGAATATTAATTTTAAAAGAGTTTGTAGACTGCACGATAGTCTTGTTTACTCCCTTTGTAATCATTATATAAAGAACGAAGTTTAAATTTTTGCTAGAGAGCAGACTGCACGATAGTCTTGTTTACTCCCTTTGCAATCGTTATATAAAGAACGAAAATTATTTTTTACTAGAGTGCAGACAGCACGATAGTCTTGCTTACTCCCTTTGTAATCGTTATATAAAGAACGAAGTTTAATTTTTTACAAGAGTGGGTAGACTGCACGATAGTCTTGCCTACTCCCGTTATTCGAATAGTGGACTGTATAGTTAAAGCGTTTAGTTTTTAAGTAATAAGCTAACAGTGCTCGAGCCTTACTATAGTTATTGTCACTGCCTACTATCTCGACTAAAGCTGTAGATAATATAAGACAGTCTCTAAAGCGCAATGACAAGGCTCGTAATTTCGTTTGCTATAATTTGCAGTTCCGATTTATAATGAATAATGAATTCGTTGTATTAAAATGTTTTTTATGTGAGGGATTGTTGCAGCGGTACATTAACTGCTGATTGTGAAGTATGTAATGAGTCTTCTTTATCGCACTCACAGTGAAGCAAACTATTATGTTTTTTATTGCATTTTCTACATGGACCAAAATAACAATCGTTAGCGGAATGACCTGCGCGTAAACAGTTTTTACAAAGGTTTTTAGCGTTCACAAAGCTGAGTTTATCTTGAGGTGATAATTCTACAAACTTGTTACATGCATAAATAGAATGGCTTTCATTGCACATACTACATATGTGGGTACGCTTATTAAATTTATTCGCGTTATTGTTAGTCGGCGCGGACACCAAGGAATGCATCTTTTGTGGCACTTTAGAATGATCATGCGTACCTTTGCTATTATAATTAGAGTGATTAGCTTTGACCATCTCTAACATGTCCGCTCGATCTCTAAGAAACTGTATTAGATCATTTAAGTTTAAAGTATTATCTTGGGTTTTGCTAACGGTCATTTTGTATTTTTCCCATTCTTTTTCAGTATGTGGATCTAATTTAGAAACCACCATGTAATTTATTAGAGTGTCCCATGAATCAGTGGGCTCGCCTAATGATTTTAATGAACGTAAATTTTTTAAGACTGTGTCGATTAATTTTCTTAACTGCGATGGAGACTCTTTTGCTAAAGTATTTAAGGAAAAAATTGCTTTTACATGGTTATGAATCAATAATTTATTATTGTTAAATCTATTTTCGATTAAATCCCAAGCGATATCGTAATTTTCTGGCGTAAACTGAATTGATTTAATAACTTCTGACGCATTATTCGTTAAAGCTGACCGTAAGTAGTAGAACTTTTGAATATTATCGAGCTGTGTGGAGCTATGAATCATGGAAATGTAGATATTTCTAAACTCGAGCCACGTATCAAATGATCCGTCAAAAGAGGGTAGAGAAATAGTTGGTAATTTTACTAGCGGTTTTAACTCGTTACACTTGGAACTAGTAGCAGATTCAACAATACATCCGTCTATTATTTGCTGCGCATCGACCATAGTGCTATAGAAGGATTCTTCAAACGTTTCACGACATTCTAACTGACCGCTAAGATCAATCTCCGGTACTATCTCTTCTAAGGCACCCTGGACGGTATTAAATTCGCTTAATAAAGATTGGCTGTTGTTTTGCCGCATTTTAAGCTCGGATAACTGCTTATGCGTTAATTTAACATTTATACCAGCAAAAGAACTCACAAATTTCGCAAATACGGTCAATCTAGTTTTGATTGTACCTCTTTTTTTGTTCAGCTCACGAATTAAACAATTTGTCGAATCCGAGGCCGAAGGTTGAGGCGATTTAGTGCGTACAGGTACAGAATACAAAATATTATCATTATCCTGACCCATCATGAGTTTTTATGAAATGTAGGGTACTCACGTCAACAGGCGATACTTGTACGTACAGAGGATGATGTAATGCGCACCGACTGTACTGTAGTAGCTATTTAGAAATCAGAGACACGGTTTTAGCACGTTAATTGAAACCGGGGGAAAGGAAAGAAATTGTCAGACCCTTATTCCTGATGATTCTGATTCTCTTCTGATGCGGCTCGAAGGTCCAATGTTGGGGCATTGATGGCTTCAGGGTCTTCTTCAATAAGCGTTTTTAATTTTAACTTTTTAAAAATGATTTTATTTAAATAAAAAATATAAATTTTGACAAAGTCACGTGAGTGCTTATATGAGGTAGTAATTGAGTCGACACAGTGCCGCTCTGGCTTGAGATCCTACTTTTATACAAAATAACAGCGCCCCGGTGGGCGAAAGTGAAACTAAATTAGTTCCGTAAACCGCCGTGGGAGGTCGCTAGCTGACGATGCGTCGACACATTTTATAAAAGGGATGTAAAAGGTCCCTAAATTAAGTCCGTACCTTAAATTACATTGGTCTATAGTAGAGATGTATAAAGTCTCTACTGGTCACAATATTTGTGACAATTTATAATTGCTACACACAAATTATCAACCATATTTGACCTGGATTTTTTATTACAATTAAAATATTTTGATACACAAAGCAATCCATCTCCGTATGTAGGAACGTTTGACGGCACCAGGTCGTTAGAGACTGTCAGCAGCAGTCGCCGCATGCCTAGACGTGGGACAATTACGGCAGACCTGATTAAACCTGGGTAGAGAGCTATATTGTCTTATGCGCAACCGCAATCACTATCTCTATTAGTCAAACTGTATAAGATTGTAGCAGAAAGAGATGATTAATTAAATTTTCTTACCCATATTCATAAACGCTCTCTAGGCATCTGCTAACTTAACAATCGTTTGTCCTTATCTGTCACATTGACATTTACCTTTCACTGATAAGGACAAACGATTGCTAAGTTAGTAGAAGCCAATAGAGCGTTTATGAATAAGGGGGATAGTCTCAGACAAAATGGCCCCGTTTTAATCAGGTCAACACCTACATACTAAAGCTGTGTGCCAAACCATAATAAAACATTCTAACCCTCAAAAAACGGCGCCTGAGTGGTATTTGAGTCCGTTTATTATGAAATGCGCTAAAAAAGCGAATACTAACAAAATAATGTCCAGCCTTGAAATAATAATAACAGAAGAAGGACAAATCGTAAAGGATTCATCAACTCAACCACTTCAACTTGTATAGTATTAATTCCACAATGATATCCGAGTGTAACCAGCATTTTGTGCAACATTTATCGCAAAAACCTGACGTATTTACGAGCAGACGACAAACATATCGTGCGATACCGATGACTGAGTTATGGTGCCACTAATAAGAATAAGTCACCGCGTGAGATACGACGAGGGAGGGTGATGACGGGGGAATTGATGGTGGTCAGTTTCACTTATTCTAGTCTGATCCCTTGAACTGACTCCGCATTTTTTTAAATACTGAGTTGATCCCTCTCGCGAATAAATTTACTGAACTTACTAAACTAATTCTGGTAATTAATTTTCTGGTTTTGGTACCAATTGTAATAGATTGCGTGTGTTGTCAATTAATGGTTAAACGGTGAGCTTGTCAACAGAGCAATGCACAGAGAAGTCTCTTAACGTGATAACGCGTAGTCGTTTGGCCGTTCAGCAGATGGATTCCAGATACGTTTCCTGCACAGGGTGTCATCTTATGGAACGCTTAGCTACAAAAGCTTCCAGAGGCCTTACCATTACCTTAATGCGGTTCAATTCCGATTTAGTTAAGGTTCGCTCGCTGTCAGATCCACACTAAAAATGACAGCTAAAACCTGAACTGAGTTGGAATTGAATAGCATTAAGATGTCATGGTAAGGCCCCTGATGTTCATAAGGATTACTAAGTAATACGATGGCAGTTAGTCCAAACGAACTTTCCTACAAGGCCCTATAGCATATATGAAAGGGCAAACAACCACTGAGCCTTCGTTCAGTATTTTAGCAGTTGCTGTAGGTACGTAAAACTTGCTGGAAACTTGTAAAATGTTTTTTTTTTTTTAGGGTTCCGTACCCAAAGGGTAAAAACGGGACCCTATTACTAAGACTTCGCTGTCCGTCCGTCCGTCCGTCTGTCACCAGGCTGTATCTCAAGAACCGTAATAGCTAGACAGTTGAAATTTTCACAGATTGTGTATTTCTGTTGCCGCTATAACAACGAATACTAAAAACAAAACAATAATAATAATTAAGGGGGCTCCCATACAAAAAACGTGATATTTTAGCCTTTTTGCATGGCTACCACTCGCCGAGCCAGATCTCAAGAACTGTAATAGCTAGACAGTTGAAATTTGCACAGATTATACTATGTATTTTTATTGTGGCTAAAACAATAAATACTAAAATCAAAATAATTATAATAATTAAGGGGGGCTCCCATACAACAGAGTATTTCTGGTACGGAACTCTTCGAGCGCGAGTCCGACTCGCACTTGGCCGGTTTTTTCTTCTGCCTTTTTAGAACACAAAGATTGTAATTACTGCAATCTTTTAAAGATGAGCTCAAAATGACAGACACATACGAACATTTTTATGGTATGGTATGAGTTGCAATGGACCTTTGTATGTAAGCCTTTCGACATTGTAAAGTGTCGTGCAGATGTTCATGACACGCTCATTTGAACTGATACCGGCTAATTACAGGAAACTAATGTCAGTGCGTACGACACTTTATTGTAATTTACAATCAAGAATGCGTCGAATGCCAGCTTTTTAATTATACTGTAGCTATTAAGCTAAAGTCAGTTGATAAGTGGAGCGAATATGTGTTTAATATACCGTTAAATAAATTGTTATTTGATAGTCTTGTCGTTTTTTGTCGTCTTGTACAAGTGATTCAATGTAAGAGTTGTGTTGAAGCTTAGATAAGATACTGTATTCGAAGAAGGATACTTGCTTGTAGGCAGGAGGGCACTTAAAATTATTGATAAGCAAACGATATTAATAAAATAAGATGTCCTGTTTTGATGCTGTGTGTGTTATAGGTACTCACAATGCCTGAAAAAAAGCTTAATTGATTTTGATTAAAGCAACTGATTATACACTCATCAAAACAAAAGGGATACTTTTATCCCTAGACAGTTTTGAACATTTCTATAATATATACCATTTTCATTCTTACCTGTCCTATTTGGTAAACAAAATTCTAACCTCAATGTGCAAATTTTTGTAAAAATAAGGTGTATTATGTTATAAAATAAACCTGAGGTAATATTTTGTACATAATTTTGCTGATATTTTATCTCCAGTTCCTTTATTTACGATGAAATATTAAAAAAAAAAAAAAATGAGACGTTTTGAGGTTAGAATTTTGTTTACCAAATAGGACAGGTAAGAATGAAAATGGTATAGGCATATTACTACCGAGTCAAAACATATTTGTCTAGGGTAGGGATAATAATTATCCAAAGGCTTTTTTGATGTGTGTATTATATATTTTTTGGTGGAACTTAACTAAACTTAACTTTGTTACGGGGGAGGGGGAGGAGGCCACAGTAGAGTAGAGCTTGCTCCAAACAGATGTTATGCCTGGTGACCGAAGTCCGGAGGAAAATCTACCCTTCCAAATCACTTTCATGGCTGTTTTTTGCGCGAGAGTGCATTGGCTATCAATGAAAAACTTTTTTTGTACTTGTTATTATCCAGACAATTTCAACATCATAATATAGCCAAGAGAAATGAATGATGAATGAATGATGGTCAAGTCAAGAATACCCGAAACTGACGAGCTTGTATGAAAAGATTGATGAATGTGAATGAAGCGAAAGAGGTATGTCAGGATCGTAGAAAGTGGAACAAAGTAGTCTCTGCCTACCCCTGTGGGAAAAAGGCGTGACGGTATGTATGTATGTATGTATAATATAGTCACAAAGTTTTTGTGCTTGATATGTCCGGTGTTAATTACTTTGAAACTCAAAACAAAGGATGTTTTAATCCTAATTAATAATCCTCCCTTCCGCTTCACATACCAATATTGTGCAACTAAATATATTAAAATTAACCTTCTTGATTCTGAATAAATATTATGGCTGAGCCTGACGCACGGACGGATTACGTGTAATTTATAAGGATGATGCGTCATAAGCGCATACGCATCGCAAAACAGGGCGGCTCATGATATTTATCCTTGCTTAATATTATAAACATACACATACACACATACATAGGTACATAAATCACGTCTTTATCCCTTACGGGGTAGACAGAGCCTAAGGTAACAAGACCTACAGGCCACGTTTAGCATGATTGTGGGCGTATAGGAGGAAATACGAATCAAAATAGACATGATTTGCTACTGTTGCTAGTAGCATCGCCTATAATATGATTCCTATGATTTTCGCCCATAACCTCGATGGGCTTTTACCATCTGCGCGGGAAGAGAAGCAACTGGTACATTCTATGTTTTTTCTTCTCACAAATTTGCCAATTTTTAACACTCACGAAATGTTGCAAAGAAAAGGTGGTAACCCTTACCAACACGTGGTCGACCAACGCGAGGAAAGCAATATCTTAGTAGCCATATTATCTGCTCCAAACACGAGCACACTTTAATATAGTATAGTAAATAAGATGCATAAGGAAAATCTCGAATTATATAATACGAAGTGTAAAAGAAGTTCCACCCAATTTATCTCCCACTGATGAGGCACCAGCCTTTACCCTGAATCGTAGCGAATTCGAGGGCCCAATGTGG
The DNA here is from genome assembly GCA_963854515.1 of Pandemis heparana. Classification (NCBI taxonomy): domain Eukaryota; kingdom Metazoa; phylum Arthropoda; class Insecta; order Lepidoptera; family Tortricidae; genus Pandemis; species Pandemis heparana. The sequence goes on along the minus strand of OY978011.1, from coordinate 11,837,841 downwards.
ATTAGGAAGGAGTTCCACGTATGGCACGTTGTATTACTTCGTAGATATTATTTATCATCCACAAAAAAAAAGCTAAGGCCTCATTCGAAACATTATAGACGGGATATGACCCCCCCTCTCCTCCTTATACCTCTCCTGAGACGTCTTAAGGCCTCATTGACTAATTTACTCGGAATTACAATCCTATTTCACCATTACTTTTTGCCAAACAGCAAAAGATAAGGGTAATAGAAAGAGATGATGAATCTACGGGTTACTTAGGTAATTTTTTATTTATTTTATCATCAAATGGGTCGTACTGACATGTCATAACTTGTCTTAGTAAAAAATTGTAAAAGACGTTGGAATGATTTAGATCATTTTGAACTAGAAGTTAACACAAAATAACTGAATTTGCTTATTATAATACACCGTCTCTTAAAACAAAATTAAAACACAGATATTGAGCATTGATAGTACTTACAAAGCTAATTATAATACCTACTATAATCATTTCATAGAAAAATCTGTCACAGTGTCATCGTAAGTAAATCCGTTTCCATTTTGTATCGGGTAAATTTCCCATCATCCCCGGTTTTGTATCGGGTAAATTTTCCGTCTCGTTCCGTGAGAGGTAAATTTCCCGTCCCTGTTCAGTATCGGGTAAATTTCCCGTATCGTTCCGTGAGGAGTAAATAAGTTCAAGTGTTTATCACGTCAACGTCCGTTGCAGGGCACTTAACTGCTGAATAGTAGCATTCACAGTTAACATGCAATTTATTAAAACATTGTAGCCATGCGGGTGCCGTAAAAAGCCATCGTGTAGGCTAAGAAAGTTGCTGGTTAATAAAGTAGCTAGTCAAAGAGTCATCGTAAGTAAATCCGTTTCCATTTTGTATCGGGTAAATTTCCCATCATCCCCGGTTTTGTATCGGGTAAATTTTCCGTCTCGTTCCGTGAGAGGTAAATTTCCCGTCCCTGTTCAGTATCGGGTAAATTTCCCGTATCGTTCCGTGAGGAGTAAATAAGTTCAAGTGTTTATCACGTCAACGTCCGTTGCAGGGCACTTAACTGCTGAATAGTAGCATTCACAGTTAACATGCAATTTATTAAAACATTGTAGCCATGCGGGTGCCGTAAAAAGCCATCGTGTAGGCTAAGAAAGTTGCTGGTTAATAAAGTAGCTAGTCAAAGAGTATTAGGTCAGAGTGTAAACAATGGATAGGTTCATAATTTAAGCTCGTTTAATATTTACCATAATCTGAATTTAGCGATAGCTCGCAGTGACTCAAATTCACATGGTTTCATTTGAAATCTCCTTAAGATTGTATCGTACCGTGATTAGAACAAAAATGGGTCAGTTGAAGGAAGGACTTGTTCATGATCATGAAGTCGTGGAACGTGTATGAGATGATCTACAAATTCTTAACTGGGAATCATCTCCAACAAAGAAAAATCACAGTTTTTTTTTAAATGCGAAACATGTATGCGTTTGATCACTATCACGCCTGTTGGTCCTTAATAATAATAATAATAATAATAATTTTATTTACGACCAACAAGGATCATTGTGTTAGTAACATTTGATAACTTATATGTGATCTAGGGTGGAACACGCCCGCCTAGAAAATACCCATTTGACCTTAGGTATTTACTCTTGTTCTATTTATTTGTAGGGACTTTACGAAAGACACACTCCCAATAAGTTAAGGCCATTGAGGCACTGAGCATCGAAGCGCGCCTTCGCCCGCAGTCGCTACGAACGGCAATTTAAAAAATCATAAACATTACTCTTTGCGCCAAGACAACCGTGCCGCCATTCCGTTAGATTTACAACCGAGCTGACGTTTTAACTATAATACGTATTTATGTGTATTTACGTGTATTTACGACTGGCGAGAATGCCCGTCGGTTTAATTGTCGAATTAAATTGAATTTACAGTCTCTGATTTACGCGCGTCGGTTGGCCGATACGAACGGCGTTTATGGCTTTGTTGACCAGTTCGAAAAAGCCCTCGTTAGTTGAAGTCTGAATCAAGCGTGGGACCACCTAACGTTAGTCAGGTCATATATGAATTACTGAGCGGAAGAAATAGGACGTGCAGTTTCGTTACGTTTGCGATAAGCATTTTCGGTTTTTGATTTTGATTTTCGAACGTATCGATGACGTATTTTTCCAAATACCCGAATTGTATTACTTAATAAAATTGATAATAGAGAACGAACATCAAAAAGGTAAGTATGTAACTAATTCCACCTAGTTTGAATAGGAAATTAATTACAATGTCTGTATCCATTTTAGCTGCAAACCGATGACAGATGTGTACTTTATTAAAATACTTAAGTAAGTAAAATCATATTATACATACACACTAACACTAAAGTCATGTCTACTTCAAAATAATGACGGTACCTAATGAAACTTCATAAAATATTTGCGCCTGCACATTTCAGAACACGCATAAACCACGCATTCCATCAGTCCGTGGCAAAATATAGTCACCTTTAAAACCTAATAATAAATCCGAAAGGGCCGTAATCGTTAAAAACCTGACTTATGCAACACTACACGCAGTTGATTTATTACTCGCTTGCCATTCGCTCTGCAGCTTTGCCTGTAAATATTTAATATTTCCCTTGCATAAAGTGCACGCTACTGTATGAAATTTCAAACAAAATGCATTTATTATAAACAGAAAAAACGGTTTAACTTCCTGGATACAGAGCGTTTTGGAAAAACCTGCGTTAATCATTGCAGTGTCATAAAAAAATAGTTCAGCTTAAATTAAGCTTTTGGGGCTTCCTGGCAAACTAAATTTCACAATGGACATCCTTTAGGGTGTTAAACAGCAGAATTTCTTGTGTCCCAGTGAGCCAGGGAAAACATGGCTCCAAGAGGCATTTCATCATTAGGTTGGCAATACATCACAGTCTCTTTGGTGTCTTGGTTGTCTAGAGGCAGTCTTTACCTTCTTTAGTATACGCAACTTTTTAAGCAGTAGGCGAGCCTCAGACACCTTCGAAGTGTTGGATGACTGTCAATTCTTCATCGGATACATTTTGATGAGTGTGCATAGAAGTTGCATGACCTAATGACTCACTTTTTTTCTCCAAACTAACATTTTGTTGCTAACCCTTCATTGGTCTCGCGGTTCGCTTCATCTTTCCCAGTGTGAAGTGCTAAAGAGCTGCTTTTTGGAAAGAAGGAGGCAATCGAGCAAGCACGCTGCCTAATGTTAAGCGATCCATTAGAACCAGCAACCCGAGAAGCAACCGGAATTCCCTCCCATCGTCTGTATCTCCAGATTGAAAAGACAGGACTTTTTAAGGCTAGAGTGAGAGAATATGCTGATTCTGAATGAGTAAGCTAAGCTAGCTAGGTTAACTTTAGCTTTAGTGGCGTACTATGAGAGTGGCCTATGCCCAGCAGTCGACTGACACGAGTTGACAATGATGATTAACCTTTAACAACATCTCCATTTTCTATCAGGTGTAATAGAAGTCAATCCCTGGTGGGAGGTAAATAACAAAGCCTACGTACAAACAGACTTTCGCCTACGAATATTAATACACCAGTCAGGCCGCAATCGCATTGTTCATGATTGATTCATAGAGCGTTTGACTTTATGTATGTTCGTTTGTTAGCAGGAATGTAACGGAATGTTACGTAGCGCAAGGCTGTTAGTTTTGTAACAAAATGGGTAATCGTGGAAATTTGAATGAACAAGGGAAACGATTGACGGTCGACCCTGCAACATCCATTTGTAATTTGCAACTTAGTTGCAATGATTTACTAGACTTTTCCTGTACTTTGCTTTAGTAGTCTGCAGCGGTCGTCACACTTTACTGGCCAGGGGCCACATATGACAGTGTGAGTTCCAGGGCCGGGCCGCAGAGTATGTGAAGGCGCTCCAAGAGACTCTGATTATTGAAGCAATTTACTTTACCGCGGGCCGCAATTTGACGACCAACGGATCTAGACGTTGATCTTCATAATTTGGATTTAGATTTTTACTGGGTTCTGTTTGACTTAATTATGTGGTTGAAAGAAGCCTGTAGCCCAGTGCATTGACTTTATTTCCGCTGAAGTAGAGGAGGGTAGTGGGTTCAAATTCGGCCTCGGATCTTTGAATTTTTTAGAGTAAAGTACGGGAGAACTGTGGGGAAAGTGTCATAACACCTGTGAAGTAGTTTAATGGAGCGTGTGAACTATAGTCAAAAAAATTCATAGTGAGAGAAGACCTTTGTCCAACAGACGAACTTATATAGGCTGTAGATGAAGCAACATATACTCAGTAAAGAACGGCACAAAGTTTAAAAAATAGTACGAAGGAATTGTTTTTGGCATCTCAAAGCAAGAAGCGTAGAAATGTAACAACTATGAAGAGTTAATGTAAATAGATTCCTACTATTCAAATCAATACCTCTTCAAAGAGAAACACAGATGTTACAAACATACCAATACCGTTAAACACATTTTCTACAAAACAAGTCTTAAAATGTATTCAAATGTCTACTAACAATCTCGACAAACGACGTCAATAAGTAGACATTAGCTGACATAAAACCGACCAAGTGCTAATCGGACTCCCTCATGAAGGGTTCCGTACCAACGTACATAAAGAGTCTGCAAATGCCGTTACCATAATGGAGAATAACCCTGAAAATAGATACACGTTTACGACAAAACGCCTGTAATTTTTTACTGTTAATTTTTAATATATTATTATATTCTTTAAATTTTACATTGAAATGATACAGCCTTGTGATGGACTGGCGCATAGGTAGGCATTAGTAGTAGACCTAGATCTATCAGCCATCAAACAAGCTTAATTTTTAGATTGGCTTTCATACAGTATTACCGCTTACAAAATAAATGTTATGAAACCGAATTACGCGACTCGCAACTCAAAATATTACGCTCCTTTGATTTCAGCTTTAGGGACCCTTTTTACGGAACCCTGAGAAGCGTCAATAACCATACAATAACGGAGGCGTTAGAAGAATAACACTTAACACAGGAAGCTACTGGCCCTAGATTGCTACTGCATTTCACTCGTCTTTATGCAAGTCTTGTGGCACACTGATGGAGTAAAAATCGCGCCGCAAGCAAATACCTAACCTTACTACCGGATTATCTTTTTGGTTAGAGAACCTAACGGGGTTCGATCCTTGGTGAAGGCAGATATTATATGTTTAATTCATACGAATGTTTTTTTTATCGATTCCTGGTTGTTTAATGTGTAGGTAGGCATAGGCACTCGTATTTATTTATTTATATAAGTTAGTTTATCTGTTGCCTGGTACCGTTAGGTGGTAGGTTATTTAGTTGGGAATTAGATCAATAAAATTTGTATTTTGTCCCACTATGTTTACTCTTTTATTAATTTATAGTACCTACATCATTTATAAGACTTAGGTATATTAAAATATAAGGCAGCGTGTCATCACCCCGCCTGCAGCAGCCTTGGAGGAAAGGAATTGTCATGTCTAACCCACAAGTGAAGCAAAATTGTTTCTTTTTTAATGTGTACTAGTTAAGCATACATACGGAGGGACAGACAGACAGACGGCGGAAAGCGATTTTGTTTTATACTGTGTAGTGATGAAGTTATCTTGATCTGTTTTTGATTAGGTATGTGCCAGTGCCACAATGTTTTTGATAGGTACATTTTGCTACATATTTCAAAAGAAAGGCTCATCTTCAATTCAATAAGTTTACTATGTAACTAGGTATGATGTTTTGTGCTTGTAAACTGATTTTACCTACCGTTTAATTACCGTATTGAATTTCAGATAACCTCTTTAATTTATTTTTTAAGTTTGATTGTAAATTAAAACATTATAGCTTTTGTTTTTTTCTACGCAACAAACCTAACTGCTAAGTATGCAACACAAGTCGTCAGCGAGAAATTATCATAGAAACAGCACAGTACAAGCCATTACGTTTCTTAAGGCTCATAGCAGCATTATAAATGCAAAACGCGCCTTATGAGGTGAGTGGTCATACGTCCAAATCGAGCCAGGAAAATTTGGAGAAGGTTCTTCTACCTCAATTACTTAGTTTAGACACGAAGAGACTGCATCTCTAGGATGGTTATTCAAGTTAGTACGTCAGAACGCTTTAAATATCTGTTTTACATTTAATTGGTATTTTTCTTCATCGTCATCATCATCATCATCATCATCATCATCATCATCATCAGTCTCCAGCCTGTACAATAATACGTCTCACGGCTGTGCACAGACCTTCTGTCAGAATGACACAGCCAAAAATAGTTTCAACCACAGCAGGCTGTCATGTCAACTTTAAGGTTAAACGGTTAACACAGAGTATTTTCAATTGTTCTAATTATTATTTGTCACCCGGGGATATTAGATAAGAAATTTTAAATAGACTTCACTCCCTTCTGTTCTTGAAAGCTAACGATGTGGGTGTTGTTAATGTTTTTATTACCTCAGGCCGAAGCCATACAAAGCACCTGTTACGCAAAACTGTTACGTTTTACCAAAACAATTGGCTTTCCAGTTCTTGCTTTAAATTGTTTTACAAACTTAACTTTTCTTTTCATTGCGTCTCCTTGGTTCCTGACACCCAGAAAAGTAGGCAACGTAACTGATTCAAATTCATTATTATGCGTCTATTTTTTTTTATTAAGTAACACCTTTTGTTTGATATTGCATAATTTTCACTCGGTTGGATCAGGATCAATTTTTTTTTTTTGATTGAATTGAATATAATATTAAGATCGTATCTTCACTCTATCATCATTATCATCTCGAGGTATAAGGGCCTAAAATGCTAGTTATTGACCCCAAAAATGTCTCGAACGCGCAAGTTAGTGTCAAATACTGTGAGAAAATCTTGTTGCAAACACGAACTACTACCTACTACTACAATTGAAACATAACACACTAGAGGCGGTACTACCTTAACGTGAGCTAAAAGTTGATAAGAAACATTTTGAAACATGGATATTAAAAACAGTTTAAATGCCATGGAGTTGCTTTTTATAAGTTCCAGTGGCTTTTACTGTTAGAAGCAAGAAAGGAAAGTTTAAAAATGTTAGTAAACTAAAAGCCTGCTTCTCCATTGATTTCTTACTCTTCGTGCAAATTCCTAACATGGTAGGTGCTCTCTCTTTGCTATTTTAATAGATATGTCTCTGCCCGAAGCCTTTTACCAATTAGAAGCTTCACGATAACTACACCGCAGACAACGATAATTATGTTCTTATATTTATAGGATTAACATCTCATTTCATCAAAAATTCTAAAAGTACCTGTTGGCGACTGGCTGGGTTACAGCCTCCTTCTAGCATATATTTATCTTTTACTCGTATTCTTGTTCGATTCTTAAAAATACCTTGACTGACAACGACATGGACTTTTACGGCAGTTGCGTTGTCAGTTTGGAACGGTTCACTAGGCTCCTAGTTGTATATTTATTAATGTGTTTAGTTTATGTGATTGATTAAACCCCTGTAATCCACCAAGCGTGTTTTTAAGTTCGCTCGTCAACATTTTGGTCCTTTTCGAACCGTAAGTAAAAAATTCTAAATCTTTTCCCCTTTGGTTTGACGTTTTCTCCGCTATGGTATTAACTAGGAGCCAAAGTTCAGCCAATCTGACAACCGGAGAAGTCGAGCGGACGCAGCGCGAGCGCGACGTACCGTCCTCGCGCGGCGTCCGGCCGATTTCCGCAGCAACTCAAGGAAGTGTTTTAGCACTGCCAACTAGCTCGGGCACACGACCTGTGGGCGACAACTCTAGCGAAGTACTACCGTGCTCCGCCACCCGTCCTAGTGCCCGTGCTTACCCGCCTCAAGAAGGCGGCGCAAAAACACCCCTTCTAAGTGTTTGCAGCACACAATCCTCGCGTTCGTCTGCAACCGTCCGTGCACAGAAGTTGGCCGCTGAAGCGGACGCCCTACGGCGCCGCGTGCAGCGTGAGCAGCAGCAAGCGGAGCGCGAGCGCGAACTCGCTCAGCAGCAAGCCGAGCGCGAGCGCGAACTAGCTCAGCAGCAGTTAGAACGCGAGCGTGAACTCGCTCGGCTGGAGGCGGAAGCAGAGCAAGCGGAGCTTCAGGCTACACTCGCCGCTTTAGAAGCTAAGTCAAATTCATGTCATAGTTATAAATGTTACTCCGACAAACGAACTGCGTCGTGGGTTTGCGCACAAAATGCGAACATGCCCTCGGGGGCACTCGCGAACATACCTGATGGAGCACCGACTGTCACTTTGGGTAACTACACCCAAGGACACTCTCTACAGCCGGCCGTCCCCATCAACACGGTCAAGTTTGCAGCACCCAATGACAATCATGCTAACTGTGCTAAACCTATGCATGTCGGTAGTAAAAACGTCACCTCGACACAACGCTTATTAACTAATGAATATCAAACAGACCCTATAGCTCAACTAGCTCAAGCAATCACTACCCTATCCGACCGCCCGAAGAAACCCGAACTAATTTCTTTCACAGGCGACGTAAGTCAATGGATAGCATTCAAATCGGTTTACGATCGGACTAAAGCAATGTTTTCCCCAGCAGATAACTTAACACGATTGAATAATGCTATTCGTGGTCCGGCGTACCAGTCCGTGGCGTCACTACTGTGGTCGGTGCGTGATCCCCAGGACGTCATCGACGCGCTGGAGCAAACCTACGGCCGCCCCGAAGTCCTGGTGGCCCGGGAGGTCGCCGAGTTACGCAACAGCGCCAAGTTAAGTTCCCCTGAACTTTTAAATGCCCTTGCGAATAAATTACGTAACTTTGTTACAACTATAAAACTACTTAATCAGAACGATTACTTATATTCTCCGGAGCTTTTTCGCTGCATTTTGCTTAAGCTTAGCGAACATACAAGAGCCCGTTTTACGGATTTCGCCGCGACTCACATGCCCATAGAACAAAACGTTCCAAAACTAGAAATATTGTCACGTTTTCTGCTCATTGAGGCCGACAAACAACTTAAACACAGTTTTGTATCTGACGGTACAGTGAAGCCGCAAAGTCCTTCTACTTTTTTGAAGCCTTTTACAAAAAAGGAAAGCGTTCATGCTACTATTTCTAATAAATCACCTGAATGCATATACTGCAAACAAGGGACTCACAACATCAAAACATGTAAAACTTTCTTAGGTCTTAGCGTAGACGATAGATGGCGTTGGATTCGAGAAAATAAAGCGTGTTATCGCTGCCTAAAGTCGAACCCACATACGTGGAGCAAATGTCGAAGTAAAAATTGCGGAGTTAACGGATGCACTAGACGTCACAACTCGCTTTTACACGGGACGTCAGCAACCGAAACTAACGTAAACTCCACTTTCGCAACCCAGTGTAACGACAACGCTCAAACATCGTCAAACTGCGCGACCACTTTTTCCAACGGCATTAATAGTATGAACGAAACCTCTGTAAAAGTCGCTAACACTGCTGACATCTCATTAAATCTAACAGGATCGTCAAAGTCAACTTCACAACTACGTGGCTTACTAAAAGTACTCCCGATAGTGCTCGAGGGTCCAGATGGCGAGTTCGAAACCACGGCGTTACTCGACGAGGGCAGCACGGCGACATTGATCGACGGCGAGGTCGCGGCGCGCATCGGCGCTAAGCCCATACGTCAAGAGCGTCTTCGAATTGAAGGCGTAGGTGGTATGAACAAAGTAGTTGACGTAAGTTACGTAAATTTCCACATACGAGGACGTAACCGAGTGGACCGCCACTTAGTGGAAAACGCGAGAGCGATCGCACCGCTGGGCCTGCGCGTTCAAAACCCGGACGCATATGATCTCACGGAATACAGACACCTGTCAGATTTAGCCGAGGAACTGTCACACAACAATACGCCGCCAACCGTCCTTATCGGAGCCCCCGACTGGCATTTGTCTTTGAGCCGCGAAACACGCTGCGGAAAGAAGAACGAGCCTGTCGCGTCTAACACATCGTTGGGATGGGTTCTGCACGGAGCGTATTCGGTTTCATCTAAAAAACTCGAATTTGTAAACCACGTTTGCGACGACTTAGACGCTCTTATAAAACGTCAATACGACATTGATTCATTAGGAATTACAAAGAGCGTACCGAAACCTAACGAAAATGATAAGAGGGCAATAGACATCATCGACACTTCTGCTCAAAGGTTAAACGATGGCCGTTTCGAAGTCGGTCTTCCTTGGAAGAAAAATTTGCCTCACTTAATACCCGACAGCTACCCGCAGGCGCTTTCACGCTTGAGAGCACTCGAAAGACAGATGTCTAAAGATGCATCGTTTGCCGCAGCCTACGAAAAGTTTATCAACGATATTGTAAGCAAAGGCTACGCGGAAGAATGCAATCCCGAGACATACCACAAACGCCTACCATCGAACGTTTCTTGCGTTGACCCAGACGGTGCCATTCGCTGGTACTTGCCAACATTCGGTGTTTTTCACCCACAAAAAAAGAAGCTTCGCGTGGTACACGATGCAGCCGCAGTAACAAAGGGTGTGAGCCTTAATAATTTACTTTTACAAGGACCCGACCTACTTTGCTCACTACTAGACATCCTGTTTCGTTTCAGAGAAGGTGCTGTAGCCTTAAATGCAGACATAAAGGAAATGTTTCCGCAAGTAAAAATTGCCGAGAAGGACAGCGATGCCCAACGATTCCTTTGGCGTAACAAAGATGGCGCTGTTATAGAATACCGCATGGCTTCTATGATTTTCGGCGCGATATCTAGCCCTTTCATTGCGTTGCACATAAAAAATAAAAATGCGGAGACATTCAAGACTAGCCACCCTATGGCCTATAAGGCAATACTTGAAGACCACTATATGGACGATTATTTGGGTAGCCATTCCAGCCAGGCGGACGCCGCAAAGATAGCCGCCGACATAGCGACAGTACATAAGGCGTGCTGCTTCGAGATGCGTGCATGGACGTCAAACAACCCAGCGGCACTCTCTCTTGTTCCAAAGGAACTAAGAAGCGATGCCAGCTCTGACGTCTACCTGCCACCCAACAACGAAGTCGGCGTTCTGGGAGTCAAGTGGAACCCGTGTCAAGATTCGCTTACTTTTCGTTCCGTACCTCGTCTGGCAACCGAAGCTCTAACGAAACGTAGCTTGTTATCAAGCGTTATGAAAGTTTACGACCCGCTTGGTTTGCTGATGCCCGTCATTATTTGGGGCCGCATCTTAATTCAAAAGTTGTGGCGAGCAGGGATCGATTGGGACACACCAATACCAGAAAAATACCTTGTCGAATGCCAAGATTGGTTTATTCAGTTGCAGAGTACAGTCAGCATCAAAATTCCACGTTGGTACATGTCCAAGTCGGATCCAGCGGACATCCAACTCCATTTAGTAGCCGATGGCGGCGAACAGGCGTACGCATGCGTCGCATATTGGCGTTTCAGTTACGATGACGGCTCCGTGTCTACAGCTCTCATTGGCAGCAAAGCGCGAGTAACTCCACTGAAACCACTCTCTATTCCCCGTTTAGAGTTACAAGCGGCACTTATTGCTTCCCGATTTGCTCAGACTATAATTCACGCTCATCGTTTGAAACCCTCCGCAACCACTTTCTGGACCGATTCAACCACCGTCTTAAAGTGGATCCGGAGCGACGCTCGAACTTTTAAACCATTCGTAGCTCACAGGTTGGGAGAGGTACTGGAATCCACCAACCCGTCAAATTGGAGGTGGATTCCTACCTCTCTCAACGTTGCGGACGACGCCACTAAACCGAAAAAACTTAACCTTACTTGTTCTCACCGGTGGTTTAGTGGCCCGTCGTTCCTTGTAGACCCGCCGTGTACTTGGCCAACCGAAGTACAAGTCCCAGACGTAGACGAGACTTCAACTGATTCCGAACTTAGGTCGGATTCCGTGGGGTTGCTCCTCGACGTCCCTTTAATTGAACCACCTGTTCCTAAACCGACGCGTTTTAGTTCGTGGCTACGCTTAGTGCGCACTACCGCCCGCGTTTTACAGGGCGCGCGCTTATTTCGTTTAAAACTGTCGCGAACAATAACTACAGAATCTAAATTGTACACAGATGGCGCCACATCTCCCTTCCGTCTTCGAGCATCGGACATCGCGCAAGCCGAGAAGATACTACTTCAACGAGCGCAAGTTGACAACTTCCCCGAGGAGCTGAAAGCCCTCACAGCCTCGCAGCCCGTGCCCAAAAACAGTCGTATCGCCTCACTCGCACCGGTACTAGATGAAGATTGCTTGCTAAGACTGGATACCCGCATAAGCTCTGCCCCAGGAATACCTGAACACACAAAAGCACCTGTCATCCTGGACGGCCGCCATCACATCGTACGACTTTTGATTCTTGACCGTCACATACAAGCATCGCACGCCTTCAACGAGCTTGTTCTAAATGAACTTAGACAGAGATATTGGATACTTAAAGCAAGGAATGCTATTCGCAGCGTAGCAAAAGCCTGCTCACAGTGCCGAAGATGGAAAGGTCAAGCAATAAAGCCTCAGACTGGTAACTTACCTGCGGAAAGACTCGATCATCACAAGAGGCCGTTTACTCACGTGGGTCTCGACTATTTCGGCCCGTTAACGATAAATATTTATCGACGTCAAGAGAAGCGCTACGTGGCTCTTTATAAATGCTTAGTAACCAGAGCTATCCACCTAGAAATTGTTACTTCGCTATCTTCGGACGCTGCCATCATGAGCCTGAGGCGGTTCATAGCTCGTCGCGGCTCCCCGTGTACTATTTTCTCCGACAACGGAACCAATTTCATCGGCGCTTCTCGTGAACTTCGGTCGTTACACAACGAGTCAGTTGAAGAGTTCGCTACAAATCATCAAATTGAATGGCGCTTTATCCCTCCTGCGTCTCCATTCATGGGCGGGGCCTGGGAAAGGCTAGTACGTTCCGTGAAGACAGCTCTAAGATCCTGCCTCCACGACAGATCCCTCAAGGAAGACGTCCTGACGACACTGCTACTCGAAGCGGAAGCGATCGTCAACTCCAGGCCGCTCACATACGTACCATCCTCACCCGACGCACCTGAAGCGATAACGCCCTTCCACTTTTTACTGGGCACGTCCTCAGTCGTTCCATGGACCTGCTCACTGACTGATGCCGACATGCTACGGAGATGTGACTGGCGAAGAGTACTACGCCTCGCCGATCACTTTTGGGCACGCTGGCTGCGGGAATACTTGCCAACTCTGCGATCAAGAGGCCCAGCCAGCAACGCACCAACGATACGTGAGGGAGATGTGGTGCTCATCGCGGACGCCGCCCTCCCTCGCGGTCTCTGGCCCCTAGGAAGGGTCGTGAAGGCCTACCGTGGCCCAGACGGAGTGGTCCGCGTAGTTGACGTACGCACAAGAGGCGGAACGCTACGCCGACCAGTCCGCAAGCTCATTTTATTAGAGGCTGAGCCACAGCCAGTTGCCACCAGCTCTTAGTGATCCACTGGGGGTCCGGTATGTTGGCGACTGGCTGGGTTACAGCCTCCTTCTAGCATATATTTATCTTTTACTCGTATTCTTGTTCGATTCTTAAAAATACCTTGACTGACAACGACATGGACTTTTACGGCAGTTGCGTTGTCAGTTTGGAACGGTTCACTAGGCTCCTAGTTGTACACTGAGAAAAATAATGCTTCACAAAGCACAATATTAGCGTTGTACATTTTTTATTGTCTGGGTAACAAAAAACTTTAATGCCGCATTTAAGTTAATTTATGTACAGACACAATCTTTTTATTGTGCGACTAATTATTGTGCAGTACACAACTTGAATTTTGTCAAATTGAAATTGATTAAGTTTTATTGTTACAATAACAGCAATACTTTGAGAGTTCGTTAACGTTTAACGTTGTACAAATATCACAAAGGCCAACGTAGTAAATCTGACAACATTAATTTTGTGGTGGCCACAACGCACGCAACTTTGCTTTTGTCAAATTAATATCAACTAAACTGTATTGTTGCAACAACAACAATACTTTGAGAGTTCGTTAACGTTTAACGTTGTACAAATATCACAAAGGCCAACGTAGTAAATCTGACAACATTAATTTTGTGGTGGCAACAACGCACGCAACTTTGTTTTTGTTAAATTAATATGAACTAAACTGTATTGTTGCGACAACAACAATACTTTGCGAGTTCGTTAACGTTTAACGTTATACAAATATCACAAAGGCCAACGTAGTAAATCTGACAACATTAATTTTGTGGTGGCAACAACGCACACAACTTTGCTTTTGTCAAATTAATATCAACTAAACTGTATTGTTACAATAACAAGAATATTTTGAAAGTTCGTTAACGTTTAACGTTGTACAAATATCACAAAGACCAACGTAGTAAATCTGACAACATTAATTTTGTGGTGGCAACAACGCACGCAACTTTGCTTTTGTCAAATTAATATCAACTAAACTGTATTGTTGCGACAACAACAATACTTTGCGAGTTCGTTAACGTTTAACGTTGTACAAATTTCATAAAGTTCAACGTAATAAATTTGACAACACTAATTTGTTGGTGGCAACACTGCACACAACTTTACTTTTGTCAAATTAATATCAACTAAACTATATTGTTACAATAACAGCAATACTTTGAGAATTCGTTTACGTATAACTTTGTACGAATTTCACAAAGTTCCACGTAATTAAATCTGACAACATTAATTTTGTTTTGACAACACCGCATACAACTTTTCTTTTGTCAAATAAACATTAACAAAATCGTGTTGTTACAATAACAGCAATACTTTGAGAGTTCATCAACGTAAAACATTCTGCAAATTTCATAAATTTTAGAGCACTTAAAAGCTTGAAAAAACCCGGACAAGTGCGAGTCGGACTCGCGCACCAAGGGTTCCGTAGGTACGAATTTTTAGATATGTAGGTAAATAGTTATTCTATCACGGTAATCGTCTCGCATATTTATTCCGCTTTTCCAATCGTTTTGAATTATCCAGTGTTAGCACAGAGCTCTACTCCTTAGCAAAATTTACGCAGTGTGGGGTCATTTTATATTGGCTATACATATAATACTTTTGATACCATAGATTTCTTAAAAGTTTTCCTGTAACCTATAGGGGGGTAAATTTTTGCCTATTTTCTTAAATTACTAATAACTATTTATCTTAAAATTTAAATATATATATAATTATCAAATGTTCACAATGAGCCCTTTCATTTGATATGTAACACGATACGTATAGTTTGTAAAACTTTTTTTATACACATTATGTATCTTTTGAATATTTTTGGAAACCTGAACCTAGCATTTAAAGACATAGGTATCATTTTATTTTGCTGTACCTAATCTAATTTCGAAATTAATTCTAGTTACGTGTAATAATTTCAGATATTTTTAAAACGCTTTTATTAGCTTAACCTGGGGCCTTACTTATGACGTCCTAATTCCGACTCAGTTCTAGTTTTAGCTGTCACTTTTAGTATGAATCTGACAGCACGCGAACCTAAACTGAAACGCATTAAGACGTCATGGTAAGGCCCCTGTATACTGTACAGTCACCAGCATAAATAAGTGATCATTTTTGTACCTTGTCGCTTTCAGTCGTTACATGATTTCGTATGGTTTTTCAAACATGACTTTAAAGTGACAAGGTACAAAAGTGATCACTTATTTATGCTGGTGACTGTACCTACCTTTTGAAGGGGGTGAAAATCAACAATCAAATTAGTAAACATTATTTATTTTAAAAAAATCGTGGGGTGCAATTTACTAATTTTAAACATTTAATATCAAGAGCCCCACGCTTTTTTAAAAATAAAAAATGTTTACTACTTTTTAGTTCGGTTTGCTACTAAAGCGTGTTTTTAGGGTTCCGTAGCCAAATTAAAATACATATTTTCAAGATTGTTTACCTTTATTTAAGTACCTAAACAAATGGACTATAGATGGGACGCAGAATCACATTTTTCTGTTGTTGATAGATACAACGATAAACAACATAGTGGTAAAAAGTTCATTCATCAATATGTAAGTATTCATAATTACTTATTACTTAATAATACAAGTTAATTCGTACAATTGAAAATAGAACCGGGACCTTTATCAGTGTATAAGAATGGTAAGTAAAGGTCGACGTTAATTTAATGCCTTTTCTCAAATACCTACGCTACCTATATAAAACATTGACGTTATGTTCCATACAAAACGCTAGGCCGGGACCTCAAGTTTCAGAGTCAGGTTTTCATTTAAAATTACGTAAAACACCCCTGTTTTCATATTTAGGTAGTAATTTGTTGAAAATCATACGAATTAGTATTCGTTTTGGAACTGAACTTAAAGCATTCGACAAAGTTGAATGTGGTCATACGAATCTTCATTCACATCTCACAAAGTGCACTTATTACATTCGACAAAGTTGTACACAATATAACTTTGTCGAATTGTCACAACTTGTATGTTTCTGTCTCAGTTAGTTTAATTTGTCTTTCAACACGGCCGCGTCTAGTTGTGCTTCACTGCAGCAGTACAAGACTAATAAAAAAATGGATGATCTAAATACATTCCTGAAGAGCGCCGGGCTGGGTCATTTGATACAGCGTATGATGGGTAAGTTTTTATTTATGATAAAGTGCTTATTAAATCACGGTGCTTTCATCATCAGGTCAGGACATGGTTTAGTAGGGACTTACCCACCGTCCACCTATTTTGGTCCACCCGGAAAAAATGCTGCCATTATTTCGAATCACTGATTATTATTTTAATACAAAAATAGGTACTAGGTTAGGTTAGTCAGGTATCTTCAGTTGTTTCTTTTTACATACCTAACGTAACTAAAATAGTAATGTAGCATGCTTACACTTTTTTGCACATGTACTACCTACTTATATGCAACAGTAAGTGGATATTGTATTCTTGTGAGTAAATAAATATGTATCTTGAACCGTAACTTGATATTGGCGTATCTACTCAACTGAACTGGCATAGGTATTCAACAAAAGGTGAATTTTGGGTCATCAAGTAAATCTAGAGACTTTAAAATAAACAATTTATTTAATTCCTTTGTCTTGCTTTCAGAGGAAGAACTGACGCCTGATATTTTACTACAAGCAAGTGTTGTAGACTTGTCTAAGCTCACAAAAAAACTTGCAGACAAAATAAAACTGAGGGCTTCCCTTGAGAAAATTAAACTGCATCATGTTTGTCTTTTTTTTTTTTTAGTAGAAGTGCTTCATAGTTTCGTTTATTGTATGATTTTATTTCCGTTTCTCTCCACTGTCCCATCTTTCAGGCTCCATCCAATACTTGAATAGAAATAATTTATATAAGTAAATAATTTTTCAGGATCCTAATGGACTATTTTCTCCAAGGTCCAGTACCTGTAGTCCAGTATCTGTAGCTTTGCCAGAAAGGCAGAGTATTTTAATTTTAGGACCAGGAGGAACTTTCTAGGTATGTAATTCAAAACAATACACTAAAAAAAAACATTTGGCAGATTAATTTGTTATGTGTGATAAGGGTTTTGAGTGATCCTGGGAGCGTTTAGGCTCTTAATATCCAGCAAACATTAGACTTACCTACATTTTTGCAGGGTACACCTTTTGATGACACACCTGTACAAGCCGCACTGGTACAGCAAAATTCATCTGTTCAAGATACAACGGTACAACAATCATCTATTCAAGACACAACGGTACATGTACCTGTACAAACTACTCTTGTACTGCCGCAGTCTGCTTCACTGGAAAATCGGGAGAGATCTTTAGCAAAGGTAAGAAACCGCATGTCCAATTCTCATGCCCGTAAAATAGCCTTCTGCTGGGTTTAGGCTGCACAAAATAAGCTGAATACCCACATTATCAACCCCCGACGCAAAAAGAGGTGTTATAAGTTTGACTGCTATACACTGTCTCTCTGGGGCACCTTAGCTCAACGGGTCAACTGATTTGAATGCAGTTTTTTTTTTTACTTGAAAACCGGTTTTTTAGGGATGGTTCTTAGACATTGTCTTATCAAAATTTATTGAGCTGTTATTGAGATTTGCTTACGTCATAACTATCCGTGTGTCAAATTACAGTGCAATCCGTTCAGTAGTTTATGCTGTGTGTTGATAGAACAGTCAGTAACTGTTGCCTTATATACTATACACAACAGATTATTATGTTAGTTTTTACAAGCTTTATGATTTTGACTTGGCATCATTTTACTGTCATTATTACTATCAGCAAACCCCTTAGGATTTCAGGACAACAAAAATTATGTTTTTGTGTTTATTTTGCAGCTGGTGAAGAACAAGCAAGCTTAGCCGCATTACTTGGGATTGTTGCCCTGCTCCGACAGATGCACACCGTCACCGTACCTAAAAAGAAATTGTGGATGCTGACTAGGAAAGAAACTAGGAGTGGATTCTTGGCGCGCGTTGCAGCAGCGTCTGATAAAACTAAACTTTGTGTAAAAGAACAATATCACGCCTGCCGTTGTTGAAAACAGTGATCCTTAGACGGAGTTATGTTAGTTGAAATTAACCAGATAGTTGCAACCTCTTTTAAAGGGGTTGCGACAAATTTATTTTTAGTAACCCTGTAGTGAACAGTAGGTATCTATCAATTTACTATTATTAGAATAAATGATTGTTCAAGTTAAAATTTTATTCTATAATATGTTATCCCGCCCT
The DNA here is from genome assembly GCA_963854515.1 of Pandemis heparana. Taxonomy (NCBI): domain Eukaryota; kingdom Metazoa; phylum Arthropoda; class Insecta; order Lepidoptera; family Tortricidae; genus Pandemis; species Pandemis heparana. Next base: position 11,819,224 of record OY978011.1, on the reverse strand, counting down.
ATCATAGATAGAGGGCAAGGTACTTCTTAATTACGGCGAATTAATTGACTTATGTGTTATGAATGAATAAAAAAGAAGAGGACTGACAATGTCTATACATAATCGTGTTCTTCCAAAATTCAGGCTATTGCTCTAGCGCCTTCTAATATGGCGTCACTAACGCAGCAGGTCTCAGTTCCATCCATTTTGTTCAGCGGTTAGGCCTCTGAATAAAACAACCACTTCCGTTTAATAGATGGCGCTGCAGAACCAGAACCAGAGGTGTAAGCGCCGAACAAAATGGATGTAACTGAGACCTACTGCGTTAGTAAAACGATATAGCAATAGCCTAAATTTTAGATGAACGCGATATGTATAGGCATTGTCAGTCCTCTTATTTTATTCATTCATGGTCTTCACATCACGTAGTAACTCGATTTTAGCTTCCAACTCTGAAAACATAGAATTTTTGTTTTTCCAATTAACAAGTTGTGTGTACCCCTATGAAATATGATCAATAATGTATACCCACGGCCTGAAATCACTAACTCATAACTTATATAGGCCGCTTTCTTATCGGTAATCAGACTTTGGTTGGGTACCTTACCTCAGTTTGTGATTGACAGATGTACAATTGATTTTCTACCTTGCCAAAAGTGTAATATATATAAGGATAGTATTATTAAGAAACATGAAATATTTCGATATTTCATATTAGCGAATATGAAATATCGACTGCATTTTGTGTTAAAGTAAAAAATCAAATCGATACCTTTAGGTTCAATTGGCGTAAAGGACAAAATGCCGAAAATGAGTTAAATATACAGTTTTGTTCAGAATTTTAAGCTCTATCGAACTGTTTACTTAAAATTTTGATATCTCGTAAAATTTGACCTTTACGCCCCATATTTTTGGATCACTTATCACCAAAATGTGCTTTTTTTGTGGGTGTAAGTAACGAACCTGAAATCACATGCAACGTAAAGGAAATCATGAAGTTATAAACAACGACGTATAAACCTAAATTTACCATATTGTCCTTTAAGACCTACTTTTATAGGACTGAATTTACTTATTTGTCCTTTACGACCTTTACTTCTATACATTATACTTTAATACCAAATCAAAACTACGGCGTAAAGGACGTATATACAAATAGATATTTATTTCTTGGATTATACGACCTGATTAAGACACAAACATAAATCCTTAGGTCTCTTTTTGATGAGAAAGTAAGTGTATCTCTATAAATTCGACACTTTAAGGTTCAATAAAATTGGTGTAAAGGACAAAAATGCTACTTTTCAGGAGAAGTAAAATAAAAAAATTTAAGCTAAATATTTTTTTTATTTGGGGACCTATATCTGCGATGTATATGACAAAAGTGCTTAGAATTCTTCACCCTACGCAGTAAAATGGTAACTACAGCGATAAATAGCATATTTTAGAAGTTAAGTGTCCTTTACACCCCGGAAAAAAGCGTCGGTAGTCCCTTACGCCCCGACCTTTCTAAAGAACTCAAAATTTTTGAGGTTGTAAAGGTCAGTTTTATATAAAATTATACAATTTTGGGGTATATAGTTCACTGTAACTTACTAAATAGTTCTTAAATAACTGTAATTTCTGATTCCCTTTTCCACCTATACCCACAATTATGCTGAACATGGCCTTTAGGTCTTGTTACCTTAGGCTCTGTCTACGCTGTAAGGGATAAAACGTGATTTATGTATGTTATATATGTATTGTTCTTTATAATTATAAGTATTTATACGTGTCGTATAGATTGGCTAAAGTTATACGTTAGCAATCGTTATCTTAATAATATGTATGTTATTAGTTATGTAGCATTGAAATTTAATTTAACATACATATTTTAAACAGTTTAGTTATATTAACAAACGATTATTTATGTAATAAAACATGTAGATTTACCCAGGGTCCTACCCTGGTATGTGTAGTAAATGAAAGCTCAATAGTCATAATGGTAACAAAATGTCCAAATATTATAAATCTTAAATCAAGTATCTAAGAGCTCACAAATATTAAGCACGTCACTTATTAATTACTAGCTGTTACCAGCGACTTCGTCTGCAAAGAATTTGTTTATCGATTTCCCGCGGGAACTACGCAATTTTCCGGGATAAAAAGTAGCCTATGTGCTATTCCAGACTTTTTTCTATGTATGTGCCAAATTTCATCCAGATCCGTTTGACCATTCTGGCGTGATTGAGTAACAAACAATTATCCATCCATATATCCATCCATCCATCCATCCATACTTTCGCATTTATAATATTAGTTAGAAGTTAGATAGTTAGATTAGATTCAATCCAACTAAGTGTCATTGGAAGATTTCATGTACAATTTGTCATTAGTTATTGCTCACATAAACTGAAATCATTAATTGCCAACAAGTATAAATATAGGTATACCTTATCAGACAGATTTTGAAAGCAATGTTCGTGTGTTAGCAATATTTAACAAAAAACACCAAAATACATAATCCATAATACCTATCTAAATGATACAAAATGTAACTTATAACGATCTCGTTTTGTGTATGGTTGCGTTAAATGATAAATATAAGTGACGTACTTATTAATGTTTATGATACCTCATTTAATACTTATAATGATCAAACATTTTGTTACAATTATTTTAATTCGTGCTTTCACTTACAATATTCTTTTCTTTCTTCTTTTCTTCTTCTTTCTCAATGACTTTGACCAGTGCCACTGTTCACACATATGGTTCGAGTGCCTGTTAGTGATAGAGAAGAAACTATTCTGGCAGCCTAGCGTGCGTCTAAAGTCTTTGCAAATAAGACACAAATGATTGTCAGCCTCTTAATGACATTTGAATGCTACATTACCAATAAAATAAAAATATAATAATTCCCAAAGTTACATTTTAGCAAATAGTAAAATATTTTGCGTCATTGATACCTTTAATTACGGTTATGTAAAGAAAATAACATAAAACGTCTAAATTATAGTGAGCTATACACCCGAAAATTGTATAATTTTATAAAAAAACTGACCTTTACAACCACAAAACTTTTGAACTCTTTAAAAAGGTCGGGGCGTAAGGGACTATCGACGCTTTTTTCCGGGGTCTAAAGGACACTTAACTTCTAAAGTATGCTATTTATCGTTATGGTTACCATTCTACTGCGTAGAGAGAAGAATTCTAAGCACTTTTGTCATATGTATTGAAGAAATAGGTCGACAAATAAAAAAAATACAAAGGTTTTAAAAATTAAAAAAACGTTTTTTGCTTCTCCTGAAAAGTAGCATTTTGTCCTTTACGCCAATTGAACCTAAAGGTATCGAAATGTTTAAAAATCCTTTTTCATGCTTTCTTTACAACTTTACATTGTTGGCATGTTAATAAGTACCTTGCTCGTCTAACAAAGTTCAGTCAAAGTGTTCGACTGTACATTGTGAGACATACATCTATTGTTGTCACTCTGACAACAGAAATGTGGTCTATGTGACACAGCTCTGCTGTCACATAGACAACATTTCTGTTGTCAGAGTGACAACAATAGATGTAGGTTTCACAATGTTCGGTCGAACACATTGCTACAGTGACACAGCTTTGCTGTCAAAACGACAACATTGCTGTTGTCAGAGTGACAACAGTAGATGTAGGTCTCACAACGTTCGGCCGAACGTATTGCTACAGTAACACAGCTTTGTTGTCAAAATGATAACATTCTGTTTGTCAGAGTGACAACAATAAATGTAGGTCTCACAACGTTCGGCCGAACATTTTGCTACAGTGACACAGCTTTGCAGTCAAAACAACAACATTGCTGTTATCGGAATGACAACAGTAGATGTAGGTCTCACAACGTTCGGCCGAACATATTGCTACAGTGACACAGCTTTGTTGTCAAAATGACAACATTCTGTTTGTCACAGTGACAACAATACATGAGCTCATTTGCAAAGTTCCAATGTGGGTTGTGTGCCGTTAAAGTTTTCCTGTTAGATTGACACAGCTCTGCTGTCAAAAAGACAACATTCCTGTTGTCAGAGTGTCAACAATACTTGAACTCATTTGCAAAGTTCCAATGTTGGTTGTGTGCCATTAAAGTTTTCCTGTTAGATTGACATAGCTCTGCTGTCAAAAATACAACATTTATGTTGTCAGAGTGACAACAATACATGAACTATATGACAATATGATAATAACAAAACGAAGTTGTTGTGGAATTGACAACGTTTTCGTTAGCAATGTAAAGTTTGTGTATTCAACAAAACGTTAAATGTTGTGAAATTGGCAACGTTGACATTAGAAATTGAATTTTGTGTATTTAACAAAACGGTTAGTTGTTGTTAAATTGACAATGTTAAATATGTAAAAGTGGCCACAATAAAAACGTAGACTCATTAGCAAAGTTCCAATGTGGGTTGTGTGCCGTTAAAGTTTTCCTGTTAGATTGACAATAATTTTCTCTCAGTGTATATTTATTAATGTGTTTAGTTTATGTGATTGATTAAACCCCTGTAATCCACCAAGCGTGTTTTTAAGTTCGCTCGTCAACAGTACCTATTCCTTATTTATTGTATTATACGATATATTATGTTGTTATGAGTAAACAAAAAGTGTAGAGCCACACAATATTCAATTAATTTAAAAGACCTACCCAAGCTGATTGTAGTAGTAAGAAACGTGTTTTGAGTCTAGTCAAGTTACAACTGTACAGAAAAAATATGCAGATATAACTATATCTACTTAATCTATATAAATAAAAATGAATCGTCGAAATGTAACGCGTGTAACTTCCAAACGACTGCACCGTATTGAATAATTATTTTTTTAGTTGTGTTTGTTACTGTTTGGACAAGGTGAGTATAAAATAAAATTTTGAAAAAAAAAATTGCAGCGGGAGTGAAGCTCCGGGCAACGGCTAGTTCTGAATAAATTATATTTTTCATATGTGACTATCCCTATTTCATTACTTTATGCAAATGTATTGGCACTTCTTTATTTATATGCTAAAATATGCCATTAATTATCCTGAGGCACAAAAAGTTCTAAAGACGTGGCATTATGCGTCAATGTTCGTCAAGGTGCAAAAAATTTAATTAATTGCACTGACAGCACGTCATCCAACGTAGCTGTCTGCCAGGCTAATGGTTATGATAGTGAATTAAAGTGAGATGTATGACTCTGTATGGAGTGTCGAATGACTTGTGATCACCGGTCATTATTATTAACGTATTAGTTGACTAATTAGAGAATTTATTATTTATACTACAACAATATGCTGTAATACGCAACGTTTACACATTTCTCTGGTTAGTGAAGAGGGATAATCGTGTCGCATAAAAATACTTATGGTATTTTCATTACCTGTCCTATTTGGTAAACGAAATTCTAACCTCAATGTGCAAATTTTTGTAAAGAATAAGGTGTACTTATTATGTTAGCAAATAAACCTGAGGTAATATTATGTACATAATTTTTCTGATATTTTATCTCCAGTTCCTTTATTTACAATGAAACAGTTAAAAAAAAAGCAAAAATGAGACGTTTTGAGGTTAGAATTTTGTTTACCAAATAGGACAGGTAAGAAGTAAAATTAAAGTGAAGAACCACAAAGACAAATTCGATCATGTTTTTATACTTATACTTCTTTATTAGGAATTAGGAACGAAGTTATTCAGCATAACGCGTAAAATATAAAGCTACGTTACATAGGCGACAATCTATTTATATAAAAGCAGAAACTGACTGACTCAGTCACTGACTGATCAATCAACGCACAGCTTAAACCACTGTATGGATTGCGCTGAAATTTAGCACGCAGATAGTTATTATGACGTAATGATTTTGCGAGAGGTGGTTTAAGGGAGGCTCGCAAGTTTGTATAAAAGTCCTTCGTTTTTGAAATAGAGATTTGAAATCTGAGCAGGAGATAGTTTATAGGTATGATACGCTATTTATTATAAAGAGATTGTTGCACTGGTATAATAAGGAGCTTCACTACAAATTATCATTCTACGCAGACGAAGTCGCGGGCAACAGTTCGTGTTTCATAAAGCAATTGCAGCAGAATTTCATCTGGAAACAGGCAAAAACAGTTGAAAATTTAAAAAAGGAATGCAGAAAAAACATTTCACGTCTAAAAAGGCGTCACGATTAAACTGCCTATAGGAACGTCGTCACATCGTGATATGCTATAATGTCATTACGCCTGTTTTGCCGCTGCAATTTGTTCCACGTCGATTTACCTCTAAAAGGCAAGCCGTAATCGTTCCGCACTTCAACCAAATCAAAGATAAACGTCACATTACAAGAGAAAACAGAAAGAAACTGATGGATCGGTGAAATTTTCTGAAGACATAAATGTGAAATAATAAGGAAAATCTTACAAATATTTACTAAGTCCCGAGAGTGTTTGATTGGTGGTTATAATGAATGTAAATAAGTGGGAACAGATGGTGGACGGCGCGCGTTAGACGCAAATAAAATACGAAATGAATCACGTCCGTGTAAATTGAGAGCTTGTGTTCTGAATTATATAAAAAAATGTGAAAAGATTTAATGAGTGAAAACTGCTCTATTGGAGTTCTTGGCAGAGAGCGGCTGGTAATTTATGAAAGTCCTCAGAATAGAAAAAAACATGCGCAATCAAGAATGGTCACTGTTACGGTCATGAGAATGAGACCTAAGTAGCGACGTATGATGTCAATATCATAGAAGGCGTCATCCATTTTTACAACCGGAACTTAACAATCACCAGAGCTATATACTAGTATTCCACTCATTTTTTCTAATCTAAAATATTATATTCCGGCCACTTGATTTTGCTTTGCGTGTCGTTCTTATTCTGCATCCTTATTCCATCGTCGCGTCCAAGCTAAGCACATCGCACAAGACTTAAGTTCTTACATCCATCCCCTGACAGAATGCGGCCGGACACCGCGTTATAATTATCATTTAAATTGTGCCCACCGCGTTACAAGCTGACAGTTGACAAATGTAATGGCGATAGAGGGGCCGGTGACAGCGCTTCAAGAATTTTTATGCGCTCATATCCAATGTTCTATACGAGCGTGTCAGCTCCCCTTTACAGCGTGCGCCAGGCTATATTTGCTCGCCGCCAGAAAAAACATTAGCCTTAAAACATTTGTGATACGAACCATTATTGCGTGGGAACGGTTTTCAAAATGGCAATTTTATATTGGTTTTTTCTGCCGCTAAAACGTAACACGTTTGCTTGTTAACACGTGTGGGTACCACTTTATCGTTGAAGCTATAGAGTTTTCATTTCGTAGCTTTCGTGTTGTTAGGTTTTTGTTAATTTTGTCTTCGTAGGAATACGAAGTAAATGTTTTACTCGTAAAAACGCAACGATAATTCCTCCTTATAGATGGTGTTCTATTTAATTTCCAGTTGATTGCTTTGTAATTTCCACCGGTTCGCTTCGGTGCTGACATTTTTATTGTTATGAATTGTTTGATACGGCAAACATGTTTTTTCTTATGTTGTGTTTTTGTTGCATGTAGATACTTATTTATGGCCAACTGTAGAAAAACTGTAGTATGTATTTAGACGTGTTTGTACATCAGAATGCTTTGAGACGGGTAGCATTCTTAGTATTCTTACTAAGGAAATGTTGTTGGAACATGTCATTAAAATTGCAAAGCGTTTAACAAACCTGACGGTGTATTCTACTTATTTCTGAATAAGAATGTGTGTTTTAATTCTTGTCTTAATGATTGCTGTATTTTAATGTTAGTAGTAGCAATATAATATATTTGTTGTAAACTTTATGTAAGTAAGGTTACATAATACTATGCTATGGATTCCTTGTTCTACGTCAACATCTCGAGGGTACGAGCCCCACTGTTGGGCATAGGCCACCTCTCAGAATGAAAGGGTTTGGGATGCAATTACTACAAAGGTCCTTTAAAACACTACCAACAAAGGCTAAATAAGTAAGTCATTATCATGCCGGATTTTTTTATAGGTATTATATATTGTACATTTTAGATCTACTTATCTTTTTTCAATTTTTTACAGAATGCGGGTTGGAATCTCAGGACGATTAAAAATTGAAGGTGCGCAGAACTCTTCGTACGGTAAAGTGAGGTCGGTTAAAACAACGCCTTCCGGTGTGCTTTCAGTTACACGCATTCGCATACCAGTGCAAACAAACTTTGCAAAGCGCACTAGGTACACACGAGGAGGCGTAGTTTCAACCTGCATCACTATGAGAAAACAAAGTGGTTTGTTTGAATCAGTTTTTAATCTCAAAGTCAAAATAAAAACAAATTATAAAAAAAAAACTAAATTTTAAATTTATAATAAAAAAGGTCGCTTGTGTTTGCGACAATCACTTTGCCATAATGCCTTTACTTATTTAGTCAGAGATTTCAATGCATTAGATAAATTAAACGAATGAACGCAGGACCAGTAATAGTAGATTAGAATGCAAGGCGACTGCCCTACTTTCCGCAGTTGATGCCCGTCTTCCATTGGCGAAACTTTTGTAGCACAGGTTCTTTAACAAAGTTTTCTATAGTATCAGAGTGGTTTGATGCAGTTTTAGGCACCCTTCCGAAATAATACCCGACACAGGGCTTACCCTAACTAGCCAGCAGCAAAACATTTGATATACTTACCTTCAGATGTATAAAATACTTACGACTACCCTACATCAAGTTTTGCTTTAGACGCATTCAGAATTAACCGAAACTAGTGTACGTTCCCTGCTTATCAATTGTAAAATTGTAATGTAAAAGTCTTCAAGTCAATTCTTCCATGCCAGTCGGGAGGACAGAAAAAACATAGAATGTATAGTTGCGGCATGTGCATAACTCCTACCTACTAAACACCACTTGTTATTACTTTTTGTATGTAACTAACCTCTATGAATTCTGTCCGAAATAAATGGTTTTTATTTTTTATAACTTTGGTGTCTAAGTCAGTTGGCTTCAAGTGTATACAAGATTGTCAGATTCCATTGAAATGAAGTTTAAACAATTTAAAACATCCTGACTCGCACTCGGGAGGTAAGTAGCTGTCAAAATGGCTACTCATTCCCATTCATTGAATAATCTAAAGCCCCTGATACAAATCAAATAACACCTCCGTATACAGTAGATGTTTAAACACGTCCGTAACTCTCATTTATTAGCGTTTATATATATTTGAACACAATTAACATCTGCCCACACATTTTATCTGTTAAATTATGTGTCGAAGATGTTATCGGTTTATTCTTGTGTCGTAAAAGTTTTCGGCTAATAGATAGTTCTCGTGTAATTCGACACCTTGGAATTAGGGTGTGGCTTTACGGTTTACTTTGTAGGGAAAAACATGCCTCTTTCCGATTTTTTCAATATTTACCGAAGCTTTAAGCTCTCAATGCGCTCGGCCGCCTGAGCAATATTTTTGAAACGTTTAGGTGTAATTATTCATGTACGTTGTTGTACCAGAGGTACGAAATAATGGTCGGAGAGCTACATTTCATCATTTATTTTATGAGTAGGTATCTAAATACAAAACATGGATCTGGCTGAAAAGTACTGTAGGTCGGTACATTTTCTTGAGTCAAGTTTAATTTTTAATTATGTTGATGTTGAAGTAAACAAGGCAGACGTAGATAATTTAGTCCGTTTTATAACTTAGCCAGGCTTTGAAATAATATTTTTTTATAGCCTTGTTTGTGTTTTTGTGTTTAGAAATAACACCTAAATGTCTACCAGCTCTGAGATTACATAATTACTTTGAGGAAGTCGATAATATTTATTGTGATTGCGCTGTAGCCAGATAGATCATTGGTTTTTGCTCACGTATTTTTGAATGAGCCTTGGTAACCCAGTGTTTTTTTTTTTGTTGCGGTGAGAAAATGCATTACGCATACGACCGCGCCGAACTCAGTGGTTTGACTTGTGGCATCTCAAGCAGAGGGCCGTGGGTTCGAGCCTTGATGGTACGTGAATACATTTCCCTCACTGCATTATGATGATGATTATGATGATATTTTGAATTGTCCAAGATCAGGGCACACACCATCATAAACAAACCCTTATAATGTCCCAACACTTCACCAACAAACGAGCGTCGATAGTGATCGACGGCGTAAATATCACCGGATCGTGATAGCACCCGCTTATACGTGTTTTATGCGCAGGAGTGGATCTGATAGCGAGATTTAGAGGCGCGCCACTCGAGATGCGGTGCCTAATGGTAGACTTAGCTGCGAGGGTTTGATAATCGATACCCTTTATTAGTGTACCGATGTTAATGAAATAAGATTACCATTTCTACGCTTGCTTTGCTAGCTTTTATTTAGTTTCGCCTGTTCCAGTGTTAAATTAAATTAGGTCCAATTTCAGTGGCTGATTTGAAATTTAGCATTGATAAATAGATTGGATGACAATGCAATTTAAAGATAGCAAAAAGTACCGTCGGCAAAAAGTTTTGCTAAAAACCAAATTGGATAGCAAAAAGTACTTTAAGTTCTTGCTCTGCAACAAGGTCGAGCTTAGGCGAAAGAGAATGATGCCGGGATGGGTGGATGTTGCTAATACAGGAATCTAACAATCTTGTAGACACTTGGCAAGCCAACTGACAACAACAACTGGTCCCTAGTAATGTGATTAAAATCCTCTTTTCAAACCGACGCAAAAAGAGGGGCGTTATGAGTTTGACGTCGATGCGTGTGTGTGTGCGCATTTTGGGTAGTGATGATGTCCTATGGTCCCTCAAAGCTTACAGTAGGGACTTTCAAGCGTCATGGTCCTGTGCCGGGACTTCAAGCTTCAATTGAAACCCATTGAGATCTCTTTCTCGTTGGACCTTCTCCACTTTGGTTTGATATTTGACTTCGTAAAGTGAATTAATAAACAAAGATTCGTGGGTTACTCACGCATTTATAGTAAAAGTACGCCCGACATGTAATACTTACACCTATTGCGTTCTAAAAAAAAATACTTTCAGCCAAAATGTTTAACACTCTTATATTTCCAATCGACATGGTGTCCTCATGCCAACTTCCTCGATGCTTATTTAAAACCAGTTGAAATAGAGTTAAAATAGACTGATATACAGCCAGTAAACGCAGTTCAGCCGTGATTTACAGACAACGCATCGAGATGGTGAATGGAAACATTGTTATAAACCAAAACAAACACATAGAAATTACAACGGCTCGTAAAACTGTGTTTTTATGGCGGGTTTATATGCAATGAACGGTTGAGCTTCGGATGCTGATTCGATAATGCTGTGCGTGTTTTATTTCGCGGGTATCTGTTTTATTACTGACGTTGCTTGCGTAGTTTTTAACCGACTTCGAGCAGGTTCTCAATTCGACTGTTTTTTTTTTTCTATGAATACAAACGAGCAAGTGGGTGACCTTGATGGTAAATGATCGCCACTGCCCATAGACACCCGCAACCCCGGAGGGATCGCAGCTCGCAGATGCGATTGATTGTATGAGATTTTTTGTTTACATTTTCGACAATATCTTTTTTTTTCTTACGTAATATTTTCTTCGGTGAACATCGTTAATGTAACGAGCGACGCATCTGCGAGGTATGTATCTGTTGGTTAAAGGTACAAACTAATCAGACAAAACTAACAAGAACAAAAACTAGTTACAACTCTATTTAACTTTCGGTCACAAACAGGTATAGTTTTTTGGGACATCAAGAATAGCAATAACTTGGTGGGAGAGGGAGATGCTACATTAGAGGTATCTATCTTCAGGCAGATGTTAGATTTGAGATACGAAGTCCGGAGGAAGGGACTCGAAAGTTGTCTACAAATATGAATATTGAAAATTTCCACAGTGCCACATAACTCAACCACGTCTTTATCCTTGGAGTAGACGATTCTAGGGCAGCGTTTCCCAACCTTTTTCAGCCACGGACCCCTAGGAAATCAAGCACAGTTTTCACGGACCCCTTTAATAAAATAAATACAAAAAATTCAGATTAGGTATGTTTTTAATTTATTTTGATTATTACAGATACAAAATAGGTACTTATAATTAGCATTTGTGTATAGTCCAGAGATGACACCGCAGACCCCCAGGGGTCCGCGGACCACAGGTTGGGAAACACTGTTCTAGGGTAACAAGACCTAAAGGCCACATTTAGAATAATTAACTATGGGCGTAAATGTAGAAAGGGCAATCAAAGTACACTGAAAAAAACAATTTGCTAAATGAAACCGAACTTTCGTCGTCCTCTAACTTAAAAAAGTGACTACATAACTAAGGCAATAGGTACCCATCTTACCAAAATCTTTGGTTATGTTTTGTTCTTTATAGGTAAACCTTGTTTGTTAAATCAAATTAGCTTTAATAACGCTTTTCCGAATTATGGTTATTGATGAAATAGCCGAAGTAGTTTGGTTAAATATTTTTTTCAGTGTAGTGATAGGTTGCAAGCCGCATCGCCTATTATATCCTAAGATTTTCGCACATTCCTTCGATGGGCTTTTACCATATGCGCGGTAAGAGAAGTAACTGGTGCACCACACCACACCTCAGCGCCACGCCACGTACAATACAATACAATACAATACAATAAATCTTTATTGAACACCACATAACAATCAAACAGAAAAAAGATATACAGAAGTACCATGACGTCCTCGGCGCTAGCTAGCGCTCATTCATTGTACTCGTAGAAGTTAGTTAATTCGAGGACTAAATGGCGCTAGGCTCGCTACAATATGGTGCAATAACAGTGATTTCGTCGGAGATAGTGCAGTAACGCGTAACTAGCACTGGTAAATACTGCGTATCTGCACAACTCCCATAGGGAAAATCCGCGTAACTGACATTGTTTAATACCGCGTATCTAACAAAATGTAGCCGAATTATGATTTCCCGCCAACGAACGTAAAACCCTGATTCTTGCATCGGCCAGCCGACATTTGGAGTCAATAGTGACACCGAGCTCAATAAATGTATAGCATAGATATTTAGTTTATAAGTTCTATGTATTCATTATCTTCTCTTGTTTTATATAATTCGCATGTGTGGCTTGTCTGTAAGTGTTAATTATGAGATTAAATAAATAAATAAATAAAATAAATAAATTAGAATTAAACCAGTTCAAACCAATATAAAGTTGGGTGTTGTGAGATACGCAGTATTTACCAGTGCTAGTTACGCGGTATTGCACGATTTCTGCCCGAGTTGGTACGCGCAATGTTTTCCGTATTTATATTACAGCCGTCTTTAGATGTAGACACTGAAAGCTGCATAAATATATTTCGTTATATAACAATAATAACTGGTCTATAATTTTTTTACGAAGTCTGTTTGGTGGTTTGACACAAAAATAGCTGAACAATTTAGTAAATTCTCGTTGTTACCACAATACTGCAGCAGCTTGAAATTTTTTGCGAATATTCAAAGTGAGAAGACTCTATAACCTTGATTTTTTAAAAGACGAAAAATTTCATATTCATGGTAAGTAATTTTAATTTTCAATTTAAACGTTGAAGTTATTTTCATCGATGTCGTTATACTTAAAAGCGTGATCGAGTTTGGTCGTTAAATTCCTCATATAGATAAACACGACTTAATAAATGTAGGTACAATAAAATTGTGTGCAACTTTAGTAATTATATTGCTGTAGGCTGTATAAACAGGCTAATGGCTTGCCCATCGAGCTTTGACCCTTCTTTGAACATCTTTCTAGAACGGTCACTAAGCTAATCTGAGGTATGTCAGTTATTGAAAAGATTAACCTTGCCTATAATTTTTAACAGATTATGAAGAAGTTTGTTTTGGCTGCGTGTTTTTTATGGATGTTCATTTATAATTCCGAAATATGAGGCTTGATTTGGAAAGTTATTTTGTTTGAAAGGATTTACTCTCAAGATAGTGTCAAATGAATTTATTACACTAACTGTTGCCCGCGACTTCGTTCGCAGGCAATTTGTAGCAAAGCTCCGTCAACCAAATTAATGCGGCTCCGTCGCCAAATCCTTTGTTAGCGTACACCTACGTCATAATAACCTATCTGCGTGCCAAATTTCAGCGCAATCCATTCAGTGGTTTGAGCTGTGCGATGAGCGATCAGTCAGTCACAGTTACCATTCATTATAAGTATACAGATTCACATTGACACCGAGCCCTTTGTCCCTGCTGAGGGAACACAGGATATATGTATTAATATGGAATAATGATGATGATATAATAATAATAATAATAAATATCTTGGGGCAATTGACACCAATTGATCTAGCCCCAAACTAAGCAAAGCTTGTAATATGGGCACTATACAACGAAGAAACATACTTATATAGATAAATACATACTTAAATACGTAAATAAATTTTTGACGACGCGGTTGGCCTAGTTGGTAGTGACCCTGCCTGCGAAGCAAGCGTTCTGGGTTCGAATCCTGGTAAGGGCATATATTTGTGTGATGAGCACGACTATTTGTTCCTGAGTTATGGATGTTTCTATCTATATAAGTATGTATTTCTCTATATAAGTATGCACATCGTTGTCTAGTACCCATAACACAAGCCTTACTTGCGCTTACTTTGGGACTAGGTCAATTTGTGTGAATTGTTCCCAAATATTTATTTAAATATTATTTATTTATTTAAATACATATATTAAACCTCCAAGACTCGAGAACAAACATTCGTATTTTTCATATCTGCCCCGACCGGGTATTGAACCCGGGACCTCAAGCTTCATAGTCAGGTTCTCTAACCACTAGGCCATTCGGTCGTCAATCAATCGGTCGTATCCTGTCATTAAAAACTGACGAACAAAAATAACAGGTCACTTCCCATACAAACTTTTATGAAAAGGGACCCGTTATTTTTGCTCGTCCTACGGAACATTATCGGACATACTTTTTTTTATGTTCCTGGACTCCGATCCGCACAATCCGCGCATTCACTATCAAGCTATGTTTATACAGCACTATAGTATAAAGCTTATCAGCGGGGTAGCAGTGAACAGCAGTGTTTATGACGCTCAGACTTCCGCCCGCTTCCGGTGGGCGCTTTGAACCTTTGTTCTTTTTTAGGGTTACGTCAAAAGAACCCTCGGGAAAAGTTGTTTAGGAATTATAAAGGAAATGTTTTTAAAAAAGCTGTGACCCAGTTTAATAAAGCTGGTTTCATTTTTAACTTTATACTCTGTTTGACCCGAGTCGGTTCGTGTAGGGGAATGTATACTTTATCTTAGAGTATACCTAGGTATAGTTAAAAATGACAGCGTAAATAAATCTATGGCAAAATAATATATATTTAAACCAGATGGTACACTAATGACGTTGTGACATGTGTGACGTGTGTCTTCAAAACATTTTTCGGCCACTTTTCGGCGATTTTTTGACAATACAACAAATTTCATGTCAATCCGACCATTGAAAGTGGGTGAAATTGGTCTTCTAAGTTTTGACATAAATTTAAAAACAAACATTACAATTAGGTCAGTAAAAACATGTAATAACACCTTTTCCAAAATAAGTGTGGTTACTCTTACAAATAAATATTGTCTGCAACGCGCACGAAACATTACACCTATGACTTTGTTCCACTGATCTCCTGTTTTATCATCATCACAAATAAAGTCACGCAGTTTTAACCTTAACCAAATTCTTTGTCACGAACCTCAAACAGCATTAGTCGGTGAGTAACTTACATAGCTTCTGTGGGCTAACCTCTCAATCCCCGGTTAAAAATACCGCGACAGAGGTGTTGTTATGAAAATAAATACAGTGGATAGGTCCGTTAGTTCGCTCGTAAATTCCTCCGGGCTAATAGGCGAGGTTCTAATTGGTGCCATAAATATCGTATGTAAAACAAACAGGCTGTGCGCTATGGAGGGCAAAGATTAGGATTAAGAGCAGAGGTGGCTTTTCTGGGTTTGGATAAATGTGAGACTCATGGAGAATATTCACTAACTTTGATATTTAATCCGTATACTGTGTTGAAGATGGATAATTCAGACACGCCAATAAGTTTTCGAGAGGAGTTTTTATAGAGTGCACTCCGTAGCATTAAGTACATTGCATAAAGTCATAACTATAGTCCTTTAGATAAAAGCAAAAACTAGTGTCTGTAGGTATGTCTCTTAAAATTAATCCGAATACTGGTCAAGTAATAGGTTAGTTTGACTAAATAACCCTGTACTTACTTAATTTTTTTCCGAACTATAAATTGTGGTTGACAAAAATATTCTATGCATTGATCGATGTTCAAAGCACACAATTTTAATGGGGTGATTGAATTTTGAATTCGAGATTACGATGAAAAACCACAGATTTATACGTATAAAAAGTATCCTATGTGTTAATCCAAGCTATAAACTATCTGTACGCTATACAAACATTAAACAGTAAAGTGACGCTTCTGTACTTTATTGTTATGACTACTCTGCGGACCATGTTGACGAAATAAGCCGTCTTTTAACGATAATCGTAAACATACGGACGGGGCTATATGAAATTTATAGCTCACAGCTTGTCATGTTGCTATATTATAGTTCAAATACCGCCGCCACGCCGATAGAGTGTGTTTACAGAAGTTAACAAGGTTAGATAGGTACGTTTTTTTATTTATGATCATAGCTTCAACATATCTTAGGTTTTATTACGATGTTGATATTTCTCCTGCACACATAAATGAAAATTTCTGACGCTGAAATGGTAAAAAGTTTTATCAGGCGTTACTTTGCGAAAGTCCACAGTAATTAACAAAAAACGTTCATATGTGAAAAACTTGGGCCTAATTGTCTAACTCGCTCGCAATCGCCATCGTGTTCATTTTGACAGTTCATGTATGAGCTGACAATTGGCATCGGAATCAGCTAGCTGTCACATTCATACAAGAACTGTCAAATGAACACGATGGCGATTGCGGGTGAGTTAGACAATAAGCCTACAGTTTTATGTGTGAGTACCTAATGTGTGCGAATAGACAAATTGACGTTCCAAATTAGAAAAATGACTTGGTCCCATATCAGGTCTGTACACTACTACATACAACAGATCATTTACTTAAGTTTTTCACCTAGGTATACCTTGCTGCTCCTGCTATCACACGAGCAAGACAGCCAAGCCTGTGTGTGTTGGGCTTGCATGTAAAAACAAAAATTTCACACAGGCTTGGCGGTCTTGCACGTGTAGTAGCGGAGTAGCGAGTAGCAAGGTAAAGGGTTTTTGTTTATGCTAAAAAGTGATAAGTACTTATGTATATATAAGTCACTTATCAAAGTCGTGTACGGCTGGACATGTTTCGGACTAACGTTAGAAATTGTTGTGCACATAATATTTTTTTGTAAAATGTCGTTTCTTGTCAGGCTGTCAGTCCGTCTGTCCGCAATGGAGCACGTCTTCATCTAATGGATCCACTGAAATGTTTACATAGCTCTCACGTGTTCTTTTCACTTTGACGTGTATAATAAACATAGTTGTTTAATGTTTACCCTGTTCTTAATTAATGTTTTCTTAACTTAATGTCATTAAAAGCAATGGATTTTGGCTCTATTTTTAGGACGGGAACTGCGGAGGACTCTATCGAAAATCTTGCAGGTTTCATTAATTAATACCTAATTCTAGAATAATTGTTAAACCAACAATTAAGTACTTACCTATTTCTCTCTATTGTGGTCAAACTCTACAAAATGTAATCATGAAATTTAATAAGCCAAAAGAGGCAAGCTGTACCTCCGATTCTGTCACCCCAGTAGGAACCTGGCACATTCATATTTCCAATCAGACACTAATAGCCCCCGATAGGTCTCTGACAACCTTATCAGGAATTAAGCCTGTCAAATATATTATGTTGTTTTGTCAGATTGTTAGCTACTTACCATTCCAAATATCCGCTATAAATAACGTCTCAAAACCCAAAAACCTGTCACTATTACCAAAATAAAACGGCAGGTCTAAAATATTGCCCCTCCTTAACAAGACATAAAGTAACGTCAGCTAAATAAAAAACTAACCGAAGCGGTAGCCGACGTTAATCTGAGCCGACGACGCGCCGCTCGCCACAGGAATCGTTATTAAACAGTAGGTATTAACTGATTTAAACTTTCACGATTTGCACTTATTATTATTTTAACTAATCAGTCCTTTCGAGACCACGAACGTCGCAGCATGTCCGAAAAGTCGAGTTAATTAATAAAACGTGCACGCGATTAAGTTGCATTTAGTTAGAAAAAAAAAAAGTAAGAACCTATGCTAAATTTAACTTAAATTATGTCGTTGAATTCCGTCAGTGTGATAGAGTAGGTGTCTTCCCTTAATACCGTAACTTTAAATAGGTTTTACACCGGAAAAAAGTGCATAGTAGGTCCGAAAATTAACCTTTCAAAACGTCCAACTGCTGAAAAGGCTTCTCATTATTCCCGTCACACGTATCTTTTGAGAGCGTAATAGGTACTGTATATTTTTTAATGTCCTAGAAGTCCGTCCATTCCAATTCATCGATATAATGACGATGTGTATTTTATTGAATCAGACGTTATATGGTGTGAAGTACAAATTTACTTTGTTATTCGTAAGAAAAACTATATTTTGCTTTTTATTTTCTATATTTTGCCAAAGTAACGGACAACTACTAATTTTAGGTTAACAGAAGGCACAGAAGCTTTGTGGCCTTTAGGTCTTGTTACCTTAGGCTCTGTCTACCCCGCAAGGGATATAAGCGTGATTTGTGTGTGTGTGTGTGTGTGTATGTGTAACAAGTGTTTCTGATTAGGGTTAGTCACATATAGTTTCAACAATCACTGGCGAATTTTCTATTTGCAACTGTAATTGCATCCTTGATTCCAAAACTCGTAAGTTTATGACCCTGTTGCCATACACTTCGTTCAATAGTTTACAGTTAGTTCTTAGTGTACTGTTCTGTACTACCGACTGTGCAACCCAAGTCGGCTTCAAAGTGGCGCGAGCAACGTTAATCACTCTTCCACTCGACTGTGCGATGGTTATCTGCTTATTGCCTGTAGTGCTACACTTTAAATTATGTTGACTTTGACTGTACCGTGGCTGTATCGTGTTTCTTTGTGGGGCTGGGGATGGATACTTTGTGTAATGTTGCGGTATGCTCTTCCTCCCTTATTCATCATTCAAATTACGAACATCGCATGGCAAAATGCATGTCTCGTCTGCGTCTAGCAAAAGGGACTGTCAATGTGGCAGATAAGGACAAACGTTTTAGTAGAAGTTAACAGAAGCCTAAATAGCGTTAAAATTTTGATGAACAATATCCTATCACTTTAACACTAGAATATTCATTTGAAATCATCCTCAAGACATCCACTCACTAATCGCATTGATTTCTCTTGCTGTGTATCACAAATTTCGAGGACAATCCAGCACACGATCTCTTTTTCACATCCTTCTGAAATATTTGGAAAACATGAATCTCTCTCATTCACTCGAGTTCCTACGTTAGTCTTCTCGAACACTTTCTAGAAGTTCTAGTGACAGGTCAGGAGGGGTATATAATTTGGTTTGAAATGGCCTGAAAATGGGTTTTAGTTTGCTGCAAGCGCCTGGTAAATAAAAAATGGTGGTGGTAAATAAAATATCTAAGTCGCGATTATAAGTCGAGAATGATCAGACTAGTTTCGGTCTGTTTTAGAAGACCTCAGGGATGAGCGCGTTCACGATGGCATTTTACAATACAGGCACTACTTTAGTGGAAACCTTGTAGAATAGCCTGAAACTATTGTGAACAACCACCCAAGACCCACCCATGGCCTGTAAGTGCTTATTAATACCCAATAGAGCTGTGTGGCCCACATCATTAACAAGTCGTTTAATTCATGTTGTTTTCCAATCAGCGATCGATGGCTCATGAATCATTGAGACGGCGAAGGCGGAGCTAATCGTCGGGTGACATGTCACAGCCGGCAAGGGTTGTCACTACAAGAGGCCGTCTGTAACTTAGGTCACAAGTAGAAACTTTTAAATTTGTTATTGTGTTACAAGTCATCAGATCAGTCATTCAGGGACTGTCACAAATAAATGACCTTCAGTAGGCTTATTGTCTAACTCGCTCGCAATCGCCATCGTGTTCATTTTGACAGTTCTTGTATGAATGTGACGGTAAGCTGATTCCGATGCCAATTGTCGGCCCATACATGAACTGTCGAAATGAACACGATGGCGATTGCGAGCGAGTCAGACAATAAGCTTGCAGTTTAATAAAGCGTTGGACGCAATGCTCGCTTATGATGCTACTAGCTGTTGCCAGCGACTTCGTCTGCAAAGAATTCGTTTATCGCTATCCCGCGGGAACTACGCAATTTTCGGGGATAAAAAGTAGACTATGTGCTATTCCAAACTTTTCTCTATCTATGTGCCAAATTCCATCCAGATCCGTTGGGCCGTAATGGCGTGATTGAGTAACAAACAAACATCCATCCATCCATCCATCCATACTTTCGCATTTATAATATTAGTTAGATGTTGTAATAAAAACCGACTATACGTGCCGGCACGTTAGTCTAACGATGACGAGTGACGTGGAGATCTACGCACCCACGGATACCGTATTTTACACTTCTGCGCATACAAGGTCAGATTAGACTTACGTGCCGGCACTTATACTAATTGGATATTTTAATTATTTTAATATTATTTTCATCATCATACTAAATACTGTAAAAAAAACCGGACCTTGCATATTTCTCGCTTTCCAGTAAAAATGTATCAAATTCTGTTTCGTAAACTACAAGCCAATGAAAACCTACATATTTGTTGGATCATTAAAAGATAACGCAACGATTGGCCGATCTAATGTTTCCAATTCTTGTTACCTTATCATCAGGCTATATTTCTGAGTAGGTACACTGACTTGTTTTACTTACGTCATTGAGCACACAATATGCTCAAAATGTGTGTGCTGTGTGTGTGTGTTTAAATTACAGTGTTTTCCCACCTACCCGCAGTCTAACACATTTCGCAAAAACACGCCAACTCCAAAACAAAAACAGTTTCCTTCAACGCGCAACCCTAGTGTCGTGACAGCGGCGACATCAAAGGGACCGGTCTCTTTGTGTCGAGCGTGTCGCTTTTTACTACTACCAGCACGATTTAATAATAAACGACCAAGTTTAAGTGTCGTGTGACAACTGTGACGTCGCGTTATCGCGGATGGCTTGCTCACGAATTTCTGATGGTGTACAGATGCGGTGTTGTGATGATTGCGGAAATGTCGTGTAGCGCTACTGTAAGCTGTTTGGCAATCTGCAGGCTTATTACGTAACTCGTTCGCGATCACCATCGTCTTCATTTTGACAGTTCATGTATGGGCTGACACTTGGCATCGGAATCAGCTAGCTGTCGCATTCATACAAGAACTGTCAAAATGAACACGATGGCGATTGCGAGCGAGTTACGTAATAAGCTAGCTGAACTTCTAGTGTTGGTTTTTGACCGGAGCCATTCATTTGCCCGAATTTCAAATGCCATAATGTATTGTTTGCAATGATGATCATTTGCCATAACTCTTTTTTTCTCTGAGACCGTAATTTTTTCAGGAGCATTAAAATGGCAATCCTGTAGAAATCTATAGGTTAGGTTAGGTTTGTTTTATAACAATCCTGAACAATTGACAGTAAAAGAGAAAAAAGAATTATGGCAAATGATCATTATGGCAAACAATACATTTATGGCATAAGAAATTCGTGCAAACGATAGAGAACCGTTTTTGACACGTTTAACGTGTTGAATGCGTTAGTGTTTAACGTCTAAATATTTTTCTTTACAATCTTTATTTAAAATCTTGGATCATTTGAAAATGAAGATTGTCAGCTCCAAAGTCCTATTCCAAAAAACAACATCAACCACAAAAATAATGTTTTTAACTTAAAAACGACAGAATTGTATAACTATTTATAAAAAAAAAACCCTGTACAGATTTAGCCGGCTCAGACACAGGTTTCGTCAATATTGACTGAAAAATACCCACATCCAAAAGAGTAAAACCCCAAACTGCACAGCTCATCC
The DNA here is from genome assembly GCA_963854515.1 of Pandemis heparana. Taxonomy (NCBI): domain Eukaryota; kingdom Metazoa; phylum Arthropoda; class Insecta; order Lepidoptera; family Tortricidae; genus Pandemis; species Pandemis heparana. The sequence goes on along the minus strand of OY978011.1, from coordinate 11,797,268 downwards.
CGCTTGGCTCGAGCCTTAACACATTTCATTAAAAAGTGATGCACATCCTCGTCTATTCCGCACTCATCACAATTAGGCGACTCTACCTTATTCATCAAATGTGCAAATCTATTTAATGGAACGTTTCCAGACTGAAGCCTAAGCGCGCTAACCATTTAGCCCTAGAAAGCGTAGTGATATCAAACCAGGGAATGCGAGTAGGTTCAAAATGATTAGTCCTGGGCCCCGATTTTTGTAAGGACATCACTCGAACGAAAGTACCACTAGAAAGTGGTGAAAAATTATTCTGAATTGGAAATACGAGTAGCTTAGAAGATACTTACGGCTAGTTTTGAAGATATAAACAGATTTATACCACTTTCGAGTGATGTGCTTTCAAAAATCGGGGCCCCGTACCAGACCCCTTTGGCCCGAGACCGAACATCGAAATACTCCTTCCAGAGATCGTGACACTTGCTCTAGTACTTACTTACCCCACTATATGGCCTCCGAAAATTCAGGCGCAATGATGGTCTCACTTCCATCAATAGCAGCAGACGCGGCCAGTCGGTCAGCCTCTTCATTACCCGTCAAGCCAATATGTGACGGAATTTAATCTTAACACAGCTACCAGAATTTTAAAATGATAAAACTTATTTATTATACTTACTTTAGGGATAAGTTCGCCTTTGTGCATTTGTGCTGTCCTGTATTCATCTTTTTCTTGTGTTTTATGTACAATAAAGAGTTATACATACAAACATACACACAACGAGTTAAATGTTGAATAGAACTTTTGCTGTCAGTTAAAATTACTACCAATATCCGAATAACCTTGCACCTGCACATACGACAAGACCTTGGCAACGGCACAGAGCTCCGCAGGCATCGACAATCCACTAGAAAATTTTAATTGTACCTTTTTAACCTACGACGCAAAAGAAAGAAGAAAGAAGGAGAAAGAAGGAGAAAGGAGAGAGAAGAAGAGAAGTTATAAGTTTGTTTGTACCCGAAACCGACGAGCATGTTTGAAGAGATTGATGAATGTGGATGAAGCGAAAGAGGTATGTCAGGATCGTAGCAAGTGGAAAAAAGTAGTCTCTGCCTACCCTGTGGGAAAGAGGCGTGACGGTATGTACCTATGTATGTATGTATGTATAAATTTGAAGTCGATGGTTGTGTATGTCGATGTGTTTATGTCTCGTCTATGGTATCGTAGCTCTGAGGCGGATAGACCGATTTTAATGCAGTATTTTTCATTCGAAAGCCAGTTTCCTTGCGGTGGTTCTTAGCCATGTTTGGTTATTGGCCCAGTAGTTTGAAGAGTATCAGCTCTCGTTTGTCATAAGGGTTTCTAAATTTTTTAATTTAATGTTATTAACTAACATATATTCTCATATTTTTTCGGTGTAAGTTAAGTACTAACATAGCGTTATAAAACCACATAGGAATTTCCTTTTATTTAAAAAATGTGTAACAGATGAAACTGCTTTTTTATCTCCATAAATTTTATTCTAAGGAACATTAAATTGAGTTTAATTTATTTATAAACAATCTTTGCAAAGTACGTTCTTATAGGGCAAAGCACAATTGTATAGAGGCGAAATTATCCTTTAAAGAGATCATTTTTAGTCTCAGAATTTTCGGTAAGTACTTAAGCCGAAAATTCGACCAAACATTAAATTTCTTCAGGCAAAAGTAATTCGATCACTTGATAGTAACCCGGTACCAGGATACCGCGCGTCAAATCACAAATCACCGTCAACGTGTCCGCTCGGCGATCGGCATTTGTCTTTCGTCGTTCGGCATTCGATTTTCGACGATTGACGCGGGCGACTGATTAGTAATTACCGACGTCAGACGTGGTGACACTTGATTGACTCGGTCAACTTTGTTAATAAAGGTTTGAGTCGCAGTGATTGGGTTGGGGACGTTGATGATAGTACTAACTTTTTTGGGATGTTTTATGGTTGATAGGTATAATATATATATGTTATATCTATATAGTGAAGAATATGAATTCAGAAGCGCAAAAACCGCTGATTGGCGGAAGGATTAGTCAGCAAGCAAGAGCAACGGTGTATTTTAACATGAGTTTTTGCATATTTTAATGGTTCAGAACATACATTACGAGTAAATATCACTCTGTACAAAAATAACGGTTTTATTTCACCGTTATTTAAGTTAATAACCTCTTTCTATATACAAATATCATATCGAAGATCGGATTTTTTCATAATTTCATCTTTTGCAAAACTTCTGTCAATATCTTTACGCGACAGTGGGTATTCAATGAACCTTTCTACGTCCAAAATATTTGGTTATAATGCTGAGTAATATACAACGATAATTATCAACCGGTCTATATGCCAATGCTAATTTTAATGTCACGTATATTTAAATGGTCAAATAATTGGTGATAAATTCTCCATAATAGATTCCGGCTTAGCGCTGGATAAACAACAAATGGGCTATGAGAATTGTGGGTTTTGGTAACAGTATTTATTATCTAAGATTATCCACAAATAAACAAACCCTTACCTTCGGAACTAGACGAGGTAACTTCGTGGAATAAACAGAGCTATGGATGAAAATGTAAGGGGCCCATTCAATACCTAGACAGTGCTATTTATTTACAATGAAACCAAATTTTATCCCAGACGCCGTTAGAATGATCCATGGATCAGGCAGTTGAAATTCCGGGATTTTACTGAGTTCCCAAGGGAGTTTACAAATATTCGATATATTTAAAAAAAATGTGGTCTACATCTACATTTATGTTTCATGTAGAATACCCGTGCAAAATTCCATGTCTTTATACTACTAAAGTTAAATTTTACTTGCATAAATCCAAATTCCGTGAGAAAATCGGGATAAAAAGTAGCTTAGAAATGTGTTATTTCCGAGATTCGGTTGTAACACCCGAAATCTGGTGTCACGGTTTTTAGAGGCTTTTCTCAGTCTAGTAGGTTATTGGTACTGACCTGTCGTATGAAGACGCATCCCAGGTGCATAATTTAAGCACCTTTTTCCTTCAATTCCTCATCTAAATGGCTCTGTAAGCCGAATGAACCTTTCGGGTACTAGCATACTTTTGTTACACGTTTATTACACTGTGACTGCGCCTCAGCGGTCGGCTGTTCGATCCGCGACGCGTTATTACTTACTTTACACACTTCAACATTCCTTTTTCATCTGATAAACAAGACAAAACTTTTATATATCATCGCATTTGTTATGGTATTATAACCTCAACGAAGTTTGTACGGAGCTGTCAGCTTGACAACTAGTTTGACGTTTGTCACTTCAATAAAGATAGTGCCATACGAATCGATTACCGATTTTTGATCGTTATTTTTCAATTCCAGGTTTTTAAGTCGTGATTTGTTTTTATAAATAACATTTGCTCAGCGTTTTGAGATTTATTAACATCGTTTGGGTAGCGAAACGACGCTATTGAGGAGTTGCGGCTTGTTTCCATGCAGTCGAATGGAATGTCTTTTTGTGGTTGGTAACACCGCGGCGTCGCCGTGGCGAGTAGATTGGAATCTGCTAGATCAGCCATTTTTGCGTGTCGCTCGCCACTTGGGCTGCGTTTCGGAAATGCTTTAATCTTCTAAAGGGTGTTATTTCTGTCTGCGGAGTGTTTTATGGGCTGTAATCCATCGCCGGCCGTTCTAAAACGTGAGTATTCGACAAATAAATGTCACTAAAACTCATTCGTCGTGGTTGATGACTGGACGCCGGTCTGATGCGAGAATTTGATTTGTTTCAGAACTCATAATGATTCCTTGACACTATTTTGTGTAATTAAACACCGCGGACCCGTGTCTAAAGGCCATCCATCTCCCAGCTTCTTCGTCGTGACGCAAATTGTAAGTCTTGTACCGAACACGCTGTCCTGGTTGCGTTATATGAATTCAAATACTAAAATGCATTTTTTATTTCAGCCGTCCGGCAAAATATCTAAAACACAGCGGACCCCGTGTATAAAGGCCAACCTTTAACCTCCTACTCATCATGAACGGTGAGTTGCATACGTGTGAGTTGTCATGATTACGTAACGTGTACCGTTTGCTAAAATGTATTGTTTATTTCAGCGTTTCGGCGCTGAGCTTCGTTTCTACACCGCGGTCCCGTGTCTAAAGGCCAAGAAGGCTATATAATTATTTTCTTTTTATCTACCCGAATGGTGAGTAACTTTTGTCAAGCCAAGTGTGTCACGTCACACATTGTTTGTTGATTAACTTTTGCACTAAAGTGAGTTTTATTCATTTTAGGGTGTCAAGTACGGGGCAAGATTTGTCTAGTACGGGGCAGAAATTGCCAAGTGGCAACCGTCTGCGTCGTAGTTCCGGAGTTTCTCGTGCGCCTGCATCCGTCGTGCGTCAGTGGCGTGCGTCCGATATTACACGCCAGCAGCGCCGTCCCCCGTCAGGGACGTAACACGTGATGTTGCTTGCTACTTAATTTACATACTTTTACTTCTATGCGTTAGCCAATCCTTACACTACGTATATTTACACCGTACCTCGTTTACGTGTCAAGCGCCTCTTTTGACAGACCTAACCTTAGGGTATTAACCCACAACTTACCCATCTATTTACTACTTGTAACTTATATTTACTGTAACACTAGCATAGTGTGATTAAGTTACTTGCCAAGCGATTGAGTTACTTGACGAGCGATTAAGTTAGACTTTTTTGGTAAACTACAACTTAATGGGATCTAATTAAACGACTGTGAGAACGAGAATTTTGTTTTAATGATTGCGAGCCTAATCCTGTTTGCGGTGCGGTCCTTTTCTCTTTTACGGCGCCCAAGGTAATTCTGACCGCACCCTCGAGCCAGCCGACTCCACGACCTGACTACTTGCCGCGCTAGCCGGAGCGGCCCTGTAAGAACTACCGGGTTTCACATGAAAACCGCGGGGAAAAAGTTCACGGTGTTCCACTGGCGTTCCCAACGTTGGGCTTGAAGGATTTATGGCTTCGCTTTCGTACTGATGGTTGTGTATTATGCGTGTGTAAGGATTTGGTTTAGGCGTTAAGACTTAACTATGGGTTACTCTGATACTTCATGCTGGTGTTATATTTAAGTTACTGCTTATGCACTCAAGGATGCTAATGCCTGCCTTTCTAAACTAATGGCAAAACAAATACTTCTCTGCTCTGACTTTAAAATACTCTTTTTAGTTTTAAACGGATTGCAGTTATAGGCACTTCTGCCTTTTCTTTGTTTACTGCTAACTAAGCTAAAAACAATTGTTGGTGACTACTTTATAATTTAAGCCTGAACTTTTAAACGCAGCTCACTTTACTGAGCGCTTATCTGTGTTCCAGCTCACTTTATTGAGCCCTTATTTATAAATCTGCTCATGTTACTAAATGTTTAATTGAGTCAACTTGCTGACTTTGCTAAGCGCTTATTTAAGAACGTGCTCACTTTATTGAGCACAGGTTTGTGTATTTGCTCACCTTACTGAGCGCCTGTCTCTTATCTGTTCCGTAAGATTAAGTGCCATTTTTTTTCTTTGGCTATCAGCTACAGTGTTACTACTTATTATTTATAAGTGACTATTGTAAAAATGGATCTGTCCATTAAGGTGGAGTGGTTGACAAAAGAGGAGCTTACACACGAGTTAACTAAATTACAAATACCTTTCAAAACATCTGACACTTGTGATACTTTGCGAAAATTATTTAGACAAACGCGTGCTCTCATTCGACGTGGTAGTCTCAAACCAAGCTTCAACGTTTCTGCTTCTGCGGCTGACTTACCGAGCGATCTGCCTACATGCAAAGCAGCTATTCTAGATCTACAAAAAGAGGTTGATGAAGGAACTGACTTGTCTGCTGCCAGAAGGGAACGTTTGGTAGGTCGAGTCGAATATTATCTTGGACGCTTACAGCGAATCACAGGTCAAGGTGACGAGGTCCAGACTCTTAAGGGCACCTTAGTTAACTGTTTATCCTCACTTAACCCGAATGAAAATTCTTCAGATTCTGAAGTGGAGGTGTTTAGCTCACCTACGCGGCCGCGAGTGGAGGCGGTGTGCCGAGCTGAGCCTCGCTATAATCTAGGCAGTTTAAATCTTAAATTTAAGGGTGACACGTGTGTGCGCGCTTTCATCACTCGTTTAGAGGAACTGAGGCAGGCCAGGGAAATACCTGAGCGGATTATTTTTAATGGCTTTCCTGACGTGCTGGACGGACCAGCTTTATTCTGGTACCGGTCCAATAAGGGCAACTTCTCTTGCTATACAGATCTTCTAACGGCCCTTAAGGCTGACTTTGACATACCGGATTTTGATTTCAGACTCCTGAGTGAAATTAGAGCTCGTACGCAAGCTAAACACGAATCGATAGTGGCATACTTGTCCATTATGGGCGCACTGTTTTCTAGGTTGACAGTACCCTTGGCGGAAGCTGAACGTCTCGACATCCTGTTGCGTAATGTTAGGCCGGAGTACAGTCGTGAGTTAGCTTTAATTGACGCGACCTCTATTGAGATGTTGAAGTCTTTATGTAAACGTCTCGAGCTCGCGGGTTCGCGAGCTGGTAATTTTGCCGAACCCTCTTCGTCTGGTTACACGGTAGCTCCGGACGTGCAAGTACGGACACGCAACAATCCTGCTTTTCGTAAACAGGACGTCGGCTCTGTCGATAAGCCGGAAGAGATCTATTGTTTCAGATGTAAACAAGCTGGTCACCAAACTAATCGTTGCCAGCGCTCTCGTGATCTAGTGTGTTTCGGTTGCGGTCATCCAGGTGTACGGACTCCGGAGTGCCCGCGCTGTCAGAAAGGTTCTTCTTCACAAAACTAAGTAAACAGGTCCCTCATAAAACATGGCCCTTTGGTTTATTCCTTGAAATCTATGGAAGGAAAACCGCTGGGCAGATTTCATATCAAGGACTTACTCGAGAGGGGTGAAGACCGGCAGGATGCCGTTCCTCCCCAGTAGTTTTGTTATTTATTTACTCACTAGTTAAATAATTTCATTGGGTTGTTTTCTGTTCTGTTCCTAGCGCGAATGAAGCTACGCGAACGACAGAGCTCCATGTAGGTGGTTAGAGATTGATGTTAAATGTTGTAACACTAGGTTATCTGTCCCTATTCGTAACTACTCATAAGAGAATAGTCTTAGCTACATGTTAATAACTTAAGTATCCATGATCGGACTTGTAGGTATTTGCTGTATGGAGAAGATTCGTCCTGTCTGTTGGCTAATTTAGGAATGTTTTGTCGATATGGAAGGTATAAAACTCATGACCGGACTTGTAGGTATTTGTTGTATGGAAAAGATTCGTCCTGTCTGTTGGCTAATTTAGGAATGGCATCGTTATGGAAGGATATAAATCTCAAAGAGATCACCCGGGAACTCTTTGATGAGTGTAAATATGTATACTACATTAACTAGGTTAACTAGGTTAAAATAGTGATCACGCTAGGATAGTTGTCTCGTGCTGTGCTGTCTCGGAGTTATCGTTTCAGGTTTAATTCCGTTAGGTTAACTGTTTCGTCCCAGGTTGTCTTAAGTTAATTTAAGAGTTCTGTACAGTTGCTAGTTAAGTAATAGACAATGGTGCGGGTGGGACTCTCTGCTTTCAGAGCAAGTCCCAGCTCCTATATAAGGACTGGTTTTGAACCGGTGTTTCATATCTTTGAAAGTGATGTTTACGGAGAAGTAGACATCATCTGCTTTCTCGCTTAAAGGGTCTAAGGCTGTGTGTCACGCCCCCTTTCTTTTCTTTTAGGTTGACGCTCTTAGGCTGAGTGTATTTCCAACCTACTTACTTTTAAGTTGTCTGCTTTTTGCGTTCTAGATTGGCTGAGTGTCTCGCCTATTCTAACAAGTTTTGTTCCTGCTTTACAAAACTCTTTATTTATAATTAGGTGGCTAGGCGTCTTGCCTATGCTACTTACTCAATGGTTTACATACCTTCTAACTCGACTTGGCTGAGTGTCTCGCCTATGTTCATATAGATTAAGTTTCCTCGTTGTTTCCTTTCGCGAGTTCCACGACTGGGAGTTTCGGATGGTTATGGTCGTTGGCCCGACTATAGCCACCAGAAACCATTTTCTTTCTGAAAAGGTTTTCTTGTCGTTTCCTTCCACTAGTTTTATGACTGGGTGTTTGGGATGGTTGCAGTCGTTGGCCCGGCTGTAGCCGCCTGAAACAGTTTTCTTTCTGAGAAATATATATATTTTTTTTTGTTTCGCTCCTTCGTTGCGGATTTGCCGGTAGTGTTCTGATGGGTTTTCACTATCGAACCTGAACGCCCCCAACTTGGGAGATAGTTTCTTTAAGGTTAGGAATAAGATTTTGGTGGAGGGTTTATATTAAGTTATAAAATACGTTCTTATGGTTGTTGTTTGATCCGAGGGGACTCTTGGTGGTTCATTTAAAGTTTCATGGGTGGAGGATCTCACTTCGCACTTTCTCTGCGTGAGATTCTCTTACCACTTCCTGGCTGTGCTAATTCTACTCGCGTGATGCACGGGAGTACTTTCTTCGTGTATCTCTTAATTTTGTTCTCTTTTACACGTCATCGTGTACAATAATTTTATTTCAGAATTCCTCGAATTCTGAAATAAAATTATTTTCCTCAACTGAAACCCTACTGTAACACCCGAAATCTGGTGTCACGGTTTTTAGAGGCTTTTCTCAGTCTAGTAGGTTATTGGTACTGACCTGTCGTATGAAGACGCATCCCAGGTGCATAATTTAAGCACCTTTTTCCTTCAATTCCTCATCTAAATGGCTCTGTAAGCCGAATGAACCTTTCGGGTACTAGCATACTTTTGTTACACGTTTATTACACTGTGACTGCGCCTCAGCGGTCGGCTGTTCGATCCGCGACGCGTTATTACTTACTTTACACACTTCAACATTCCTTTTTCATCTGATAAACAAGACAAAACTTTTATATATCATCGCATTTGTTATGGTATTATAACCTCAACGAAGTTTGTACGGAGCTGTCAGCTTGACAACTAGTTTGACGTTTGTCACTTCAATAAAGATAGTGCCATACGAATCGATTACCGATTTTTGATCGTTATTTTTCAATTCCAGGTTTTTAAGTCGTGATTTGTTTTTATAAATAACATTTGCTCAGCGTTTTGAGATTTATTAACATCGTTTGGGTAGCGAAACGACGCTATTGAGGAGTTGCGGCTTGTTTCCATGCAGTCGAATGGAATGTCTTTTTGTGGTTGGTAACACCGCGGCGTCGCCGTGGCGAGTAGATTGGAATCTGCTAGATCAGCCATTTTTGCGTGTCGCTCGCCACTTGGGCTGCGTTTCGGAAATGCTTTAATCTTCTAAAGGGTGTTATTTCTGTCTGCGGAGTGTTTTATGGGCTGTAATCCATCGCCGGCCGTTCTAAAACGTGAGTATTCGACAAATAAATGTCACTAAAACTCATTCGTCGTGGTTGATGACTGGACGCCGGTCTGATGCGAGAATTTGATTTGTTTCAGAACTCATAATGATTCCTTGACACTATTTTGTGTAATTAAACACCGCGGACCCGTGTCTAAAGGCCATCCATCTCCCAGCTTCTTCGTCGTGACGCAAATTGTAAGTCTTGTACCGAACACGCTGTCCTGGTTGCGTTATATGAATTCAAATACTAAAATGCATTTTTTATTTCAGCCGTCCGGCAAAATATCTAAAACACAGCGGACCCCGTGTATAAAGGCCAACCTTTAACCTCCTACTCATCATGAACGGTGAGTTGCATACGTGTGAGTTGTCATGATTACGTAACGTGTACCGTTTGCTAAAATGTATTGTTTATTTCAGCGTTTCGGCGCTGAGCTTCGTTTCTACACCGCGGTCCCGTGTCTAAAGGCCAAGAAGGCTATATAATTATTTTCTTTTTATCTACCCGAATGGTGAGTAACTTTTGTCAAGCCAAGTGTGTCACGTCACACATTGTTTGTTGATTAACTTTTGCACTAAAGTGAGTTTTATTCATTTTAGGGTGTCAAGTACGGGGCAAGATTTGTCTAGTACGGGGCAGAAATTGCCAAGTGGCAACCGTCTGCGTCGTAGTTCCGGAGTTTCTCGTGCGCCTGCATCCGTCGTGCGTCAGTGGCGTGCGTCCGATATTACACGCCAGCAGCGCCGTCCCCCGTCAGGGACGTAACACGTGATGTTGCTTGCTACTTAATTTACATACTTTTACTTCTATGCGTTAGCCAATCCTTACACTACGTATATTTACACCGTACCTCGTTTACGTGTCAAGCGCCTCTTTTGACAGACCTAACCTTAGGGTATTAACCCACAACTTACCCATCTATTTACTACTTGTAACTTATATTTACTGTAACACTAGCATAGTGTGATTAAGTTACTTGCCAAGCGATTGAGTTACTTGACGAGCGATTAAGTTAGACTTTTTTGGTAAACTACAACTTAATGGGATCTAATTAAACGACTGTGAGAACGAGAATTTTGTTTTAATGATTGCGAGCCTAATCCTGTTTGCGGTGCGGTCCTTTTCTCTTTTACGGCGCCCAAGGTAATTCTGACCGCACCCTCGAGCCAGCCGACTCCACGACCTGACTACTTGCCGCGCTAGCCGGAGCGGCCCTGTAAGAACTACCGGGTTTCACATGAAAACCGCGGGGAAAAAGTTCACGGTGTTTCACGGTTACGATCACGAGTAAACTAATGAAATAATGTTGTGAATCGGTTCGGTACAAGACACAAGCACATATACTCACACAATAATAAACGGAAGATTAGTTTGAGTTTGAGCTTGATTTTAAACTCAAGCTGCTTCTGATTAAAACAGTTGCGAACTCATCGCCATGCTTTGCCTTAAATAAACTGCAGTGCTTTGCGAGACTTTGCAGGACTTTGTAGATTATCTGTGAAAGGCCGTCATTACGCCCGCTACCTTATTCTCTTTGGCTGGCTGGCTCGTGTACACTTGGCAACCGTATTGACTTTGTCTTTTGATGACTCTATGTAGGTAGATACTGTAAAACTTAGAAAGAGGGTGAATGAATGAATCAGCTAATGTTTACATCCACAGATTTTTTAGTATACACATCTGGAAGGTCCCTGTCGAATAGTGCCGGAAATCAAACATCTTCCAAGTATAACATTAATCAATTAGTGTGACCTGTTGAGTGACTATGAACTGTCAGATAGAGTTAAGACTGACTACGCTTTGTAAAGTTCCTGGTATCTTAAGTGTCAGTTATCTATGATTCCCTCTCTATTTCTTACTATGAAATATACAGAGATGACATCGTAGATAATTGCCACTTAAAATATCAGGGTCTTATTTAAGAGTGGTGAAACAGGCCGTTATTTTGACTCATTTTACCTAATGATAATGGTGTGTCCACGGCTGTGTTTATGTTCTTAATGTTTTCCTTCTGTTGATCTAAAGCGTACAGTTTTTTCCAATATTGTCGGTTGACTGTTTTGAATACTTTTTTATCCAGCAATTTTTAAAGTTTTTCCGTCATAAAAGAAACCAGGTAAGTAAACATAATGACGCAATTGTTTTTACAATTATTATTATCATCGCTCAAAAAATTAATACGAAATTAACGACGCGCGAAGCAAATTATAAAGGCTTGCTCAAGTAATATTATTACTTTATTACGGTCATTAATTACAAAAAAGCTAGAAGGATTAACTTTAAAGATACGAATCAAAATATTAACCTGTTAGAGTAATCGTAGATTAATTCAACGCGCATTTTATGGCGAGCTATGATAAATTGTTAATTATTCGTTTTAAAACGCAGTCTGGGAACTGGGTTGGAATATTCATATTTTCTCGTATAAATAATGTAAATGCGGGTGATAAATCAGAAGCAAGTAATTAACTTTCGCGGCGCGGGAGTCGCTCGTTTCAACATCTTATTAATTCAATAATCCGCATATCTGTCGTGGATTTATGTTTCTGGTTGTATTCTAGTTCTAGTGTTTTGTACCCTTAATGAGTTATGTTGTTTTTACCTCAGATAAAAAGGTAGGGTATAGATCCCTGTTACAGTTACAACATTAGTTGGTTATTAATTATTTAGATGGTTTAATTTATAATCTTGTTAGAGTGAATCAGTCTAAAGATATACGTATAAATAACTGAAATGAAGACTCAGGAAAGGATTAAGGCTTGTTCTGCCCACGTCCTACAAACACTATCCAATAAACTAGCATATTGAAACGCCAATTCAAAGCAAAACACGAATAAATGTCGCAATAAAACTGACATCAGATAAACTTCACAAGTTCTGCGGTTCGTATGAGGAGCTATGGAGGCGTCAACAGCTGTATTTATGGCTATGTTTCACAGTGATGAACGGCGACAGACAGACAGATAAATTGCTTATAATTTATTATAGTGGAGCTAATTACGAGCGACGTTGCGAGCTATGATTTGCGGCCGTATGAATACTAAAGGTTTAGATCCGTGACGTTGACGGGAGTTCGCTTTGATTAGTTCCGGTGCTGGGTTCGAATGTGTGTCGCAAATAGTGTTTATGACATGTAGTCTATGATTATACTTATGGAATATCTATTTTGTCAACTTTTGAATGCACAATGCTTCCTACAGATATGTACGAAAAAAATGTTTTCTTAGGTTCTTCCCTCCTGAACATTATTGAGAAAAATAAATGAAATTACACCAGAAGTTGAGATCATTAGCAGGCTGATATTTAACTTCATTAACGTTGAAGTCATGGTCATCATGTACCTAATACTGTCTGATTCAACTCAATGTTCTGTGTATTGCACCGAAATGTTCAGTGTGATTATTTTTCACACAGGCATATTGTGTATGCATTTTTTATTGGATATTATTTTGTATTAAAATTTAGGACATAATGTGTGCCAAAAATGCATGTGTAGATACCAGAAATTTCTTGTTTAGATAGGGTAAATCGTAATGAAAGTCGCCACTGAAATTAAATATTTACGTATATTTTCTTCGCTTTATGTCCTTTAACAACAAATTATGTTCAACAGGTTTCCAGTGTAATACAGTTTCTCACCTCAAGTCTAATTTACTTGGACATTTTGTTACACACGTAATATCAGACCAGACATTAAAAGTACCGCTTCCTACTTCACAAAGTGGCGATCTCGAAAGCATTTAACGTTAATGTAAATTTTATGAAGTAACGTGTTGAGATTCTGATATTAAGATCTTATCAGTTTAACAAGTTGGAAAGTTGCATTAAGTGAAAATGAATATAAAATAACTTCTTTAAGGTAATTATTACCTGCGCTACGGCTATGCGTCGGCGACGCTCTACGTTACAATACAGGATATGTGCCTCGTGTCATCGAACAATACGTAACACCTCAACGCATTAATACAAACACAAATTAACAACCCTAATGATTTGCAACAACTTAATTAAAAAAAAACTATTTAAATTACATCTATAGATTTGGTACATAAAAATTTTGTTAGTCTAACTAGAAAATAAAGGCCGCTCGTGCGGCAGAAGCTTACAGATGAGCTCTCACAATAATCAGTGCACTATAACATACGAACATTACGAGTAGAGATCACAGCTGCGCGGCCCTGGCGGGCTTCGTCGATGATATGAGCCGACTAGAACCGAGGGGCCCTACGATATATGTACACGTCCCTCGGTTGCGAATGTCCTTTTGGCATGGGCGTTAGCGGTCGGCGCCCCCCTTCTTGTGGTTGTGGAGCGCCGCCGGCCCTCACGGGTGCAGCGGCCGCGGGCCGAACAACGGGTACGACGGGAAGTAGGCGGCCAGCGACGGGTGCGGCGGCAGCGAGAACAGCGGTGGCGATGACACCAGGTGCGACGGCTTGCTGTACGGGTGGAAGCGCGGCGTGAGCGGCGACAGCGGTGGCGTGGGGTACGTGCGCTGCAGCAGCGGGTGCGCCGCGCTCAGCATGGACAGGCTGGGGCCCGCGTCACCGCTGGCTGTGTGCGAGCGCAAGTGCTGCAGTAGCTCCTCGGACGTCGAGAACCGCTTGCCACAATAGGCTGAATCCCCGGCCATCCACGAACACACGAACGGCAGCTGCGAGGCAGCGGCCAGTGCGGCTAGCTGCGCGTGCGCGTACGCCGCCGCCGCCGGGTGGCTTGCCGGCAGCGAGAAAGGCGTCTTGGCATGATCGCACTGTGAGCAGCCCGCGGGGCACACCGCCGACTTAAACAAGTGAGAACTCAGAGAACAACCCGTACAGTAAGGATCCCTGCACACCCCTAAATCGCCACCTGGTGCTTTCATTCTCGCATAGGCCAAGTAAGGATTTAGTCCATTTTTCAGCGCGTGATGTTGTGCGGCCATCAGGCTGCTGGTCATTAAATCCATGGGCAGAGGGAAGCCTGACGGAGGCAAGCCTCCCATGAACGACGATGATGAAACAGGTACGCTCGGTTTGAAGCTCGATGGTTCTTTGGTGTCATTGGACGAAAGGCTGGTCGGTGTGTAGGGTAACTTAGATGTAGATGAATTGCTAGTAGAATCTGAATTCGATTTCGTCGGATTAGGAGACCCCTGCGGCGGGCTGGACCTCTCATCGGATTTTTCCGAAGGAGTTTTGTGGTGGGTGGGTGGCGAGGTTCTCTGCGAGGAGGAGCTCTGGTTGCTGCCGCAGCGCGCTTGTACGGGTGTGTTGGACGCGCTGCCTTTGGACGAGAGCGGAGTCTTCGAGTGCGCGTTCACGGAGGACGCGCGATCCTCGGGCGTTCTAGTCTTTTCTCTCGCTGTGAGGCACGATTCGTAAGGCTTGAAGCTGGGTTTGCTGTCCATGTGCGCCGTGGGCTTGTCGTCGTATTTCTTGCTGGCCTTCTCCGCGGCGGAGATGAGCTTGGGGTTGGGCGTGTCGGCGCCGATAGCGCTGCAGGTCTGCGCGAGGAGCGCCAGCGGGCTCTTTTTGGCGTCGAGCTGCAACAAAAGGAAGGCTGTCAGTTTATGAAATGAAACGTCGGGGTCGAGGTTGCGAGTGACGGGCGCACAAAGGGACCGCGGGCGGGGCGGGCGTCCAATCACGCGGCCGACGCGCCATTATCCGCGCGTCTGGCAGCCGTCGGCTCCGCTTGACATTTCACTCGGCTCCCGCATGATGTAATCTCGCTGTGAAAAGGGCAATTTGTGCCGGTGAATTTGCGGCGCGCCTGAGCCTGCGCGCGTTGTCACGTCTATTATCACGGGACGCGTACTATTATTTCGAGCGAGTATTGAGGGTGGTTTTTGCGGTGGTGTTGTGTCAACATTTTAGTTCGATAGTAAGGGTGACGTGGTGAAGGCTCCTGATTAATTGGATTCCTAATAGAACGTTGTCGATTACAAAAGGACTCCATAATTACTACTTTACTATGGTTTCATTGATCTTTCAACTATGTATATTCATTTTCAGTTAACTTTTTTCTTAATAGGTAGCTGTTTAAACCACACAAAAAACTGCTTCAAAAATGATTTGACTATTCTTGAAAAAGTTTTTTGTCCATGAAAATATGATTAAGTACATTTCAAAACTAAAACAAATATCATTCGATTTTCCAGCTTTTAAAACCTTATTTCGCGCCGATTATTACAAACACGGCGTAAAATTCGCCACAAAAGGCGTCTAAAATCAAAAGCCATGCCGTAACCAGAACCAAAGCCTTTGTTTTTGTCCACAGTGAGAAAAATAAAGTTTTTTAAAGCCGTCATTCATGGCGTAACGAAATACTAATTCGTTCAATCGAGCAAAGCCTCTGCGAATTGTGGATAAATGGAACGAATAATTATTAACATCGCAACGACAGCAAATTGTGATTAATCTAGACGACAATAGATTAAACTTTATTCAAATCGCAATTATTTTACGAACGTTTTTGAGATAAAATAAAAATAGAAAAATTACAGAAAACATTGGCGGTAAACGGTTAACTTTAGTCCTGTGGACTGGAAACAAGTGATCAAAAATCTTAGTATGTATGACCCACATTCATACAAATCAATCGCCTATTCGATATAGATGCGCTTACAGATAAGATAATGTGATGCCAAGGATACCTCATACTACAACATTGGCAACAATTTTGTTTATCTAAGGAGTTTTTTTTTTAAACATGTTGATTACTTATGAGTTTAAGATTGACGGAAGATTTTGAACACGCGGTTTCATAAACTTCCGCACGATTTCCGAATAATGTCACTAACTGCATCGGATAGGTAGGTAATAATAATAAATGTCACACTGACTCACTTTCCGTTGGGGTCCTGATTTATGAAGATTGAGAAATATATAAAGTGATACGAAAATAAATAAATATTAAAACTTTAAATTCATCTCCATCAGAATTTATTGTTTGCTTGGTTTTCTACTCTTACTCTTTTATCATCCTTAAACATTTTAAATTCTCAGTAGCAAAATGGAATTTTAAAATATTTACGTGCGTAACTATTTGAATGACAGTTATTTAACTTCTTACTCATTATACATAAACTAATTGACAATCTCTTCCGCAACTTGTAGGTAGGTACTCCAGAAAAAAGTTGCATCTCACATACCT
This sequence comes from Pandemis heparana, assembly GCA_963854515.1. Lineage (NCBI taxonomy): Eukaryota > Metazoa > Arthropoda > Insecta > Lepidoptera > Tortricidae > Pandemis > Pandemis heparana. The sequence continues at coordinate 11,780,760 of OY978011.1, read as the reverse complement.
ACCTACCTACTACTCAGTAAAGTGTATCAATGAAACGAGAGCTTGTCCACCGAGTAGCCTTGCAAGTCGCATGTTAAATTCAGGAGAATTTTCAACTAATCTAGTAAATTGACCGAGTTAATTTACACGTGTTGTTCAGGCATCAGTTAACTCTAAAAATTAATGTAAGTACCATCACGTTCTTTAATTTAGGGCTCATTGTGTAAAAAAATCGTTTGAAGCGTTAAATACAAGATGAAAGTTACCTATTCAACCTTAAGTGGGTCCTAAACTAAAGAACGTCACTGTTTCCTAATTTCGAGCGTTTAGAGATGTCTTGTTAACACATATCGATATGTACTTACGTTAAATAATAAAACAAATATGACTATTGTTATTGTAGTATTTATTGAAACTGTTTGAAACCAGTGAACATTTTTAATTATTTATTTAATTGTAATTTTAGTTTTTTTTTTTGAAAAACGGTTACATTTTTATTTGGTTATCATTAAATATTTGTGTCTTTTGAGTGTATACTTAATGGTAACAAAAAAAAAAAGATTGTACCTACCACACGTTGCATGACGTTTGATTTATGATTTATGTTAGATAGTTAGCGTTGAATGTATTACCGATCAGTGCTCCTGTTAGAAGGTGATTATTATTCATTAACCATTGTTTCAATATCCATCTGCTTAATAATTAATTAAAGCAACAATAATTAATATTTTTAATAAACAGATGGACATAGGAGGAACAATGGAGTAATAACTTTGTTTACAACTAGGTAGCTACTAGGTATTGCATTGGATTTAGTAATATTCGCGTTCATTGTTTTATGGCGTTTACGTCAATACGAAATAAGTAATAACCAGTAGTAATTTACTAGTAAAATACCTAATAGACAATCTGGGAATTTAGGTCATTGTAGAGTCGGTAGATTGTGTTGATTCCACTTAATTCCATCTCATGCATCGTAGATGCACCTTAGAACCAAACTTAGCTAATTGTTTTGCATGTTTTTATTTAGGTTACTTTATTTTCACGTTAATTTAGCCCTTATTTTATTAATTTGAGGCGTTATTTTCAATTCAAATAAGATAAGGTCCAATGTTTTTGATGACTTGTTTAATTTACCAAGACGCGGTGTTAGGTACTTTGAAAACGTGAAACTTACTGTCGTCGGTAGCGGCGACAGGTAATCCGGCCGCAAATACTGATTGCTAGAGGTGAGCATGTTGCCCCACAATCCGTTGTTATCCAGCTTAGAAGATTCACACAAAACACTTCACTTCACCAATCCATACGTCATATCCATTCAGGGATCACAAATACGTGCGTCACAGTTGGTGTGCCGCGGCGGACTGAGCCTCGCCCCCCCCTTGACACCTTGTCACCGCGCCATTTTTGCATTCTGTGTACTTTGCGGGGAGCTTTGCCGTCTTATCCCCACCGCCGTTTGACACCCCGTTTGTCGCGCTCCGTCCCGCTCTGGCGTACGAAAAATTACAGCGTTTTCCCTCGTTTTGATGAAAGGATTATATAAAATATGCAGCGCAGTCAAAGGCGAGTGACGACAGAGATGCATCGCCGGGAAATTGAATAGCGGATAAACGGCGGCGGTAATAATTTAGTTTTTAGCGGACGGAGCGTTTGCGTTACAGCTTTTTAAAGTGGTTTTTACGTTCACACTTTTGCGTTGATTTGAATATTAATATTAATGATTTACAGTGAATCATGTCTTTTATTTACGTTCATACATACATTAATCCTTTTCCTTTTTATAAACAAATTAGAAAAGCCTTTTTGTACCGTCTCTACATACATACATGATGGTAAAAAAAAAAAAAAAACAATGATTGTTATTTGTCAAAAACCTAAATACAAATAGGTATCTATTAAAGTATACGTACTAGTAAATTAGGAAATCCTCTAATAAGTAAAAAACAAGCTTAACTATTTTATTCATCGATATTTTTTTTCTCAGTTCATGGAGCCTTTCGAACTACATATTTTATTCATCGATATTTTTTAGTTTATTATTTTTTATAGTCTCAGTTCATCGAGTCTTTTGGCGCCGACGTTAAAGTAGAGTGTTTGTAGAGTTTTTGTAGAGGTACTGTTTTAAATTAATGATAAGTAAGCACCTTTAGAGTGGGTGGATGTGGGGATTAGAGAGAGTGAGAGAATTTTTGTGTGCGATTTTACGTTTTCATGCATGTTTTTTCACTTCGTAGAATTACACTATAGTGGCAGATTCTATCAGATAGAGCCTTAAGAAAAAATGTGGCCCTCATAATAATTATGTGTATAGGTAATTTTGTATAGACTGGGTCAAATTTTGTACAGGTTAGTACAAACTTTGCTTTACCTACTTTTACTTTGAACTTTTTTAAAGTGAGCCAAGTAACAACAACTTAGTTCCTTGCGTAATAACCAGGTAGTGAGCTAACTTAAGCCCCCAATTCGGACCACCGACGTAGATTTAAAAAAACGAAAAATAAAAAAATGCATTTCATTATTGACTCTAAGCAAACGGCGAGTCATCGCAATTTCGATAATCCAGACAAAGGGATTTGTAAATAGCGATGATTCTTGATTTTTACTTATTATGCTTAAAAATGTTTAACGAGGGTTCAAATTGCTTGGGGTGGTCTTTGTTGGAGAGGCAGTAAAATAATAAATTTGTTGGTTTTCGTTTGGTATTTTAACAAAGTTCGACAACGTATTATGTTATATGATATGGTGGTCTCGGGAACTTAGAGCTTCAGTTCGGTCCGTCTAGTTTTAGCGGTTCCCTATCGTTTGCCATAATTTATTGCATTAAGTATAAGGGCCACTGGCACGGACCAGGGGTGACGACTTAACCGCGTGTTAGATGCTAACCTGGCGCTAAATAGTGTCAAAGTGTATGGAACTGTCAAACTTAACCCCGATTTAGCGATTAATTTTTTTTACTCTGGACTGTGCAGGTAGGCCTAAATGATTAGCTGTCCAATCCTTGTTCAATCCATTCAGTAGGCTTATTGTCTAACTCGCTCGCAATCGCCATCGTGTTCATTCTGACAGTTCTTGTATGAATGTGACAGCTATAGGTATAGCTGATTCCGATGCAGATTGTCAGCCCATACATGAACTGTCAAAATGAACACGATGGCGATTGCGAGCGAGTTAGACAACAAGCGTACTGTTTTTAAAAAACAAATGACAAACTTTTTTAATCCTTGTCCTTAGAGATTATCTTTTAATCCTTGTATTGTGAAATGTACTCGTAACACTTTAAGCTAAACCTAAACCAAACTTAATCTAACAATGTTATCACAAACAATGCTTCAAGTGATTTCGAGTTTCTTGAATGGCTTTTGTAATAAGCAATAACCATTTAGATAAGGAATAGAAGGTGATATGACTTTGTTATCTTTATCTTTGTATAAAGTTGTGATTTTCTCTTTAAATTGTTGTGAACTTTATCAAATAATTATGGCGTCTCACATTTATGTCAGTATCGAAATCATCATCGCCAGTCAAAAGACGTCGTGTGATCCACCATATCGCGATCCGTAACGCAGCGAATCTGCTTAATATGAAATCCACGATCCTATATTGACCCAATAGCATGATAATGGTGGCCGTCTAATCGGGTACGTATTAAAATACATAAAGTTAAAATACCTAATAGTTCAAAATACCTAATGGTTCAAAATACCTAAATGCAATTTTTTCAGAATTTTATAAACTTAACCTAACCTAACCTAACCTAAATATATAGATAGAACGTAAACAAATCAATAGGTTAGGTTAGGTTAAGTTTAAAAAAAATCTGTTAATTCTGAGAAAATCGCATTTAGGTATTTTGAACCATTAGGTATTTTGAACTATTAGGTATTTTAATTTTATGTATTTTAATACGTACCCGTCTAATCCATGCCATTAGTCTAACTTTTGTCAAAACTGTCAACTGCCTTCCTGCGCTGCGTCTTCGCGTGTTTTAAGTATAAAAATAAAATATAACAGCTACTAACCCTGCGATAACAGAATGTATGAAACTGTGAACTAAAGTTTAGCGTATTAATCTGGGTTTATTCTTGTTGCACGGCCAGAGGGCCGTCTTGCAGGAAATATTAAATCTCGATACCTGTAGTCGCGTAGTATAATCTGGTTTAAAGTTTCATTGTTCCATACATTTGGACTCTACTAAGGGCCTGTTTCATCACTCTCTGTTAAGTTCCAGTTAGTGTCAGTTCTTTATGATGACGTCTCTGTCAGTTTCGTAGTAATAAATAGAGACGGAATCATAGATAACTGACAGTTAAGATAATTTGAACTTCACAGAACATGGTGAAACACGCCCCAAATCGAGTTTCTACGATCAAATGCACTGCTTGTAAAACCGATGGCCGTCGGGGCCCTAAGGCTTACCTTTAGACATAGAGTGGCAACCGCATACCGGAAGGGGAGATGTTGCTAGACTTCCCGCATGGTGGACTGACGATATCCCATAGGCTGCGGGCAGCACGACACCAATCGTCTCCGATATCCTTGGGGAAGGCCTGCCCTGATGATGATGATGAAATCAAGTTTAGCACTAGATTAATAGTTGTAGCGCCACTAGATTGACTTTGTAAACTGAACTTATGAAAGTTACTGGCTGGTGTCAGCGACTTCGTCTGCAAAGAATTCGTTAAAGACGTTAAAGTATCGCTATCCCGCGGAAATTTTCCGCGATAAAAAGTAGCCTATGTGCTATTCCAGACTTTTCTCTATCTATGTGCAGGATTTCATCCAGATTTGTTGGGCCGTTCTGGCGTGATTGAGTAACAAACAAACATCCATCCATCCATCCATACTTTCGCATTTATAATATTAGTTAGATGAATGAGGAGGCTACCGCTACACCCTCAAATATGTTTTAGTCGGCCACATAAACAATGAGTCGACAGTTCGACGATATAACCCATTAGGTCCGGAGAGGGGGGGACTGTCGGAGCTCATTTCACGCCGACAATCACCGACAAACGGCGGCGTGTCCGTGTAGGGCTGTCACGTAACATGTTTGATTAAAAAACATGTTCAGTGGTTCCTTATAACTATGTAGTACTAGCTCTTGCCCACGACTTCGTCCGCGCAGAGTAAATATTTTCATCAGGGATAATGTAGAATTCTAATGGTGAAAGGATTTTTCAAATCGGTCCAGTAGTGTCGGAGCCTATTAAATGCAAACAAACAAACAATCAAATCTTAATTTCTAAACGACACTGAAAATTAGAACACATAGAAAAATCCGAAAAGTAAAGCTATGGCCGGGAATCGAACCCGGTTCCTCGTCATTCCGTGACGCGTGCTATAAATACCCCTACACCACCCATAGCAGGTCCAATCAAATCTTAACTCTATATTAGTGTAGATGTAGATGTAAATATAGGTAGGGTGTTATTTAAGATTAGCTTTAGATGAATTGTGGATAAAATAGAGCTTTTGTTTTCAAAAACGTAGAAAAACCGATTTTATTCCGCTACTCTTTTCAAGCGTTTTACGCAGAATACAAAACAGCTAACTTTTTGCTGCTGCTGTACGAATGTGTCATGCATATTTTTTCACTTCGTACCGGGACTTAAAATTTAAGATCTAAGTGCTAAAAGGGCTTAAATTTTTTTTTTTGGTCTTAATTGTACAATGTAATAACAACTGTAGTATGATTGATTTAGCTGTAGCCAAAAATATGGATAGAGCCGCCGTAAGTACTTAATACAAAAATTTAAAACAAACAAAGAGAACCTCAAATTTATCTTTCTCTCTATTTATACAAGTTGTATCAGAATTTTCCGAAATACTTCAGCAGGTAGTTTGAATGATACACCCCTACTAAGGTTTTTAATTTACATTGTTGATTCAAAAATTAGCCCCGCCCTTGACGCCGTTCACTTTGAACATTGATCAAAGTACGGCAACATTTAATTTCTAAACGACACTGAAAATTAGAATACATATAAAAATCCGAAAAGTAAAGCTATGGCCGGGAATCGAACCCGGGTCCTCGAACCACCAACAATTTAAACATTTTGTCAACTATGATTCAAAAATCCAGAATAAAAATCACAGGGCTATTTAGTAATACTAACTCGACCACTTGCTAAAATATTCCGGAACTATTTTAAGAGATGCTGTGTACCAAAGACAGGTTCGTTTTTTATAGACTTGAAATAATAACTCTACTGTAAAGAAGAAATAACTGAGATAAAACGAAAAAAAAAACTGTCAACCTGTCAGCGCGAACTAAGAAAGGTATGACTTATTCGTTTTGTTTAAGAGTTTCACTAGGTTAACAAATAAATTATTCTTATTCTTATTCTTATTCTTAGGTTTAGTTAGGCTCATAGTGTATAAGAAAAACGTTCCCCTCGTTGGGTCATACACATTTTATTGTTTGCGTCTCTCCTGTGGACATGGCAAAAGTTAAAGGTCTATAGTCAATATTTTTAACTCAAGTCAACATCGGTGCGTGGGATGCCTGGCAACTTTCGGCCCATTTAAATAAACCTTAAGTTTGCCGACTAGGAGTCGCTAATTTTATGCCCACAGGAGAGACAACTTTTGTTTCTTACGGTGTGTATAACTCTCTTCCATTACCCTAACACACGCGATTACGCGTATTATATTATCCTTTACATATTTTCTTGCTCTTATTTTTATTCTAAGGCTAAATTAATACCGGCTCTTACAGACAGCCCTACACTCGTGAGATCAAAAGCGGCGCCGGCGGCTTTGTGCGGCCGCCACCGGGGCGCGTCAACGCCGCATTAGGAAGTGTCTGTCCGTCTGATTGACCTGCTCACCGCGACGAACGGTTGCTTCAACGTCATAGCACATGTCAGACTATCAATAAGTCCTTTTTATAGGCTCCACTGAGGGTTACTTTAGCGTATTAGCGTGAAGTGTTGGCCTGATTGACCTGAGGCCACGTTCAATGCGCTAGCGTTCGCAATTGCATTCACCGTTTCTGTTCTTTGTCAGAAAGTACAGTTAATTTGTTCCGAGTGTGTTTAACAATATGGCTACAGGTTGTATGTAGTACCATTTGTTAAAGGCACACCACACCACCGTTGTTTTACTGACCTCAAGTAAGGCAAGAAAGTAAGGCAAGATATCCACAGCAATTGGCATTTTTTAAATGTAAATAGAGAGTTATTTATCATGCTGGTCTGGGAATAAAGAATAATCATAGAATGTACCAGTTGCTTCTCTTCCCGAGCAGATGGTAAAAGCCCATCGCCCTTTCCACCTTTACGTCCACAATCATGCTAAACGTGACCTTTAGGTCTTCTTACCTTAGGCTCTGTCTACCCCGTAAGGAATAAAGGCGAGATTTATGTATCTATGTATGTAAATAAAGAGAGAGAGAGAGAGTCAGTCCATGATTACATACATCAAATCACTGAGGAAAATTCACTAAGCAGACCGAAATGCAATCAAAATGGATAAAATGTTAAACTTTACCCTAAAACAAGTGCACCGTCCCCTTTTATCTACGACAAGAGCTCCGGTCCCCGCTAATCCGGACAAATCCGATAAGAACAAGCATAACTGCAGACTACATACATTTGTCGACTTAATTCAGCGCTGGCTGGGCGAGAAAGGAATTAGGCGATCCTATTATTGTACTTCTCTCTTTGCACGAACACAAATATTCGTACTGGCTGGTTGAAACAAATGAAGACATTTACTTACGTTTAGCTTTGAAGATATCGAAGACAAGAACCTATCGTAGATGTCGTGTTAAGTCGGGCCTGAATCAAGTCGCGGCGGAGGCGGGTGGTAGGGCCTTGTGCAAGGTCCGTCCGGATCGCTACCACCATCTTACTTGCTAATACTGCCGCTAAACAGCAGTGATTGCACTGTTGTGTTCCGGTGTGGAGAGTAAGACAGCCGGGGAAATAACGAGCACAAGAAGCATTTCATCTTAGCCTTCTAGGTTGGCAACGCATCTGCGATCCCTCCGGGGTTGCGGGTGTCCTACATCAGGTGACCTACTTGCTCGTTTGCCTTCATATTCATATAAAAAAATAGTCGCCATTGTACATAGGTACCTTTGCTATCTAATTTAAATAGGTAAGTACAGTTTCGTGTTTTGACTGCTGTCGGGTAGCGATCAGTTGCATAGGTTGCTATTGACCGCATGATAGAAGAATATATCCAAACAATTTTCCAATTTCCAGTGTATGTTCTGATTAAAATACAATTAAAATCCGATGACGCCGAGACATAAAGAAAATAGACGCATTGTACATTGTACCGCGAACGAAACCCCTAGTTCAATGAAACTGCTGTACACGAAACAAACGAAAGTTACGTTAAGCTAAAGAGTAGTTAAGTTACTATACAAAGAGTAAACAGTGCCAAGAAATTGCATATATATACGGCTAGTAGATAGTGTCATTGGGCCTTTCGTTCTATCAGCTATTAAGCCATCAACTGATTTACAATCGCGACAACTACGACTATCGATTGACAACACTGTCGCGTGCCGAGAGTACCTATCGCAATTAGCGTCGTCCGCCCGATTTGTTCCAGTTAATTTTAAGGTATTCATTCGATTTTGATGACATCAAATACGATATTTGATTGCTTGAACACAGGCAATTAACGTTTCAAGATCATGATGCGATAAGCATGCTTGAGCTATTACAGCAGCTATTTTTAACGCATTGTTTGATTGACATACCAAAATAACCACAAAAAACGTCACACTAAACAGTTTAACTCACAATTTAAGAGACGAAGTACAAAGTAAGAGGACGAGACGATTAATTTCAGTCTTACCGGGCGATCATTTTTAAGGGCGAGTCACAGAATGAATCAGTCAGATTAGTTAAATCGTCCTCGACTTGCAAGTCTTGCAACATTCGTTATTGACACAAAAACTTCTATAGCAACTAACTTAACTTCTATAAATAAACAAATAAATAAATAAATAAATATCATGGGACAAATAACACCAATTGACCCAGTCCCAAACTAAGCAGAGCTTGTGCTATGGGTACCAGGCAACGGATAAACGTACTTATATAATGTAGATAAATACATACTTAAATACATACAACATCCATGACTCGGGCACAAACATTCGCATTCATCATACAAATGTCTGCCCCTACCGGGATTCGAACCCGGGACCTCTAGTTTCATAGTCAGGGTCACTAACCACTAGGCTATCCGGTCGTCAAACACATTCTATAACGTTCTCCTTAGCCTAATCTAATAAATGACTTCTGTTAACTTTGTCACTGCGCGCTACTTACGCGCATACGAGTAAGTACTTAATACGAATCCTTAAAGAACCCATTTTATTTAAGCCTATATCAGGGTGCAATCTTCACTCGTTTGAACATTATCACTGAATTGAACTATTTCTATTCAATATTGCTGTGTAGGTATCTATTTTTTACCATGCTACAAACATCTCTTTTATTTCCTAAAAGTAACTCTATCTTATTGAAGCATCCACACGAATGTCAAAGAGCATCACAGCATGCATCGGGTAAACGAGTAAACATTCAGAGGAGTATCTGTGCATGTCAACCACTATCTGAGGAAGTCACGCTGACTCGCTTTCAGATCTCTAGACTGGGGCCTTGTAAGCGATAGACAGGGAAATAAACTAAAACAATTACCTTGCTACTCCGCTAACAAACCCTCCATGGAATGGTAGCGGTGTTATCGTTCATTAATATCGACTTGCACAAAGCACCGACTGAGACTGATCAATTAAGACAGGAAAAACTTCGCTAAGTCTATTTACCTTGCCTTGTGATCACGGAGTAGAGGCACTGAAAGAAGAAAGTTACAAGCTCTCGTAAATTCCTTTCCTTGTTCAAAGCGCATTTTCAGTGTTGAAGGACGGGTGTCAGTCTTCAAAAATGTCAGTCTAGACATGTGATAATTATGTAGAATACGAAGCGTTTCGATTTTACAAATTATAGCTAGTGTAGTGAAGCTAAATATTCCACAAGCTTGTGTTGTTTTGTGTGCGTGGTTGTGTGTATCAAAGTTCATGGTTCAAAGTTCATGGACATGGATACTAGATTTTAAGTCTGTTTTAGTCAGGCTGGAGACTGAAAACCAGCGGGCTCGCTGATATTATCCTACTAATCCTACTAATATTATAAATACGAAAGTTTGTGATGTTGTGACGATGTGACGATGTGAGCGAGTGGTCGTTCATTATTGTGTGCTAAGGGGGAGGCCTTTGTTCAACAGTGGGCGTCTTTAGACTGATGATGACGATGAAGCACTGACTTTCCTTTATTATTATGGGATAAGGCGTTTACTGTAGAAGCATCGCGGCCTTGATGACATTAGCGGTGAATTCCTTAAACTTATTCCGTTCTTTTTCCGTTCCCTTGCCATGTCGTGCCCTTGTTAGGTCTGGGGCTCCGAGGCTTCAGCACAATGCAGCCACTAAGTGGTTGTCGAGCTGTAGATACGGCGGCGACGTTTCAGCAGTCTGCACGCGCCCTAATTGCAGCTAAATGTTAAAGGTTTCTTTTACGTTCATGTTATGGCTGCTGTTAAGTTGATAGCTGAAAATATTCTTGTAAGAACGTGTTAAGGGATTTTTAAGAGTGCCGTTGTAGGTTTTTTTCGTTGCAGTTTTTAAAATAATTTAATTTGCATGGTCATACTACTAATAGTTAATTTGGGGTTGTAGATAGAAGAAAAACAGATTTTTTTAATTAAAACAAAAACTGACTATACATAAATTAAAACACATAGTTTCACAACATTCGGAGCATACATTATAGCTCCCTAAATATTCAATTTATTTCAGAAAGACCTTTCAAGTGCGAGTCGGATTTGCGCACCGAGGGTTCCGTACAAATCCGGCAAGTGGATGTATAATCCAGTATTAGCGGATGACCACGACCACTTCGTCAAGAATGTAGCGACTTATTCTAACATATTTCAGGGTTTCTGTAGTTGGATAAAAACCTACGAAACTACACAGTATATGCAGTATATTGGCACACATTGCTTCCTGGCGGGATGATGGATCACCCGAATGATTTATTTCCCGCCATCAGCGGCCCTATTTATACACTTATTGTGAAGGAAAAGCGATCATAATTCATAACGACGCGACTCAAGAGAAGAACTGAGGCGAGAATAGGAAAATTTTAAGCACAACGTTAATCGGTTATGGCTCAAAATATTGAATCAGATTCTACTTTGTGAAGGTTCTTAGGATGGTGTATAGAAACAGAAAAAGTTTATTTGCTCAGAATACGTACATACAGATCTTAATATACAACTATTGTGAACTAGTATTCAGTCGACGAATCAACATGCAAATTTATTACATAATAATAATAATTATGTTTATTACTTCCCCACTCTATTTATTATTCCCTTTTCCACCTATACGCCCACAATCATGCTAAACGTGGCCTTTAGGTCGTGTTGCCTTGGGCTCTGTATACCCCGTGACGGATGAAGACGTGATTTATAATAATTATGTATGTATATCTATTTCATTTCCTCTTGCACCGCGGTTGCGAAGTTGGGTGATACTGATAGGTTGTAATTTACGACATTCTCATATAGAGGCACGGTGGTATCCTATTGTATCAAAAATACGAAAAAAATTTTTTGCAACTGCGAATGAGTAGTACCACGTTAGTACTTATCAAAATGTCATGCAGGTGCGTTTCATGATATCGTTACTATGACACACAGTGCATGTCTTTAAAACCTGTAGGCTTATTGTTGAATTTGCGGAAGCTTGCAATCGCATTCTTCAATATTTCTTTCTGTCAAAATGAATCAAGGTGGTAAAAGTCGATACCATCGGCGCTAACGCTGTCACGTTAATCGCTGCATCTTTTCACTTAGGCCACGCCCACAAGACGGGCTTGGAGCTCATTAGCCGAAAAGATAATCAATCATAGGGAATTAACGCCAGCCGAAAGCTGCCGCGGATCGTGGCAATTATACGGTAAACGGGTGTCTTTGTGAGTCAACACGTTGATAAAAGTTGGGGCCGAAGGGTGGGAGGTTGCTTAAAAATTGTATTTTCAACGTATTTTGAAACATGTGACCCGGACTATAGCAATATTCACGAGAACATGCAGAACAGAAGTTTTTCATACGAACTACGGGTCACATGACTGTCACCGATCTGGCTATAATTCCTGGAGGAAAATTTTGTTAACTGTTTATTAGTCCCGTCAAACAACAATTGACGCAGGAATGCATAAATGTAGGCCTCTCAAGAATCTATACACTATGCTGATAGCAGACCAACTTCACCAGCAGCGGACTGCCCTCATCTAAGGGTACGTTTATCATAATCATATCTTAACTTCAGGGCTTCTTAAAATTGTTCAATTGTAAATGAAGGGGACGGTAAGTTAATTATCATTTGCGTGTTTAGTATTTTTAGCGGAGTAGTAGTTAGTTAGCCGTTTCATTAATTAAGTAAACGAAAAACAACGAATTAAGTTTTCGTTGGCAGTTTACTGATTATCTAGTGAAAGCCGTATAAAAATTCTGATTTCACATCGACTGAAAATAAAATGTTCCTACAAGCCGCTTGCTGGGATATAAAGAACAAAAGCACAAAATGTCCACATCTAATTGAACTTAATCAGATTCCCCAACCTAATAAGAAGACATAGCAAGCCTCGCTATTCCCTAATAAGCAATTAGGATGTCGGCACACGAGGCAAGTGACGGTACGACGCTGTGTAATGAAAGAAACAATGTCGTGGTTGTGCACAAATTGTGGATCTCCGCGTGTGTTCTATTGCGGTAAGGGTTTCATTACGTGACATTATTTTTCAAACTTTATCAACTCCGTTTCTTTTTGTGTGTCTCTACGCTCTTGATCAGCTCAGGATCGACCGTTCCACGTGGAAAAATATGCTGAGGGTTTTATGTCTTTGCCTTCTTCTTCTTCTCAGCCTTTCTCTACTAAGTTCTTTGTGTAAGCCTCCGTCAACCACTTCCATTCCGATCTATTTTGGCCTTATGACCTTATGCCTTATGACCAGGGGTTGCAGGATGAAATGATGATGATGAATGACGCCCTTGATGATCGTGGTTGTTCATGAGGATCTGAACCTTAGGATGATTTTCTTGGGACAATAGTGCCGTTGTATCTTTTTGCCTTTCACACCGCTTTGCTGGAGTTCGTAGTAGTGAGCGCTGGCTGACCACTCTCACACCAAGGATAAAGTTGTGTGGTTGTGGCTTCCATTGAGATGAGGTTGAGAATAGGCACAACGAAGAGAATATAATTTCACTGTTAATTACAACTGTTAAGAAAACTAGAAGCAAAAGTTTTCTTTTTCTTTTGTGACCTATTTCAACCCGGACTCACAAAATTCATACACATAAGAGTCAATGGATTGGCGTTAAAGAGAAAAACTACTACGTAACAGAGATGTGTTCGTATCTCTGTCTGCAATCTCCAGTCTGATCAGAATGGTACTTAACTAGATAATCTACTTATAGCATGCAGAAGAGTCCTGGTATCTCCTAATGAGCTAAGGTGTCCGATTGATAGACAACCATTTCCCTCAATTTGTTATTTGAGGTAAATGCTCAAGTCACGTTGTAGTGCTACAAAATATATTGAGTTTTTCAAAACTTAAGTCTGTAAAAACACATGAAAACTATTTTGAACTGAAATTTCCAGAACTGCGACGTGGGCAGAAGTCACAATGCTGCTGCAAAACCTCTAGTAGGTAAGATTGCTACATACAATGCAAAAGTCAAGATACGCCTGTCCGAATAATTCGCTTAATTAATTGGGCATTTTTTATGACACACTCTGATAGCTGAACGATATGATATGGCGTCCTGTCACAGACTAAGGTACGGTGGTCTTTTAGGACCACCGCATCGAACGAATTACTCGTGAGCTACATACAAATCGTAATTTTTCTATTGTCTTTTTTGTGATATGATAACAATGATCAAACGCTATGGTAACACGTAACTGAGCAGTCGGCAAGTGGACAGAATAGCGACGTTAACTCGACACATAGCGAGATATCGCGAGATTACATGTGATCCTTGATTCTTCGCAGCGGAAAAGTGGTTTTGTTGTCCAAATAATTAAATAAGTCTATGGCTTTCTGCGATTTATTTTTACATGATATCCGTAAATACATACATACATACATACATATCGTCACGCCTCTTTCCCACAGGGGTAGGCAGAGACTACTTGAATAATACTATTTAAAGTGCGGAAAAAAGCTGTAGGTACCTACATAATTGTAAAAGTATGTGTAACTTTTTCAGAATATTCTTAGGCAAGCTGCCTTTCGTGGTCTAGATAAAATAAGGTTAAAAACATGTTCTTTTAACCTTACGATTTCTTGTAGTACCTATAGGAGACATTTTATTTGATGGCTCTGGTCGCAAGTTTTAGTACAGCCACTTAAAATTCTTCTATGGAAACCTCTAAGTCAAATGCTATTATTAAGTAAATACCATCTAACAACACAATAATACAAACTTAGTTGAAGCCTAGCTATCGATAAATAACTTAAATCACCAAAGACTTAATACATTCTAATAAACACTTAATTGAAACCTAACTGACAAGAAATGAGGTAAGTCCACGACGGAACTGCAAATCAGAATAGCTTATTGTTATATAAACTCAAAATAAACCCAACACGGTAATCATTGTACTTACAACAAAAGTCATTTCAAAAATAACAACAGTCGGACCACGCTTTAAACTCAAAGTTAAGCACTTACCATACAATTACGGTCAAAACATTTCGTCAAAAGAAACCGTTACTGAGACATGCAAACATGAATTATAGGGAATTAATACTTTTATTATAATAGCTTTCAATGCGACCGTCGAAGAAGTAGGCATAACAGAAACAAATGACGTACGTAGACTTAGAACCTAAAAATCTAGTCTTTAATTATACTGACGTAAGGTAACGATCGGTGCAATACTCCAACGGCGCTTACCGCTTTAGGGTACCGTGAAGTATAGAATTATAATGCGTGTAATCCATCAAAATGCGTTGAATGAGCGTAATTTGTTTGTGAGAAACATATCATTTTCCGGTCGGCTGGTTGGTAATGTCTTGTTTGGCGACTTAGGGACGCATTTGCGCATAACTGAACCCTTTTTGTACGCGACAGCATGCTGCTCGGAAGCAGTTTATTTATACTCAATTGCACCAATTCAAATTATGGTGAATGCATAAATTCAGCGTATGAAGACTTGCGCTTGGCTTGAAGGGTTACAGTTTTACTACATATTTGACGGAGTATAATTTCTTATTGAAATCGTCGTGTGATTGTAAATCTGTGGTTATTCAAATCAAACCATACGTCGCTCAATTTCCTATAGTTTGGATTTTATATTCCAGACTAAGTAAATTAACTAAGAATTTCCGCTTATTGACGCTGGGAATAATTAATCGTATGTTTTAAAACAGTTTTATTAGGTATACCTACTACTTTACTCTCGAAGGGATTTTAACAAATTCCCTCCTAGTGCATCTCTTTGATAAGTATGTACATACTCAAGCTAAAGGTAAATATTATGTATTAGGTACTTCCAAATGTTTTTCTTATTTGTTGAGTGCTTTAGGATGTGCGTTGTCTCTCTGTCAATCACGGTACTGTTTTAAAGGTATGGTGATAGTATTATCACCATACCTTTAAAACAGTACCGTGACGTTAGGATAATGGTATAATGTAAGGAACGAACATAGTCAGTAACTTATTCCAGCTTATACTAAATTGATATTATTATCAACGTTGCGGAAAAGTGACAAAGTTTTATGTCAATAAGTACAGCTGCATGAAAAGAAAAATAAATACATGGTCCCTAAATCAGTGTGTCGTTAGAAACCCGTAAAAATTACAAAACTTAATCTCTTTATTCAGACGGTTAGCGATCTGTAACTCATACACTGGAGTTACAACTGAATGAACAAAAATAAATTGTTTTTTTAAACCGCCACAAGCTGCCTCACAACAAACTGACATAGACGGATGGTTCCCGTCAACGCATCAATTGTCAAAAGGAGCGATCCAGTTCGAGGGCCCATGCAAAAGCGATTGCAACCTTAACAAGGGCCGATGTAAGGTCGAAACTCCGTTGATGATTGGCTTATTGTTCAGCCCTTAATTTGACTAAGAATAGGTATGAGCGATTCATAAAAGTTCACGAACCATGACGCGATTAAGTGCTTTTGTGCTTAAATTAAGTTTTTAGAGATCAACAAGTATGCTTTTATTAACGATACACTTATTTTTATTCTTTACCTCGAAGCTTGATAAGCTAGTTTTAGTGGATCTAAGTTAAATTGTGGCTTTTGCCTGCAAAGTTCCTTCTTTACTTTTAGGAAAGTCTATAAAATAATTATGGTGTTATTCTATCTTCAACGTTCATTTTAATACTCCATTGAAACTGTCAATAATCTCGCAAATGTCGAGGTTAAAAATGACATTGCCATATTTAGCCCTAAGTTTCTTTAAATCTGAAAAAGAAAAGTTAATTTTCTTGAGAGATACCTACATAAGATTACAAACCTTCTTAACTTTGGATTGATCGTACTTTATGTCGTGTGTCCGCCTCATTTAGTTTTCTATAAACACTAGGTAAGTAAACATTTGTGCCGTGTCATTTTCACGTCATGCCAATCACATGGAGTATAATAACGTTATACACTGAGGAGCAAAAATAACCGGGTCACTCTTCATACAAAGTTCTATGGAAAGCGACCCATTAATTTTGCTCGTGAGTATAGTAAGTGTTGTCGTTATTCGTCTGGTCATACTGAACCCATCTCTTTAGTTTGAGATCATACTTAATTTGTGTGTTTAATGTATGGTTAAGTTAACTGATGACTGGCGGTGATTGATCTGGTTAACTTTTTTTTATTCAAATGTATAATGGTTTTACAAATTGTCAAAATTACTCTTTCTATGAACACCTTTTGATATTGGATTGCGCAGCCGTTCAATCGTAAGCCGTTCCTACTCAAACTGATAACTATCTGTGACCTCAGATAAAGTAAAAAGTAAAGAGTTTTGCGTACAGGAAAGTGAGGCCAGATTAAACTACACCTTGTGTGCATTACAGTTGCACGCGCACAAAGTACAATGAAACTTCGTTAAGCAAACTAGTTTAGCTACACTCCCGCGCACCGAGCAAGGCGTAGTGTCTGGTCTCTCTTTGTTGTTTACAGAACAAGTCCAAAGTAAATACTTAATAATTATAATCAAAATACCTACTAATTACTTAAACGACTTCGTTCTATTTGTAAGATAAAGGAAAGACACTCACGAAAAAGTTGTGTTAGTATTATGTTAGTGGAAATAAACTGATACATAATAGACTTTCTTGCCACACTATTTGGTTATTGTGTCTATGAACTCGGTTGTGCTCTTAACTTTGAGAATGATCCCGTAGAGGGATCGAAACGCGCGTCAGTGTTTGGGTGGTGTCAGGGATAATTAAGTTTGTGGGATTTATGTGCGTTTTGTGTGGCAGTAGTGGAGGGAGGGTTTGCATGCAAAACGTATATATTTCGCACAAGCTTGGTTATCTAGCACGTAAGTAGCGGAGTAGCAAGGTAAATATTTTGAGTTGATTAAAATGGACCTCCGCAAAGTAACGCCTGATTCAATACAATATTGTGTCTATGTTCGTTGGAAATAAAAATAAAAATGTTTTCTCTTTATAATATTAGATGTACCAGAATTCCATGAACGTGTGTCCCAATTCGAGACTCGGTACACAAACACTAGTGGTGTCCCCTGTGTTTGCGCGTGTATGGGCCAGATAAGGCTAATCCCGCGAACCGGGCCGCGGGCACGCAGCTTTTAAATTTGTTCGCGTGTCTGTTAATGCTTTAATCTGTGTTTATTTGTTTGTCTGTCCGATTGTTTACAGTAAGAGAGCACGGTTTATAGGTCTTAATAAAGTTAACATACTTTGTTGTCGACTTGTTTGTATTGAAAAATGCTCGTTAATGTAAAATGTGAGATTGTGAATGTGAAATGTGTGTGTTTACTATCCACATATTTATGCGCTAGCTGTTGCCCGCGACTTCGTCTGTGGTGTATTCGCTTATCGCGTGTCCGCGTGAACTGTATTTTTTCGGGATGACAACTATCCTGTCCTTCCCAGGGACTCGTCCAACTATTTCCAGCTATCAGCTGTTTTCCATGACTTGACTTCACTATGTCGCTGAAATAGCAAAGTACGAACAATAACGATTGGTTTACTCGTGAAAGTGTAACAAACATTTGTAATTATGTAGTGTAACAAAGTATCATTCGCATTTATAATTTAAGTTAGAATTAGGATAAGAATAAAAAAATATGAAAATGAAATTATTTATATCAGATAAAAATTGTGAACCAAAAAAATTATTCATAATTGTAAATTATATTGATTATTGTCTGTAATTCCGTAAACGTACTAATATTACTAACTAGCTACTCCCGTCTTCACTTGCGAAAAATTTGTTTATTGATATCACGAGGCAACTACGTAATTATCCCGTTTAAAGAGTTGTCTTTGATCTATTCCAGACTATTTATTTTATTTATTTATTGAAATAATTACACAGCATTACAGACAAGCCAAGGCACTATGAAATTCATACACTATAAATTTGTCTTTGAGCCAAATTTTACCCACATCTGTTCAACCGTTCAGGCGTGAAAGAGTAACAAACATCGATACATCCAAACATCCTGACAAACTTTCGCATTTATAATATTAGTAGAATGTGTACTTTGTTCGCCACCAGTACCCAGCGCATGGAAGAACTTCTTGGCAGGATGGAACGCATTAGCCTTGAGTTCGGACTTAAGATAAACCGGAATAAAACAAAAATGATGATTGTCGACCGCATGAATAACAATTCTCCAGAAATTACACAAATTGTGATGTGGTGCAATCAATACATTTATCTGGGAGCCTTGATTTCGAACAATGGTGGATGTATCGATGTATCGATGTACCATCGAGTCTATACTTCGAGAACTCGGCATCAAGCAGCGTTTGTCATCTTTGGTACAGTCTCGTATCCTTACCTTTTTTGGTCACGTATGCCGCCGAGGGGAGGTGGCAATTGAGCGACTTGTGGTCCAAGGAAAGGTTGAAGGTACCAGGCCACGAGGAAGATCGCCAATGAGGTGGACTGACCAAATAAAAGCGGCAGTAAATGACTCATCATCACTGCATGAATGCACGAGGAAGGCGGCCATCAGAGAGGAGTGGCGGCGTGTTGTGAAGCTTGCCACCAATACCTGAAGAGATGACGACGACCACTCTGTCAAGAGTGGTACCGAAAAAAAAAGGAAAAAGGAGAATGTGTAACTCACTCGCTCAATGACCATCATATCAGTAGATCCTATAGCTCATTTGCCGCTATAATAAAGCTGTTGAGAATCATAATATTATATCTGCGTGTATGGTATATTTCAAAGTAGAACTGAGATTACTATACTTACAGACTTTATCGACTCACTTTTAAATAGTTAATATGATTTTCTGCAAACAACTCCGTTCATCGCAATATACATAAAAGTACTATATATATTCTGGCTTAAGTCGAAGTGCAGTGACCACAAATTTCTATCCAACTAAACGACAGCTAGGGTGACAACGATCGCGCCACGTGTTCAGTCCACGGCGGCAATCAAAGGCGAACGTGGACGTTCATTTTACAGCTGCATCGGGATCGCTAAGTTTAAATTGAGTTTTGACGTTTTTAGGACTGTCCGTCGCAAACCGGTCGTTTGTGGCCACTTTCGTGGAAACGTTTTAAAGTTTTCTTCGCTTTTTATGTTTATTGTTTTATTTTTACGGGCTTTTTATGTATGCAACTAAGAATTTCGTGTAAGTACCTCCATGTTATACAGCTTGTAAGAGACACCATAAAATATTCAGATAGCAAAAACTACCTATACCTAGAAACTTCTTATTTTATATTCATTGCAAAGGTAAATATTTGTTTCATAGAATATCAAAAAACGTTCGCATTTTTTTGCAATTCATTTCATGCGTTGATGTTGATAGTCATATTCTGAAATAATTATTTACGCTGCGACTTTAGACAGCTACGACCTCTGACATGTTTATCACTATCCCGCGAGAACTATCCATTTTTCCGGGATAAAAAGTAGACTGTGTTAATCTAGGGTACCAGCTATCTCCATTCCTAATTTTATTCAAATCCGTCTTTATAATATTAGTGTGATTACTGCTCTCTTAAAATACCAACAAAGGTAATTTTACCCAAACAAAAACACACTTATGAATAATATATTTTTGTTTCCAGCACAAAAATAACGGGTAATTTACAATTTATATCAGTTTGCGATTTAATTTCGATGCGCCCGCGGCGCTCGGTCCCGAGAGGGGTAGGGTGGACTGTTTTGATATTAATCTCTTCTTTTATACATATATATACAGTTCAATCATATACCTACTGTTAGTACGTTATACATAGATATGAAAAATCGAAAATTTTGTTGGACGACACGGTGAAGTGTAAACAACAGAGAAAAGAAAATTCGATGGACTTAAACTAGTTAAATTTGTCTGTGTTTGGAACATCTTTAACGCTAAACTAGATAGATCACTTTGTTTGCTTGGGTACAGGGGATAGATGAAATTAGGAAAAGACATAGAACACAATCATGTCGTACCGTATTCAAAGACGAGAAAAAAATCAGCAATGTGTAACCATAACTTTTTAGCAAAGAACTAATCTTAAATTTTCATGTTAAAGGTAAATTAGCAAACGACTATTAACCCTGCCAACGCCTCGTAAAAAAATTCGCTACAAAAAAAAACGAAATCCCAAAATCGATTCCCGAATTAAAACAAAACATTTCTCCCCTCTCGTCGGATCGCAATTTCCGAGCCGCAGGCGATCGCCGGCGGAAACAGCCGAGCGCTTTGTTCAGCTGATCGGCTAGAAATCAGATTTCGTAGAATATCCTGCACGGGTTAATTTGTATTTTATGAATTGATAGAAGATCAGGGGCACGTATTGTGTGTGTATATAGTCTTTATATTCAATTACTGAGCCCTAAGTGCAACTATACTAAACAGTAAACAGGTTGAGTAAAAAGAGTTGGAATGTGCAAACTAATATAATTAAAGGTAGATAACTAAATAAAATCGTGCAAGTTAATATCCTACCAGGTTTCCCCATCTACATTAAGTGTTGTACAAAAATCGAAGTCAAAGTTATAATAATGTTTTCTTTTAAAATTATTTTATAAAATAATTATGTATGCAGAATGAAATGGAGTCAGTTAAATAGGTGATGAACGACTACGTAATTAATCCAGTAGCTAAACCCAAACTATTAAAATATGAATGCAATGTTTTGTGTTTCACAAAAAAGAGGTCTTCTGAGTATCTGGTTCTACAAATTAGATTACAAAAACATTTTCTCAGATAATTCACAATTCGATATAAAAGCATTATTCTCGCATTAGGATGAATTGAAATGTTGTAGTGGTCCAAAAACGTTATTTAAAATATTTACCCTTGGGAACAAAACTGACCAAAAATATTGTGTAACTGACCCAGGGATTATTTCCATACAATTACACTATTAACATAACTTTCCACTGAAATGTACCAATAACAGTATTCGCTTACATTTAGTCGAATGCTTTTTTATTGTAAATTAAATTTGCATAATCAAATAATTTGATCTCTTATTGAAGCACTGATGCTTGCGTTTGTAGTTTAAACGCGTATTGAATTTAACCTCGAGTATAATCGTTGTAAAAAGTGGAAAATTAAGTGAAAAGAGTATTAATGAAAGTTTTTTTCTACGTGTAGTATTTGTTGCAGGTTTTTTTTTAAAATTGTAAAAGTAGAAAATACGGAAAAGAAACAAAAAATAACTGAGACAAAAGGTAATAACTACACGTTATTTATTTTTTATTTCTACAGGTACATCTTAAAATAAATCTATAACATGGAAAATTAATAGACGTGAGTAAGAAAAAAAAAATTGCGTTTGTTCACTATTGCGCTAGACTGTACCATAAACCGGTACTAACGCACAAAGGCCGAACACGTCGCACGTAACTGTTAGATCACGAATTTGAAAAGAATATTAACCCTGTCGGGCTGGCGGTGGCCATTGTATCGTCTGATGGAACGACGACTGTGTACCGGTCCCGAAGTACCGGCTCTTTATTCTTGGTACAAATTGTAAAAAAGCTAAGAAGTGAAAATAGATCAAGGTGGAAATTACGTTTTTCATACAAAATTAATGCAAGACCACTTTAGTATGTATTCAGTAATTTTTTTGCACAGTAGAGTTAACTTTTAATTATGTGTATCAAGAGCTGAAAAAATAAGTCTTGCAAATTTGAACACATTCTGATTCTATAACAGGTCAATTGTGTCAGTTCATTACATATTTTAACAGCCTTTGATACTTTAAATAAAATAGTGCTACTGCAAAAAGCGGTACCTACTCGCATCAAAACTGGTACCAGTCCCCGCCCTACCCTAATGGCGTCACGTCCCGCGTGCGTGTCGCGATAAAGGGTTAAGTACACTAACCACCTGACGTGAGTCACAAATCCACCATTATTACGTTATTGTGGGAGCCGTCCACATTAACATGTGTATACGGCTTTACATGAAATGTGACCGATGAAACCCTTAAACTGGTCTTTATTTGAATTTCGGTACACGTTTGTTTATTATGATAAATTGAAGGAGTAAACGAGTTTGGTTAATTTAAGGGTTGTGAAGTATTAGTGAGGGGTAAGATACAAATAAGAGGTAGGGGAGAGTGGGTAGGATTCGTACACCGGGAGCATTCGTACAGTGGTGATATCTCCGCTATTGAATACAGTGGCGTGTTCATGTTTGTGTGGGTAGCTCCCACTCATGCGCATACGCTACCCGCGGGGCGGCGCAACAGTGCGGCCACCGGCTTCGACACGACAAGTTCATTCATGTTTTCGCTCTAGGAAAACTGATTTTGTATTCACCTTGAAACACGTTTAAATCTTATAAGTTTTGCTCGAATTTGATAAACTGATCAATATAGTTTATGATTTGATATCGAGGTTTTATATGTAAACAGCCATTTTGGGATATCTAGAACGGTTAATATTATTTCAAATTTATTTGTTAATTTGTTGGGTTGGGTTACCTTCGTACAGTTGTCAGTGGGGCAGATTCGTACAGTACGAATGCTCCCCACTTTGAACTGCGTAACTAAAAAGATCTTATTCCATGAATATTATTATTATTATTTCAGAACCATTATGCCGCGAGTAGGTACATGTAAAAAAGGGACAAGATCGGAAGAGGAAAACGAAGATGCAACTCAGCGATAAAAGATATCTTCTATAGCTGACTTGCATCTTCGTTTACCTCTTATAACTAACTAACTAACTATAACTCTCTTATTGACCCTGCGTGTTCCGCTGAATATGGCCCTAAGCGTATATAATGTCGGATATACAGGGTGTATCAGATAGCCCCTTAACAATAATCAACTGGGGTACATAACCACAGCAGCTATAGAAGCTAAAAAAATATTAAAAAAAAAATTGGAGTCAATTTTTTTTTATGTTTTCTATAGGAATGATTACATTTAATACTACCATTCCTATAGAAAATATAAAAAAAATTACTCCAATTTTTTTTTAAATATTTTTTTTAGCTTCTGTAGCTATGGTTATATACCCCAGTTGATTATTGTTAGGGGGTATCTGATACACCCTGTATATGATGTCGCACTGGGCCCGCGTAGGGAACTATATAGCCCAAACCCTCCAATAAACAGAGGAGGCCTATGCCATGAGGCACGCCGAACTAAGCGATAAGTAATTTATAAAAAAAAAAATAAAAAAAATATATATATTGTACTGAAATTTTAGCGAATTTGAAATAAAAGGGCCATATTATTATTATTATTAATGTCGGTTGCATCTATTATTACCTAAAACTAAGACTTGTTACTGTAACGGTACAATTTATAATGTTGATTAATTATTTATCTATTAATAAGAGAAAAATTAATCACGAGTTTTTTGTTACTACAAATAAGTAGTTATTATTAGTACTCAAGTACTTAAAAAATAATAATCGTTAATTGTTACCACGTAATGGCTGATTTAGTGTTAAATTTGACCTCAAGAAATGATAATATTACATTGAATAAATGGTTTTTTCTTTGATTGTACGAAGGTTCCCTACTATGTACGAATGTACCCTACAGCGTGTACGAAACTACCCCACGTGTGGGGCAGTTTCGTACGT
Source organism: Pandemis heparana (assembly GCA_963854515.1). Classification (NCBI taxonomy): domain Eukaryota; kingdom Metazoa; phylum Arthropoda; class Insecta; order Lepidoptera; family Tortricidae; genus Pandemis; species Pandemis heparana. The sequence continues at coordinate 11,756,468 of OY978011.1, read as the reverse complement.
TTCCCATTTTTGAGAAAAATCACCGTATCATCGCCATGCTGCTTAATATCCAAAAGACACTTAATTATTATTAAAGCTAGATAAGTGAGGTATATAGCAGCATTGAATTTATTATGAAATTGTAAACAGTTATTTTTTTATGTGGCTTACAAAAAAATGTGTACGAATCCTACCCACTCTCCCCTATACTTTAAGTCTGAATTATTTATTATTCAGCTTAATTTTAATTTTTAAAAACGTTAATCTTTTGTTTATTAAATTTGAATAATTGAACAAGTTTAAAGAATAATTTGTGAGTACTGGCCGGCTTAGTTTACGGTAATAGTGTAGTCACTTGACCAGTAGAGTGACTTTGTGAATTAACTTACAAATAAGTGGACAGTGCCCAGTGAAACTGTAACTTATATTACGCGTCTTAATGTGAATTTTGGTGAACGCCAAGTTCTTTGTTTGGATGTTTTGGTGAATGATGAATGATTTAACGAGCTTGCTGATGATTAATGGGGAATGAATGAGGCGGAACCCCATTGGTTTACGTTGCTTTCACTGAGTTAGGTACCTATATGTAATTATGTTTTTAAGATTTTATATTGATGATTTTGTTGACTCTTGCGTAGCTTAGAACAATGTAAACGTTCATTTAGTCTATCAAAATAGGAAAGTACTTCAAATACTTTGGTTCTGGGTACAAAAATAATCATAGTAGGTACATAAACATAAAGTAGTTAGCTGCTTTAGTTAAATATTATAATTCGTTATTCCTTTTCATGCCACAGTTCGTGTTTATTTTCATAACGACTCTGTTAGTCACGTGTTCAAATTAACCCGCATACTAAACCAAATATATTCACGCTAAACCAGCCTTTCGCGTGAAAATCGTAATACAGGCGAAATAATTCAAAAGGTACGATTAAATTAATCAAACGTTTGATTGAAGCCGTGATTGAAGTCACGCATTCGAATGAAAACTTAAAACAAAACACGCAAACAAAACCTCTCAATACACTGTTTTGGGACAAATGGTACGTCTAAAAGTAAAACGTGACAAGTGAGAAAACAAATTTAAAACAAATTAAACTTTATTGCAACCTACCTAACAAGAGAGTTAATATGGTTCTGACGCTCACTTTGATTCTATTTCGTTTCACAGCAACTTCGACAAGGCATTCTACGCGTCGGTAAACACGCATTCAAATGAAGGCATTCAGTTAAAATATTTATTGACGTGAGAAGCTTATTGAATATTTTTACCACGATTTATGCCCAATTAGCAGTTGGAGCGTGAATTGAATTGTTTGTGCCCGAAAATATGAATAAATACCACAATATTTACGATAATGTTCGACCGTTTAAAGCGGTTTTGATGCGCCACGGGGGATCGCTCCGCTGTAACCAGGGGAAGGGTTACAACGCCACAAATTTATCTTAGGCCAACGGATAACTCATGAACTAACAATGAACTCCTACCAACTTAAAGCAAAATCCCGACGACAGCGCCACCGCTGTCTTCAAAAATAACTTTGTCCTGTTCATTTTTGTGAAGTTTTGATGTTAATTTACGGATTGGCTGACAAGGTGGTCGTTCTTAAAAATATTTTAGTGTTAATGCGGTGATTTAGCCAAATCCGACTTTATGTACCACCTGTCAGATAACTGGTTTTAGGTTTCCGCCTCCGCGGGCCTGCTCAATGATTATTTCCGAACGGGTTACCTTTTCGTACATTATTACGGTAATTAATTATGATTTAGTTTTCGGTTGAGTTGGCTTTTCAGCTTGAGTCTGGAGCACGGCTTGGTCACTGATCAAAGCTTTGTTCGCGGTTATTACTTGTTATTCCAACAGAATATTAAGTGGTATTACACCAGTATTTAATTGGATCGGACTGCAATATGAGAATAAGTTAATTCAAGCACGTTTCTCATAAAATTATACGACATTTCAACGGTCATAATCTGGATAATATTGCTGTATTAAAATGAAATGAAGTGTGTGTAAACATTACGCTGACAGCAAGAATTATTGTATCAGAGAGCATTGTAATTTTAAGAAACTAATTTTTGCTGTTACAACTTTTCCATAGCTAAGGTAAAAGCACCAGTCATGGACGCTATAAGGAGAAATATTTAGTTTTAGCAATTTAATTTCTTTCTCATCGCACTTACAGATCTAGGATTGCTAGGAAGTAATAAAAGACAGTTTGGCCAAACAATATTAATTATTTAATGTTTTATCATACCACTTAAAAACGTAATTTTGCTTAACTAACAGACACATTTTTGAAAACCAGCTATGGTCAGCCAAAATCCAATAATGGACACCCATCTATGGACATACTCCATTCATGGACACCCATTTATGGACATACTCCATTCATGGACACCCATCTATAGACATACATCTCATAGACATCCAAATAAAAACAATATCTTCACCCACATTCATCAATCTCTTCATACATGCTCGTCGGTTTCTGGTACTCTTGACCTGACTTTTTTCCAAAACGTCCCCAATTTGATCACGGAACGTCCGTCTAGGCCTTCCCCTACCAACGCACCCATTCACACTCCCCATATAAATCTGTTTAGTTTATCCTCTCTACGTGATCAAACCAACTAAGCATACCTTTTTCTATCCTAGTCACTATATCTTCTTTCACACCAGCACGTTCCCTTATCATACTATTCCTTATTCTATCCTTCAGTGATACACCTTCCATACTTCTTAATGCTCTCATTTCTACTGCATTTATTCTACTTTCATGCTTTTTTTGCCATACCCAACTTTCGCTACCGTACATTAGTGTTGGGACGAGCACCCCTCTGTGAACAGCCAGCTGCGCCTTCTTTGACACCTTCTCACTGCTCACAAAGGCGCGCAGCGCTCCATTGACCATGTTTCCTGTATTCACTCTTCTTTCAATATCACTTTCACACTTTTACCCCCTTATTCATAAACGCACTATAGGCCTCTGTTAACTAAGTAATCGTTTGTCCTTATCTGTCACTTTGACATTTACCTTTCACAGATAAGGACAAACGATTACTAACTTAGCTGAGGCCTATAGTGCGTTTATGAATAAGGGGGTTCATCTTTCGTAAACGCCGAGCCCAGATATACAAACTCTTTTACCTGTTCTACTTTCTCAACCGCAATCATGATCTCACATTCTGTCATACTATCGTCTTTTTCGAACACCATGACTTTCGTCTTGCTTACATTAAGTTTCATACGTTTCCTTTCCAATGCCCCACATAAAATGTTAGCCATCCTTTGCAACTCCTCCTCCGACGATGCTGACAACACTTGGTCGTCGGAGTATAGAAGGCATTTGATAGTTAACTCACTCATCCTTAGTCCACAGTCATTCTCTTTCAAATTATTCAGGCACGTATCCATGAATAGGTTGAGCAGCCACGGTGACGCAACACATCCTTGTTTAACACCTTTTTCGATGCCAAACCATTCAGTATACGCCCCGTTTATCCTCACACAAGCACTAGAATCCTCATAGAGATTTTAGTGCTCGTATCAGATTACTGTTCACCCCATGCATGGATAACGCTGATCACAACTCATTCCTCATCACCGGGGTATAAGTATTCATAAGCCATCTCCAAGTCGACGAATAAGCAGTATATTTTCCGGCCATAAACTTTTCGGTTATATGCGGCAAGGAGAAGACTTGATCCGTGCATCCCATTTCCATTCTAAAACACGCTTGTACATCCCATATTTACTCATCTTATTTAGATTCTTTTTTTTGCTGTTTCTTTCCGCTCTTTCACAAGGTTTTCTTTTAAGATCTTTTTCTGTTCTCTTTTTGCTATTCTTTTTGCTTTTTCTTCTTGTAATTTTGGTTATTCGTTTTCCTTCTTTTCCATATACGCCCTCCAACATTTACTAGTTATAGCTGAAGGTAAACGTTCTTTTGACGCTCGTTTTTTATTAACTTCTAATTCTGGCCAAAATAAAGCCTGTTTGAAAGGAGATGGAATTATCATCTCCTTTGAATCATTCGTATCTGATGACGTCGATAGTTTTGGTACCAATACAGAATTCTGTATTAATGTAGATTTAGCCGGGGTTTCTTGACCAATATTGGATTTCAGCAGTCGTCTGTGATTGTATCTCGTCATGTAACTGTATTTGTGTCTGTTTAGTTGTTTCAGTCTGTGTCTTACCTAATAATGATTTTGATTGATCCACTGACGAGACCGGTTTCATCAATTGTTCTTGTGTATCTATATTTGTTGAGGTTTGTGTGTCCACGATAGATTGGTTTTTTCACTCTTGAATAGTTGAAGATCGCGTCCCGTCAGCGGATTGTATTTGTCTCTCTTCAGTTATTTGGAGCTGTGCCTCGTCAATGGATTGTATTTGCTCCTTTTCAGTCATTAGTGGTGATCTTGTTTAGCTGTTGTGGGTAGAGATTCAGTAATTGTTTTTAGTTGGGTTTCTACATCAGCTTGTTGATTTGGTTCAAACTCGTTGGTTATTGACGCATGTGAAAAAAAGTATGTATGACCTATGTTTACTCCTCTATTTACTTCTTCTATGGCATTTGCCAATTTTGCCATCTGCTCCTTAGTGTAGTTTTTCTTTGGCGCCATATCTACATAAATAAATATGAAATGGTTATGTAAAATTTAGGTAAGTGAAGTGCATTTTGACTGTACCAGTAATGGACAACCAGTCATGGACTGATATTGTCCATCACTGGACGGGATGAAATTTAAAGAATATTAACAACAGAACTATAACCCTTGCATAACTGCCGACTGCCTAGTAAGAAAATTAATCGAAACTGAAGCAAATCCAGTAATGGACAAATTGTTCATGACTGGATTTGGTATCATTGGTTGAACCAATCATAAACAATACCTGTATCAAGCTATACATCAAGAATCAGAAAACATTAAGGTTATAAAAATCATCCTCAAGTAATATATAAATAGGAAATAAATAGCTACAATACCTTTCCAGTGTAAGATTTTAGTAAAATTACAACAATTATACTCACCCGCATCGTGATCCTTCTAATAAACTGCGATTATTTCGTCAAAATTCGCCGCTCGCAAAACAACAACGATTCTAAGGCAAACAACATTGCCGTCACCTGTCTAATGTTGAACATATGGTGGCGCAAGTGTTGCCATTTGCAAAAAGTGTTACCGGCGGAAAAAAAACGTAAGGGTTTGCTTATTTTTTATAGACTTAGTTTAAACGGTCCATCACTGGAGAATGTTCATGACTGGTGCTTTTACCTTAGTAGATATTTAGACACCCCAATCCTAACAAAATTTTTAATTATTGGTGCACATCTTGGGCTTTACAGCAGCAATTCACGGAATCAACGTGATAATAAGTAAATATTTAAGTACTTTGTTGGTGGTTTTAGCAGTTTTTTTTAATTACGGCTCTAACCAACTCCGGTTTCCTCATAAGATTAATAAGGGTGTAATTAAATTGAACCGTGTTGGAAGGTTTTTTTAGACATTATTTTATGCAAAAAATTATTAAAGTGGCTGTGTTTCACTTTGAATTATCGCTTATGTAGTGCGGTACAAACCAGTTTTTTTTTCATTAATGTAAAATGTACACTTAGCGGCATATAAAAAAGGGTAGGTAACTATTTTTTTTATTTTTTTATGATCAAGCATTAAGTATAGGTATCCGATTTGCCAACTTTTTTTATGTTCCGCTAAATAATAAGCCGCGATAAAGTCGCAGGCAAAAGCTAGTTTTAAATATTTGAAGACATTTGTTGTTTTAAAAACGGCTCTCAGTGCGTCTATGAGAATTGTTTTGCGCCATACTTTGAGTGTCAATGACCGCACCCCAGTTGCGTTCTCGAGCTCGAGTAAGCTGCTAAACTTTTAATACCATCTGGATTTAACTTTCACAAATTCTGTTTTTCATAGGTATTTATGGCACTAAATCTCTCATATCCGTGGTAGCGTGTCATAAGTTTGAGTTATAGCTGTAAATATGTCATCGTACTTTGATACAGCATTTAATGAGCACCCGCAAGTTATGAGGCACCGAAATAGACAGCGAGGTGGAAATAGTCTGTTGGTAAAATGTGAATCAAGAATCTATCCCCACTAATTGTAGAAACTATTTGGCGACCGAGACTTTGTTCGCGTCATTAATTTTGAAGAGAGTGACGATACTTTTGATAGTTTGTAAACTTTTAATGACATTGTACCTATACCTATTTTATTCTCGATATCTTATTTTTTTTAAAAGAAAACCCAAAATTTGCTTCATGTTAAGCTTCATCTACCTGTAAAAAACGCCATTGAAATCAATTTGCAGATTTCCAAGACTAGCGTGAGCAAACAGACAGACGATAAAACAGGCGAGAATCTTAAAATTGATATTTCCCTTAAATATTTCGCGTAGTAACATGTTTGACCACCGAAATACTTAATTAAGAATAGCCTAAAGCTCAAACTTAATAAAATAAGGAGAATGGCGCTAAACTAGTGCCAACAGACAGACTACCTACTGATTTGAAACATTTTTATTTTACATTAATCTTTTGAATACCTTCATGTATTCACATACTCATCTTCACTCTCATAAACCACGTCGATACAGAAAATAATAAATTCTGTCAAACATTAGGTATTTGATATAATTTACGAGGGTAGGAGCAAATTGAGCGCCGACATGCGAAGTGCGCATTGTAAACTTTGCATAAATTGATTTATATCTTCCTCCATTGGAATGGCTTTTTGATTTATTGGACGGAAACACGCTCAGCCGACTTTTGAAACGGTGGCAATGACGTTTTTGACAAACATGACGCTTTAAAGGTTTCATTTGCCATGTTTACATAAATTAAAAAAATATATATGTACCTAAGAAGATTACGTCGCACCAAATTGGGAAGCGTGCAGGCTTAGTGGCGAAATCTTTGCCTAGTAGTAGAACTATTAAGTGTCCATAAAATAAGTAATGAAGAAAATCTTTGACATCATTATGTTGAACAGGCTCAAAGTGATCTGACTATGCCTTGCCTTGTTGTCAAACTAAGTTTGCTTCGAGAAGTTCTATCTTGACAATTTATAACACAACAACGCTTCAATTGTCTTTGACCTATCAATAGGTACCTACCAATTCATTTGACAAATTACGTTAGGTACCTACTCATCTCATATTTCCATTTGACAACCCATTTTTAAGTAAATTAAAGAAGCTAGCCAAGAAAATTGACATTCCCCTGGCTGCCATTACCCCTCATTCATTACCGTGTCACTACGTCAGACGTCACGGTAATGATAACCCGTGGGATTGCTGTTGACAGTGGCATGTCAAATGTGCGTAATGAGTATATGCCATATTTTGTCGACGATCACGCGATGTCAACGAGGAACTGATTGATTCGTGTAATCAAACCATCATTGTTGAAAACAGGTAATTTATTATTATATCATAGAGTTCTGGTTAGTTTCGACTGCTAAATTATTATTAATAATAATAATAAAGTTATTTATTCAGACAACAAAGATCCAATTATTAGTAGTAGTTAGTTAATTATTATGTATTTTCATTTTAACCTGTCCTATTTGGTAAAGAAAATTCTAACCTCAAAACGTCTCATTTTTGTTATTTTTTAACTATTTCATCGTAAATAAAAGAACTGTAGATAAAATATCAACAAAATTATGTACAAAATATTGCCTCAGGTTTATTTGCACCATACATACACCTAACAAAAATTTGCACATTGAGATTAAAATTTCGTTTACCAAATAGGACAGGTAAGAATACCTAGGTAGAAAATACCTTATATGTATGTATGATTTGACCCTTTTACCTATAACAATGCAAAACATTATTGAGACAAAACAATAATAGCAGCTCTTAATTAAACTGAAACTACAAGAGATGTTTCGAGTCATACTATTAGATTGACTTCACTCAACAAGGCTCTCTAAAATCAACAAAACACAACAACTGTATCGACTCTTACTCGTTGTTTAAAGCTCTCGACTCAATTTCGAGCGTCGCAAAACGTTCAGCCACAGACAAACAGTGCAACGTATCAGATCTGCAGACACGTACCAATCAACCCTGCCTCACAGACAGCCACAGACGTCTCCCGATTCAATCGAAACTACTGCATTTCCAGTTGCCCAGCCTTTGATATGTCCATCGCTTGTCTGTCCAAACGATTGTACGCAACTACCAGCGCATCCAGATCCTCCCAATCGAACACATTTACCTTACAAAATGCGCAACGCCAAAGGCCCAACAACGGCAGCCGGGCCACACTACACTGGACGCCGATTCGGTATACATCATTGAAATTGTCAAGGCATTCGTAAACAGAGGGTGATAAATTAATGTACGTAGTAGTACATTAGACGTCCGTGATAATAAAACGCGCGTTAAAATTGTAATTGCTGATGGTGCCCAATAAGAAATGACAGCTCATTTATTTTAATATACATTACCGTTTCGGAGAGCATCTTGAAATACTGGCTAAGTGTATGGGCAGCAATACTGTGTACCGCCAGCAATATGGTAGAGTATATTATGGGGTAACGGTTCGTGTTACAGGGCATCTAACAGCGAAACTCACTCTGGAGGGTAATCGCGCACGAAAGCGTCTAGTAATAAAACCGCTCGTAAAATTGTAACGTTACGACCTGAGAGACGGCGGAGTGCACTGGATGGCACATTGATACGTATTCGGGCTGATGCCTCCCCGGGTGTATATTGTGATTTATGCATCGGTTTTTTTAAGTGACTAATGTAAGGTTTTTGTGGGTTCTTTAACACAAAAAGCGGCACTAACGTGTAAATAACTTTAAAATCCGGTCGTTACTATCCATTCTTGAGGCCACGACTAATCTGAATGAGGAAAAAAGTATTTTAAGCAATACGCAAGATCTGCTCAAGAATTTATACAACAGCTGATGTTGCTATGAATGATGTAAGCATTGCCACAAAAGCCATTAATCTTTCACAAATCATTAACTTGAGAGAACTACAAAACTTAATTAGTAAAAAATTCAAGGGTGAACCTGTTTGAGATTTTATCACGTACAAATTTTACGAAATAACTCCTAATGAGATAATGTAATTATATTATTCGACAAAGTCTGATAATTTTAAGCCTAGCGAGCTGCAAAAAACTAATCTCGCTACGGTTCGTTGCTTGAAACGAGCCTTGGCAAAAATGTTTATTATACCACTTTTTGAATATAAAAGCCGGTAAAGAATAACTTGAAATCATTCAAATCATCACATTTGAAGCAACAACAACAAAATGTTCACCAAGGTAAATATCTACCATTTATTTTTCGTCTAAAACTAAAAAGCAATTTTCCTCATCCGATAATCCACTAAAACAGAAACACCTTTTCACTTTGGTTCAGCAACGTATAAATTTGTTTGCCCCATAGTGAAGGAATTTCGTTTCCTGTACAATATTGAATACAGTTAGTAATAATTAACTGTTCTCTTCTAGATTGCCCTGATCGCCGCCTGCCTCTTCGGCTTCGCCTGTGCCGGTGGACTCAACACTGGTCTTGGAGTGGCTGGCCATGGCACATCCCTCGGATACGGTGCTGGCCTTGGCTACAGCTCCAACCTTGCTAACGGTGCATACGGCGCAGGACTTGGCTACGGTAGCTACGGCGCTGGCTACGGTGGCCACGGCGCTGGCTACGGTGGCTACGGCGCTGGCTACGGTGGACATGGATACACAGGATACGGCACTGGACTTGGTTACGGTGCTGGTTACAACGGACTAAGCAACGCTGGATACGGTGGGCTCGGCTACGCTGGCGTAGGCGCTGGACTAGGCTACGCTGGCGTCGGCGCTGGTCTCGGCTACGGTGCTGGCTACGGAGCTGGATACAACAGACTGGGCAACGCTGGTTATGGTGGACTCGGCTACGCTGGCCACGGTGGTCTAGGAAACGGTCACGCTGGATCTTCGGTGTCTTCGTACCAATACCGCATTAACCACCCTCCTTCTTACGGCACTGGTTACTCCGGTTACGGTGGCTATGCCAACGGCGCCTACGGTCGCGGTGCCTATGCCAATGGTGCTCACAGTCATGGTACTTACGGCAACGCAGCCATCGCTGGGTGGTAAAAAATTATAAAACCTTTAATATCCTGTCGAAGTTTATTTTATTAGTGATCAAATTATGTTTCAAATGAATATACGACTTTTTTCTACTCCTTCTTTTTCTACCTTTTTAAATTCTATAGAAGTACCTATAAAGCACGTCTACAGACAATAAAGGCCTAATTTATCTCACTTCAAAAAAAAACTAAGAACACAGTAAATTACTGAGCGTTAATGAATCATTATATTTTATTTAAGACTACGTAACAGACTTTTGTGTACAAAAGTACGTGGCCAATTTGGTCATTGCGCTGGTTACGACTCCATTTTCTTGTCGCTTTACGACAATATGTCTATTTCGTAACTTTCACACTTTACGGTCTAGTCCAGTCAGTACCTAATTGGTTGTTACGTAGTTTTACACCTAATATTTTACTCAGTTTCACGTTTGCAAGGAAAATAGACGATGTTCTGTTCCCAAGGTAATGAGAAATCACATTTTCAGGCATATGAAGATTAAGTGGTAATAATAGTGTCAGTTCTTATTTAAAAAGTTAATTCCTGCGTTGGTTTGCCTATTCTACATAAACTTACTACTACTATACATAAACTATTATACAGAAACATTATATATAAACTATTAAAAACAGCCTTTATTTAATCCAAAGAAAGTTAAATCTATTAAGAATGACGACATTTTTTACCATCGTCTTTGAGGCAGTTTTGCCTAATAATACATTCAAATAGAAATTAATGAATATCTTGGAAGGTCGATACAAAATATTTTTTATGATTAGTTTTAATCGGTACAAACTGCCTTTTAGTTAAATAATAAATAACTCACGGTGGTAGAGATTTACTTATAATTTGCCTACATTAATTGAAACATTAACGCAAAAGCTTTCGAGATATTTTTTATGTCAAAAATTTACACTGGAGGCCTCTTCACATAATTTATAGGGCGCAGTTAAGAGTCCAGGAGCAAAGCGAAAAGTACAAAGTGGCCATTTTCAAGTTTACACTAACCACAGAAATGAGCCGACCACCCAGACTTGACCCACACGTTTAATAACTTTTTAACCTGCTTTTGCTCTTCGTTGTTTATGTTTACAAGAGAAACGAAAGGTCTGGGTATAGTGGTTGGTTCTAGAAATGTTCATAATTGTATTACTGCATGAAAAATTTTTAGAGAAAATTCAAGCTTTGTGTGTTTTTGCTGGGTCACTCAAAGGTGAAACATATTAAATAAAATATAGTAGGTGCCTACCTAAGTAATTCCATTTCATTTTATTTGCAATCAGTTTATTTTGTGGGTGTCTTATTTTCCCCAACCAACTCCCCAAATAAGTAATATAGTTGTTTTGGTTATTGAAAAATAAGTGGTTTCAGATTTATTTACAAAAAACATGCGTGTAAAAATACTATCATAAATCTTTGGAACTTAAAAGGTACCAACATTAATTTCATCCACTTTCAAACGGTACAAACACCCATGACAAACACTATGAAATGACCATTAGCACAAATGTCAGGGGAATGAGAAAAGGGAAAAAATAGCCCCGCGAATTCAAGAGACGCCTTTTCAAGCTTGAAGCGACGGCGGTAATGACGCGCGAGAGATTGATCGACGTGGCCTTGGCGCAGCGTTAAGTAATTATCCTTTATTTGTTTTTTGACCGCGTTACAAGATTGTTTGGCAGGTTTTAGTTTTGACAGCGTAATTAATTGAAATCAAAATTTGAAAGTCAGTGCACTTCAAATGATGAGAGCATTTTCATTTTGATATTTTAATTTATTTTATTCTAGTTTGATTCGGATAATATTGTAGAAAGTACATATTTATAGCACTGGCATTTAAATAACGGATAAATACATTAATACTTTGCCATAAGTATACATACACCTATGTAAATAATAATGAAGAAGACATCGGTGCCCATTTTGTGGCATAAAAAAAGAATAGCTCTTGGCATAAGATTAGTGTTATTTCCATCCACGAGCAATCACTCACACAAAAATAACAAAACATCATTGTAATTAACAACAAATCATTCACATGACTTATCGCCAACAGCCGAAAGAAATTCATTCTTGTCACAATAATGTCAACCGCGCCGTATGTCATTACCTGTTAAAAGCCGCGCATGTCATTCCCGTGATAAACAACTGTCGTGTCACGCTGACACTGCCGCTCAAATGTCATCGCCGGACCGGGACAAACTTGACAAGACAGTTGGCAAAATCTGAAAATTAACGTCAATAGTAGTGCCATTTAGGCGTGCGTTTGATAGTAGCGCCGCACTCGATGGTAAATATAAGTTTGCGCGCGCGTAATCCCGGACGCTCTGCCAAAGTTAGTTAGTCATGAAAATGAACTGAATATATTAATTTTATGGCGACGTTAATTGGGAGAGATACCCGTCAACAAATTATGCTGTGAGTCATTCTGGCGTCTGTCAAGCCGTATTTTAGAGCTGTAAAGTGGCTGCTTACTTTGTAAAGGATATTAAAAATGACTACTAACGGCGTTATTGACCTGAACCTGGAGTGTTTTTAAACAGGTACAGTCCTTAATGCATTTTATGTATTGAGTTATCTGATAGAAAAGAAGATGTACTTAGGTACAACCTAAAAGCAAGAACTGTGATTAAATCGTTAGATATTAAAAGAATATTATTAAACACCAGAGTGTTGCAGATGATTTATTTCAAATAAACACCGATAGATCAATATAATTATTTAAAACTACGAGACACACACGATAGGGAGGCTCAAGGAACAATGTCCAACAATATTTACGTTAAACGTTAAACACCATAAGGGACGAGACCAATGCGGCCCAGAGCTAGTGATGTCACTTAATTGAAGAATCCCGCCTAACAGTATTTATTAAGTAGACAAAGTTGGTAAATGTTCCATTAGCAAAAATATCCAAGCTGTATAAAAAAATGGCAACCCCACTATTTGCACTAGACTAAAACGACTATTAAGTTTATAATGATACAAATAAATGCAAACTTGAGATCGCAATGGCCTAATAATCGTAAAAAAATTAAACGTTAAATTCCATCTTATCAATTCAATTTCAATTTATTACTACGATCCCAAGATAAACAGTAGCTTGACTGACACAAGTATAATACTAGTCAACGCTGATGTGAAATCGCTCTTAGCTCGTTAAATATTTAAAAAAAGTTGCGAAAAGCTATCAGCGAGCTTTGCGTCCACTGACGAAAGCCGGCCGCGGTCCGGCGTCATTTCCGCCCGGCAATTACGCGCGACGTTTTGACGCGCGTAATTACGCTGCGTTCTGACACCTCATAATTACGCCGCTGCCAGAGGGATCAGCTTGTTGTACTGATTACTCGAATTGTCCACGCCTACTAGCGCCTTCCATTCCGGTCTGGGAGCAAAGAAAAACGTAGAACGTATACCAGTTGCTTTTCTTCCCGCGCAGATGGTAAAACCCATCGAGGAAACTGGCGAAAATCTTAAGGATCATGTTATAGGCGATGCGGCTAGCAACCCATCACTATTTTGATTCTTTTTTCCATCTTTACCTCACACTATCATTCTAAACGTGGCCTATTCTGAAATGGCAGTGGGCCAGGTCACGTGGTTCGTAGGACTGTTGGCCGATGTAGACGGAAGGTTGTCGAATGGCGACCACGTACTAGAAGACGCAGCATAGGAAAGTCCCCCACAAGATGGACTGATGACCTGGAGAAGATCGAGGGAATCCATTAGATTAGGGCTGCGCAAGACCGGTCTTTGTGGCGCACTTTGGGGGAGGCCTGTGTTCAGCAGTGGACGTCTTTGACTGACGAGATGATTATGGTATTCTTGTACGGAATCCTCGTCCGTCTGTGTAGAGTGAGCAGTCTGTTACCTGTGTTGTGAATGAGGCGCTCGGTGGCGTTGCGACGCGTCATAATTACGCAGCTAGACTCGTTACACGTCATGGACTGGGAGCTTGTACAAAATCTAACTAATCTAATCTAACTAATTTTATAAATGCAAATGTATGGATGGATGGATGTTTGTTTGTTACCTACTCAATCACGCCAAATCGGTCAAACGAATCCGGATGAAATTCAGCATATAGATAGAGAAAAGTCTGGAATAGCACATAGGCTACTTTTTATCCCGGAAAATTCCCGCGGGATAGCGATAAACGAATTCTTTGCAGACGAAGTCGCTGGCGACAGCTAGTAAATTAATAAAGAAAATAGTTTCTGAACTTCCACTTTGTCATAAGGTTACCCCAGAGTGGATTAAACCAAATCTACCTGTCAAGATTTTGATGATCCGTTTATTTCTGCGAAGCAAGTGTGTTTGCTTTGAGCTATGCATATATGCATATGCTGGTAAGTGTTCTCCATGATGTGCCCACAGTATGCAACGGCGATGGCCTGTTTAATTCTGTTGGGGCCTTGAAGATATCTCTTATTTTTAACAATTAGGGTTCTCCGGAGAGAGAATCAAACTTGACTCGAGCAAAAGCTGCGGTTTCACCACCACTCATAAGAAAACCCTACTTTTCAAGAAAATCCATAGTCCCCCTTTAGGTAGATTTTATTAGACAATAATTTATAAACACACACATCTATACATATAATAATTTCAAAATAAAGTCAACAGAGATAGACTCGGTAACTCCTGAACGAATTTTCAGTCTGTTTTAACCAATAGAATGTGTAGTGATTGACGAGGAAGGTTTAGGTATAATAATATAATTTGTCAACTTTGCGTGAATCGGTTGAATATGTTGAAATATAACGATAATTGTTAATTTGATTTTGTTTGTTTGATTTTGTTGTTGATGTTTGGTAATTGTTGTTGTTGTGTTGATAATTGTTGGTTGTTGGGTTGCGGGTGTCTATGGGCAGTGGTGATCGTTTACCATCAGGTGACCCACTTGCTTGTTTTCCTTCCTATTCACATAAAAAAAAGTTTTGGGAAAAGTCAAGCTGCCTGGGATACAAATTTTCTACGTAGACGAAGTCGTGGACTACAGTTAACGAATGTATAAACTAATTGCAACCAATAATAAGTTTGTAATTCAAAGGGAGTTAATAAAAAATTACACGTCGAATTCGCACGCGGTGTCCCGGGCTAGTAATTTTGCCGGCGCGGCAACTAAGTGCCGTGGTTAGCCTAAGTGGATCTGCCATATTATTACATTACAGGTTATTCTAGGCTGTTAGCCAATACGGTCAGCTCCTCAGAGTTCATAAGAACTAACTCTGACTTGACGATGACGCGGCCACAGTAAGCTGTTATTTATGGCGGTTAGGTGATTTTCTGTTTGGAACTGTTTTTCATTTTGCAGATTCCTTGAATATCTTCAAGATTATTATCAACGGTATCATCATCGTCATAATTATGGTCAATATATCAAATAATCAGCCAACAAGGATTAAGATTACATAGTATAGGTACCTACTAACCTAAAAAATCCGACATCGCATGTACTTAAACATTGTTTCTCTTGGAAAACAACTTTTTTCTCCTCTTGTTTTTGCTTGAACTCTCATCATGGTATGTAGCAGCTTTCGCACATTACTTTTTATTGTTTTACCCATATATTACGACAATTATAAATGAAAAATAATTGAGTTCACAAAATACTGACAAGACTTTGACTTGCCTTTGACAGAGAAAATAATGTTGCCATATTAAAACTTTAAAAAAAAACCAGGTCACGCTTTCGTTTGCCAGGCTCTAGAAACATTTAATTTTGTAAACTATGGTTCAAAAATCATGAAAAACATTTACATCGCTATTTAGTCAGGCTAACCCAACCGCTTGATGAAATATTCCGGTACAATTTTAAGAGACTACATCCCACTACTGGGCTTGGGCTGCAGTTCCCACACGGGCCCAGTGCGGCAGAAAGTTACTATAAAGTTAGTAAACTTGGTGGTACCAACATCTTATTCGCTGATCCTGAAGTCAAGCAGTGCAGCGCTTGCGCTACCTACTGTATACCGGAGTAGAGTTTAGAATAGCCAGTGAAATCACTGGCGCATGTCTCATTGAGGTAATCTTCTTCTAGGCTGTCAACTCTGTAATCACATCAACGGGTGCTCACTTACAATCGGATATATCAATGTGGCCGCTTGCAGTACCTATTTAAAAGATAAACTTACTTCTCGAGCTGATCACTCACCTCACCATTATAATTGCCAGCTTCAAATAATTACTTACACTTTATACAGTGCAATTACCTCGTGTGACATGCGCGTGCGTGGAACACTTCGCAGTACTCATTTAGGCCAATTAGGCCAGAGGCATTTTATAATAACACCTATTTATTCTTGAGGTATTCCCTCGCCAATTTTAAGTGCAGGCTTTGCGGGGACAATTAAATCCGGGTACCCATCTGTGAGCTGTGACTGTAACTGCTACACATTACAGTAGACAGTGTTACTGAGATCACAATGGCACAACTCTGTTCATAAGGCAGTCAACAATTTTGAAAAGCTCCGTGTTGAAGACCTCGAAGCCAAACGCCTTTAGAAAAAGATCCGCCCTAAGCCTTCCCACACGTACACCTACAACTCCGTGGGTCAGTTGTACTGTGCGCCGTGAAACCGCACCTTTAAAACCAAATTTGGTTTCGCCAGCCATTCTCGCTTTCACCTCCGGAGCTAGCAGGGTTCACCGTTGGCGGATACGTGAAGGAGGACATGATGATGATGAAGTTCATCATCATCATCAGCCCGTGTCAGTCCACTGCTGGACATAGGCCTCTCCCATAGCACGCCATTGGGCTCGATCTTCAGCTCTCGATGATGACGTTACAGTAACTAAAGCCCTAGTGTGGTGTAGCGCGTTCGTTTGTGTGAAAAAAATGTGTTCTAAAAATCATGCTTCATCTCACGTCATGTAAATAAATTGCACATCCAGAATTATCCAAGCGTTTGCGCCTAGTTTCCGTAAATACGTAATTCAAATTATTTACAACCGAGACTGTTTTCAAGAAACAATAAAATATGAAACCCCAAATCACCGTAATTCGTTGTAACTTCGTCGACACGCAATATCGTCCCACTCCCGCGCAATACATTTTAACTCAATGTCTTACAAATGACAATAAAACTGTAGAAATAATACTTATGTGAGAACTTTGTGAAAACATCTCGTTGAGCGTCTGTTTATGTTCCAGGGCTGTTGGTTTGTCGACAACAGATTGAATTATTACAACACATGTGTTGTGGTTATATTGCGGCTTTGGTTCTGCAGATTTAATTACTTTTAATCTATCTGTTACCTTTAAAGTAGTACCGTGACTGATTGACTGACTGACAGACAACCTTTGAAGACATCAATAATATTATATATAGTCGCTTCTTCTTAAAAGTTTACCGATGACTAGGCAAGAAAATTTATTTCAAGAAACATTTCAACTTAATTTAACACGGAACCCCAGTCCACATTCCGCGGGCCCACTTTCAGCCATTCAAATAGACAATCGGACAGATTACCTCGAAACATAAATAACACTATTTGGCGCAGTTATAAATCGAGGGATTTCTATAATAAATTATCTTAAAAATATTGCGCCATTGTGTAGACTAATTCGGGTTTTTATTTGGCGCGGGCCCACAAAGCCCCATTGAAAATCGGATGTCGAAATCTATAAATATGTCCAATTTTTTAGACAGATGCATCGAAGCAACCTATTCAATTTCATTCTCAACGGATCCTTGTAAGACCCTATAATGATTAGAGCACGGTTTATTTTGGTTTGACTTGGCTGAATGAGTAATATTGCAGATTAGCACGAGTGTTTGCAATTCTGTGAATGCAATATTTTTTTGCAACTCGAAAAGACTAGTGGCGATTTCCTGCTGTTCTGAAAGTCTGTTGGTTTTACATGCATGGATTGCGTGTGTTTATTTAACGTTTTAGATGGCTAATGCTTAAGAAAGTATTTGTAATATTTACACAGATGGTTAGCGAGTAGGTAGATGTCATTGTGTTATCGAACAATTTGAAAACTGTCGGCGTGTGTCCAAGAAAAAGAAGCATTACACCTTTTAATTAAGATTGTTCACTCAGATCCACAGCTCGTAAGAAAGGTGGTCTTGTCTATCTATCTCTCTCACCCTGACATACCCACGGGCTACATCGCGCGATCTCATGCGTTGCTGATCAATCACGATATTTTTATATAATGGTAATATCATTATTGATTTCGTTCTGTCTACAGTAGGTACTATCAGCTGCCCGTTTCTCTAAGCTACAAGTTACAATGTTTTAACAAGTCTGTACTAGCAACATTGGTCAAATCCCAACCAGTGATTGGATGATTAGGTCAATGTAGCTAGTAGAGACGTTTCTCAAAGCTACAGGTTACAATATTTTACAAGTATGAACTAGTAACATTGGTCAAATCCCAACCACTGATTGGATGATCGGGTAAATGTTGCTAGTAGAGACGTTTCTCAAAGCTACAAGTTACAATATTTTACATGTATGAACTAGTAACATTGGTCAAATCCCAACCATTGATTAGATGATTGGGTAAATTTTGCTAGTAGAGGCGTTTCTTGAATGAATGAATGATGAATGAATGAAAACGTTTATTCACAAAAACATATGGTAGAGTAGGTCTTATACATATTGCAACAATGGTATTTCCCATATTATGTTTAGCCAAGGCAGGCATGTGAAAAGTAATTTCAGTGATTAAATAACTCACTGAAGCTACAAGTTACAATATTTTACAAGTCTGAACTACCTAGCAACATTGGTCAAATCCCAACCATTGATTGGATGATCGGGTCAATGTTGCTAGTAGATACGTTTAAAGAAAGAAAGAAGAAGAAAGAAAGAAGACATTTATTAATTTTGCAAGACACACAAATTTATAAGAGCAAAAAAAACCAGACATGAAAATTAGATCATCAGCGTTTAACGAAGCTACAAGTTAAAATACTTTTCAAGTCTGAACTAGTAGCATTTGATTGGTCAAATCCCAACCACTGATTGGTTGATGGGGCCAATGTGGCTTGTTTATACTTGTAACACACCCGTGGCAACAAATATAGTTATTCCGTGCTCGAAGTCTGTGGTACAGCGCTTTATCTCTCGGCCGCCAAAGGAAGTGACAGCGCGGACGCCATATTTGCATAACAAACGACTGTAATTAACTAAGTGTCGCCGTAAACATTGGCATGGCTTGTAACATGCTTGTTTGAGGACAGGAGCGCGGTGGAGACTGATTTAAGTCGATGATTATAATGAAATAATTTATGAATTTAATTTACTTAAGTTATTCAACTGTTTCATTTTCGAATTGGTGGTGCGTGCAGTGCACATAAATACACATTAATCACGTTTGTATCTGATACGAGGTAGACAGACCCCAGCGTAATAATAAGACTTAAAGGCCACGATTAGCGTGATAGTGAGGGTACAGTGATTGGTTTCTAGCTGCATCGCCTATGAAATGATTCCAAAATATTTTGCACATTCCTTCGATGGGTTTTTACGATCTTCAAAAACAATCGATTTAAGTAAGATGGCTCCACATACCAAAATACCAATAACCATGTATTTTTCAAGTATAGGAACAGAATTTGAGTAAGGTCAATGATCCGTTAAAATTAAAAGAAATATTGCAACACACTAAATCTCGCGCAATTTCAACAAAAAAATTACGCGCATAAAATCGGACCATAAATTTGATTCAGTCTCCCGCCTTACCAAACATAACAGCTAATGGTTTTGAAGTATTGGCATTATGTTCCTTTGCTCTGTGCTATTTATGTGACATGCCCATTAATACTCATTATTCTCTATCCAACACATACACAATAGGCGCGCTTACCCTGACACATATAAAATGATCACTCGTACTTACTTTTTCGTACTGCGACTTTGAGCATCACGTTCTATGTTACTTTTTTAGTCTGTGGCGCAGGGTAAAAGTGTCTATATAGAACATGTTGTAAGGAAAGAGGTTGGCTTTGTTATGTAAGTGGCGAGCTGTCATGAAATGTGCCACCGTATTTTTCTCTCCCTTTGTTACGTGTTCGTGTTGTTCTCAGAGTATTAAATTACGTACTTAATTGGCGATTTAAATTTTGTTTATGTGTTTAAGCAGACAATTATAGGCAGTTCTGTTATGACATGTTATGATAATTCAAAGAGTCAAAAGCAACCGTTGAAAGACAACTTGATTATAAATGCGCTCGGTTGATCCTTTCACAAAATATTTCAAAAGAAAGTAAATCATAGTCTAGCATGGCATAACGTAACTTAACGTACTAACTTGCGTTTTTTTCATCAAGTATTCTTACTTACTATACTTGACTCTTGGAGCATACGAGATATTTTACCCATACTGTAGAAACTCAGACCTAACCAAGCACTTTGGAACACACACATCGTAAACAAAAAACCATTTTAAATACCCTCCCTTAATAACGCCAGCAATAAAGGCGTCCACTGACGATGCGCTGGTAATCGCACGAATAAATCAGCTATTATCTCGCCTCTCGAAAGCAACAGAACAAAACGGTGACGCCAACAAATGATCGCTATTTCTCATCGGCATCCGTATCCGAGGACTCTGTCAATATATCCGTGAGTGAGTGAGCAAGGGAGAGGCGGAAGCGTTTAGCGGATTCATGAGTGGAAGCGGGAAGTTACTACAATGCGTTAAATTTTTGCCCCATTAGTGATTTGAGATTTAGGGCATGTTTCATCACTGCCAAGTTTCTGAAATAATAATATTTGACAGAATATCCATATGAGAGTAATAGGTAAACATGACCTTTATCAACTTTAAACATGGTTAAGTTAATAATTATTCATGTTGCATATTTCACAAGTAATCTACTCAGACCCTGATACACATTTTAATGAAGTTCTCAATTTCATAATTTTACACAAAACATATAATAATGAGAACCAAATATAAAAACACTAACGACCCGCCCCGGCTTCGCTCGGTATATTATGCATGTATTAGGTACACATTATAAACCTTCCTCTTGAATCACTCTATCTTTTCAAAAAACCGCATCAAAATCCGGTGCGTAGTTTTAAAGATCTAAGCATAGGTACATTAGGGACAGACAGCGGAAAGCGACTTTGTTTTATACTATCATCATGATCATCATCATCAGCCGGAAGAGGTCCACTGCTGAACAAAGGCCTCCCCCTTAGCACACCATAATGAACGACAAGTCGCCACCTGCATCCACCGGTTTTATACTATGTAGTGAAGTAATTTTGGATTACAAAGGGACAATGCGCTATTTGCATAGTGTAAAATTTGAAATAAATTAAACAGCAAAAGTAAATTCAATTAGTCGACATTAGCATTTTCACGGTACGGGAATTTCAATAAGAGACTTAAACGTTGGTGTAGGTACTAACGAACCTTCCGCAATCGTTAAGTTTCTTCCAGATGACTACATAAAACCTGTGAGGTATACGCGGATGTTTTTTGATTTGAACCGCAGGTCGACCCGCCCCATCTGCCACCCTAACCGCAGTTATATTTTATTTGCGCAATAAATTACGTTTTATTACACATATTTTGTCGTGTTACAATAACTAATGCACCCAGTCTCAATTCGCATGTAATTCTGCGTAACGGGATTTTTTATTATTTATTTGTGCTCTTTATTGTATTAACCCCTCTTTTTACAACAAATTTGCTGAGTCAGACGATTCTGAAGGAAAAATATAGAAGAAAATCGCGTTACGAAAGTGAGCAAAGTTCAGCAAAGTGAGTGAGAAGCAAGCTTTTCGTATAACAACATAAAATAAAAATGAAAAGGGAAATAAACTTGTAAAAGTCTTTCATGACACATTATTTTAAGATTGCTGTTCAAAGAAAGAAATACCTAGGTAATATATACACAAGAGTGAAGGAATGCTATTCTCGTTAACACATATAAAACCGACAAATAGAATAATATGCAGGGGTATCCCATTGCAAACGATTGAAATAATAGATAGTACATAGTTCAACTTAGGCGACACCTTTTAGTACTATTATTGATGACTATTAATTGGCGGCAATGAATACCTCCTCTCTTTTGAAGCAAAGTTAGTTTTAAATTTACAAATAAGTTGAAATTCCAGACCTCTGATCATCGCAAAACACTTACATGCTTTAAAACTCCTTTCCACCTTCCGCTGAAAATCCTTTGCAATATTAACGTAACCCTCCAAAGTAAATTTCTGTCTGTCTATCGTTTTACGATCCCAACCCTTCGCAACGAACCGTATTGAGACGACAACAATCATTCCTGGGAGACCGTAAAAACCTTCCTAACGTCGTAAAAACACATACGGACTTTGAAAAATAAACTTGTGTACTTTCAAAACAAACGCAAACAACACTTTACTCTACAACGTCAACTTAAGGTTGGAATTTAAGGAGACTCCTGCGCCACTAAAAAGTAAGTGGCTTGAATAATAACTATCTCTGTGAAAGAGCCTGTAAATTCAGGCTACTTTGTTTCAAAGTTTCAACGGAGATATTTTGTTTCATATTTAGTAGATGCGTGTGTCAACAACAGCCAACTATTGCTGTGTTTGCCTGCTTTACATGATGATGTAGTTATATGAAACCAATCGACTTAAGGATAATGTTTATCAAACTTATACTGCATGGTGAAAAATGACCAAAGCCAACAGGGTGAAAAAAACCGGCTCTGAAATAATTCCGCGGCGATTAATTTATTCAAACCTTTTGTCTTGTGTCAGTTTTTTTGTTACAATACATCATTATACCTATCTATAGATTATAGGTGTTACTTACGGTGGTCTAAATAATGTTAAACTAAATGAATAAACTTTCTTTGCTACTCAGAACTTTACATGATTTTTATATCATTATTTTTCACAGTGTAGCAAACTAAGCAAAGCTAAAAAGTAAATGGTTACAATGTAAATGTATGTAGAGATAGTAAATACAAATATTAGGCGTGGCACTGCCAGGATAGTCAAATTTCTTATTACTAAACTATCCGATCGTGAAATCACACACTTAATTATTTCCTCTATACTCTCACGATTCTTCTCGATCTTGAGCATCTCTCTCTGTTACTCGTAGATATATCCAAAACTTTTCAGGTATACCAAATTCCAACAGTACACCCCTAAGATTCACTCTTATAATATGCTAGCGATTTTACTTCTCGTTTCTGTGGACGGGTACAAATCGAGCGGAGGACTGATTTGTGGGGGGTAGAATTTAATACCGGAGGGGGTGGATACGTGATTTTTCACTTTGACGCTGTCTTAATGTGGCGTGTGAAAGGTTGAGTTTTCGAGACTTTCTGGCAAAGCTTATTAGTGAGTGCTCGAAGGTGTGTGCGTAGATGGAAGTAAATTATCATTCGTCTCAGAAAGAAAAGTTGAAATTTAGGACAAAAAAGGGCCGTGGGTTATATTTATTATTAAGTATTTGTATTATTAGTGGTATTTTTTTTATATAGGTATTTTAAGTTTAGGCTAGTTTTATTTTTAAATAATTTAGATTTAGACATGTATTGCAATAAAATTTCTTTAAACAAGTATCTACTGATATTAATTTACGAAACCGTGTATTCTGAGAAATGTTTCGTTTTTCTTTGAAACTCTGAGTACTTAAGTGAAGACTTTATCATAGTTTTTGACGTTGTTTACTTAGCAATAATACTTGTTGACTGTAACCTATCAAAATTACCTCGCGATGAAAATAAACATTTTCTTAGAACAAACTTTTATCACACAAAACATTTTTTGCAACCTCGACATAACCTTACCAGCCATCAAAATAACGAAAATAAATCAATTCAGAAATAAAAACGGACAAAGCGCGAATTAAACGAGGACATGTGCAAACGCATATAAATCGCGGTTATTTATTAGGACCGAGTGCCGTTATAAATAATGATAATAGCAGATATAACGAAAATAACAGAACGTAACATTGTAGCGGTGATATACGACGCGCGACATTTTAACAACTGGCGAGATTTATGCAGATCGCGGCAGCTGCCGAGGTGAAGTGTGATGACATGTCAATTTGTTTTCTCAAACTTATGGGTAATAGACAATGGCTATAGGTAGTCATCAGCCTTATATGTTTTTTTTCCGAGTTTATGGCTTGGTATAAGTCAACGCATGTTAAAAGAGCACTGGGTGGCTAGTGGAGGGGATACGTTTGCGCATCTGATATAGTAGCGTCTCCTACTGATCCCGCCAACAAGGTCCGTATTTCGCTCATGCGCAGGGTTATCGCCAGGAGCTCTTTTTAAGTGCGTTGATTTGTAACAAGACTTTTAAAGTCATGTCTTTATTTAAGTTCAACTGGAGTAGTAGGACAATAAAAAGTAACTAGGTTCAGAAGACTGTCGCCACGTGCAATACAAAATCGGATTTGTCATGAAAGGTGTTGACCAAGATTAAAATGGTAGCATCGACGTACATAATGGTGGAAATATCTACCTTGTCATTGTTAACCAAATAAGTTAAAGCAGAGAACACTGAATTATTCTGTTGTTACTTTTACCATCATTCTAATCTAGTCTAACCTCTAAGGGTTAAGCTGCTTAAGTTTTGTTTGTAATTTTCCGGCCGTTCTGTCAAAGGTTTTATAAATTTGTTATTAACTTTAACAATTGTACATAAAAGCATCTTTGCTTTGTTCTTATTATTAACTTAGCTAATTTATTAATCCAAAGATTGCAAAATCTCAAATAAGCCATATATCCGTGCACCCTAACACTCATCCGTAACAAAATATGAAAAGCTAGGGTGACTTGATTGATGCGGCGGACATAATTGCCCGGCCCCCGCATGTTAATGAATCGTGTGTAATGAAAAATGATTGTCCTGCGTGTCCGGAGATTGATGGTCACACTACTTCGTGATACGTATTGTGTGCAAAATGGCGGGTGTCGAAGTGTCCTGGTTTAAGTGCGAAGAGATTAATGAGGGCGATTTTACGACGGGGGGAGTGACATGTGGCAGTGATAATGTAAGATAGTGAAAATATTGTTTGTAATCGTTTTGAAATATGTCGTATTTTCATACTGGTGATTTTGGGAAGGGTAAGCTCGAAGCTGTATCACAACTATTGCATAGAATGGCATCAGATGCGGGAGGGTAGCTGGGCAACTTAAGTGGTGGTTGCTTTTTGAGACAGTTTTGACTGTCATGTACAATTTTAAGGAAGGGACCAATTTTATTCATCTTTTGAGTACCATCACACTAATTGATTTCTGACACTTTGTGGAACCTTTTTGTAGTAACATTACATTGAACTGGCAAGGAAAATCAGTGTGAAATTACTGTGTGAACATTCTATCGTCGATCAGGAATTAATTTGTTTCATAATACTTCACTCAGTTTCTGCTTCTATGCAGTCCGCCGCTTCCGTTAGATTAATCATTTATTTCAGAACTCAAGTTTAGTGTTATCATTATCAACTTACTGTTCATTCATGCACCATGCTCATACATACATAGGTACGCATACGCACTGTCAGGTAACAATTTAATAGGTTGTTTTGTGAGTGCTTTTAAGTATCAGCCTATAGCTTGACATTTTTTGTTTACCGAGTGCTTATTCAGGCAGTCAGCACACGCGTCAATTATCAAACTTTAATATCGCACGGACCATAAAACTCCCCCTTAGATTGGTGCGATATTTCACCGGCCACATACGCTTCGACATCCGTATTTATTATTTTGCATGGTCGCAGCGATAGACAAATGGCGCAGAGCTGGCCATAAAGCCGCTCTCGATGACAAACTGCCCGTTCTAACGACCGGCACCCTGCGATATTTTTACGCACGCCGCGAAGTCCGCCCCCTGTCGTTTGTGCGTGGTGTTTGGGAGAGGCGACTAGGTGATCTTATAAGATAGGTAGGTGGGTAAATTGTAAAATACTGCTTAAAAATGAGTAAGGATCAGAGGCGTGTAAAATTCTATAGATACTTAATTGATCCCTAAACACTTTTCATGTGTGTTTGGTGTACGCTCCTAACGCAGGCAAACACGCCATGTTCGGTTAATTGAGGTATTCCATAGTCCTCTAGGCTAGCAACGCATCTGCAATCCTTTGGTGTTGCGGGTGTTGATAGGTGGTACTGTTCACTCACTTGTTTTCCAATCTATATAATACTAGCGACCCGCCCCGACTTCACACGGCATATTATGCATGCATTATACATATAAACCTTCCTCTTGAATCATTTTATCTATTTAAAAAAAACCGCATCATAATCCGTTGCGTAGTTTTAAAGATTTAAGTATACACAGGGATATAGGGACAGAGAAAGCGATTTTGTTTTATACTAGGTATGTAGTGAAAACAAACTCTTCTTTTCCTGAACAAAATGTTTGCATTGAGAATGCATAGTATGCCGTAGGTAAGCGATTGTTTGCTGTACCTATCTTTGACAGTCTATTTTTCATAGATTTAAAGTTGTATCGATTGTAATAATCATCAATAAAACCAATTTAACTAATGACAGCGTTTATTATACCTTGGGTAACAACCCTATAAACGCTAGTGGAGTAAATAAAAAAATGGATATATTATTATGATGTATTGATTTGTTAACGACTAGTGATACGCCATTTAGTAAAAAATAATCAACTTAATGAGACCTAATACATACCAAAGCATTAATATTTCAAAAGTCTGACATGAAATTCAGCATTTCAGCAATATCACAATTAATGATGTTCAGGCAATAAAAGTGTCGTTTTAATGATATTAATAATGAACGTCCATCTGCCGAGCCGAGTTTACTCCATCAAATTGAAATATCATTATGACCATCAGTAATTCATATCCAAACACGTTGTTTTCATAAATGTATTGTTGAAAATCTTTATTTATAATAAATTATGACATGATTTACGCACAAAATGTAGCTAACAAAGGTTTGGTTTTAAATATTTTTTTATTATTCTGTTCAACAATTTAAAATTAGTGTCAAGCTTTGTATTCATTTGTAAAAATTGTTTTTAATTTTCTTTAACGCACTTATTGTACTAAATTATACTTTTACAATCCAACCCATTCTTTACTTATTATTATTATAAATAAGTATAAGCTCGTTTGCCTTCCTATTCGTATAAAAAAAAGTATTGTTGGTGTTCAATAATTTTCTAAGATCACATCAATTATGAACGTTTTCTGATTTAACTGATCCTGCTTATATGAAATGTGTTTACCTATTAGTTAGTAAGTATCATTATTGCATTTAAATGTGAAATATTTGTAACAAAATCATATCTCTCCCTTAAACAACCGAAACTGCACCCAGTTGTAACCGATAGTAGATGACCAGTCGACACCTGAAGCCAAGTGATGGATGACCCACGAAGATTGATATACCGGTACACCCTCTCCCCACTTACCCTTCGAAAGCTGAAGACATATCAACCTTACAATTGTAACATACGGTACAGTTCACTGTGGCAGAAGACTATGTAAAAATACTCTAGAGCGAGCTATTTGCACCTTAAATTTAAGAAGGTAAGGTGATATTTCGTTCATAATAACTAATACGATGATACTAAAGTACTATCTCCGTGCCCAATTTATGCTAATACGCAATAGGCTGATAGTTATCCGGCTAAGTGATTAAAATTACAATTGTAAACGTATTATGTAACCCAGTTTCAGTCTCCGGTTCTTCAGTTTTAGGTAGGTAGTTAAAAACAAATGAAGGCTCGTGCTATTAGAAACAAATTATTGATTGATTCATACTCTACTCTTACTCTCCAGCCTATATACGTCCCACTGCTGGGCACAGGCCTCCTCTCAGAATGAGAGGGCTTGGGCTATAGTTCCCACGCGGGCCCAGTGCGGATTGGGAACTTCACACACACCATTGAATTGCTTCGCAGTTGTGTGCAGGTTTCCTCACGATGTTTTTCCTTCACCGAAAAGCTCATGGTAAATTTCAAATGAGATATCGCACATAAATTCCGAAAAACTCAGAGGTGCGAGCCCGGGATTCGAACCCGCGACCCTCTGCTTGAGAGGCCACAGGTCAAACCACTAGGCTACCACGGCTGTGATGATTTGATTGATTCATGCTTCGTCTTAAATATTATGAACTCTGCAAAGCCAAAAACATAACACTACCGCTGCTGCGCATTCGACCCACGTTCGGAGTAAGTGCTAATTCTAACAAGAATTGACAACAAAATCTGCGCAAAATCAAATTGAATCACGTCACTTATTCGCAGCGGCACCGCGCGACATACAACTGTCTTGCTCTTGCCCGGGCCTAATGCAATTAGGGAGACTTTTAACGTGTTGATTATTATATTTGACAGGGTAATTCCGGCGGGCTGATTCGGTGTCAGCAATCTTATTACGGATGTAAATGAATATGGAATGAATCCATTATTCCGCAAACAAGCCTCGGGGAGTCGATAATTTTAGGAGACAGCGGGCTTTTGATGAGTTGATAAAACGATACAATTTTAAACGAAGTCAAATGAAGATGGCTATCATTCAAAATAGTATAACTCTTCCGGTACTATAGCTACCTACCGAAGTTTAATTCTATAGGTACCACAGTAGGTAATTTTAGTGTTAGACTGGTTTTAGTCACTAGAAATCTCAGAAACCGGATTATTTACAATCATTCCTGCAAACATGATAGAGAAGTCAACAGCAGTCTGTTAAGTCTACGTTCTCATGCAACGCCTGCCCATGTTACAACTAGAAATGTTTAAGGCTAGAATGAATAAGGCTGTAACTGAACCATTGAGTTACACTTTTGATCTCATTTTGTTAATTCTTATTATTTTTATTTGTGAGTTGAGAGATTAATACGTTTTTCTTGCGACAAAAATAAAATCCCATGTCCACGTGACAGGCATACTGGTCTTATTATGCAGTTTTCAGTACATCTTGGTAGTTAACAGGTCAAAAATCGCACGAACAGCTCTAGACAGTTCCATGTCCCGAATAATAACCGCGTTACCATATTTCCGCCGGCGTCGGGGTTATTTATTGGCTTAAAATTGTAGTCGCATACATTATGTATGACGCCCGTAATTACCCCGGCCCCTTGCTCTGTTAGGAGTGGGTGACTAGCCTGTGAGACCCCAGTACTTTTTATTTTATTTGTTTTACTGTTATTGCAGTGTCATCCAATCTAAATTGTATGTATCTAATTTTAAGTCCATCCAACCACAACACAAAATTTGACGTAAATAAAATAACAAAAGAAAAGAAAACAGAGCAAGTTGAACAAAAACTTACTAAATTAAAGTTGCAAAGAAACTTTGGCTCCCGCCTGACAAAACACAAATGAAGTATTTATTTTGTAATACATTCTTAAAGATTGTGATTGATGTTAGTGTTATTAAAGCCAACTGATTAAAAGTGATAGTGAGTGTGAATGATTGTTCTCGAGTCTTGGATGTTTAATATGTATTTAAGTATTTACTTATCTATATAAGTATGTTTACCCGTCGGGTACTAACCCATAATTACAAGCTTTGCTTAGTTTGGGACTAGGTCAATTGGTGTCAATTGTCCCATGATATTTATTTATTTTATTTAGTAAAACAACTTGTAAAAATATTATGTCGAGCAAAATAATCTAAGGTCCTTCGCTCGGCCAGTCCAGTAAAAGTATATCAACATTTTTATCATAACTTGGTAAAAGTACGATGAAAACTATCAACAGTAACAAAATGGATAACCTTTTTGGGCTTTATGACGCCATGGACAGCAGAACAAATATTATACAGACAAGACTGAAGCCGGCCCATACATTATGCATGATGAGCGTAATTAACCCGGGTGTGTCCTCGGGCTGTTCAGAGTAGACGACTAAGCATCCATTTTTATTGTATTTATATCTATTTTAATAGAAGGGAGTAGATCAAAGGGGGTGTCTACACGAGTAGACATCACGAGTGCGCGAGATCATAATGCATGCGACTGCGTTGTAATATCGGCAGCTCATTAAAGATTATCGCGTTGTACATCCCGTAGAAATTATGTCTAGTGCTATTAACCGTGAATTATTTAGAACTACCTATTGAAAGTTATTCTGGTTTTTGTGCGGCGCAGTGCTACAAGGGTGTCTCACTACGAACACACTCGCCTCGATGACACTTCACTTTGTTGACGGCTTGTGATTAATTCATAGGGGACGTCCATCAAATATTCTTGGCCATTGTTCGAGCTTTGTAATTGAGAGTAGTTTTTTATCATCATCATGATCAGGGTAGAAATAATATCAACAATTTGTTAGCTTTTGGTTCCGCTGACGCACTTTTGCGTTTTCCAATTTGAGAGTGTACTTTATACATTTTCATGCAATCAATAAAAAGATCACGAAATAATTTTTGGTAAATCACACGGAATATTTGTAAACTCCCAAAGAAAGCAAAATCTTTTAATTTTTTCATCTGTCACATACTATAAAGTAGGCGCGGGTTAAAACTAGTTCTTAATAAATTTGAGGCCCGTGTTACTCACAGATCCGGATTAAAAGTCATCCTTGATTTAGTATTCGCTTTGTTTATCAAACCAAAAACCTTTGTTATTCCTGCACTCTGACCAGAACTATCACAATCCCGTACAAGACAACTCCCGTGCCGCGATTACGCTCGCTATTAACCTGTCGTTGCTAGCAGTTTAATTCAATTAGAACGATGCATTCACTGTCTCCCTCTAACGGCTACTAATTGCTATTTTGTATCCCGTTTCCGCGCCGTAATCTGCCTCGTGGTGACCCGTGGTAACCATTGACACAGGTCAAAACAGACAACACACTTTTAATTGTAACACTTGTGAACAGACAACACACTGGAGTAAAATTTATGATTTTTATGAACATAAATTTATGACGGTAAGTAAATACTTAATTATTGTACTATTGTCTGGAATGAATATTTTTTAATCAATCCGTCCAACACGATCTTTCATTTGAAAGATTTGAAACAGACAACTTATCATACGACTATTGCAAGTCAAAATAAAGGCTTGTAAAAATAATTGGTTAAATTTGATAATGTCATATTTTCCACATTGTTAAACGACAGTACTATTGTAAAGTCACTTGAAGGACCCATTTATTTCAATATCGATAAAAATGTCTTCAACTGTCAGCAACATTCAACATTATTTTATCACCGTTAAACATCTTTTTCCTTATAAAAACATACAGTTTATAAAAAACGCACGATAATGACAGATGTTAATAATTAACAGCGACGCGTCCTTATTTGTACAACATTATAAGTCACTCTGACAGCTCTGTTGCAAGGCGGTTGCTACATCGATCCGCTACTACCTACTTCTATTAATAGTAGTTTCTGAAAAGGGCGAATCTGTACTTGTACCTTTTTTTTGCCTATCTAAGCATTAAAAACAGAGCAGATCAACATCATAGCATTTCATCTAAGTCCTCTAGGTTGGCAACGCATCTGCAAATCCCTCCGGGGTTGCGGGTGTCTATGGGCAGTGGTGACCGCTTACCATCAGGTGACCCACTTGCTCGTTTTCCTTCCTATTCACATAAAAACAAAACAATCGTACAGTTCCAATTTTCAATTTAGATTCTTAAGATTCTTCGCCTGAATGCTGTTCAATAACGGGGGCAGCGTTTTATTTCTCAATAAAACATCTGTCACAACGTATTCTGCTTGCAGTTTGGTGGTTCCCATTGTTCCCGACCGACGGTCGGGATAAACTTGTCGGTCGAGTACATTTGTCGTACCCTGTTTAACTTTGTCGCTGATTTAACAGATATTTATAGCGCTTGACTTTGGGAATTGTTGGAATAACCAAATGCTTCCGGTAATTAGTGTTGAATGTGAAATAATATTTATCGTGCATGTTTGCGTCAGTGATTTTGAATAGGGGTATCTAATGCATGAAGGTATATTATTATTCTTCAAAATTTGTATTAGCAGCCAATGTAGTTGTCTTTTCCGACAAATGTTCAAATATCTCATCGTATCTGAGAACAAATACAACAAGTCGAAGCTCTGTGTCAGAAGGCCATTTAGAATACTTCAATCTTATACGCGTGTTACTGAACTAGTTTGATTGCACTTGTGTAAATGCGGAGGCGTAGTTTCAACCGGCCTCATTTTGCCGTTCTTTGAACACCATCTTCATTTTTTATTAGGTCTGAGTTTATATTATGTATTTGTAGTTGTTATTTTTACATAGTCATTGTGCCATTGTGCATTGCGCCGAGCACTGTGTGTGCGATGTAACATGTTGGCTCGCAGATTCGCACGTTGTAGTAATGAAGTTAAAGTCACATTGTTTAAAGCGTACTGTCTGACTTTCTACACGTGTGGCCTGTGGGCTAACTTCACGCAGCGGGGGTATGGGGCACTGCGTGTCCAATATAATGATACGTTCAGGATGTTGTTCGGACTGCGGCGATTCTGCAGCGCTTCGGCAATGTTTGCCGAAGCGCGAACAGATAACTTTTCCACAATCATGCGGAAAAGAGCCACATCTTTAGGCAATCGCCTTCGTTCCAGCACGAACAGCATCCTGAGCGTGCTGGCCCAGCGGTGGGACTCGCCTCTGACGGAACGCTGGGCGCTTCTGCACGCGCCAGTCGTCGCTGCGCCCCGGCGCTTCTAGTTGTGTTATTTTTATTTTATATGTTGTCCTTTTATGTCACTAACCCTATATGTTTAAGCAATTGTACCTAACACTATGGATTTTTTTTGGTCCGAAATAAATTATTATTATTATTATTGTAGTTCTCTTTTATCCCTCCTCTACCATTTCGTTCCTTCCCATTTTTGATATCTATTACTCAAAACCCCTAAATTGCTGCATAAAATAGTCAACCAGCCTCATATCTCCAACCCAAAATGTCATTAGGGGTAGTACGTTATCCAAAACTACCCTTTAATTACCCTCGACCAATAGAGTCCACTGTAGATTTATGGCAGTAATAGGTGACAATATGCCCCGGATCCTGGATGCAATTTATTAGGATAGTCGACGACTAAATTAAAGGACAGCCCTTAACTGCTTTTATATTTGACCACATGCAGGATTTAGAAGGTTTAGACATCCCGTAATAATTTCCTCAATTGACCGTGTCTCGACAAATGAAGTGTGAGGACCTACTGGTGTCCGAAAAAGCTACCTATGGCCGTTTGGCTCAAATCATGAAGTACGTTATAATAAAAATTTGGTTGAGGGTGACGAATAAAAAATGTTTGCAGCTGAGTCGTGAATATTATAAAAGTATCTTCATCAAAAACAAAAGGCATTAAACGTAAGGATCTTCGTTGGCTGCTGATACAATACTCAAAGAATTATGTTGGTACTGCAATCCACGTTTGCTTTTGATGAATCTGAATTATTAAAGACGTCATTATTATCATTTTATCGAAACATCGATTGTTGCAAGCAACTTCTTCTGCGTCCTTCTGAAATACTCGTATTCTACTTTCCTTCGATTACAATTAATCATGTGATCACCACATAATCAGGGTTAATGTAGTGTTTTACCAGTAGAATCTTTTTTGAAAATTGTTTGATTTGTTTCAAGTATTATCTTATTATCAATCAAACAAACTCTTCAGGTTTATCATATTAGTTTCATATTGACTCCTTATATAATCAGACTGTCTGTTCTACCCTTATCTTAACACTGCTTGTGCATTTAACATCCCGGTATTATTGCGGTTGGCGATTTAGGGTCCCCCGGAACCGCACTGAATTACAAGGCTCGATATTGCTCTTGGATTTGCCCACAGCTCTGTAACTATTCGAGTTACAGAAACACTATGTCATGAGAATTAATATTATTATAAGTAAACTGCACCTTCCAATACACGGAGGAGGCCTATGCCATGAGACACGCCGAATTACGCGACAATTTAATAAATAATAATACAACAACGTGTTCTTACTGAAATTGTAGCGAATTTCGGAATAAAAAGGCTACAGGTATTAAAATATTAAAGTAAAACTGCAAGCTAATAATAAAGATGATCTGTATTTGGTTGTAGTTGTACCGTTAAATGTCACAAAATTAAATCAGTGATTTAACCCTTAAATGTAGGTGTAGGATGCAGCCTACAAAAATAAAAGTGCCGTTTATTTGTATTGACGAAAAAAAACTTACATTAGTTCATGGGAGTGTTGTGCTACAGTCACAAAACAACCAAGCCATGCTTTAGTACAATTTGAACAAGGTTTGTAGGGTAACTTGTAGAGTAACCCCCTTATTCATAAACGCTCTGCAAGCTTCTGCTAACTTAGCAACCATTTGTCCTTATCTGTCACTTTGACATTTTAACTTTCACAGATAAGGACAATCGATTGTTAAGTTAGCAGGAGCGTTTATGAATAAGGGTTTTGGAATTGGGAATTTGGACTCTTTATGAGGTCTGATAACCTATAAATAGTAAGACTACAAGGGTTATCAATCCTATCATGAAGGCTGTTCATGAATGCGCAGGATTATCATTAAGGATGAAAAGGCCAGTAAGCAGACCTACATTCAGCACCTGAACTATTCCGGTTGATATGGCGATGATGATGATGATGAATTATTTAAGTGAAAATTTCGTAGAACTGGTTTTAAATCTTTAAAATTTAAGAGCTATCAAATATTTCATTCTTACATTGTTCCAGATTATCACAGAAATAAGGCATTTATGAAACTTTATACCAAGTTTTATGGTAAATGGGATCGCGTGGGCTTAACCGGTTCAGAGTAGGGTGAGTAATGGTTTATTTAGCTGTAGCTTAGTTTTAAACGATGATTCATTTTAACTGCCGGTTTAGTGTACTATCAGTAACGTTATGAAACTACTAAATAATGTTTTTTACGTTTGTAATGACCTAATTAATTTTAACTTATTAATTAATCTTGGAGACAACCGTAACTTTTGTATGAAGAAATATAAATATAATTCAACAGCTAAATACACAGTTCTTTTTCTTTATTAAAGCCACTTATCTTTTTACGTGAACTTTATCAAGCTAACTTCCTAAATTACAAGCAATTTGCTCTACCTTCATTACCGCCAAAAATACACAAGAGTATACCCCTAAGTATTCAAACAAAGGCAGATCTCGCAACCTAGTTAAATTCAAACAACCTAGCATCCTAACTACTCGCTCGTTCGTCGGGGCAAAAATATACTCAGACAACGAGGCTACTAAAAATAAGGGTTGCCAATATTTTAAAAAAAATTTCGTCAGAAAAATGTTTTTAGTGCGACTTTATTCAGTTTCAATGCCCATAATACACGTAAACGTTTAATTTCCTGTAAGAAACACCTAATTAAATTATGTTATGTAAAGTAAACCCTAACCCAATCTGACGAGTCTTTGGAGCTCAGCTACCTACTATCGTACCTAAAATGAACACAAAATATTTACCTTGCTACTCCGCTACTTACCGTTCCGTTGCTTACTTTGGTAAGTAGCGGAGTAGCAAGGTAAATATTTTGTGTTCATTGAAATGGACCTCCGCAAAGTAACGCCTGATTCAATAAAAAAAAACTATCGTACCTATTTCATATTTCGAAAAATAAATATATTTTTAGAGTAGGTATTTATTAATTCTAATGATTCCATGTCGCTTCCGAACGTCCGGTCCGTGTGAAGTTTATAGGGCAATTGACGGAAATACATTAAAAAAAACAGCTGTAAATTTCAACTAGGGAAACACTCACATTAATTTTACTGCTACTTGTAATTTATCTTAATGTGTTAGTTGAAAACGAAAACAAGCAAGAGTTCAAGGTTCTTTAGAGATTGTGCGTGAAGTTATTTTTGAATTTTGCTGTCTTTTTGGTAAATTTTACTTAGAAAATCTGCTCTCACCGTTTAGTTCTACAGTTTGGACGAAGTTTCCAATCCACATTTGCCCACGTGTGAAATGCAGCCTTTTCATTTTAAGTGGCTTATATCCAGCAGTGGCACGTGTACAAGTTGGAGATGATGAAAACGACCCCATTTTGATTACTCGTCTAATAATAAGGTTCACATTGTGCAAATTTGTTCAACAAACGATATTTGACAACCCTAGTCCAAAACATTTGTAGTAAAAATACGTCTGTGTGCGGCCTCGTTTCTATGTAAATGTTATTGGCTTATTCGTTTAATCCACGCGTTTCCCGGTCCAAACTGCTTGTATCTGCTTTAAACCGGATTAGGGATGCTAAACTCGACTCGAAAATTACAGAGTCGCGGTAAAGGGGTAATGTTAATGGTTTCGTAACAGTTTTTAGGTGTAAATTGAGGGTATAATTGTGTTGTATGAATTCTAATTTCTGATAACAGGAGTCTTGATAGCCCTATTAATAAACTAGCCAGAATTTCAACTACATCAAACGCTTTGGTGCTACGAAATTAAAATCAAGTAAGACATTTAGTATATTATTATAAGTACGCTGTAGAAATTGTAAGTTGTTTCTGTTCTATTCCCTATCTAGGTATATATTATTGACGTATTTCAAATTTGTCCTGTGGATTGAGGAGTTCAGATATATACCTAAATACATACCATACGAGGACATTATGTACAATAATGTAGGTACATACATGTTTTTATCCATTAGATGTCCGATTATTTAGCGACAATCATCAAGATAGCGGTGCACTGACAAGGGACTTTAAAATTACCACTGTGATTTTTTTATACGACAAGGAAGGAAAACGAGCAAGTGGCTCACCTGATGGTAAGTGAACACCACCACCCATGGTCACCCGCAACACTAGAGGAATTCAGATGCGTTGCCAGCCATGAGAGCGAAGATAAAATACCTCATGTGCCCGTAATTTCACCGGCTGTCTTACTTTCCACCCCGGAACACAGCAGCGCAAGCACTGCTGCTTGGTAGCAGAAAAAACGAGTAAGACGGTAGTAGTGAACCGGACGGACCCTGTATGCGGGTATAAAGTGTCAATCAGTTGAAATTGCAAACAATGTAAACAAACCTTGACTGTACTAATTTAAAATGTGTTTAATTTCCATTTTCCGTCATCAAATACTGCTAAATCCGTGTGTTATTCAATCAGTATTTACCACAACATTATCTTGAACCATTAAAACAATAAACAAGGGCTAGAATATTTATAATTCATTAAACGGTTTATTTACATTGTTCGAAATTTCAATTGACAGCTACTTTAAGCTAGATTATCATATAGTTTCAGGTTCTCCCTTTCAGCTAAGTGATGCAAATATCAGTTGCTGTCTGTTCTCGGAGACGGCACAAAGCTACTGAAGTGGATGCTGCACCTGTCACTGAGACTCGGGAGTAAACCATTCCTTTAGGGTTCCACAGGACTGTGACTGCAGTCTCGCTGCTTGTTAATAAGTGCCTCTTCATACACGCTAGCAATGCGCTGTAACTTTGAAGCAATATAAAAATAATTGCTATCACTTTTAAATGGTACTTTTTAGTGGCGCGGTATCAAAAATCATCTACTGTGTGCTAGAAAAAGTCCTTTCTAGTATAAATAACGACAAGAGAACGGAATGAAAATTGTATGTATAGGATTGATAATAACTTACGAAAAACGACGTGATCTATTAGCAATAATATTGGCGAGCGTATGTCGATATAGATTACGCTTTGGAGCGTATGTCACATTGTCTAGCCAGGCGTCCATTATTGACGAGTTGGCGATTTGTGAGTATGTCTCATGTGATTTGCGTTGGTGTTCTGTAAGAAGAAAGGGTCCTAATCTGGTAAAACAAGCTCTATCTTGACTGCATCTCCGTCACTCGCAGACACCCTTGATCTATGCACCATCTCGTACACATTTTATCTTGCGAAGTGCTCAGATAGACACGAAAAGAACTTCTAGAAAATTCATACCGCGACCTCCTCAAGAAGATCATAAGACTCAATCCCTTCAAGCAGGTTACGACCCTTTTACTCGGGAGTTGTGGTCGCTTATTGCAAATTGCTGTTATGCACATAAGCGGGAATGATTCAGTGTCGTGTTGAACGGAGTTGAAAATAAATGTATGGAGGTACATTAATCTGTGGAGACGCGCATCCTTTGTGGAATGAAATGGCGTGAAAATATTGCAGGTTATTTGTGGGTGTCCGTCTTTGTGACTCTCAAGCCCTCTATAAATATTGAGTTACTTTGTAACTAAGGTCAGGGTTTGGAGAACCTTTTTCTTTACAAGCAAGTATTGAGCTGATTTTTAAGTTTGTGTGGAATTAATTGCCTTGTCCTAAGGTGACAGAAAACTTTATTCTTTTTCATTTCAAAGCACGTGTGCTAAATGTTTATAAGCGATATTTTAAAACAACTTAGTAAATTTGATTTCTTGCCCAGTTGTTTAAAAAAAACTGGTAATTTTTCTTCTAACTTTAAAATAAGTGATAGAAATAGATGATTGGCTAAAAAATGCCTAAAGATTCGTTAAGGAGGTACGCAATTAAGTTCCATTAATAGATACCCGTAGCCATGATTCTTCTAGGCGTACGCACTAATTAACGTAGGCACTAATTAAAGGACTTTAGTAACGTCTTACTTGAACAATTTCTTGTTCTAATAATCTAGTTTTTTTCCAGCAACCTGCCAGACTCAGATAAGAGTCACAAGCCCTAAAAGTGTTCCTCAAACGCCATAAGTTGCAAAGAGGCGTTTATTTTCCCCAGACCCGCTGAAATACGCTTGAAGCGCTGTCGAGTTCCGCGGTTTATGACGTCGTTACGCTAACATCGCCCGCGCCACAAACTTATGTCTGCCGGTGGCCAAAATGAGAACTAAATTTGGTGGAAAGCAGTGCTTAGAAATGTTTACTTACATTTTTTAAACATCTGGATAGACAAAAACATTATTAGTGTAGCGAATACTACAACTTCGCGTTGAATAAATAGTTCATTTAAAATACATAAATTTAATAACAATCAAGTCGATTAAAAAGTTTTGAGTCAAAATAACTGCAGGCAGGTTAGTAGAAAACAATAAAATTCGTAAAACGTACTTTAATCTTACCTAATGATTGATGCAGTCGTTGCCAAAACTCTTTCTTTCAAATCTTACAAAATAAATCTATTTATTTACCTATAGGTACATCTATGATAATGTACAATTAGTCTACTTTTGGTAACCAGACCCACACTGACCAGTAAAGAATATAACTCTGTCTATACACTTCGTAGATTAATTTCATCGTATCGTATTGTATTGTGCACCTAAATGATTCCCAATAGGAGACCATCGACTTTTTTTGAGCCAGCGCCGCATCGAGAGCCGTCCAAGCGAAAGTGGCGCCACCGAACAGATAACTTGGTACGCTCTAATGCGCTTTTTCCAGCGCGGCTTTACCGCCGAATTTATTTGACAATTATTAAGGTGGCTGGCACTAAGCGGGCATTACATCGCGCGCCATGTTTTTCTTGGGATGTTTTCGTACGTAACTCAGGGTGAAATGCCGACACGTGCAAACTATTAGCTTCCCAACTGCGGATTAGAAAATAATTCACCTCTCTGAATGTTATTATGGAGCGGGAGTCGGATTTATTTTATTGCCGTACGAGATATATGCGAGTCTTTCGGGTTTAGTTGTAGTAGGGTTTGTTTATCGAGCTCCCGTTCGTAGGATTTTATGGCTTCCATGGACTGTTTCGCGTAAATCTTCTTTATGTACCATTCGATGTAATTATTGCTTTATTCGCCTGAGCGACCCGCTGGATGTTATTGAATGTTCGTATAAAATATTATTGATCGAGCAATAAACTTGCTTTATAGCTTTTTTCTTTTTTATAACGGTCTCCTCGTAACTCACGGGGGTTATTTTCGGTGCTGTTAGTTTAGCTTATTTCTTTGTTGGCGTTTTTTATGTAGTATTGAATACATTTTACTTTACACAAGTATATTACAAGATCCTTCTTAAAATACTAACAACACAATGTAGTGTCTGAAATTACGACGAAATACGGTGAATTTAACAACTTGGTAGAGACTTTACGAAAATCTTAAAAAAAGAAACAGTCTTGAATAACTGATCAAATAATTAACGCCCAGCCGAGTCCAAACCCTAAATTCAAGCCAGATTTTATGCAGTGAAAAGTTGGGATAGCAAAGGTTCCTAGGCCGTGGTGGACAAATGGTTCGACCTACTTGGCTTTCAACCACAGGATCGTGAGTTCAAACTCAACCGATTCAACCTTTGACTTTTTCGAAATCTATTATGAAAATGCTCTTAGCTTTTAAAATTTAAACATGGCAAATAATTAAAAATTCGTGAAACAATTATTGAATGTTACGTTATTTTGTTTTTGAAATAGTGAGGTAAGACAACCAGTATGGTATCTGGCACGAAGAACTTGACGCCGGACTCCTTGACACCGTAGGCGCAGTACTCCCTGAGCAAGGTTTTCCAAAACAGACCGAAACTGTCAAACCATTCCCGACTTATAATCGTGAATTAGCTATTTAATTTTGAATTAATAGAAACTGCGGCTCTCACGAGCGTAAATAATGCTACATTGTCAGTTTTTCAGAGTTTATCAAAACAGGTTCAAGTACCGAAGTTGCTTCTTCATTTCATATTTATCTGGTCACTGTTCTTTGGCAAGCCAACGCATTACACGCACTTTACTTTCAAAGCTCAATTGATACTGAAGTGCAATGTAGCAATATTGCAGTGATACCGGATCAAAGAGAGCAGGAATGGAAACACTCGCTTATCTCAGTTGTTTCAAGAAGAAATAAAACAGTTAATTCATCAGTCAACGTTCTGGGAATTGTTATTAAGAGCAAAATTTGCTGTAATATTAATTTAATGTAATAATTATAGTTCAAATTAATAATTAGGGACGTTTTGGAAAAAGGTCAGGTCAAGAGTACCAAAATCGACGAGCATGTATAAAGAGATTGATGAATGTGGATGAAGCGAAAGAGGTATGTCAGGATCGTAGCAAGTGGAACAAAGTAGTCTCTGCCTACCCCTGTGGGAAAGAGGCGTGACGGTATGTATGTATGTATAGTTCAAATAAGCAATAGTTAACGAGCAAGCGGGTCACTTGGTAACAAG
Organism: Pandemis heparana; assembly: GCA_963854515.1. Taxonomy (NCBI): domain Eukaryota; kingdom Metazoa; phylum Arthropoda; class Insecta; order Lepidoptera; family Tortricidae; genus Pandemis; species Pandemis heparana. The sequence goes on along the minus strand of OY978011.1, from coordinate 11,715,355 downwards.
AGATGTGGAGCTACACCAGAAGATTGCAAATGCTTTGCCAGTATTTTCTCTGACTGCCTTGGTCTCCACGCCGGAACACAGCAGCTTAAGTCCTGCGACTTGGCAGCAGGATTAACGAGTAAGATGGATCGCGAAAAACTATTGAAGTTTAAGTCTTGATTGACTAAAGCAATGTACAGTCAGCTACCTACAGAGAAAAGGTAGGTAGGCCATTACTGTACTATCTCTATATACTGTGTAGTATCTATTCTGCAAATAATTTGTTTATCACTTTCCCGCGGAAACTAATAAATTTTCTTAGATCTGCAATCTCTCCGGGGTTGCGGGTGTCTATGGGCAGTGGTGATCGCTTACCATCAGGTGACCCACTTGCGTGTTTCCCTTCCTATTCACATAAAAAAAAAATAGCTTACGTGATATTCCGGGCTGAAATAAAATTACATCCAAATTTTTTTAAGCGGCTTCTAACTGTAGCAAATATCCTCACAAACTATTGCATTTATAGTATTGGATACAACAAGATACCTACACACGTACATTACAATGTTGTTGTGTACTCGGCTTTATGAGTAGTTAATATTATTAACCTCTTTCATGTCCATTTAGGTATGGATTGCGCCGCTGTCAATATCTCCGTTGGTATATCTTTAAGCTGTCAAAAGTATATCATTTGACTGCAACCGGTTGCGCCTGGCTACCGATCATCTGATACTCGAGTACAGACAGCAGACAAAACTATTTTAATAACAAAATAATTATAAATTTAGATGCTTGTTTAGATGATTATCACCACATAGTATAAAACAAAGTCGCTTTCTCTGTCCCTATGTCCCTATGTTCCTATGTATGCTTAAACCTTTAAAACTACGCAACGGATTTTGATGCTGTTTTTTTAATAGATAGAGTAAATCAAGACGAAGGTTTATATATTATGTATAATACATGCATAATATACCGTGCGAAGCCGGGGCTGGTCGCTAGTTACTTAATAAAAAATGCTTTTGAGTTTAGACAAAAGGTAATAAGTAACTTTAATCACGGGAAATTGTGTTAGTATCACGTGTGACTAAAAATCACTTGGGTAAATTTGCAAATGGTTGAATTCGTAAGCGGCGTCTGAAGCAACTCTTCTAAAAACAACTGGTTTTGCGTATTTAACCACATGACACTAACCACGTCCTGTCTGTTGAGCACTATACTATTTATGAAAGGTTTTCGTCGTAATTTTTGGTTCAAAAGTAAGTCATTCCTTAGACTCCTTAAAATTTGTACAACGCTAAGGAAAAAATTGCCAACCAAAAATAATCGCAAAAACTGTTGAATTGCAATACTTAAAAAATTACAAGTAAGTGAAATTATGTCACACAGCCAACTCTCGCAAAAACATGCCCGTACTGACAGACGCACATTTCAAATTGTCATTCAATTTCTGTGAAATGATCGTAAAAAACAACAAAAAGACGACGTTGCCAGCTCAGTAGGGATAAACCCTCTTAATCTTTTCGGGTCTTCAAACAAACTAACCCAACCACCATTCATTCCAAGTTTTATATTTTACGTTTGTAATTGTAATGATTACGTCTGCTGACGCTACCCAGTTGCGCGGCGGCTACCGGATAGCACTTAACGGATCGCCGTCGCGTCGTCGTAACGCTATCGTAATCGTAATGAATGTTATAAACGATCGCCTTTTATCTCTTTATCGCCTCCTGTCCCGCGCCTTTTTAATTTTATCGCTTTCGAAACGCGAACGATATAATCGATTATAAGTAAGTAATTCGAAATACTGTTTGGTTAGGCGACAGTAAGCGTGGATTTGTATTGAATACATGTAACACCAGACAGGTGAGAGATAATTTTATTTTAAACAAAGTTATTACTCGTGATACTCGTGAATACAAATACTCTTTAGCTAATCCTTACAAAACAATTAATATTAGAACCATTAGCTGGTCAAATGCATAGAATTTCAGCCTTTTACTTACGCCATGTTTTGCCAGACAGAGGCGTGTCGTGTATTTCACCGCACCATGTACAGTCACCGACCGGGAATGTTGAGCCACTTTCCAATTGCCTAATTTAATTTTCTTAAGGTAGAAAATTGCATTATGCAACCAAAAAGTCACGTGGCAATTGGTTCAACATTTTCGCGTGGTAATTGTGCTATCAGCAATACCTAATAATCACATTCTGAATAAAAACGAAACAGTGTAACACAGTACCTATCTGATTAATATAATTTTTAATAACTATCGAATCGAATGTCGACTGATACGCGGTAGAACCTCAAAGCTAACGGCCACCGGCTGCCTGAGCCGTCGGTAGCGATGCGAACCACAAAGCATGCATTATCTTGATAGCCTGTCACTCAATCTTCCATCAACTCATTCTTTCACCACCACTTTACAACTACAGCTCAAATTCCAAAAGGCATTGTGAAACAAGTCTTACTGCTTAGTAAGTAAGGCGTCGATTATTTTCAACAATGGTACCGGGTGAATCGACTGCACGAAGACAATCGATGCCTTTGATTGACAGATAAAAGAACTCGATGCGTCGGCTTTGTCCGTAGATTGATTATTGCTATCGTGTAATTGGTAAGAAGTTTGTTGGTAGCATTGTTATGGCATGTCATGCTGCTCGAGTTACGGATCGAAATAAGTAACTGTACTGTGGACTGTAACTTTGACCTGCCAGAAAGACTTTGAAAAATACTTTGATGATTAACTCACACATTTTTATTCATGCTTGCTACTTGTCAGTCGTCTTCATCCACTTTATTTTCGTCAACATGTCAAAATTCTAACTCGTATGGGGCATTTACATTCTGTAGCTATTTTATACGTATCCCCATTTTTTATAGCGACCACGCTATTACTTGTTGGTAAGTAATCACTGCTGACCGCACCCGAACCCAAAACACCAGAATTGAGGCATTGCTAATGCGTTGCCAATCTAGTGTCTGTAATTGAGGCATTGCCAATGCGTTGCCAATCTAGTGTCTGTAATTTCCCTATCTTAATCTTCGCAACGAAATACAACAGCTTTACTGTTTAGCGGATTGTATTATTTTCAATTCTTAAGAAATTAGTTTTGAGTGTAATTTGCTGCTCTATTATTATGTTAGTAACAAAATTTGTCATCAGCTGTTTTTTATTGCATCAAGTGATTAATCAACCATTTGCATGCATGCAAAATGAATTTCCCGTGAGAGACTTACAAAGCCAACGACCGATAAAATTTAAAACGTTATTTCGCAAATAGTAGTAAGAAAACATACGTTTTTGTTTTGTTGGAATTTTCCTTTATCTAACTAATATTATAAATGCGAAAGTATGGATGGATGGATGGGTGGATGGATGGATGTTTGTTTGTTACTCAATCACGCCAGAACGGCCCAACGGATCTGGATGAAAATCGGCACATAGATAGAGAAAAGTCTGGAATAGCACATAGGCTACTTTTTATCCCGGAAAATTGCGTAGTTTCCGCGGGATAGCAATAAACGATTCTTTGCAGACGAAGTTGCTGGCAACAGCTAGTAGTAAATAAGTGGCACAATCATGTGGCCTTCCCGTAGTTAATAAAAAATTAAGAAGACAGATAAGAACTAACAAATGTAAAATGCCAGAAGGGGTGCGAGTTGGTTCGGTGCATCCTGAGTAACAACATGCAAATTCACACAGTTGGTAACAGATAAGTAGAACAATTCGGAGGCTTACTCACCTGGGGCCTTACCATGACGTCCTAATTCCGACTCAGTTCAAGTTTCAGCTGTCACTTTTAGTATGAATCTGACAGCGAGCGGACCTAAACTGAAACGCATTAAGACGTCATGGTAAGGCCCCGGTACTTTTCGGATTTTTCTATGTGTTCTAATTTTCAGTGTCGTTTAGAAATTAACATGCAAATTAGTTAGCCAATGGCTAATATCCGACAAAATCGACGATGAAATTGTCCTACTAATTTAGAAAAGCTACACATTACTCGATTTTTTTTTAAATTGACAGAAGCTAGCTAACTGTTTATGAATAACGAGCACAAAGACGTGTGAAAAAGACGATTTTCTTAAAATCATAAATAACAAAAATAGCTACTGAAAAACCTACTAGTGTGAAAGTAAACGCAAAAACATGAAACCCGAGTCAATTTAAAAACCCTTGTAGGGTCTATCTCGAACTAACAATCGGAGCTGTCCTCTAACGATTTCAATTTCATCTCGATACGCTCGTATCCGATATCTGATCCGGAATGGGTATGTTGATAGCAACACTGCTTGAATATGAAGCAGCTCGAACTGCTTACTGCGACAGAGTTTTATTTTGCTACAGCAACCCTATCAAATACGACCATGTCATTACGATCGGTTGTAAAACGTTCTGAGCACTCGATATTGGACTCGAACACTTTGAAATCACAGTTTTCTTTTGCACTGGTGTAGTTTACAATCTTGTGACGTTTTTGAAACGAAAGGATTTTAGACGGGTAGTGCTGGCACAATCCCCCATTATCGATATAGATAAGGGGTTCCTAGGTGAGTATTAGGTCGAATAAGGCTCTATTAAGTTGTTCCGTCGCGCTTGGCAGCGATAAAGCAGACTGTTATCTCCCTTCTCGCCACGATTGGACACGTCCGTATTCTGAACTATGCTTTAGTAATCGATCGTTGCACAATAACGTTGCAGCTCCCATTAGATATTGAACCCAAAAAAGGCCTATCATAATGCTTACACTTAATGCTTCATCTACTAATAAATAATTGTACAAGCATTTATTTTTAGTATAATTTCACGCTTACCGTATTAAAAAAAAGTGTTTAAGAGAATTTGCATACATATGTATGTTATTACACCAGACGTGCCTCACTAGAGTAAAAGCCTATTCATTCATTTGCATCCATCCATCCATCATCCTTTTTTATTTTGTTTTCCATTTGTCCTGATTTTGAGCTTCGTCTGTAGCAATTTTCACCCACCTATGTGAAGCAATGCAGACGACGTGTCTACCTTACCGCATTACGTACATACAATACACCAAGATGGAGGCTCATCTCTCTATCCTGTGAGAATATTTACCAAATATCTTCTTAGTGCACCACTATTGTTCACCATTATGTATGCCAATTTGGAGACTCTAGCTTCAGTATACTAGGCTACTTAGCATAGGCTGTGCATTGCCAGTCAGTCAGACACGTTACTCTTATATAAATGGGTATAGTGTAGATGAAAAATGTAAAGTTTATTGTTGGATATTATTTTACTTTTACTGCTTCTAGAATGATCCTATGGACATTCGTTCTGCACTGTGACTACACTATCGTACATTTTTACTTTCAAATTACCTGAAGCTATTGCCCTAATTAATAGGTGTAATGAAATGACTTGGATAGTTAAATGAATTCAGTTACTTTTGTAAACTAGCAGGGCACAGACCTGTCCCGGAAAATGGAGTGAGTTATAATAATTATAATAATAAATAGATAAATAAATATCATGGGTCAAATTGACACCAATATTTACCTAAGCTTAAGAATACTAGGTATATAACAGATTAGGTAAATAATGCTTTTTAGACAAACATTTACATGTTTAATATCGAAGATCTATGAAAAAGCATTATTTTGTATTTTTCTTACATACTCGTAATTATCTAAACATTCTCATTGCAGAACTTCCAACCCAGTGAAGATTTTTTCGAAATTTGTTTTCATTTCTTATTGTTTTTAATCATTAATAGAGGTACTGTTCAAAATTAAAGTCATCTAGGACCAGAATATGGGCTGGATGTTGGTAAAGCAGTAAGTCGTAAGGTCCATATTTTAGTTTAAACTTTTATCTAATTAAGACAATTTCTTGTTCCTTTCGTTCAGTTTGGACACTGGTGTCCCGGGTGACTATGGTATGGTCTGCAAGATGAGGAAGCAACGACGGAAGCGGCAGAAACTGCTCATCATCGATCTGTTCACGGACTTTGCCAAGAACACCACGCTGCACGGTCTGCGATACATCACCGAAGTCGGACTTTCGGTTGTAGAAAAGTAAGTAGTAAATTACCTAGTGAGGGTCATTCTTTCTTTAGCATCGAAGCTCTTGATACATAAGTGGATAAGTAGGTAATGATCTTTATCTTCTTTGATCATGGTAATAGCTAATTAATTTAATTGAATAGTTTTGTTTACTTAATAAGAGACAAAAACTGAGGTTGAACTTTTTTCAAATTGATGAGAAATTTATGAGTACAGTCACGTCACCTCGCTGTATACATGTAATATTTTTTCATCTCTCATACTCTGAAAGTACCAGTAAGGTTCAAAAGTTCCTGGCCGTATATATTTAAAAGAAGAAAACAAGAAACAAATGAATGTCATTTTATTTGTCATTTATTCAGCTATTGTGTGGATAATTTCGTGGTTTGTAACTTTCGTTTACATAAAATTTTCTTTGATTTAAATATAAAAAGCGGTGTAATTTGTACAATGTTCAAATTGGAGTATCGATCAGTGATCAAATTTCTGACAAAGGAAGGCATAAGTCCAACTATAATCAAAGAAAGGTTAGATAACGTGTACGGGAATTCCTCCCCTTCGTTTTCGACTGTTAAAGATTGGTGTAAGCAGTTTCGTTTAGGGCGTGAGTCCATCGATGACGAACCCCGACCAGGCCGCCCTGTTGAGGTTCTTACGCAAGATAACGTCGATTTAGTCGAACAAGAGGTACTGAAGGACAGAAGACTAAAGACGAAGGAAATAGCGTCAAGAACGGGACTTACGAAAATAACAGTCCTTAGGATTCTACACGACCATCTAAACATGAATAAGGTTAGTGCAAGATGGGTCCCGAAACTTCTCTCGAGTGCTCAGCGAGCTGAACGAGTGGCGTGCTCCAAGGAACTTTTAGAGGAGTTCAAGTCATGTGAGAGTGAATTTATCCAGTCCATTGTTACCGGAGACGAAACTATGGTCTTATACTATGATCCTCTTTCGAAAAGAGAGTCGATGGAGTGGCGTCGTTCTGGGGAAGCACCCCCTCGAAAGGCAAAGGTGTGCCAATCTACCAAAAAGATAATGGCCACAATATTTTGGGATTGCGAAGGGATATTGCTTATAGATATCAAAGAACGCAATCAGACAGTAAACGGCAGTTACTATGCTTGCCTTATAGACCAGTTGCGAGAAGCAATAAAGCTTAAACGTCGAGGAAAACTCAGCAGGGGTGTCCGTCTTCTTCATGACAATGCGCCTGTCCACACGGCTGCAGTTGTAAAGGCGGCTATATCTAAATGTGGATTTAAAACAATCCGTCACCCACCTTACAGCCCTGATCTAGCCCCAAGCGACTATTTTTTATTTTCTAAACTTAAATCGGACTTAAGGGGGAGAAAATTTTCGTCCGATGATGAGGTCGCTGCTGCAGTTTTCGAGCATTTCGAAGACAAAACTTCCGAATATTATTTTAAAGGCATAGAAATATTAATCAAACGATCTGAAAAATGTATAACAATAGGAGGAGACTACATTGAAAAATAAAAATATTTTTTTTAACCTAAACGTTAATTTTCATTATTAGGCCGGAAACTTTTAGGTCATTGATTATCCGGATATAGGGTTGAAAGTGACTCATCGCGACCCTTGGGTTGAAAGTAATTTTTTTTTCTAGCTAATCCAAATGAGGGACATAGCAATGGAAATACGTATACAGCCATGTAATCTATGTTTAAAATAAAAATCTATACTAACAATTCCTTTTTAATTGTAAAAGGCAAAATAATCTTAAAATAACATTCCCGCTATACATATAAGCTTATGCAAGAGTATACAACAAGAATTAGTAGAAATTATTACGTTCGGCAATTTTTTTTAGCTTGAAATATTTAAGTCTAAAATTAATTGATAGCGACCTCCATGTCTGGAAATTTAAAAAAAAACTAGCCGGCCGCCATTGGTGCGCAGAAGAAATGCGCAATGCGCGTAAATCGCGCGATAGAAAAAAGAGCGGGAAGAGAATGACAAACGTAACAAATATTAAATGCGACCATGCGACGTTAGTGAAATTTTAATTTCTATTCGAGTAGAGTGTCCAACTCGGATGAAATTACCCATTTCACCTTCGAACTCCGTTCGTTCCTCACTTCGTTCGGGCACCAGAAATATCTCAGGTGAAATGGGTATATTTCAACCCTTGTTTATCAATCTACTATTGAGCTTCTAGGTAGCCCCGATGTATCTGATAGCGACTGTACATAGATGTAAAAAGTTAATGGTCTTGAAGTGAGTTAATTTTAAAGCTATGTAAAACACACAGTTATTCATTTTCGTAGCATTACTGTCTGTGTTCAATTTCAGATTGTTTTGGACCATCACATTTCTGATAAGCCTGGGCCTGTGTTCGTGTCTCATCCAGCAAGTGTGGCACAAGTGGCGGTACAGCCCCGTTATCGTGTCGTTTAATGAAAGAATGATTCCAGTCGGAGAGGTACAGTACTTTGTTCGAAATATTAAATTTTAACTTAACATTTTGTTTATCTTTATGTCACTTAACAATTGCCTTGGTCAGATGCAGACAAAACATAGTTTCGTAAAGACGGGAGCCTCTCTTTTTTATAATGTGAGAAAAAGGAGATTAATTTTCTTCCTACAGGTTCTAAGTAACAAACTATGTTATCAAACTCTCGCGACTTGATTTTTACCTAGTACTTCTAATGCTAATGGTAAAAAATAACATAAGTATAGACTTTTTTTATTGGTAACTTAATTGGCGTTATTAAATCTACACATATTTTTCCAGATTCCATTTCCGTCTGTCACAGTTTGTCCACAGTGGAAGTGCAAGTTAGACAAATATAAATATGAACAACAGTACAAAAAGTATTTTTCGAACTATGGTACAACACCAATAAACAGCGAGTAAGTTTAATTATTATTACGACTTCATTATACGATTGTCCATGACAAAAATGATTTTTTCCTACTACAATGTTTATGGTAAAGCGGAAAACTTTGCCGTTTCTGGTCAAAAATGCTTTCTGTCTAAACTCAATACAAAAGAAGCTTGATATTTCAGAAATGAAGAAGAAAAGCGGAAATTGGAGGACGCTACGTTAATCTGTGATGTAAAAAACAAATATCTATTGGATCGCAACGTCTCTGATGTAACTCTAGTAGAGAATATAAGAAGAGTAAGAAAGTGTTCAATTTTCTTAACATTACCTTAACTAAAATAAAGTGTCAATCTGTCAATGTACCTATGTACAAGAAATTTGAAAAGAAAAGTTTTATGATTGTGTATCTCTAAGCAACCCGTATAGAATCACTCGTCTGTCGGTTTGACCTTCTGAGACAGCTAAGGAACCGATTAAATTGCAACACAAATATTTTAATGCATTACAATGTTACAGATCTCGCCACAAATCAACGATGTATTTGTCAAGTGTAGCTGGCGGAGCAAATGGCAAATATGTGGCGATTTGTTTCAAGAAGTGCTTACGCATGAAGGCGTTTGTTTTAACTTCAATGCACTGTCACATGAAGAAATGTTTAGGAACGAGGGGTGTGTAACAAAATATGTGTATCATATTATTATAAGAAAACGGGATTTAATCACGTAAATCAAACGTATTATTGTAAATACCTCGACGTTTCGGACGCGACTTTGCATCCATGGTCTGGAGAGGACTGAGGTGTATAATATTGTTTTCAGACGTTTAAATTAATTTATGTACTAACAAAGATACATAACATTAAAAAGCTGTAAGTAGTGTAGATTTTAGTTGAATCTTTAGAAGTCTTTGCTGCCTGCCAAATTTCTTGCAGCGCATTCTTCTTGGTACGTCTCAATGTTATTTTCAAACGCGCTGGTAGTTATAAAAAAGGTACACGATAGAGCCTTTGGGGGCCTATTGCAAAATAAACTTTTGATTTTGAGTATATTAAAGTTAATTGCGAGTATCGTTATACCTGATAATCTTGGTGTGTATGACGTCTATCTCACTTTCCTCGATCACCATAAACATTTGGAATCATTTTGCTAAAGTCCGGTCGAGAAATGTCAAGATCTCAAGATCTGGACAATGTCCTGGCCTTACTTGTCTCTGTCGCTCGCTCGTTAGGTGTTCAATGTACCTATGCTACAATTAATTAAAAAATGAATTTATTTACAGCATTTCTCTGATTTCAGTTTGCAAAAGGAATATCAGTATCTCATTTCAACTAAAAGAATAACCAACTGGGATTTTAATTCAGGATATAGTTCAGAAAAGGATCCTGTTTATCCTTTTCGTGGCCAAGTAAGTCCGTTGTCATAAGTTCTATGAACTAGGGGGAAGAGGAAGAGGTTGAAAATGCCTGTAGTGGAAATGAAACAAGCGCTGTAAGTATGAGCAGACGCTCGTAGTCGGCTTTCGAGTTACTGAGAAAATGGTGTCAACGTGCGGTGACACAAATTGTAGTACCAATCGGACATGAGGGTCCTTAAAACTCTACTCTATACTCTACTCTCTACTTTATACAAAATTATCAGATTCAATTTTCACTTCTTCCTTCTACTTTTTTATTTTCTTTGTTCAAATTTGCCCTGACTACAGTATGCGCTTAAAGTGGCAGAAGCAATGTTTTGTAAAGATACGCTAGTTAAGTCCCACGCTTTATTTCTTTGTATGAAGTAGCACTAAGTTACAAGTAATTAGAAAAATGTGACCGCCATTATTTTTGCAGAAATAAAATATTTTTGTTTCAGGAAAACGGAGCATTTCCTGATTTAGATTTCATAATAAAAGATGAACCAGGAAACAACGACGAAAAATGTAACAGTTTTTTTGATGGATATAAGGTACAAAGAATTTAGAAGGTTTTTGGGATACCAGGTGTCAAAATAGCCGTAGCTTTTTGTGGATACGTTGAGTTTGTAATCAAAATAAAGAGGCACTATTTGGTTCACGCTATTTACGAAGTATTTTATCTCATTTGCACCTGAAAAAGATTTTTTGAGAGGAACTTGATGAGCCGCAACTGAACCCTTCAAAGAGACGCATGTGGCTTGCTTTATTTCTCAGGGTAGGCCCAAACCTTTCTCTTCTACCGCAAAACAGAGTCAAACCTTAACGCTCGAGAATACGAGGGAGTTATCCGACTTTTACCCAGTCCCGTCACGTTAAGCTTAAGGAAAACAATGACAACGACATAGTACCTGATAGACGTTTAAGTAACGCGCGTACTTGTGGAAACTATGGAAATTGAGGGAATGACACGAACGTAAAACGTTTCTAAACCACAAATTTTGGGAACTTTTTCCATTATTTAGACATTGTTGTGACAGACGTTTTTGTGTAGTTAGAACTTGTGCAAATTCGTCCCTGATCGCATACACTATTTACTCACTAATCAAGCACCAGTGTGCGCTGTGTTCATGGTTAGAGGCGATCACTTACCAATTGTATACTTACTTTAGTCATATATCTTTTCTTCCTCAAGATATACGTGCAGCATCCTGCAGATATGCCGCAGTCCTCCTTATATTACTATGCTGCTATTCCCGGTCAACTCACGTCGCTTGCTCTCAAATTTAGTATACTGAACACATCTGAAAATTTGATGAATTACAGAACTGAACAGTAAGTACACATTCAAAATAGGAATAATTTGTCTTACTAAAAGTAGCGTGTATGTATTTAAATGCCTTCAGCAAAATTTAACGGTTATTTTTCTTAACCTCTTGAACCCTACATCTCCTTATCCAAAAATACATTGCAACTCTCATGTTGCGCATTCTATTCAAAAGTATGATCGTCCCTTTCAAAGCTGTCGGATTTCATTCATTAACCTATTCCTCCTGTAATACTACTTTGCTTGAATCCGTTGTCCGTAGACGAATTTCCCATAATACTAATTAAACATTATATTTTATCTTATCTAACACACATACAGAAAGTTGCGACTGAATGCTTGCCACGTAAACACCTATCTACTTAGAATCCTCAGACCTCGATAAGTAAAATTGTGCGTAGAGATTTTTTCGACTAAGCCAATCTTTTTCATGTCTTTTCTCCACAGGCGCCAATGTTACTTCAGTTCGGATCGCCAACTCGATTATTTCAAGATCTATACACCCAGCAACTGTCACCTCGAGTGCCTCTCTAAATATACTTATAAGAGGTGTGGCTGCGTGTGGTTCCATATGCCACGTAAGTGTTAGTTAAAAGGATATTAGGCAGAGTTAAAAATAGTCTTCGCTTTATTTCTTACTCATTTTTGTATATGCTATGCGTGTTAGTACTATTTGAGTTTAGAATCCTTTTAACTCAACCTAGCTTGCTTCCTCCTCCTCCGACAATGGACACTATGCGCTTTGTCCCAATATACGTTAGTACGTAGTATAAAAAATCCCCTCCCATTACTATTATTAGCTCAAATTAGTGAGAAAATCATTGCCCGCTGACCAGAGTGCACCAACCCGAGTACTGGCTTTTCCCTGGAGGAATATAGAAGGGAACTGCACTCTTGTACACGCAAGAAAGTAACATGACATGCACCCTATCTTGCTCCATTGTGTCAGTCCTCAGACAGTACGGTTTAATGTTTACCTAAGGTATTTTGTTTTCCCATATTTTTCGACTTATGCTGATTTTTAGCGCCAGTTTCATAAAACTTATATTTTCTTACAGATACGAATAGCTCAGAGCTGTGCACATTGAAAAACAGGAAATGCGTTACGAAAGCGAAGAGTAAGATCACAATAATTTATTTTTGTTGCGTTATGTACCTAACTTACTATTACCTATTACCTAACGTTATTACCTAACTATTATCTAACTATTACCTAACGTACTATGTAACTAACAAAATGAATTTCTGTTGTTCGAAATAAATGCATTTATTATTATGCTATTTAGAATTTTGATTGAAAAATAAAATTAACACACGTTCATTACACGAATTATGGATGATTTATTTTAAAGATATCAAAAGTTGGCAACATTAAGTTTGAAGCTTCCGAATTTTATAAATCATTTATCTTTAGTTTTTCTGTTTATGTCAGAATATGAAAAATCGGCATGAAGATGAATAAAAAAAATTGTTGCTAAAAATATAGCTAACTTATCTAATGACCACAAATTAAATGCATTTTTACCATTTTAGATGAGTTAGCATCCAAAACGTTTTTGTACGATATGGGCGAAACATGCAACTGCCTTCCCTCATGCGCAAGCGTCCAGTACGATGCGGAGATATTGAAAACAACGTTTGATTTCAAAAAGAACTATGAAGCAATCAAGAGAACCAACCAAGCAACCACGTATGATTTGAATATTTCCAATCTAAATACACTGGCACGGTAGGTATTCGTACATACAAGGTAGGTTAAGATAATAAAGGAATACATAAATCTTATGATGCTAATGTTGATCTAATTTTAAAATGTTAAATTAAATTCACATGAAATCAAACACAAAGAGCATTAAAACATTTTGAAAGTCAAAAGTTACTTTAGCTAAGCTAGGAAATAAAATATTTTTCTTTCTTTCTTTCTTTACTTTCTAGGAGCTAGATCCAACTCTGCAGCAAATCGTGTAAAATACACTTTATTAACTTTGCACTGCAGGTACAACTTTTCGAAGGTAGAGATGTATTTCAAGGAGCCCCGGTTCGTGTCGATGCGCCGCTCGGAGCTGTTCGGGCTGACGGACTTCCTGGCCAACTGCGGCGGCCTGCTCGGACTCTTTCTTGGCTTCTCCTTCCTCAGCCTCATCGAGATCTTCTATTTCTGCACACTGAGGTAACGGGTCTATTTTTATGTCCCATAAAGTTCAAAATTTCGAAATCTTTAGCGTTTTCCATACTTAAATGACCTAAAGGCAATAAAACTTTATGATGAAATATAATTTTACTTTCTTAATATTATAATTAACAGCATCGTGTACCTATCTTCCAAGTTAATTATTATTATTTATTAAGCGTTAAGCTATAAGAAATTCTGAACTAATATAGTTATGAGCATATACGAGTATATTATAGAAATAAATTTCAGACTAGAAATTTTTAATGAAATGAAATGAAATGAAAATGAAATGAAATGTTTTATTACCAGACTTACGTCCATATTTAAAATAACTTATAAAACAAAAGGGATCCCTGGTGTAACTTTGTTTTTCATGGTGAGTCAAGGTGTAACCACACCGCCGCTATGTACGTACTTACGTTATTAAAAATCTACTTTATTTGTTACAGATTATGGTGCTCCCTGAAAAAGGATATCAAAATTGAAAAGAAGAAGTTTAAGGAATCAATGTATAAATATTAAAATTTAAAATGAAATACAAGATATTTTTTTTGTATTTTTTGTACGCAGATTTGCCTTGCTTAGTGAATGTTTATGGTTTTAAAAGGATATACCGTACTTATTAAGCTTGATTGGTGATAATATCATGTAAATTAAAATCTATTTACTTGAAATGAAATAAAAAAAAAAACAATATAATACGAATGTTGTTATTATTGTCCACGACCTTAGTTGCAGTTGTTGTACGTACGCTGCTCTTAAATAAAACAATCTTAATAAACATAGTATACAGAATGACAATGACTATGATACTTAATTATGATGTTATCCATGCCAATTTCAGCCGCGGTGAATGTTTTTGCATCATAATTAGTCAATCTAAGTAAAAAAATAAGTCAGTCAGCAAGTAAGTACCTACCTAAGTCAGTGCACATAAGTTTTTATGAATAAATCTATACCTATTAATATTACAATGAGGTAAAAGTTTGGCAGTTTGTGAGGTCTTCTATTTCTGCACACTGAGGTAACGGGTCTATTTTTATGTCCCATAAAGTTCAAAATTTCGAATCGGTAATTTCTGGATCTACTGAATCGACTTTGAAAATTATTTTATCAATGAAAAGCCACACTATTTTTGATTGTCATAGGCTATATTTAATGCGCAGACGAACTCGCAGGCATCAGCTAGTAGGTACACAATATGACGACACTCTTGACAAGGTTTTTAAAAAAACTTCCAACAGAACTTTTATTATTTATTTAATAAGAATTCTTGGGTAGTAGCTAAAATTATGCATGACAATTGACAATGTCTTGAGACCAAATTTGGCCAATAAAAGAGAGATACTTATTGTTTATTTGTTTGTTGCCAGCTCTGGATTCGAACACACAAAGCTTTGCTTGTGAAAGTCAAAAAGTCAAGTCAAAAGTCAAAAGTTTATTTTGCAGATAGGCCGCCGAGGGCTCTTTTACATGTCCTTTTTTGAATCTACCAGCGCATTCGGAAAGACCATCATTGCCAAGAAGAATGCGCCGCAAGAAACTTGGCAGAAAGTAATTTTTTCAAAATAAAATAGATTTACAATAGTACTTAAATTCTACTTAACTTACCTATAATACAATTAATTAATACATTTTATAAAAGGGATGTAAAAGGTCCCTAAGTAAGTCCGTACCTTAAATTACATTGGTCTATAGTAGAGATGTATAAAGTCTCTACTGGTCAAAGTGAAACAACTAGACTAGCAATACTTTTTAATGTGTCTGTTATAATCGCTTAATGCAGAGTATGACGTTTTCTTTGTCAGCATGCATGATTTGAAAGAAAATTTCCAGGAAAATGGATGCAATGGTCAACGATGCGAGTAAAACAAAACATCTCAGCAATTCAGGGGCCTTAAGGTGGAAACACATTATTAACACGCGACGCGACCCGATGCAACGAATGTATGCGCATGGCGTCGCGTCGGATGTTCATAGTGTGGTTCTGGTCATAGAAAATAATACAATTTGATTCGACTCAACACGCGTCGCGTTGCATCGGGTCGCGTCGCGTGTTAAGAGGGTGCATCCGTGCTGAGCTCGCAACGTCGCATTTGTGGTGATTTTTTGCGATTGTTTCACAGAAATTGAATGAAAGTATCAAATATCCGTCTGTAGTGCACTTCGTTTTTAGTGTATTAATGTGTCTAATGCAATAATTCATCGTGATGGACTTTTATTTTCTTATTAAACGAGATATAGTATTTTATCCCTTTGATACGAAAATGAAAGTCCATCACCATTAATAATTGCATTGGACAAATTAATACACTAAAAACGAAGTGCACTACAGACGGATATTTGATACTTTCATTCAATTTCTGTGAAATAATCGCAAAAAATCACCAAAAATGCGAAGTTGCGAGCTCAGCACGGATGCACCCTCTTAACAATGTGTTTCCACCTTTACCATGACGTCCTAATTCCGACTCAGTTCAAGTTTTAGCTGTCACTTTTACTACGAATCTGACAGCGAGCGAACCCAAACTGAATCGCATTTAGACGTCATGGTAAGGCCCCTGAACAATAATCAAAATTAAGGTAGCCGGAATAACGGCATCCGCTGAAAGCTGTGTTGAAATAAATTGAAAAAATATCAATTTCGTTTTATAGTAGGGGTTTCTTTTTAAACTTTGGTGAGCCAAGAATGAAGAATGGGATGAGAACTTACGTCGGATTGTAACTAAAACAAAAATAGACCTCAAGATGAAGGAGGTATGTCGCAAAACCTTTATTTTGAGTAATTCGAGGTTTAGTCTTTTTAGATCGTAGAAAATGAAATAGACTATAAACAGCGTTCTAACTTTTACGAAATCGTGTCAAATTAAAAACCAAACACATTTATTACATTTTGTCCTGAAAATATGCATTTGGGTAGGATATCTATTTAAAAAAAAATACATAAGTAACACCTTCTTTCTCATTTTGCTTGTAGGTAGAGAGTGAAGGTGTTAACTACAAAAGAAAATTATTTAGTCTGAAGTATTTCTTCATAAAAGTACCTATACTTGGGTTTTATAAATTATATTAAAAATAAAATAAAAATCATTTAATTCAGACCACATAAAACAATATTGCTCCCTAATATTTTCATTTTTTCCTGCGATATCGTGCCGTATCTATTTGACACCCGTTCCAAAATAAAATCATTAGATCTGGATTTCTTTTTTATTGAAACATAGGTAACACCTCCTTTAATAAAAAAACACCTAAAACGAGATTTTTGTGCCTTAGGTGATGATGAGGGAGTTATGTTCGGTACTTAGCGTTTTCTTCTGTTACACGCGCTCAATATTTGTAACCACGTCGGGGGCTATGTGCCCTTAGCACGTTTATTCACGTCAACATTAAGTTGATGCTGTATAAAACACCTTTATTTTTCGAGTTTAAAGTCCTTAAAGCCCAAAAATACAAAAACTCAAAGTGTGATGCCTTGCATTAGGACCTAACACCTTCATTTAAGTCATAAAATGGAAAAAGTAAAAATGTGACATACCCCTTTCATCCACTCGCCCCTTTAATTATTTGTAATGGTTAACCTACCAAAACTTGCGGCTGCAACAATGAAAGTAGACTCTTTAGGGTTCATAAATAAATAATTAGGTCAGATAAATAAAGCTAGCGTTAAATTTATTGATTAATTGCTATAATTTAATTACCTAATTACAATTAAATGAAATGGCGCATGGCATTACAGATAATAGTTGAGCAGTGGCCCCTCTGGACATCAATTAATTTATCATTGTGAAAATAATATCGTACGTTCCTTTATTTAATAATCACCCAAAGCTTTTGACCCAATTAGCAGGTGGAGTGTCTATTTAAAAACATTATCAGTAGCTTGTTTAAAGTGACAGCGAAAACACGTATAGGATACAATGGAGTGAGTTTTTTTTAATTGAATATAAATAGCGTAGAATAGAAAGGTGCATCCACAAAAGAATTATGAAAAATGATTTTATAAAAAAGAAACAAAATAATCAAAAGATTGCTTTATTTGAGCCATCATAAATTATCTGCATTTGTTTCACTGTTGATTGTTGGTTAATCAAAGAATAATAATTAAAACAAACATTACCAGTGCGATGCCATTACTTTACGGTCCTGGCAGTATCAAATCAACCCCTATTGAATTTTTGAAAGGAACTGTTGATCAATAGTTTTTCTTCTGATTCTACTAAAGAACAATTTCATTATTCATACTCATATTACGTAGACAAACAAGACAATTGACAGGGACTAACCGTAACCGTCATGTTCGCAGGTTAGACTCGGGCGTTCCGGGTGATTTTGGCCAGGTCTGCAAGATGAAGAAGCATCGACGGAAGCGGCAGAAACTGCTCATCATCGATCAGTTCTTGGATTTTGCCAAGAATACCACTCTGCACGGTTTGCGGTATATAACCGAGGTCGGGCTGTCCGTTGCCGAAAAGTGAGTATTTTTTTATAGCTCAGACAGAATATTAAATTTCATCGTAATAAATAAGAATGTACCAAACGTTATATAAAATTTAAATCTAACCAACCTGCAGGCTGCGAAACATTAGGGAGTGGACCGGAATCAAAAGTGTAGAACAACTATTCCGGTTGTTCCGGATAAATTTAAACTAAATCAGTCCAGCGGATTAAGCGTGAAAAGGTAACAGACAGACAGACAGGCAGACAAACAAACAAAAAGAGTCACTTTCGTATTTCTAATATTAATAGGGATTACGAAACGATCTTCGCTGGTTTTTTAAGTAGAACATAGTTTTGTCTCAAGGCATTAATCTTTGCATTTATTTCAGGATATTTTGGATCATCACATTTCTGATAAGCCTGGGCCTGTGTTCGTATCTCATCCAGCAAGTGTGGCACAAGTGGCAGTACAGCCCCGTTATCGTGTCATTTAATGAAAGAATGATTCCAGTCGGAGAGGTACAATATAAACAATTTTGCACAGCTCAAATAACGTCTGTTCAACAACATGCTTTCCACGTTTTTAAAATGTACCACGTAAATGAAAAACTAATTTTAATAGCTGGAAAATTTTCCTAAGTTTCGGTGGTTGTTTAAAATATTGTTTATTTTCACAGATTCCATTTCCGTCTGTCACGATTTGTCCACAGTGGAAGTGTGTGTTGAAGGAATATGAGTATGAAAAGCAACACAAAAAGTTTTTTTCGAGACGTGGTAAAAATACACCAATTACCAGCGAGTAAGTTTTAAAAAACATAACCTTTCTAAAGTTTAGTGTTGATTTAAATGCTAATTTCATCTGTAGATTTTTGATATAAATGAAATGAAATATAGCATAAGTGATAACAAATATTAAATTCGCATAGTACAGAAATTAATTAGAAATAAGTGTTTTCCACCTACCTACTTTCTTTTTGATGAAACCTACTTTTTTATCTGTAAGTTTTAAGGCCTGACCATTGTTATGCGTGGTTTGATGATCAAAGTTCCTTATTATCAGCAAAATGACACTGAAAGGGCGCTGATAGAAATCTAATTCGATGATATTGAGAATTGTAGCCTAAGCTTGACTGAACCAATGTCTATACCTATGTCTATACGGACAAACTTCGGAGAAAGGAGCCATCATGTAAATGTTCCTTTAAAGGTACCGAGCTCTAAACACAACGTCTTCATGTCAAACTTTTTAAAATAATGGTCTGGCTGTAATCACAATTGAGTATAAGAACCGTTTATTTATCTTACCAGGAATGTGAGTGAAGTGGAGATGTTGGAAGATGCTGCATTAATATGTGATAATAAAAACAGGCATGTATTAAACCGTACTGTCTCGAATGAGTCTGTAGTGGAACATATAAGAAAGGTAATGTGACTGCTATTTACTTTAATTACAACTGTAGGTACTGTTGTTAGACATACTTCATTATTTTCTTACACAGTTAAACATTTCTGTTCCATTATATTCCATTAAAACATATTTATTTATAAAAGCGACAATAACTCAGTATCTCTGTCTGTTTTGTAATTTTTGAGGATAAGAGCATATTAGGTGACTTTGTATTTGAAAAATTTCGATATCCCCTGCAGGATAGCAACGAACATTGCTTAAACCAAAAATGGAGTAGCCACTACCTCGTGCAAATTAAAAGTGCAATATCGCAATCGTGGCAAAGCACTGCTTTTGTTTATGCCCAGGGTGCACCGGACCAAGCACTGCTCTGTTTTATGTTTTTTTTCTTTTTATGTGAATAGGAAGGCATACGAGCAAGTGGGTCACCTGATGGTAAGCGATCACCACTGTCCATAGACACCCGCAACCCCGGAGGGACTGCAGATGCGTTGCCAACCTAGAGGACTTAGATGAAATGCATCTTGTGCCCGTAATTTCCCCGGCTGTCTTACTCTCCACACCGGAACACAGCCGCGCAAGCACTGCTGCTTAGCGGCAGGATTAGTGAGTGAGATGGTGGTAGCGATCCAGACGGACCTTGCACAAGGCCCTACCACCCGCACCCGTCGCTCTTCCCCCGGACGGATCCAAAAAGGAACCGCCGGCTCTTCTTGACCACACGCGGAGGCCTTCCGGGTCATGGCTGCTCGTATGACTGAATGTCCAAAAGGTTCGGATGACAAATTATTTTTATGACTATTAATGTATATGACAATCGTTCTTTCAAACAATCGTATTATATGTCTGTTGTGCATTTTGACACTCGTATTATTCAGCACATAGGTATTCGAACCATTTGGACATTCAGTCATATGAACAGCCATGACCCGGAAGGCGCGGAGGCAACCCGACTCGCACCCGATCAAAACCACTTAATTAACTTTTACACTTTAATAATGTTTTAGATTTCACCTGGCTTAAACGACGTATTTATTAGATGTAAGTGGCGAGGCAAATATTACTACTGCGATGATTTGTTCAAAGAAGTATTGACGCATGAAGGATTATGCTTCAACTTCAATTCATTATCTTATGAAGACATGTTTAAGAATGAAAGGTATGTAGAACCATCATAATCATAATCATTTATTTGCATAAAACATGGTACATAATGTTGGGGTATGAAGGAAAGAGAGTTCATGAACAAGAGAACATTCATGCTTTGTCACTATATACCATCACCAGATAAAGGCAAAGTTTCACTATCTAATCTAGCCATACAGGTGAGGTGAACTCTATACCGCGAATCGAATAATTATTCCATCTCTATAACTTTCCGTTTTTTTAAACGTAAGTTAGGCACTATTTTATTTTGTTCCCTTTTAATTCGTTTTATCCTAATTTATTTTAATTCTTGGTCACCCTACTAGGTAAGTACATTACGTTTCGCACTTATTATGAAAATGTCAACTGTAGATATTCAACCTCTTATTGTTAAAGCTCGCTGTGTCTTGTGGTCCATGTAGGGTGGCCATGGAGGTTGATGAGTGGAGATGCACATTTTGTTTTCGATCATAACTAAACAATGCGGTCTTTAATTGTCCTGTATAATAAAACAAGCTATTCATTTGTCAATTAATTGGTTTGAGTGTATGTTTCAAAATTCTCCCACGTTTATTGGATTGAATTAAAAAACTCTCCTGTATTTATTTATATAGTCTCCAATACTTCCATTATATCTGTCCCTGTGACCCTGAGCCCTGTGGCCAGGCATTTTGATTTGTTTATTTGAAACAATTTTAATCGTATTGAAATATTAAAAACGGAGTCACTTACAAGGGTCTACATAAAATCAAAAAGGCGATTGTTTGCTCGTTAGAATTTTCAGCAACATTGAGGAGTTACTTAATGAAAATTAAAATTTGTTTGTTAAAGTTCAACTTCATTAAAAATTATACCTATTTCAGTTTGCAACACGAATATGAGTATCTTTCTGCAACTGATAAGATTAAACATTGGAATTTCAATACTGGATACGAAAAAACGAATGGTTCTGTGTATCCATATCGAGGGCAAGTGAGTTATATAATCGTATTAAACTTGTAATTGTACAAACATACATAAATACCGTCACGCCTCTTTCCGACAGGGGTAGGCAGAGACTACTTTACTTTACTTTACTTGTAATCATATTATTATTTAATTGAATTGAGAATGAGAACAGAGTGAAGATGTGGCCCGTTGAATGTAGTGGAGTTTACAACAACTTTTCATTCACTACATCTCCATTAAGTAAATATCTAGAGTAATTTTATAAAACCATATTTTATTTCTAGATAAATGGAGCCAATCCCGATTTAGAATTTGTGCTACTTGAGGAACCTGGTAATAGCGACGATCAATGCAACAGTCTTTCCAATGGATTTAAGGTAAACACACAAAGAAACAAAAGTTGTCTGTAATAACTAGGAGGAATTTATAAACGTTTTCATACCTAATTATAACATTTTTCTTAAAAATTGTTTTCCATGGAAGAATCGTTCCATTCCTTTTTCATTTTAACATTTTTTGTAAAGATCTACGTGCAGCATCCTGCGGACATGCCGCAATCATCTCTGTACTACTATGCAGCGATCCCGGGCCAAGTTACATCTCTCGCTCTTAAGTTTAGTATACTCAACACTTCATCAAGCTTACGGAACTATCTAGATGACCTGTAAGTACGATGTTTCTTATTTATTACCAGCAGTGACATCCTGCTTCTATCACTTAGTTTACTCAGTGTACAAACGGGAATTTAAGTCAGTATAATAAATGCTTTATTGTACAAATAAAAAGGACCAGATACAATTCACAAAAAAATAAAAATAACACTGACTGATCATAAATACTGATTTTCTGTTCACATTAGAGCTGGATTAGGGTGCGACCAAACCTCCGCGTATACGCAGTGACGTGTCGTAGGCGTCACGTTTTCCCACCGTTTCTTCAAACATTTTGTTGCGATTCCGTACCGTCACGGTTTTTTAAGCGGCAGCGTGGTCGCACCCTTATACAGAAAAAAAAGCTAAAATACCGTTTATTATGACTGTTAGGCGCTTGTTTGTTTAAAAATAAAGATTTTTCCATTCTAAGGATATAATAAAAAGCATATAATGTACCAGGTTATTTTCTTTCCGCACACATCGCAATAGCCCATCGAAGCAATGGGCGAAAATCGTAGGAATAATGTTATACTTGATCGATGC
Organism: Pandemis heparana; assembly: GCA_963854515.1. Lineage (NCBI taxonomy): Eukaryota > Metazoa > Arthropoda > Insecta > Lepidoptera > Tortricidae > Pandemis > Pandemis heparana. Next base: position 11,692,448 of record OY978011.1, on the reverse strand, counting down.
GGCTAGCATTAATTCATCCTCACCAACTCCTTTCAATCTAACAATTACACTAGTCGTGGCCTATCAGTCTTGTTACCCACCCCTCTTTATCCACCCCGGGAGTGATAGACACGTGAATGATAATTGTATGAACTATACTTCTTCTTCTTCCCATTAATCCCGCAAGGCTTGGGCCGAGCTTGGGCCAATGTCAGTCCCAATCGTTTATTTAACTTTTGACAGCTCGTGTAGCAATTAAAATAGTGATGCCCCGATGCGTTACCTATTCGATTTCTCAATCGATTTTATTCATGAAGAAGTCAAAATCGATTTAAGACATTCATATTTTATTTATGCTCAACATTTTGCATTGTTGTATAAACATTCACAGGTGTTTAAGTTACTTTATCTTATATATTAAAATAAATCATTTATGTTAAGTTAATATGTTTATCACTTCCGACAGTAATTTACTAATTTTGTCAATTATGAAGCGGCAACACAAGGCATACTAATGTATTTATTATTTTGATATAAAATATAATTACAATAATTTAAAATGTATGTTTTATTTATAAAACCGATTTACTTCAAAACGGTTTTCATAGTCTATGGTCATTCATTACGAATATGGCACATCACTAAGTAGCGGTGTGCCCGTCCATGAAGTACAGTATTCTCTGTAGTACATTGTACCGAAAATCATTGTAAAACTTAATGTGCGTGATCTGTCAAAAGTTAAATAAACGATTGGAACGACTATAAGTAATGTTCTTTTAAAAATATATATTTTGGTTCTGTCTGGAAACGTCAAATACGAGTATTGAAGTGTAAAATACAGACGAACAAATACTAATAAGAATCCAGATGCTTAAGAGGTTTAATTCTTGTTTTCGCTGCGCAGGCGTCAGTGCTACTTTACCCGGGACCACGAGCTCGATTACTTTCGAATCTACACCCCCAGCAACTGTTGGCTTGAATGTCTCTCCAAATTTACCTACAAGAGGTGTAAATGCGTGTGGTTCAACATGCCACGTAAGTATCAATTTACACTCATCAAAAATGTCTCGTCCGTCTGTCGAGACCCTTTTTCTCAGGAACGCGTACAGGTATCCAGCTGAAATTTATATCAAGTTATCAAGTCTACTGCCCCTTAGAGCTGTGAAAAAATTAAACTTCTAAGCCAACGCAATCAAAAGATACAGCCGTTTATGCTGCAAATTTCCGCAAATTTTCAAAACTCGCAAGGGAATCAAAACCTACAGGGTACCTACTTCCCGTGAACGCAGAATCATGAAATTTGGCATGAAGGCAGGTCTTATAGCACAGATCTAACTAATATTATAAATGCGAAAGTATGGATGGATGGATGGATGGATAGATGGATGGATGTTTGTTTGTTACTCAATCACGCCAGAACGGCCCAACGGATCTGGATGAAATTCGGCAAATAGATAGAGAAAAGTCTGGAATAGCACATAGGCTACTTTTTATCCCGGAAAATTGCGTAGTTCCCGCGGGATAGCGATAAACGGATTCTTTGCAGACGAAGTCGCTGGCAACAGCTAGTATAGGAATAATTGCGAAAACCGTAAATAAAACCGTAAAATATAAAGTGACTCCACACTGCGTACATTTTACTTTGGAGCAGGGCTCTGCTTACACTGGTTTTAGATTTTTATAGATAAATGGTACGGAACCCTCGGTGCGCGAGTCCGACTCGCACTTGGCCAGTTTTTTTTATCCCTAGACAGTTTTGAACATTTCAATATAGACTACCGAGTCAAAACATCAAATTTGTCTAGAGATAATGATTATCCCAAGGCTTTTTTGATGCATTATGTCTGTGGCATGTTTCTCGAAGTCTCAGGTTACAATTTTACAAGTGTAAACTAGCAACATTGGTCAAAAACTCAACCATTGATTGGTTAATTGAACTACAATGGAAAATTGTACCGTGACTTGATTGACATACAACGCACGATCTATGAATGAAAGGTTATGAACTACACAGACATTTAGCTCACGTGTTTTTTATTGAAGAAGGGCAGCGTGCAACAACGAAAAATCCCTAATGGACGTCTGAGAATGAGAACCAAGCAGTGCCGGACTCGCACCGGCTAAAAACCTAATTGCATGTCTATTCCTCTCATGAGTTACCACAGATTTTTATTTCCGTGTTTAATTATATTTTTCGCTGAACCTACGTCGCCTTAACTCTCCATGTACTTAAGTACTCGTTCCCACGATGCATCACACTGCTTAGTACCTATAGGTCTCATTTCGACATTGTTCATTACGTATCAATACGTGACTGCTCTATATGCGCTTGCAATTATGTGATTGCTAATAGCAATGTCTGACTGGACGTTTAAGCAGCATCCGTCGAGAGGATCTTTTTTTTTTTTTTTTATATATAAGAGGGGGCAAACGAGCAGACGGGTCACCTGATGGAAAGTAATCACCATCGCCCATGGACACCTGCAAGACTTGGGGAATCACAGGTGCGTTGCCGACCCTTTCAAGAACAGGAAGGCTCGCTTTTTAAAGATCCCTAAATTGTACCGCTCAGGGAATGTTGCAGCAGGAAGCCGGTTCCAGATCTTCGTCGTACGAGGAAGGAAATTGCGTTTAAAACGCACGGTACTTGACTGCCAACCATCAAGATGTTGAGGATGGAAGGACAGACGGTTCCGCGAAGTGCGGTAGTGGAATTTAGCCGCAGGCAACAATCCGAAAAGTTCATCGGAGCACTCCCCATGATATATTCGGTACAATATGCAGAGGGATGCTACATCCCTCCGCACAGCCAGAGAATCGAGCCGACTAGAGAGTGCCTGGTTATCGACAAATCGAGCAGCTCTGCGTTGAATGCGGTCAAATGGAAGGATTTGGTACTTGGGTGCCCCAGCCCAGAGATGAGAACAGTACTCCATATGCGGCCTAACCTGCGCCTTATAGAGTTGTAGGCGATGGGCTGGCGAGAAGTACTGTCCCGCTCTATTGAGCACCCCCAATTTTTTTGAAGCTAATTTAGCTTTGCCTTCTAAATGACCACGGAACTGAACATCACTCGAAATGTCGACACCCAGGACCCCGATAGACAACTTGGCATCAAGGGGAGTGCCTTCAAAACAAGGCGAAACAATAAAGGGATCCTTTTTAGTGGAGAACGCGCATACTTGTGTCTTTTGGGGATTAAACTGAACCAGGTTGAGTCTACCCCAATCCGAGACATGCTTCAGCATGATCTCTATTTGAGACACAAGTATGTTCCGGCTTTCAGTGACGTGCTCCCTGGGAATGTTAGCGCTACCGGTATAAAGCGCATCCCCAGTACTGTCATCTGCATAGCAATGAATATTGGTGTCACCCAACATGTCATTGATATGCAGAAGAAATAGCGTGGGCAGCACACAACCTTGTGGGACGCCAGAATTCACAGGCTTTAAGTCGGAACATGAGCCGTCAACTACGACTTTGATGCTCCGATCTGAAAGAAAACTGGCCACCCAAGAGCACAACTTCCCAGGTACTCCGTACGCAGGAAGCTTGGAGAGCAGAGCCCTGTGCCAAACCCGATCAAAGGCTTTCGCTATGTCCAAACTAACTGCCAAGGCTTCCCCTTTACTCTCAATTGCCATAGCCCATCGGTGCGTAAGATAAACTAAAAGATCACCAGCTGAGCGACCACGGCGAAAACCGTATTGGCGGTCACTAATCAGCTGGTGTTCCTCTAGATACCCTAAGAGCTGGCTGTTGATAATGGACTCCATTACCTTGGAGAGCAAAGAGGTGATAGCAATCGGTCTGTAGTTGGACGGGTCCGAGCGATCGCCCTTTTTAGGGATCGGATGCACAAGGGCTGTCTTCCACGCGCACGGGACAACGCCAGTAGAGTAGGAAAGCCGGAAAAGACGCGTAAGGACCGGAGCCAACTCAGGAGCACATTTCTTGAGTACAATTGGCGGGATTCCATCTGGTCCACTCGACTTATGGATGTCTAGAGCAAGGAGCGTTTTGCGAACGGTCTTATGCAAGAACCGAATGTTCTCCATAGCGTGAGCACACCGCGGGGTGGATCTTGAAATAGTTGATAAAGACCTTCCTTACTACGGCTCTAATTAATTGGCATTAACTAAAATACTATTCATAAGTTCATGGTATTCCTTACAGATAATACTAGCTCAGAAATATGCACTGCAAGGAAAAAGTCCTGCGTTACGAAAGCTCATGGTAAGAAATTTTAGCAAAATAAGCTACATTTTTTTAATTATTTATTTAATAAGCTTAAAAATTTGCTAACACGAATATAATATCGCAATTTTTGTCATTTTAGACGAGTTAGCATCCAGTTCAGTAGAAGAAGAAATGGGTAAAACATGCAAGTGTCTTCCCGCTTGTGCCAGCGTACAATACGATGCGGAAATACTGAAAACAACGTTCGATTTCAAGAAAGATTTTATAGCAGATAGAAGATCATATAACAAGGCAAAAATAAATGATGAAAACAAAAATTTTAACTTCTTAGATAAGTATGTTGGTAATATTTACGATGGCAGCTTTATGTTTTGCCAGTTCTTGTAACATTTGAATAAAACTACGTATCTTGTAAAAACACAAGCAAAGGTTTAAAATAGTCGTGACGTGTTTATACGAGGCGCTGCAGAGGAGCAGACGAATTTAGAGAAGACCAACCATGTGCATGTGCACCAATATTTTCACAGGCTGACTCAGTAAATGATGGTAGCGAGCCGGTTGGATCCTGCACAAGGTCCTAACATTCGCTAAACTCCTGGAACACCATGACAGTCAGCTTTGCGCTACCCAATGCCAATAAATTAATATGAATATGAATAATAAAGTAAGAACTTATTTCAGGTACAACTTTTCGAAGGTGGAAATGTATTTCAAGGAGCCCCGGTTCGTGTCGATGCGCCGCTCGGAGCTGTTCGGGCTGACGGACTTCCTGGCCAACTGCGGCGGCCTACTCGGACTCTTCCTTGGCTTCTCCTTCCTCAGCCTCGTCGAGATCTTCTACTTCTGCACACTGAGGTAACTTTTGGCTTTCTTGACAAGAGAAGGTACGACATGGTTCGAGTTTTCTTATCACTGTACAAATTTTAACTTTAGGTACTTTCCAGTCTTGGATGAAAAAGTTTCCGCATGGTTATACAATACAAGCTCTATTTTATCTGTTACAGATTATGGTGTACTCTGAAAAAGGATATCAAGATGGAGAAAAAGACGATCAAATCCATGAAAAAATATTAACTAAATCGAATCAGGTTCCATTTTTGTACTGTCATATTTTTAACAAATTTTTACTAGTGCAATTAGAAAGATACTGTTACTTGCTGTACCTTGTTTGGAAACAAGGAAAATTATTGATTACCTGCTTTATATGTGAATGTACACAAATACCATGTTTATATTATTACACTTAATGTAATATATTTAAGGCGGTCTTTGCAAAAAAGTGAAATCTCGTTTTAGTGAGTCAAAATGTATGGAAACTCTCTAGGTTTCAACTAGATTTTTTTATTTGCCTTAGGGAAATTTTATCTATTGCGCATTGATTTCACTGTGGTTTTTTTTACAATTATTATTCTTTTTGGGAAAGACAAAAGAGCTAGCCCATGCAGCATATCGTTGATGTAAGCCAAAGCAAGCGGTGTTTATTTTTTTATATTGTAGTTTACGTATGTTTTCATTTCGTATTTATTTTCGTTTGTTTGCCTGCTTCAAATATTGATAGGTAATAAGTCTTGAAAATTTTTCGATAAAAAAAAAATTATATCGTATTTACTGTACCTATGTGTAATGGAGTAAAATATCAAACTGATGGCTCCAACAGAAAACTAGCGCCAGTTAAACCTATTATACAGAACTTTGACCATGATGTGACAATCTGTCCCTGTATTGTTGTAAGTTAAATTTTTAATTAACATTCAATATTAATGTGTATTTATTTGCTTGTTGAATAAATGTGTGCATTTGCAAATTTTGTGTTGTTTTACTTTAAAAACAGAAAACGGAGGAATAATAAGTATTAATTAATTCGCTGTCTGTGAAAGCTACTTATTTTAAAAATGTTATGGCTAATATTTGACCAAAAGAACTTGTAAATTTGTTCATACATATTATACATAAATTATTATGGTCGGAAAATCTCGAAAGCAATTCTTATTGACCCACAATCAGAAAATTTGCCAAGAAGCAAGGGTCTTACGACACAATTACAGGAAACAAATTGATGCACAATTTTGATAAGCATTGAATCTAATGAAACAAAACTCCTGTACCAAACCTACTACATTCAGAAATTTAATAAAGATCTAGATTTTTTAAAAAGCTTAGATAGGTATATTAAAATATATGTAATTAAATTAAATTCCTCTGGCCAGTTCTATTTCTCCAACAACATGGAATAAATCATTAAAATAGTAGTAATTCCATCTCTTCGTTATCTCACACGCTGCCATCATCCTGCTATTGATTTGGACACGTAACTATCAGATAAGGCAACTGATTGAATAATAAAGTTCTAACGAGACACGGCCCGGACTAAACATGGCGGCGCGGCCATCTTGGATCGATCGCTTTGATCATCGCCGGCGCAATAAATCTCGCGCGCAGTCGTCAGTCCTGCCTTGACATTGACAGCGTATAATTTCTAAGTTCCGTGCCACAAGGGTATTGCGGGAATGTGCTGATTTAAAAGTAAATTTGTGTGTTTGAAAATTTGGCTGCCATAAAACAAAACACACTGCAATAAAAAAAAGAAAAGGACTGCACGTCAAAATCATACCAAATCGGTTTCAGGGTATTATTTAGATTTAGCTTCAGGTACCTATGTTCTTTTTCTAAAGATGCATTTCCAGCAAATAAAAAGTCTAATTGAAGAGATTGATGAATGTGGATGAAGCGAAAGAGGTATGTCAGGATCGTAGCAAGTGGAACAAAGTAGTCTCTGCCTGTGGGAAAGAGGCATTACGATATGTATGTATGTATGTATGTATGTATGTATGTATGTATGTATGTAAAAAGTCTAATTCGCCTAGGTACATTTTACTTTTCCTGTAATCTACAACTCTACTGTATTTTACACAGTAAAATCTCCGAAAACACACAGAAAATCAGTGCCTGTTCATCCATAGAAGAAGTCATACAGCAAACAACCTAGTTTATTTCCTCTATGATACAAATAGTCTATCCTTTTTTTCGTCATAATCCATCATAGTCCATCGTGAAATTAACTACAAAGTGGACCATAATGACGGGGACGGAAAGACGGACAGACATGCCTCAGGCGGCGCAGTCGTTAAATTAGGGTTTTGCGGCGCCGTACCGTTTATTTTGTAGTCTTATCACCACATTCACCACCCTAAGTGATTGACATTGAATTAACCATTAAGTATTTAAAAACACAATAGTCATGACTGACTTTAAACTGAACGTCTGAACTGAATATTTGTCAACTTGTTGTTTCTCCTAAAATAAATGAAAAAACCATTTTTTTCGAATTAAATGATTTATTAAGCAAGAAACACGACAAAAAGCTATCACAAATACTACCCACGTTATTCGTGCCGGGAGTCAAAATTACAGTGATTAGGTATGTAATTACATTTTTACCAAAGTAAAATGCGCAGATTTTTAGAAATCAATATTTACAAATATGTTCTTTAATCTCCTGTTTTTCTCTTTTCCTATCCTTTCTCAGGGTACGCCATAATCTGTAACAGATAGAGGTAGTAATTGATTGTATAATATTTTATACCCCGGTATTTTGAATACTTTTATTTAGATACAACATGAATACTGAGAAACTAAATTATGGTCAAATTATATTATGATAGTATTCCAAGCGCAGGGATAATAATTTCAATGACAAATTTAATAAAATTCCTCAAAATGTAAAGGGGAGATGCCTTTGCCCTGCAGTGGGACAATATTACGGGCTAATAATAAAAAAAATCTCCAAAACAGTTACTTTGAAAATTTACTATGCAAATTAATGTGCAAGCTCGATCAAATAAAAATTTAAAAGTCTTGCGAACGGCAAAGTGAGGCCGGTTTGAAGTATGTCTTAGCGTGTGCGGTACATTTGCAAATACCAAACTTTGCCAAATAGTTCGATCACACAAACACCAGAAGGACGCCTTGACTTTTTGTTTTGCCTGCAGAGACTTAAAATATAAGTCTATCATGGTGACACATCAGTGGCCTACATGTGTAGGGAAACATGCGCAAAAGGGTCTTCGAGAACGAAATATATTTATAGGACTCAAAGCAATAATAAATTTAGCCGTATCATTGTAACTTACCTCAGTGTACAGAAGTAGGTGATCTCGACGAGGCTGAGGAAGGAGAAGCCAAGGAAGAGTCCGAGCAGGCCGCCGCAGTTGGCCAGGAAGTCCGTCAGCCCGAACAGCTCCGAGCGGCGCATCGACACGAACCGGGGCTCCTTGAAATACATCTCTAGCTTCGAAAAGTTAAACCTGTAGAGTTAAATAAGTGATATTAATTATAAATTGCAAGAAAAATCCTGCAAGTCACATTACGTTGGGGCTTTGAATCGACGAAATAAAACTTTTTATAAGATAGAAGGAAAACGAGCCTGTGGATCGCTTGCTTGTTGTATTTTCCTTTTACAATACCAAAACAACATCTTACACCCGTACCTGAAACTCATCTTAACTAACAAAACAGCGTTATTTTATACCTACCTACTCTTGACATAAATACCCTAGCTAGCTTGGCCATGATAATAATAATTTACAAGTAGGTGAGCACGAAAATCAGAAATGAACACAAAAATGTCAAAGCAATAAATTGGCGTACTTGGGTAATATGCCAATATTATTTGCTTGAGCATAATTTTTTGTCCTTTGCATGTAGTCTTTTTTAAAATCAAAATTGGTTTTTAATATCTCCGCGTCATATTGGACGCTGGCACATGAAGGTAGGCAGTTACAAATATCGCCGATTTCAACTTGAAAAGTTCTGGATGCTAATTCATCTGAAACATAAAATATTACAGTTGAGTATGACCCAAGCTGAAAAACCATAGATAGAATTTACTAGTTACAATAGATCAACAACGCAAGAATTGGTCTTTTTAATTTGTGGGCAATCCTCAATGTGATCCAAACTGCTGAAATAGACCCTGGATTTAAATGTGAAACTTACTTTTGGCTGTCGTAACGCATTTTTTTTGTTTCGGAGTGCATATTTCTTGGCTATTTGTGTCTGAAAAAACATTTAGTTCATTGAATAATGCGGATAGATGTCAGAAAAGTGTAAAATGTGTAGGGAAATTACGATAGAAACTATTAAGACGGTAGTAATATTTTCAGTATCTGATCTTAACGTTTTTCAACTGAAAGATTGAGCTTTGTTAATTATTTGTATTTTAAAATTCACGTTGTTTTACGTAAAATTAAACAGCGTAGGTATATTGAATTATTCTCGGTTTCAACTCACGTGGCATATGGAACCAGACGCAGCCACACTTCCTGTAAGTGTATATGGACAGGCACTCTAGGTGACAGTTGCTGGTGGTGTAGATCTTGAAGTATTTCAGCTTACGATCATCGGGGTAGTAACACTGTCGTCTGCGCAACAGTAACAAAGGCTATGTTAAAATTACTAGATGGTGCCCGTAACTTCGTTCACGTCGACTTTAGGAGTTGCGTTTGAGCAGGGTCCGTCGCTACCACCATCTTACTCACTAACCCCATCGCCTGGCTAGCCAGTGCTTACGCTACTGTGAACCGCCGTGGAGAGTAGGACAGCTGGTATAATACTGGTACATGAGGTATCTTAGCACTGTAGGCTGGCAACGCCTCTTTTTAATGCTTCTGTGTTGCGAATATCCACTGGCTGTGGCGGAGACTTACCATCAAGTGACCCACTATCACAAACGTTGTACGCCTTCTTTGTTGTGTCAAAAATGGCAACATACGTTTGCGGACAAACACACAACCTATCACCCTAAACGCAAATACCTTATCCGTTCCGTCGTGGGTAAAAAAGGAGAGTGGCGAATTAAATTGCTTTCAAACTTTTTAATTGGCGAGAGTTGATTATATTATTATATTACGTATTGTAATTTGTAAGTAAATTGTGTGTAATCATTGTCATGTTTGTTTAAAATGCTGTAAGGTGAACAATAAGGTACTTTTTAATTTATATTGATATTGTCTATCATTTCTTTCCACCATCCGATTTTGATGAAGCATAAGCCTTTAATTTAAGGCAATAATTTAACAAGTGATGTGATTAACATATCCTGATAACTTATTCTAACAAGAACTTTAACAGGTTTATAAGAAAACGAGCTTGAAAACACTTCTTTACGATATTGCTCAACTCTACTTACTGCTCAGATCTGTAGTCCAGCAAGCTTTCTGATGTGTTCAGTATGCTCAACTTGAGCGCCATCGACGTGACTTGCCCAGGCACAACTGCGTAGTAGTACAATGAAGTTTGCGGCATGTCTGCAGGATGCTGCACGTAGATCTTGAGCAAAATTATTGATGTTTTAGTGAAGTTCGTTTCGCACTAACAACTATTTTAAAGAAAATATTTCGGTTCTATTTTTTATAAAGGTAAAAAATTAATAATTATAATTACTTTGCTCATGTTGCTAAACTCGCTCTTCCATACGATTTAGGAAAATCAGCTCTTTTTCCTTGTTTTCACAGGACGGCGTTTATCAGTCAATTATGACTTTTATTTTATATGTATCAGGTACACTAATCAGCTTAGTAGAGCAGAATCCGATACATGAAACGACACCCTAGAGCATGATAATAATAATACTATTTTACAAGTGCCTACCCATGTAATCCGTTTTTACCTTAAAACCATTATAACGACTGTTGCATTTCTCGTCGCTTCTTCCTGGTTCTTCAATAAACGTTATCTCTAAATCTGGGGTGGCTCCGTTTTCCTAAAAAGAACAAAATAATGTAAGTACGTTGTGCAAAACCTTTTTTCAACTGGTTGTTAATCCAGCGTTATAAGTATTTCATACCATACTCACAAACATTCGCATTAATTCGCATAATATATGAACATACTAGTTAGTAGGAATGTGGGTCGGCGCAAAGATGAGAAGCTCAAATCATTTCCTTGAGGTACCAGCGTGCGTTACTAGATGGCGCCACCAGTTATGTGCGCTGACAAAACTGACGCCAGGTTAAGGTTACTTAGCAGCGAACGTCCGTGAGGTTCAAACGTCACCAAACAATGTTTTGTGGGGGTGCGAGTCGGGTTACCTCCACGTGTGAACAAGAGCTGCGGTTCGTTTTCGGATCCGTCCGGGCGGAAGAGCAGTGCTTGGTCCGGTGCACCCTGGGCAGCGGCTAATGATTTCCTGGCAGTATCTGAAGGATATCATTGACCGTTGGCTAAGAGCCCGACAGGGGGGGAGGGGGGTCTTTGACCGTGTTACCGTACAACGTTGCCGACATTTTGTCACAAGATTTTATAATTAATTTTTTTAACCCTTACATTGGCGAAGTTGTCGTCGCTATAACGACTTGGAACGCCAGAAATAAAAGAAGAAGAAGAAGAAGAAGTTTTGTGGTCATACCCTATAACTCTATAACATTTTTATGATGATTTAAAGCAGTGATTGTTAATTTTGTGGTACCTAAAGTTATGATTTGTTTTAAAGTGTTTTATTTTTTATGCGTCTTCCAACTGTCAAACTAATAACGGCCATTCGCCGACATAAACGCTATTGCTATACTAACTTGACCACGAAGAGGATACGCAGAATTATCTTGTGAACTATATCCAGAGTTAAAGTCCCAGTAGCTTGTCCTGTTAGTTGAGTTGAGATACAAATAATCCTTCTGTATACTGAAACATAACATTTTTTTATCGAAATAATAAAAAAAAAACCAAAGTAAACATAAAAAACACGTCTAAGAACCGCTATAGAGGATGTTATGGCACCTATAAGAGCTACTGTGCCACAGAAAGACAAACACTACGGTCAAACTTATAATCTCTTTGACGTTTTCGTTAGGATGCCACACGTTGTAACCAATGAACGAAGAGACTTCGACTATTAAATACCTATGTTTACTATATTTAGCATTTTTAGTTTAGACCAGCGTTGGCTGCAAGGCCAGCATTATGCTGAGATGGAACCATTTCGTGATGTATGTCCTCATGTTTTTTACTTCTTTTTTTGTTTTTGTAATTAATTTAATTATGCTATAGGTATATATCACGAATAATTTTTTTCTTTCTTTCTTTCATTAATTAGGTAGGTACTAAAACAAGACTTCTTAAGCCGGCAGATTCGCGCGCCACGGCCACGCTGGGGTTTTTGTTTATACTATAACGTGCAACAATTACGGTTACAGCTGAAAAGAGATAACGTACACATAGAATCAAAATAATCCAACAGGCTTCTAAAATTTTACCTCTCAGTTCTAAACATGTCTTCATTAGACAGCCCGTTGAAATTAAAGCATATGCCTTCACTGGTAAGTACTTCTTTAAAGAAACTGTTGCACGGACGGACCTTATTGCCACGCCAACTACAGATAATGGATACTTCGTCGAACCTTGGTGATATCTATAAGGTAAACATTTAAAACTTGTCTTAAGTTTTGTTAGTACTATAGAAAGTTGACAGTAGGTACTGTAATTAAAGAAATAATCGGTTTGATGCTCCGATGTTCATGATGATACCGTGAGCTTTTCGGTAAAGGAAAACTTCGCGAGGGATGTGGACATACCTGCGAAGCAACTCAATGGTATGTGTGAATTCCCAATCGCACTTGGGCCCACGAGAGCACTATAGCCCAAGCTGTCTCATTCTGAGAGGAGGTCTGTGCATAGCCAGTGGGATGTAAATAGGTTGGAGATGAATATGAAATTGGCTTACCCATCTTATATGCTTCACAACATTTTCATCAGAGACATTGCGGTCTAACACGTACCAGTAATTATAATCACATATTAGCATAGCGTCTTCTAACAACTGCTTATCTTCTTTATCCCTGAAACACATATTAATTTGCCCGCGTAGCTTAACTTTTTTCGACAATTCCAACAATTATCGTTATATTATTGCGACCAACTTGCACAAAACCTTAACAAATTATTTGTCTCCGCTTTCTTTATAAATCTCTCTATCTATTGGTGAAACCCGTAATTAAATCCGTTTAGAAATTTTCGATTTTATCTCAAACAGACAGTTAGATAGATAGACGCGACGAAGGACTTTGTTTTATAAATTTATAATACATAATATGAAGTGAGGTATCTTAAAAATAATGTCATGGTATTATACTTACTCATTGGTGATATACACTAAAGTCTTGGACGGAAAGAATCTTATGAATTCCTTTTGGTATGCGTAGATATCATTTTTACACTTCCACTGTGGACAAATCGTTACTGATGGAAATGGAATCTGCAAAAAAGGGGTGAAACTACTGAGACAATACTGAGATGTAAGTATAAAAAGTGTTACAAAAAAACTATGCTCAAAGCCGAAAGTGTCGACCATGGTAAATTAAGAATAAGGCGGTCATGTCTGTCACCTTTAATTAGCATTGAGTAGTTTAACAGTATTTTCAATTTCAATTTACTCTTTATTTTCACTAACATAGGGTGCACTTAGCAATTATATTTTTCGTGACTCTTAGGTGTCGTACTGCTATTGCAATTTACCACTGGACTCTTTTAAACGAGTAAATTAACCCTTTTCTATATTAAGGATATTTTCGTAAACCTCTATATTTACTTCTAAAACTCTAGACAAGGCGGTTGCTTTGTTTCTTAATTGATTCAGACATTACTTTATAGCCCACCACCAATGCATATTTGATTGCGGTGAAGCAAGGTAAAGTATACCTAGGTGTAATTTTTTGTTTACGTCCAATTTTTAACGCATAAAATTGTGATTATAATGTAATTTCGCTGACGTCCCCCTGCCTCAAAGTTTGTGGGCTTCTTATCCGCGAGTTAGCTTGAACTGATGAAAATATGTCGTCTTATATAATTCATTCTGTTTTATTGCTGATCTCTTACTATATTCTACATTCGTGATCGAAACAACGAATTGCCTTTACCTCTCTGACAGAAATCATCCTTTCGTTAAATGACACGATGAATGGATTGTATTGCCACTTGTGCCACACTCGTTCAATGAGGAACAAACACAGGCCCAAGCTTAGCAGGAACGTGATGATCCAAAATATTCTAAAACATAATATATATTATTGTACGAAATAAAAATTAAAGAAAATGAGAAAGACGACAAATTACCGTAGAAGCTTACGACAGGACTACACCTCTGAAATAATATACTTAGGTAAATTAGAAACGCTGATAATGATTTAATTTAATTGAATTCGATTTTTGAAGTGTACGTTGATTTCGTCGCTTTAACGTATATGTGCGATTGGCCTAGTAGTATAAGGTGTGTTCTTTCAGGTGACCGCAGTTCAAATCTCGTGTATTTTTTTTCTTTTTGCGCGAGTGTGCGTTTGTAAAGGTTTCACTTCTGCCGGCACTCCCGGAGTGCTACAGTGTTTTTTTTGGGTTAAAAATTACTCACTTTTCCACAAGAGTAAGGCCGACCTCGGTAGTGTACCGCAGACCATGAAGCGTTGTATTCTTCGCAAAGTCTTGGAGCAGTTCGTTGATGAGCAGTTTCTGTCGGTTTCGTCGCTTCTGTTTCTTAGATTTACGGACTTTGCCCGAATCCAAAGGTGGACCCGTTTCTAAACTGAATGAACACGCTACTTTTAAAACAATGTTTCTAAATTTCATATTTAAAACTAAAAAATTAAATTGCTACTGTTGCTTCTGCAACTCACTAAATACAAATAAAATTTCAAGTTTAATTCCAACGTTTGACATACAATTAAGAAACTAAAAAAAAAAACTTACTCCATCGCAGCCTATCCGGTGTGCTCTCTCCCAAATCGTATTAGCAACTGAATGTTTTCCTAATTAGTCAAATTCCTACTAATTACGATAAAAGCTTCCGTCTATTAGTAATAGAATGGACTATTATGTTTTGCACAAATGTAATTAAATGTGTGAAGGTCCTTATTACAGGCAGTTCGATGATAGGTATAGACAAGCTCGTGAAATTACTAACACATGATGTGCTCTGTTTTAGCCCTTAAGGCCGGCAATGCGATGCTCAATTATTATCAGGGGCCTTACCATGACGTCCTAATTCCGACTCAGTTCAAGTTTTAGCTGTCACTTTTAGTATGGATCTGACAGCGAGCGAACCTGAACTGAATTGCATTAAGACGTCATGGTAAGGCCCCAGGGGGGTTACCATGACGTATTTGCGATTCAGTTTAGGTTCGCTCGCTGTCAGATCCATACTAAAAATGACAGTTAAAACCTGAACTGAGTCGGAATTAAGACCGCAAGGCCGCATTGCCACAATAATTCTTAAAAAAGGTAAGTACGTTTACCTGGTTGCTGTCTGTACGAAACAGACAAAATCATTATTTTAGCTCTCTTAGGGAGTATTTCAAGTTGATCACACACTTGTATCCAAAAAAAAAAACTTTTCTACTGCACTTAGAATAGGTACTATTATGCTGTCTCACTCACTCTTATGGGTATGATACTTGAATCTAAGGCGTTCTAAGAGCTCACGACTGTATTTGGGCTTGGAAAGAGGTAGGGACGGTGTCTTAAGAACAAGTCATCAGTATTATTATTAATTTTATTTGTTTAAGTTATTTGCTTCGCTCGCAGAACTAATTGAATCATAGCCTGCGCGGGAGTGTTTGCTCTGGGTTGAGAGAGCGCGCCAGTTGCTCGCCCGTCAGTAGCGAGTGTTGTTATGACAGCTTCTGTCAACAGTGGCCAGAGTCAATCGTAAGCGATTGTGTCTGAGCAAGTAAGGATGGGCTGATTTTACTGAGAAGTTTGTGTAATAATATGAAAAATACAGTAAATAAGACTGTAACTGATCAATTGACTACAGTCATAAATTAGATAGACAGATATTGGAGTTTGATAAACAATCAATGTACTTACCTACCTTTTGTATTGCATATTATTGTCGTGTTGCAAAGAAAATTAATTATTTGTTAGTATTTTGACTACAATATAATAATTATATACCGATAAAAAAAAAAACAAGAGAATTCTGCATTGTCCCTGATGAATATTAGGCTAATAATTTAATTGGTTGGTTTTTATTTATAATTGGCGAAGTTGTGGGAAACAGCTGGTACTTTATAAATAAACTGAAATTAAAGCATAAGTAAATGAAATCTTAACACGTAATAGACTAGCGCAGCGATTTAGCGTTCTGGCTTAGAATATTACTTCGTGTGTTATAATAAATGTTCCTCCTAATCGGATTTTCAAGGGACACTTTACCCGAACTAGTGATTATTTTTGTGAGTCACAAAAGCTTGATTGTTTGTGTGTCTTTTGGGCTTGTAATTCAATTAATGAACTTGAATTTAGCTTTTATTGGTAAAATATTGCGTGATTGTCATAGGAAACATTTTAAATTTTAATATTGCAGCTCGATTTATCTTCATCTCAGTCACATCACTATTTTCATCAAACACTTGTCGATAAGTGTATTCCATATGATCGATGAGCTGTACCTACATGCAGTTACTTAATATTGTTTACATAGTTAACACTTAAATTTGACGTCTTAAAAGAGCGCGGGTGGCCAGCTACTGTTTGCTTTTCAACTGATTCGAACGCACCTTAGAGACATTCCTTATCAAAATAAGATCTTAAGTCCAAGTGAAAAAGTGTATTTCAGTTCATGTCTTTGTTGATTTTTGGTAGTCAAAATGAAGTGTTTTCTTAGCGAACGTGTGGGGTGATGTTTGATGAAATAATATCTTGTTCAAACAATACTTTGTCGAAAAATAATAGAGCTGATGGTAGAAGTGCATTTGGTATTAAAATGTTTGCTTTGCCTTCTAGGGTTCAGCATGCGTTTAAATAATGGTATGGTAGAGTGAAGTGAGCAAACTTCCTTAAAATTTACCATAAACAGTAGTATTTAGTCCTGAAAATTTTCAGACGTTTAGTCTAAATTTGCTTTCATTGAAACGATATTTCGATATCTTTTTGTTAAGAATTTTATAGTTTTAGTCGGCTAGTTTTTATGACGGCAAAGCATGTGCAAACCATGCTAGGTGACCTTTTTTTCGTACAGGCTCTATCTCATCTACTTTCTACACATTACAATTTTATAAATGTGATACGCTATTTATAAGGATGTATGTTTGTAAGTCTTTCACGCTAAAACTAAATTATGCACATAGGTAACTGCTAAATTTGTTTGCAACGTGGATTACCATATAGAATACCACTTTTTATCCCGGAAAATTATGAAGTTCCCGTGGGATGGCGTTACACGAATTGCAGATGGCACCGCGGGCAACAACTTCCTTCATAAACAATGAAAGAAAAACGTACTCAATCTCCAAAAATGTTTCAAGAAAACACTCAAATGAGTGATCAACTCAGCTCTCAATACTCGAAACTGCTTTACATTCGGAATCAATTAAAAACTCAAAAGATAACAATTACGTTACTGATAAGGTGAATTAAGCGGTTCTCACAATGCTGCCGACATAAAAACCAAACACTCACACTTGACTTTTATCTTGAAACTTCGAACATAACTTTTGTTTTATCAGAGTAGCGACACATGCGGTGTTAGCGGTACTTTGACGCTAAAATCGGTTTAAAAAAGGTAATTGGCTGCCTTCAAAATGTTTAAGTGCTTGAAATTTTTTAAGCGCTTACAAAACCAGCAATCTGACAAAAGACCTTTCTTTAACCCTTTTAAATGCCGCACTCAAATTGATCTGCGTAAATGCGTCAAAAATGCATTCCAATCCAAATAAATCAGTGAGATGAAAATAAATCTGAAATGTAACTGTTTCTAATCCTATGTACCTATAGTATTGAAAGATAAATTTAGGTAGATTATAAACCGTTTTTACATTTTAAATAATTTTTAAAGCGAGTCACTGTGGGCTTCTAGGTTCACTTTAACAATATTCTTCGATACTGTATGCTGCTCGCGTCCAGCGATTGTGACCATATTTGCAAACAAATGCAGGACAAAAAAATCGTCCGTCAGGCTCTTGCGCACGACAGCTTGAGGCCCTAACGTGATTTGGTTTTTTTTTTAATGACTGATCGTCTAGGTTAAGGAAAAGTAAAAAATATATCTGAATCAGAGACTAGAAAGGAAAGCAAACGACCTAGTAGGTGCAAAATGTATAACTTGTACTAATTATCAGAAATTAAAGCTTCGCTTTGTTCTTATGACATAACTTGTAATAGTTTGTTTGCTTAGTTATAATTTATTTATCTTCTTTTTCAACAGAATAAAAAAGAGGAGATTCTCAATACATTTCATTAAAAAATAAAATTAGATTAAAATTTAGTTTGATTATAGTTTCCCGTACGTAACGATGCTTATGGATGCAAATGTGTATTAAATGTTAACAAACGTGCAAAACAATTACGTTTGTGCGACACATATCGAATGTCTAGGTTCACTAAGTAAATGAAATTGTAACTTTATAGACTTGTGCTCTGTCTTCCTAATTAATTATTTTTTCTCAGTAATTAGCACAAATATTATGGATAGTCCCCTCCACAAACTATCACCTGATTCAATCAATAACTAATGATATCTGTATAAAATTTCAATATTCATCTTCAATAATCAATTATAGAATTAACACCACACATCGATCAATGACGTCACAAAAACTTACAAAGTCATATATTTCATTGTTTGCAAAGTGCACAGCAATCGACTTCTTAATAAACGAAACGCGAACAAAAACCCACTTTAACCGAGTTCGCATATGACTTAAGCCAGCGTGACGAACATTTTACAGAATTGATAGTTCGATACAAGGGAACTTACACGTTATGAGTGACTTTGTTCCATCCAGAGCGACCGGCGACGCGGCCTCTTATTTTACAATACATTGCGTGTATTGCTAGTTAACCGCTCTACAGGAAGCGTCTTAATCGCGCAATGAACAGGGGATTTACTCGCCGTATTGCCGGGGCTCTTAGAGTTGTATTTCGCGTGGTGTATTCCTAGTTTGTTATGGCAAAATATTCACGAAGCGTCGGGTGAAAAAGTGTTATCAATCATTTGTGACGATGACGGATGACGCGATGAGAGGTAAAGGCCAGTGACAACACGCAACATGTGGCTGCTTTGTACACTGGGTGTATTATGCTTTATTATATTAGTAAAACACTGTAATCACCTCGACATTGTACAGATCACCTGGACAATGTAATGGATCTATCCATTTCGCGTAGAACAAGTTTTATTTGTGAGCATTCAGAATTTGTAATGTCGGATCTAAATAATGAGAGAAATGTGAACAATAATATGAAATAGTGCTTTTATAAGAAATTTGAGATTTATCTTGTCGTTACTTGGAAAGTGAGGAAAGAAGAAAATATTCTTCAAGATAATCTAACTATGTAATATTATAAATTTATTTATTTTATTTATTTAAATGCGAAAGTTTGGATGGATGGATGGATGTTTGTTTGTTACTCAATCAAGCCAGAACGGCTCAAAGAATCTAGATGAAATTGGGCAAAAAGTCTGGAATAGCACATAGACTACTTTTTATCCCGGAAAATGTACCTAATTTTTGACCGTCCAGTATTTTATTTTTATACAAAAATTAATTATTTAATATTATTAATTAAGATACTGAAATATAGTGACTAGTCGACAATCAGGCCAATAGTCGTCAACGATGTAGGTGGTCCACGTAATTAGATTTCTGACAGTGTGATGGCAATCGGATATGCATGCAAATAAACGAGTTTGCGTGAAGAATACGAAATCTATTTGATTGTTGTTATTATTGAACGTTAAGTTATATTTAACGCACTTCGTGTAGATATATTACAACATTACAGTTTGTGAATGAATTCTTAATTCTTTCGTTTTTAGAGTTCTGCAGGCTTATTACGTAACTCACTCGCGATCGTAATCGTGTTCATTTTGACAGTTCATGTATGGGCTGACAATTGGCATCGGAATCAGCTAGCTGTCACATTCATACAAGAGCTGTCAAAATGAACACGATTGCGATTGCGAGCGAGTTACGTAATAAGCTAGGTGTACCTGTGCCTTAATAAAATCACTAAACTTCGTCGTTCGCAAAAAGTGTTCTCTTACTTTCAGATAGATGTAAAATAGAGTAGACAAAACAATAAATATATTTAATATAGCTAGGCGCTTACTTTCAGACCAAAATACCAGTCAAATTAAGAGCCTTTGTTTCAAAGCCGGTTAAAAACAATAAATCAACGTTTCTTAGGCATGATTAAACGCCGCCGCGAGACTCTCCATTCCCTCGGCTCGTCGCCATTTTTTACTAGCTCGTGCCTGAATAAATATTCGGCAAAACACGTCGGAAACACCGCACATTCCGCCGACAGAACCGCCGCCTCGAGTAATGTCAAGTTTGGCCGTCATTCGCCGTCAAGTTTGGCCGTCAAAGTGTTCGCGGGTGGGTGTCGGCAAAAACCTGGATTCCTCAGAAGCTGGTAGCTTGACATTCGGCGCGATGCGTCGTGGATGTCTGGAATGCACCGATGGATTCTTCGGATAGATATTTTTTGATGGGCCACTGAATTAAAAGGTTGTTTTAGTCTTTAGGAATAAATAAGAGTTTAACGTTGTTGGAGCTTCGGCTTCGGAATTAAAAATTTTGAGTCGTTATTTTAAATCACCTATTGAAAGATTTTTAAAAGTTTCAATCTCGCTATCAAATAAATACGTCTGAGGATCTTATTTTCTGTAAGTGTACATGTCGTACCAGTGTTGCAGTGATGGTATAACCACAGAAGGATATTTTCATAGTCGGCTCAAACGGCATTAGATGAGAGATATTACCCAGATGCGAGATGGTGAATACAATAAAATTGCGAGTGCCCGCTTTCAAGTGCACCATTAATTGGTTTTAGTTCAAGAAAAACTTACCTTAAAAGTGGAGCCTTAAGTTTGGTTTGTTATAGGTATATTAATGGCAAAAACATGTTTGTTCTTAAAAAGTGTAATTAAAATATCGGGATAACTACTAGCAGTAAGTGACAATTACTCACAATGTCCGTAGAAAAAAAAAACAAGTTCGTACTGTATTGTAATTTTTTAACTGCTTTTGTTAATGGCGTTACAAAAAGTGTTATGACAAAAAACCTATTAATAACCTGCCCACCCAGAAAGGAAACTTTTTAAACCCACAAGGGTAGGGTAATCAACTAACAAGGGTGTTGGCGCCGTTACCTCGACCTTGCTATAATAACAGCGTCGCGAACATTCGTCAAACATTTGACATATGATTTGGCAAATTGGCGCCTTTGGCAAATGGGTAGGCTCTACGTCAAACCAATGTTTGGTTCAACAGAGATGTAATTAAGTAAGATGGCCGGCGCCTACAGCTTTGTGTTAAAATAGTTTCTTTCATGTCAACCGCTTTAGCAAAAATTTAAAATTATAGGTAATGGGTTTTTTGGTGGACACTACTGCCCTATCATCATCATCATCTCCAGCCTAGATACGTCCCACTGCTGGGCACAGGCCTCCTCTCAGAATGAGAGGGCTTGGGCTATAGTTCCCTCGCGGGCCCAGTGCGGATTGGGAACTTCACACACACCATTGAATTGCTTCGCAGTTGTGTGCAGGTTTCCTCACGATGTTTTTCCTTCACCGAAAAGCTCATGGTAAATTTCAAATGAGATATCGCACATAAATTCCGAAAAACACAGAGGTGCGAGCCCGGGATTCGAACCCACGACCCTCTGCTTGAGAGGCCACAGATCAAACTACTAGGCTACCACGGCTTTTTTACTGCCCTATAGCCGGACTCAAAGAAATCAATTATTTTTAGAATCCTTTACTCCACGTTATTAAACCTTACATATTCATTACAACAAGATCGAGATTTTTTCCAGAAAGTGGCCCTAAATGTCTTAAAATATAATGCCTAATTATAAATTATCATACCTATATGTATGAGTACCTATGTGTCGTCATAACAATATTGAAGGAAGATATTTTTTTTAATGCTTTGAACTTAACAGAATAGGCTGTTTTATGGTTCCGTACCGCAAAAGGAAAAAACGGAACATTTATAGGATCGCTTTGTTGTCCATCCGTCCGTACTTCTGTCCTAAAAATAATTGAGGTTTGGCATTAACGTAGCTCTTAGTGGGTAGTTAAAGGTAGCTCTTAGTAAGTAGGTAGTAGCTATTAATAAAATGAATCTAAAAATCTCATTTTCTTATGTCTCTCTGTCTATGTAATTAACCGATATAAAATGATCTCACATTCGGCTCTGCTAAAACTGGATTTTTTAATCAATTGCCGAATATTACAGAACCATCGTTGCGCGAGTCCGACACGCACTTGGGCGTTTTTTTAGAAATACACTTATTTACATCAATAACTTCCGCCAGCCCTTAGCCAGAAAAGCCGACAAAAACCATCTCCGGCACTTTTAACAAAGGATTCCTCCAAATTGCTCCAGCGTTTCCGTAAATGGCATCATGATTTGGCTGTGGTTTGAGCAAATTACATATTATTTGAAGGCCGAGAGCCGAAAGCCGGCGTTGGCGCCTCGTTGGTCAGCCATTAGTCATTACGTTATTGAGGGGTATGTCGAATCATGATTGTCGGCCAGGGACGGACTGTGACTAAAAGTATTATTTATGAAATGATGCATTTTTTAGTGATGTTAAGGGTGGTTTAATTTGGGTGATGGATGCGGTGAGTAGTGAATTAAAAATTGAATTTCGAAATGAAATGCAAATAGAGTGACTATTAAACGAGGTATATTTTGTGCATTGTTTTCATATACGGAAGACTTGATGTAAAACTACCATCGAATACAAACATATTGATTAAAATTATGATGGACGGGTCACGTTTCTGTAGTCGAAATTCGAGCTCACCTTCAGCTAGAATTACGGATTGGTTCAAAACAATATATCGATCAAACCTCGACTACAAATACCTAGAAAGCTCAGACCTACAACCTCAGACTTAATTTGTTTTATTATTTAAGTTCATGTCCTAAAATGGGCTTTGTAAGTTAAATAATAAATAAATGAGATTAACCTAAATACTTTACTATACTATCTACAATAATTATTATACTTTAAGTACTTATATAATTTGCATTCCATTGCGTATTTTAAATGTGCAATAAAAGTACAAGTTGAGAAGCCGATTATAAAAGAAGGTTTAAATACGTCCCTGTATTCAATAGGGCCCGTATAATAACTAGTATTACGTGATTAGACCCGTCTGTAGTTAACTAAAGTATTTTTACTTAGTATCGGAACGGGAACCGCAATGTCCATCACTTAAACCCAAATTATGCTTAACCATAGCTTAGGTAAGTATAGGTTAGCTAAGTATAGCTTAGGATCGACAGTTTTGTCCGAGCGATTATTTGTAGCTAGTGTCAATCAACTGGCATGCCATAGGTATTTTGAGACATTTTATACTCGTACAAGGTGTAATACTTAATCACCCCGTTCGAAAATTCACTGGGGTATACGTAAGTAGCTATTTGGTAACCTTTTTTGTTAAAGTTCGTAGTTTACTTAATATTTTGAATAACAATATATATTTTGGTGTTCAGGAACTATATATTTTTAGCTTCTATGGCTATGGTTATATACTCAGTGAATTTTTGCATGGGGTGTTTGTTACACCCCTGTATACAGTTTTTTAAATATTTTTTAAAACATCGTATTTTCTAGGATAGGTTCATTTTTATTGCATTGTCAATTGTAAGTTATAGCCTAGAACTAATATAAGAGTAGGTAAGTATAATGACACTTTTTGAGTACTTAAAGAAAGAAAGAAAGAAAGAAGACATTTATTCATTTTGTAAGACACAAATAATAAGAGCATGTACACACAATAGGTATAGGTTTTCAATGGCATGATCTCAAAATATTTTGAATCTAATAAAAAGTTAAGAGGAAGTTCTGAGAATGGTAGAGTGAGGTCGGGGGTTCAAACTATATCTTGCTTTGAGCATACACTTGAAGTGCAATCAAACTTCACTAAGCAAACTGCGCACGCGCACTCGGCGATGCGTTGTTTAAGCCGGCTTCTATTTGGCGTTTGTATAACTCTGTTTTTCAAAATCAAAAATCAAAATCAAAATAATTTATTGCAAATAACATTACATTTATAAGATGGAATATTTGTTATTGTTGCTGTTGTTTGTTGTTGTTGTTGTTTGTTTTGACTTTTTATTTGGTCTGAGATTCTATTAGAACACTCTTCCACGTTTAACTTGAGTAGGTATCTATGGTATAGCACCAGCAAAAAACTATCGATCCGTTGCTGCGTGGAAGAAGTACAAACCGTCAAACCCAGATTTGTATTTGTGATGGAGGTATTAATAACGATTGTCAATGTGATATCGACATCCAACGTCGTATCCAACGGAATCAAACGGCAGCGTAAATCAAACGTTATTGCACGTCGGCTGCAGTTGTGCAGCGGCCATCTTGCGGGGGGCGGGGCGAACGCGGCCCCGCCCCCCGCCTCGCAACTTTCAAGCACGCTGCTTTGTTCGAGAAGTTTTAAAGTTTGTTAGTGTTTACTGTTCTTATATTTGGCTTAAGTACTTCAATCCTTTAATTACAAATTAGGTCATGTTAGTTTGAGGATGGAAAGTTTTTTTTAGTACCTATTTTTTTAATTAACTTAAAAATAGAGATTATCAAGCTAAAAAGTTCTGAAGGTTCAAGTCGATATTAAGGTACTTACATTACCTATATACAAATAAAAATCATTAAAAAGTTGTAGTGAAATAGACACGAAGTATCCAGACACGTTCCTTAGTTGCCCGACACAATTTCTAAGTTTGTCAACTAGGTACTCGTACTCAATTAATCATCATCGCCAGCCTATATACGTCCCACTGCTGGGCACAGGTCTCCTCTCAGAATGAGAGGGCTTGGGCTATAGTCGCCACGCGGGCCCAGTGCGGATTGGGAACTTCACACACACCATTGAATTGCTTCGCAGTTGTGTGCAGGTTTCCTCACGATGTTTTCCTTCACCGAAAACCTCATGGTAAATTTCAAATGAGATATCATCAACTCACTATGTTTTTTGTATTAGTTTAAGAGTTTGTGTATTCTTGATGTCGAATAAAGTTATGTCTAAGTATGTCTATGTCTATGTCTATGTCTATATCGCACATAAATTCCGAAAAACTCAGAGGTGCGAGCCCGGGATTCGAACCCACGACCCTCTGCTTAAGAGGCCACAGGTCAAACCACTAGGCTACCATGGCTTACCATGCTTGACTCAATTAATACTACTTTTTTACTAACGACAATAAGGAAGTCAATCGAGCAAGTTGGTAAGCGAGCTCCACCACCCATGGACACACGCAACGCTAGAGGATTGCAGATGCGTTGCCAGCCTAGAGGGCTGGGATAGATATCTTGTGTCAGTAATTACTTAGCTGTGATAGTGTTCCTTTTAACTTTCTTTGTATGGAGGTTCTAATATTATGCCATAATTATTCAAAACAACCGTTTAAATGGCAGAGAGAGGAACAATTTGCTCTAAATTTAGATTAGACTAATTAGTCTGCAGCTTAATTCAGCACCAAAAGCTTAAAAATTACGCAAAGCATTTGTTTCGTTTAAACGAAATGAAACTATGAAATCTAGGTTATATTTTTAAATGAGCAAGCCAACGTAGGATTCCATAACCTAGAATAGACAAGAAATATAAAAGTGAAATATAATAATATCATTTACTTAGGAGTACCTACCTACCTGATAAACAATTATTTTTATCACTGTCGGCGTGATAATTTATTTAACCATGTAATTCCAGCTTTCTTAAACAAATATTATGTAGGTACTTTGTAAACTACGTCGCGACTATCCGTGACGTAGTTTACAAAGTACCTACATAATATCATAAGGTCTATACCTCGGATAGACGCTCAAATGGACAGATATAAAGATTGGTAATTTTTGCAGAACTTTGTAAATTACCCACTTTTCTTTTAAAACAATTGAAGTTTTAAAGGGAAACTAACGAACTGTGCTGAACGTAAACTGTTCGTATATAAATTAACAACTCACAATTAAGTAGGTAGGTACCAGTGGCGTGGCGTCCATATAACTCGATTCCCACCGGCTTGCCTATTTTAAGGCAGTTGGGAAATTTATTGTGCAGAATTAGAGGAAAAGGCTAGTTAAGTTCCCTTCGGCTTGCCTTCTGATATACTTGACGCCACGCCACTGGTAGGTACCTATAAGTATGAGAAGAAAGGAGAAGTAATGCGTATCTAAATTAGTGTCAGCCTAGTTTTAAATAAATATTGCAAATTAAAAATTCCTAACATGCCTCTATTTCTACTAATCTGCGATATCCGCAAACACCCAGAACTCCAACGAGACCTGAAACAACATTTACAAAAACCCTGCAGTGTTTTCTCAAAATCATCCAAAAGCCATAGCTGTCAAGAGGCATCGGAGCCAAGTTCCGAAAACAAATGAGCATCACGCATCAGTATCACAGCCGGCGTTCGTCGGCGAGATCAAAGCGCCCGCGCACCAAATGACTTGTTTCCCAGTTAGCTTAGTGTAAACAGCGCGACTCGTCAAAGGAGCCGCCGGGGCTACAAGGGTGCGTGGGCGCTGTCGACAGCGAAAACGATGGGCTTGGCTTGAAGCGAAAATTTGTTTGTGCGTTTGTAAAAGTTATTACAGTCAACTGGGGTGACTTTGATTTACGGGGTGACTTTAAAAAGTATAGTTTTAATGACAAAACCATTATTTTTTATTTGCGTTTACTGCTTCCAATCAATGTCTTCGTCGATCGCCTTTGCGTCTGCATGCCAAACATTCACCGGATATGGATAATATCGATTTTATAGCAATTTTAAAACGATCAAAGTAGCCCCAAAATTACCAAAGTCATCCCAGTTGACGTATATAGGATGCGTTGTAATTGCAATAATTGGATGTTTTATAAAACAGACAAGTTTTTTTCATTTTTATTTTTAGTCGAGTCACCCGTTTAAAAATTGTAATTTTTATTCGACGATTTATCTTTATATTTGTCAGTTGATTAAATAATTTAGTCTATTTTTAATAGTTAGGTACTTTGACAAAAACTAAACTGAATTTAACACTAAATGGAGATTTATTTTTTCCTGTAAGTAGCAATTGAACATAAATTCTCACTTGCTATTATCATTAGGCATGTTACAAAACGAAATAAATTTAATATTTGAATTTTACTGGCGAATTTTCGAAACGACCACTGATATCGCACTCCCGTCGACCACGTTCTATTTACGTCTCGGCGGACGTTGCGTCGGCACTAAATTTTTTACAGCTTCTTCCGTTAATTTGTTAGAAATACAATATTTATTCACCACCAGGGGGGCTGAACTAGCGACTAGTTTAATGAGCACCACAAACTATCAATTAACAGGCGCCCGCGCAGACCCGCGATGACGGATGTTCTGATGTGGTTATAATCTATTTAATGATACTGTCTGGCTCTTGCGATTCGCCATTTAGTTTAATTTTGCGGCTAGTCTTAAGTGGTTCAAAGCGCCGGTTTCCGGTTTTTTGCCCCAAATTATCGGTTTTGAATCGATTGTGGTTTTTTTCTTGGGTTTATTTTGGAGCGTGATTTCATGGTTAGGTTGGGATGCACGTGAGTTGCTATTTCCTTATTAGTTATGGCTGATTATCAGTTTTCTTAGGTAGTAGGTCAATTTTATATCACTACCTTTTATGGAAATGGCGTCTTTAAAAATAATTAGGTACTTATCTAAATCTTTATCACTACAAATTATAAAACAAAATCCTCCGCAGCTTCTGTCCGTCTGTTTGTCAATTTCAAAATCTCTTCACCAGTAGATAGAGAAATTCAAGAGGAGGGTTTAGGTAAGTATACAAAGTGTTATAGACACCCCGTACGATAATACACTGGGGTATATATAACCATACCTATAGAAGCTAAAAAACTTTTTTTACTCCAATTTTTTTCAATTTTTTTTAGCTTCTATCTATAGCTATGGTTATATACCCCAGTGAATCATCGTACAAGGTGTCTGTTACATCCTGTATAAATTATCGAGGTTTTATGAATTGGTTAAAATAATACAAAGGTACCTAATAATAAATTGAAAGAAGTGTTGGAAATGGTCAATCCCCTTAGGATATAAATTTTAATTCTGCGTGGACGAAGTCGCGGGCAACAGCTAGTTTGAGATACTATAAAAAGCCGTACACCGCAATTATTTTACTTAGACAAAATTAAATGTTGTTCGTAATCTTCTAGATACGACAAATTCCAGCACATCTCATAAAAACTTAACATTCAGAACACATTGTTTACAAAGTAACTAACATTAGTTACTTTACATACATAATTATAACATGCATACATATAATATACATATGCTTCCACAATTAAACATAGGTGTGCATTGTTTAAAAATGTAACAAAAAACATAAATCCGCAGTCTTGTCTCGCGTGTCAAAAGGCTATAACTCAGAGCCGCCTGCGCACATTCCCGTCGTTCTGTAAAACATAATTGCGCATTCTCCAAGTCAGTTAGAGCAATTAGTAAGTCACCAGACGTGATGGTGTAAGTACCAACTCGGTGTACGTACTAGGAACGATGGTATTTAACAATTTGTAGTAATTTGATGTTGTTAAGGCCTTACATACTCGTAGTTATAGGGTAATAGAATTTTTATGGATACCAATTAATTCACAATTGACTACTTACTAGTTATCATACTAGAGGTAGATAATATTTTACATTTTTTGCCGACCGATGTTTCTTTGTTCATTGTTGTTTACATGGCTAATACAATTACAGTTTCACCGGGTGGTAGGGCCTTGTGCAAGGTCCGTCCGGATCGCTACCACCATATTACTCGCTAATCCTGCCGCTAAGCAGCAGTGCTTCCACTGCTGTGTTCCGGTGTGGAGAGTAAGACAGCCGGGGAAATTACAGGCACAAGAGGCATTTCATCTAAGTCCTCTAGGTTGGCAACGCATCTGCAATCCCTCCGGGGTTGCGGGTGTCTATGAGCAGTGGTGATCGCTTACCATCAGGTGACCCACTTGCTCGTTTGCCTTCCTATTCAAATAAAAAAAAAAGCAGTACCTACCCGGCCATAAAGATGGCACACCGGTCTTCTCGACTAATTTCGGTTTCGTATAGCGTTGCCTCGCTCTAACTTACGTGACGCTAATGGTCTCTTTCTAAAGAGCGAAGTGTAATCTTTATGGCCGGGTACTGTACACGATGTAAATATAAAAACTGGATTGCCTAGTGATTAGAGAACCTGACTGCGAAGCTTAAGGTCCCAGATTTGATCCCTGTGGGCTACATATTCCGGCGTCGCAAAGGGCGTCGCATTGTAATGTAGATACTACGTAGGTTAACACGGCTTTGCCACGATTATCGTTGTAATGATTTCAAACAATTAAAAAAAAACTTAGTCAAATTTTATACGTAACTCTTCCTCATGGATAACTAGTGTTATCTATTGGTGAACCTTGTTATATAATTAAATTTATAATACTCAATGCGTGACATTAATAATCCAAAATAAATTGAGCACCAAATGAAAAAGTAAAATAAGACATCAATGAAGGTAAGACTTATATTTTACCCACAGAAGTAATTAATGAAGCCCACAATAAAGTTTTATTAATGTTCTTTAAATGTCTGTGGTATGGCGTCACTTGGAATCGCGTGTCTGCGCCACATAAAGATGGTGTTTGCTCAGAACTGCCACGCGTCACCCGCGCGATATCGTGAGGAATGGCCGCTATTTATGCTATAATCATACATTATATGTATTTTAAACATGATGCCCTGCAGGAAATTGTGGATACTTTGCTCAAAAGATGACAATTTGTTTTTGTGTCGTGCTATTTTTGAACGACTTCAAAAAAGGTTTCAATTCGGTTGTATTTTTTTTATATCATTTACTAGCTTCTGCCCACGAATTCGTCTGCCTAGAATTATACTGGGCTGTCCCATAAGTAAAGAGACAAGTTTGAAATGAAAATATTTAATGAAAAAATATAATAAAGTGCTAACATTTACATTAAGTCCAATCAAGAATAAAATCATATTTGTTATTTTATATTAAATTTGCTTGTGCAATGCCTTTATAGCCAATTTTTCTGAGGTTTATTGCTGCTCGCCTCATTACAGCTTTTCCTGACCTAGTTGCCACAATTTTAGCCAAACTAGTCCATCGATGTTTAAATGCAGCCAATGATTTGGGTTTTTCCGTTTGTTTTTTATATTCTCGTTTGCATAAAGACCAAAAAGTTTCAATACCACGAGTTTAGGGAACATTTGGGGCGCTATTATGTTTTCGTATAAAATCTATCCCCGCAGCCTCTAAATGTTGGGTGACTTCGGTGGTGTAGTGGCATGACGCCATATCCGGCCAGAATATAATTTCTTCCCTATGGTAATATTTATAAATGAAGGGAATCAATCGCTTTATTATACATTCTCTCAGGTAAATGCGTGCGTTCATAGAGCCTGTGCAAATATATGGTTCAGACGTATTACCACTCTGGGCTATGGCTTGCCAAACTAGGTATTTATTGAAAAATTTGGCCTTTGGTATGATTTTTTGTGAATAATCTACTGCGTCGCGATTGTTTGCGTGGTAGTATTGCTTTTCAGGAACATCCATTGGGTCCACGGGCACGTAGGTCTCGTCATCAATTATAAGAACTTTTTTCAGTGTTTTTTCATACACTCTTCGGCATCCTCTTTTAGCTCGCACTTCCTGGTCTTTAATATATTTAGGAGCAGATAATTTTGCAAACGCTTTAAGCTGTAGGTCATGTGTTTTCATTCGAGCTATACTTGACTTCGATATTTTCAATTTATCCGCAGCAACTCTAACAAACATCGAGGGATTCCGTTTATAAACTTTTTTTACCTTATTTATATTCTTAGGTGACGAAACAGTACGTTTTCTTCCAGGAATGTTTTTATAAATATCTCCATGCGTTTCTCAAAACGCTTTATAATTCGATACAAAGTAGTTCTTCTCACTCCCTCTGGAGAAAAATGACGTATCGTGTCCGTTTTTCCATGACATTTCTAAAATTGAATAACTCTTTTTGCTAATACTTCGTGTTCAGCTCTATTCATAATTAAAACTTTAAAAATACTTTCGAAATTCCCGCTTAATCTGACAGATATAATGCCTACGGCGGCCATGACAGTAATTTTTCTTAAAAAAATAAAAATCTTTTCATATAGTTTGAAATTTGAAATTTGTCTCTTTACTTCTGGGACAGCCTTTATTATATAAACCTTCGTCATGAATCACTTTATCTATTAAAAAAACCGCATCAAAATCCGTTGTATAGTTATAAAAAGATCTAAGCATACATAGGTATAGACAGACAGCGGAAAGCGACTTTGTTTTATACTGTGTAATGATGAAGTAAGTGTATCATTAAAACTCCTTGCAGTAATTTCCGAGATTACCGTGAACAATAATAAGACATTATACAGACAAATGAAAATACTCAAAACAGTTCATAGGTATTTGGCCATTGTTTTTAACACTCCCCCTAGGAAACTTTTCTCAATGTCGCTGCTTCATCGTATTAATATGCAGCAGCTAGGCAGTTATACGTTATCTCATAATTATTTCACATTACTATTAACTATTTTTCTTTAGCCGTCACAGCCCTAAATTAACTTCACGTCGCGACAAAGTTTACTTTATCAAATAACGTGGTAGACATAATCATCAACAAAAATCACTCAGACGTCACCTATCCGTGACAGAGCCATTACGAACCAGACATCAACACAAAAACAAAAAACTGGCAAGCGCGAGCCAAGGTTGCAATGAAGGGTTCGGAGGAAAACTTCTTCAAATCCCCACCAAGCCAAAAAAAATAAAAAGAAAGAACGCGGCGCACTACCTACCTTTCTCGAATCGTTTCGACGTATTTTTAATACTTACGCGCGTGAAGCTGCCAGAAAAAATAGTATGGCTGAAAGGTGGCATTTTTTAAGCACGCTATTCAGCAAAAGTCAAATAAAATGCAGTGATTCTTCTTTGCACAATAACTATAATACAATACAACACAAACAACTTATTGAACACCACAAATAAAAGCTTATAAATAAAAGGCAGAGCAAGTAACAAGCAATCCCATCCTTTAAAAAAGCGAAGTCTTTCATAAAACCATTTATATTATACTTTCTTCTAAGATGCCCTATCGTTCTAAAGTCAAGGGGGCCCTAAAAAGATCAAAGTCCTTGCAATTAGGTCGGTGCAACACGAGCCGGCTTCAAAGTGCCACGGCTAATTTCTGGCGAGCAACGTCAAACCCTTTTAGCCGCCGATTTATAAAAGATCACCCACGGGTTAGGGTTGTCTTGTGAAATGAGTATTTTTTGTAACAGAGCCGACAGAAATGGGCAGCAGAACATGTTGTAGTTCTGATGAGTCGCTTGCGTGGGAATCAATTGTTAATGATATTGCGACCACAAATTTAAAGTTGCTCAGCGAGCTATGGAAAGGGCTATGCTCGGAATTTCTCTAAAAGATCGAATTCGTAACGAAGTGATCCGACAGAGAACCAAAGTTATCGACATAGCCCATCGCATTTAAACTTCAGCGTGCTATAGCACGCTGAAGTGGCAATGGGCCGGTCATCTAACCCGAAGAACCGATAACCGTTGGGGTAGACGAGTTCTTGAGTGGAGACCACGGATCGGCAAACGTAGCGTAGGACGTCCTCAGACTCGGTGGAGCGAGAATCTTCGCAAGGCAAGAGCTGGATGAAAGTGGCCGAGGATCGTGCTCAGTGGCGTGCCATGGGAGAGGCCTATGTCCAGAAGTGGACGAACATAGGCTGTTGATGATGATATTGTGATTGTGACACGAAAAAATCAATTTGATGTCAGAAAATTGTCATCTCAGACTTACCGCGGCCGCTACTTAACCTAACTTAAACCTAGAGTGAGTCAGACATGTCTAGTCTTCTAAATTCGTTATAATATAAGAAGAAATAACTGGAACAAATGCCAATTCATCTAAGGGTTGTAAATTATCTCAATGAATTATTCTTGCATAAGTATTAAGTATCAATATTTCTTCGTTCTGGCCTCTTTTCGTATGTAACATGTGTTATTGTGTCCAATTTGTTACTCTACTTCCATTTTTTTGAGCAATTTTGTATCTGCCTTTTTCCTTTTTCTATTGTGGCACTAAATGGCGTAGGTAGGTACATTTTTTCCATTATCTCTCCTAATTTGCACTGACGAGTAGATCGCTTGCCATACTTACACAGTTGTGAAGTTCGTCAGTTTAAAAATAATAACCGATCCATAATTATTATGAACTAGCTGTTGCCCGCCGACTTCGTCTGCAAATAATTTGTTTGTTTACACAAGGTAATTTTTTGGGATTAAAAAGTAGCCTCTATGTTATTCCAGACTCTATCTATTCCATCTATTGCTGACTCTAACTATCTCTGTGCCAAATTTCAACTAGATCTGGCGGGTTACCATAACGTCTTAATGAGATTCAATTCCGATTCAGTTTAGGTTCGCTCGCTGTCAGATCCGTACTAAAAATGACGGGTGCGTCCCACGAGATATAACTACAAAATATCTAATTTCATAATAATAACGTTCACAAGATATAATGAACGTTAACTATAACAGCAAAAAGTATAATTTTTTAACGTACAAGGCTTAAATTAGTATATAACGTTATTTTTATATAACTTCAATTTGTATAAGATTTATATGGACTAATTTCTTTTAACATAACAAACATTTAACCTAACTGAAACAGCTGCAAGACATTGTTTAATTTTCGGCGAGCGAGCGAAGCGAGCGAGCAAGACGGTACGGAGCGGAAGCGACTCGGATAGGTTAGGTTCAAAGGCTAATGCGCATTAGCCTTTGGTGTTAGTTATTTTTTTATAACCACCTAGAAAACCCCCTAACCACATAGCAAATTCAATAAACAACTGTGCATTATGCTTTTTGATGTTAGCTGTTATGAACATTATAATGCTTTGATCGTTATTTCAATTGATGTTATATATAAACAACGTTATACCTTACAAAATTAGATATTTTAAGATTATAATTTTCGTTCATTATATCCAGTAAACGTTATACTAAACGAGTTTATATAAAGTGAGCGTATATATTATGAACATTAGATAATAAGTTGTTATATCTCGTATTACTTACCCAAAAATGACAGCTAAAACCTGAACTGAGTCGGAACTGAATCGCATTAAGAAGTCATAGTAAGGCCTTTGTTCACAAGTTCAGCCATTCTCCCCAGAGAGTAACAAACATCCTTACACACATCGTCACAAACTTTCTCATTACCTAGTTCTTTCCTTTTTCCTAGTCATTCTAGTACCTAATTTAGTAGGATAACCAAGTAATGTGTAGGTACTTTAAAGGCATATTTTTGTCGATCGCCAACCCTGTCGGCGCTGTCAAAGCCAACTCAGCGTCTTCGCGGCGTGAAGCTGCGTTTAATTGAAAAACGCGCCATTGCAGTGCGTCCGCGCCGACGGGAATCTTAATTGTACGTCTTTTTACTAAACGCCATAAAGAAATAAGGAAGATTTGAAACAGCCGTATAGCTTCATAGTCTGTAGGTGGCGGTCATGGTTCGAATTCAAGCACAAAATTAGTTTATAACAAAATAGGTAATTAATAATAAGATTTATTTTAAAAATCAGTTCATGATTGTGTTGGTAACAATTATCTTATTAGCTATTTTAGTAACAGGAAAAAAAACATAAAACACGGACACCTAACATTTAGTTTAGGTAAGAATACAGTTCGTTACAGTAATATTAATTTAAGTTAAATGATTGAATGATTAACAACTCTTCCTTGCGTTTTTGGACATATTTGCCTCTCTTCCCGAGTTTGAAACATGAAAAAGCTATTCAATGACATGTCACTTACTGGCACAAAAGGTATTTCTATCCTAGCCCTCTAGGCTGGCAACGCATCTGCAATCCTCTAGAGTTGCGGGTGTCCAAGGGTAGTGGTGCTCAGTTACCATTTCTAATAACATTAGGTAAGTACCAACCGAAATAACGCTCGGTATCTTTCGTGGTAACTTTAGCTATTCGTCAATAGGTGGCGCCACACGTCGATAATCAATCAATTTATTTGTCTTCTCAGAGTTCGATGGAAGCTATGTAAGTACATAATTCATCATTATTAAAATCATTACATTAGGTTGATATAGTGTAGGTAATTTTTTCGTGATATATCGATGTGTTTTTATATTTAACGAATAAATTGATTCAATGTCATCATTAATTTAATTCTTTGCAAACTTCATGAACTAAGAAAAGGGTTTTTTACCAAGTGACTATTTATAATTAATACCTGAACGATCCACAAATTTACGATTAGCAGTCTATCAACAAGCAAATAAAATACACGATGATAATTAAAATGGACAACATTGCTGTCATGCCGTGGCCATCTTGCCGTGCCTCTTCCATGCCTCGCCGAGGCAAGAAAGAGTTAATTACCGGGAATGCAGTGTCATTATCCCGTGTTTTGCGTCGTAACGCCATGTGGGGCTTGAATTAT
Source organism: Pandemis heparana (assembly GCA_963854515.1). NCBI lineage: Eukaryota > Metazoa > Arthropoda > Insecta > Lepidoptera > Tortricidae > Pandemis > Pandemis heparana. The sequence goes on along the minus strand of OY978011.1, from coordinate 11,656,740 downwards.
TAATTTATATGCGATATTTATATGGCTGCAATGGTGTAATTTAATTTGGAGATCCTTTGTCGATCTCATAAGTTGACTTCTATTTTATAATTTTGATAGTATCATTTCTAGATTTTATGTTGGCGTATTTTGAAATTCGTTCGTTATTTTGTTGAAGTTTTAGGTAATTGTCGTATTTTCGAAACAATTGTATATGTTCATAAGATATACAGATGTTAAACTTTGGAATATGTGATACTAGCTGTTGCCAGCGACTTCGTCTGCAAAGAATTCGTTTATCGCTATCCCGCGGGAGCTACGCAATTTTCCGGGATAAAAAGTAGCCTATGTGCTATTTCAGACTTTTCTCTATCTAAGTATGTGCCAAATTTCATCCAGATCCGTTTGGCCGTTCTGGCGTGATTGAGTAATAAACAAACATCCATCCATCCATCCATCCATACTTTCGCATTTATAATATTAGTTAGATTAGGTGATATTTATCGGGTTGAATAGATATTTATACTTCAGGATTTGGTTGATTTTCAAAGTTCTTCGGTATGATGCATGTTCCATAAGTAGGTACCGTATGTATACTTAGACAGTTAGCACCAATTCGCCCAAAGTGAGGTGACTTTAAAATCTTTAAAATTGCCAGTATGTTGACAATGGACCTTAGAAGGTTACAGATGTAGACAAAAATAGGATTGACGAAGAGGTTGGCTGGGAGTAGGAAATGCGAATGAAAATGGGGGAAAAAATATGGCTTTAGTTGCTAAATCTGGTTTAAAGTTACAACTAAACAGTTCCACACAGTTTGGTACTTCATTCGAGTTTAACACTAATTTGAGATTTATCGTTTTCTAGCAATGGCCCACTCCAGTTTAAATTAGTTTTCAGTGTGATATTTAAAAAATAAAATAAACAAGCAACTAAAGATATTCTAAAGCTTATTATAATTTAGTAAGGCTTAGGAATGGTAGGTACGGTTTGTATTTTTTACTGTAGTTAACGATATCATTTTAAAGGCGTTCAAAGTTAAAATAAAATAAATAAAACTATGAAGAACCATTCGCATAAAAATATTTTCTGTCTTAAAAATGTTAATAAGCCGTTTCTCAACGTAGTCGCTGCGTCCGAAACGGCAATGCTATGTCGTAATAATTACAATGATGGTTAATTTGTGGTTTCTTTTTTTAATTACATCACGAACAATGTTAATATTTATTGCAAATAAATTAATCAAAATTATTAAGTGCTCGCAGTGGTTATATTAAAAAGTACATAATTTGTGTTCACGGCTGGACTACTTTTGTTCAACGATTACATTAATTAGTTTCCTCTTTTCTTTCTAAATTTATTTCTAATCATAATTAGATTCACTCCGCTTTTATTTTCAAGTAAGTACATCATTAAATCATACCAAATTCAATCAAACCAAATGATAATGCACAAAACATGCAAAAAAAAAACCGGCCAAGTGCGAGTTGTACTCGCGCACCGAGAGTTCCGTATCATTATCTATAAATATCTATAAACCAGTGTAAGCAGGGCCCTGCTCCAAAGCAAAATGTACGCAGTGTGGGGTCACTTATATTGGTCACTGATATATACAGACATACATAGATATATACGGTTTTCGAAATTATTCCTTAATTTGTGCTATAAGAACTACCTTCATACCAAATTTCAAGATTCTGCGTTCACGAGAAGTACCCTGTAGGTTTTCCTTGAGAGTCGAAAATTTGCGGAAATTTGCGGCATAAACAACTGTATCTTTTGATTGCATTGGCTTAGAAGTTTGATTTTTTCACAGCTCCAAGGGGCTGTAGACTTGAGTATTTGATATAAATTTCAGCTTGATACCTCTACGCGTTCCTGAGAAAAAGGGTCTTGACAGACGGACGGACGGACGGACGGACGGACAACAAAGTGATCCTATAAGGGTTCCGTTTTTTCCTTTTGAAGTACGGAACCCCAAAAATACAAAAAAGTGTTACAATGTATACCAGAAATAATTAAACGAGTAAACTATTCATTGATACAGTGATTTTATCATTACCTATAACCGATACTAAATCAATTCAATTATATTATGAAACAACAAAATTAACTTCTAAGTACCAAGTGTCATTACTTTTACGAAATAAGATATTTTTCAATCAGGTAATTAAGCACTATTGTGAAGTTTTTGTGTCTGCTTGTAATTATGACTATATATTCACTTACTATTCACAGAATCGCGTAATATTAAACACCATGCTTCTGGAATAGCTTGGATGATTATTCACCTTTTTATTTCTATTTAATACAATTTGAAATTCGTTACCTTAGACTCAGTCTACACCGTAAGGGATGAAGACGTAATTTGTGTTGTATGTATATTATACTTAGTTCTTAAAAAAATAAATTTTGCAGTTTGATCAGTTTAGTAGCGTTTAAAATATTTGCAACTCAAAGTATTTTGAAAAATTACGTGCAATATTTAAAAGTTACTAAATTATTCGAATCATTTACGTTTCGAATAGTTAAAGACCTTTTTTCAAACATTGCTGCGTGCAATAACGTACACTACATCTCAACTGCCTAGCAAACCTTACTTGCAAACCCATCTTTAAATTAAACTCAATTATAGCGGTCCTAATGGTCAGTTAAGTGAAAATTAGGCAACTTCTCCGCAATCAATCAATTCTTTAATTACAAAACCAAATCGGCATGGCAATTATCATCCGTAAGGAAAATCATTACGTTGAAAGAGTGCCCATAATCATTAAAATAATCTGTGTGTTGATGCGTTAAGGCGTTCCTTTTTCTGGACATGCCATTTTAATTTTGCCGTAATGAATTGATGATGAGAAAAAATGTTGCCAAAGATGGATGTTGGTGGCAGTAAGTACGTTGGTTTGCAGAATTATGAGCTTTAAAGTGGAAAAATATGCTTAATGTTTGTTAATTAAATGATTCCGTGTTATTTTTTACTGAGAAACTGATTTTAACTGTATATAGTTTAAATAACTGTTGAATGGAAATTGATTTCAAATTAGACTACATTATAATTATTATAGTCTCGTTGGTCGAAGTAATACCAGGAAAGTTTGTTAAGTAATTGGGTTAAAATAATGTATTTTTATGAAATTATCTGATTTCTGCGTCATCTTACAACTAACATAAAGAAATTGGTTTCGAAAGTCAAAAAATCATGAAACAGGAAGAAACGCAAAGATAGGATAAGATAAGATAAGATAAGATAATTTTTATTTGCAAAATCATATAAGCATCGGTTACTTTGTTTCAAAGTCAATTCAAACCACGTATGGTACATTATACTATCTTACACAGTTAAGGTAAAGAAATCAAACTATGTACTTTTCCATTCATAAGCTATAAAACTCCGCTGTCAAAGCTGTCATAGCTGTTTCCCAGTAGAAGAAACTACTATTCAACTTTGTAAAATCGAGTTTCAACATTCATTGAATTAACTTGCATTGTCTGTATTCCGCGACTCGTAAATTTAATGCTCCACACTGTAAATCTCGCAAAAATAGTGCAAAAACGCGAGCTTACCGTCGCGTGCTATAGTGTCAAGCTATTTGTCAAACACATGCTCGAGGCACTAGTACATTTACAAATTACTTTGCAGCTTGAAGTACGTAAACCGTTAAAGTCATCTATTTATTCTCAAGTAAAGTTTTATTTCACTTCTAATTTAATTTATTTGTGTTGATTTGGTGATCTTTAATTGCGGACCAATGTAAGTTGCAACCTGTTGATATGATAGATAAGTGACATTTTGTATTTATTTCATTATTAATATTAACTATTAACAGAAACGTTTAAAATTTATATTATCATTATTTTTTACTTGAGTTAATTGTTATGTGATTTATATTTAAACAGTCTGTTGACCGCGGTTTCACCCCTGTTTTTTTTTTAAATACCTTGTCACCGCTTAAACCTTCCCTGGACTTTCACAAATGTTTTGAAGACAACATTGTTCAGATCAGTCCAGCTATTTTCGAGTTTTAGCTAGACAAACAAACAGCAATTAATTTTAAATTTTTAGATAAATAAAATAATGAATAAACGAATAAACGAATAAATGAATGAATGAATAAATGAATGAATGAATGAATAAGAGTTATTGTATTGTATTGTATTGTAAACAAAATTTTGGTGTTTTTCTAAATCGTGTACATTGTTTTTAATTTAGTCTGTAAAAAAACGTCCTATTCACTCAAAAAAAGCAATTCAATACCTACTTGCTTCTTAATTAAAATTCATAAAATTATCTGCCTTCATGAAATTGCCTTTAACCATTTTGTTAACAAATTCATAAAATTACTACTTAATACTCCTTTAGTGATTTTTTATTCACATACATAATTTTATTATTTAGCATTTCAAATACCCCTTAAAATTGTTCCGGAATATTTCAGCAGGTTTTACTTTACTTAGTTTGACTAAATAGCTCTATTTTTTTTTTCAGGATTTTTGAATCATTATTGACAAAATATTTCCATACTTACATTGATCAATGTTCAGAGCGAACCGCGCAAAATTCATTAGATCACTCGAACTAACCCAACCACCTGCAGAAATATTCCGGATAGGTATTAATGTTCTAATTATTGGCCAACTTGCCTGCTGCTTACTAATGTAATTTTTTGTCTATTTTCCTTTTTATTTAGCGTTCAATGAAGTCATAGTTTTTTATTCACTGTACCCAACAATCACTAACCGTTCACCCAGTCATGTTTGTTTAAAACCACAATACTCGGCATTTTACCTCACCGTGTGTAAAACCTGCAAAAGGAAAATTACCAACACCTACGAGGCATTAACACGGCGGTCCAATAGCGATTTATTACCGATCCCGATAAAATTATAATCGTTATTTATCGTTCGCTCAGCTCGTGTTATTGCATTATTCATCCGATCGCTTGTTGCGATGTCTTCAGACGATTTACTATGCAATTGTTCGTTGCAAGTGTTGCAGCGGGTTTTGGTCGCACGACATCGAAATGTTTCCAGAATGTGCAGCTTGTGGACTTGAATGAATTACTTGATCTCTCTTTGATCTGATTTATTTGCTTTCTCTTTTAAGATTACTATTTAAACTGCTTTGATATTGCACGTCTTTGTCATGTAATCCAAGTGTTTGAAATTGCAGCACGTGTCTTTCAAGACAAGCTTATAATCTTCGCCACGGCTTCAAACTACTAAATGCAAACAACTCGATCTTTTTCAAAACGATATCCTTTAACATAAGTCTAGGCCAATTCGGGATGTCAATTACGTGTCGTAGAGCATTTTGTTACAATTTCATTCGCCATATAGGTTTTGATGCATTATTTTTCCCCAAGAGAGAACCCTTCGTAGTTGAGCTCATTAAAAGCCCCACCAACTATATCAGCTTTTGAATAACGAGGTCACTTTCTTTGAAACACTGGTCAAGCCGTCAGCATTACCTCGCGTGGCAATTAACTTGTCGGTTTGACGGAAGCCCGGCCGTGTTAGCGCTATCGTAAATGTAAATAGGCTGCTCGCAATGCAAACGTGGATTTACTAGATTGCTTTGGACAGGCTTCAGTAGGAGAAGGTTAGGGCTGACGTGAATAAACGGGAGGTAAGTACACTATAGACACGGTAACCTTATATATTTACCATCGATTGATGAGGTTTCTTTTCTATTAAAAAAAACATTGTTTAATCGACACGGATACCTTTTGGAGAGAATATCATTGGTTCTTTGTTGCCATCGTCATCTTACTTCAGTCTAAAATATTATGTCTCACTGCAGGGTACAAAACTCCTAATGATTTCAGTATGTCGATCTAGACAATTTAACTTTATGAAGAAAAACATAAAATAAACACACACATTAAGCCGAATTTTTTTTTGTTCAGTGCAATTTTTAATAATGCTTAAACAAACGAAGCGAAAAACAAAAAAGAATCGGAACCGCTAACTGTTCGACTAATTAACGGACACCTTTCCGCCATCAATCAAACTGCTGGCAAAGTGTAAAAAATTGGGGCCAAAGAAATGACGGAATACTTGCACTTGGTCATTAAGCTAGAACTCTTCTTAAAACACTTAAATCGTTTTTCCTCAATATACGAACATCCACTGCCGTTTTTACGTGCCAACTGTTGGTAAAGTTTATTTTAAAAGCAGCATTGTAATTTGAAGTGGCTATGAAGTCGTTGTGAGGCACGATAGCAAATTTATGTATACTGGGTCGGTTTGACAAGTCAAGTGGTCGGTATGGGGTGATGGATGGGTCAGCTGTCCAAAGCTTGACAAATGAACACAGGATGCTCTGAAGAAATGGGTTATGTAACGTAACGACGTAGAAGCTCTTGTCTGGAAAATATGTGTTTATTTTAAAAGAATGGCAATAAGTACAAAATGGAATGGAACGGAAGTACAAAGCTTTGTTTTCTTTTGTAGCCAATTGTCACTATTTACTTCAAAAGTATTGTAAAGGTATGGTTCAGGTGAATCGGCCTTCAAATGCTCTTGATTGAAATGAAGGAAAACGTACATACACTAATAATTAGTACCTAATGTTGATTTGCTTTGGTTACGAGCATAATATTGTTCTCCATAATATAGAAGGATCAAAATGACGAAAACAGATCAAGTTATTAGGTATGTGAAAACTCACACTGATTGACCTAATCTCAAACTAAGCAAATTTTATAATAAAGATAAGTGCCTACTGGGCGACGGATAAACATATTTAATTAGATAAATACATACAAACAGACACATATAACATCAAAGACTCAAGAAAGAACATTTAATTTTGTAATTTCATACAATTCCTGTCCCGACCGGAGATCGAATCCGGGCCCTCCAAGCTTCGTAGTTAGGTTCTCTTACCACTTAGCTAACTGCTTGTGAATTTTCTGTCAAATACTTAATTATACCGATACCATCTTGATACATCATCATCATCATCATCATCTCCAGTCTATATACGTCCCACTGCTGGGCACAGGCCTCCTTTCAGAACGAAAGGGCTTGGGCTATAGTTCCCACGCGGGTCCAGTGCGGATTGGGAACTTCACACACACCATTGAATTGCTTCGCAGATGTATGCAGGTTTCCTCACCATGTTTTCCTTCACCAAAAAAGCTCATGGTAAATTTCAAAATGTAATTTCGCACATAAATTCCGACAAACTCAGAGGTGCGAGCCCGGGATTCGAAGCCTCGACCCTCTGCTTGAGAGGCCACAGGTCAAACCACTAACCTACCACGGCTTGATACACATTAATGTAAATAAACGGATAACTCACGTTTTATTTCGTCGTCGTTTATTTACATTAATATGTCTGAGCCTCACGGTAGTTTTATATTAAAAATCTTGATACAGTTTACAATATTATTATTGAGAACCATGAGCCAGCACCGCAACAATTATCGTAATAACAACAAGCTAATACTCTTAAGTTGATTTCAATCATTCTTACCAAGTAGAATTAGATTCTCATTTTTTCTTCAAATAAATAATCTCGTCTGTCTGTGCTTAGAAACGTGCTAACTAAGCGGATTTACCTCAAAATTCTAAAACGTTTCTAGAATCTCTGAGTAGCAACATGTAATGCAAATCTGACATGTATTGCATTATGCAGCTTTGACCCAGACTAAGCGACGTACTTTTGTATGCGCAAAAACTGCAGACGGACGTCTGGGTAATCTGTCACCAGCGTAGCGTTACTGACTTATCCCTACCGGTGGTCAAACGTGGAACTAACTTTTTTCCATACAAATTGAACGTTAACTTAATACACTAGCGCTCTCCTCAGTTGCTTCGATTGTTTTGTGTCGTTGAAACGAATTCGGTGATTTTCATATCGCAGTATGACAACATAGTCTGCGTTAGAATTTTGGTGTGGCAAAAAAGGCGTTTTCATACCTACGGTGTATTTTATGAAGGTTATTGAATTTATTTGTTTTTTCGTGGCGAAGGTATAATTGGTTACTTCAAAAAACTATGCTATACATAGGTAAACCACGTCTTTATAATAGACAGATCCTAAGGTACAGGTGGCGGCACGTAAGTAAAACGTGGAGGGGATATGCGCAGTATGAAAAACAACATCATTTTCATACTGCGCATATTATCTCTCCACGTTTTAATTACGTGCCGCCACTTGTCTTGTAAAAAGAACTAAAGGCCACGTTTAGCATGATTGCGGGCGTGTATTTAGGTGGAAAGAGGGAATCAAAAATATGATTCATAAAATATTATTATAACATGATTCTTTAGATTTTCGCCCATTCCCTCGATGGGCTTTTACCATTGCGCGGGCAGAGAAGAAAGTACCTAATAGATAAAAATATTGTGCTCAAAGTTTTAGAGCAATCTATTGTATTTTATAGTCTATTTTTCACCGTTCCTCTCTGCAAAACGGTAAAGGTTAAAGGTAGAAAGAGATGGTGAATATGATCGTGAGCTCCCGCGCGTTATACAATGAGGCCGCGGGTCCTAAACACTAGACTATCATCTAACTAATATTATACGTAGTCACATTACACTGTTAACTTTATTTTATAGATATGACATAAATTCAATACCAAAACTAACTAAGTAAGTATACAATGAACCCAGAATTTTTGAAAAACGCACTTCAGTAAATAATTAAAAACAGACTAGTTTAAAAAAACTAAAACTGCAACTGCAAGTAATATAGATACAGTTAGCGAAATGTATTCACGTACTACCGTAGAACTCTACCGCAATAAGGTGACATGTCACTCGAATTTAAATGAAATGAAATGAAATGATTTTTTTTTTTTTGCTGGAACAAGGCGTTAAGTGACGGCAGCCTGTCAATTACGACAGGGTTCTACGGTGGTACGTGACTACATTTCCCTTACCGTACATGTGAGATGTAAATCGACTACCACAAACGTTTTCATATGTAGTGGAGAGTCTAGACCAACATCTTAAGAGACTACGTACGTACATAATAATGAATGAATTCTATAAAATCGTTGATGATAGTCACCTAAATGCCCAAATTATACACGAGGAGCTGTTGCAAACTGCATGGAATACCGACACCATATATCAACAGTCGGTGTTATCCATGAATGTTACATCAATTTTTTCCGTCCAGTCTACTGTTTGTATAATTTCATCATCAATAAGACCAAGGTTTTGGTCGTTAGTGTGGTGATATAGCTAGACAGTCATGATTGTATAGTTTGTTCTTGGAATTGTTATTCTTTTAATTTTTGTTGATGGAAATTTAAGATCATAAAAAAAGTCTTTCAAAATGTGGGACCACATAGCAACCCAAATAATACCTATTATATAACTTACATAGTTTTGGAACTTTTTTCGATATTCGAAATAATTATAAACGGGATGTGAACCGCGATTACCTTTATTGAGCACCCGATATTTCGACGCAGTTGCATGCATCATGATCGTTTATAATATTTCGAATGAACTTAACCGTGAATCATTGAAAACTCTTTTTTCGATATTCATTTTAAACTAATTCTATTTAAACCTGATGACGGATGACCTGGTTTTGGACACTTCCAACCGAGGCAACTGGAGGTCTATGGGAGAGGTCCAACAGTGGACGTCCTATGGCTGATATGATGATGATGATGATGACTATTTCATAGTATCTGAAAAACACAAATCAGTTAATTAAATAATAGTCAGACATTGTCCTTATTCTTATCATTGTAAAGACTTCCGTTGGTTTTTTTAAGAAAAAAATTGATACAATTTATTTATGCTTCAGTGCTCAAGATAAATAAGGCTGCTACCTCTAAGATAAGGCACTGAGAATATCAGTAAGAACTGTGCGAAAAGTTTTCTGAATACAATCCAAGACTCATAAAGTTTGTCGACGAAAAACCCCAGCACCAAGCAGGAATACCATCACTACAAGTTGCATTGTACTCAATTGAATCATTCATGATATTCGACGGCTTTAAATCCGACTTTTTCAATCTTTTCGAAATACACTTTTTTCAGTAATAAAATCACCATAGCTGTCGGCGTTATTGAGTTGCAGATTTTTTCCAATTCATGCTGGTCCTGCCGTTCTATTACGTTAGTGAAATTGTCGTAACTTTAGATTCCAATGAATTCTTAGAGTCTTTATTAAAAACACCTTCAACTAGCTAACTCTAAGTGGTTGTCTGGTTGTGCCTTTCAAAATCTACATGTAAAACGGAAAACTACGCTATTAAAATAAACCTTTAGATTAGAACGTTTTTCGTAAAGCCTTAATTGAGGGGAACATTATATGCATGCCTTAATGTCTAGGTACAACTCTATAAACACTAATGTACGATTAATCGAAACAGGATCGTCACAGCAAATGCCGAGTCTATCTGCAATCGCAACTTTTGATCGCCGGCATTAACTCCGTTTTTTTAATAAATGCAATTGACTTTACAAGATCTAAGTAAAGAGTCTTGGTGTTGTCAAATGAAAGCGATCTTGATATCAATAAGTCAAACGTAATAAGTCGTTCGAGACTAAAGTGTATATTATACTTGACATTGACAGTAAGCAGTGCAACGGCTGTGGCATTTGTCAAATGTCCATTAATATTTCATTTTATTTTATTAACATTAAATATGTTCGGTTTTGTGCAGTTGCCATTCGGAATAATTTGGTCATATTACTCTGTAGGCAGTGGATATTTTGAAGCTTTACTGCTTAGAAATGATATAAAAACTTTACTTTATCTTACACATGCCAAGATACAGCTAATTATAGTTTTAGTTGTTAGTAATGAATGACATAAGAAGAGCATTTAAATTCGTTACCGTAAAACGGGGTGGGTAGGGGATTGAAGCTCAAACCTCGATAAAAAAAAGCAACGGGTAGCACTCCGGGAGTGCCAGCAGAAGTCAAAACAGTAGCTTAGATTAGATTTTAATGTTGTAACCTCCACTCAAAACGCGTACCGTACTGGCCGCTTACAAAAAAAAAATGTAGGTACGTATTATCTATATTGACAGACCTCTAAAAATGTGCTGATGCCCTAGTACTTTTGCTCCACGACTCAATAAAAAACCACTTCAAAAATCGAACGCGATTCATTCGTATTTCAAAATAAGCTCTTACCTACTTACTTTAAATACATGCAATGTCCATGACTTGGGTAAAAACATTCATATTCATCGATTTCATCACACAAGTGCTTGTCCCCAGGATTAGAACCCGGTACAGAGCTTCACATCAGGGTCATTACCCACTAGGCTACCGGCCGTCAAAGTAGTGAAATTAAAATAACAGTATATAATATTATCGAGAGAGTGAAGTAAGAGCGAGACAGTACGATCTTCTGTCCCGTTTCCTGCGCTACGTCAGAGCCTACGTCACTCGCCCTGCCACCGGGCTCCAGACCATCGGAGGAGCGCAAGGACAGACTTCACTTCGGCGGCGCGCTTGCTAGGGATAGGTCATCTACCAGGCTCTGTGCTACTCTTAGCTACTCTTAGGTCATTTGCTATTGTTTTTCAAATAAAACCGTTGATTTGTGACCGTTTATTTAATTTAGACTACTTATCCATAATATCAATCGTGGGATAGAATTTACGACAGTGGCATCCAGACTAGTTATTTTGTGTTAAGTACATACTTCGTTATAATTCGAATCTAAATCCGTTAAATCGTGTTTTGCTACCTACTTATTTTATTTTGCTCACACTTCTTGCTTGAGTGGTACAAGCTTACAATTAATACAGGCTTGGATATTCTGTTAATTGCTTATTTAAAATGTCTGAGGGTAGTTCTTCTAGTTCCAGAAAAAAACGACGTCGTAATAAAAAAGAAAGTTCCGAAAGTGATGCAGTATTAAGTACGATTTTAGGCAAATTGAGGACGATCGAAGATAGATTAGGGCCCTCGTCTGCAACGCCGCCGCCGTACCCACCGTCATCGGTATCAGATACTCGTGCTGTATTTGTTCCTGTTATAGATCGAACCACGACGCCTCCGTTACCAGAGTGCGTGTCGAATTCTGCAGGCAGCGATGCCGCGGTTGGCAACGGCAGCCCTGCGGTGACCGCACAGCCCCGGGCCCCCGGTGCAACCCCAAGCGGTGACGCCTCGGCTGGCGAGGTAACGGACAGAATCATGGGAGCGCTTTCGTCGTTGATTCAAGTAAGACCGACTCATTATTACATTTCGTCTTTTGACCCCCAACTCCATGATTTTGATGTTTGGTGTACAGAGGTGGACCGTGCGCGTGTCGTGAATCATTGGGCCGATAATGAGTGTCTTTCACGTGTTGCAAATTGTTTGAAAGGTGACGCCCGTTCTTGGCTCACTGATTGGGTGTCGAACGACCGCACCTGGAGTAATTTTAAAATCGAATTTCGTTCCCTCTGTCCGCGAAACATAGATGTAGCAACCGTGCTTTATGACGTTATGCGTTCTGATTCTAAGAGCTTTGCTACATACGCTGAGTATGCACGTCGCACGTTATTGCGCTTAAATATTGTGACCGGTTTATCGGACGAGCTCCGCACAGCCATAGTTCTCAGAGGCATCACGGATTCGCAGATTAAAGCGGCTGCTACTAATGCTAAACTTAAACCAAAAGAGATAGTGGATTTTTTATCTGTGTTTACTAAGCCTAAACTAGAATCGCGTGTTGCTTCCCATGATTCTACCCGTTCCAATCTACCCGCAAAATCGAATTTTCGTAAACGAGAATTCAGTAGGCCGGACAATACACTGAAGTGTTTTAACTGTGGTGGTTTAGGCCACAAACGTAATCAATGCCGTAAGAAGCCTCGTGTAGAAAATAGGTCTAACAGTGATAATCGCAGCGCATCCACGAGTGCGAGTAGTACAAGCGCGAGTAGGCCAGCTTCTCAGTCCTCATCTACCGCCGATAATAAATCTTCGATTACTTGTTCCTACTGCCATAAAACAGGTCATAGTGCAGAGTCCTGTTTCGCCAAACAGCGTGTTGAAACAAATGCTAAACGTTCTAATAATGTCAACTTATGTCGTAAACAGGACTCTGTAGCCAATAATGATGTAATGACTGCTGTCATAGAAGGGGTCTCATTAGATGTACTTATTGATAGTGGGTCAAGCGTTTCGCTTATATCCGAATCTGTTTTGAAACACTTTAATTGCAACAAAGTTCCTACGTATCGAGTACTAAGAGGCATAGGAAGTCAAGAAATTGAATGTACCTCCTCTGTTACTTTAGTAGTAGAGTTTCCTGATTTATCTGTTGAGGTAGATTTGTACGTCGTGCCTGAATCGTGTATGAACGCGTCGGTACTAGTAGGCACAGATGTTTTAAATCGCGACGGTGTTACCTACATTAGGACAGGTGGAGTGCAGCGACTGATACGGGTTGAGAGCTCTTCTGTGCAATGTATAAGCGAGTTTGAGTCCGACATCAAGACTCCACTAGTTGGAGATGACAAACAGCGTTTAGTCGCGCTGGTTAAGGAGTTCTCTCAATCATTTATCAGTGGGACTGCATCCTCGACGGTTACGACCGGTAGTATGACAATTAAACTGACTAACGATAGTCCTGTTCACCATAGGCCGTATAAACTTTCACACGATGAGAAACTGCGTGTACGAGGTATAATACAGGACCTTAAGGAGAAAGGAGTTATACGAGAATCTAACTCTGATTTTGCGAGTCCTATCATCTTAGTCAAAAAGAAGGATGGATCGGACCGCATGTGCGTCGATTATCGCGCATTAAACGCAGTAACCGTCAAAGATAGATTCCCGTTGCCTCTCATAGACGACCATATTGACCGGCTAGGTAAAGCGAGGTACTTTTCAAGTCTCGACATGGCTACAGGGTTTCATCAAATACAGATGGACTCTAATTCTATCGGTAAAACGGCTTTTGTGACGCCGGAAGGACATTTCGAGTATTTAAAAATGCCCTATGGCTTAGCCAATGCCCCTGTTGTGTACCAAAAGATAATTTCAGAAACCCTGAAGCCATTGATCGAAAGCGGTAAGGTTCTTGCGTATATTGATGACGTCCTCATCTTGTCCGAAACCGTAGATGAAGGTTTATTAATTCTGCGTAAAGTTCTAGACACTTTGACTTCATCTGGATTTTCCATTAATTTAAAGAAATGTACCTTTCTTGCAACAGAGATAGAGTATTTAGGACGTCTCATTAGTCATGGTCAGGTACGGCCGAGCCCGCGAAAGGTCCAGGCGTTGAGTGATGCACCCCGTCCAACGAATATCAAACAGACGCGTCAGTTTTTAGGCCTTGCAGGCTACTTTCGCCGTTACATTGCCGGTTATTCTCAAAAGACTGCGTGCATTGCTAAACTTACGCGACATGGGGTACCTTTCGTGTGGGGATGCGAGCAGGAAGAGGCGCGCACTTATATTATTAAATGCCTAACTAATGCGCCAGCTCTTGCCATATTTGACCCGAATCTCCCCACGGAATTGCATACTGATGCAAGCGCGAGCGGATACGGAGGGATTTTATTGCAAGAACACGAGGGGAAGCAAAAAAGGGTAGTTTCCTATTTTAGTAAGACTACACAAGGCGCTGAGACTAAATATCATAGTTACGAGTTAGAAACGTTAGCGGTCGTAAAATCACTTCAACACTTTCGTCACTACCTAATAGGTATCCCTTTCAAAATTGTGACTGATTGTAACTCTCTAAAGCTGACAGAGAGAAAAAAAGATCTGATTCCCCGTGTTGCCCGTTGGTGGGTTTATATGCAGGATTTCCAGTTTAGTATCGAATACCGTAAAGGTGCTCTTATGCCTCACGTGGATTACTTGAGCAGAAATCCTGTGGACATCCTGCATATCCGTAAGCCGACCAACTGGGCTCAACAGGCTCAAGCTGCGGACTCTGAGACCCAAAATCTTATTGATAGCTTAAAGGAAGGGCGCTTAGACTCTACTCGTTATGAGGTCCACAATAACCTGCTGTACTATAAACATAGTCCTACCGGTGAAGATTCTCGTTTGCTTTGTTTCATTCCGAAGGGTCATAGACTTAGTTTACTTAGAATTTTCCACGATGAACATGACCATATTGGAGTTGACAAGACCACAGAACTTATTCTGAGGCATTTTTGGTTTCCCGGGCTTAGGCTGTTTGTTCGTAAATACATAGGGCATTGTCTAGTTTGCCTTACTTGCAAAAAGTTTCCTAGGGCACCTCACCAGCCCATAGAATCGTGGTCTAAGCCTGGTACGCCATTTATGACCGTACACACGGATGTACTGGGTCCATTGCCAGAGTCTAAGGGATTTAAATATGTCCTCATAGTTGTAGACGCATTTTCAAAGTATTGTCTTTTATACTCTTTGTATCGACAAGACGCAGACGAGTTAAAACGTGCGTTTACAAACGCAATGTCATTGTTTGGTACTCCTTCGCTTATTGTTTGCGATCGTGGTAGAATGTTCGAGAGTAATAGTTTTCAGAGTCTGGTATCCGAACTAGGTAGTAAGACTCATTTTATAACACCTGAAATGCACCACGAAAATGCTCAAGCTGAGCGTTACTGTCGGACAGTTCATAACCTGATAAGAGTAGAGGCGAATAATAGGGAAGCTGAATGGTCCGATACTCTATGGCGGGTTCAACTTATCCTTAATATGACTAAAAATGCCGCCACCAATCTGTCACCACTCCAACTGCTGGTTGGGATTGACGCAACAACTCCTGTATTGCGCTCTTTAGTCCGTGACGTTGCTCTCAATAACACAAGCGGGAACCGCGAGGCTTTGGTTGTGCTTAGGAGGCAGCGCGCAAGTGAACGGCTGGCCGCTAGGCAAAGACGGCAAGACGAACTAACTAACGAGGGTCGTAAGCAACCACGCGCTTATAAGGTCGGTGATTTTGCTTTTGTTATAAAACAAGCGCAGACTACGGGAAAATTAGATTCTGGTATGCGAGGTCCATACAAAGTAACCACTGTTCTTCCGCACGACCGCTATGAACTAGAATTGCTGTCTGGTGCGTACGGGAAGCGTACGAGGGCTGCTGCGGAATACATGGTGCCGTGGCGCGGCGAGTGGACGCCTGAGACGTGCGCAGTGTTTTTTGAGAGTAAGTATCGTCGGTTGCTTATAAATTGTTGACGACGATACCGATCGTGCACTTGCGGCAGACTACGTTACTACGTAGTACGGCCAATGGCCGGCAGACTATGTTAATTCATAGTACGGCTTATAGCCGCTACTTTGTTTTGTAGTGAATGGGCTTATGTAGCCGGCAGACTACTTTGTTTTGTAGTGGATGGGCTTATATAGCCAGCAGACTACTTTGTTTTGTAGTGGATGGGCTTATATAGCCGGCAGACTACTTTGTTTTGTAGTGGATGGGCTTATATAGCCGGCAGACTACTTTGTTTTGTAGTGGATGGGCTTATATAGCCGGCAGACTACGTTGTTTTGTAGTGGATGGGCTTATAAAGCTGGCAGACTACGTTGGTTCGTAGTAAATGGGCTTCTACAGCTGGCAGACTCTGTGTGAGTACACCTACGGCTTTTGCCGGCAGACTGCACCACTATGGGTGACAGTACGATGTGGCAGACCATAGCGATGTAAAGTTTCTGTGGTATTCTGATTACGTGTTACGTGTGTTATCGTAGGAGACCATGATACTATGTAACAGTTTTTCTTTGTGAGTTTGTTTGTATTAATGGATGTGCACTTTGAAGTGTGAATGCACTTTGTTTGCTTTCTGTGTGTATCTGCTTGTGAAAGGCTATCTTGCATCATACGGTTTAGTACGTACAGACTTTATCATGCAAGAACTTTGTGTGAACTGAGTGGTGTAATCTGGTTGCTATTTATTACTTGCTCATAAGTGTTTCGTCTTCTGTTGACAGCTGACGAGCACTCTGGTGATAACAACCATCCCCCTGAAGATCGGGCGGACGAGGACGTCCCGCAGTCAGGAACGGCCGTATTATCGAGAGAGTGAAGTAAGAGCGAGACAGTACGATCTTCTGTCCCGTTTCCTGCGCTACGTCAGAGCCTACGTCACTCGCCCTGCCACCGGGCTCCAGACCATCGGAGGAGCGCAAGGACAGACTTCACTTCGGCGGCGCGCTTGCTAGGGATAGGTCATCTACCAGGCTCTGTGCTACTCTTAGCTACTCTTAGGTCATTTGCTATTGTTTTTCAAATAAAACCGTTGATTTGTGACCGTTTATTTAATTTAGACTACTTATCCATAATAATAAAAATATTCAACGTAAAGTAAAAACTAATTGAAAAGTATCGCGAGGGTATACTTATAATATTTTAGATTTCAATCTTGAAACTTAAGAAAAACATTTATAAATATCTAAATATCTTGGGACAATCGACACCAATTGACCTAGTCCCAAACTAAGCAAAGCTTGTGATATGGGCACTAGACAACGATAAATACATACTTAAACACATATTAAACATCCAAGACTCGAGAACAAACATTCGTATTTTTCATACAAATATCTGCCCCGACCGGGGATCGAACCCGGGACCTCAAGCTTCATAGTCAGGTTCTCTAACCACTAGGCTATTCGGTCGTCAAATTTGTTAACTTATAATGAAATTTTTAAAATTTTAGTTTCACGGCTTCATTTCGAAATTTTAAAACTTAGTCTAATTATAAAACGGAATCAGTACAACGTGATAACAAACTGAAAAGTACTGCGACGGTAGACTTATCATTTTTTAGGTTTCAATCTCGAAACTTAAGAAAAACATTTTTTAACTTCGGATGAAATTTTTAATATTTCAGTTGCATGACTTCATGTAGAAATCTTAAAACCTACCTAGTAAGTATTATAAATAATTATTATAGTTATAGTAATTTTCCGTTAACTGTTTACCCAATAAGGGGCCGGTTTCATGAATGTATACTTAACTCTTTATTGCAAATAAACACATAAAGATAACGATTGCATGACAGTCATGTCTTCCAGCTAACCTTTGAACGATTGACAGGACATATCAAGCAGGAGTACCTACTCAAAGAACCGTTCGAAAACTAAAAAAGATCTAAATGCCCAAAAAATGCAATATGTAATGATATAAGATAAGATATGATAAGATAACGTTTATTGCCATTAAAAATAAAAGAAAAAAATAAATACAGACTTAACTTAAGAATTAACATAGTAAATTGATTCAAATAATAACGATAGTTGCTGGAAGGTGTTGTGAAAAGTCAAGCTGCTAGCGGCTTCTAGAGATACGATTTTTAATTAAGATGAATTCGCTAGTCCATTATAATTGATCAATTTTCACAACGAGCTCCGTGTAAAACGAAAACTACCATGCAAATAAAAATAACTGGCCACTTCGAACGCCGCAATAAAACCCACGGCTTTAATTTATTTCCATAATCATTCACCGCGTGTTAAGAAACTTAAACGTTTACCAAAATAGCGTTGACAATTATAATTTTATAGTCATCGTAAATTACGACTATAATCGACTATAATTTAACCCCGCCGTGCATTTATGACCAATTAAATATTCTATAATAGGAGTTGCAAAATTGTAACCAGTTTTTGACACTTGGATGGTTTCGATTTTCATAAAGTTATGCTAAATAATAATTTAATCGGAATTATGCGTGCTTCGGTCGGTGTGGGTTAAACTGTGCATTAATTTGTAAGTAATTGTTGACAGGTGTCATAAATATTGAATAATGTAAAAACATTTATAATAATAATATTATTATATTATGTCGATACACGCCAAATAATAAATAATTACCTGTCAATTTTGTCAATTTTTGTCTTCAAGTCGACGACTGGCAAGAAGCTGCGCACGATCGGGACAGATGGCGTGCTCTCGTTTCGGAGGCCAAGACCCTATTTGGGTCCCTGAGCCAAGGTAGGTAGCTAGTTAGTTACCTGTCAATTTTCTCTCGTACATTACCAACGTCACCTCATCACTAATAGGTACAATTTTTTTTTAGGTACCCAATATCGGTATGATTTTAGTTAATTTGATAAATAAATGTTTATTGATTCAGTTGACGCGTGTTTTTAAAGAAAAATAGAATAATTTTGATGATGAAGAATAACTTTCAAAAATTATTTAAAAAAAAAAGATTTTAATTTTTTAAAGCATAAGGATTTTTTCATCTGTCTGGCAAAGGCAACCTGACAAAATGGCAAAGTCAACGAATGTCAAATTAAAACAACAATAACAAGGGTTTTTAGGCGGAGTGCAAGTCGGATAACCTCTTTTCGCTATGATTCCCTCCTTCTTAAGGGGGGGGGGGGGGAGTTTGGGCCAGTGCACCTTAAGCAACAACAGCTAGTTATTTAAACTTTGGCTAAAATCCGACTGGGAGGTGGTTAATTTCTTTTTTTTTTCTGTACAGTTTCCAATAAATTATGCCAATCTGTCTATTACTCGATATTTGCGAAACTGTCCATACGGGCAGAAGCTAAATTAATAAAAGTGTTCATGAGTGTGGGTGTTTATGAAGACAGCATAAAATTATTTCAGGTTTGTATCTTTTTATGCAATAACAATTTCGAAAATATTACGGTAGTATTTCGACCACGTGATTAGTACACGAATCCCAGGTTAACAACTTTGTATAGTAATTGACAGAACATACCTATTCGACTATAAAAGTCGTCGAAGATCCATTAATTTACCTGGAAATTATTCGTAACCCTTATATTTTAAATTTTAAATAACAAGTCAATTTCCTTTAGATATATCAAATAGTGTTATATACGCCTAAAACGTGTCTATCGTTTATCGATTATTCATAGAGTATGCAAATACTTTAATAGTGTTTTAATGGGCTGACCGGTCGACTTCAATATTCAAATGAGTTGCCTGAGGTGTGACGGACAGACGGATAGAGCTATTATGTTTTTTTATGATTAGATGTTTACTCTGTGTCCAATTTGTTACTAGCGTTTCTAGTGGCGTGATTTTTTTTTAAAGCATTGCTTACTAAACACACAATATGCCTTAATACGAAATTAGTGACTTACTAACGAGGCTGCCTATACTTCATCATCAACATCCTGATTAGCTCGACTGGTACATTGTTAAACAAAAGCCTCCCTCTTGGAATGCCACAGTGAATGACAGTTAAGGTACTTGCCACCAGCTCGATTGTCCGCAACTCTCGTGGTCACCACTCGAAAACCTTTCTTCCCCAACGGTAAACTCAACGAGCAAATTTGGCAAGAAGATATAGGTAACATTTAGGAACAAATAAATTATTTAAAATCAAGTACTCTACAACCGGAAACATTTAAATGAGAAAAAAAATAAACACTGAAATGAAACACTGCCGACAGAATTTCCCTTCAACTAAATATTGTAGCCGGGAGCAATTTTTTTGTGCGATTCGTAATTTAAATTTATCTCAATTAACTAAACTTCAGTAGACAAACTAAGCATGCCTGCTACTGTTTGTAGTGAAAAGTTTTTAAATCCAAAGCGACAACCCTATGTCTCTTAATTATAATAATAATTATTAAATCCTGTCTTTAACATTACTACGCCCGCGATATTATTTTTATAGCCTGCTTTTTAATGTTTCCGAAACAGTTATCTGCTACTAATTTCTGTTTAATTTATGAAAATGTAAGCGAAAGGTATGCTTTAAAAAAACATTATGTTTTAAAATTTAAAACGTTATTCGTTTGAATGCTAATGAAGCTATAATGACACTGTTTGTTTTTAAATTAAGCGGAGGTGGAAAGCTGAACAATATTTTATATGAAATGATACGAGTTAGTTGATAATTAATACTATTAGAATATTAAGATTGGATAGTTTTTTTGACACGATTTCAATTCGGATCCAGCGATATAAAATATTATAATCATACTTGGTTTTCAATACTTAATAATAATGTCTTTTTTATTGAATAAGAAATAAAGTAACCACTTTTCCTTTGCAGGTCTTCTGTCTGATCTCTTTTTATTAAATAGGATGGCAAACGAGCAAGCTAATATTAATGTTAATGATGAGAGTGACCACCACCAACAACAACAGAGACTAAGATAATATATCTCAAGTATCAGTTATTTCTCCAGAAATCTTATTCTCCACATCGGACTAATAGCACCGCATACACAGCTGTGTATCGGCAAGATGTGAGTAAGATTGTGATAACACATGAACCTTATATTCCTGATATCTCCTACTGCCGCAATAATTTATATTCATTACTAGCAAACCTGGCGAACTCCGTTTCGCCACCAGATGGCTTCGTTTGTAGTACATGCTATGTATCAGAGATGGCGCTGTATGTGAAAAAAGATTTTCCCGCTTTTCTGTTGAAATTTTCCAGAATTTTCTTTGCTATAAACCTCACGGAGCCCGAGACCTTTCCAACGAATGCAAAACCGTGGAAATCGGTTCGTGCGTTCTGGAGTTATAGCGTCAGGAAGGAAAACCCGACTTATTTTTATATTCATTATAATATTTCTTCTTCCTATAGTGCCACTTCATTATTGAAAGGTTGGCAATCAGCTCATTCAGTCCCGTAAATGGCATGTCTAAATAAATAGTTGCTCAACTGTCTTGATGCGGATCCACACCCTGATGATTAGGAGCCATGATATTTTACGTTGTCCGACATTTCGTTTTCCGTCTATTTTGCCCATCACAGCTTGCAGAAGATTTGCTGGTTTCGGAGAACATGACCCTAGTACACGACTTTCCCCTGCTTCACTTTACGGACAAGCACAATGATCTTCCCCATTCGCTGAAGAACCTCCAAGTTGGCGATGAGATCAACTCATCGAATACGTAACATTCTACGGTATGACCACACCTCTAGTGTCTTCAGTTTTTCTTCGATCTTCTCTGAGGGTCCATGGTTAATAATCGGTCACACCTAGAGCCGAATTCATAATATATATTACCCCTTTAAAACTTTAGATCTAAATTATCTTCAGTTCTTTATTCTGTCACCGCCATCGCCTCAGGTATCCATTTTTAATAAAGGCCCAATCACTCGGCCGCCGGAAGCGCCGCCATGGCGGTGTTCCGCCGGAAATGGAGCTCGTGTTCGTGGCGCCCTCTGCCGGCTTCCGCGCCGGATGTTCGCGTCGCCCGCAAAGTTTGATTGCGATTTGCTTTTCGGGGTTCTGAGCCTGGGGGCACAGACGGATCGTGTTAGAACCCTGCTGTATGACAAGCTCTATTAGACTAAGGTATAATTATAGGTTTATACCTTGCACCAGAGGAGTGAACATAATGAGTTTAAGAAAATTTTACTAATCTCGCTGTCATTAAAACTATAATGAGTAGGACACAATTTAAGTTAATACCTCGTTTTTTTTTGTTCAAATGTGGCATAAATTTTAGGTTAATAATTTTTACCTGTCGTTTAGTTTCAAAGAGAGAGAGAGAGAGAGAGAGAGAGAGAGAGAGAGAGAGAGAGAGAGAGAGAGAGAGAGAGAGAGTAACAACCTTATTATACATTCTCACAATCTTTTGCATTTCCGAATATTAGTAGAATTAAGTAAACCAACATTATCGAGGAGAATTAAATGCTTTCATTTTATTTCACAATGATGAAAAAATCATTTAAATTCAACTGAACCCTTATCAATATCAACCCTTCACTCCTTTTCCCGCAAGCAATGTTTCCAATAAAGAACCGGCTTAAACCGGTTCGGTTTGCTTTCAGAGGTTTTGGGTTTGTAATACGTTGTCCCAGCCACATGCTTTTGAATGCGTTACATGTTACATGATAGAAGATTTGAAATTATTTCAGCGTCAGTATGCTTTTATACGAATGGTAAGATCACGTAAAATGTTATAATTCCGTATCTAGAGTGGACCGGCATCAAAACGGTGCAGCGACTATTTAGACTGGCTCTGGACAGGACTAAATTTAAGGAGCTGACGGCCAACCTTCAATGATGAAGTGGCACTAAGAAGAAGACCACTTTTCTGACCATTACGTTAGAGCCTTTGATGACTTTAAAAGCTTACAGGAATTAATGCGAGCTGTCATAAAAGTCATTTGGCAAGACTTTAGTCTTCTGGATATCTTTTCAAAATCTTATTAAATTTCATTACGTATAGACATTAGCAACGCCACCTATCGCCACAAAACTGCACGACTAATAAAATGCCACTTAACACTGACAGCGCGACACATTGCTGTTAATTTGTCTTTGCCATAGACTCTATGGGATAACGACCTTTCGTTTTATTACGCAGTCAATGTGTCAAAGGAGTTTTCAGGATCTTAATTGGATTCTTACAAAATCATACTAACATTCATTTGATACAATAGAGACTAGTAACGCCATCTATCGTCACAAAACTACATGACTAACAGATGCCACTCATCACTGACAGCGAGCCACATCGCTGCTAATTTGTCTGCGGCTCAACGAGCGTCGCTTTATCAGCGCAGCCAACGTGTGAAAACAGTTTTTCTTCCCGTTAGGACATCCAGGCTTTTCGTATAAGGTATCTTAATTTTCTTTCACAGTCTTGCTGGATTTCTTTTGGTTCTGCACTGATTTGGTTCTTTATAATTTCAGTGTTTACAAGGTTTTTAACATGATTATGTTGACATGCAGTCTTGACATGCTTTTTTTTCCTTATGTTTGAGAGTTTCTGTTTATAGTGTAACAATAATTAATGTTATCGTCTATTTTATAGTATTCCTAACTGTCTGTTTTCTTCAGGTATACTGTTTATTTTATGTATTTTATGCAGTTATAATAAAGATGTACCCACATACCTAAATACATATGGTAACCATCATAGCCTTTTATTGTTGAATTTATTGGGAAAGTCACTTTTGTGCTACCAAAGGCGTGTTGCATTTGAGAGTTGGTTTCTTTTACTTACTGTAAGCATGTTCACCCTAAAATAAAGCTCTCACTCCACTTCAAGCACTGACAAATGCGATCGCCGCGCGCGCTCGCCGCGATCCCTCATGGCGTAACGTCACAGATTTGTCACGGCCGCGCAAAATGGCGGCCGAATTAAATATGGCAATCGTTTAATTAGCTGTGTGTTACAGTTGATACTTTTGCTGTATTTTAGACTGTCTATCAGTGACAATTTATCCAGGTCTTTTATGTTGCCTTTGTGCACCTGACTTCTGTTTGTTTTGTTATTTATCACACTCACTCACACTGTGCTAAAATTCACCCAGGGGACCACAAAGTGTACAAAACCACCGTGTATATAATCGAAGGAACAATGTCCGAAACTATAAAAATACTTACCGGGCAGTCGCAAACGCGTTTTTTATTGGGAACGGTCAATAGTGGCTCCCCAGGGGGAGGTTACGATTGTCCCAAATCTGCTGGTCGCCGCTTTTTGACAATAAAATGCTGATATATTGGGTGGATTTAAAACGTTCCGATTGTTAGACATTGGACTGGTTCTGCACCAATTCTCCATTTCTAATTCTTAACTGCACATTTGTGTACCTCTTCACGTGCTACGGTTCAAGATTGATAAGTGAGGAACGTTAGTGACTTTTCACTTTTACAGTCCCTATCTAAATTGGGTCTTCCCATGACAGACTATCCTGGCGCCGCAAAATTATTAGAAGAGCCCCTACATAATTATAGCGTGAGAAAGTGTAAAGAACAAGTATCTGAATAGGGTCTTTGTTTATTAAACTAAAGCTGACTTTAAGTGGCCAGCTCGATCGAACGGGTCTCATAATCAAGTATGAAATAAAAAATGCTATCAGATGGGATTTATAGTGTAAAAATATCACAATCACGTTGCCTGTATCGTTTGTAGCTTCAAAAATGCATCCTTCACCTTCTTTCTTTTATGTTATTATTTAATCATTTAAATGTTTAATGCGTGACAGGTGTATCAACGCATGCAATACGGGTATGTTTTGGCGGTGTCAACAGAATTCCGTGAAATATTTTAATAAGTATATACTATGGCAAATCACCGTTAGCTTTATGGATTGGATTTGTTATTGGTCCCATATCGGTGTTATTTCACATCGATATAAAGTGCGGAAGTTTAATCGATTTGGAAGCCTCTACCGTTTTGTTACCCTCTTGGCGCATATTACGGGGTTATGTGTGTAGTTTTACGATTCAACGAAGATTTTAGTAGGTAGTTGGTAATGAATGAAATTAATAACGACGAAGTTTTACATAATCAATTAACCAAAGTGAAAACAAAAAGACAAGTGATGATATGACGCTGCAAACTATTTCACGTTCTTCAAAAGGTGAAAATATTCTCAGCAATACAGTTTCAATAAACCCAGAAGAATTAATAATTAATATTTAGGAGAGTAAATGAAAAGGCACTGGTTTTGGGAAACAAAACATCAAAATAACATTAAGAAACCATAGATAAAATTATAGAAAAGGCTGTAGATACGGTCTTGCGTAAATAACATTGTTAGTTTTTCAAGTTTCATTAATGTATGAAGACTAATTAAAATGTAGTAACGTAGTTTTTTTTTAATAGCCTATTATAGTGTCCCAATGCGGGCAAAAGCCTCCCCTTCTTTCTGCCACTCGTCTTTGTCAAGAGCATGTTTCGATATACATCCAAGTCATCCCGCCATCTCCTCTTTGGTCTGCCTCTGCTTCGATAGCCATCTCGCGGGACCCAATGGTTGGTTGGTTGGTAACGTAGCATAAGATATGAATAAAGGTGCGACCACACCGCCGCTTAAAAAACGGTGACGTTACGGAATCGCAACAAAATGTATGAAGAAACGGTGAGAAAACGTGACGCATACGACACGTCACTGCGTATACGCGGCGGTTTGGTCGCACCCTAACACGGTTTTTATTCTATCGGAGTTTGGTCCAGAATTATAATTTGATTAGGCATGTAGCAATGTAAAAAAACATGCTATTGATGGTGTAGCGGTATAAGACGCATCACGGAATGATGAGGATCCGGGTTCGATTCCCAGTCATCATAGCTTTACTTTACGCATTTTTCTGTGTTCTAATTTTCTATGTCGTTTAGAAATTTCATTTCTAACGGGTATAAATAAAACCGTAAAAATAAATACAACAAATCAAGAAGCAAAATTATTGATTCATTTGATATAGCAAGGTTTCAATGCAGAAGCACAATTCCATTTTCAAACAACTTACGAGTAGTAGACTTCGTTCGTTTAACGCGTCAGTACTAAAACACGCAAGCAAACACTGAAGGTAGCGTTAATATATAGTATGCACAGTTTGCTCTACGGTTTACACGGTTACCTAGAAATTTAGAGGGTTTTTATACTGTTTACTGTAATTTATTTTTTGGTTTGTGTTTGCATTTTGTCTTGTCTATTTCGAGCTTTATTTATTCTTGATTGGTTTTGTGAAAAGTTATTTGTCACTAGTTTTTTTTGCTCACAGTACTTTTCTTGAATATTTGATTTTATTGAAACTTCAAGTCAAGTCGATCCGACCACTGTAACTGTAAGTTGATCAAAAATTTATTGTAGGATGTGAAACGAAAAACTTTAGAAATACCAGACAACAAAAGACTGAAGAGGTGTCAATAGAAGGGAGAGATACAAGGAATACATTTACATGTTTTAAAAGCATGTTAGGTACTCGTAAATTTTCCCCCGGCCCAAAGAGACTAAATAATTTAGTCAGAAGTGTCAGAACGGCAATTTCACAGGAGACAAACTAGTCAAAGTAAATTTTGAAACTGTCTCCAAAAATAGCCACAATAAAATTAATGTCGTTCCTCAGAATTGCGATAGCAGTTAGACCTGCCCTGTAAATAAATGTGACTTCTTTTACAGTTACCGCCGTTTAGCCGCGACCCGCTAAAATCGCCAGCACCCATGCTCACGCGCATTCTACGAAGGACCAACTACTGTCAATATTACTAAAATTCGAACGAAATCTGTTGAGCAAACTGTCCAGGATCGGAACGTCACGAAACTATGGAGGCGTCATTGTGCCTTCATTTGTATGTGCTCGCTAATTTCAGGGGTTAAAGGAACCGACGTGTTGACCTTAAGACAACTTTCTTGCGGCTGCTTTAGTATTTTCTGAGATATTTGTTGAAAAAATGGTCAAAAGAGAAAAAAAGCTGTGACCAGCTCCACAATGCATTGAACGAGGATTTTTTCGATACTAAATGATTATTTAATAGACACTCAGTACTTAGTAGAAAAGGTACGGGCCTACCTGACAAATTTCCGTCTTTATAATAAGGACTTGGTCTTAATTTGAATTTCAAGATACCTACGTTTTTAGTTAAATACCTGCTTAGTTAGGTACAAGTGATCAATCCTACTAATATTATAATTGCGAAAGTTTGTGAGTGACGATGTGACGATGTGAGTGAGTGTGTATGTTTGTTCCTTCTTCACGCTAAAACGACTGGACGGATTTGGATAAAATTTGGAACGAAGATAGCTGGTACCCTAGATTAAGACATAGGCTACTTTTTATCCCGATAAATTGTGTAGTTCCCGAGGGATAGCGATAAACATACCAATTGCTAATTCTACGCGGACGAAGTCGCGGGCAGAAGCTAGTCAAACATACAAGCAAAAACATGAATTCTCAAACGAGATTATGTGGAGATTATGTGTGTGTGTGGTGGTGGTGGAGATTGTGTGGTGTGTGTGGGTTATGTGGAGTGGCAAGTGAGAAAAACCAGTGTTGTCAGCCTAGAGGGCTAAGATGGAAAACCTTAATAGGCTAGTAATTTCACCGGTTATCTTACTCTTGACCTTGGAACACAGCAGCACAAGCACTGTTTGGCGGCAGGATTAGCGAGCAAGATGGCTTGGCTATTAGCTCATATTATGGACCACCTTGCTTAGCCGATGAGCTAGATTAACCACAAGGTTAACAATGTACTTGGACGTTTAATGCATGAAACGATCTAATTATCAAGTTTGACGGTCTGTTTGTCAGTTTGTTAGCAACTCAGTAGGTGGCATGGAGCGAGAAACGTATTCTGGAAATCATGGCGCTGCATAATATTTTACTAAGCTTTTAGCACGATTGCTGACAAGAAGGTTGGCAAATTTAGATAGAACGAGCTAAGTAATGGCCTAATGTTATGAAATTCTTACTAATATTGGTATTTAAGGTTGCCATTAGCGCACTTGCATCATGTTTGAGATTCGTGAAATTGACATCGGGTAAGGTAAACATTGACAATGATTTATGCTTAAAATAAAATTCACCAGTACCTAATCTTAGGTCAAATAAAAAGTCAAGTGAACGGCAATATGAGGTCAGTTTTGAGTACGCTTCGCGTTTTCAACATGAAACTTAATTCTGAAGGAATCATGTTTCTTATATGAATTGCTCTGATTAGATGGCCCATATAGTAGTAAGCCCATTTTTTAAACAATCGATGGACGACTGGACGTAGGCTTGAGAGTGATGACGTCAAAACAAAGCCGATCATGTGTACGTAGTTTTTATTTAATCTGTACGCCCAATCAAAAAAGGTTAATAACATTATCTGTAATGGAATTGCCTTTGGGAACATCCCAGGGTTAATCAAAATTGTGTTAATTTTTTTGACTCCTAATAAATCGTTTTTTATTTCTTTACATGATTTACATGATCTTTCTCTACATGAAATCTCTCTACACAACATAAATTAAATTAAGCAATAATAAATTTTTGATAATCTAAAATTACATTATCATCAGCACTCCTTATAAATTTGAAATGATCGAAATAGCTTCACTTGCAAAATTTGAAACAATCAATCATGTAATTAAAGAGTAAGTACCTATTGTAAAGTTAATTTAGAGCTTTTAAGAATCTATTTTTTGTTGTATGGTTATTTTTCCAGTACCCAATAAAAAAGTTCTTCATTTTGTAAACGATTATAAAAGTATTGATACAAATTTAATATAAACTAAAGCTACCTTAAAAATAACTTAATAAAAATAAAACTTAATACTAAAAATTAAAATAAATTTGGACCCTTAGGTATGGTTCCCATCACGCAGGCAGCAATCCCGCGTTGTAGCGCAATTGCGAGTCTTTAAAAGACGAATTATTCAATATTTGGCTCGATTTCAATGTCCATCCAACTACGTTGTCCTCATAAACGTTGTTAACTGAACAGAACCCTCTAACTCCAAAGAATTTCATCAACACATTTGTCCAATCAATTGGTGCTAATCAACCACTCGTGCGCTAGTGTTTGCTGCCTGCTTTGCCTGTTTATTTGTTCGCTAACTTCAATTTGGTTGCATTAGCACATTCGTACCGTGTTTACCTTCAACACGTTAATAATACGATAATGAATCTTTGAAATATGAATTTCACATCGGACCACACATAAATCAGCATAGAATATCTAACGGCAGTTAGTGTCTTATATTCACTTACTTTTGTATGAGACCAAACATGGGACTAAAAAAAAAAGTTTATTCGTGACAATGAAAGAAAGTACAAGCAAAAGAAATTATGACGGAGCTGATGATGATGTAATAAGTAGATGGCAAAAGCAAACTCAGAAATAAGATTGTGAACGATGACATTTTAATGCAACAGAACGACATATTATTATGTACAGTCAAGTGTAATAATATTTTATGTATCTAGTCAAAGTTTCAAAAATAAGTATCATACGCTTTTACACCGGCGTAATTTGCACTTGACCGTACTTAAAAGAACAATAGCTGAACAAAGACATCAATAAAGTGAAGTAAAGTCAAAAGCTACCTCGACTGAGGATCGAATTCTCAAGCTTCTAAGGATCTCTAGCTGCTAGGCTATCAGTTCATATCCAACTATTATATAATATCCCATAAGCTCTTTTAACAAAGCAATTGACCACACAAGTCTTGTAATGAATGCTACGTTGATAGGTCATCGGCGCGCACGCACCTCTTGTCGCTATAAATCTAATTCCCGAATTCACGTTGCCGCGTACAGCAGACAGCGCCACACCGGGCGCTTGTCTGCACGTTTAGGGTTCCACAGGCGTAGAATAGCACGGCGGGAAATCAAGTACAAATCATAATAATAATAATACATACCGTCGCACCTTTTTCCCACTTGCTACGATCCTGACCTCTTTCGCTTCATCCACATACATAGGTAAATCTCTTCATACGTGCTCGTCGGTTTCGGGTATTCCTGACTTGACCTTTAATCATAATAATAAACGTGAATATGATTAAAATCCCGGGACATCGTTCGAGAAAAATGGCGGACAGAAATAATGGTATATGCAAAGATAAGCCTAATTTATGTCATTTCGAAACGTTCTCACAGTATGTGCCTACTCAGTAAGGATTAATGGTTCATTGGCACTATTATATAGTTATCATTGTTCTAAAATTTAGATGAAATGACAGCTAGTTCAAACCCTAGAGACAGCTTATAACTTTACCACGAAAATCATTACCTATCGAAGGTAAACAGAACCCTCGATTCTACACAGTCCAAGTTTTTTACCACGGCACTCGATTAATCTTCCTTATCGCACCATCGGCGGGCACTTGAATAATCGCGGCGGACGAGTTTAACATAAATTAACTTTTCCACGACACCTTTTTGAATGCCTCCCTGGTTTTTCAAAGGACGACCAGCATAAAACTGCTCCTCATGCACGCAAATCGAAACCTTCCTGGCAGGCAGTAAAAGGGCTTTGATACGATGGTGATATGTTGGTATAACATTATACTTACAAATTTATGTATGCTCTTCGATCAAACAGTTTTCAACTCTGTAGCTTACGTAGAAAAGTGTTTTAGAGTGTGTATTTTGTAATGTAAAGAAGCAATAATGAGCCTTCATGGAAAGATTGATATCGCTGTACAGAAAGGTCAAGTGTGAACATTTGTTTGTTAATGCGCTCGTATAATGGATTTGTGTTTTTTTAATGATATATAAGACGTCTTAGTTTAGTTTGATGGATTAGGTTGATATGAAATGTTAATTAAATAAAGTGGGAAATTGGTATCTTGATAGCTAATTTATTTTAAACATGTTCAACTGACTAAGGACAGCTTAAAAGGTGACTTTGAGAGACAAGTGATTGCTTTACAAGTCTGTTCGGGCCGACTTCCAACGAACGTCTGCCAGCTGAACTAAAACATCGAACTTCTAGTTAAAAGTCTTTTGTCGGATTACCCATTGCTCCATCTATTCCATTGCATTAAGATTCTTTTAATTTATCATTTATTCATATTTAAGGGATAAGTTCACCTTTGAACATTTGTTTATCGAGTTACTTGTCGATTTATTGTTTTCTTGGTACAATAAAGATGTATACCTACACTCATACATACATAGAGCTACTCTGTTGATGAATTTACAAACGCTTATTTATGACATTTTTAATTAAAATTTTAAAATAATTTTCATTAACATTTTGTTTAAGTAAGTACTAATTATTTACAAACCTTGGACGTTTCAAAATTTATTACTTTAATATATGTATTCAGACTTCATTAAAAATACCCCTACGTTGTGGAAAATAATCATAAGGTTGTAAATTTTATTTGGCTTTCCATTCGATTACATTCCGGCAATCAATTTTATTGCAATTGTTATTTCAGGATTGTTTGTGTTCACTTTCGTCATTTGTTTGTCAATTTTCAAAATATATAATCATCCAATTTGAAATTTATCAATTCTGAAAGGATGGGATGTGCTGAAGATGATAATAATAATGATGTTACTTTTATGTTCCATGATCGAACAAACTGAACTAAACTACAGGTTTTTAAAAGGGGGTACTTCACAAATATTAAACTGATCTGTTTAAGCATCTCTGACTAATCTTTTCAATGTAAATAAGACCATGAAGTTCTTATTTTTTATTGAACTTTATTAATATGCGGCTGCTAATGATAATAACACAGTATGTTTTAATTTATTGTATCATTTATCATGTTAATGCGCGTAGTGAACCATGGAATAACACACATTGTTACATACGCAATTATGTTGTACAGATATTAATAACAATTGAAATTAACTTGCTGTTAATATCGGTTAGATAAATTGCTCGTCTATTCGCATAATATTATACTCAATTTAAGTAATCTTTCTATTTGCGTGGGTTTTGGTAAATGTTTCTCCACAGCCAACGATAGACATGAATCTTTAATCGATATCAAAAGTTCTAAATTTGAACTTCGTGTCGTAACATCCTTCTTAGTCTCCTATTAAACACTTATTAGTGCGAGAGATAGACCATGATACGGAATTTTAATTAATACATTATATTATGTAACTTTACCTGGCTTGCTTTTTTGTCATACCATAATTGAGTCTTTGAATTTAAAAAAAATATCGATTTTTTTTATGTTTTTTAAAACTTTATGACATATTATATAATATCTAATTCAAAGAATTCTTAAAATATTTTTTTTAAATTAATTATAAGCAATTCAAAATTGATGAAATTTGAAATATGACCACTTGACCGGGAACGGGCCATGATTGGTCGCCATGGCTGTGACGTCACAATGTTAAAGAAATTTCACGACAGTACTGGGTTGACGGCTGATTTCACTAAAAATATCCGAAATTTAATACAAAAAATATCTGCTGAAGTTTTTTTTTTATGAAATAAGGTGGCAAACGAGCACGCGTATCACCTTATAGTAAGTAAATATTTGTTTTAGTCATGTGTAGGTAGGTAATAAAAGCTTAATCCTGATAATGTTTCTGATTTATGTGAACTGGATTGATTTTACTGGACCTGAGATTTCACAATAAAGTACCCAAGTACAGTGAAAGATACTGAATCACTTACCTACAACCACTGTGGAATTTTAACATACACCCTGCCAGAGATATTATTGGTAAATTGAACCTATTAGGTAGGTTACGTGATTCAGTTTCTTCGACCGTAGGCATGTAAATTTTAATGGCTAGATTTTGTGGTTGATAGGTATTCCTAGTTTTTTTATAATCCCGTGGGATTGTATTATATATTCAATGGGAATTTTTGCGGGTGTAAGAGCCTAACCTTGTTCTAGGTACGTCCGGATCGCTAGGTACGGTCAACGTCAAAGATTACTTTACACTTTAGTGCCTTGTCGTTGTAACTATATGTTTGAAGTTTCATATGAAGTTGTCAAAGTGCTTGGAGCGACAAGGCACTAAAGTGTAAAGATATCTTTGACGTCGACTGTACCAGCATCTTAGTAATCCTGCCGCCAAGCAGCAATGCTTGCGCTGATCTGTTCCGGGTGAGGAGAGTAAAACAGCCCGATTTTGGCATAATTTTTTAAATTCAAGATGGCGGATGACATATTGACACTTTGACACTAAAATATTGATGGGTGTCGTTTTTGAGTAATTTGGTGCTTCAGCCTGATTTTAAATACGCCTTGCTAAATTAAAGCAAGGGTGAAAGCCATAAAAAAAAGCCTGATTTTGACATACTTTTTTGGATTCAAGATGGCGGATGACATTTTGACACTAAAAATGTTTATGGGGGTCGTTTTCGAGTAACATTTTACACATTTTTGTGTTTTTTGTGTCAGTAATGTCAAAATTTCATCCGCCATCTTGGATCCAAAAAGTAATGCCAAAACCGGGCTGAGAACCACCAAATTACTCGAAAACGACACCCATAAACATTTTTAGTGTCATAAGTGTCAAAATGTCATCCGCCATCTTGGATCCAAAAAAATTATGCCAAAATCGGGCTCAGAGCCACCAAATTACTCGAAAACGTCATCCATAAACATTTTTAGTGTCAAAATGTCATCCGCCATCTTGAATCCAAAAAAGTATGTCAAAATCAGGCTCAGAAGCACCAAATTACTCAAAAACGACACCCATAAACATTTTTAGTGTCATAGTGTCAAAATGTCATACGCCATCTTTGTGCTCGAAATTCCGGGTTTTCTTATGAAATTCCCCTGGGATAAAATCAACGGGATTTTCAACTGAAATCCCACGACTTATTTATTTATTCATATAAATAGTTATTACCAAAGTGTACTCATCACTATTCTCATCTAATTTTATGGTTTTAAATCCCGGTACCGTGGAAAGTTGGGATAGAAGCATGATAGAAGTATAGATAGTGCCATCTACAAAGACTCGTAGATGTATTAAAATTAACCTTTAACTACAAATTAATAAGAACCACGGTGGATGGCATCCATCGTGAATGACACCTACTATAGCCGGTACGTAAATCCAGATTATAAATTATAAAGTTCGTGTATGCCAAATTTTATCGAAATCTGTTTAGCCGTTTTAGCGTGAAAGAGTCACAAACCAATACGCTCTCACAAACAATAGCATTTTATAATAATAGTAGGATAATAACAGAATAGAGTAGATTAAAGTCAAAAAACGGTATCACCTGTATACTAACTACGAGTGGAAACTAACATTGTGACGTCACACGCGGCTCGGCCTTGTTCGGGAACTGTCGGTGTGTTTTCGGTGCGGTACTCGACGATCAATTTTCAAATCGGTATAACTCGTTAATTATAGCGAATAAAAAAAAACTAAAAATACTTTTCTGACAAAACTTATATATGATCTTTCCATTTATGACAAAAAAAAATTTGATTCAAAAACTCAATTACTTATAGTTTTTAACTAAATAATTACAGGTTGGTATTATGTAAAACACTTGACTAAACTTTGCTATTAACTTTGTTCAAAGCATACACACGTTTTGTATTGAAGAACTATTTTGTGCTCTTTTTATTCTATAGCGTTCGCAAAGTGATCAAACTAATGTACAGCATGATGCATGTTTGAAATGAGCTCATGATACATAATCGTGGATCAAGTAGACGTTGACGGCGCGAAGAGCGAGTGATAGGACGTAATGGAGGTAGAACATGCAAGGGGCTCGTAAAGATGCGTAGCATATGCGACTGATAAGCAACTGGAGCATCCTGTATTATTGGTTGCTCACAGAATATTACAGGTTCAGACGTGTTAGAAATCAGTTTGATTCTTCTTCTTCTTCTTCAGCCTAAATTAACCCATTGTTGGGCGTAGGACTCCTCATCAACACGCCATCCGGTCATCCATTGTTCCGGGTTTCCATTGTTTTCATGGGTCCGCCATTTTGTTTTCTATCAATTTTAAAAGTGCGCTAATCCGATTCGCATAAGGCAAACTTTTTATGTTTTTAGTTCCTTTTTAGGGTTTCGTACCCAAATGGTAAAAACGGGACCCTATGACCAAGACTTCGCTGTCCGACTGTCACCAGGCTGTACCTATCTCATGAACCGTGATAGCTAAACAGTTGAAATTTTCACACATGTATTTCTGTTGCCGCTATAACAACAAATACATACTAAAAACAGAATATTTTTTTGTCTGTCTGTCTATGTTAAAAACCAATACAAAATGACGAATGAAGTATTTGTAAAATTTTCAGATGACTGCTTTCAATTAAACGAAAAAAAAGTTCAACCGTAGCACGGCCGAGTGAAATCCAATTATCGCACATTTGATGTATACTCTACGAGCACAACTAACTAATGAACAGTAGGCCAACTCCAATTTAAAGGTTATTAACTTTGCGTTAATTTAACATTTGCTTACCATTTTGTTATTTTCAAGTAAAAGGCAGTTTTGACACGTGTCGGTCGGTCATTTACACGATAAAAGAAAATTGCCTTATAATTGGATGGGTAATTAATCAACGACTTACTTATTTTAAATATAAATAGTTGACAGTTTTTTGCCCAGGATTCATCGGCCCAAATGCGACTCATGTATAATATGTATGTATGTATGTATGTATGTAAAACTCTTTATTGTACATAAAACACATGAAAAAGATGAATACAGGAAAACACAAATGCACAAAGGCGAACTTATCCCTAAAAGGGATTTCTTCCAGTTAACCCATCCATTTTTGCGGGTGGTAGGGCCTTGTGCAAGGTCCGTCCGGATAGCTACCACCATCTTACTCGCTAATCCTGCCGCTAAGCAGCAGTGCTTGCACTGCTGTGTTCCGGTGTGGAGAGTAAGACAGCCGGGGAAATTACGGGCACAAGAGGCATTTCATCTTAGCCCTCTAGGTTGGCAACGCATCTGAATCCCTCCGGGGTTGCGGGTATCTATGGGCAGTGGTGATCGCTTACCATCAGGTGACCCACTTGCTCGTTTGCCTTCCTATTCGCATAAAAAAAAAAAAAAAAAAAAAAAACCCTCCATAGAAGGAAACCGTAACGCTCGAGCACACTATCTAGTTATCCGAATTGCACTTCTGAATTATTTATTTGTATTTAATACTTAACGCTGGGACTACGATGATTATAATAAAAAATAAAATTTTAATGATAGGATGTCATGCTTTTTCCCGTGCTTTTTCAAGAATGTCAATAATGTGGTTTACGTAGCCCTTGTACGAGTGAGACTCACATTAAATTTGACCAGTTCTTGTTTTCATTTCTAGAATCAATAATGGAAATAGACTGAAATTGGCCTTGAGCTGTGACTTCTGCGGTAATGTGTACTGTGCCGCCCCAGTCCCCGAATAGATGAAAAATGACCGATCTGCCAATTACACTAAAAAATGCGCGCGCGCGGCAATTAAAATGATTTACATGTCGATAAATCGTGAAGATATAGCGACATAAAACGGTTTTTATATCGGCCCCCTGTATCGGATTACCGCATATTGAATGTTTTATTGAATAATGAATATGGCGTGATGGGATAATAACGATAAAATTGCAAAGTTATGGCTTTTCATTCGTATGGCCATTTTACTGATCTAGATTCAGAACTGTTTTTTTGTGTCTGTGAAAAGCGGAACTTTACGGAGTTATGACATGAAATTTCAACTTGTGATTAGAGACAATCCCCTTATTCAAAACAGTGATTCTTTTAAAAGTATGGCTTCTGACCTATATGTACAAAACCATCCAGTTTTAAAACATGTCGGTAATCTTGCAATAACAAAATATTCATTTACTTCGATATTGTTGAACAAAAAATCCATTGAAACAATTACCTTTCGTATAAAGCATAAAAATGCCTACACAGTTAAAGGAGTAAAAACATTACATTACAATAAATAATTACGGTATAGTCTGCAAGTCCTCGGTAATTTAAACACAAAAAACTTAGAACTTATGTCCCGTAGAAAGTTAAAAACAATGTAAAACATCCAACAATTAGCTTACAACGCTTATTTGCAACTTTGTATCCCCCTGTACTAATTACCGAGTGAATTAATAATGGACAGCGTACAAAAAGAATTCTTATTTTTTTATGAGTACAACATTGTAGATAAACTGTGACAAGTCAAATTTGAACTAATGACGATAGATATTGTCAAAGCAATTGCATGTCAAACTGCAATATAGAACTAATCTCACCATAAATAGTGACACAAGCACCAACTCGAAATGTCATCTTGTATTTTATCCAAAGCCCATTAGATTCAAATTTGTTTGCGATTGTTTGTTACTTATGCTGTTTAAGGTCGTAACGGATAACAAAAGTCATATAATTAAAGGCAATGTAGATATATTATCGTGGTGATGAACAGACAATGTAATAAACGCGATTATTGCTATCGTTGTGATGACGAATGATACAGGGGAAACAATGGTAAAGCGCGATATGGAGTTACCAATATGAATTCCGTAAGTAAGTAACTACACGTTATAAAATTTTAGGTTCAGTTCACTTTATTGAAAAGAAAACGGTTTTCAATGCCAATAGATAGGTCTGTAGTGATAACTGTAGGTTACTCAACATATAAGATCATTGTCGTAATTATACCCAAGATTTGAAAACTTGCAGATTGTATAAAACTCGATGCCAAGTTTAATAATGATTTATATCGCATATATATCTTACATACTTTCTCTGACTTACTCGAAATTTCAGTATTTTTGTAGGTACACATATTTACTAGGGAACTCCAAAAGTTAAGCTCGTAATTTTTTAACGACAGTCATATGTCTTAATGACAGTTTTATTTTATTGACCGACCCCTAAATGGCTTTCGTGGGATTCCAATGATTATAATAAGTTGTGGCAACGAGGTCAAATAAATTATTGAAAAGTATGACCCATTTTTCATTAACGTTCGTCGTGTTTCACTTGTCTCACAAACATATTAAGCATTCTTCTATGCCTGCGTCTGAAATTCCCAAATTGCTTTTCTAGCCAAACGTATTCATCCGTACATATTTTGCTTAGCGTGCGTGCCCCATATTGGGTCACCTCTACAATTAGATTCTGACACAAAAAAGTAGAAATTTGCTACAATTTCGACGTAAAATTCTTGAAATATTTTTTTTTAACTTTTATGGTTAGTAAACTGTATGTAAACTGTTGTATAGGTACCTCCAATGGTTAAGTTAGGTTAAGTTACCTTGAAATTAAAATACACAAAGCAGAACTTATGTAAATTTAATTAAAAATAATTATTATATTTTGACAGATTAACTTAAATAACAGATTCTCACTATCAGTAATTTAATTGGAACATATTAATAAGTTACAGCTACCTATTGGTCCGAATGGAAAATACCATAAAATAAAATGC
Source organism: Pandemis heparana (assembly GCA_963854515.1). Taxonomy (NCBI): domain Eukaryota; kingdom Metazoa; phylum Arthropoda; class Insecta; order Lepidoptera; family Tortricidae; genus Pandemis; species Pandemis heparana. The sequence goes on along the minus strand of OY978011.1, from coordinate 11,618,321 downwards.
ATAAAAAAATATTCGTTTGCGTACGTGACCTAATTGCATGATACATGTACAAAAAGTTATCTTTTTTTACAGTAGGTAGTGTTTTTTTTTTATCTAAAAAGTAAACAAAAAATTAGGCACACGAAATTAATTACTAAATTAATTAATTTTACATGACTGTACATACATCGGGACCATTCGTTGTTAGACATCAAACGTTTCAGCTGCATGCAAAAGTATTGTATCTCATTACGATTGAAGAAGTGTGGACTTGACTAAACATCAATTACCATCGATACACTATTATCGCAAATCACTCGGCAATGCGCATGCGACGCTTGGAGCAATTAATTTGTGCATAGTTGCATGGTTTTAGTGCACGCGAGCTGTGGTACAGTGAATTGTATACCTTATTTTGTAAGCTTTTGGTTTAAATTTGATAGTTGTGTTACTTTGCTTTGATATAGCAGTGTATCTTAACTTTTAAAAACTACTTTATGTTGTACTACCACGATTCAAAACCGTGTATCGGAGAATGTGGTTACAAATTGTTTATGTTATGTCTACAATTTTTACGACGATCGTTTGTTTGTTTGATGTTCGTAGCTGTTAAATAGGCGAGTTTATTGCCTTGCGTTCTCTTCCAGTTAATTATTGTTTCATAAAAATGCCTTTTAGCTGGAACTGTTTAAATTTTTATGATCAGGCTGCGTATTGCAAATAAATGGTTTCAAATTAACATTGAACACGAACTGCAGCTATTTAAAAGTCACAATAAATGTCTACTTTACTATACTAAAAAATGAATATATTTTGTTTTCTTTGTAGTCAGGTTTTTTGCATACCTACCTACGTTTTAAATTTATACAGTCTCAAGGTTTTAGGTTATGATTATGACAGAACTTATTTTTTACAGCTTTGTTTATGTATAATTTATTAATCGCTACTGTCAAATTAATGTTTGTGAATCATTTGTCAGTTTTGACCTTTGTTCTTATTGAGTCATAATTGGCAAGGAGATATAAGGCTAAGGTTAGATACATTATTTCAAATTATTAAAGGTGAATAAATTGTATATTTTTTAAATAATTAAGAATTTATAAATTTCAATATCACCTTGTTATTAAAATAACCGTGGGCAAAACAATTCGTTAAACCTATTATTGTTTAGGGTATACAAATAAAAAATACACATTTTACAGGTATCACAATTAAATACAATAATGTATGGATAGATAGTTAGTTAATCTTTTCCCGATCAGATGACAAACCATTTACGTTTTATATAAAACCATCATGGGACTCCAGACATTAAAATAAAATTCACGGAGTGTTCTAGTTAAACATATCTTTTCGAACACACGTCGATAAAGGATCACGGATTGATCCGGAACATGTCGGGCACACCTCAACAGTTATATGCGAATATAGCTGCTGTTCCACGTTAACACCTGTGCCTTACTAACCTAACACCAGTTACAAAAAGCAATGGCTATAAATCTTTATTTCAAAGTATCCGGTCCTTAATCGCGGTGCGCATTAATATTTCACCCATCCAGCGCGTACGCATACATTTTACATATATTATCGGCGAAATCGTTTGCTAATTAATACTGAACATATTTTTTACGACGCCGTCAATATTTTTTTTATGAATCTAATTTATACCGGCTCTTTATGTGGGATGAATATTTATGAGTCATAATTTATTAACTGTATTTGATCGGTATGTTTTTGTTATTTTAATGGAATTAAATTATATGGACGCTGATTGAGTTGGTTGGTTTGACCTCGTTTGGGTTGCTTAAATGTTTGTATGTGTGTTTCACCGCTTAACAAATTGGGCGTGGCTACTAAAAATTGTACCTACAATTCTGAAATTATTGTTTGTTCGAATATAAATATTGTTCTATTATTATCTACTACCTATTTTGACATTCAAAATATATTTTTTAATAGCAGCGTTTTACCTTACAATAAAACGCTTATTAAGCGAAATACCTTATTCGAAGCCTAATTAAATATTTGAGAGTGGCAACATCGTTTGCTATGACGTAGCGGTTCCTGATTGGCTGATATACTGCTCCTTTGTTTTCAATCTTGGCCACCAGGGGGCGCCAATGGCTTACTGCTTCACCCAGTGGCGGACTCCCGTCATTGGATCTCAAATAATTTTCATGAATAAAGATGTTCGTACACGACACGTTAACTGGTAATAAGAAAAACTATAATAAATATTTACCCTGCGATTGTGTAAGTTGGTATGCACAGTGTGTGAACATCTTTAATCCATTACATCGAAATTCGAGGGTAGGAGTACCCTCCCCCCATGTTTTAGTAATTTGAGTTGGCACAACAAGGTATCTGGTGTGGGTAGTCTTAATTAGTTTTTTTTTTTTTTTTGATCAAGATGATCAAGTGAAGTATCTTCAAAATATTATAATGTTATAATTATAATTAGTCTGAAAGCAAAAGTAAGGAATGAGTCAAGGTATTATGACGTATAATGTGAGATAACTGACTGTGGATGCTATCATGTCAGAAGCAAGTGTATAGATACTACTATTTCTTTTACAGAGTGAACGAAAAGGTAACGATGTTCATATTGATCACATGGAATTATTTAGTAAGTTAAGTGTTTTCTTGATTAATTAATGTATTTAGAATTGGTCTACAATATAACACCAGGCAGAGTTAAAAGTATAGGCTTCGAATAAGGTATTTCGCTTAATAAGCGTTTTATTGTAAGGTAAAACGCTGCTATTAAGCTTCAGTACCGTTATTCGAAGCCTAATTAAATATTTGAGATCTGTCTGTTATCGCCTGGTGGCCAGACGCCAATGTGATTAGGTAATTAATTATAAGTCACTGAGACGTCATAAAATATGAAAAGAATTATTGGAAAGTAATCAGGCGCAGACACCGGCTACTTAGGGATAAGGATATGAAAAATAAATAAACACACCTTAGAAGGCAGTATAACGTTTTAATGATTATAACAATAATCCACTAATCAACTATGTGTAGGACTGTAGGTATAATTAAATTTCTTTATAATTAACAATCTTAATAGGTATAATCTATTTAAAGGCACTATTAATACTCTGATTGTACAGCAAAAATCAAAACAATCAATTAAATAATTACAAGGCTTTTATAGAATTAGACACAGATATTATCAAGAGCAAACCTTTTTATTACTTAAACTATTTATTCTAGTAACCCTTGGGATCAACAATTCCAAAACTAGAGCAAGTGAAACTTGAAAAGGCAGCAGGGGCTGTAATTTTACATGTTTTAGTAAATGCTACAAATCAGTTAAGTATTTTATTTTCAATTTACTTTCATTTTAGAATGGAAACATTTTGCAGTGTTTAAGATCACACACTAGTTTGTATAATTAATTAATTAGAGGAATGAAACAATTAGTCAAAGTAGCGACTGGAGCTACTTTTTTAATTTCTCTACGGTAATACCTCGTAAAAGTGTTTTGTGAGCGCCAGTTACCTCGGGCGAGGATTTCTTCGAGCGGGCAGTCCTGTATCCAGTTCTTAGATGCTACAGCTGGACGTACGCTGCCCGGACTAGCTTGAATGCCTGCATCACGTAGCACTTTTTTGACCCAGTTCGCAACCACTGTCCTTGATGCCGCCTTAGGAGGTCCGCAAGCTGTCAAAAACAAATTATCAATTTTACATATGGATCTTCTTTCGACGGAGAGGGAGATGACTTTCTTGACCCAAAAAATAGGGTCCAAGTTTTTACATTCTTTATTTGGTAGTAACCGCCACCCCGATTGCCTGTTGGTACTAGAGTCAGTTTTAGATCCAAATTTTGGCCAAAAAATGATATGATCACTTGCTATTATACAATCGTCTCTATTTGTTGATAACAACGTAAGATCATGGACTCGTCGACCTGAGCATAATAAAAGTAAAATCGCAGCTCTACTTGAGCACTGGTAAAGACTAGTTTCGTTAATAGCGCTATTCTTTAACCATACAATTAGGTGGTCAGTATCCCATATAGGAACTTTATTTACTGGGGGTGTTTTGATTGAGATAGCCTTTAATGCGCGTTTTACGAGAGGATGAGAACTCAGTTCTTCTCTTGAATTGGGGTCACTTAGAGTGACGACTGCGGATTTGTACACTAAAATGGTAGAATAAGATAGACTTACGATTTTGTGCAAATCGATGAGGAATCTGGCTAAATCTGCTCCAGTTGGCTTGATGGCGTCGACTTTGTTCGTCTGCGACCATGCACACCATCGCTGCCACGCTGGCTTGTAAGTTTTAAGCGTAGAATCTCGCCAGCCCGAACGTAACATATCCTTCTGGTCTTGTGACCAATTTTTTAAACTCTCCGACCACCCCCACATTTCCATACCTCCAGGGTCATGTCCTGAACTTGAGGAGGTGGTTGGCCTGTTACGGTGTCTATCAGGACTTGATCCAGGGCAAAGACTGTGAATGGAGGGGCTAGGGCTCGATTCCTGAGGTCGGGCCTCCAGAAAACCTTCGGCCACCGTGGGACTACGAACAAGTAAATCCCTGTTGCCATATTGAGGTGGGATAGCACCCACGGTATCAGGAACGGAGGTGGGAATAACCAAGCTAGTTGAAAGTGCCAGGTCTGGCTGAAGGCATTGCAAAATTGAGCATGAGGGTCGGTTAAGTCTAGTGTCGCATAATTGGGGACTACGTGCGCTGTTGCTGACGCGAACAGATCCACTTCCGGAGTTCCCCATTTTGAAAATATTTTTGTTGTTACTATGGGTAGGAGATGCCACTCTGGTGTAGGGGATAGGCGGGATAATTGGTCTGCTTCGCAATTGTACCTCCCCGGGAGATAGTGACATTGTAGATAAATATTGTGCTGGTCTAATAGCTGGAAAATTTTGTAACACAAGTTCATCAGCGCGACTGACCGTGTTCCCCCCTCGTTCCTCAGATATGCAACTACGGTTTTGTTGTCGCTCTGTATCATCAGCGTTGAGTGTGCTAGGTAGTGACAGCGATCTTCTAAGGCATGTAAAACTGCCAACATCTCTCGTTGATTCGAGTGAAGGCTTGCCTCCCCGGGAGGCCAATGGCCCCATAGTTTTAAATTGTCTATTTGAGCGCCCCAGGCTAACATTGAGGCATCGGTTACCAGGTAATGAGACACAGGGGGATGATGAATTAAGGACTTGTTGGCGACATTGTTCAGCCACCAAGCGAGCTCGGTCAGGGCTTCCCGAGGGATGGGGTATCGGGCATTCGAAGTTAAGTGAAGAAGACTTTGGCAGTGTTTTAAAAGGGCCCTGTGATTCAGGCGTCCTCGTGGGACAGGAAAGCTGGCAAAGTTTATAGAACCGACAAGACTTTGGATTTCTTTTAGACTGGCTGTCCCCCGCCATAATAAAGCTTTTATTTTCTTCTTCAGGCCTAACCATTTCTTTAACGGCAGGTTTTTCCTGTTGGTGTGGGGGTCCCAGACTATACCTAGGTACTCTAAGGACCTCTGAGGGGTTAAGACAGACTTTCCATAGTTGATTTGCCAACCCAATTGGCTGAGAATATGCATAGTCTCTAGAGTTTGCTTTTTCAAGGTCTGAGGGTCCTGGTTTACCAGGAGAAAATCGTCCAGGTAGACTAGTAATCTGAACCCTTTTTCCCTTAGTATTTGTGCTACCCAATTTGTCAGTGAGGCAAACATCTTGGGCGCGCAAGCTAGACCGAAGGGTAGGCAGGTCATTTGTAGAAGTTGTCCGTTGAAAATTAAACGGAGAAATCGTTTGTGGCTTTGTGCTACTGGTAGATGGAAGTATGCGTTCGAGAGATCTATCTTTATTAGCCAATCTGAATCCTGGAGAAACGCAGGGATGCGGTGCATGTTCACTAAGCGAAACTTCGTGATTGGTAGATACATATTTAACCTTTTCAGATTGAAAATCGGCCGGGATGAGCCGTCGCTTTTGGGGGTCAGAAACATGGGAGAAACAAAACTGGGACTGTGATCCGCGGGTTCTAACACTCCCATTCTTAGTAATAATTGAACGGCTTCCTTCATTTCTTTCGAATAAGGTGTTTGAAATTTTAACTTGGGCATATGCAGCGGGGGTTTTCGGCAAAAAGGGATTCGGAAGCCCTGAATAAGTTTTATCAAGGTTGGAGGAGCGTTTAACGCTTTCCAGTTTTCTACAAAATTTAGTAACTGCCCCGCTTGAAAACTGTTGTAGTCAGAACTGTTTTTGTGGCCGATTATCCCTGCGTGGGACAACTCGACCTGCCCGTCTACCCTGGCCCCTCGCGCTGAACTGTTGATATCCGTACGGGCCTTGCGGTTTTGATGTTGCATTTTGTCGAGAGGCTGAACCGTCTTGTGCATATGTGTGCGGTCTGGGCATGCGAAAAGCACCTCGCCCCCCTATGCCCCGAGGACCTTGCGTAGGCAGAGACGGGTAATATCTGGGTATAGGGTATGGGGGGTTAGGCCCATTTGACAAACTATAATTATAATTACCCTGCGAGGGTAGATTATGAACGTAATTGCCTTGATTCAGACCCGCTTGCGCAGCAGGTTTGGTCTTATTTTCCCGACGAGCCAGCCAAAAGGATTTAGCGACACCTCCTTGCTTTTCGATAGCCAAGGAAAAGGGTTCTTTTTGAAAGATATATTCTGAACTTGGGGGGATTTTGCGCAAAGTCTCTCTAAAGAATTTATCTTTTACTGAACGGAGAATGCTATCTCTTCTTTGTTGAATAAGGTCAGCGCGGTGACCACATGCTAATTGCAGAGTATCGTTTGCAATTTTTTGGAAACTACCCTCAATAAATAATTCATTTATTTTATCCTGTAAAGACTGCGGGGATAGGTCTTCAGTTGACCGAGACCACTTTAAAAGGACCTCTAAAGCAGATTCCACTGCCTCCCCTTGTTTTATAATTGCCTGTGTCAAGGCAGCAAACCCACGTTCGGTCAGGCTTAAGTTAGAGAATTTATCAAAAGGTTTTATCTCGTCATTCGTTTCTAGATCTGTAAAGGCTGGTCGGGAACAATAAAGCTTCTGCACGTCAGCGTATCTAACGCTAGTCCAGTTTTCAGAATCGAAATGCTGGACAGAAGTTAACAAGTCAACATGGGCTGGCAAGGACTTGGGGACTGCTGGGTCTTTCAACACTGTATTTAAAGGGAACTTTATAGCAGCTGGAGGGTCATTGGGAGCTGGCTCTTCCTCTACCACTGACTCGTACAAATCACCGCTCACACTACCGTCAATTTCCTCCACATAAGGCGTAGGGGGGGTTACAGGGCCCCCGCCCGCCAGGAAATTTTTAATTTCACTGACCTGCTTCGTGAGCTGTTCAATAGCATCGCCGCGACGCTGTCGCTTACACTTACGCCTCGATTTTTTAGCTTTTCGTTTTCTGGTGGGTGGCGGCGGTGGCGGTGCTGGAGCAGTACTCTCTTCAGCCGACTCGGACGACGAGCTAGAGCTTGAACTCGAGTCCGACATTTTCTGTAAAAAGTAAATAGATTAATTTCGAACGGCAAGAACCGTTAACTTTAATTAAATTGGTTACTCACAGTGAACCGTACGTCTCGACAAACAAGACGCCAATGACGGGAGTCCGCCACTGGGTGAAGCAGTAAGCCATTGGCGCCCCCTGGTGGCCAAGATTGAAAACAAAGGAGCAGTATATCAGCCAATCAGGAACCGCTACGTCATAGCAAACGATGTTGCCACTCTCAAATATTTAATTAGGCTTCGAATAACGGTACTGAAGCTTAATAGCAGTCAACTATTTATTTGGACCATAGTACTTACACTGAAACTTAATAATAAGATAAATTTAAATAGTATGAAATAATTTTTGTATTGTGTAGAAATTTGTATGTCATATTAATAGTGACAAAACATGTGAAACTCTCTTTCCTATATACCCCAACATTATGTAGGTACCATGTTTTATGCAAATAAATGATTATGATTATGATTATGATGATTATGACTGAAACAAATTTTGTTAACTCAGATATTATTTTTATCACTAAACTTGTTGCATAAGATTCCTTGCAGCTCGCACGCGGATGGTAGTAAGATAATGATACCATTATCAACTGATTAACCTACAAGAAATAAAACAAATTTGTTCCATCTGCATATACCTATACCAGCAAAATAATGAGTACCTATTGTAAAAGTACAATTACTATTTTTTTTGGGAATTCATCATCATCATATCAGCCGAAAGACGTCCACTGCTGGACATAGGCCTCCCCCAAGGCTCTCCACTCGGACCGGAATTTTGGGAATTAATCACGTTATAATATTACTTTCTTAAATTTCCTCGTCGTTTCGGTCGCGACACAATGCTGCAGTCGTTGTCACGAGTAGACTCGTGAGTAGACTGCGAAATTAAAAAAAAAACCTTCGTTTTATTTGCTGTTGACTAAAACTGTTAGTTCCACGTTGCCAGCTAGCGTAATTATATTTTGAAATCTTTTTGCAAGTCAAAATGATTCTTATCACAAAACCCTTGCGAAACAAAAGGTGCAAATTGTACGAAAACAATGACCCTACATAATAACATAATTATGTTATTGTAAGTGTTTAATTCTTCGTCGTAATGAAAATTAATGAGTTTTGAATAAAAAAATCCTTTCATGATTACATTTCGTAGGAATTTTGTAATTAGAGTACTTAATTAAGTAATTTGCACTTTAAGCAGGTTTTATATTTTTATGAGATATTGTAATTTGTGTACGTAGTTTTTAATTTTTGTAAGTGTTGAAAATATAAAATCATACCAAATTAAATTTATGACTAAAAATATATACCTACATATTTATAAAAAAAAAAAACATATTTTTTTATTCTGTCAGTCGGTCATTTAGCTCTTTTATAGCTAAATTGATTATAATTGTGAGCAAGTATTTTGATAATAATCAATTTTTAGAGTTTCAAACTTTTTGGCTTTTGGTAGCTGGCTAGCGATAGCCCATTGCCACGCGCCAAAAAAAGAAGAATAAGGCGGCTGTCAATAGTTTTTTTCATTGTCGGTGAACGGTCGGTATTTTATACGGATTTATGTTTAAGATATTGTAAATATTAATTAATGTGTGTAGTATTTGGTGTAATAGTATAAATAGTTAACATTAAGAATATTTTTAGTTAGCTGCGGCGGTGGCTAAAAGACTACGGACTCTACACAGCGTTAATCGAAGCCGGCTTTCATAAGGTTTGTGATTCTTGAATTGATTGTTAGACTAAATACTGCACAAGGAACAGCTCAACCACGGCCTTGGTAACAGTCACTATCGATCCATTGAAGGTTTTATGAAACATATTGTCACTACCTTGTGACAATGAATCATGCAAGCTGCAAGTTACGGCTTGTTAGTCTTTCATCTCGCATCAAAGATTAGATTTGTCAGCAAATTAAAAAATATATACTTCCTGTGCACACAAACGGTCATAAAATCCACATTGTATGTAAATTGCGCCGATAGATCCTATCACACAATCACGAAATGGTTAACGCATGATGCGAACCAATGAGCTGTACATTTTTAGTACCATTTCATTTTAATGTGTTTACGCTTTTATAGACTTTTCTATAACAAGGTTTAAAGAGACACGGTTTAAAAATAATGTACAATTAGCAATATGCGTTAGAAAGTAATGTCACTCATTGTAGACGTTTTTATTCTTGTGCAAAATAAATTTGCGTTTAACTAACATCGCGTCTTACACTAAGCTGAGATGTGACTGGATATGGTGATGATACTTGCCTAATACTACGAGTATTATGTGATATCCACGACATGACGACATTGTTCTTCAACCGTTACTAACGAGATTTCAGATGATTCAGTAAACAAGTAAAACAGGTATGAGTATCCGTGTTAAGTACTTTACAGTCTAAGTCCCATCTGTCGCCATTTCCGTACTCTATGACGCGTTAATCCCACACGGGCTGTCAAAACACGCGCGCGCGCAGATTTATGAGCTGTCAACGCGCTGGCTCATCGGATTAGTGGTGCAGTGAGTAATGCAGTATATGAAAATGTTTCGAAATATTAACGAGTAATGCAAACGTTACTAGTAGAAATACAAAAATAAAACAAACCATGGTAACTTCTGCAAACTCTGCTGCATTTTAATATTGTTTTACATTTAATTCAATACGTCTAAACTAGCTTTGAAACTATTTTGCATGATATCAAAACTAGTTAACTGTAGACAATAAGTTTGTAAACCTAACGAGGCTGACATCGTCGCTTAGCGATTAAAGCCTCCTTTCTTCCTTCCTTTCTTTATCAAAAAAAGATTAAAAAAAATAATTCAACAAAAACCTACTTTTAAAATATCATGAAATATGAGACTTTTGTTTAACAAAAAATACTCGTACTAGAACTAGAGCCCACGACCAAAATTTTTGTCTCATAGCAATACGGCCAAAACCGCATCAAATCGATAGATACGATTATCCTGAACTCGAAAATACCAATATCAGACATTTTCCGCGTAGCGTTTGATCTGACCGAATTTTCAAAATTGTTAAAGAATTTTACCGAACTGCATCATAGCAATATGTCTGATTTGCAGACTGTAGTTGAATGATAGTTCTGAGATACCGGAAACATATTTTTCAGACGTTAGTGGTGTAGCGCAAACCCGTAAAATCACTTAAAAAAATTAAAAATGAGACAAAAAAAATGTCTCATAGCAATACGTCTGAAAATCTTTTTTATTAGTAAATTTTGGTCATTTGATGCGAACAAAACAATTTTCAGACGGAAATGTGAACGCATTAAATTTTGAGACCGTTTTGAAAATGTAAACAAATTTTACCGATCGGTATCATAGCAATATGTCTGAAAATTGTTGGACATGATAAAATAAGTTGTCCACATGTGCAAAAAAATTATATCAGACAAATTAAGTGTAGCACCTTCTCTATCAGACAACTTTTCGATACTCAGATATCATTTAAAAATCGTATTGAGGCATCTTGAATTTTCTGTTACAAACCAATGAATACGTTGCGACCCTGAATTTATTAGATAATAATTAACAAAGAATTAAATTAAAAAAAAAACATTTAACAGAGGCGTCGGCCAGGCGACTCCGAAACAATATTTTCGTTTTTGGGAGTATATGCTACACTTAAAGTCTCTGAAAACAGGATTTTGGTAATCCTGGCAGCAATACGAAAAGTTTAATTTTTTTTTATCCGTATTGCTATGATACAGGTCGGCTAAATTTGTTGACATTTTCAAAAATGCGCTCAGGCTATATGCTACGCGCAAAATGTCTGAAGACAAACTTTTTCGTAATACAATTCCCACGCAGTTGCTACACTTTCGACCGTTACTACACACCTAGTCGGGTTCAGAATCATACAATCTAACGATTTTATAGGGTTTTTGCCGTATTGCTATGAGACATGGTTTTGGTCGTGGCACAGTACATATAAGCACAAGCAGTAGGGAATCTACGAACAAATCGGTCGAAACGAACGCACACATAGACACGCGCTTTTACACGGCCCCTAAGCGGATCTCGCGGTGCCGTCAGTCGCGCGTGGCGCATTGAGACGAGCGGCCGTGTTCGTTTTAAACATGCCAAAAGCGTATTGCGCAGTGTACGGCTTCTTCAAAACTGGAGCTTTCGTTTTTTAAACTCCCTGCTGATGTTGAAAGGTAAGAATGATACTATATTATTATGAAATAAAATGTATATTTTATTTTTATAACGAGAAATGTCAGATGTCACTTGTCCGACAAATGCTTTTTCTGTTAAATAAAACGTTAAGTAAGTAGTTGCCGTAATATATTATAGACCGTGTTTTTGGTGAAAAAAATTCTACGGACTTTCATTGTTATCATCTTGCATCTATAGTATATGTAGGTACTAATATATTATAGAAAACTACACTTGAAGGATAACTTGTCAAATACCTATAGGTAGAGCAAACCTTGGTTAAAAAAACTATTCAATTTAACAAAAATTAAATCGACAACCCTAACGCTTTATTGGTGCGTAGGTACTTATTTCAAAAAGTAGGCCTATCTTCCCTACTGCTTTAGCTTATATATATACTGTGGTCGTGGGCTCTAGTTCTATACCTAATGTGTCACTATGACTACGATAAATGACGGTTTTTTTATAGCCTATTTTTTGCGTTACAGCTGGGAAAAAGCCTCCGCTCTCTCTTTCTACTTCTCTAAATAAAACTTCATTAATTGATTGAATGTAGCTTAAAATCGGTCATTGATACCTTGTAAGTCAGAAGCTGTCTCGCGGTCATTGCTTTCGCCTAAATGATTTGACTTTGCATCAGTAATGGACTTGTATCCATTACAAAAACAAGGCCAAATATGCCAAAAACGTAACGGATTAATAATCATGCACTGACAGGACGTGGACTGGTCTACTTGACAGGATTGACGGCGTTTAATTGCAAATGAATTGCGAATGTTTCACATTTTGGTATTATAAACGTTTCCGTTGCTACAAGGCAGGGGATTATAGCAGGTAACAATTCGATTGACGATTTAGTTATTTGGTTAGGCTTACATCTTTCCTGTTTCACTCTTTTAGCAGCGATCATTTTAGCCATGTTTTATTGCTCTTTATTTAAGGTATTTTCATTCTTAACAGTACTATTTGGTAAACAAAATTCTAACCTCAAAACGTCTCATTGTTGTTATTTTTTAACTATTTCATCGTAAATAAAGGAACTGGAGATAAAAATATCAGCAAAATAATGTACAAAATATTGCCTCTGGTTTATTTGATAACAAATACACTTATTCTTTACAAAAATTTGTACGTTGAGGTTAGACTTTTGTTTACCAAATACGACAGTTAAAAATGAAAAGACTAGAAGCGAGTATTCTTAATGTTTGTTGTTTCTTTACCCATAATGTACTTGACAACAGTTTACTTTCGTTAACATCACTTTATGTAATTTTTGCTTTTACACTAGCGTCACTGGCGTTAAAACAATACACTTCACATTTAATTATGGTTCTTTCGGCTACACAAATAGAGTAGCGTTACATGTTTTTGAGTGTTTTATTCCATTCAGTGTCATTGCAGTTGACTATACCTCCCTATATTTATGTTTAAGTATATCATCAATTCATCATCTTTTTTGTTAATCAATAACATTCTTCTCTACCCAGACGCTTCTTATCAATCTTCATTGTAGTCATACGTCGATATACTTTGCCTTCACCTTTAAATATCTCATTCTGTAATTCTGTTTCCTCTTTTATTAATGTCGCTTGTCTCTTATATCTTAATCCTGTCGTCCTACGCAACAGTTGTCCAGCTAGCCCCGATCTGTCATCCACGATCGCAGCCATATTTATCGCCACCACGCTAAAGCCGATTGTAAATGTCAATTAGCGCCTTGATGTATGTATTTATTGGACGGACGGACGGATTTATGGATACTATATTAGATATGCACGGCTTGTAATGAATGCATTGTGAGGTTCGACAGTTTTGAAGTTGACAAGTGTATTTTGTTGTTTTGAAAGTTGATTGCATGTTTATTCGTAAGTAGCTTTGGTTTGGGTTTTTTCACGAGCAGATTTTATTTTAGTAACTGGTTTTTATGTGTTGTACGTGTTTGCTGGTGGTAGAACCTTGTCCTAGGTCCAACCACCATCGCTTCCACCCTGTTACTCGCTAATCCGGCCCTCAAGCTGCAACGCTCGCACTATTGTGTTCCGACGGAGAATAAAACAACCGGTGAAATTACTGGCGCACGAGGTATTCCACCTTCGCTCTATAGGTCGGCAACGCATTTGAAATTATTTGGTGTTAAGGGTGTACATGGGTGGTGGTGCTCACTTTAGTACCCACTAAGTACGAGTGACGCCCTTGCTCGTTTGCCGCCTTCTATCATAAAATAAGATGCCACATTCTAAACTTCAACTGGTGATAATAATCTATCGTCATAAAAACATTGAAATAACATTCAACAACCCCGTTTTTATTTAACACAGTAGTAGTGGGCAAATAGAGTTAAACAAACAAAGCTTTATTTGATTTATTTTTATGGTCTAATGATGATGGAACTAGCAACCGTCGGCAATGTTTTTGCAGATTATGTCACTGTAGCTGACGCAATTCAAATAATTACAAGCGAGCAAAGATTGAGTCATTAACATGCAGCAGCCGAAACGATATGGTTATTATTTCTGACCGTATATCATAATAAATTATTATCCAGTAAGGCTTTTGGACAACTTAAATAAGATTTTTTTGATGATACCACGTTTATGTTGATGATACCTACCGTGTTTAGTAATAACCACTGTCTTAATATTTCTTATGTATTTAATACTACAATTTATAATTACGAAGAACGCAAACCTAGGCGTTATGAAAAACGTCGTTTTTCGAGTTGTGAATCGCGTAAAATGAGTCATTATAATTCTGCTTTTTAAGTCATGTTCAGGTTAATTTTGCGTGCACACCTAACTAACTTTAGCACGAGACCGTATACAACCAAAATTACCCAAGCCATAAGGAAAAACTTCTGGTGGTGGTGTCTGAGAGCAAAAGAAGAGACTACCTATATTATTTAGAATGTACCAGTTGCTATTTCTTCCCGCGCGGAATGGTAATAGGCGAAAATTTTAAACCGGCTACTCACACACCAGCCGCAGAGGCAATATTGGAAGCAGGGCCAGAATTGCCTCCTTAAAATTGTATTGTGTATAGGCAAGCAGGGGCAATTTTTAGAACAGCCGAAATTGCCCCGACCGCCGTGCGACCGATATTGCCCCTGCGGCAGGTGTGTGCGTAGCCGGCTTTAGTAATCATGTTATAGGCGATGCGGCTTGCAATCCGTCAGGTCTTGTTACCTTAGGCTCTGTCTACTCTAAATTATATAATAAAATTTAAATATAATAATCGTAGTCTAATTGTCATATTATAAAATGTCGTGAGATATCAAGTATGATCCTACAATATGTATGTATGTATGTATAACTCTTTATTGTACATAAAACACATGAAAAAGGTAAATACAGAACAACACAAATGTACAAAGGCGAACTTATCCCTAAAAGGGATTAAGTATAGGCAATATTCCGGTGGATGTGATGCCATTTTTTTTAAATACCTAATATTTTATGTTTTATTTAATGATAATCTAACTAATATTATAAATGCGAAAGTATGGATGGATGGATGGATAGATGGATGGATATTTGTTTGTTACTCAATCACGCCAGAACGGCCCAACGGATCTGTATGAAATTCGGCATATAGATAGAGAAAAGTCTGGAATAGCACATAGGCTACATTTTATCCCGGAAAATTGCTTAGTTCCCGCGGGATAGCGATAAACGAATTCTTTGCAGACGAAGTCGCTGGCAACAGCTAGTTATAATAATAATTGTAGATGCCAAGTTCCAGGTTCGTCCGTAGTCGAGTGGTACTGCAAAAAAATATTGCCTTGCTTGCGGTTTCCTGCGACTCGAATTATGCGAATTTCCCGGATAAAAACTATCCTCTGTCCTTCTCTGGGACTGAAACTAATATCTGTTTAATTTTAAAATTGGTTCTGTGGTTTAGGCGTGAAAGCTTAACAGACAGACAGACCGACAGACGGAGTTACTTTCGCATTTCTAATATTAGTAGGGATTTAAAATATTCTAAATGAATATCTTTCTTATCAAACGTGTTTACGCAACGACCAATGAAATAAGCTATAACCATGCAACTAGCACATTTTCTACGTAAAACGCAACCGAGCGGTAATCTTATCGACTAAATTACAACAACATATCTAAAAACTGCAAACACGGGTCATAAAATTCTCTGCTGTAACTCTTATAGCCCCGGTTGTCGATAAAGGCGTCGATAAAAATACCTTATCCATTTATGCCGTAAGACAACTTTAACATGTATTGGTATGCGTAATTGGTGCAAAAACATTGAATTGATGGCAAGATACAAATTTAATACGCGCCCGACATCTTATTCTGTGTAAGTCCACAGCGTAGATTGGATTGGACTTTTACTTGGATTGATTTTTGAGATGAAGAAGTAGTGCTTGGAAAATTCCCCAGAGTACGTAAAATATATGCCGCTAATTCGGAAATTTGGACAAGGCGTTTTTTTTATTAACATCACCGTCAAACAATGGTAAGACTATTATGATTTTTTTTATTCATTGATTTTTTGAACCATACTTGATTACTATTGATTACGTTTTCATTGCATTAATCTAGACAATCTGATCACTGCAGGTCTCAAAATTTATTTGGAGCAAAAATAATACTTAACAATAATAGCAACAATAAAAATAAAGAATGTGAAACAAAACCTGTTTTAATAAAAGGTTTTAATAAAAGGTTGTAGAGACAGATGTTGTTGAAAACACATTGAAAAATCTGAAAATAATAATAATAATAATAAATTATTGATAATAATTGTAAACAACAACATAGCAACAGATCATACAGAGAAAAACAAAAGAATAAAAGGTGCCTTATATCGCAGGTTACTTAAGGATTTCTTCTTCTTCATCAGCGTGTAACCGCCCACCGTTGAGTATACGCCTCTCAAATATTTCTTCATGGCGATCAGTAGTATGTTTCTCTCTTTTAGACTGATCCTGCTGTCTCCTGAATGACATTGAATCATCGTGCTGGTGTTCTGCGTACACTTTTCGTGCCCGGGGTCTTCACTCCAAAAGACACTTGCTCCATCGTTCGTCGTGTCGTCGGCACACATGGCCACCCCAAGCCAATTGTAGCTTGGCTACGGATTTATCGATGAATAAAATTGTAGATATCTGGTTCTACATTGCACGAACAACACCAATAATAGCTACACCTTATGAAGCTAATGATGAGCGTGCGTCGTTAAATTGTTCGCATGACAGTATGCATGCAGCTATGCATGTCAATTGCTTCACTATTAATCAGATGTTTGCGTAAACGTTTAGTTTTTGCGCGTTTTAATTGATTTCTTAAGCATAATTATGCAATCAACAATTTTAATAGCTGCATTTTATGAATTAGTGAATGAATGATTTAAACAAATTAATTTACCTAGATGTTATAGCAGTTTTAGCTACTTTAGACGCTGTTAAGTAAGCACAGCACTTACTCTGGGACAAAAATATCTCATGTATTAAATACAGCGTATAAGAAAATCGGTATCGTCTATCATCTACAGGCTATACGTCGGAGAGTGTGCGTCGGAACTATACAACCTCATTCCTCCAGCTCCCTTCTTTCATTATGTCGACCAAGCGTAGGAAAAGTCTACATCCTTATGTTTTTAGTATCCCTAAAACTCGCACAAAACATTTGCATACTCGTCCTGTATTGTTCAGACGGCTGAAAAATGGAATGCCTTGACAGCGTCTATGATGATCATCTAGCGTCTACATCTACCGTACGATCTGGCCGTCTTCAAATCAAGGTTGAATGGGCGTTTACTAAGCAAGATAGCTAAGGTGGAACCCATCTTAGATCACATTAATGCTATTAATCATCAGGCGTGATTCTGATAAAACGCATGCCGAATTCGTATTAAAAATATCTGTCTCGTCTTGACAATATATAATACAATGACACTATTGAACATGGAGAATAATAAAGAACATGGAAAACAGGTACATTGAGACAATTACGAAATAAGAAGTGGGCGACCTTATCAATACAGAGCGATCTCTTCCAGGCAACCTTAACCTTGACAAACGCGTATTAAGTTTCTCTTTCTCTTGCATGCCACATCTATTACTACATTCTAGATTTGTGGTTTGGGAGTTTATGGGAAACGGCGATTGCTTACCATCGATGTCATAAGATAAAAATCCAGTAGGCAAGTAAGTTTTTCATTTTAATTTGAAGTGATGGTGTGCTTGTTTAGTTTTCTTATATGAACACCTCGCGTCCGGAATAATTTACCCGCCGTATAAATATTTAAGTACGGGAATTTTTTAAAAACAAAATGCGTAAATGCTATAATTGATTCCGTGCTGAGGTTGGACTGGGTTTTATTCGTTCATAAATTTGGACTTTATGACTTTATTCGCCACTCATTAAGCCTTTAATAATCGGAGTTATGCGTTATTAATTTTAGAAAACGGTTGTTAAATTTACGATTCAGTTTGAGTTTCACTGGTGTGGCGTAAAAGCTTTTGCTATTTTTAACAAAATAATGGCATTTCTTAGTTGTTGTTGTTAAACGGAGGAGGTTCTCAATTCGACGCGTATGTTTGTATGACCATGCATAACTTTTTACAGAGTAGTTCTATTTTGATAATATTTTTTATTGGAAAGGGTATATTCCGAGGTACGGTCGCATAGGTACACATTTGAAAAAAAAAACAACTCTTAAGGGTAGGAAAGCAGGGGATAATTGATTGTTTGCTCACAGATTTTAATGCTTCACTAAAAAGCGTGTGTTTGTAATAACCAATTTTTTTAAATACAACGACAGGTATATCGGTCTAAAAGTTAGCATAAATTGTGACCTCCACGCACAAGATTCGCAAGATTCGTTAGCGTAAGATTCGGATTAACTTTGTTGTTTAGCTAGGTTCGTTGTTGAAAATGGGTGAAATTTGTTGTCAGTGCATAGAAATTGGTATATTCTAGTGACAATTTTTTTTTTAAGTTTTATGTACAATTTTTTTGACAGTTTCTTAGTAAATATATATATTTATGTATGTGTGTAAGAAACATGATGTATATGTAGATCGCAATTACCTTATAAGGTAAGAGGTGAGGCTCAGACGTAGCTAAATTTGAACCTTAATTTGATACTCCGCGGAAAAGTGAAGATTTTTAAGGAAGAAGGGCGTTTGTGCACTACAAGGAATTTTACTGTCCGGAGTTCGATTTTTTGCGGAATAGGTACCTACAAATTTATATGGCAGTTTGTACCTATTCCGTAAAAAAACGGACTCCGGACAGTAAATTCCTTGTAGTGCACAAACGCCCATACGGTTCTTTCACAAGTAAGCTGAAACGAGTAATCAACAAAGAACGCAGTTACGCAAAAAGGATTCAACAACAAGCATTATTCAATTTTTATAATTTTAATATTACTTGTTAGTGGGTGGAATCCTTTTTGCTTAACTACATCCCTAAAATTATGCAGATATCCGCTAAATCCGTTTGGCTTGTACCACGTCAATGTGTTGAGTAGAATAACATTTAAAACATTATGTACGAGTAAACCAACCAATATGTCGTAGAATATTAATATTATTGATATAAACTAATTTATGTATTGTTTACAGCTAGTTTATCGATGTGTTATAGATAAATCGTCTCTTAGATAACTTGAATGACATGAAATAAATTAATTTTAATAATCCGCTGTTTTTTTTCCAATTGCGTCATAGGACAAACTACCCTATTAAAAAGAAACTAAACTTTTGACATTTCCCAACAATTGAACGTATGTATAATAACCAACTAAATTCAATTTTATTCGGTTTTACGATTAGCTCTACCTTTATATCATATAAAAAATGCAGCCCTATAATAGACGGACGGACTAACCACAAAATATTAGCAATGGAATGTTATTGGCATCCTTTGATAACGAAATCTTCAACTTTAAAAACTATTCAAATGAAAATCGGGAAGCTAAAATACCCGAATATCGCGATAGCGTGAGCCGACCGTCTTAATATAATATAAATGACACTTAATTTACGGATTAAAAATGTTTATTGACTGTTATGAAGGCAGAATTGGACGCGTAATAAAAACTACACGCCGAAACGAATACGGACGTAAACGCACTTACGCTTTTTTTAGGGTTCTGCACAGAAACGGTTATAAAGGGACATTAAAATGAAATTTACGCCGTCGTCTCTTTACATGGTGGCCCAGATAACGACGTTTATAATTCCCATAAAATAAGTACGAGAATTCATTGGATAGATTGATCCGTATATTTATTTCTGGGCAGTTTAGAGGTGCATACTGCCTAAAATTTATTTGAGACTAACTTCACAGACGCAAACTTGTGTTTGGTTCGAAATGTGCCTTTACTGGGCTGAATCTTTAAGCAATGTGTGACTACATACTGCGTTAATGAGGCAAATATTCTTACAAATGGTATGTAGTATGGCTAAATGTATACAAGAACAAGACAAGTGGGATCGCCACACAAGAAAAGTTTACTTAACGGGGGAAAAATCTTGAAGTGCAAACTTTAGAGTGATTTATGGTGGTCTTCCTACGGAACCTTCGGTACGCGAGTTGGCACTCTCTGATTGTTTTATTTGCCGTTAATATATTCCGCCACCTACTTACCCCGATTTATGGGTGTGGCTCAATGTTTGACATTAAAAATTTATGTCATAACGACATGCTATCAGAATTAATATTTAGCTCTGAGAACTGTTTTTCATAAAAAAAATATAACCGAATTTGAAGGAAGTGGGGCGCCGTCTGCGTGGGAGAGGTTTTGACCCTCGCTCCGGGTCTTTTCTGGTGCAAAGGTTGTCCATCGCTGTACAGCGTGGTAATGCTGCGAGTGTGATGGGCACCTTTGCGCCGGGAATGACGCGGGGCGGGTTGTTTGATTGATTGTGTTATTTTTTTTTTTTGTTTATTTAAAAAAAAAATAAAAAAAAAAAAATAAAAAAAATTGAGAACCCCTTAATATGAAATTATAGGTATTAATTTAAAATTTCTGTTTAAAAACCGACCGTATTTTTTTAATAATTTATTTAATCTATTATAAATAATTAAATATTAAAATTAAGCATTTGTTGGTTATTATAATTGCGCTGTATCAATTAACTTGTTAATTTTATTGCAGAATGTATTTTCCAAGTCGGCCAAATAGTTCGGGTAGACCATAGAAATAGTATGGTGTGCCGAACTTTTTCTTCACCTTCGATGTTTCATACTATATGACGCTGACTGTGACTAGTTGATATTTCACGACATTTTTGTAACAATTATACTTTAATTACTAGTATAATTATTTCAATTTTATATGAACTTATTTGTTTACAAAAGCGTCACAATGAATTGGAATGGACTATAGTAGGTGCCATTCACGATGACGCCCACAGTGGTTCTTATTACTATGTTGTTAAATGTTATTTTGATAAATACACGTGTTGACGCTGTAAATAGTTATTTTTGATTTTTGTCTATTGTATTGTTCCTTATTTGAAGTTACTTTTTTTAAGTACGTGCTTTTTTTAAATCTTCCGTCTCATTATAACTCTTACGTCAACTGCATGATTTTTACTTCGCTCCCAATTTCTGCTCCTTTTTGCTATCGATTCCTCAACAACACGCGTCTTCGTGGATGGCACTATATTTATTAAATGTGGGTAGGTTTAAAAAAACAACAACACTTACCCCCTTATTCATAAACGCACTATAGGCCTCTGCTAAGTTAGTAATCGTTTGTCCTTATCTGTGAAAGGTAAATGTCAAAGTGACAGATAAGGACAAACGATTACTAAGTTAACAGAGGCCTATAGTGCGTTTATGAATAAGGGGGTAACACTCGTCTTATAGAACCCAAATCACAGGTAGTCTTGAAGCATTTTTTACTAATAAATAGTTTTATAACCAGCATTTTTAACCCTCTAAATTTCAAGGCAACTTTATGACTATTAACAGGCGCAATAATTCACTCACACAGCCAACTACAATAAATTATGTTCCCCAGTCACCATTACATCTAATAACACGCAGTGGTTCTCAACCTTCGGCGCTACTAATAAAACGTCAAGTTTTATTACTCCTATAACGCTAGTTGTAAAATAGCGCTTTAATGGCTATAATATACCCTTGTTATCGCAAAACCGAGCTATGATGCCTGAATATGTATCAAATGGCGCATTCCGCTTAGTACTGTGCTTAGTTTTATTTATTTATGTGCCATTTATTGAGTTTTTGTGTGTTCGTAAACGGAAACGTAGAAGTTTATGAAGTAAACCAGGATTAAGGATTAATTATTCTGTGAAATTTACACAGAATAACCAATTAGGCAACGGAGTTAAAAACCTTGAACTAGTTTTAATAAAAAAACTGACAAAAGTATGGAATAGAATTTATACTTACCATACTTTTATTAGAGGTAGTTTATAGATTGTAAAGTCGACTATTTTTTATCGTTTTTGTTTTTTTCTGATACTATTGTGCCAAAAAGTAAAACAGCTTATTTTATGAACATGACAAAAAGGAACAAATCAAACAGGAACAAAGTGAACGAAGCTTTTTAAATCTGTAATTTATGTCCGGTTGTTATAGAATGATGAATAGCTCAACTTATCCAAACTAGAAGCACGTTGGGTCATACAAAAGTGATCCTTATCGCTGAACAAGTAAGGATTAAAAGACATGTTGTTTTAAAATCCAGTGGTCAACAACTCGTGAGCATTTTGATAATTACGTAGGCGTGTAATAGTAAATTAATTATGGTTAAAAAAATATTCAGTGTTGTTAATTATAATCGTGTTTCGTATGTTTAATTGACGGTTGGCTGTTAGAAAATGAGTTGGTTTAATTGAAATTGTATCTAGCGGGCGTGAGAATGACCAGCACTTTTTGTGTAAAAATATAACTATATTTTTAATAACTACTTCGCAACAGTAGGCAAGGTATTGGTAGGCCTCTTGCAAGGTGGACAAATAATGTAGAAAAAATCAAGGGAAGTCGTAGGCTGCGGGAAGATAGCGTAAAACTGATCGTTGTGGATGACATTCTTCAAGCTGACGTAATGACTATAAATCCCTAAGCGTTTAATAAAATTAGTTCTTAACTTAGGTTTCTCTACATTCCTCTTCATTTATGTATTTTCTTTTGGTTTAGTGCTCAGACTCTCAGTTAAGTTTGTTGTGGAGCATTGTAGTTGGAAAATGATGTTTTTTTCCGAAACCTCTGGTAAAATTAATATAGAAGACTCATGTATTGTAGAAAAGCCATTCGCAGCTCGCAGTCTACTTACAGAATTAACCCATGATTTTTATATTTTATTGAATCAGGCGTTACTTTGCGGAGGTCCATTTTAATGAACACAAAATATTTGCCTTGCTTGAATAGCGGAGTAGCAAGGTAAATATATTTTTTGTGTTCATGATTTTGATTTTAAAGAAATGTAATACTTCATCTTGTAATACTTAATGTAAAACATCTTTATAATATAGATGTAACTTTAAAATTTCGCACCTTGCACATCAAAATCCTGTCACGCCATACCTATACATTGACAGATCCCAGCGCTCGGTTTTGGCAGCGGTAGACAAACGGAGCAATAAATTGCCCGCCTGCAGGTGCCTTTGAAATATGGCCACGAAGTAAGATAGAGTGCACCGGATTTGTGCTAACGAAGTTTAAACGGGCTTTTTATGTTTCAAGAGGCTTTAGAATTGCATGTGTGGGTTCGGAAATTGTACTTTAAAATCTTTGTAGTCATTAATTTAGTGTCTTTTGCTAATATGCATAAAGAGGACTGGCCATGCTCCTTCTTTTAGCAACTGGTATTACTGCCTTGTTCTTCTATTTTTTTCTTTTCCTTTATTAGATTGCATCAACATCTAAATGGACATAATGTTATGCAAATAAAGAAAATTTCATTTTATTTCATTTCATTTCATTTCATTTCATTTCATTGCGTCACATCTCTTTATTTCCCATTGGATTACTTCAGGCCTACTTATTTACTCTATCCAACTATACGTAGCCTTATTTAAGCACATATTTTGTAGTTCCTAGATTAACTTTGAATGACTCATCTACGCTCAGCTTAATTATATGTGCATCATAATTCTTGGACATGCATTATAATTATGTAAAGCTTGAATTTTGCATAGAGGTGTTTTTATCACGGAAACAGGATAGGGAATTTTACCAGGGATAAATAGTAGACATAAATAAATGTAGGTTAGGTACGGGTGAAAATAAATTAATGACAACAAATTTTGTAAGTCTACAAATTTAATAGTCTCAAACTAGTTCATTCAATAATAGTATTTATTTCCTCATTACAGTTACCGTTGTGCTGTCTTAAAATATACTACCTACTCAATTATTTGTGGTTAATTACGTAATATATTAAGTTCCGGCAATTTATAACATGTATTATTTTAGCGTAATAATTTCAGTGAATAAGATCTCAACAATGATTTTTGGCTTACAAATGTGATTTCAAAAATCAGTCCACTTTTTAAAAACTATTTTACTTAAAATCACAAAACACTGTTCATAAATATCTCATCCGAAAGTCATCTTTCCCATGAATTTTAAAACCTAGTAAAATATGGGTTTCTGCCCCTAAACACATAAGCCATGGCGTCAATTTGCGCTTCAAAATGTTTAACACCCCTGGAATTCGCTAAACTAATTCCATCCAAGAGAACCAATCTCGACCGTAAAGCTACGGGGTTGAGTATAGTATCGTTTGTTTTATTCGTGCTTTGTAACTGTAAGCATTAAACCAACCAGAGATGTCATAGATGTTTCTTTCCCTATGTTAAAGGTAAAAAACCGGCGTTTTTGCCCATGACTTCGTTAATCGGCAATTAACTTTGCAATTTAGCCCTGAAGCCACTTTAATCCGGTTCTGTACAAAACCCTTCTTAGGTGACAAGTCTTACCCATAAACTATCGTCTGCTCAAGTTTCAGGTCTCCAGTTCTAGGTAGGAAATTTAGATGATTTTAGGGCTCTCGCAGGATTGTAAGAAAGTTCTTTTTATTTGACTTGACCTGATTGTTTTTTGTTTCGGTAAAATTTAGCAAGTCTAACAAACTTCAAGTAGTTCGGATTGTTTTGAAATTTAAAAGCGCTTTCATAGGAATGACAATCAAATGGCAATGAAACTTTTAACAAAAACTTATTTAATTAATTTTACTGTTATAACTGAATGGGTCTTAATTGTGTGCGCCTATTATTTACCTCGATGATCATTATTTCCGTTAAATTACCTACATTTAAAACGTGTCATAATAATCTTGTGTTAATAATCAAAATCAAAAAGGTTAATTGCAAATCTTTGTATTTTTTCGAAACTACCAGCGCCACTAAGACCAACATTGCCAAAAAGAATGCGCCGCAAGAAACTTGGCAGAAAGTATGTTTTCAAAACAAATACCTACTGATAACGAAGTTCTAAATAACAACTAATAATAATTTACAAGTACTAAAATAATTTAAAACATCTATTTATAGGATGTATCCCTATGTGAACTAAAATTATTATAAGTTTAGTGTTAGGATAGGACAAAGTGATTGCTACAGAAATGTTAAGTGAATGTCCTGTCACGTAGTCGCAACGTGCACTACTCCACTAAACAAACTAGCCGCAGCTCGCTTCTGACGTCTCGTCGGTTGGTGCAGTTCACACACCAGCGACTAAACCACGTGAGTGAACTGCAGCGTGATGATGGTGTACGAGATCGCCACGGACAGTACGAGCAGCAGCGCCGACATCTACAGCGGTGTGGTATTCAGCAGCCGGATGGCGACCAGCTGCACCACCATCTGCCGGAGGACGGCCTTCACTAACTGCCTCAGCTTTGACACGTTCGGACCTGGAACTAGACACACAAGTAACTTGGACGTTTTCTCAGGCGCACGTTTCACCAACATGACAGTTTTCGGTGACTAGCGAAAATTCTGTTTACATTACAAACTCGACCGGTATTCGCCGGTTGGCTTCATATTGACTACGCCTTGCATTTCGAATTGTCATGTATCGCCGACAGTTGTTGGTGAAATAAGGCCCAAGCTGCGTATTCATTAGGAATGCGCGAGGAAGTGGAGTGGTGTGCGAGGAAATGATCCACCAATCGGAACACTTCATTTTCCTCGCCTAGCTCGGCGCTGCTTTTCTATCTCTTTTGTCTTTCATTTCCTCGAACACAACTTCGCTTCCTCGCACATCTCTGGTGGATCTTATTAAGTTCTGTAAGAAACAGACAGAATTTGATTGTTTTATGCCGCGTATTACGCCTCACTAATTAAGCTTAGTGCTGATCACGTTTTTATCCCTTACGGGATAGACGGAGCAAAAGTAACAAGACCTAAAAGCCACGTTGAGCATGATTGTGAGCGTATAGATATAGTTGGAAAGAGTAATCAAAACAGTGAAGGGTTGCTAGTAGCATCGCCTATGACAAAATTTCTAAGATTTTCACCCATTCCTTCGATATGCTTTTACTAACTGCGCGGGAAGAGAAGCAACTGGCACATCCTATGATTTTCCTTTGCTCCCAGACCAGCATGGTGCAATATTCAAGTACAATTAAATCTTAAGCGAACGTGTATTGATTATGTAGCAGACACATTTAACTTACTCTGCAAAAGCTTGAAATGGAGACGTGTCATGTTCCGTTTTAGATCGTTCGCTTCATTATAAGTCCTTTGTCCGTCGTGAATTAATAAGACTATAGAAAAAGAAAAATGTGCGAAGATTGCGACTCTTAAAATGTGGTGTTCCACGGTGTTCAACGCCTGTAGAGAAATAAATAATGTTTATTGCTTTTGAGCATTTTCAGTCCCATACTAATTTAAAATAGGTGCATCACTGCCATATGGTTCTGACTGAAAATCAGTGCTGCAGGTGTCTAATACCTCAGCGTAATGCTGAGCCAGGGACCGTTTCACTTTTACGAAGACACACAATATTACGCTGATGATCTAATTTTCATGTCTGTGTTTTTTGTTGTTTCTTTTCTATAAAATTGTGTGTATGTTCTTATATAAATGTATAAATGTCTTCATACTTTCTTTCTGTCTTTTTCCATACTCAGAAATATAATAATGAGCGGCAAAAATGTGGCCCTTAAGCATGCAACTTTATATGGAGACGGCCAAATTTTGTGCCGCTTAGTATTTATAATCGTACATCAGAGACAATTATCTATACTTAAATCATCTCTAGCCCTTACGGGGTAGACAGGGCCTGAGGTTACAAGACCTCTGCATTATCCGCATCATGTTGCTTAAGCTGAAAAAGTTGATTTATCACTGTGTTACAATTATGATTGAATGCACCAGATACATACATTCATTTTTATGTTGTAGATACAATTCCAAGACAGTCCAACTATGTACACAACAAAAACGGCCAACGATATGAGAGCCTGAAAACAAAGTCACAGTAGTTCATTTTTAGTAAACTAAGTAAGCTGACTCGTAACAATATTTCCATGATTTGTGTACTTGCTAAGATTACCTGCGCTCCGTAATACTGTTTCAGCTTATCGCTGCATACAGCTATGCAGTTGTAGGCTGAAGAGATTTTTTCCAGATCCTCCTGAAATCGCTGACAAGTCATCGCGTCTACTTCTCTTTCCAAACCATCGACGCTCTTCAATATATTCAATAAATGATTCTTAAGGTGTGTCAAAAATTCAAGAATTACTCTAATGTAAGCGTTAAAAATAAAAAACTCGGTGGTCAATTGCCACTGTATACTGAAACCTACCATATGTTGCAAAATAATCATACACCTAAGTAAGAGAGTACTGCTAGAAAATCTATTCAAAAATAGTAATAAAGAAAAGCAGAACATGATTATATAAAAATTGATAATAGACGCTGCTAATAAAATTATCACCAAAAAATTTTTTATTGATTCTTTGTAGGCGACGCTGTCAGTACAATATTTGTGAACACGATCCATCAAGGCCTTAAAACATTCAAAAGACTCAGCATACAGAATCCCGTTGACCATGGATAGCAAGGAAACACCAGTAGCTAAGCAAACTTGCGCAGATAGAACTAATTTCCACATTAATGTTACATAGTTTGCATTGCATTGTTTTGTATTGTATTTTCTTTATCAAACAAACGGTACGCTGTGTAGATACTGATAGTAAGATATGTTATAAAACTAGCAGTGATCCAAATAAACGCAATTTTTTTAAGATTACTTGAGTATGAAGATAAATCACGAAATGTTCCCGCCATATTTTCGATGATCACCGCGAGCTTGACAAAACGCATTTTTAATACACGTCCGTTATTCCGTAACGAATACACAGTTCAAATACTAGTGCGTAAGTAATTCCCTACAAACCAATACAAACGAGTTTATACTCAGTTTGTTTATTCGTAGTTTCACATTATGAAAATTGTACGCAACCAATGCATTAACAAATAAAAAATAAAAAAATATTTTTCTGCCCCTTCTGATATTATTATGTAATTTTTGTTCCACTTTGCATCATTATTCATAACCTAGCTTTTGCTCGCGACTTCGTCCTACCTCCCATCGAAAATTTACAAAAACCAGCCAAATGCGAGTTGTACTTTAACACGAAGGATTTCTAACTACCTACCTCAACAAATAAACCCATTTATTGCATAGACACCCACTTCCATTATTTTTTATTTCAGTTTTGTCATATTAACTTACTAGCTGTTGCCCGCGACTCCCTATCCCGCGGGAACTATGTGATTTTCCGGGATAAAAACTATCCTATGCCCTTTCCCAAGACTGAAACTATCTCTGTACCAAATTTCATTAAAATCGGTTTAGTGGTTTAGGCGTGAAAGCGTAAAACACAGACATACAGACAGCCAGACAGAGACACATTAATAATTATTAGTAAGGATTACGTCTCATTACGTTACTACAAATTGAATGAATTTAAAGTGAACCTGTCAATATAAGAAAACTTTTGGAAATAATAAACAGGTGATCCATTACAAAGATTGTTGAATTTAATCAATCAATTTTTTTTAAGACAACACAAAAGTGGTTTTAAAATTTATATAGATCGTTATTCTCTGCCGCGATGCGTACAATATTTATAAGCTTTTGAAGGAAAGAATACAATTACTTAATTTATCGGCAAATAACTAAGCAATATATCCGAGTACCTACCTATAAAAGTTTCGAAAGTATATTATAAAGTAATTAGCGAGCAATACTTTTCGCCGTAATAAGGAAAAAAAATTACAGTGATAGAGCCACTTTAAAGAGAGTGTACATTATTTCTTATTCTGTTATAAGTTTGACGTTGGCATCGTACCTCTTAAACGAATGGACAAATTAATAATAATAATAATAATAATAATAATGAATGCCTTTCAAATGACCGGGTCCCCATGGGCCCGTGATCGTAAATCCGTACCAACAATAATAATAATAAATCATTTATTTGATAACATAGGTAATTGTTAAAGATGATTAAAATATGCTTTCTTAACTAGAAAACCAGTTTCCTTGTGGTGAAAATCTCTTTCCAAAATGATGTTTTCTGTCATAAAATTGAATTATTAAGAGTTGTTACTTAAACAATACTTAAGTCTTTTTACGTGGGTTTTTTTTTAATTTTAAAGTTACATTTTACTTTGTACTATATTTGTACACTGCTTTGTTTCTAAGTCAGTTTTTTGTGTGGAAAATTGTGTGCGTGTCGCCTCCGGTTGGTTAAAAGGTCCACTGTACCCACGATCTCCAGGGGCGCATAACTCTCGGTCGCGTGCGTCGGCAGCATATTATTTTTAAATTATTAACGCTGTAATGGAATAATTCCGATATGCTAATGCCACGATGAACGGGCGTTGATCACGACATTTTTATATATTAACTACTACTCGAGTCCGGTTAATTGTTGAACATTTCGAAATATATTTTGCGTGTTTTAAAATATGTTGGGAATTTTCTTTCGTAAGACAATTGTGGCTGGTTTCGCGTAGTTTATTTGAAGTACTTAAAAATTGTTGCGCAGAATAAAGTTTCGTTAACAAAATATAATTTAATCATACAAGCAATAAACTCATAAACTTTGACAAATTAATTAATAATTAAATAATATACAAATTGTTGCAGTGTTTTGACGACTTTTAGACTCTTCAATTTTTATTCATCAAAAATTTTGCAATTAACTAAAGGTCGGTTGAAAAATCATTCGCATAGTTCTTATAGCTTCCAAGTACGTACCTAATATGGCTGTGACATACAGAAGATAGACAAACAGTTGGAAGGACAAGATGAACCCATAAGGGTTCCAATTTGGCTACGGAACCTTAAAAATAGTTTAATAATTATTGCCCTGTACCCTTTTAAAACAATGCAACTTTGTTGAAATTGCACAAGCTATTTAATTCACACCGGGGCAATAAATAAGGTAAAACTGACGTTTGCGTTCATGTAAGACGTGACTAATGGTTATTACTGAATAATAGGCCACTTAGAATATTCAAATGTAATTGACCGTTATTTTAAAAAACTTGTGCAAAAAAACTGTTGTTTTCCCCTTCAGTATGTTTTTCTGTAACGCACTTATCTATATTTTCCAAGCCTTTATTTAATTTTAAATGTTTGTATTTATGTTTATTTAGATCAAATATAGAAAGTCACTTAAAACTGGATACGGTACAACAGGAGCGCTCGCCTTCCCCTTCCTAAAAAAAGCTGGAAGACTACATAGGTCATGAAAAATGTATAAATGATTGCGTGTTATTGGCATGGATTAGACGGTCAATAGTATCTTCATACTGTATACTGGTATGTCAATATAGGATCTGGATTTGCTGCGATATGTACCGTGATATGGATCGCGATATGCGTGGATCACACGATAATACTCACCGTCTATCCGTGGCATTCGTGTGCCAGTTTGTAGGGACGTTAAAAGTTTTGACATGTATGTAGATGTGTCCGGACGGCTGCTGTAAGTTACACTTTTTGTTTTTTTTTTGACGGAGTAAAAACTCTGTAAAACACCCGCGGAAAGTAAAAGAAATCACTAAAATTTGACCGACAAACGTTTGGCAAATGTATAGTTTGACAACCAATAAATTTTCACAACCCTATTATATTTTCTGCTAACATTATTAACTTATCGGAAAAGTTATAAACCAAACCTAACAAAATTGAATGTGAGCCAGAGCCACGCAAAAATGTTTTCAGTTATTTTAAGTTTATTGGTTAAAGGGTTGTCTAATGTTACGTTTGTCAAAAATTTGATCGGACACCAGAAAAAAGCGCAGTGCATTGGCAACTCCGGTCATGAGTACTTAACGCATTAACTTGACAGTGTCATTAAAAAATCATCATACAAACATGCAAGCAATATTAGTCGTCAGGTATTCGATTAAGTCAATAATCGCATATCGCAACCTACTTATTCGAACTCCAACAATAAATTGCATTTTTTATGTTACTTAATACGCGCCTATTACCGAAGTAATTGTAAGGTCTGTAAGGAATTAATAGTTTTTAAACATAGAACATTATAACGTAACAGTGTATATACACAATTAGCTGCCGATACGTTCATTTTTATTTTAAACTAACTGCTCATAAACTGTCATACTACCTACTTTAAAATAGGTAATAACTACTAATTTAACAAATATATACATTTTTTGTGACGGATAAACGAGCACCACCACTCATAGACACCCAGCAAAAGCAAAGGATTGTAGTTCTTTTGTCAGTAGGGATGGGTTATACTTGCTAAATCGCGTACCAGGGCTTAAAAGTACGTCCACCTTTTCATACCAGGTGCAGAAACCAGGTATTTCAAAATACTTTCAAAGTATTTTTTGTCTAACGTAACAAATCGAATACTTGCTTCCTTGGAAGCTTAAACCTTGTTGTTATACAGATAAGATTCAAAATATTTCAATCAAGACGTAAAATACTTTGAAAGTATTTTATTTCACGTATAAGCGCAATCTGAACCTTATGAGTATGAAGTAGTACTTACTTTGAAGGGACAGTATACTTAAATGGAAAAATACTTTCAAGTCTTGCAAGTATAATCGGGTCGGTACCTGGTTGGTATACTTGCAAGGAAATACCTGGTATCAAAACCTGGTAACGTAAATACGCACCATCTTTAATTGTCAGCCTGGTGGACTAAGATGGAATACTTCATTGTGCTAGAAGTTTCGCCGGATGTTTTTTCTCCTGGAGCTTTACCATGACGTCTTAATGCGATTCAATTGCAACTCAGTCCAGGTTTCAGCTGTCAATTTGAGTATAGATCAGGCAGCGAGCGAACCTGAACTGAATCGGTAATGAATCTACTAACCCGGTAGGGCTATCGAGTACGATGGTGGTAGCAATCCGGATGGACTCTGCACAAGATTCTACCATCTGCGTGTTTGTTTGCTTAGTAGGTAATCACTGGAACTACTAGTAGTTTAGTAATCGAGTTAGATCGATTTTACAACTTTAAGTAGTTTAAAGCTACACTTTTCTTGATTAAGGTTTGGAATTGCAGTTCAGAGAGGCAACGCGGCCAGCGTTTTGCGGTCGATGCCTGTGGCCGAAAATTTTGACGACGTATTTATTTTATAGTTTAAATAATTAGTAGTAGTTTTAGTTCTAGTATTAGTCTGTTTTCATATCACCTTATGTACATTGTAGTCTTGATTAACGTTGTAAATTATAAATTCTACTTACCTACATTGCATTGCCTGCTTACACATTTATTTAAGTTCTATTTTAGTTTTAGTTGTTTTATGCATTGATATAAAAATATTATGTTGTACATACTTGCGTCATATTATTCCTACCGCGAAGGTTGCTAATTTTAAGAAATAAAACCGCTGGTTTAAGTAAGCTGTTATGAAACCAGCTTATAATAAATGTAAATTATACCTCCATATTTATTTTTCTTTTCACGCCCATAAAGCCGACTTAATAACTGCTGAGAGCATAAATATGTATCCGTTTATAATGAGTACATAATAATAAAAATATTATTTATGTATGTATTTATGCCAGCCTTTGGCAATGATGTTGTGACGGAGTTGACAAGAAGCTAATAATAAGTGTGGCAAAAACTTTTAATAAACCTGAATTCAAACTAAATTAGACTTAAAAATAGTTAGGTACATAAATAATGAACTTTGGTTATTATTTTTAATACGGGAGCTTTGTAATGAATACGGATAGATTGTCAATGTTACACGTGAAACGCCAGTGTTGACATGCGCGTGCCGCGCTTGACAGTGTCTGAGGTGGTTGCGCGGGAAAACGGTTATCATTTGTTAGTTAAAAGGAATAGACGCGCAGACAGTGAACTCGGGAACTAGTTTAAGAGCTAGCTACCGAAATAGGTAGGTATACAATTTATAGAGCAACGAAATCCCTCTAAGTAGTTAGTATGCCATACTATCATTATTAAATAATTCGAGCGCTTGACCGCTATTCAGTGGTCAATTGGAGAAATGCCAACAAAACGTGTGATTAAATTCATTAAGTCCAGACTGTAGCGACACTAGCGCCACCTAGTTGACAGCTACATAATTACTGCGACGCACGGGTAGCTAGCGCCAACTCTAGTGACAGCTGTCACATTGTTCTACATCGCGCTAACGAAGTTTCTCAACACGGATGCATATATACAACTTCCAACTCTCTTCCATCGGGCTTCGGTCCCCAGGCATAACATTGCCTGGAGAGAGATCTCTCTCTTGTGGCTCCTCCCCCCAAACTGGTGACCCCGAGCATGAACGTCAGCGCAGCCTTCGCACAGCTTCGTCATCGTGACGTCATCATCACTTCATCAAGCATTCAAGCAGCGAGTCATACAGCCAGCCAGCATCCACGGCTACAACGGGTATCCTGACCACCAGCATGCAGCGGACGCGCATTCCTGGTCATCACCCACAGCCTTCTCAGCGACCTTGGCACAGCACACTGCACTTCGGCCGGTCAGTAAGCAGAGACGCACTTCTCTCCTGGTCGACGCAGCAGCCAGCCACTACGCAGCACTGTACCACTCCGACTCACTGGAGCATGCAGCATCACCCCGACTCACTGGGGCATCACCGCAGACAGTTCCGACTCACCGTGAACTATGCGGCATCTGGTTCCGACTCACTGGAACGTCCACTGGCCCGGCAAGCATCACAAGATGTATGGACGACTCATCCTGCTATCGACCTCCGGTCTCGGAGGGGAGTGATGTAGCGACACTAGCGCCACCTAGTTGACAGCTACTTAAATAACTGCGACGCACGGGTAGCTAGCGCCAACTCTAGTGACAGCTGTCACATTGTTCTACATCGCGCTAACGAAGTTTCTCAACACGGATGCATATATACAACTTCCAACTCTCTTCCTTCGGACTTCGGTCCCCAGGCATAACATCTGCCTGGAGAGAGATCTCTCTATTGGGGCACTCCCCCAAAAGACTGTTAAGTATAATAAAGCCAAAATAATAACAATAAGACCTAGACGGCGATGGTGGGCCGAGATAGATGCCTTCTCGAAAGACTGCCAAAACTGGACACTTACCGCAGCGGACCGGGAGCAGTGGAAGAGTTGGGGAGAAGCATTTGCCCAACAGTGGGGCACAATAGGCTCATAATAATAATAATAATAAGCCAAACATAGAACAATTAAGATCCCTTAAAGGGATAAGTCCGCCTTTGTGCATGTATCTCATTGTTTGTCAATTGTATTTGTCTTGTTTATTTTGCACAATAAAGAGTTTACATACATTTATTTATTTATTTATAAGCCTTTTTTTATTCCGAATTCGCTTCAATTTCAGTAAATACATGTTGTTGTTGTTGTTATTGTCGTTTATTTTTGTATTTATTTATTAAATTGTCGCGAAATTCGGCGTGCCTCATGGCATAGGCCTCCTCCGTGTATTGGAGGGTTTGGGCTATAGTTCCCACGCGCGCCCAGTGCGGATTGGGAACTTAACACGCACCATTGAATTTCTTCGCAGATGTGTGCAGGTTTCCTCACGATGTTTTCCTTCACCGAAAAGCTCATGGCAAATTACAAATGTAATTTTCGCACATAAATTCCGAAAAACTCAGAGGTGCGAGCCCGGGATTTGAACCCACGACACTCTGTTTGAGAGGCCACAGGTCAAACCACTAGGCTACCACGGCTTACATACATACATACATACAATTAATAGAACATGAACTAAAATTAACATAGGTACATATTTTAATCACGTCTTTATCCCTTACGGGGTAGACAGAGTCTAGGTAAAAAATACCTAAATGCCACGCATCAGCGTGATGGTAGGCATATAGGTGGTAGGGGAGACCAAAATAGTGATAGATTGCTAACCGCATCAGCTATTACATAATTCCTAAGGTTTAAGGCTAAAACTAACATAGAGCAACCCAGAGAGAAATTATGCATGAAAAAAGTAGGTACATGTTCTGGTGAATTATGCCACGTGCCTTCCTAATTTTACCATTGACTATTGATTTACAGAAATATAATACGTACTAAGACTCATCCTTTAACCCTATGTTTTTCTGCGAACGGATGCGGCATTCTTTGTTCTATTCTTTTTTTAATCTCCAATCGCATTGTTAGATTATAGCGCGTAATAAGCGCAATTATGAATCGTAAAACATCTGTTTATGAGCTTGTTATCGGCCATCTTGATTTATGTGGCGGCTCGAGGTTGAGACATGGATGCGGTAATTGGTAATTACAATTACATAGCTATTTCCTGCGGGTTTGCTTGCAGTTGATACCTACGGGTCGAAATCGGTGAATTTCCTGTAGCCTACTTCTGCAATAAATTAACATAGGTATCTGGGGGCACGGCAGTGCTCCCGCCAAGTCGAGCAAAAAAAAGCGGCACGGCTGTACCATCCTTTTCTCGAAGCAGTTCAGGCCATTTTCGGCCCCCTTATAATTTCAATGTGAAGTAACCTGAATTTTCAGTAACCAAGCAGGCATTGTATAAACACGGTATATTTCAAATTTCATTCAATTTGAACCAGTAGTTTAAGAATTATATAACTAGTCAAAGTTTCTTAATTTTTTCACTCACTGACTGACCGACCATCAAAAGTTTAAGGTACTTCTAGCAGACATAGAAACTTCAACTTTAAAATACAATTAGTGTTTAATGTATAAATCAATAAACAGCTAAAATACTTTGCAATTTCGGACCAGTTTTCTAGATACACCAACTGCATAAATAACTTTGTAATCCTTTATAAACATGTAGGATTACAAAGTTACAATATTTGCAGTGAATGTATCAGAAACGGTACGAAACGACCTTTGAAAATTGAATTTTAGAGTACATATAAGGCTTGAGTAACGCATCCATAACCTTAATTTACATCAACATTAGACGCGTTGGAAGATGTCAGACTTCAAGATTGCTGATAAGACAGTGCTTCTGAATAACATTTTTTTCCAAATTAGGCGGCAGTGTAAGCCCAGAAAGCAATCTATGAAGAACACGCCTATTATGTACACTTAGATACGTTGTCTTGTCTCCACTTATACCATCCATTATCAAGGAGTTCCCGTTGCCGCAGTGGCTTAGCGTGCCTTGGAGGAGCACTGTATCGAAATTAGTTAGGGGGCCCAAATAAAGGGTAAAGGATAAAATTTTACTAATTTTTGTTTACACACGTTAGGGGCCTCTGTAGCCCGGGGGCCTCGTATCATTGATACTTGTACTCCTTGGTAATACAGGTATCGCGTGAGCCTCGTATGAGAGCCACCCCGGAAAATTTTCACATTTCCATGCTAGCCTGGGATCAAAGAAGAAGAAATAAGTGGCCTTTAGATCTTCTTACCGTAAGCTCTGCCTACAATAAGGACGTGATTATTATGTATGTTTATAACCCTGTAGGTTCAGCAAAAACTAACGTTTTAGCGGGCGAGACACGCCGCGTGCGCTTATGGTGGAAATACACAGTATACTTATGCTTCAACAGAAGTCTCGACTCGAGTGGCATAGGTCTGATGTGAAAATCCGACCAAATTGACTTATTCAAATTACGGTTATAATGTGCTCTTTTTCTGTCTATCACACTGACACTTATATTTCTATCTCTTTCCGTTGAGGAGATATTTAAATGCATAAGGCCTGATCTGACGACTTTTAGAAATTATAAAGACGCATCAGGACTAATTTTGACTTACACCTTTATGCATGGACTTCTCCAAGTTTTTCGTTTAGCGTATTTCAACTTCTAGGTTTATGCTTCAAAATTTGTTTCCTTCATGACTGGCGTTATGTCACTAAAAACCTTCAGCTTTGCAAATGTTGATACAGCATAGGTACGTATCACTAGATACGACATAATGCTTCAAATATTTTTAACTGTTTAATTTCATAGAGTAATTCGTATATTAGTTTGAGACCTTATGCCTGTAATAACGTTAACTTTTGAAATAATAATATGAGTAGTTAAGTACAAATAGAACTTTATGCCTTCAACCAGTTCAATAGCATCCACGTATAAAGCATCAAGTCGAAAGTCGCTGTTTTCATAAAAAAAAATGTTTTATCGATATATTTAAACCGCAAAAAGAAAATTAATTATATGAAAATATAGGTACAAGTAATCTTCTAAAGATGCAAACAGTTTCGTGATCCCAACTATAATAATTCAATAATTATAAGCAAAATCATTTATAAATTTTATTTCTGCTCTCCTGAAAAGTTAAGAAATCACACATCAGACCTTATGCTACTCGAGTCGAGAAGTGTGACTCGTGGTGTTTAGTAGTAAAGCAAATATAGTATGTAATTGAAAACAAAATCATGACGTCAACATTTTTGCACATATTGCTATGTCGCTATGACCAAGTAAAATCATAATAGTCAAATACCTACCTGAAGCGTATTTTTTCAAAGTTTTTTTTTCGATCTTAAAAGCAACAATACAGTACGGAACCCGTCGTGAGTGACACTTTCTAATAAAGCAATTTCATATAGCATACGTAATTAATGCCATTCTTTATCTCAAACATAAACAATCAATCAACTGACACGATTATAATTCTCTCGGAACCACCGTCATATAAAGCAAAAGCGGGTTAATTTAAATGTTTCAACAGTTAAAGTGTTTAGTAAAGAAATATAAATCAGGCCATAATTTAACACTTGACGTGCCGGCTGCGGCAATTAAATATATTTCTGCCTTAAATCAAGATAAAATCAATGGAGTGATACATAAAAAACAAGGTCAAGTTCGAAATGTTTTTTGCGAACACATTTTTTTGAGTTGCCTGATACAGTACAAAATTTAATAGGCATGATTATGTGGTTTTAGTTCTTATTGAATATAGAAAAAAAGTATCACGTCGCGTTTAAGTTTTATTAATTTAGTCATAGATCATAGCCAAGGCGGTACTATTACTGCGCAGTTGTTTATAAGACACATTGTAGTTATTTTGAGCTCAATGAAAACTACTGATGTATCCGATTATGGCAGTAAATATTTTCTTCACTGCATTAGATTACAAAAATAATAAAGCAAGACGAGTGGTAAATCGATTAAAAGCAATCTTTAAACATACAACAATAAACATGATGGTGTTTAAGTAAATGATAGAAAGACATGAAGCATCATTGCCTCCGGAATCTTGATATTTTTAACAGGTTTTAGTGTTTAAGAGTTAGAAGAGATTCCCCAGTTTTTTTTTTTAATTTTGGACATTATTTCAGGTTAATTAGGTTCGTTCGGGTTCGCGGTGGATGCAAGCCGCTTCCAACCGAGGCAACTGGAGGTCTATGGGGAAGGCCTATGTCCAACAGTGGACGTCCTTAAGTCCTTCCTTTATTTTAAGTTTAAATTAACATCAATACCAATCTCGCGGAACTCCAAAAGCGTTCAGTAGCTGGCTTTATCTCAATAAAATAAGGCAGACATAAAAGAATCGTCTCGGACCGCTAACGGATCGCTTATCTGGCGACGTGTTTGATTAAGAGCTCGCCACACCGCGGCACCGCTGCTATAATGGTGGTTTTACACTCTAGATGGGTTACCTTGACACGATAGTCAAGTAGTAGTAACATTTTTGTAATACCAACTTGTAGCTATAGTAACTAGAATAAGAATAAGTACAAAACTTTCTTATTAGACCTGCTATGGGTGGTGTAGGGGTATAGCACGCGTCACGGAATTACGAGGACCCGAGTTCGATTACATAGCTTTACTTTTCGGATTTTTCTATGTGTTCTAATTTTCAGTGTCGTTTAGAAATTAAATTTCTTGTTCTTATTACCGACCTGCAATGTAAATAAACTGAACCAATTTGTTTTTCGACACGTTATACTACCAAGGTGATCGCACCGAAAGTGGTCACCTTATATCAAGGGTCCATAATTTTCAATTCAGAAACCGCTTTTTTGGCGTTCGTTTCACGTCAATAATTTCTACGGATGAGTGTTCTTTAATAACCCCTTATCAATACCACTTTACGAAGGAACCTTTGCAGTTAAAGTCGCGTTAAACACTCGTAAAATTTTATCACATAATTGAACTATTTAGCGAAATGTACCGCAAAAAGCTGTTAGCATTCTAACAACCTTTATATGGGTCCGATTTCCGGTGCACAATGGAGTGACAAATAAAGAACAATTAATGTAGAACCGACACTGTATAAGTGTACCAATACTGCCACTTATAATAATAGGTACCTACCTAGATTGCAATGTTAGTCTACGTGATTTGGTGCGAGTTAAACATTTTGATACTGATACAATACGTATAATGTTGATTGTAGCTAAAATATGCCGTGAAATTTTGCACCAAATGGTATAACGTATGAATAACCTACTAAGTAATTTTATTTTTGTTAAATGAATTTCGTTTAATGGGCACTTGTTGCTAAAATTTAATCTTGATTGTAAAAAAAACTGCTCCGGTATCGGAGTAGCAAACTAGGTAGGTAAGTGTTTTTTTTTTGTTAATTATTATGGACTTACACAAAGTAACGCTTTATTCAATCAATTCTTGATCTGATGCTAAGCTCAGTTTAGTATTGTTAAATTGTGGGCGCTAAGGCTAAAGCCTATTTTAACGACTACTATTTTATCGAGATTTATTTTTTCCAACAAGTAGGTAAAGGAAAAAAAATACTAGCCGAATATCAAACATTTAAAAAAAAAAACTGAGATATATGTTTTTTAAAGTTTCCCGCGAGTACCTATTAACCGAAGCCCAGATGCTTTTGAGCGACAAAAAAATGTTTTCAATACTAACTTTAATGACGCATCTAAAATGTTTTAATCTTTTATGTAACTTGTAATTAGTACAGTCAAAGCGATAATTATGTTAATACAAGATATAAATCGCGTCGGTTGACAACTTGTTTGCCTCTAAATGTCAGCTTGCTGATCATTGTAAAGATAACTTAGAAACGTGTGTTCATTGCTGTAAGTTGCTGGGTGAGATTTGCATTCGTATGCCGCTTTATAGTTAATGTAAGATCTTTAAGAACACGCCTGATGGTAAGCGAAGATATTATTTTGATCTATAGGCCTAGTAAATGCGCATTTAACCTTGATTTGAAAACGGCAGATTGTATAGCGTTCAGGGAACACAGACGCTGACAGGGCATTGCATTAGTCCAAGTTTAGCGACATCAGAATCTAAAGCCGTCACAAAATAAAAGGCCCGTTTTGACAGTTCACGCCCATGAAGTTCTTTATTTTTTACCGAGCGAAATGTTCTGAAGGTAATTACATTTTTCATTCATGGGTACCGCCCACTCAGCTAAGTGCTGTGCATAACGATTCTTTCATATTGTCCACAGACTATTAATAATCGGTTAAGGAAAAAAATAAATCGATTAAGATAATTATATTTTTAAGGTCGACTCGCACTTGACGTGACGATAGAATAATTTTGGCTCATCACCTGAAGAAAATGATTGACTGAAGATTCACTTTTTCTCGTTTTTTTTTGTGATTAAGTGAATTTTATTGTAACAAAAATATTAAATTAAAGAAAATTGACCTTTCGTACAATGTATTATTTCAAAATACCTACAATATCAGTTTAAGTTAAATTTTCTAATCAAAACTTGAATCCAATGCTCTTTACAATACATATTTAAATCGATCAAATCCTCATGCAAACTTGAATCGATTTATCGAGAGTATTCGAGCACCGAGTCGTATGGTTACATCACTAGTACGTCGCGAAGACAAATGTCAAAACGGGCTTTTTATTTTGTGACGAGTTTAGTAGGAAATAATGTTAGTATTTATTTTTACGAAACACTCTTATTGACACTTAATTGTTATTGTAATGTATACATTGCGGTTTTGAGTGCACAGTACATATTGATTTTAGTCCAGCGAAGTACGTAAATACTACGATTTCTAAGATTTGCGTCACTTAGTGTCAATTTAGTTTCA
This sequence comes from Pandemis heparana, assembly GCA_963854515.1. Lineage (NCBI taxonomy): Eukaryota > Metazoa > Arthropoda > Insecta > Lepidoptera > Tortricidae > Pandemis > Pandemis heparana. The sequence continues at coordinate 11,577,247 of OY978011.1, read as the reverse complement.
AGTGGGTAAATTAGGTGACTCTGATATTTTATTAACTTAACCAGTAATTATGGTCATTCTGTTTTTTTTCTATTTTAAAAGGCAAAGGGGCTTGTGCCTGGGCAACCACATCAAATTATATGTTCCTATTAATGCTTTAATGTTTATTCCTTATTTGTTTATATTGTATTATGTTTGTTTTTGTTTTTATTATCGTATTGTTTTTATACTATTCTTTCTTTTAATGTACTTGTTACCCGATGGCCCCAACGGAAGACCAGCGTTGGCCGTAAGACCAGCAAATGCTGAGTTGGGGCCATTTTATGTCAATTTTATGTAGCTTTTAATATGTTTTTGTTTTTTAATTACTGTGATTGTCATAAATATTTTTTTTCTTTCTTTCTTTAATTATAATGTAAGGTTATGCATAATAGTCAGCCACGATTTTCCTTTATCGTCGTGAGGTTTGATCTCATCTGTACGGCTAAAATGGGCAAAGAATATTTTCTCTCAAAAATCAATTGACAATATTATTGTCAACTGTCATAAAAATAAGTAGATGAAGATGACATTCTTGATTGACTATACCTACTTACAATTACACTATAACCTTAAACTATTCCATACGAGATTATAATTGAAAAACAATACGACATAATAGTAATTGAGATGAATGCAAGACAAATTATCATAAACTTATAAAAACAGAAATAAATAATTGATATTAATTCCAAGTAACATAAAATTATTACATTAATGACTGCCTTGTAAGTCGCATTCGCATACTTAATGAATAACGAAGACAATTAAAAAGCAGAATAACAAAAAGACATACCTGAGTTCTTGATATAGTCTTTGCACCATTTATTGGATATTAAATGTGGTTAACGAATTTTTCAATTAACCAATAAAGTACAAAAATTATTGTAATTTTTATTATTGAAAGAAATTTGTGCGCAGATTTTCGGGCCAGTTCCTTTTGCTTGATGTGGGGAATAAAGACAAACTATCTCGAAAAGCTAGTGCTAGCACAGTTTAAGTAACAAATCACTAATGTATTGAATTGGATGGTCTATTGGATAATTCATGTAGGTTGAGCTACGTGGCAATTGCCAGTATGACATTACTATCGTTCTTCAAAGGTTTTAAAATGTAAATCGCATTCCATTTACATTGTTGCAACTACACAATGTAAACTTGACTTGTTCACGCCAATAATTTTGCTGTCATTGCAGACTATTTCTTGTCCACATTTTACAGGGCAGCTTTATGTAAAATTTCAGTTTTCTAAAATTCAAAAAAAAACAAAAATTCAAAATTATTTATTTGTAAGAAAACAGTACGAGTATTATGTACAGTACAGTGGTCTTAAATGGTAAAAATAGTTCTTGTATTTAGCATGCAAGCAAGCGTACAAATATTTTAACATATTTTAAACTAACACGGGTAGGTATTTAATTAAAATTGACAACAATATTAATAATAATAAAATAATAACAATTATAGATAATAATGATAATGATAATAGTAATGTCAACAATGCAATTAATGTAATGAATAATGTCAATTTTGTCTATAATTTAAGTAGTCCTTGACACTGTAGAAACATTTCTCCAATAATCATCTCGTCAAATTACGTTTGAACATTTTTCCTGACAACGTTTTCAGCTCATCCGGCAAATTATTAAAAATTTCAATGCACATATTGTACGCATTTTTTTTGTAAATCACTTTACGACAGCGGGGTTTGTACAAGAGAGACATAATGCATGCCCTTGTCGGCCTCTGTATAATTACAGCACGTTTTTTAAAATATTCTGGATGAGAGTCGAAGTCGAGTAGAGCCAAAGGTTTGGGCTGGGAGTTGATGAGTCAGTCAGTCAGGACATTTGTATCAAAACTCCATAGGCACGTTTTGATGCTATTATAGTTATGTTAGTTTATTGGAGTGTCTCACTGCTGGGCAAAGGCCTCCTCTGATGATTTATTCATAACTAGCTGTTGCCTGCGACTTCGTCTGCAAAGAATTCGTTTATTGTTATCCCGTTGGAATTTTCCGGGATAAAAAGTAGCCTATGTGCTATTTCAGACTTTTCTCTATCTATTTGCCGAATTTCATCCAGATTCGTCGGGCAGTTCTGGCGTGATTGAGTAACAAACAAACATCCATCCATCCATCCATCCATACTTTCGCATTTATAATATTAGTTAGATAGTTAGATAATATTATGTTGAAACAAAATAAAAACGAATCGTATCATACACAACAGAAACATGACTGACTGACAAACAAACGCAGTTTAAATTCTATACTTACTGAGCTATAAAATTAGAAAAATGATGAACATTTAGCTTGAGTAGTTTTAAGCCAACTAATTAACGGACGCATGAAAAATTTATTTTAGCCGAATCATAGCCAAAGCAATGGCAATCCTGATTTTAGACGTGCCCATTTAGTCGTGATTTTCCCTTGCTATCAGGTGACCCACATACAAGTTTGGTACCCCATTTAATAAAAAACCGGCCAAGTGCGAGTCGGATCCGCGCACGAAGGGTTCCGTACCATTATCTATAAATATCAATAATCCAGTGTGAGCAGAGTCCTGCTCCTACGCAAAATGTACGCAGTGTGGGGTCCATTTACATTGGTCATTGATATGTACAGACATACATACATATTAACGATTTTCGCAATTTTTCCTTTATCTGTGCAATGAGATGTTACTTCGTACCAAATTTCAAGATTCTGAGTTCACGGAAAGTACCCTGTAGGTTTTGATTCCCTTGCGAGAAATTTGCGGAAATTTGCGGCATAAACGGCTGTATCTTTTGATTGCGTTGGCTTAGAAGTTTGATTTTTTCATTTTTTTCACAGCTGCAATGGACAGTAGACTTGAGTATTTGATATAAATTTCAGCTTGATACCTGCACGCGTTCCTGAGAAAAAGGGTCTTGACAGCCCGACGGACGGACAACAAAGTGATCCTACATTCCGTTTTTCCTTTTGAGGTACGGAACCCTAAAAAGTAACTACAATCTATAGTAACTCTATAGTAGTTAGTCTATAGTTAACTAAGTTACCTAAGAATACAGGAGACTATTTTCACTCTCTCATATCCCGACACGACACTTTTATCACCCGGCAGCTAATTACAAATGAAAATCGCCTCGCGTGATAAATGTTTGACTTAGAGAAAGAAACGGAGGAGTCACTCGCTTTTAAAAAATACACAAAAGTCCACCATTCTCACCGGAAGACAAGGCAGCATAGATATGCATACGAAAGGTTATTTCCACATGACATAGCGACGTAGAAATAACAAGAATGTCAATCACTTACTTAAGCTTCACACAGACAAACGCACTCACAAACCTACACATAATAACGAATTAATAAACTATCATTAACAGAGTGGAAATTGTAACGATGGTAAACCTCCGTGACATGTCACAAGCGCGCACTGGCCGCTTACAATAATAAAAAACTAAATTCCAAATTTACGATTTGCTTTTATTTTTTCCTGTCACTCGACTTTTTAGCAAGGCACAAGCCGCATTTTGGTGTTTCATTTGAACTCCGTTCCATAAAACTGAAGATTGTCGCTGTAATCTACTTGTAAGTACTTACATTGTTATAAAAAGGGCTGTCACTATTGCAGGTACTGTCTAAACTAAACTGTAGTAAATATTAGTTTTAATGTTCCTAGTGTTTATTTCCTTGTACAAATTATGTAAAACCTAATCCAAGTCTCGTTTAGTTTTTCTTCGCTGGCTAGTTTTAAGCGCTTAGTTGCGTGACCCTATCTCTAATACTTTTGGAAGAATTTAGGCCCGACAATGACCTCTCCGGTTGAATTAATGCTGTAAGCTATGTCGTTATTCGCTAATCTATGCGATGGAGATATCTTAATTATCTTACAGCCTCGCCGCTTAAGAAAATAAAATTTTAATTGATCCCTGTACACCCTTATCTTGGCGATTAAGTGATAAACGACTGCTGTTAAGCGATGGAAGTGTTTGTTTTAATGGGCGCTGTTGCTTTGAAGATTTGTACTGGGATTTAAAATTTGTGTACACGTCAGTTTTAACTCTAGCAAAGCTGCGCACTACATTATTGGAACATGAAGTATGTATTTTATCTAAGCCCTTAATCCTGGCAACGTATGCAATGCTCCCTTGTAGACGATGTCCATAGGCAGTGGTTTTTGGTATCTAAGAACTTGCTCGTTTACTTTCCTTATAAACACTTCAACAGATTGAGTTCAGATGTTTTGCCTTCGTGATTTCAATAAGTAAATGCCCATTTGGTCATCTGCAAAAACGCTGTTTGATGAATTGGTTCAATATTTATCCAAAAAGTGTCTATTAAACCTTGGCTACGTGGGTGAAGCGTTTATTTCATTACGTTTTAGTTGTACGGTAGTTCTAAAGAATACTTTGTTTTAAAGACTAAAAATAGCGCAGACTTCTATCATTGACAAATCCGACTAGAATTTAAATATGGTACTTTATCTTCCCTAATCAATCTAAATCATTGAAATGGGCGCTTAAAGTCGTTTAAAGCATTAATGATACGATTACGCTCTAGAAAAGGTGACGTAAATCATTGTGAGAATAATGGCGTAGGAAAAAAGCGCAATTAGTGTTGCGCCGGCGTCGATAGTATAGCGGACGTCGATAACATTCCACACACAACGTGACTCTGTGCTGCAATGCAGCAAAAATACTATCGGTACCAGGCTGGATGAAAACGTTCTTTACCACAGAAGCTTAAGGTAGTAACTAATGGTTTTCGCAATGTGGCTTATACGTTCCAACGCGAGTTCGATTAAAAAATGTGATTTGTGGCTGCCAGTCCGCGCGTGTTTTATTTTGCGATTCGTACGTGACGCTTGCGTCAAGTTTGTGGTTGGAAATGTGGTAAAGCGTAAAGGGTATTTCTGAAATAAGTTCCGTTTGACGTAAACAAGTTTTGGCAAATATGTAGATGCTTAAAACCTGTCCACATCTTTGCGATATTTATCTTTTTATTTTTAATAGTTCGAATCCAGTACCTAACAAACATGATGTAAAACTGTCAGAGTAACATTTAATGTGGCATTCTCTTTGGCTATTGTGTTAATTTATGCCGGGATTTAAGAATTAAATAAAACTTTATCATCGTAAAATGCAGTACCGTAACGTAGAACTATGTAGTATTAATTATATAATCTTAATTTCACAACCTATACAATTAATTTACTTTTTCCTTTTTTTATTTGAATCCACAGAAAAACTTGAATTCCTTCAGTACCTATTCTTTTTTATTTTTGAGAAATAACGGGTTACACTTTTGCCATTAAGCTGTGGTCTAGCAAAACTTCGTTTATAATTTGGCTTTACGTATAAACTTCGTTTTAATTTAAAGCTATTTACTTAATTCGGTGCAGATGGAATTTATTTCGTTTTTAAAATTCGCTGAATCCTAAAGGCAGTGATTGTAAAATTTCAAAATGGTAGAACTGTCGGTCGAATGTCATTTCGGGCCTTTATTATCGTGATCTTTTATGGCGCGGGCGGCACTTTTTGTCGATGTTTTAACAAGTTCTCAATTGCTTTTGTACGTAATTATGTGTGATTGAATGACTGACGCTTTTTTAAGTGCCACCGGAGTTTGAAGGAGCGAGAAAAAAAAACGTTGTTCTTTGTAATATTATGAATGCATTAATTACTGTATATGTTATGTTTGTGTGTTGCAAAGTGTTGAAATTTGACAATAAGATACATGTAAATGTTATTTTATTTTAGGATATTTTACCTAGTAAGAGAAAAAAACTTTGCTGCTGCGGGAATTACAGTTGTCCTAAACATAACGAAGAGTATAATTACTTATTTATAACAAATATATTTTTCAAGCAATAGCTGTGCTAGTACATAATACACAGGTTTTCCTTTTGCCTAAGTTAAGTACCTACTATGATTTAATTTAATTGTAGTTATAGTGGAGTAAACGTTTACATTTTTAAATATTTTATAAAATGTCACAATTTTAGTCAATCTTGAATATAAATAATATCATTTTATTAGCCGAAAACCTCATATTTCCAGGCTTTTAGTAATACTTTTTTAAAGCGACGATACAGTTTTGAGACTACACAGACATGATTACTTTCGTATATAGGGCATTAACGTGAAGTTATGCTGCGTTTCACGATTTTATCGCCATTTTATTTTGTTTTTAGTGTATCATACGATTGCTGTCAATTTTAAATGTCATTTACATAAAATGATCAAATAAAAATATAATTTTCATGGATCGTATTCCTTTGATTCAAGTTTTTGAACAACGGACCTGGATAAAGAACGTTAAATGAGCATAAAAAGTGTCTGTATCAAAATGTATACTTGCAGCTTTCAACAGAACTCATTAACCTTATATGATTTTTTTTAAAGCAAATAACTGCTAACAATAATATGGATGGGTCTTTTATGTGGTCTGAATAAAATGTTTTTTATTTATTTTATTTATTTTTAAATAAAATTATTAAATGAACCGAAGGAAATCTCTAAACTTAATCAATTATTAACCAATTATTCTGGACGCAAGAAGTAAGAGATATAATTAATCTATGGGTAGGTACATCTAGACAAACATGATTTTACGAGAATCAATTCCATCACCAACTAAAAGTTAACAGATTTTTAAGAAACTAGGTACCTAGTTAACCTATGCCATAACGATAAATCTCAGTTTTTCTCCTTCATTTCTTCACATTTTCACGCCATTGTTTCTATCGATTAGCGTTTAAACTCAGCATCAATCTTTGAACTCCAAACAATGACTCTAACGAGCGGTAGTTAGTATTCTCAGCGCAATACAATACCTTTGGTTTTAGTCTAACAAAAACAAAACGATTAGCTTCAGAGAACATGCAAAATGTGGTGAGTGCGATTGTCATTCACTGCACGTCTAGCGGAGTCATCATTCACACTTGTCACTGTTTAAAAATCTTCAAAAAGTCACACGTTACAACCTGACATCAACACAATCTGAACTCTCACCACTACTTTTTAAAACTGAATATCGACTGTCTTTTTTTCTCTTTAAGTCATTTTGGGGATTGAGTGCCCTGTCAGCCTTTGAACGTCGACAGGCGGAGACGGGCGCAGCAACTAGTTGACGGCGATTTGTATGGCGTGAGTAAATCACTTCTGAAGTAATTTATGTTTGAGTGAACGGACGTAGTGAGGGGGCATTGTCGGTAGTTTTTTTCTATAGAAAGTTCTGTTATGTGTTTAATCTAGAAATTGTTTTTTGGTGTTTAAATTTACACAAATTAGACTGTGTTAAGAGTTGAGAATGATATTTATTAGGCAATTACATTGTTTGCTGAATTGCTTGTGTTTTGTTGATGTGTGTGTATTTTGTAGATTTTTTGCCTTTTTTATTAGGTATGTATGTTGGCATATTTAAAGTACTAGATACTACTAATATCTTAAAGTACTAGAGATATCAAAGATGCAAAAGTTTATGTGTGCATGCATGTTTATTACTGTGTTGTAAAACTAAACGACTGGCATAATTTTCATGAAATTTGGCACACAGGATTATTTATGACCAGGATTAGCACACACAAAAACGGATAACGAATTTTGATGAAATTTGCTATAAAGATAATAAAGTCTACCTATTACGAATAAAATCGAATAAAATTAATTATACAAAATACTTTTATCTTGACAAAGACAGAGAGAGACATAGCCGTCGGTAAAACAAGTATATTATAAAAAGAAAATCGATATAGATAAGAGCATACATAAACCACAAGTAAAAATATCGACAACCCAACATCCGCCCGTCAATCCGCATTCAAACATGTGTTGTTTGACAGCTTTTGTGTTGACAAAAAAAAAGAAACAGAGGAAAAGGCCGAATAATCAGCGGGCCTATTTATCATATTTGAAGCGCTGTCACGTTGACAGTGACAGTTGACAGTCCAGTCCTTTGAAGTGTCAGCGAGGCGGTTAATGAGTTAGGCAAACGCTTTTTGAACCGGCGATTGATGCCAGGTGATTATGCGTTTACTGCTTTACCGGCTAATGGTTGAACCGGTTTTAGAATAAAGGGTTGGATGTGTGTGAAAAGTGGGGCTTTCAGTGTTTGTTCTTTGATCGTAGGTTTAATGTTGACATGAAATAATCAGGATTACTTGAAATGGTTTCTCATAGTAGACTTGTTTACTACTTTTTTATACGGCAAAAAAGGAAAACGAACACGTTGGTCACTTGATGGTAAATGAATACCACCGCCAATAGACACCTGCGACACCAAAGGATTGCAGATTCGTTGCTAGCCTAGAGGTTCTAAGTTGGACCTGATATGCCCAATTCCACTCACGATTGTCTCACTCTCCAAGCCGGAAAACGGCAGCATAAGCCTTGCCTTAAGCTAAGCATTAGCCTAAGATTAGCATGTGCGATGGTGGTACCGACAGACCTTATACAAAAATCGCAAAAAAAACTCTTGCTTCAACACTATAGGCTGGAACCCAGCGCCGCTTTAGCCGCGTTTAATTTTAAAATATGCTGCCACACGGTAAAACGAAACAAAGAACAACCGCACCTGTTAGTTGCAGCCGCGAACATACGAAACAGTATGAAACCCCTTTATTGCCGCAAGCACAGCCGAATTTATGGCACAGAGAAATATGCTTTGATATACTGTTATACGTTTTATTAAACGCATTGTTTGTTTGCTGGATTTAATTTAGTTTCGGTTTCCGTGCTCGGTCACGGAAAATGGGAATTAAATGTCGACTTCCTTATGTGTTATGTCGGCTGTACTTTTGCTAGCGGATCGGTTTGAAACTGTTGTGTTTACAACGCTTGAGACAATTATCTTGTCATGTTGATGGAATTGCTCTTTACTTTCTTGTATTTAAAATGCGCTATTTTTATGTTTCCGTGTCCTAAGGCTCCACATTATGTACCATTACTGTATGCATATACATGCGTAAATTCTTTATTGCATACTAAAAAATTAAAATAATACGAATAGGCCCCAACGGAAGACAAGCGTTGACCGTAAGGCCAGCAAATGCTGAGTTGGGGCCATGTTATGTCAATTTTATGTAACTTTTAATATGTTTTTGTTTTTTAATTACTGTGATTGTCATAATAAACTTTTTCTTTCTTTCTTTTCTTTCTTCTTTCTTTAATAGTAAGTAGGCAGAAAGTGATACAAAGGCGAGCTTAGCCCCGCAGCTGACATGTTAAGAAAATCAAAATTCCAAGAACCCACATACCTACCAGGTAATGGATTCTTTTTAAAACAAAAACACATCGGCATGTCAAAAGCAAGTAAAAACAAGCGAGTGTCGGCACGGAGCGACGCCGCGGGGTGTGATCATTTCATTACCGTTTTTGTGGGGCAACTTGTGTCGAGTCACGTAAATATCGCGTAATGAGTTTGACATGGTTCAGGAGCACAGACTACCGAATGAGTTGGAAGTGGGATGTGTGGCGTGAGTCATGAAAGAAGGACTTGAATGTATAGATACCACTTAAAGCAGCAAGAGCATCGTGACAGAGAAGAGTGGCGGAAAGAAGGAGAGGTTTTTGCCCATCAGTTTGACACTTTGCCAGGCTAAAAATAAAAGTAATAGTTGGTAATGAGTAATATATGGGTAACCGCTGGAGAGTAAAGGTTCTCGACTAAGGTAGCGACCACAATGTTATGAAAAACGGAGCATAGAAACACCACCTACTCGGTAGATCGACGACATTATAGCGGTTGGCGGTAGGTGGTAGCGGTAGCGATGGTATTGTAGCGGGCCCGGTCAATGGGGTCAATAAAGACCAGTAGGTATTTGTGGCGTCGTAAGGGGGAGTCCTTTGTTCAACAGTGGACGTATATTGGTAGAGTTGGTGAAGATGATGAATAGTTATTAGGATTCGCGGACAAAAACGTAATGGAATATCACGGAAAGGAATGGCTCGCCGTGAAGATCCTTGGATTGGCCTATGCTCATTAGTTGACGTCTTCTGGCTGATATGGTACATGGTTCGGATGCTATTCAGAAGAGATTACCGAGGGGTTTGTTTTAGAATGAGTTATGCATAAACTTTTCGAATACTGGACAACTAATTACTTAAAAGAGTCAAAGAAGCCTCCCTTGAAAAACACACCCTTATACAACGCCCTGCATTTTCTGCCTTCACGATATAAATCACACTTATTAAACGCTACAACCACTCCACCGACTTCTAAATTATGTTACAAGGGACGACGCAATAAATATTTTAGATCACATTTTCCGTCCCATAACTCATTCAGCACGATAATAATAACAAAAGGCTTTCTACGGAACCCCAAAAAGTAATACATCAAATAGATATTTATGTAAAACAGTACATGCTTTATCATCGCGCTCCCAACACACTTCTCAAAGCGTCAGAAAAGATAATTTTAAGCTTTATCACCAAAGCAACAGGGTGTGTGTGGCTACCGTGTTTTTGGTTAGTTTTTTGTTTCCCCATTTGGTTCCGGGCGGTTAATTTCATACGCTATAAAAAGGTGCCATCGTTGCGTTTTAATTTTCGAGGGCGATGTGAATTTACTTAATTGGATAGACAATTATAATTAGTCAAAAACGCGACGACGGCTGCCTTTCCACTATCTTTAATCTATGATCTTGACAGGCTGAATTACTGGTCGGCCTATTGTTTAAGCGAGGGACCGAAATGATATTTTAATTAAGCCCCGTTTCTTATTTCGTTCATTTTTAATTTATTTCTGTTAAACGGACTACTGTTTGATTGCTAGGTGTGCGATCACAATGTTTTAAATAATTAAGTTGGTTGGATATTGGATTTATTGATCGAACGTTGATCTGGAAGGAATAAGCCAAGTAGATAATAAAATTCAGTGAGGAATTGAAATCATAACATGCGCAAAAGTGGGATTTTAACGGTATTTGTTACGCAAGTACTGATTACTGATGTCCACAAATACCGCTATTTTGAATCTGTCTTGCAAGTAACTGAAGATTAACCTATGTTGATTACGTATCTAACAGTGAATGGATTTTTAGAATTGAAGATCCACAAAAAACAATGTTCGCCTCTTTATTATATTAAGACAAAAATGACCATGCCCTTACCAGCCACAGTCAAATACATAATAGAGTTACTTACTACAGCTGGAACTCCATCAAGTGAAAGTCACCTTCCGGAACCCTATAAATAAACAACTGGCACAAGCGGCATTGAGCAATCAAGTCTATTAAGTGACGTCTGTCACACCTATTGTCGCCACGATTGAAATATCGAGAGCTACTAACGCAGAAGACTGTTAATATGGATGTGGTGTAGTAAAAGACAAATTTGTAGTAAATGTTCAAATATATGTATATACTAGCTGTTGCCTGCGACTTCGTCTGCAAAGAATTCGTTTGTTGTTATCCCGAGGGAATTTTCCGGGATAAAAAGTAGCCTATTCCAGACTTTTCTCTATGTGCCGAATTTCATCCAGATTCGTCAGGCCGTTCTGGCGTGATTGAGTAACAAACAAACATCCATCCATCCATCCATAGTTTCGCATTTATAATATTAGTTAGAGTATGTATAATATATTTATGCTGGTAAATTGTATTGATTCGGGATAGTGGAGATATGTAAACGCAGACAGTATTTAATTTAGATGTGACTGAGTAATTAACACGTAGTTTTTTTTTGTTAATCAAACATTAGAGGTATAAAAAGTAGTTTTGTATGCAAAAATGAAATTTGGCCTTAGCATAATACACAGCTCATGCCCTCTTATCGTGAGAAGGCACATTGGACGGATGGGTGTTTGTTTGTTACTCAATCACGCCAGAACGGCCCAGCGAATCTGGATGAAATTCATAGATAGAGAAAAGTGTGGAATAGCAAATAGGCTACTTTTTATCCCGGAAAATTCCCCCGGGTTAACGATAAAGAAATTCTTTGCAGACGAAGTCGCAGGCAACAGCTAGTAAGTTTATAAGCTACGGGTAAAACACGGTTATTTTATGATCCTAGTAATTTTCCAAAAGGACCCATTTATGAGTACTTCGACAACGAATATAACTGTCATTAAGTTAAAAAAAAAATACAAAATTGAATACAAGTTAAATCTAACTACATAAAAACAGCTATTATACAACTTTTACACAACATTCACAATTAATTTTAACACTGTCCATTTCATTAACACCGTATCTAAGTCACTCTTCCAACGCGTTAGTTGTCAGACCTGTCACATCACAAACACAGCTGTCAGCTATTTGTCGAACGGGGGCAGGCACTTTCATACAATGACAGTCAATGGGTTTTGTATGAAGTGTTGGTAGTCAATTGATTGCTTGTCGTTCGATGGCTTCTGAAATTGGGATAGGTAGATTAAAATACACATTTGCTGACTTGAAAATACTTGACTGTATTTACCCACTTGCAAGTTAGTCGAAATGGTTTAAAATTTGGTACCTATGCATTAAGTTGGAAGAAAATTAAATTCTAAGCAAGTACTCTATACATTCGAATTATTATAAACGGGATTTGAACCGCGATTACCTTTATTAATAATTCGAATGAACTTAACCGTGAATCATTAAAAACTTTTACTCTATACATAGGTATAATAAATCAACAATAATAAATGCATTAAAAATACTTATTTTCTCAATAACTGATTGATATGCTCAAACATACGAGTAAAGTTTGTACGTTACGTATACATGTTGCATATATCTAAAAATACACCTTCTATCTATTCCTCGATGTAATGTTCTATTTGTTCAAAGTGACTTTAGTTTTTTTTATATATAAAAGAAATCGTTCATTAGCACCTTATTATTTATAACCACATTAAAAAGAAAAGACATAGGTACTATGCATATTCAGTTATACTTCACCAAAATTTACAAAAACAATTAAACTTTTCTGCACCAAAAATTTGTTTACCAACGCAATTCATCTTAGCTTTGTATCAGCCATTATGCCTAAAGAACCTTTATTAATAGCCATAAAACAGTCATCATTTATTTTAATTCTTTGCCAGTCGTACCACTGATACCAACATAATAGTTAGTCATCGTGACACTTATCATTATTCACGGGTCAAATCAACATAATGACTTTATTGGGCGAAATGACGCCGTCAATTTAAAATGCATTCGACGCCGTGACAATGTAGCGGTTGTAATTGTGTTAAAATTAGTTGAGTTTGATGCACATGATTGTGCAACGATTACCTATGTCAATATCTGTATTGCCTATAATTATACCTTCCTTTACAAAAGCGTTTGCTGTCTACTTATTGTTCATTTTCAACATGAAAGTACTGAGAGACTCAATCATAGTTACACAAACAGTGAACTCATGCATAAAAGTCGAGTAATGCTCGACATGTTTGATCAAATCATTCATTACGTGACCTTAGTCGAGCACTAGTGAAATAAATGTGGTATCATTATTTCGTAAAATGACATTTGGAAGTGTCATCTGGCTGCAGTACCTAATTTATCTGCCAGACTATATACAAGATCTTTTGAAATTATTCCGGAATAATACAGCACATCACGTGGTTGGGTTAGTTTTGACTTAACACCCGTGAAAATTTTTTTTTTTTTTTTTTAAGTGTGGTTGACAAATTGGTAAAATAATTTTCCTCACACTCGTTTATAATAGTAGTACATTATTTATACCAATTATTCATGTTTACGTAATATTTTCCTCGTCTTCTTTAAAAATGTGAATTGTCGGTGATAACCGGGTATAACCGGTAATAACCGTAATTTTAAAAATAACCGGTTATAAAATATCGCTGGTTATTGCATTCCCTACATGTTTCGGAGTAATTCGTAGTCCTTCCTCCTGGAGCGCTCGCCCCGGCAGCAGCAAAACGAACACAAGCACGAGCACGAACACGATTGCTCCAGAAAGAAGGACTACGAATTAGTCCGAAACATGACAAGCATTACCCGACTTTTATACGCGAGTTATCGTTCATTTGTTCACACAATTTTACATAATTTACAATAGTCGACGTCGTTTCTTACAATTTTTTTGAATACCTTTATGAATACCTTACTTACTCTTTTTTACTATTCAGAGATATATTTATTACATCCTTATTGATTACAGGATTCTTTAGTCATACCGTCAGCGTTCCATGGATATTTTACCTTTCCCCGGCTCTAGGGATAAAAAAAAACCTATGTTAATTATGAATAACGGAGCCTTCTTGTTACTGTTGTACAATAATTTTTAGAATCCGTTGGAAAGTTTTAGAAATGACATGAAAACAGTTAGAAAATTAGCTATTATACACACGAGCTGTAACAATAAAATGAGGCGGTGTTCTAAGAGCTTCAATACTGATCGATAGAGACGATAGATTAAATAAAAATTGATTAATTTAAGGTAGGTTGTACACCTTACAGCCGACCTTACCGTGCCTGTGTATACAGTAATTAGCATGTTAGTAGCTTAACTCGGTATGAGTTCGTATTAATTATTATTGCCCTCGAGCCAGCATACTGGCAGTATACAATGAAGTGAATGTTTATTGGATATTAAAAACTGTTCGTGCTGGTATTTTTTACTAAGCAAGTGCAAGGCGCCGTTCGGAAAGAACGTTCTCTTGATTGGTGTGCGACTTTAAATCAATAAGTACATCAAAGTATGGATATATACATTATGTTTTTATACATAATATTCGCAATTAGATTTAACAATTAAATAATGAGAATTAAACCAACAAATCTAAAATTACTTAACACATAAAATTAACATAGAAATCTAAAATTATTCTATTTAAAATAAAACTAGCCTAAACTTAAAATACCTATATATAAAAAATGAGTACGTATGTACGCAGATAATAAGTAGGTATGAATGGTTCTGAAGTGTATTTCTGTCCCTCCTATCATCCATCTGTATGTAAGTATCTCTATTATCATTTCAAATGGATATAATTATTATCTCAAACCCAAATAACTAGATGGATGTTTTTATATTATCGAAATTTATGCGTAAGTAAGTAGTATTCCATTATAAGTTAGTAATTCAATTTGAATACACCTACGTAGATTTCGATTAGAGTAGTATAAACATTTAAAAAAAATGCAAAATAAGCTTGAATTGCAACACAATCACGCCTGATAACCAAAGATGTGGTCTAAGAGCACGCTTGCCTAGTAAATGTAAATTCACCCAAGACTTGATACGATTTCGACGACGCTAACTGACTGGTTACAAACCATTAACCAAATTCTACAATTTAGGGTAACTCTTTAACCCGCGCACTCTCTTTATTGAAACATCCAACTTAACGTATTACAGTAGGTAGTTAGACCGCACGAACACCATAAAGCGAATTGCCCTTAATTTCACGCCGTTAATGATGGAAGGCTATTATGCGTATTGCCCGTCGTATATCAACCAGATATACTGCACTTAAACGTGTGTTATAATTAAATAATATACCTAGTGTTGAATTATCGGAGTCATATGCCTGTTACATTGACTACAAATGGCCTTCTGTGTCAAACAATTTAGTACTTACTCGTGCTGTAATATCACCTGCCACAGCCATGCTCCTATGCGTATACTTCTTTTGATTAAGTAGTTTAACGGTAAAATTATCAATCATTACGAGCTACTGCCATATTGTCGCTGCGACTTTAAATGCAACAGAAGAAAATGATAACTGCGGTGTGGCATACGCCTGAACTCATAGAGTAGATATATCTAATTATATCAATCAGTTTAATCATAAAAAATACAGTTAAATTAAAACAATAAATCTTTTATTACGTTTTGTTTGTTAATTAGACCTAAATCATAATAATAGTGCGTTTACGAAGTAAAGATTTAATAGTTAAGAAATATGGTTAGAGGTTAATTTGATATTTAATTTTGTCTGGCCAACTACACTGATAGCATTTTTAAAACAGCGTTTTGTACTAAGCATTACGATTAACATTACATTCATGTTTTTTCACCAGTGCGAAACCAATTTAAAAATTCATTTTTCATATTGTCAGCCCCCTAAATGACAGGTGTACAGAGCAGAGTGGATTTATTAACTAGTGTAATGTCAATAGTATACATAGTTGCAACCACCTGTTATCGCAAGCCTTTTACGCCAAGCATTCAGAAATCCACATCAAACTGTCATGTATAATTTAAGCAGTATAATAAATAGGCGACATAAGTTTAAGAGATAATTCGGCCTGCAGTGAACGGCGTCGAGGTGTCGCAAGGCATGGATGTATGAGCGTAATCGATGGAGGGCATAAATCACTGAGGAAGGTTGGGTGGCAGTGTGAGTGGGTAGCGGAGAGACAAGCGGAGCGGGGAATAGTAGCGGAGCGAAAGGCGTTCTGTAACGAAATTAAATGGAAATCAATGAAAGAGCAGTAGAAAAATTCAAATGTTTTGTTTCCATTTAGGGTAATGAGCTCGAGATTTATTTACGTAGAGTACAGATTAAACAATAATGTGTTGTCGTTTCTAAGATTTCTGTAAAATTAACATTTCAATGTGAAATTTAAATGGCTAGTACATGTACAACCTTTAGAATGTTAACTACCTATTATAGCAAAATACTAGATAATTATGGTGTTCCTTAAAAAAAACACATTTGTTGAAACTAAAGAACAAAATACGTTTAGTTCTATTCAAAGTCAAAATTTGAAAAAAAAAAACAATCTTAACTTGTGTCTTTTTTGTCAGCTTCCTACCATTTTATTTGCGTTCGGCTCTCTAAAGATATTAGTAAGTACCTAACATTTTACGTTGCCAGTGTTGAAAAATATATTAGAAATACCCCCGTGCCAGTAATTTTACCGGTTGTTTAGTCGCCATGCCGGAATACAACAGCGTAAACACTACTGCTTTACGAGTGAGATGGTGGTAGCGCCGGACGGACCTTGTACAAGGTCCAACCACCCGCTAAAATCTAGTCTTCGCCTTACAGATTCATAACTTTTTATCAGTAGTAAATTGGCCTTCCGAAAATCTCTTACACTGATAATACAACCCTATAGGAAATCATGTCCATGTATTTAATGGCACCGATTAATGTTTTAATTCGTGTTCGCAATAATTTAATAATCTCTCTCTAGAGGCCGGTCATTAATAATTCGGCCGCCATATTAAATTTATCTCCGATGTTTTTATGGAATTGCTCAAGTATTTATGTATCATATTAAGAGGTGATTGTTTAATGCGACGGCATTTATTACTGTAACTTAGTTTAGATTAAGAGTTCTTTGAGTTATGACTTTGAAATGGCTTAAAAACTGAATTAATTAATAAAAATTAAAACGAGACGAAGAATCACAAACGAAATGCCAATATTATAGGTTTGTCATTAAAATTTGCATGTTGTAGTTCAGTTTAGTAAAGTTATTTGTTATTGCAAACAAAAAACAACGAAACAAATAGCAATTTGTGTGCTAATTTTATTACGAATGACAAAATACAAACTGTGCTTGTTTGTTAAAAGTGGACATTTAAAAACTTCCTGATACGTGACCTAAATCCCTGTTGAGGTCAACAAATAACATTTTAAACACCTGAACAGTAAAAATTCTATTTTATTGAAAAATATCAAGACAGGCAATTTCAATAATATGTATTTTATACCAGAATCGTTGCCAAAATCATAAAATTGAAAATGTCAAAATAATAAAAAAAATCGTGGAGTCATTTCATTGTTTGAATAGGAAGCTTAAATTGTTAAATTGTTTTTCAATAACTATACAAAAAGACAATCTGTTTATTTTACTGTCAATGGTTATTTTACACCGTGAGAATGCGGATTTTTATTACTCTGTCGCTGTGAAAGCGAGACAAACATACCACAAGAATATTGCGAAATAAACTTAAAAACACTTAAAAAGTTAATTGTTAAAAGCTATTAGAGTATGCCAGTTTCTTGGAAAAGATAAGGATGTTTTAATTAGTGATTTTAATTTTTATACGGCAGTTGATGTAACACTTAGCATTTTTGGTGTCTTTTGGGGGAAAAAAATACCTCTTTATTTCACTTTATTTCAGCTTAGCGTTTTTACGAGATTCTTAATAACTCAACTTTTTTTTTAAATTCACACGAGTATTTTTATACAAAACACAAAGAAAATTCACTTATTTTTATTGGATTTTTTAAAAATGTTTGTTAGGGTTAGGACTTTGGGCCCGATTTTTGTAACTACATCACACGAAAGTGTTAAAAAAAACTACCTACATCTAAAATTTAATCTAACTAATATTATAAATGCGAAATTATGGATGGATGGATGGATGTTTGTTTGTTATTCAATCACGCCAGAACGGCCCAACGGATCTGGATGAAATTAGGCACATAGATAGAGAAAAGTCTGGAATAGCACATAGGCTACTTTTTATCCCGGAAAGTTGCGTAGTTCCCGCGGGATAACGATAAACGAATTCTTTGCAGACGAAGTCGCTGGCAACAGCTAGTTTAATACTAGTTGACTAGATTAATTTTATTGGAGCTGCAGCTTTCTTCTAAACTACTCGTATTTTAGATTCACCACTTTCGAGTGCTATTTTCACATTAAATAATGACTTTAAAAAATCGGGCTCTTGATTCGCTATAATCTTGCCGCGAACACAAGCGGCTTTAGTTTACCAAACGCCATGTTAAGCTTTTCCGATTAAAATAGACGTTATCAATCATCGTCATTATAATGGTCTTCATAGAATTACCCCCTTAATCATACGCTCTACCATAGGCTTCTACAATCTTAGCAATCATTTGTCCTTATCTGTGAAAGGTTAAATGTCAATGTGACAGATAAGGACAAACGATTGCTTAGTTTGTAGAAGCCTATAGAGCGTTTATGAATAAGGATGATAGGCCTTCCTCGAGGATCTTTACGAGGATCGGTTTTATGCTAACCGCAGCCAATAGATTCCCGCGATCTTTGCTGTTCAAAAACGTAATTTTATTTTTTATTATTTCGTAAGCTTGTTCGTTGCATCCTATTAATTTTGTACAATATAAATTTAATTCGACACGTAAAATAAAAGCAATTAAAATTCGTTAAGGGAAAAGGCACTTATAAAATAAATTTAACGCCAATTTCATCGATTCTCTACCATGTCTATCAGCTATTATCACCTAGCGTTCGTGCCCGTGGATAACCGATTGGGCATACTATTTACGTTATTACCAATGATTATTATACAGTCAAGATTTATGACTACGATTTATGTTTAACGACTCGTAAAGGCTATTATAGAGCTGCGTTATAATTACGATTATTACGATGTATGCATGTTAAAACGTCTCGTAAGAAATTTGACGGACGTCGGCAATTCTAATTCGTTCCATGAACGTGAGACGTTTTGCACGAGTTTGAGCGCTAATATTAAACGCTTTCAGAGTTCTGTGGAACACAATATGGCAGATACTTGACGTAAAAGTAACAATTAAGTTATCCGCCCCTTAAACCGTATAGGATCGGTACAGTTCCGATTTTTTGCAAAAATAACTTTATACCTGTGTAAATTACTATGATTTTAAACCGCGCTATCTCGCATGATTTCTTCTCTTTAATTCACCAAATGGCGAATGTAAGTCTAATGTACGCCATTCCCTTCGATGCCTTTCGTATCCAATTCGGGTGCGACCAAACCGCCGCGTATACGCAGTGACGTGTCGTATGCGTCACGTTTTCTCACCGTTTCTTCATACATTTTGTTGCGATTCCGTACTGTCACCGTTTTTTAAGCGGCGGTGTGGTCGCACCCTACCTCCATGCCAAGCCAAGGAGGTCATCGGTCCATCTCATCGGTTGCCTTAATTTCTACATTCCGTTGTCCCACTCCTGGGCCACTACTTAAGTAACCATCTACTACTGCTCCTCTTAAAATAAAGCGGCTAAGTTTTAGTTCCCACGCGGTCCTTGAATGGTTTGGGAACTTCACACACACCATTGGAGTGTTTCGAAGATGTATGCAGATCTCCTTGCAATGTTGTTCCTTCACAGAAAAGCTCATTATAAATTCCAAATGTTATTCCGCACATAAATTCACAATTCAGTGGTCAGTGAGCTCGGCTTCGAACTCACGACCCTCTGTTTGAGAGGTCATAGGTGAAATTACCTAGGCTTGCCACATGGCTTAAAATTTATATTTATATTATAACTAGCTGTTGCCAGCGACTTCGTCTGCAAAGAATTCGTTTATCCCGCGGGAATTACGCAATTTTCCGGGATAAAAAGTAGCCTATGTGCTATTCCAGACTTTTCTCTATCTATGTGCCGAATTTCATCCAGATCCGTTGGGCCGTTCTGGCGTGATTGAGTAACAAACAAACATCCATCCATCCATACTTTCGCATTTATAATATTAGTTAGATAATTTAGTACGTATTTTGTGAATATTGTAGTTAGAGTACCACAGACAACAGTTGAAAACAGAAGAACATTAAAATGTTAGTCTAGAAACACTGGCCGATAATTCCATCACAACTCTATAATTTACCAGCCAAAACTACCATATTACCTTACTCGAAGTGGTATTTATCTAAACCAGGCGTAAAGTGCGGCAAACCCACCACCAGCAGTGCATGTAGTTATGTCAGACCCGTCAATTGGGGTTCATAATTATGACGGGATCCTTCCACTGACACAAGGTTCCATTTCATCTTTGTTTATCATATTGCAACTCTTAATCCTTACACTCAAGGTGCATTCCTGAATTTGTGGATAGTGAAGCACTTTGTCATTATTAAGAATACCTGTCTTGTCTTGGACAGGGTTGGTATTAGAGGAGTCAGATGTATCATTAAAATTGCGCGTATAGTTATATGAACTGACGTCGAAGCGGATTCGTCTAAAGCATTATGTGATCTTTGGAAATGGTACTAAAAATGAAAGATTTTAATATAATTTATATTATTATAAAATATTTTTAGCCTAACAGTTTGACCCATCTCTCGTGCTGGGGATTATGGGTTGGAATCCCGGCTCGCACATCTGATTTTTTAGGAATTTATATGCGGAATTATATTCGAAATTTACAACGATCGGTGAAGGAAAACATCGTAAGAAAACATGCAAACAACTGCGAAGCAATTCAATGCTATGTGTGTAGTTACCAATCCACACTGGGTCCGCGTGGGAACCATGGTCCAAGCTCTCTCATTCCCAGCATTGGGACGTTTATAGGCCTAAGGTGTTGGTATTATTTACACACTTTCAATACGTTCTGTCATATTGATTATTTAAATAAAATTCGTAAACCCATTCATATTGAACATACCTAAAAAGATTACACCAAAAGCTTCTCTTGAATCCAGATACGTACACGCACAAAAGCGCCAAACTTATAACACCTCTCTCTACATCTGGTTAAAAAAGCCATCCGACCTGCGCAGCCGCATGTAATACGAAACGAGGCATCCATTAAACTGGCCAGGCTATAATTTCTGAGCCCCCTGTATAATCAACCGGGTAATCAGCTGGTTTGTTTTATTTCTCAATACGTCGAATGGCTGGGGGCTTTTAGAGATACGAAACGGTAATTATAGTCACATACTGTCAATTTTATTGTCAATTATTTTAAAGTCAAGGCTGTATTTCAAACTACTATGGCTATAAATAATGTTAGTAACTAGAAGTCGTTGTTAATAGAGACAGCATATTGATTGCTACAAACACTGGAATTTATTGAAACATGTCACGATAACGTTTCATAGATGCATCCTTTGATAACAAACCGTTTTAAATTATTTCAAAAATAATGAAAAAACAACATTCAAAATAACCGCCGAAAGGTGAAAAATAACTAATTCTAGATATTTCATAATAAATTGTATTAATAACAAAATAATAAGGTAAGTACTATATAAATTTCAAACAAAACGTATTTCAGTGACCAATTTACTTATAAGTATGTGCAAAGGCGGTGCGTCACTACGCTTCACTACCTATAATAAAATAATAATAATAAAATTTAGCCTAGGCGGACGTTCCGTGATCAAATTTGGGACGTTTTGGAGAAAGGCCAGGTCAAGAGTACCCGAAACCGACGAGCATGTATGAAGAGATTGATGAATGTGGATGAAGCGAAAGAGGTATGTCAGGATCGTAGCAAGTGGAACAAAGTAGTCTCTGCCTACCCCTGTGGGAAAGAGGCGTGACGATATGTATGTATGTATGTATGTATGTAATAATAAAAAAATCACCTATGCTCCCATCATAACATCAAAATATTTCCGTAATTTACTAAAAAAAAAGATATTTATTTACTATTTAGTCGTCGAAGCAAAATACTCCTGCCACTGTGTTAGGTGCAAAATAGTTCGTCTACCACTGAGTAGTGTCGCCTTTCCCCTTGATGAATTCTTAGTGGCATCGTGTCAACTTACACCGAAAATTCTGCAGAGGTTACTGAATTCCATACTGCGTTTGTCTTGTTCTTCAAATCTTCTCGCGACTTGGATGGCAGTTGACGCAATTTCGTTTTCATCTTTCACCACATCGATCGGGGACAAGTCTGGGCTGCTAGGTGCCAAATTCTCTAGTGTAGGAATTCTATGGGTATGTATCCAACCCTTTGTGCTCCTGGTAGTATGACAAGAAGCACCATCTTGTTGGATAACGTACTCGATCTCATGTTGTAAACAGGGAATAGAAGGCAATATTCGTCTTCAAGATTTCTTGGTGGTAGCATTCAGTGCCGTCTATAAACTGCAGCCAATCCACACCTTGAACTGACATAGAACCCCAGATCATGAGTGAGGCAGGAAACTTTAGTTTTCTTTGTAGGCAGTCTTTATGTTTTTTTTTAATCGCTGTTTGTTTTCTAATGAACATTGGTAAGAAAATTGTTGAAATGAAATATTTCATCGCTTCCCTATTTATAAAAGCATTGTTTTTAACAGTCAAACGTCAAACAACAATAAAACGCGATAAAATAAATTATTAACACAACATAAAACTTTACTATGCCATTGAATAAAACATAAATAAAAAAACCATAAATCTATTAATGAAATCAATAACAATGATTTAAACGATCTATTGTCAGTATGTGCGTTGAACAGAAATCATTGAGCATATTTGAATATAATGACTTACATTGAACGCGACCACTTGTCTGGAATAATTTAATGATGGCGAATGCAAATATCGATTCGCGTTTGTTTTGAGAAAATATTATGCTTCTGAACCACTGGAGAGTTAAGTAAACCTTTTGTGATTAGATTTATTCGATAAACATTGTGAAACGGAGTAAATTTTTTCTTGTATAAACTGGGGTAATCAATTGGTTTTGTTTGCAGAACTCTTTCATGGTTTTTAGTGTATACTATAATACTATTATATATATGTACCCTACGACACCTACGTTCATGCCATGCATCTACTAATGAAACTTATTCGCCACGTAGTGTGTGAATGTAGTTGTATAAAAGATAGAGGGGTGTTGTATTCTCGTGTTAATTCGATGATGCCACCTTTCGATTGAGTTTTTAGTGCATACGTTTTCTTTATAGCAAACGATCAAGTTTGTGGTTATTTTATTTAGCAAAAAACCCGAAAGGTATTTTATCAAATTTACGGTAGGTATCGCTGTCGGGCATTTTTTTTTATAGATTGATATGATTTTTTCTTTCACACCGTCGTGTACAATTACAAAATCTTTACACAAGTATTCCGGAACCTCAACTTCTCTATTTTGTCAAATCTGGCCTTTGGTATGTGAAGGTGGCGGTATCGTTCTCTCCATAAGGAGCTTTTGACTTCGTATTTCCATCGTCGTATATTCTATGAAAATAGTATTTATACGCACCGTGAATCATTACTTTTGCGCCGTTTTTACTTTCTATAAATGTTATTTTATTCGTCTCTTGGTCCATTTCAAAAAAAGTGAAACGGAGTAAATTTTTTCTTGTTTTAACTGGGGTAATCGATTAGTTTTGTCTGCGATACTCTTTATCATGATTTTTTATATTAGGCCGTGGTGCCCGTAGCTGTTGGTCATTTTTCCCACATTGGCAGTGATGAGGGATGTTTGTTGGTGTCCCCACCCTGAGACTGTTTGCGAGGCGAAAGGTGGTGTTATCCAGTAGGGTAGCTACAGTTGGTGAGGGTAGGGCTTGGAGCCAGAGGCCTGACTGCCACTCCGCAGTAGCAAGGAGACGAGCGCGCTCCACCGGACTATTATGCCGTATTTAACAGATTGTTTCGAACCAATTGGCAGAGTGGCTCGTCCCACTGCCTCTGCGAGCAGGGATTGACAGACACAGCAATTCCTAGGCAAGCTAAAAGCCATACATTTTTGGCCTCGGCGCAGTGCACAACGTCCAAAACTCCTAATGAAAGAGCTAAAATTTTAGCTAGAAGTGGCTGCGCGTTGTGCACGGAGGACAGAAAAGGAGGCAGATATATACACTTGAAATTTTACGGATGCCAAAGCCACCATGCCTGAAGGCTAGGCTGGGTCCATGGTTTGTCTTCAAAAGGTATGTTAAGAATGCATGATATTGTCTCTTCGATTATTTGGTCCAATTGAAGCATGAAAGTAGGGTATTTCCAAAAATTGTGATACTAAATTAATAAAACATCTCGTATAATATGACCAAGATATTCCATTTCATGTTGTATCTACTTTGCCTTCTTCCAGTTTATTTGTAATCCATTTTCTGATGCCAGGTCCAGTACAATCTTCAATCGTTCTACAGCATGTCGTTTGTCTTGAGCTGGAATAAGAATATCGTCAGTAAAAATTGCTATAACCCCTTCTGCAATCAGGTCTCATAAAAATGATACTAACCAATCTCATAAGCATTTTTGGACAAGTGGACAACCCAAAGGGTGCCTTTAAAAAGTACCTATTCAAAATACTCGAGAATGTAAACATCTAAAATCTGTTAATGAAGACTATAAACTACTAAATAACTTTTATCAAATAATATATTATGACATAGAGCAGACTTACATATTCGTGCATAGTATACTTACATCTATAAACATGCTTCAAAAACTTGATGCCGTTGGGAAAAAAAATATGATCAGGAAGTGGTAAGATTATGAGGAATTGGGTTTGTAAAGAGCTCAAACTAAGTGCCTACCTGAATGATAAGCTGGGAATGTGAATAATTAGGTCTGTGAAAAATTAGGAAACTGTTGAAGTTCTTCCCAACTCTCCTGAATGCTACAGGCTGTTAAGTGTCTTTTTATGATGTCCTTTGTAACGTAGAAACTGACTACTACGCGGACGCGTCTCTTCTTTCAACTCCGAGATCGTTATCGGGCTGATTCATTTCGGGAGTAGTGACTTGTTGAGATTTAGCCTCCTTTTAGTCTACAAACTGGCTCAATTATGTTAGAAATATAGCTTTGTACCTAAAAACAGTTTTTGGAAGAAGGAGGCAACTTTCCGATAATATCACTTTAAATTTCAGGTGTACCTATGTAAATTAAATAACTCGTATTAATAGTTGTCTTGACGGAATCCTTAAAACACATACTCGTAATAAAACTTACCTTAACATGCATTTTGCGTAAAACACATTAGCTTTGTATGTCAGCGGCGTATACAACATTGGCCTACATATAGCTTACGCTATTTGAATTAATAGTATCGGTGTAACAGAGTTGGATCATGACTCAATCGTTTCACTCGATAATTCCACAAATTATTATGCAATTGTTAGGGATTATGTGGCTCAGGCTCTGACAGTTGATAATAATAATATAAAGACATGATATTTAATAGTCGAGGAATCCAATATTAAAATTGAGCTAAGCGTGTAGTAAAATTCAAAATTTATGTAATTATTCCTAGAGTAATTAATTATAATAATCCCTTCGTGCATAAATTCAACTTCAAACAACTGCAGCGCATTAATATCATGAAGGGATAAATAACGTTTTATATTTAATTTAAAGGAACGTTTGAGGCCCCATAAATCAGGGGCTGAAAGGAAATCGCGAACGGAATAATCGGAAGGGCGTAAACGAAAGGTGGAAAGCGATTTATTTACCGTATAAATCTATTGATTTTTTTTCAAATTATGTTCATTTTTGTTACAAAACTAATTTAGTAACTGAAAACACTTTTCACATGACTGGACTGCTAATGAACATAATTATATCTTTTTCAGTTCGCAATAAAATTTATGCTGTTAATTTTTTCCATTCGAAATATTATAAATGGGATGTGAACCGCGATTACCTTTATTGAGCACCCGATATTTCGTTTTTTTATTTTTTTTGCGTCGGAATATCGGGTGCTCAATAAAAGTAATCGCGGTTCACATCCCGTTTATAATATTTCGAATGAACTTAACCGTGAATCATTGAAAACTCTTATTGTTTATTTTTTATTGTGCAGTAGATTAGAAAAACTTTATCCAAGCTTGATTCTTCCTACCGTACTAGCTAATTTAGTGGAACTTGAGTGCTCTCACCTCTATTCCACGGCTTTCATTATGTTTAGCAATAAAAAACGTATCACATTAAAGTGACAGAAACTTTCAAATATCACATCATTACTAACTGCGTAGTAACGTAATGCTTTTCACATTGGTTATTTATTTAATCCATGGAAAATGTGATTTGAATATTATGAGAATACAATAAAAACATTTATTTATGATTTGTGATTATTTGTGATTTGAATATTATGAGAATACAATAAAAACATTTATTTATGTAAATATTTATTTTTAGAAACCGATCATCTGGTTTACTGTTGCTTTTAAATTCTGTATTTTATTACTATCGCTATCCGCTTTGCTTTTGCTCCAATCACCATTCAGCATCCATATATCACCGCGGTCTTCAAAGGGATGCCAAATAAAACAAACAACACGGAAAATAACGTTTACCGGACTTTTCACGCGAAGCCGGAACGCATTTGTATACGTCGAACGATAATCAGTCGCTCGGCTGAAGACTGATGACAGATGACGATGAAATACTCTGTTTGATGACTGTTTGGGTTCACATCTTTCCTGCCTCATCACGTCATTTAGTTCAGAAATTGGGCTGAAGTTGACATTTGACGCTTAATCGGGGAAGTGGTTTAAGAGGGTGAGAGTGTATTCTCTTCAGATAAAGCCTTCTTATAATTATATAAGTTCGTTTAATCATTCAGAGTAGATCGAGTGTAACTGCATACGTTAACTGATTATAAAAACACGAAAACCAGGAGAAGTTTACAAGCAGAGATTGGTGATATAGATTACGATAACGATGACATAAATCAGGTAATATACTTGAAACCATGTGTATATCTTTATATATCAGGAAATATATAACAAGAAACAATAAATCAGCAATGTTTGATTAGCTTTCCAATACTCGTAAACAGGGTTTCGATTGAAGCTCCTGTTCTTCAAGGAAAATATGTTGTTTATTCGCAAGTGCGATTTGATCGTACGATACATGCATAATACACAAATCACGTTTTTATCAAGGGGTAGACAGAACCTAAGGTAACAAGAATTGGCCACGTTTAGCAAGATTGTGGCCGTAAGGTGCAATTTTCCTACGATTTATCATTTCAAAGAAACTCGATTTTAAAAGGTTTCTAGTATCTTAATATTTATAAAAGAGTAACGTTAATTAATGACAGACATTGGACAATCTAAACCACAAAGAATCATAGAGTGTATTGTGGAGATATTTTTCGAAAAACTCTCCCAAGGAAACTGGCCTACTTCTTACTTTTGGCGGGAGCAAAGTCGCGGGTATGAAATATTTAGTTGAGGAAAATATAAAGATAAAAATTAAGTCTTTTCCTAATGAATTGGAATTTCTGAACTTGAAAATTAAAATTTAATTTTGTCAAATGTTGCTTGCGTAGACTTGGTTACTGGTAAGCAATAAATACATTCCCATCCCATGAATTTGGGGCTTCGCTGTAATATAAACTTCCCACTAACGTAGTCACAGATAAAAACTATTTTTCGATCAAAAATCTACCAACATCACAGTTAAAAATAAACATGGGACTTGCAATGTAACGCGTACGGACGTAATATATATTATAGCTCCGATTTACGATGATATCAAATTTACTTGGTGCTCCTTTGATGTCATTTTTCCCATAAATTTTTCAGCATAACATAAAGAGAGCTCCACGCGTTATTAGATATGGAAATCGTTCGTGACTTACGGATATGTCGTTCGCCGAACAAAAATTGTGAGCAAGTTTGAGCAAGAACATGTTAGAACTTATTAAAAAAACACTAAAAACTATTAGGTACAGTCAGCTTCACACAGTATGAAACATCCAGACTGACCAAAAAGTTCGGCAAGCCATACTGTATCCATGGTGTACCGAACTATTTGTCTGACTTGGATGCTTCAAACTATATGACGCCGACTCTATGGTGTACGAAACTATTTGGCCAACTTGATGCTTCAAACAATTTGACGCTGACTGTACACGCGTAATACACCAACAAGTACCTACAAAACGCGATAAAAGAGAAACTTACTAGCAGGGCCCTATTTTATAAAGCTACAAATTACAATTTACAAGCGGAAGTCTCTTTCTGACCCTATGTGTTAGATAGAGACTTCCGCTTGTAGATTATAACTTGTAGCTTTATAAAATAGGGCCCAGGATATTTTTTCTATTTAATATATTTTTTAAGAACGCGATACACGTTGTTAGATTACTGGCGAAAATTTTGATAAAAAAGATACTGAAGACAAAAACGACATTATCCATTTAATAAAAATACACTTAACATATTTTTCACGGTTCTTTTACTTTATGCAAATAAAATGACTGTGAATATTAGAATAATTTGCTGTCAACGAATAATCCCCCGTCATTTTGATCGTCATTCTATCCCTCACTATTCTCCAATGCCTTCACACGTCGCCTCCTCACGAATAAATCTGCCTTTACAGCTGCATAAATTTGTCGATGGAGCGATTTTCGTATCCGCTGCCTTTACTCCGACATCCTGTTAGCTTTGTAACTACACTTTTCTAGGAAACGTCGTGTGATAAATAAGTGCTCGGATTGGCTGTTTGTGTTTTGTTTATCTTGAATGTTCTGTGAAAATAGGGTAGTCGTTTTCTAGTCCTGAAATGTTTTTAAGTGTGGCCGAGTTAACCATATCATACTCAGACTTCTTATTTTTTTACTGGTACTATATCACTTATAAATCAAGTTTCATTGTTAATTAGCTACATTAAAAGAACAATCCATAACAACCTTATAAATGTAAAACCTGTACTCTAAGATTCTGTGCTGTACGGTGAAATTGAAAGAACGAATAAAATCATGTCTTTGTTTCATTTCGTCTAAGTAGCAAAAATAATTCAAAAGTGATAAAATTTAATGTTCAATAGAGTACATACAACAGTAGAACTCAAAATAATTATTGTATTTATCACAGTAATTAATTGAACCTGTAATTCTCTAGCTTTTCAAGGAGATATTAATTTCTCAGTTTTTGAAGGGGACCAGGGGCCTTACCGTGACGTCCTAATTCCGACTCAGATCAGTTTTAGCTGTCACTTTTAGTATGAATCTGATAGCGAGCGAACCTAAACTGAAACGCATTAAGACGTCATGGTAAGGCCTCAGGTGAGTTTAGCCCAGTGGATAGCCTTAAATTAAACAAAATCTATAATTGTAACGTGTAACTGAAATAAATATACCTACACGATTTCTATATTAATTCTACTACTTAACACTTATTCTTTGATTATAATCACCTTACTCAATCATTTCACGCGTGACGTCTCGGCGCAGGCTTATCCTATCAGTCGCGACACTGATCCCCTATTCGTCATAACACGGGGTTCTGTCTTGAGACTTATCTTATTAACAAATGCGAAGCGAAACGGATAGCTTATTGTGATTCTTTTATACTAATTCAATTTAGGCTGGCTAGTAAAAATAACGTTCTGTGAAATTGAAATTTTGCCAGTGTAAAAGGATTGGCAAAATGAAATCTCAGTCGGAACTGTCATTGAATTTATTTATCGCCAAACGAATATAAGTGACTGCTGGGATAGCCTAACGGTTAGTGTCCCTGACTCTAGCGGTTCAGAGTTCGAATACCGGTGGGGGCAGGTATCTGTATGATGAATACGAATAGCTAAACGTGGCCTATAGGTCTTGTTACCGTAGGCACTGTCTACCCTCTAAGGGATAAAGACGTGATTATGAACGTGTTGTGCTTGTTGTTGCCGTTGATTTATGTTTGTCGAAGTATAAATTAGCTGTCTAACTGAAATACCTTTGCTTATCTCTTTTAGTTCTTTTAATTTAGGTTCTTTTCATTTGTACGAGTTGCGGGAAACCAGGCCGGCTTTTCGTTTATTGTGGCAATCTAAGAGGGTGGTCTTTATTTTTTACAGTAGACATCTTCCAGCTGATCATGATATAAATCGAAACGCTTTGGAGCGTTTCCCACACCTGTAAAAGATTTTTTTCCTTTGTCACCTCCCGTTTACATCATATTATCGCACCACGTTTTCTTACAATCTTCCCCGCTAACTCCGACGACAGACGTTTTTTGATTAACGCCGGGTCAGGTCTTCATTGTGCTCCCTTTGAAGCTCAACACTCATTTATCAAGCTCGCTTCCGACTGGAAATTAACGCGATGCCACAAGTTGTACGCTGTAGCAGAAGAAACACTTATTAGGAAGGTTAGGATTTTTAAATACAATGAATTATATTAACAAGTGTCTGATACACTCAAAGCAACAAAAGAAGGTCATTAGAATAAATAGGGAACACACAAGCAAGCTACAAACATGGTTGCTTAGGCTTTGTTTAGTTGAGAGAATTCATACCAATTTGTATTTGCACACTCTAACTAGTAAAGGATATCATGTCAATGATAATGTCACCATTAAATTAGCGGATTAAAGAAACAAATCAGTTACCATTTTGTTTTTTTGAGCAAACTTAGCATCAACTTTAGCTATACGCATATTATTGTTATAATGATGCGGAATTTAAATATCAGCTATTACCAAATATTTATGTTTCACCATCATAATTATACAATGAATTTGATAGTTAATGTATTAATTAGTGAATTGCTAAAACATTTAAAGAAGTAGCAAAAATCTTGTCTCTTAATGACACGGAAGTGCGGTAACGTCCGGAATTTCGCGAACACTGATTTTGACGTATCGCTTTCAGGCGTGGTGAAAAATGGTCCGTCCAACACTCTGGAAAAGATTTCTCATGTTTTTTAAAAGTTTACCAAATGCATATAAAATTTACGAACTTCGATCTAGTGATTTTGTGATTCAGATTCAGTAATGTATGCATAGGCACGCAAGGATCTTAGTAAAAATATAATATTTAGTTACCTAGTAATTAAAGTTAATGTTTTATTCTCATTTAAATGCATGATTAAATGACAGTAAAGTTGAATTTAGTCAATCAATAAAACGAAACAAGTCCATTCGTAAATACTTGCATAAGTCACTACCACATCGATACGCCTGAAGTTTTTAAAAGGCAGTAAACAATGGAAAATAATACAATATGACAAACACACTCACTACTTACCTGAATAACCTCAGAGACAGACACAGCGGTGTTATGAATAAATCAACTATGCCACTGCAACGTCGCGTTGCAAAGGCAATCTGTTAGCTGGGTCCGATAATGGAACAGATTTGTATGTAGATTGTTGGAGTACTGTTCAGTATTTTGAATAAGATAGTGCGAAATATTTCGATTATAATTTACGCAATCTTAAGGCAATTTATAATAGTAGATAAAAATATGCATTTGTTTCTTTTTTAATCCCTACTTTGCTTCGAATATTGTTTTATAAGAGTTTACCTAAAAGAATACTTGTGATTTTACTTCTGACACAACACCTCTAAATTCACTTTTACTGTGTAAAGTTCCTTACTACTATCTATAATTATCTTTAACCATAGTACTGGCTAAATAATGATTGGTGACACACACGTGTATAAATTATTTTAATCGACCTTAAATTGCAATTAAAGACAGTAATTTTCCTTTGCGTCACCACTACCCCCTATCAACGTAATCAACCCGCAATGACAGCTAAAACTTCCCCCAAGTATTTACACCGACTCGAAATTAACCAAACAATATTAATCATACTCCCTGGAGTCAAACCCCCGCGCTGAGTCCACGATAATGATATATGCGATGTTTGATGATAAACAATCGGGGTCATTTATTATCTGTCGGATATTTGACAGGCGGTAGGCAGATGTCATTTGTCATTTTCCTGGATCTGAAGGTCCCTTCGTTACGCCGACGCTTACGCTCGCCTCCGAATGCGGTTAGCTCCCAACCGACAAAGCTCACCAACCACAAACAAAATCATGCTCAAACCCCCGCAAGCTAGAGTCGAAATTTCTCTGAAAAAAAAATCAATCTTGATTGCTTTCAGCATGAACGATTATGATAGATGAAAGAGTTAGCGCTCCAACAAAGCCAGGGACGTTACATTGTTAAATGGCCTCTGTGTAATACGCGATAAGGTTCAGATTTACGGATTTGTTCAAGCTTCAAAGGCTGCCTCAGCGAAACGTGTTATTGAAGATGAAACAGTAATGGATGGGGATAGGGAATGCGTGAACGCTGTCGGAGATGTATTGTTATCGGGGTTGTTTATCAAAATACGACGATCGTTCCTGTAAATAATTACCCTTTCAAAAGAATATTCTGTTAGTGCTACCGGTAATATATTCATTATATCTGACAACTTACAAAGCGCCATAGGATAGGAATAAATAAAATTATTTTATAGTCACTTAACTCGATTGAATCTGGCGTGGCATACCTAGAATCTCATTTCAATCATCACAACAATATTTAATTTTCTTTTAAATTGGGCTTAAACTTTTGTAATCTCGGTGTGTGACGGCCGTTCGTAAAGAGCAATTAAGTTGAGAATAAAGTGCTAAAGTTGTTGTTGGTCGGACAAGACACGTACAAGGGTATTCACGGCTTCATAACTCCGGTAGCACTCAGCTGTAATGCAAAATGTGTGTTGTACATTTTTAACGGGTAATGTATGAATACATTTAGGGTCGCGCGCTCCCACGGCGCGTCATGTCCTCAGGATGCGTCAGATAAATCAAATGTTTAATTTCCCGGCCGAGACAACGGGCATTGTTGTTTTAAAAGGAAGCATTAAAAATGTGAAACCCGAATAAAAAATGGAGGATAATCTCCGTTTTGTAATCAACCATTTAATTTACTATACTTTTAGCTATTCTTCAACAGGATCAACATTAAAATTTAACGTTTCTTAGAGGCGTTATCTGCACTGCAATACTTAATTGCTTTATTTATCCATTTTTTTGGAATGTCTCAATATTGAATAGTCTCAAAACAGCAGTGTCAGTGATGTTACTTAACAACAAGCTCCATTCAAACTTCCCTACAGATATAAGGTCCTTTTAAAATATTCAATAGGCTTGCTCCTCTGTCAAACGCATTCTTTACTTCATTACTCTCCCTGACACCGGGGTTAATCTTGCATTGTGTACGGATAAAGAAGCGTCTAGGCGTGTTTTGTATTGATTTTTTTAAATACGTTTTAGTAACCGTATCAACTTACTCACCTATTGTTTATTCCCTTTCGTCTATCTTTTGTACTTTAGATAATAAAGCAATAAATTCACTATCACGTATTTCTTTTGCATCAACTGAAGCGTCATTTACATTTTTATCGTTCGTCGGTGCAAAAGAGCCATCAGTTTTGCTTACATTTGTATTAACAACGCGAGTGATAATTTCATCAGAACCCTTTTTGAGTGCGTCCAGCCGTATAAGCTTGCTTAATTAAGTCGGTTGGAATCAATCGACGCGTCTTGGGCAAACAGGTCGGAAGGCAATTTTTCGTGAGCACCTGACAGCGCGATCCATCGTGGGCATAAAAACGTCGGGCCAACGCCGCCGGTGACTATGATCAACTGCCGAACCGTAGGGTTACCCGCGTAAAAATATATGAGTTAATTCGATATCAGTTACATACTTGCTTACAGTATGCCATGTGTGTTTATTTTCTTGCAAGATTCGATTCGAATTCAATTTTCAAAAGTGCATCTTGAACTGATTTGAAGACTGAAATGATGAAATGCCAACGAACAAAATAATTCAAAGATTTGCTTTAACCAAAAGGAAAACAAATGTCGTATTACTTTTATCATAATTAAAAGACTCGACGACGGGAATTCATAAAGCAATTCCCGAATAACAAAAAGGATATCTGTTAATTGTCTAAAAATTTAAACGTACCATTAATTAACAGTGTCGCTAACAAATTTCTCCGGCTGACAATAAAAAAAGCGTTCATAATTTATGTCTGTAGTAACCCTGCAGGTTGAAAGAGTCACGCCGCGTGATGGATGGCGCCCCGCCCACGCGCGCTAACAACCGCCTAGAACTGACATACTGCCGCATTGTTGCCCTCAGGAAATCATAAGACGATGCCTTCAAATTTATTACCTTGTTTCAGGCAATAGCACGTTGTAGAATCGATCTGATTACATTGTTTAATAAGAATTCAAATTCAGATGACTTTTACATCGATAAGTTGAGAATGTTTACAAATTAATGGGTGATTAAGTTATTATCTTTAATTCAATATCCATTATTATTAAAAAAGGTTATTCTGGTGGTTTCGTAGTCTACATCGGCACCCTAATAGAAAACACTGGCATGACGAGCATGTTTTGTGTCAAATCATCGCATAATGAAAAATATGAATTTGTAAAAGGGTCCGGGCGCATTAATCTCCGGGTTGTCCACATGAAACTCATTTCAAGACATTTAAATACAAAGCCCGATAGAGTGATAAATTATGAATGAAATAACAATTCCGATTTCCGATTCAATAGCCGACTCGTGTTTGGAGTAGTTCTACAAAAAGCATTATGTCCAACAATGAGCTTATAAATATGAGTTTCTGGAATCTTTTATCTCTATTGTGCTTTGAGTTATTCCTCCGCCTGATTTGCTGTTGCTG
This sequence comes from Pandemis heparana, assembly GCA_963854515.1. Lineage (NCBI taxonomy): Eukaryota > Metazoa > Arthropoda > Insecta > Lepidoptera > Tortricidae > Pandemis > Pandemis heparana. The sequence goes on along the minus strand of OY978011.1, from coordinate 11,542,264 downwards.
AGCTCGTTTTTATTCTCTTTGTTGTGAGTGAAATTAATCGTTGCGTTTTGTTGTACATGTACAACCCTGAGTGAAATTGTACTGAGGCAATAATTTATGTATTTGAAATGGGCTCATGCGCAGCCCGTCAGCGTAGGCCAACTCGCGTCCATATCTATAAATGCATCTGACACAGTTAATCCATATAAAGTTATTATTGCCTCGCCTTTCAACTAACTTAATTGGTTGCTACCGACCAGTGTAAGCCTGTGCGTCAGCGATAAAGAACTGAATATATTTAGTTTTAGACATGAGCGCAATCGCCCTCTTGATTTGCAGGCGTTTTTATTGGCCTCACGTTTACCTAAACGTCTTTCCCTGTATAGCTCGTAAATTTAGAATACAAAGGACGCTATTCTTTATGCGATCTTGATAATATTGTTCTCGGGTATTGTGTTTCTTGTGTTGAAATTTTAATTTGTCAGAAATTTTGAGCCGAGTTTAATCTTCTTACGGCGGGTGCGTCCCGAATTAGCCGGCGAGGCGTGGAGACGGCCATAGATTAAGTATGATCTCCGCGACTGTTGCCAACGTCTCAATAAGCCGCCTTACATTTTTACGGCCCCTATATCCGTTTCGCTGCGTAAATACACTTAATGACCGACATTTCGTGAACGCTTTTATTGTGAAGTTTTTATTATCAAGAAATTCATTTGTTTAGTCTACGTACGGTTACTGCGAAGCGCTCCACACGTTTCAGGGTTTATTAGGGGTTCTTTATTACCCCTTTACATGCCGTCCTTAATGCGAAAACATCGCTCGTGAGCTTTAAACCGAAAGAGCGGCCGGATGGCAATAATTAAAATTGATTTTAATCTGTGAATATGATAACGTTCCGTTATTACGTCGGAGTCTTAAAAGCTTTTTTAACTCTGTGAAGTGTCCGAATCTTGAGAGGAGATCTGTAATTATTTTCTTAACAGTCTAGATAAGCTTCGCTTTATACGGTGGCGGTAAGGTGTTAATGTAGCAATAGTGCGTCTAACTGGCTTGCTGCGATGCGAAACGAGCGTAATTTATGTCGCGCAGTTTCCTTCCAACTCTAAAATTAAATATTCGGGCAAGAAGTCAACACCGTAATCTTTCTCGGTCATAAAACAGTGTCGGAGCACTATAATAATTTCGGAACAGTCTATTAAGTGAATCTTTATGGTAATGGCGGAACAGAAGTCGTGGCCGCGAACGAACGGCCTGTTATTTTGATGCATTATCATATTTAAACAATTCAGATGGTAATAGACGCGTCGGGCGAAACCCTTTGGTAATATAAATGGTTATATTATTATTTATTTATGGGTTTCCTTCCTCCGGGCCAGGGGCGATGTAGCATATTTCATTGAGCGAAAAAATGCGTCGAAGTCGTGAGTTTATACCCGGCGAGATCCGGTTGAGTACCTGAAACGACTCGCTATAAGCTTGTTGCGGCAATAATAAAGATTTATGCGACATTCGGTGGTAGCGTGTTTTGTTCTCTGTTACGAACCGATTCCCTTTCTGCAAAATCAATAGCGCTCTTTATTGTACGCGCTGAATTATCGTCACCGCTTGTTCTTTCAGCTTCAACTATAAATCCTGCCTCCACCGCGTTCAATTTCTTATTATCGCCTTTTACATCTTCACTGACGTTGTCGTAACGACTATCGTTTGAAACATGTCGTGCCGTTCCGTCGATAACAATTATCTCTCATAATACAATTGAGGCCTGTGCGCAGTGGAACGTATATAGGCTGGAGATGATGATGACGATAGGTACAATTATCAAATCTCCTAGTTTTGTTGAATCAACAGTCAGTCGTCTTACAACTGTGTCGAACACAAAGTTGACAAGACGTTCGTTCCCATCACAAGTGAAGTGCGTCTTGAGAACGGGACGTGTGTAATTTTTTCAAGTAATCTCATTATTACGTCGAGCGCCGCCGCACGGTGATTAACTAGTTGATTTATGGCATGTGCAATTTGCATCACAACCGATGCCATAGCTTTTTGCGCGTAGTCGATGATTATCGTCCGTATCGTGTCGGGTTTAATGATAGTCATTTCATGACTCGCCGAGCTTGCTATCGGGGACGTTTCATTAAACTTCTTTACATACATTACTTCGACGAATGTGTGTGATTATGTTAATACCACCCCTTACAAGGCGCTCGTTTGCCATATCTTCTTCCTCTACTGCCGTTAATGGATTGTTTACCGACTCTCTCGGAGTTTTATCGTTTTCTTGAATTCCATTTTGCTTTAATCATTCATGTTTATGTATAACATAACGATCCCGTAATAACCGAGTATTGTTCGTTGCTGTCCTTTTTACACTTGCGCAGTTTGTTAAAAAAAAATGTTCTGTCGCCGTCACATTGTCACAATTGCATTACATGACACCCGGTGACATTGTTGCGACACAACTCGTGTTAGCAGACGCTTGTGTGCGTGTGTACCGTGTGCCTACGCTGCAATCCCGTGGTGTGCGTGGAGATAGATAATATCGTACATAAAACTAAACGGCGCGCCGCGAAATTTATGAATCGGCCGGAGAGCTGCCTTCCACACAAAAGTTGTTTATTACCGACTCGCTTAGGGTTGCTAATATATTTTTTATTTTATTGCTCGACTACGAACATCATAATTTTCTTTCTTTAGATTATTTTGAGCGAGAACTTTAATGGGACGATATATCATTTTAAAGTCTCCCGTTGCGTGTATGGTTAATTTAATCGCTATTATCTATATTGTTTATCGCCGCACTGAGATGGTATCTACATAGTCGCTAAGATTACTAAATTAATTTCATCATCTGCGTTTTATACGAAAGCCGGTCATATATCAGTGGTGACTCGCAATCATTAAAGTTTTATTAATTTTATTAATTACTTGTCAGATTTCAATGAGCATTAAGATTGTTTACAATCCATTCTTTTGATCGTGATCAAGAGTAACGATGGAAAGCTTATAAATGTAGATAGGAGAATTATTTCAGAAAAACGACAATCAATCATCGCATCGTCATTATTAATGATATCTGTCTTGCGTTAAGCTAGTATCAATCATCGAACTTCTACAAAGTCATGTTTGGATTTGGTAACATTTAATGCTATTTATATGTTTATAATTCATCACTTTTTAACATTAATATAATTGAAATCTGAGACAAGTTGCGTAGGCGCCTGTTTGATAGCTTACAGACAACAATTTTCAATAAAAATATTTATTGCATCAAATTGAAATTTTAAAGTATTCTGATTTGTAATGTTCATACGTTTTCTGTGAATAAAATTGTTTCTTAATTAATTTTATAGCCGGACACAATCAAATTAACTGCAAAACAAGTCAAGGCGTCCATAAAAATAAAATATTGACCAAATTAAAATTACCAAATAAGCAGTTATAAAACTCGTCAGGTTTCTACTAATACATAAAGTTTCACTTTTAAATGTTAAACAAATTAATAAAATATTTGGTTAAGTTGACGACTGAGATATGGTTGATTTATAGCTTTGTGACGTTGATGGATGGCTGCTTTAGCTGTTAATTGCTCTTAGTAAACATTTTTCACAAATTATTTGTTTAAAATCAGACTTTTAATGTCTTATATCTTATATTTTGACGTTGTAAATAGTTATACGTAATCTCTTGCCAAGGCCATTTTAGTGTTTGTGACAATTTAACTATTTGCAGCGTTATTTGAATGTTTGCCATGGACTTTAAGTGATTTTAGGCTTTTCCGTCGTAAAAAATTTTGAGTGTTAAGTTAGTCGGCTAAAACGGAACTTTTCTTTGATCATTTTAACTATCCGTTTCGTCCGTTTTTTAAGACCCCTTTACTCAGAACATAATTATTTTCTTTCATAAAATATAAATTTACTTAAATGCGTAAGTAGTGGATCCCACTGTTATTGACCTTTCTAACTAAATATCTCCCAACTAAAATGTCCCCAAGCCTGGGCCAACCCTAACGATCCAAGGGATATTAATACAGCTTGAAATATGACCCACTAAAGACTATATAACGTTAAATTTACAATTCATAAAACAGAATGATATACGCGGTGGAATAAAGCTAGCACTGAGGTCACGATCATTATAACCTTTGTAATATCGATAATTGTTTTAAAATGTCACTGAGGTGTGAGGGATTATCCTACTAATATTATAAATGCGAAAGTTTGTGACGATGTGATGATGTGACGATGTGACGATGTGACGATGTGAGTGAGTGTGAATGTTTGTTCCTTCTTCACGCTAAAACGACTGGACGGATTTGGATAAAATTTGGAACGGAGATAGCTGGTACTCTAGATTAAAACATAGGCTACTTTTTATCCCAGAAAATAGCATAGTTCCAGGGGGATAGCCATAAACATGTCAATTGCTTATTCTACGCAGACGAAGTCGCGGGCAGAAGCAACTCTGTTATACAATATGATATATTGTTTGGAATAAAACTAGCTGGAGGCAGGAATAATTATAATTATTTTATAAAATACGGGGACTCACAGTTTGAAGTCACCTTGATAAGGAACTACGAATTGGTTTCAAAGATGTCGAGCATACAAGATGGTGATAGACAATTTTATGGTTATCAGGTAACGTTCATGTGGATGATTTTGTTGACGTTAGCAATTGAATTTTTGACTTCATCCATTTAAGAATGTTAGTTAATCATTCTAATTTAGCTAAATGAAATTAGTTATTTCGTTATTTGTAGGGTTAAAAATTTAGCTACTGCTTTAATATCAAAATTAAATTCTACATGTCCAGTCTTACCAGAGCCCTGCCTCCTAAGTAAAATGTAGGCAACATTTAAATATTGTCTTACTAACATAGACAGACGGAACTGGATATTTCAAGTTCAGCAAGTCCAGTCCAGTGTTAAAACGAGGACCCTGCCTCCTAAGCAAAATGTAGGCATTGGGAGGTCATTTCATATTGTTTTCCTACATAAACAGACAGACATCAAATCAAAATCTGCATGTCCAGTGTTACTAGAACCCTGTCCCCTAAGCAAAATGTAGGCTGTGCGAGTATTAGGGTAATGGTCCCGTTTTTACCCTTTGGGTACGGAACCCTAAGAAGACAATTACTTATGTATCGTAAGTGTAGGAAAATACAATAGATTAATAAAAACCGTTTTATTATTAATAAATACCCACTAACAATTTCTCTACAAAAAGTAATGATATCCCATCGAAAACATTAATATGAAATGAGAACCTAAGTTCAATATTATGATTGTGCCTTGGTTGCTTATTTCAACGACAAAAGAAGTGAGATCTAAGTGGGTGCCAAGTTCTATGGTCAGTCCTGAAAATTATTTATAACAACTTGCAGACTATAATATAATCAAATATATCAAAATTATGTTTTGTATTAAACCTATTAGTAGTGGGGTTCAACATTTTTGTTCTTTTCCCCTGTTCTTTAATCTGATAAGCCTGCAAGTCAAACAAAGTGCGTCGCAGTACACCGAACATTGTTCCGACCATTACGGCTCACATAAGTACGAAATAATAACTGGCGAATGAGCACACAACACTGTTGACATCTTGTACACCTGACGGGGAAGCGTCAGCAGCCACCGTAGTAAATACTAGACAGTTCAAGTTAAATAAATTTATCTTATTATTATCGACAAGAGTCATTAAATGTGAGTATGAATCTTCCCAGGTGAATTTTTCGCTTCCAGTCCTAATCTTTCAAACAAAGGCCATTGCCTCTATTACGGCAAAACCGCAAGCTACGGAGACGCACGTGCCACTGCAACATTCACAATGAAAACAAACTGTATCGTCATAGTATTAAGGTTCAAATTAAATTTTTTAATAATATTTAGAATATCAGTGACATAAAATTTGAACCTCGAAAAATTCACCTGGGAAGATTCATACTATATCATACAATTTTATTCATTATATTTTATAATTATTTCAATTCTCAGGAGTTTTTATTTACTTACTTAGAAAAGTTGAGGACTCTATTTCAGTCCAAGAGTTGACTTGTATTCGTACAATACAATAACTTCTTATTGAACACCACATAAATAACAATCAAAACAGAAAAAGGTATACTGAAGTAGTAAGAAAGTTCAAAAGTGTGTAAGTTTTCGTAAGTTGAAACGTTTGTTTTGTAGTTTTAGAACATATGTTTCTTACAATTTGTACATTAGTATTTACGTAAACCCTGGAAATAGGTGTTGATGATAATACTAAAAATAAAAATATAATAACATGAAAATATTTTAAGAAAAAAGAAATACAAAAATTATAATAATAATAATAATAATAATAATAATAATAATAATTTATTTCAGATTTACAAGAAAAATCCATAATTTGTTAGTCGATTATAACGACATTATAACAGAGCGACCAAAAATTAAGTAAAAAGTTTTTATGGGCAACAAAACTAGGTTGAATTTTGCAGGGGCCAGTTAACTCCATACAGTTTCTTGTTGCTGCAGTATCTAGTAATAGTTTAGTTTATTAACAGTTAAATAAGATGAGTGCACAAAGTTATAGTTAAAATGGTTAGCGATTCGTATTCTTAAGATGTACTTTATACGATAGTTAATTAAGCACTCGTTCGATTTCTGCAACGCTTTGTAGTTAGTACACTATATTAGTTTGTCAAAACTTTTGAAAGCAACTAAGGACATTATTTTTCGGACGACAGGCCAACGTCAGACTTTTCTTGCTCGTATCTTACATTAATGATGGTAAGCCCCATTAAACCGACTGGTATTCCCCCACCGCCTTGAAGCTATATATCTCTAAAATTCTCTTACACTAGATGCCCCTTCTGACCTCGAATCGGATACACTAGAGAACCTACGCATGAGTCTTTTAGATCTTTTCTTAATCTTTCTGACTGCTGCTCTCCGTTGAGGACTGTCAGGTCCATTTACCCATCTCTGTACCCTATAGTAAAGATGATTCAGCATGGCCAGAGCTCGCGCAGCCACCACAATAATATAACATCTTTGTAGAATATTTATGTTCTTAGTAATCGTTTTTATAGTCTTTGAAATTCCTTTATAGTCTTCGTCGAAACTGTATGTAGATACTTTTACATCTTGTGGAGGTTTTGTCTTTCGCAATATAGACATTTGCTTCCTTAGTTCTGCATAGGTCTTTCCAGGTGTTTCACCTCTTATGCTTACCTCGTATATGAGTTCGGACTTATGTAAATATTGGAATTGGATTCTATACGACATCGTTTTTATCTATTTTCTTTACGCTCTCTCATTGATAGTTATCAATGAACGTTATCTTCAATAAGTCGATTTGTTTTGGTAGGTACGGATTTTCATCTAACTTTGGTATTAATTATTAACGCAAATTACCGGTATTTTTTTCCCAATAAATGTGACCTCCAATGTCAAATCATACAAAGTACAGACATATTTTCTTGGGCAATAAAATGTTTGCTTCATGTTCTTGCAAGATAATTTAACTCAATCCATTGTTTCTGAAAGGAACACAAAAAGTAAAAAATGTATTCTGACAACTGTAAGCAATTATGTTTCTGTCAGAAACAAGCCAATATCATGCATAGCTATTGTGAAAACTAATTTTCGTTTGGCTACAAGCGACCGACAATAAATGAAATGTATTGATTACTATGACATACCGATGAAGCGCCAATACTTGAAGAAGGAAAAGTCTTTCTTCAAAGAATTGACATATATAAAGGACGTTGTGTTCTATCTAAATAGACGCGACCGCTCCGCCCCTTGCGGCGTCGCAAACTGACTAGTTCAGACGCGTCTGCGATGACGTCCTGAGCAGAGCTGACGTTTCTCGTTGGCGCATTGACTCATATTTCATACGGTCGCTTATCAATACTGTATCAATGCGACCTTTAGGTGATTATCTAATACATTGCGTGTTTCGCTAACTACATAATGTGCGGAGAGTGTCTCTACCGCGTAATGAACGGAGAACTTGCTCGCCGTGCCGTAAGTAGCGCAAAGTCAAGAACGACGATTACTCATGTTTGGCGATTTCGTAGAATACGAAAGAAATACAGACAATACTTAGCTAAGTACATCAATGTTTTTATCCGTTATCTAATATGGTTGATTAATCACTAACATAACGTGAAAGCATAAAACCAATAATCCTATAACATTTCAAGAGTGATACCAATAATACTTATTCCACGCAGACTGCCGATAAAATAAACCGTGTTTTACCTACATTTCAATTTGTACTTACAATGAATGCTCTTCAAACAGACAAAGTCATCGACAGTAATATTAAAAAATATAATATTTATTGTCAATTCCCGCGTATGCTGTCCCTACCTGACCCCCTCTCTCGGAAGTAATAAATCAGGTGCTAACGCCGCGCTAGCACGCCATCACTCTTGCTGGCTGACACGCGTCATGCAAGGCTTGTGGTAAATGCGATGTACTGTGGTAAATCTACAAGTAATTCAGACAGGAGTTGCCTTAGGCTGAGAACGAAGAAAATGTAAATTTGTGGAACTGGTAAAAGTATGATGATAATTTTGGTCGTTTGCTTTTTTGCAAAACGCGATTTGGTACAATTGTCTCGATAAAATTGAACGACAAAGGCGACAAAGAGATCTTTTAATAATTTAAACGCACTGTGGTCACAATTTATTAGTCTATATAATAAAAAACGCAGTTTACTTAATTTACTTGTATTTTTCATTATGAATGTGTGATGCTGCCGGCAACTTTTATTTACAGGAACACCAACAATATAGGTACCCATGTGGAAAGAGTGGCGCTGCTAAAGATCAATGGCGATATTGGGGACTGGCCACCATCTCCTGACGTGCTTTGTAGGTGAATGCGACGTGCAGTACAACCATTATAACTTCAGACAGGGCACTAGCGAAATAGTGATGTTTTTCTGCGCACTGTCTGCAACTGCCATGGTGTCCAGTGAAAAGAGACTAACAAATCAGAATCGAAACTTTTAGGGTACCTAGTTGTAACTAAAAAATGTTTTGTCTGCATGTGACCAAGACTAATTTGTATAAGTATTAATGTATTTTTTTACTCTGTTAAATTTTTTGATAATTTCAAAAACAGGTAACATAACAAAAACTGATGTACAAAGGCGAACTTTTTCTTTTAAGTGGATTAAAAGATAAATAAATTAAATTATGTGAAAGTGACAGATGATAAAAAAATTGTTAAATGAAATTGTATAAAACTTAATGACAACCTTATAATGTAAAAAATATACTCGTGACAAAAGGATACGAATTATTAGGTACGCCTCAAAAATATCGACCGTCATTATTTGTTAAATTTAATAATTATGTTGCTTGCGAATGTTTGACTTGTTTGTTGTGTAATTATTATCCCCTTTTATACGCACAGTCGCATAAATACCCAAAATTATGTTATTACGACATAATCCGCGTGACCGCAATCTGTCAAACGCGAGCTGTCAACTGTCACGGTAGCTTTTATAAATAGGACGTTAATGGAGTAAATTTCAATTGGTGCATTGTTTAAATGAGCTAATAAACATGTCAGGCTTATTGCAATTATTTTCTTTGTGTAGTTGTAATTACATAAGTATAAATTGCTGAATAATGATATAATTCTACGAATTACCTACTTGACCAGTGCCATGGCACTTGGTAGGAGATTTAATCTTTTTACCCAAATATTAATACCTACTTTGTAATTAGTTTATTTTATGTGAATTATGACACTTATTTATACATACATACATACATACACATAAATAACGTCTTTATCCCTTACGGGGTAGACAGAGCCAAAGGTAACAAGACCTAAAGGCCACGTTTAGCATGATTGTGGGTGTGGGCACCTATACAGGTACAGGTAGGGCACTTATTTATATAAGGTTGGTATTTTCTGTTGCAGATTTTTGACTAAGTACTAATGTAGGTAATAAAGACTTACAATTACAATACAATTTAATAAATTGTTTCGGCAGCTGCCGTGGCGTTTCGTTCTATCCATAAATAAAAATCACACATCCATAATTTAATGTAAAAACGTATCAATATCCCCAAACATCGATCTAAACCACCGCGTTCGAATCGATACAAAAAAAAAACTCAATTATCAACCTTTCCAGTTTCATGTTAAAAAAAGCGGAGCCGACGTCTCGCACCGGCGGCGCAATCATGCGTCATAATTCTGACAGCCCGTTTGACAGCCCGCTTGACAGGTCATGTGACAGCTTGCCGCCCGCTCGGATTATACGCCATGATGGATTAATTTGCTGACTGTATCTAGTAAAATTTGCCTTTAATAGAGCATGCTCAGATTACCGTCAAAGTGTAAAGTCTGATGCACTTAGCCGAGGAATTTTGAGGTAAGATATGATCATTGTAGTGATAATAAGCTTATAAAGTTATTTATGTAGAGAAGCCAGTATGCTAGTCGGACTTAATGATAATGATTATTATGCTGCCTTTCTCTTCAATCTGCGTCAAATAAAACTTTAGTTTAAACTACTTACTACTTTTAATTACCTACTTACTACTAAAAAAAAAAAGCCGTGGTAGCCTAGTGGTTTGACCTGTGGCCTCTCAAGCAGAGCGTCGTGGGTTCAAATCCCGGGCTTACACCTCTGAGTTTTTCGGAATTCATGTGCGAAAATTACATTTGTAATTTGCCATGAGCTTTTCGGTGGAGGAAAACATCGTGAGGAAACCTGCACACATCTGCGAAGACATTTAATGGTGTGTGTTAAGTTCCCAATCAGCTCTGGGCGCGCGTGGGAACTATAGCTCAAACCCTCCAATACACGGAGGAGGCCTATGCCATGAGGCACGCCGAATTACGCGACAATTTAATAAATAAACGACAATAACAACAACAACATGTACTTATTGAAATTGTAGCGAATTCGGAATAAAAAGGCTTATAAATAAATAAACAAACTACTTTAACTAGCTTTACGAAAATATCTACTTCAGTTTAATAAGCCTTGATTTTCCTTGATTTAAAAGATAAAACCCTAAGACATAAAGTTGACACTTGACGAATATTGACATTAATACCATTGTTATTGATCAATTAAGTACAGTGACAGCAGAAACCATCGATTCTTTGCTAAAGCCCAAAATCCATACATTTTAAATTTGAAATAAGTTGCATGCTAAAAAAACATGCAATTACATAATTTCATTGCTTTACATAATTTCTTATTTCGCTTGGTCTAATGGGCGATGGCGTTCACTTAACATCAAAACCACCATGTCATTATCAGTTTTAGTTTTCGTATGAAACGATGCTTCTCACTTCTGTAATCCTCTACTGTTGAAGATGTCCATGGGTAACGGTGCTCACTTATACGTGGTGAACCGCATGCCCGTTTGTCAGCTTTAGTTTGAAAATAAAAGAGTACGGATAAAACTGTTAATTGTGTTTATATAATTGACTATGCTTATTATGACTAAGAGAATACGGCTAAGTGAATCATGAAACTCTTATCTAATTAGTGGATAATATAAAAACGCTATTAGCATTATAGCTTGAGATTGAGATATTTGAAGTAAATATAAGTTGATTGTTAATATCCAGTTATCAGTACCATAAGAATTCATAAATAGGCCTTTTACAGACGAATTACGGCGTATCTACAGCCCGAGAGACAACGCTTTCTGTGGCTATCGGTATAAACCGATGCAGGTCTACAGCATGCTTAACTCGCTCGCGATCACCATCGTCTTCATTTTGACAGTTTATGTATGGGCTGACAATTGGCATCGGAATCAGCTAGCTGTCACATTCATACAAGCACTGTCAAAATGAACACGATGGCGATTGCGAGCGAGTTACGTTATAAGCCTGCAGGTCTGACAAGAGAAGTTTGCGTTGACTGTTATCGAGCCACTTTGATGTCACTTCTGTCTCTTGTCATCAAGTATCTCGAACCAGTAGGCTTATTGTCTAACTCGCTCGCAATCGCCATCGTGTTCATTTTGACAGTTCTGTATGGGCTGACAATTGGCATCGGAATCAGCAAGCCGTCACATTCGTACAAGAACTGTCAAAATGAACACGATGGCGATTGCGAGCGAGTTAGACAATAAGCCTACAGGCTTTATCGCTAAGTTTGCAACCCTAAACGCTGGCACCAATCTGATCGATTACAGACTAGGTGGACCGATGCTGGTTGAAATGAACAATCATAGAGACGTTCACCTGTAGACTTCTTCCGGTTGATGACGCTGATGATGATTAAATAGTTAAAGGATTCTCCTCTTCAGTCGTTCACTTTTGACAGGATGGCCATAGTTTCATAATGAGGGTGACGAGACGTATTCGTACCATCTGCTGCTGCTGTGGATAAAGCAACCCCAGCCTCCACTTTCCACGGTCTTCAGCGTCACGGAAGCATTGGACTATGTTGGTTTCGGAGTAGGTAGGTAATAGGATAATTGCATTAAGGTGCAACCACACCGCTGCTTGAAAAACGGTGACGTTACGGAATCGCAACAAAATGTATAAAGAAACGGTGAGAAAACGTGACGCTTACGACACTGCGTATACCGTTTTTTAAGCGGCGGTGTGGTCGCACCCTTCAACTGCATGCTTTGCAACAGTACCTCTTGAAATGGAATGTTGGTTTGTCAAACTAAAAATGTATGTATGTATAACTATGTGTGTAAAATGCGTCCTTAGTTGAAATAATATTGAAAGCAAGTGTAACAGATGACTGCAAGTTTCGTTACTTTTAAGTCAAAATTGTTAATATGTATACAGAGACGTCCAGAGTTGACGCAGTTGCATCGAGATAATTTTAAAATGGATAAAAGTTGATACAACTGACTAAATTTCTGCAAACATTGAATCAGCTTACTTAAGCAATACAAAACATCACTTTTAAAAATGATATAATCTGTTTTTTATTGTTGAATTTCTTTCTATGATAGCATCCACCAAAACTTGTTAATGCTTGTCAAAAATACATTTAGTTTATCCCAATTTACAATTACACGTTCAAATAAACCAATCAGCCTGAGAATTAAGATACAGACGGTTCCAATTACCCAAACGCCAACCAACATTACAGAACATGCCATAAGTTAAGTAGTTTATCTAGCAATCAATAAATCAATGTGCAAAACGACAGACAGCCTAGAGCTAAACTAAATGGTTGTCAGTAGTCTAAACCCACGCTACAAGATTCAAATCACGACAAAGTTGATAACGGTACCAAAACAAAAGGTGTTTAGTTTGTGTGACAATATTTTATGGGCCATGATTCGCAATCGTGATAAAATATTTCATGGGAACGCTTTTTAAACGGGTTTTAATAAGCGAAAACAATGAATCAGAAAAGAGTTAACATATATATAAATGTGTGTAAATGTACACAATAAACTGGTTGTTGCCCAGGGTGCGCCGGACCAAGCGTTACAATGCCTTCTGCCTCTGACAATGGAGAACTGTATCGCTCGAACACTAAGAAATCCACTCCACACGTGACTAAAAACCTATTTTAAATAACTACTCGTAAGAGGCTAATGTTATAATTGAAATCAATTCAACCCCGCTCGTAGCACAAAGTTAGTCAATAACAATTATTTTACATTATTTAGGGTCGAATTTTCAATCCTCAGATATGCACTTATCGGACAGATATCCATAGAGTTATTGAGTTATTCGTCTAATAGCGCCTATCAGACGATTGAAAAATTGGCTTTTAATTGGATTGAGATTTATTATTAAGATTAACATCATGGCACAAGTATTTAGTAAATAGTTTTAATTTATTTCAGTGTCTTTGTCTGTTTCTCAGAACAATGTTTTTACAATACTTGAACTACACTCATCAAAAATTTTCTAGGGATATTTTTTATGCCCAGACAGTTTTGAACATTTCAATATAGGCATATTACCCCAAGGATTATCCCAAGGCTTTTTTGATGTGTGTATAATAAGCACCAGGGTGACTGAGCAAAGCTTGGTGTTCGTAACACTTGGAAAAACACGTTTTCGAAGAGATGAGACCTTAGCTAGATCAATTTTCCGCCCCTAAAAATCTCTTCGATTATTGTTTCGTTTCATTTAGATTGTGTACATCATGCTGTATCTTATTATTAGTAGCCACATTGGCTAATCGATTTTTTTTCTGCATCAACAGGTTTCGATATCAAATAATTTGATCTCCAGTAAACCGCGGCAATCAGGCAAGCTATCGTCAATTGTTTCCGCAACTATCGGGAACAAATTGGGCGATAAGCCAAGGCGGCGACTTTATTGATGCCTAACTAGTGTAAATCGATTCAGATCAACCGATACCGAGGCGAATCGAGCGGCGGCAAGAAAGTATCGATGAATAATGGATGCGAGCACTGGTCGGTTGGCGGTTTTTAGACGGTTCTATTTAAAAGCGGAATTTTTAAAATGGAACTGTTGTACTTCACTAAGTCAAAGTTTTTAATTTGAATTGACAATTGAATTTTAAATAGCCTGAGGAGTTTGATAGAGTTTGATTATATCGCGTTGCTAAGAACAAAGTTCAGTATCACGCATTAGGGCAGTTTTATATGCGGCTCCTTCGAAAATAACTTTACGAGTTCCGGATAAAGATTTATTATTTATTATATCAAGAAAAATGAATCGACCATAAATTTTTACATCATAAACGTTGCCGATAAAATATATTATGTTATTTTGAATACGAGAACAGTTTTATTTCTCAATTCCTTTCTCTTTTCGACCGCTCGTAAATTTTATAACGGCTGACATTAAACATGTGCCCAGGCCGATTTCCGACTGTGGAAATTAAAACGCAACAAGGCCCGACGTGCGAATTAACGTTAAACGCGCGTGAAATGACAAGGGAACATAAAATTTCTCCTTGTAAAACTCTTTTGAGTTACCTTGGGCTCACTTTATTTGACTCCACTCGATTATAGTGTAGCGAATCGGGTTGTTAAAACTACTGACGGTGACGCCAACAACGTAACAAGTAACATTACCTGTAGGCTTCATAATCAGCTTCAAGTCAATGTAAGTAAGATTCCTATTACTGAATTCTGTTGGACGGTAGGTCATTTTGGTGTTAACGCGAGCGTGCCGCTTGGCCGAACATTTTGTACATTGATTGGCACTTCGCGCGAAAAGCAACACCTTTGCGGCCGTGACATGTCGCCTGATTGATTGTATAATTAATTTCATTTTAAATTCAAAACATCTGACACACGTCATTTGTATGAGCTGTCAATTAATTAGACAGCACAATGATGAGGGCAGCGTAGCAAGCCTTTTTTGCTTTTAATGATAATCAGACTAGTTCTATCTAGTTCTTTAAGGTAAAACTTGACAGCTGTAACCAAATGCGTTTTTTAAGCTCGTTATTTTATTTGAAACATGACAAGTTTGCGGGTTGTATTCGTAATAGCCAATCATCATATTCATGTTGGCTTGGTCGTTTATAAAATTCTAATTCAATTAAAGTTGAAAGGAAGTCGCCGTAACAGGTCTACTTAGCATTTGAATTATGATAAAAAGAAAACATCAGAATGGGGTTGTTGTTTGCTTTCGGGTACACATTTTATGTAGATTTTCTATTACGTATTTTTAAGATTTGTTACAACTATACCGTTTTACTATTAAATTCAGACAACTTTTTACTAACACTTACCTTGCCTACTGTATCTTTCCTCAGTGATTTAATTTTACCAATCATAATTTTCAGACGCTTCAAATTCCATTTTTCACACCCCACTAGACCACCTATTATCCGTTCAATTACGGCTTTATTCTATCACAGCAAAGTCGGATTTTGAATGTTTGTATCATGAAAATGGATATCACAGCACGTAACTGCGAAACAAAGCCATGATAGATAGCCCCTATACATCATCACGGATCTCTCCGATCTCTAACGATGAATAATTAGATCTTCTATCTTTTGTTACGAATGTCTTAACAGTCATTGTCTCTTGTGCAAAGGATGAATATTAAATACGTTATGTATTTTACTGATCACGGTCAAGGGAAAGTATAGTACAAAACAACAATGCATTATTATATTCAGACGTTTTTCTGTGCGATACTGAAAATTATAATATGGAAGTGTCTTAGTGCGCTGCCTTTAAGTACGCCATTTTTATCTAGTATCAGGGTTTCTGCTACAACTCTGAAACTTCGTTTGTTTGTTAACCAAAACGAAAATGTTTATTATTGTGACAAGATTTATAGGGCACATTATTGTCTAAACTTTCCACAAAGATCTCATCAAAGCCAGCCCCACTAATGCATTCATTTTCGTCTCCGCTGTTTATCTCCACAATAACTCCGACAATTTGTCTTTGCCGCGTCTAAATATTCCTCATTGTCTGTGAGTAATTCTGTTAATAAATTCCACCAGTCAAAACCTTGAGCAATTTTCTTTCGTTTATCAAAATTCTTGATGATAAATTTGCGGTTGGCGTAAGCGTTTCGTTAAAGTTGAATTCAGACAGATATTAATGTGCGCTCTTACAAAATATTCATTGGCACTTTAAATAAAAAATGTTTGGCTAGACTGCGGAATTATGTAAATAGAAACAAGTGTTAAGGAGTGAGATATAATCTTGTGACTATGTTTTATCATCTGCATGCCAATAGTTGTAATTTACAAGTGAGATTTTGTTGCGATACCTAAAATTTCATATATCCAATTTATTACACACAATGACATCAGAAGTTGTCTATGAGCTCGGCTATAAAAGTACTGATTATGATTTAATCTGAATAGAAACGAGTAATGAATAACTGGATGATATTCGAGATCAAGCCCTATCGGCCGGCGCCGCCGCAAATGCCGACATAAAAACTAATATTTGCAGAAAAAGTTAACAAAAATAGACTCTATACTAACGTCAGAGAGAATATTAAAAAGGAAATGACAAGTTTGTACGTCAGTAAGCGGAGCCAACAACCGTCAATCAGAAGCTAAAAACCGGTAGCTGCCGAGTCAGACGTTAAAGAGTACAAAAGTTGTGGAGTGGCTTTGAGCCATTCATATTATTTTAACTGGCTCAATAATGCATTAAATTTAAATGCCATTGGGATTGGGATTGAATTTAGCGAGGTGTCATGTTCGTTGTCGCATCAACACCGTTTATAGTTTATTTATCGCTTGTTAAATTTAAACCTGACTAGAGTCGTTTAAGATAATGATTCTGCATAAAATTAAGGCTTTTAAAATACGTAGGTGTTGGTAAATGGTTTTAGAAAAGCTAGCAAGTGACAGAATGCCAAGCATTAACACGCATTTTTAGTAGGGCATAAATCATCATTATAGAAAAGGTATATTTTAATTTTAAGAAGTTTAATTTGAATGCTAGTCGCAATTTGTGGGGGTCTTTGTCAAAGTTTTTAAACTTTTTTCATATTGGTGATACCTATTGCATTCACTCGCAGTTCCAAATACCGTGAGTCTCATTTTTGATTCCCATCACGAGCCAGCGAGAGGATTATACGTAGCAACAAAAAGCGCCCAAATAAATTACGGTGGAGAGCAAACAAAAACTGCTGCCACACCTCAAAGAGAGGATAACAATAACAGAGAATCCAACAACGAAAATAATATGACAAAGGCGCCGCCTTAGAAACCTGACCGTGTGGTAAACAAGGATATTAGATTACATACAGTCATCCAATAGTTTTAAAGATTTTCTGTAATGATTGAAAAAAACAAGTTGAATTTGGTTTCAATACTTCAAGTACCTATCCAATTTGATTAGCTTCTTAATTAACATTGATTTTACAGGTCGTTGCGTTTAATTGACCACATTAATTCATGCCAAAGAATAAAATTTTATTCAAATGAAGGCTTTCAGCTATTGTTTTTTTTATATTTAGAATTTAGAATAACTGACTTTTAAATTAGCTAACGGTATAACATTCTCTATTGAACCCTTAAGCATTCCAACAAAACATCAAAAATTTCCACTTGCTCCTTATTTCTTAAGAAACAGACATTTGAATTCTGCCCAGACCGTAGCCCGATACTGTATTGATATCTGTCAATCGCCGTCCGTTACGTCTTGTAACTCGAATGCAAATTCCAGAATTGAAATCCAAAGGCTTCGGCTGCCAGCATTCGAAACTAAGCTTTATTTCGCAAGTCTCAGCCTTTTATCTACGTTACTGACGTAAGTAGCTACTAAATTCAAGAATGGTAAAGAGTCGAAGGGATTTATAACTAAAGTGTAATTGTCTGGGTCTGTCTGTGCGTCTGTCTGCGATTGAATTATAGCCGCAATGACGAAGGCTGATCATTTTATGTTGTTTGTACTGACAGGTGATTGTCGGCGATCGGTTGTCGCATGGCATGTCCGTATCAAATTGATTGCCGAGATCTTGCATTTGTTTACAGATAACATAGAGACGACGATGTTGAAGTTGAACGTATTTTTACCCGACTGTTCCAGAAAGAGGGTTATTAGAGGAGGGTTGATTTTGTGTTAGTGTATTGGGGTACCCTAACTACTACGGTATCAATGAGACTTTTTCTTTGTTATTTCATAATATAAAGCGAGCTATGTTTACTTCAGTAAGTATCTATATAAAGCTTAACTCTGTACCATGTGTATCTACTGAGCTATTTTAAGCCAATTAAATAAAAAAGTATTTATTAAAAAATGCGAGCCCATGCTACCTAAATTTAAACATAAGATATTAGCTTTATTCACACATTCGCATTAAATTGTGGTGTTATAATTTAAGTTATATTTTTTATGACATTAATGACATTAATTAAGAACGGTCCGTGAGCTCTTAAAATGTCATTCATGTTTTGTTTGTTGTCTCACTCACTCTTATGGGTTTTATACTTGAATCAGCTGATGGAACCCGAAAACCGAATAGCATTCTAAGACCTCTCGGACCAAAAGTAGTTTTTTTATGAGATTATGGTTTGAATCGATAACTTTTTAATTTTTACAAATAAAATATTTTCTTTTATTCCCCTTTTCAGTTATACGCCCACAATCGCGTTAAACGCGGCCTTTAGGTATTGTTACGTCAGGCTACTGTTTACCCCGTGATTTATGTATGTATGTATTGTACCTTCTACTTTTTATAAAAAGATACTATACAAAAGTGTTCGCTTTTGATTTGAAATGAGACTAATTTAAGAGTTAAGCACGTAACATTATAATAAGGAGCAATTGAACTGATAACACTCCCGTAAATTATCAAAATGAATAACAAAAATTCAAATGAAATGGTAACCATAACGGCTCTTCACATAAAAATTGTTTGTCAAGCTTAAAAAAATACAAAAAGATTTTCCGATACCGGGAATCGAACCCGAGCCTCCTGGGTGAGAGCCAGGTATCCTAGCCACTAGACCATATCGGATATGAGAGAGCTAATGAAAATAACGATCTTTTAACAAATTTTATACAATTTTAGATACCGGCTTTTGATTGCGAATTTTTCAAGGAACATTCATTTCAGTTAGAGCTCGGTTCAAATCAAGAATTACACGTTTACTTAGGATCTTTTGCAACAGATATTTGAATCTTCAACTCGATTTAGTGGTATCTGGTGTCAATGTATAATGTTAATAAAGGTTTTAAAGCATTTAGTGACTTTTCACTAAGCGACTAAATCCTGATTTTTCACATCATATGACCGCACGTTTCAAAATAATCTTTAATTTAAATGAGTCAGCACTTCCAGAGGCATAAAGCTTTATTTTCTGAAACCAAGGAAGAAAACAAGCAATCAAGGCTCTATAATATAGAGTCTATATTATAAAGCTACAAGGTATAATTTACAAGCGGAAGTCTCTATCTAACACATAGGGTCAGAAAGAGACTTCCGCTTGTAAATTGTAACTGGTAGCTTTATGAAATAGGGCTCTGGTTTCCTGGTCAGCTTATCACACACAACTTTATGCACACGGTCAGTATATTTACTTTAATTTACTAGTTACAATATACATAAATAATTAATAAATGGCCTACATAAATGGATTTAAGTAAATATTAAAAATGATTTTTGTATAGTTTTTTTCACGATGACATCGATATAGGTAGTTAAAGGTTAATTTTGATAAATATAATTGCTTTAAAGTTTGCGACTTCGAAGTTCTAATCATAAACCCAAGTACTTAGGTCTGGTATTATTTGACCCGATAAAATAATCTAACTACAATGGTGTGAATCTTTTATGTGCCAAGCCTAAAAATATTGCTTGGATAAACATTTTAGCCATCAGGCGTGATTGTGGTCAAACGCAAGCCTTCTTTCTTCATAAAAAAGGTAAAATCCTTGAGCTCCTCGATATTTGGATTTCGGTTATCTTCATCAGATTCAAGTATTAAATCTTAAGAGTGATTGAGATAGCAAGACACTATCGCACTTTTCTTTGTGAAACGTACTAGGGCGGTAAATAATTTTCTCCTACTTTACTTGCATTTTAAATTTAACAGTTTTCCCACACTTTCAAATGATATATTGTCATAATTTTTACAAAAAATATTTCAGAAGTCGTACCTGCCTTAACGCTCTAATAGTCTAAGATCGTTGTTTACTTCGTCTACAAAGCGCTTGTAATTATAAGTGTAAAAACACCAAACACCTACACAAAAACCACACTTTGTAACAAAAACATAAACATTATATCGAAACCCTTTGATCTCCACATTCCTTCACTCCTGAATTTGAACCGTCCACTTATGTTAATAGGACTTATTATATGTAAAACGACGTCATTAGCATGTCTGGTGGCCGACATGCCGACAACGCCGACATTCTACGCCGACGTCTGTCGATCAATGTCGGCCGTCAATCGTCTGTCGACGGAAGGGTTGCAACGGCATGGGCTCGCGAACTTTTTATGAGACATTTTATTACGAACTAACGGTTACCCGCGACTTCACTGAGCGTTTTCGTGTATCCGATAGAAACTACCTAATTAGTACATAATATACGAGATCCAAAAACAAATACAACCATTACCTCTACATAAAAAGGTGACCAATTATTAATTACCTAATTATGAATTAAGCGATGTTTAATTGAATTTTTATTCTTATAATATATGTACATATCTACTTTTAATACGCATCTAATGATCATTCTTTGTTGAGAAAATGCGTTCTCAATGCGTAAATAAATTGTTTGTCTATGTCATTGTTCATTAAAATAAAATAACTTAAATTGTTTTCAATTTGTTTGTTGTTGTTAGAATTCTTTGACGTTAATCCATGTAAAAAAATGACCTCACGCCTCATAGACATAATTATTTATAATATTATATTAATCATCATGACCACTGAACAATTACCTTTTGCTCAATGTTTAACTTTAAATTACCGTTAAGGCCGCTTTTTTAAAATCAAGCATATCTTAAGCCTGGAGTAACAAAATAATGATATTTATTTTGTCAAAATACAATCAGTCACTTTAAAATCAGTCACAATTTTGACACTTTTTAAAATCAATAATTTTTCCCGCTTTCTTTTTTTTCCTGTCTTGAGACTCTTTTACCGCCTCAGTTTAAAATCCTTTTCACTAGAATGTCAACCTTCACATTTCAAGGCATTATCAGGAACACGCCTTAAACAGAGATGAACTCGACAGTTGACGATCTATCCCTTTCAATCGGACCTTTTGTCCTCCCGTAAACGGCAGCCGCGCATTGAATACCCATTGTTAATGTTACTTTTTATTCTTAAACCCGCATTCGGCAAGGTATCAATTATCATAACCACAAGTGGAGTTATTAATATTTAATGACTACTTGATGCATTGTAGCAATTATTGTTTTGCGGAAACTATTGACGCAATTGAGTTCTTTGAGAGATACTTAACTATTAAGTTAACACAATGTCGTTTTGTTAAAATGCCAACCTTAAGTCATTTTTAGGGTACCGTACCACGAAAAGAAAAACGGATCACTTATAGGATAACTTTGTTGTCCGTCCGTCTTTCCGTCCCCTGAGACCCTTTTTCCTAGGAACGCGTAAAGATATGAAGTTGAAATTAATAATAATAATAATTATTATTATTATTATTTTCAATACTAAACCAATTAAACCCGCGGCCCCTTCGAGCTGTAAAAAAATTAACTCTCTAAGTCAACTCAATCAAAAGTTACAGTCATTGGAATAAGTGTTTCCATAAATATAAATTGCCGAGCTCCGAAAAAATAGGGGATACTTCCAGTTTTCCTGGAGCTTTGAAATTTGGATGAAGGTAAATCTTACAGCACAACTTAATTTGCGTTTTCCTATTTGTTTAACCAACACAAAATGACTTCACACTGCCTACATTTTGATTAAGAGTAGAGCTCTGCTAACACTAGATTTAAATTCACTTGCCAAATTTATACGGAACCCTTGCTATGTGAAGAGTCCGACTTTTTTTTTAACTATTGGTAGGTACAAAAAAAATTTAGTGGTAAATCAAATTGTTTGTAATAAGAGTAGAACTACAACAACCTACCTACTAAAACAGGCGCGAACAGACAGAAAGACGTTGTGGAGGACTTTGCTTCATAATTAGTGATATATTTATGTATGTTCCTATGTATGGATGGCTGGACCGATGATCGTCATCATACATACTAAAACAGCTCATCGAGTATTTCTTAAAATTTAGAGATATAAATATAGAGATTTAGATAGAGGTGTAGAAGTAAATTTAGAGGTTTGTCAGGATCGTAGCGAGTGGAACGAAGTAGTTTCTGCCTACCCCTGTGCGAAAGAGGCGTGACGGTATGTATGTAACATGTATCAAATATATCAAATATAGTCTCACCACCTAACCACCAGATTGACGCGCTGCTTCGTATGCGGCCCACGATGCGCATACGCAGTGGTACGTGCGTCTTCTGCGAACCGTCGCATGGGTGGCCTGGTGCCGCGGTGGGAATTGAAGGCTCTTGATGTTTAGAAGTATAACCTTTTTACTGAAGTTGCCGCAAAATCGATAAATCGAATCGATAGCCCAATCAATAGTATCCGGTACCAGGTCAGTACAAGACTGAACATATAAAACTATAAGACAGTGTAAAGATTCCCATAATACGGACTCAGTCGACGGATCAGTCAGTCGTGCCAAAAAGAGACGAAGTTATGCAAAACAGTAGTTAATGGTACGTATTACTCGTATTAATCAAAAATAATAAAGACTACACGACTAGCACACGAAACAATAAGAACTTGGGTAACTAATGCTTATTTTAATTCCTATTATTCAAACAAGTCATCAAAATTTTTAGTAGGTATAAGAAGCTCACTACACAAATCAATTATCAAAGAACAAGTAATTACGCTTTCCTTTCACCGGATTACGTGTCGAAATCTTCTTTTGAAGCCTTCAAAATCAAACAGAGTGCCTACCAAAAGATTTAATCTCCAGTTATGAATCTCAAGAAACGCAAAGCGTTCTCAGAAAGATTACCAACTACCCAAGTCGGATTCAGAAACCAGTCCTTAACCGCATTATTCCCTTAATACCCTCGCGTCGAAACGACAATTCGAGCCTAAGTCTTACGAGACCATTGTGCCGTCTTGCCTCATTCAATTACTCATTTAAAATTATAAATACACGAATAGCATGGGCTCCAAACACTTCTGCTAATCTTCCGAACATCACAATACCTCGATTTATATATTCACAAAGCATTCCATTGTCACAATCAACAAAGATCTCGTCAATTATAATCCGCAGGAAATCTTTCATCGCCCCGCCAAACGGTAGCAGTGGGCCGACCGCATCCAAAAAACTTTTAATAAATTATTTGCGAAACTTGTTCGGAACCCTTCTCAAAGGCCGCTAGGAAGCGAAACCGATTGCTCGTGACGTGACGCCTTTTGTGACCGTCGAGTATTATGTTGTCAAAATACATAGGGATTTTGTTATTATTTTTGTGTTTGCGAGCACACTTAGCACCCTTTTGTGTCGGTCCTTCCCAGAAGAGGGGATGTGTGACTGTCAGTGCTATATTTACGACGTAACTACAGGTTCCGTGAAATGCGCGTGTGAAAGGAATAACGCTGAACTAATCAGACATCATAATGCAAACAATCCGAGATCCTATCTCCGAATGTCAGACCGTGGCTGCGTTAATCTCCTCAGGGACGCGACGTTCATGAAATAGGCGTGAGCGCATCTCCCTTGTTACACCCGAAACGTCCTTAAAAACTTAATAACGTTTTTGCGTGAGATGTCACACGCGATCCGACTGTTGCTGCCAAATTAGACTATCACGTCGTATAAGCTCGCGTGGTTGCGCGCTTTGTCGCCCCGCGTCGCTCCGCTGGATATTTATTCAAATTATTATTCTCGCCGCCCTCTTGTTTCGCTGCGAATGAATTTTTCATGCTCACGACGCTGAGCCGGTGATTTCACTTTGAGTTTGCTCGACGCCAGCGAAAATGAGTTTATTTATGTTGATATTTTTTCTTACACGTAGGTTTAATGGCGTCTACTGCGCGTTCTCGACAACATATTGGGTGAGTAAATATTTAAACACGATAATTTGTTCTCGAAATAAGTTTTCCTTTTTTACGACCGCGTTTTGTTTTTCTGAGAAGTATGAGAGATAACGACGCCGACAGGACACTAAATGCTCCTAAATCTTTCGGAGTAATCCCTATTATCATTCGAACGTGTAATTTAAACAAGACGATTGTTCTTTTAAATCAGAAAACACCAAAGTAAATTATGCCTCTAAAGATACGACCGTTATCACGAATGATACGCATAAATCACCGCTGTGAAAACATGTTCTGACTTTGCCGACTAACTTTTAAATAGCTGTTATACGACTGTTTGCCAGACCTTCGCGATATGCTAATCCGTCATCTATCTCGTTGCCAAAACAACTTTCTTATTTCCTGTCACGTACATGCATGAGCTCGGCTCTTTTTAATTCCTCGTCAAATATTTAATAAGCGTTTTCATTTTGTTTGTCAACCATTACGGCGTCCTCTTAATAGTGGGTAAATATGTCATCAACGCAAGAAGCGATGTAAGTAACGTCGCACTTTGTACTCCGCTAATGGATTCACACAACAATAAATTTGGACATGTTGACACGGCCCCGTCGTTTGTCGATATTATTAAAGTACACAGTGTTGTCACTGAACAAATTTGTTTTGTTTTATTTAAAGAAAACAATGTTTAATTACTGATGCTATTAAGCTATTTGCCGAACATGCGGTGGTGTTTAAGTGTTTGCTTTTAACTAAGTAATCAAGTGATAAGTGATATCTTGTTGATAACGGTTGCTTTATTTGGGGCACTTAAACAGGAAAGGTTGCGGTGCAATAAATGTTTATAGACTTCTTCCGGATTTAAATGTACCGGCAAGGTTTTTAGTGACCCTGTAATATATAGATAACTAATAATTGAAATACCAAAAATAACAACTTTTGTTTGCTCACTTTTTATTTTCATCCCATCTGTTATAGTACTTACAGTGTCATTAACACTAAAAGTCGGCTGTAGCAATCCAATAATGTTAACAAGTAGGTAACGTATATACTTCTATCCCTTGGGTAACCATATCCCAATAACTCTCCGTTCAACGGGGCTCTTGATTAATTTAAACTAACATTCCTTTAGTGATAGCGATGATGTAAAACTGTAGGCTTATTGTCTAACTCGCTCGCAATCGCCATCGTGTTTATTTTGACAGTTCATGTATGAGCTGACAATTGGCCTCGGAATCAGCTAGCTGTCACATTTATACAAGAACTGTCAAAGTGAACACGGTGGCGATTGCGTGCGAGTTAGACAATAAGCCTACAGAATCCTGTTGCAATAAATAAGACACGCGTTAATGTCGACAAGTTGGTTAATGGTAATGAGGTATGATTAGCGATTGCTCAAACTTTAAATTATTGACAAAATATTGGCAATCGTTTAAGTCTATGCTTGTTTAATAGTAATTGATGGTAATGAAAATTTAATAGCTTAACGAGATTACTTAATGCGGAATGAGGTTCATTATAATTTAAATATTTCAACCATTAAGTTGTTAATTATCTAATAAGACAAGCGAGGCTTGAGTAATGCTTGCATAATGAAATATTTTATCGTTTGACAGCTACTTACGAGTTTTTTTATGATATTTATGTATTTTATTACTTACGCGTTTCCTTTTAATTGAAGGTTTTGAAAGTGTTCATACTACGTACCTACATGTTTACAATACTTACAATAAAAATATAATTAAATAACACCACAAATCAGCTATATTTAAATAAAGTAAAATCAAATTACCGAATGAAAATGACTCTGTTGTCATAAAAAAATAATCCTGCCACGCATGAACTATTCATTACCATCAAAACAAATCTGTGCACGGAATCCAGATATATTGTCTTATTTATGTCCCATTCATTTATTTTAGTGACAGCCGTAACGTCTGTCAGTTTAGTAGCTCACAACCCCACACCCTAATGTAAATATCGTGCCTTTATCTATCTTTAACAATTTCGTAAACTCACACTAAACCTTCAACGGAATATAAATTACACCAACACCAACTTACGTTTGCTATTGATTAAACAAAAAAAATCGGTAAGAGATACCTTAGGTCCCGCACACAAGGAACAGTTTAACTGTAAATGGGTATTCGTTATTGTAAAGTTATCGTGGTAATTCAAGCAGAAAACATCGTCTCAAATTGCCCCTGCCAATAAAAAAGGGAGGCGCAGGGTTGAAATTTTGTTTATCGTTATCTTTATGGTGGCCCACATTTATTATGGTATTCATACGTATGGTAATAGTATGTGGTAAAACTTTTGAATCAAGGAACAGGCGTTCAAACATGTAAATTTCAATATGCTTTACGCAGTAAAATATTCGTCAGGAAGTAACACAAGCACGTGTAATATTTAAAAATTAAAAACATTTGGGGCTGGTAAATATTGCTCTATGTAATGATGATGATGGAAATCATCAAATAGTTATATTTCATTATACGTCTATACAAGTATAACAATCTTTATATAAAAAAGCCTAAAAACCCTACATTCCCCAAATGCCTGGAGATTTATAATCTAAACAAAATTTCATCCAACAATTTATTCATCTTCGATCGAAAATTGTAACTTGACCTCTTGACGCGTAGGCGTTATACGGAGTCAGGTGTCTCGACATTGGTCGAATACAACGTCAAAGCACGACGAACGTCGAAACCTGACTTCGTAAGTCATTTTATGATTGAACTATTGAGAGTATTATTTATCAAATTAACATTTTAATAAAGCAATTTTTACTGTGTTACAAAATGTTTCACTTCCAGGTAAAATCGTCCATTCTCAGAACTCAAATCTAACCATAGCTTTTCCCCGCACCCTGTCTATTATCAGATCTTTCTAAAATTTTTGGATGCCAAAAATCCAAAAGTACCCTAATGTCCCTTCAGTGTGCAAATATAGTTCTCGAACGATCATAAACTTTTACGATTATGCGCCAGGGTAGCGCCGGTACTATTATTTAGTACAGTCTTTCATACTATTCGGCATTCAGCAAAGTGTCGACGCCGACGGCCAGCGATCGACAATGAGCGTCGTTATGAACGTCGTTAAGTATTGTCTTGTCACCTTTTGAGCTGCGCCGACGTCGATTTGTGGCCAGGAAGACGGCGGGACGTGATTCAGAAGGAATCAGCTGAGGTAGTAGGACATAACTCTCAGCGTCTGATTGAGATACGTTGATTGAAAATTTTTGTGCTGAGTTACAGATGAATATTTATTACTTACATAAATCACAAGAGATAAATATAACGGCAGCGTCGTCAGTTTCTTTTACTTTGAACTTGGCTAACACGCTTCCGCGTATCTAGTTTTTTTATTTTATTTGTAGCTATTCTAGGTAGATACTGTGCAGTGGGTTCTGTTTCAGAGAAGGCAATTGGATAATATTATAAAACCAATGGCTTTTATTTACGAAGTGCTAGACAAAGTTTTTTCTTTTACTAGTGCACGCCGTTATAAAGACTTAGCAATTCTATTGTTATATTATGTAAAACAGTGTAAATTTTTTCGTTATTCTTTCTTTCTTCGTTTGTTTTATTAGGTAAAGTTTTGACTTGCAACTCATCCCAGCCACAGCTTCGCCCGGCCGGTGAGGTGGCTAGCGAATTTCATTGTGTACGTAGGATTAATGTCAGAGACGGCAGAAACGGTAATAATTTTTTTAATCAATAAAAAGCTATTTAACACAGACTACTTTTAATACCGGGTAAGTATAATGTTCCTACACGGAAGGCAAACGATGTTCAAACAAAATCGCTCGTTCACGCCACTGGTCGCGCACGGTTGTTGCCGAGCCGCTGAAGCCACATGCTTCATCAGATATCGCTATCGCTGTTTCTATGGCCCCAGTCGACAAGCACTAAGCAAACGGCTCACATTGAAAATTATTTACAACGCGCGGCGTTTGAAAAGGCCTTTTATTGGCACCATAAATACTAATACAGCTCTGGGGAAATTTATTTTGACTCACGTTATTTATTGCTAAGGTGCCGCCTGGTTTTTTTTTCCTTTATCTGGATGACTTACTTCGTGTGATTAGTGAATTGGGTTTTAGGTACGATAGTTGTCAGCGATCAGGATTATGATCACTTAAGCGATATTTATGATTGTATCGTAGTTATCTTTAAGATTGATTAAACCACTCCGTTGACTAATTCATAGAAATTATGTGGAACGAAAACAAAACAATAAGTATGCGGCGATGAAGTCGACATATCTTACTTCTTACTAATATTATAAATGCGAAAGTATGGATGGATGGATAGATGGATGGATGTTTGTTTGTTACTCAATCACGCCAGAACGGCCCAATGGATCTGGATGAAATTCGGCACATAGATAGAGAAAAGTCTGGGATAGCAAATAGGCTACTTCTTATCCCGGAAAATTGCGTAGTTCCCGCGGGATAGCGATAAACGAATTCTTTGCAGACGAAGTCGCTGGCAACAGCTAGTAATTTCATAAATTTAAGATCTTAGATTCGTTATAACTTATAACGAAGCTGTGATATCTCATTTGCTATGTCAACACCTTGACATACCATAGCCTTAATAATTTGCTACCTAGCTTATGTTTAGTGATAATAAAAACCGTAGACTCCAATTCAATTTTAAATGATTACGATTATGACATTGAATTCATTTAATTTTCGTTCTACGAGAAAGATATTGCCAGTTATCAACTCAAAATTGAACGAATAACTCACAACTACAAGTGGAAGAATGATCTGAGGTAGTTTTGAGTTGATACAAATCACGTCTCAAGAGATTTTAAGTACCTAGGTAACGCAGACTGACAATAACACCTAATTTAGAAAACTAAAAATGTCCTAAACCCTAGCAAGTTGATAACAACGTTGTTTTAAACAAGAAACCCTGTACTCTAGTCGTCAATAAAAACACTAAAGGGACTCAGCTATCAAAACCTATCTTGTGAAATCGACACCTTTGCCATGAGCTCGTTTTATCCTCGCACTAAAACATCAAAGGAAATTTGAATAAGGCCAGCTGCCGACCGAAAAAGGAACACCTTAGGCTTTGTGAATTTGGTAAAGCCGTGCTTTGATTTAAAACAATCTTTGGTTTCAATTTCAAGACGTTTTTTTTTCCATAAGAAATCTTCGTACATGTGATGCCTGCGATAGTGCAATTACATTATCTTATTATCTTGGAAATTATGTTTAAGCGTATGTTGATCATTTTAAGCTCTGGGTATATTTATAAAATTCTACTGCTGTATATCACTTTCCTCCGTCCCTCTTTCTGGTAGGTACTGACTGATATACTTTTGCTCGATTTAGGAACTTTGAAACTTGATAAATTGGCAGATATTCAATGTACGAATGTAGTTCTAGTTATGTTTTACATCTTTTATATTCTATATTCTGTCGAACGTTAAGGTTTTCTAAAAAATATTTTCCTTTTTTTAGTGTCAGGAATTGTTTTTGACGGTTGCAATAAATTAATGAATTACAGAGTTTCTTCGGGACCTCCCCAGTGCGTATTGTAAAATGTAAAATTGTTATCTTTTTTATAAAAAAATATTGTTGCGTGCGGTAAAGGCCCAAAAGTAGTTGCATCAATAGGAAATTTATGAGTTGTGTAAAAATTATTTGTTTATGTTTTTAGCGCCAACTAAGCACAATTTTTTGGATTTCAAAATGAAAAGAAGAGACTAGGCTCTTTCTCGATCGTAAAATTGACTAAAAAATACAGAAAAATTATCTATTTTAAAGATAATAGACTATTTAGAGATCCAACAAACGAAGTTTTACTTACATTATCATAGTTTTAATGGTGTATGAGTATGAGTTCTTCTATGAAGTGAAATATTAATTATTGTGGCTCTCTGTATTTGTAATTTTTAAACTCACTCTTCCGCCCATTCACTCAAAGGTTGATTGGAAGAGATCTCTTAAAGGGATAAGTCCGCCTTTGTGCATGTATCTCAGTGTTTGTCAATTATTTTTGTTTTGTTTATTTTGCACAATAAAGAGTTACAACAAACATAAATTTATTAATAACTAGCTTCTGCCCGCGACTTCGTCCGCGTAAAATTAGCAATTAACATGTTTATCGCTATCCCGCAGGAACTATGCAATTTTCCGGGATAAAAAGTAGCCTAGTTTCAATCTAGGGTACCAGCTATCTCCGTTTCAAATTTTATCCAAATCCATTCGTTCGTTTCAGCGTGAAGAAGGAACAAACATACACACTCACTCACATCGTCACTCACAAACTTTCGCATTTATAATATTAGTAGTATAAAATGTTGATTTTATAATTCAGTATAAAAGCCTGTGTAAAAGCCTGAAAAGTACCTACCACTTTCATATTTGTGCCACCCTGACTCACATTTGTGTTATTGATACGATGTTGATTTTAAACACCTTTACTTTCATTAAGTACATAAATAAACACTAATACATCAACATTTGTCATACTTGAGTTCCACCCATCAATATCAATACGAACAGACATCGGCACGCTAATGGCTGTTAGATCAAAGCGGTGCGTGAGCGCATGAAACAAGTACCCTCTCTTGACAGGCAGGGTCGTTGAACTCAAAAAAGTAATATAATACCAGGTCTTATCCATGATTCGACCAGCTCAAAGGACAGTACGGAAATATACATTTTCGTAAAAATGCTTAAGTATAAGAAATCACGCGGCATTTTTTTATACATAATTTATTAAAATCTAGCGAGATTGAGCAGATAATATATGCTAGGCAAGGCAACCATATATACCATGGTCACGTTTTCACTTAGGCACCATTAGGCATGACGGTGGTTAAACGCAAGTCTGTTTAGCATTTAAAAAATAAAGTCTGTAGTCAAAATCAAAATTAAAAGTTTATTTAGTTTTAGGCTGTAACGCAGAGAACTTTTTTACAACCTTTTTTTGAACTAACCAAGAAACTTGATTTAAAATCATTTTTCCAAAGAAATGTATGATTAAAAAGGTAAACAAAATCAAGCAGATATACCGACTAATTTTAAATCTACCTATTTATATCGTCGGCTGTAGGTCTAATTGGCGTAACTGACAAAATACGCAAAATGAGTTGAGTATACAGTTTTGTTCAGAATTTTCCGCTCTTTCGAATGGTATTATTGAAAAAATTCTAGCTTTAAAAAAATGTCCCTTACTCTAATTTTTTTCAAGGGGTTCTTGTCGGATCAGCCTCACAAAAACAATGTATCTGAAAAAATATTAAATATAGCAACAAAAAATGGTGTAATTACCGCCGCCAACGCACTTTAAATAAGGTAAGGATCTTTTCAATCAACGAATTACCCTTACATGGTTAATTATTGAAGAAAAACATAATAAAACTTGACTTACGCTAATGTCTCAGTTATTAAAAAAAATACGCATCGCTTTTACATCAAACGGACTGCAAGTGTTTTGAAATATTTGTCCCTTACGCCGATTTGCATTCCCATACTTTAAGCAGTGCTAACGTTACACCAATTTGATTCGAATTATATTTGAGTTTATTGTCTGTTACGCTAATTTGATGCGAATTGTATTTAGTTTCATTTTACGTTAAACCAATTTGATTGTGGAACTAATGAATATTTTATCCGTTACCTTTA
The DNA here is from genome assembly GCA_963854515.1 of Pandemis heparana. NCBI lineage: Eukaryota > Metazoa > Arthropoda > Insecta > Lepidoptera > Tortricidae > Pandemis > Pandemis heparana. The sequence continues at coordinate 11,510,158 of OY978011.1, read as the reverse complement.
TTTAAAAGCACATCATACTTCATAACAGAAGATAAGAGCGGACGTGCTTACATTATTGTTATTCTTTTCTATCCCACAACGTCTTTTAGCACACAACATAGCACACGGGCATCAAAACAAAGCTCCGTAATTCGTTAAGCTCAGTGCACGTTCACCTGTCGTTTGGTTTATGAACTACAACCTACTTTCTTACGACATCATGCAAGGAAAAAAATTACTTAACGATATCTAAATAATTTTTCTGTGTTCGTTATCGTTAAGACCTTTCTGATTAAAAAATAGGTATTAAACAAAATAAAAATAAACAAAACGAACAACAGCAAGTCAATATAAGAATGTTACTTGTGTGTACAGATTTATAGTGCAAAAATATCGGTCACCGGAACACTCGATGGATGATCACATTGATAGAATTGTAATTAATGTAAATAAAAGCACTGACGAATCTAACGATAATATGTCTGACTGTGACTCAGATTATGAAATGGAAAATTTTGAAAATATCGATCCAAATAATCCAGTAGATAATATAACAATGTAAAGTACCTATAAGTATACTAACGGGCCTAGTATGAAAACCTTAATGTCGTTTGCATCCCTCTCAAATGCATATTTACTTACATACAAATTTTCATACTAGCCCCATAAGTAGATGTTGTTTTTAAGTAGGCAGGTATTGAGTTTTATTCTTGTAAATATTTCCCAATAAGCTTTATTTTGTTGTAGCTATACTTTGTTTTAAAGTGAAGATAAAATGCTTTGATTATAATTTTTTATAATTATACTTATGACAATAGAATATTCGCGGGTGGTACGGCCTTGTGCATGGTCCGTCCGGATCGCTACCACCATCTTACTTGCTAATCCTGTCGCTAAGCAGCACTGCTTGCACTACTGTGTTCCGGTGTGGAGAGTAAGACTGCCGGGGAAATTACGGGCACAAGAGGCATTTCATTTAAGTCCTCTAGGTTGGCAACGCATCTGCAATCTCTCCGGGGTTGCGGGTGTCTATGGGCAGTGGTGATCACTTACCATCAGGTGACCCACATGCTCGTTTGCCTTCCTATTAACATAAAAAAATACATACAACTGTATTTTCGAAGTTACTGAAGGTGTTGTAACATCTCTATTTTATACAATAACATTTTTCACTTTGACATCACTTCATCACTACATAGTATAAAACAAAGTCGCTTTCTCTGTCCCTATATATCTATGTCCTTATGTCGCTATGTATGCTTAAATCTTTAAAATTACGCAACGGATTTTGATGCAGTTTTTTTTAATAGATAGAGTGAATCAAACAGTAAGGTTCCATATTAATGGATATGAAAACGTCACTCATTTAATAAAATCATTGATTGACAGTTCGGGTGACATCGTATTCCAATTGAGATCAGAGTTTTCTACTTCGCTACATCTCACTACATCCGTATTGTTGATCAATAGATAGTAGGTAAAAAATATTTACCGCCAATGATGCGGTATGGGTAAATTATTTATACATATTGTTTTATTTCATAACAATAAAAATAATAATAAACTGTTTTATTCCAATCAATAGAAGTCAACTCTTACAATATACAAACAATAATATTGCACGTAAGGGGCAAAAACAACCACACACACTCTTTTTATACGTCTTAAATGGTTTAAAAAACCAAAAAACAATTTTAAAATCGCTTTACACTAAAAGGGTGTACTTCTTTTTTGTTCAGGAATCCCTTTATATTACTTTGTATTCATGTTATTTTTTTCAACCATCTTCATACACTACTTTGTATTTCATGCATTTTTTTCATAAACACCTATGCACCATTTTGTATTCAATGCTTTCTTTTCGACAATCCCTGTACACTATTTTGTATTTCATGCATTTCTCCAACTAGTCCTTTACCCTGTTTTTGTCATTATTGTTGGTTCCAACGTAGAGGTCAATTCCACGTAAGGGGCAAGACTGCAAAACACTTGGCATGTAAGGGACGTTACTGACGAAACAAATTGATGTAAGGGAAATCTAATTTCTAAAATAGCCGCAATACTTTAATAAATGTTACACATAAGGATAGAGCACTAAAATCTAAGATTATGTGTGAAATCCGATCTAAAAAAGATTCGTTATAAAAAAAGTTATGAGCAATTTAGTCCGAAAAAAAACTTTGATTGGCTCTCCTGAAAAAACGTATTTTATCAGTTACGCCAATTAGACCTACAGCCGACGATATGCTCGTCTCTGTTCCTAAACCCCAATAAATGCAAAATAAAAATAACACGCTTACCCAGAACTTATCTGGTCGGGTAAGATGAATAGAAGTTTAGTGGGGATTAAAACGTGTTTCTGGGTCGTTCGGTCCCTTGGTTTTGGGTCTTTGACGATGCCGCATCCGGAGTACAATAAGGCGTTATCTTTGCTTCGATCCCTTTTTGCATGCTATTTTGTTTGCTGTGATAAAAGTACAAACATTGTGAAAGAAATTGAGGTTATGCGTAAATTTTGATTCGTGTCATAATTTTTTTATGTGAGAGAATCACCAAACTTTAAACCGAATCAAATCTTGTCTTGATTTCAAGTTTTGTTGACAACTATTATGTTTGTTTGCTCTAAGTTCTGGCTAAAGATATGCGGTCTATAGTTTCGTATTTATTTACTGATTCATTATAAAATGATTATGATTATTAGCTTAAATTTTAGAAGAATTTGTATTGAATTTGCTAAAGTTTACAATGATAATCAAAACAAAATTACCACAATCAAACATTCCACCATCAGTATCATCTCAATTTATGAATATCATGCATATAAGTAGGAAGAAATTAAGTACCTAGTGTAATGTAGTGTTTTTATAACGGTATAATTATACTCACAAAGTGTCAATCAACTTATCATTATCAAAAGTTTGAAGTAGGTACCTATTTATAACAATATTAATATCCAACTTTATTAGTTAATGACAAATGTCATATTTCCGAGTTTAATTTAACGGAATATAATTATTTAGGTACTTCGCCAATTTCGTTTAAAACTGGTTATTGTAATAGTATTTTGCATCAACACTGATTTACGAATTATAAATAGGTTCTTCAGAAATTAACAATGTACTTCATGATTAAAATATTTGAATTTATTTGGCCTCGATTTAAAATAGATAGCTAAAGTAAAATTTAAAAGTTTAAAATTAAAAAAAATATATTGTGCCCGAACATGAATCTAATTTGGCTTATTTTATCTAGGTACTGTATTATAAGGCAGTTCACGCTTGGCTGAGTTTCGTTATTGGCATGTAATTGGTTTATAAAACCTTCCTCTGCTCGGCCAAGCATTAGGTATAATGAGATACGGGATTTGCGGTGAATTTGTAAAGAAATGACAAAATTGAAAAAAAAAAACTACAAAACTCTTAACAACTTGTGCAAAAAACTTATCACACAAGATGACGGCTTACGTGTTTTTTTTTCCTGAAATAGTTGTAATTAAATAATGAAAAAACTATAGTCTTCTGTCTTATGGACAAACTCAGTTAACTTTTGGTCTTATGGCCTCAGGAAATCTAAGCTGAGATGAATCCTTCCCTATATAGTATAGAAGTATTACTAGCTACTTATACATTTTTATCTCGAAGCAACACATATTCAACAAAGCATAAAAGAAACCGCCCACAGCATCCACGGCAAAGTTCAGTAGCATCCATACAAATTCCAAACAATCGGACACTAAGCAAACACTAAAGTCTAATTCATAGAAGAGGCCTCGCCAGCCCCCGCTCCGGCGGACCGTCGACCGGTCCGATCGCAATAAACATGTTTTTTGTTTCGCGTGTCCGCGCGCTGTCAAATATATTACAGCCAGCGGGTTATTTACTGCCCTGTCCTCCGCCCATACATTATACTTAGTATCTTTGTTTGGACACAATAAGCAATATTTCTAAAGGGCCGACGTCGCTCGCAGCTGTTGATATGGGTCCCCAAATTGACATATTTAATTTGATCACTACGGAGGGTCCGGAACCCGTGTTTGACAGGTTTTAGTGTCGGATTAACATTAACGTTATGGACTTAACGCTGTCAATACAGTGAAATATTGTTCCTTTATGCCAGCTAAAACTGAAGGTGAAGCGATGACACATCAAATGGCTTCGGGGAAAGCGTGGAACAGATCAATTGTACCCTTTGAACTGCGTCGGGCGCATCACAAAGCGCCTCGTAAAAGAGTAAGTAGTTCCGAATGTGTGGAGCAAGCGATGACGGCGGAGAGCCGGCAGCCGTAATAAAAGTGACGTAGGATAAAAAGTGGCTCGGAGTGCAGCGAGCGGTGCAGCGGCCAGGTACGGCGGCGGCTCAAAGCCGTCATGGGTGGCGAGCCACCAACACCCGCGCACGTCTCAATCCGCACCCGGCTTCATACCGCCTTTCCTTTTCACCCTACCGCAATGCAGCTATGTGTCGTTTCCGCTTTATTTTTTATCGCTGTTCGCTGCAGCGGAGATATAGAACCCTCTCTTTCTAACAAAGCTCTGTGCTAGCTCCGTCTCACAAGCCCCCGCCGCGGGGTGAGGGGGGAGCGCGGCCGGTGAGCGCTGGTGGGGTCCACTCGCTCACAGTTCTCGCCGCTACCGCCACGATCGCACGTCCGCTCTGCTCACAACAAGTGACATAGAGTAGTTGCCAGAGGCGTTCCGTGACCGCAGTGAAGTTTACAAGTGATAGTAAAAGTTTTACTCCAAATGGTGGTGCTTGAAGACGGAGGAATGATGGCTACTAATCCCAATCAATATTTACAACCTGACTATTTGGCGCCGCTTCCGTCCTCTGTAAGTATTCGACTTAGTAAATTTTGTTGTTTTTAACTTGTCAAAAAATATTTTAAATAACCTTTAACATTTTAAAAAATATAAAATATTACTTGTCGGTTTAGTAATGCTTTGTTTTATTTATTTGAAACGTTACTTATAAATTTATTTTCTTTGTTCTAGTTGGACTCGAAGAAAAGCCCGCTTGCGCTTTTGGCGCAAACTTGCAGCCAAATTGGTGCGGACACTACTCCCACTAAACCATTGCTGCCTCCAATTGACAAGAAAAAAACAGTGAATAGTGTTAGTGACACAGTTAGCCGTTCATCGCCAAACCACCCAAAAGTGGACAAACCGCGTAATACCCCGGACAACAAACATTTGGCCTTCAAACCATACGAGGCCAATGTTGTTTCAAAAAAACCTGAAGAAGCTCGACCTTCGTCTAAATCTAGCTCTGACAGTTCCGATGATAAGAAATCTGGAAAGAGCACACCTGGAAGAAAATCAACACCGCCTTCGGGTGAACACGGAAAACATAGCCCTAATGAGCACAAATCATCGCCCGCCGGTTCATCTGGCACTAGCCCGATTATCCGATCTGGATTAGAAGTGCTTGGCCATGGAAAGGACCCGTTAGCGGCATTTAAAAATATCCCTGGATTGCCGGGATTTAACCCACTCGCTGGACTTTGCTGTCCTCCAGGCATGGAGCAACACGCCAACCCTGCCTTCAGACCGCCTTATGCCGGGGCTCCGTTTAGCGCTCACCACGCAGCAATGCTCGCTGCCGCAGCGGCCTTCCCTGGATCATCTCCAAACCCTTACTTGGGATACGCTAGAGTTAAGACGCCCGCTGGCGGAGAAACTCTAGTCCCAGTATGCAAAGATCCCTATTGCACCGGCTGTCAGTTTTCAGTGAACAACCATCACCTTCTCATGAGTAACGGAAGCTGTCCCGCTGGATGCACTCAGTGCGAACACCAAAAATACAACATTGCTATGGCGATGGCTCTATCCCAACAAGGAGCGAGCGCCGGTGGATTACAGTATGCTCAACTGAGTCGTCCTTATGTTTGCAATTGGATCGTAGGAGAATCTTATTGCGGCAAACGATTTGGAAATTCAGAGGAGCTATTGCAACACTTAAGGAGTCACACAACAGATGGTTCTACCCCTTCATCGGTATCGTCGACTCAGCCTTCCATTTTAAACCACTTGAATCCGCTGTTTACGACGGCGGGGCTACGCGGCGCGTACCCGACGGCACCGCTGAGCCCGCTGTCGGCCTCCCGGTACCACCCGTACTCCAAAGCGGGCTTGCCAGCGACCCTCGGTGCCTCTCCCTACGGTGCCTTCAACCCTGCGCTGGGGCCCTTCTATTCTCCGTACGCGATGTACGGTCAAAGGCTCGGCGCCGCTGTCCACCAATAGACGCAAGTGTAGTGCGAAAGGATGTCATAATTTAATGTTGTATTGTCCAATTTTCTTCTGTGATATCGATAGACTATTCATGTTCTAAGGCGGGACGCGCCATGACAAATTTAGTGATTAGTGCAATTCGTAATAATAGTTATTTATGTAAGTGAACTTGCCGACGGAGTTGATTCTACGCAAGTGATGAACGTTACGACGACTCTGTTCAGCCAAATGTTATATGTAAATAATAATCTCTATGTTTAATATTAAAGGAATTATTTCGAATATAATATCTACATACCAATCATAAAACTTATTTTTTTATTTTACTCTCGCTCGTTAAACAACCTGTGATGTATTGCTTTCATTAGGAAGATAAATGGTCCGTATCGCTTAAATATTCAGATGTAACACAAAAAAATACGAACATGAAAAATTCATAGGTTCGTGTTATTGATTTGATCTTTCTTCAGACTACCTATAAAATATCGAAAGGTATGAAAGTGGCCTTTGAGAGAATTTACAACGTGGGAGCTTAAACCATAAACATAAAAAACGTATAAGCTATCAACGTCAAAGTAACATCAAAACAAAATGCGTTCAGCTCTTGGCGAGACGTAATAAACTGACTAGAGTGATTGATTAATACACCTCTAACACACACATTAGAGCCGTCAATCAACACGAATAAAATCGTAGGAGCGTGGTAAAACAAGATAGCAATCACGCAACCACCCACACCACCAAAGAATAACTAACAAAATAATTCATTTAATTGAATCGCATAAAAAACCTGAGTTAAGCTGACGAGCGTCATGAATCAAAGCCGAGAGCCTGTCAGCTTTGTTAATGTCAAGTTTTTTTAATAAACGCTATTTTGATAAGGCCCATGTCATGTTGGAAATTCAACCGTCAAAAGCATAATTGGTCACACGAAAAGACTGAAAGACAGGTGCTAGAGTAATTTGGGACAGAGGCGAAGTTATATTATAATCTAACATTGTTATTGAAAAAAACTATGATTTGGGCTCAACATCCAACTAAAGATAAACTTCAAGTTCCATTGAATAATTATAAAGGCATCCGCTATTATTAATAGACTCATAAATGTTTTTTATTTCTATTTCATTAACATTATGTTGATTTTAATATTGACTTTCTAGAACGTCAGCCATTAGCAGTTTGTTTTGTAAATAAATTGTGTTAAATTATTAGCGCTGGAGGTAATTAAAATCTGAAGCGACACTTAAGATAGAGATTATTCTAATGGAGTTTCTTTACATAATATATAGCGATTAACAGTTAATTGATATAACTGGTCTATTTACCGTCACCCAAGCGATAGAATATCGTGTTTAGACAAGATTGCAATTAGTCGGGCGTAATTAGTTGGAAAACCAGAAGCTTTTAGCGTTCAAATGATGTTACGTCTGAAATATTTTTTGCTTTGTAATTTATGTTACCCAAGCCTCTTGCTCGATTCAAACTTTCAAAGTAAATAAATATAGATACTTACACATTACACGCATAACTCAACTTGAACTTTTTGGTTTGTGAAACGGATAATTTACTTGTAGGTCTCAGGTGAGGTATCTTTTTAGTTATTTATTTATCAATTTTGTAGTGTTTGAAAAATACGAATTTGAAGGTTTTTTTTTCAATATCAGCCTCTGTTTTGCTGTAATCTGTGCTTGCTGACAACCGGGTGTTCAGATGATTGACTCACCCTTTGCCCTGATCATACGCAGAAGACACGCCAATTATGGTGAATAAAGACAGAATGTAAGTTCATACCACTAAATTTACAAAATTTGTTTTAGTATCAGGATATTTTTCATGCTTATAATTGTACTAGCGACCCGCCCCGGCTTCGCACGGTATATTATGCATGTATTATACATATAAACCTTTTTCTTGATTTACTCTATCTATTAAAAAAAACCGCATCAAAATCCGTTGCGTAGTTTTAAAGATTTAAGCATACATAGGGACATAGGGACAGAGAAAGCGACTTTGTTTTACTATGTAGTGATTTAAAAACAGGAAAAAATATATACCTCTTCCAAGATCAAGTTGTAAGTTTGATTGGGTAAGAGCATGGTATATTTTTCAATTCGGTAATAATGGTCATTTTTGTTCCATGTCAACCGATGGAATTTAGTTTATTTACAAAAGGGACGATTTAACTGCTTTACCAAAGTGTCAAAATAATTAAAAAAATGATAGGTACAAAGTAATATGAATGGAGCTCTCTGTTATCAGCGCGAAAAACTGAATGATAAATTGTAAGCCATTATTAATGCATGTTGCACTATTATTCCAATAAATCAAGTAATAAATTATGGCAATAAGATAATAGCACGACTTTGACATAGTTTAGAAGTCGGCATAAATCACAAGTTTGATTTGCACAACGCTTATTGTGACTGTTAGCGCCATCTGTTTGAACTGGGTCGAACTACTCAGGACGCTTAAATGAATGTGTGCAACTTTACAGCTCAATCTTTATAAGCACATCTTCAATGTTTTTTTTGTATTTAATTTTGGAGAAAACTCATTCAATGCGTAGTAGGTATCACAATATATTAAAAAGACTAGCTGTTGCCCGCGACTTCGTCTGGAAAGAATTCGTTATCGCTATCCCGCGGGAATTTTCCGGGACAAAAAGTAGCCTATGTGCTATTCCAGACTTTTCTTTATATATTTGCCGAATTTCATCCAGATTCGTTGGGCCGTTCTGACGTGATTGAGTAACAAACAAACATCGATCCATCCAAACTTTCGCATTTATAATATTGGTTAGATTATTGTCAAATGAATAAGTTCAAATTGGTTGAGAAAAATTAGCAGATACACCGTTGTATAATCAACCTTGTTGTATCTCGAAATTTTGTAGATTAACTTCTGCAACCCGCCTGCAACTTTACTTCGTTCGTACAGGATTATTTAAAAGTTAAGCATTACTTTTTTCTGTGTCAAGTTTATTTGCCTATTTTGTGCGTAAAATTTCATCTAAGTTGGTTAAAGCGTACAATACAATACAATACAAATACTCTTTATTGAACACCACAAATCAGTACAAAATAATACAGAAACAAACAACAAAGTATACAATAGTAGTTACAGAGTGAACAAAAAGACAAACAAAGAAGTTTAGTAGAGAGAAACCCACGTAGTCCACTTAATAACTCTACAAGGATGACGATATTTCAGAATGTACTTTACAAAGTCTCACCACATTATAGAGTTAACTTTTAATTTTCAGTGCTTTATTCGCATATGAAACAACACACTCTCATATATGTTTGATAGCATTAATCTGTCTTGTAACTACATTATGATATTTTAATTTCACTTTTGAACTGATACTAACATGAATCTATCATTTTGTTACTCAGTAACTACACGTGCGACATATATAATGTTTTCATCTGCTTATTAACTATGTTGCATATCACATATTTATGCCCAACTTACCCAAAACTACCGACGTCACACAAAATGTTAACTTAAACTAAGTCATCATTATCTTCATCATCTCCAGCCTATATACGTCCCACTGCTGGGCACAGGCCTCCTGTCAGAATGAGAAGGCTTGGGCTATATAATTCCCACGCGGACCCAGTGCGGATTTTATTCTATCGGTGGAGGTATGTTCAGAAGCTGTCATAAAAAGGATGCACTTTTGACGAGCGAGTAATGGATGCATATTGACACAAGATGGCGTCCGTGATTCGTGCGGCGAAATAACCAATTACAATTTACATAAACATAAGGTGAACTCTATTAACATATTAGCTGTTGAATAATGTATGCGATTAGAGGGCCATGGTTAATGTCATGTTGGATTCATGTTGATGGGTCAAATTACGTCGGATTTTGGGGTTCATAATAAAAAATAAAAGGAACAAAGAAACTTAGTATAAATAAAAAAGTAACAAGCAACTTATTCCTCTTTTAAAAAAAAGTTTCAAGCGCTATCGGCGATGACATACACGAGTACATGGATTTTACAAAACTTAACACATTACGCTTGCGGTATCGAAAACATTAATTTACAAAAAGTAAAGCTTTCTACAGCTCATTTCTTCAATATAAGCGACAGGATTAATTACAGTTCATTAAATTTATTAGATCATTTTAAATCCATTAAAACTATGCTAAAAAATAAAAATAAAAAATTTATTTATTTATTTATAAGCCTTTTTATTCCGAATTCGCTATAATTTCAGTAAGTACATGTTGTTGTTATTGTCGTTTATTTATTAAATTGTCGCGTAATTCGGCGTGCCTCATGGCATAGGCCTCCTCCATTTATTGGAGGGTTTGGGCTATAGTTCCCACGCGCGCCCAGTGCGGATTGGGAACTTAACACACACCATTGAATTTCTTCGCAGATGTGTGCAGGTTTCCTCACGATGTTTTCCTTCACCGAAAAGCTCATGGCAAATTACAAATGTAATTTTCGCACATAAATTCCGAAAAACTCAGAGGTGCGAGCCCGGGATTTGAACCCACGACGCTCTGCTTGAGAGGCCACAGGTCAAACCACTAGGCTACCACGGCTTTTTCAAAATCAAAAATATTGAGTCCTAAAGTTAACTTACCCAAATTAAAATTGTAGTAAATTACAGTTATTGATATTATACTTAATAGGTATCCTTTTATCTGCTCAACGTGTTTTGTAATTATCATAGTTATTTATTTATACCAGTTTCAGTACTTTTGAATTTTTGTGTTTATATTTTTTCAGCCTCAGTTTCCAAATATCAAATTGAATTATTTGTACATCTCCTTTTTACTCAATTCAACCCCATTTGGGATTCAAATTGAACAAATGAATTATTATGCAGAACCCGTTTTGGGAACCTGATTCACGCTGCACTTAAAACAGAATTAATGCGATCCTATTTCACATACCAATATATACCGAAAAAATCCCTTCAAATGCATACAAGGGGAATTAACTTTATTGTTAACCCTCAAATGAAGTGTAAATTCGTTGAATGCGACCGGAAACTCAACAATGAATGACTGAATGATAAAGATCTTGAACGCATTCAATCTAATTATGCTGAAACCCATTCTCATGTGAGTTGTGACAACTTCGGTGTACATTGTGGTGTTGAATTTCGTGAGATGTTTATCAATTATCATTTAGGTACCTGTGGTTTTTTGCTACAATTTTATTGCAAGGGTTGCCTATGCGGATTTTTAATCGCCCTAAGCCATTATTAGCGAAGCTTTAATCTAAATAGATAAGATGCACGTTTCCTGTTTATTATTATTTAGAAAGTTACGCAATTTCATACAATTCTTCAAAATACTGTAAATAATGGTAAGTAAATTGAATAGGTACGAATTTTCTTTCACCTTTTTTTAGTAAGAAAATTGTGTGTTGACATTTTTATGGCAGAGAACTGATTTGATTTATTTTGAAAAATAATAAATATTGATTTATAAAAAAATTCTAATAATAAATCATGAATAATATTTGTATGCATGTATAGCTTTGATCTATGAATGAATTTAACACGTAATTGACACAAAATAAAGGTACTAATGATGCTTCTTAACTCAAGATTAAATATACAAACTTCGAATATAGGTACGCATTCAAAGATTTTGTGGTACGGTATTCTGTTTAAAAAAATAATGGGACGATAAAAAAGTAGCAACATGGAATAAGGGTGTCAACTAGTTTGAGAGACGGAATAATATTAAATATGGCAAAATATTGAGCAGCTGACCAAATTTTGCAAAACAAACAAACCTCAAGCTGTAGCGAGGGGTGGCTTAAAATTAGTTATAGTCAATATTGTGACAATTTGCGTTGTATGTGTGTACCTATTTTGAATGGTAGGAAAAATAATCAAACAATTTCTAAACGATTTCAGCTATAGCTGATTCAAAATGTTTCCAGTAGGCAACGTCACTTTTCAAATTATTTTGAGATAATCCTCCTCTAGCCATTTCTTTTAAAAATTAAAAAAACTTTTTTTTCCATACATATCTATGGAAATACATAAATGGATAGCTTAAATTTGTATAAGTATTTAGGGGGTTTTTAAAATGATTTTGGTGGTAATATTAGTGCACACTTTACTAGTTTATAGTGAAGATCATATCAGATATTATGTATACCTATCATGATCTGCTGAACTATATTCATATATTTTACAGTTCATAGACATTAACTATTTCCGTGCTGGTCTGGGAATAAAGAAAAACATAGAATGTACCAGTTACTTTGATCAGTTGCTCAGATCGAGGAAATGGGCGAAAATCTTAGGAATCATGTTATAGGCGATGCGGCTAGCAACGCAACACTATTTTGATCCCCCTTTCCACATTGTACACTATTGTAAACGTAGCACTTAGGTCTTGTGACCTTAGGCTCTGTCTACCCCGAAAGGGATTTAGACGTGATTGATGATAAACAAGCCACAAAATTATTTTACTACCCAGATAAGATTAAATTTCATTTGTACGTTTTTAAATGACACAGACTATTTTCACTAAAAAGTATGACATAATGACAATAAAATTAGCCACATTTTTCATTTTGATGTAGAAATCGTAATGTCAATTGGTAAACACTTTCTATGGTGAGTATACTTGCGTAAAATAATATCTAACTAAATTACCCAAGATTATCAACAGATAGACATAATTTATGTAAGAAAATATGCAATGGTTGTTCACAAATGTTAATGCCACAGCAAACGTTGTTCAACAACTTTATATTATTTACTGCATCGCTACTTGCAGTACATGTCGAGATGTCTTTTGCATAGGTCAAGTAGTTTTGTTATGACATCTGTTATATGTCATAGCGGAAATATTGTTAGGTACGACTTCAAACATTTTATAACAGTAGAGGTAATGTGATTATTATTCTGTGGGAAGCTACCTACTCTACTGGTAGGTTGAGAATATAATTTATATTAATTTGGATTACCACACGGAATACTTATATCTCGGAAAACTGTTTCTACATTAAAGCGGTAATCGAATTTAAGTTGTGGGCAAGAATTTGTAAAATTACAAACGCAAAAGTTTGTGTGTGTGTGTGTTTGTGTGGGTAAATTATAATCATCTTCATAACCTATTTCAGACTACCTATATAGTTACCTGAACGATGAATTTGGTCAAGAAATGGATACGAAATGTACAAACCAATTAATAAAATACCAAAGCGTAACGTATCATTAATGGATTCCGAGAAAAGATAATATATTTTTTAAGTGACAATACGCCGGAGGATAATTACGAGGCTTACTTATACAAGATGTTAGCGGAAAGCGTTTTACGCCATTTTTAAAAGGTTTATCATCATTATAATCAGCCAAAACATGGCCGCTACTGTTAGATATATAGGCCTTCTCCAAGCATCTCTGCGATTATCGGTTTACCTTTCACATGATAAATAAAAAAAAACTAATGCGACCCCTCTAGAAGACATAAGATCATGTTTTATTTTAGTCCGCTTATAGTGGAGGGTCTTAAACCACTTTAATCCGCTCCTCTCGCCAAATTCTTACTTAAGTAGCAGATGCCTACGTCATAATAACTATGCGTTCAAAATTTCAGCGCAATCCGTTCAGTTTTGAGCTGTACTTTGTTTGATCTGTTATAGACCGACCGCTTAACTGAGTCCTCGCCCGCGCGGCACAGGGGCGCGGGGTAGGACGACAAAGGGGGCCGAGAGAGGTGCGGGCGGGTAGTGCGCCTGCCGCCAACACCTCTCTCGGCCCCCTTTGTCGTCCCACCCTGCATCCCTGAACCGCGCGGGCCAGGACTCGATTATAGGGTCGGTCCATAGTCACGGTTGTCATTTATATGAGACCTACAGAAGACAATACAATACAATACAAATACTCTTTATTGAACACCCCAAATCAGTACAATACAATACAGAAACAAAGAACAAAGTATACAATAGGCGGTCTTATCGCTTAGTAGCGATCTCTTCCAGACAACCAATAAGTCAGAGAAATAATTTGAAGACAGTTTGAGTAGGTGGTGGAAACAAAAAGCCAGGAGAGACGCAGGCTAAATAAATAAAACAAAATAACACATACATACACATATTATAACAGTATTGTAGTTATAATACTTAATAAGATAAAAATAAATATGAGAATGTAATAACGAAGAAACAAAAATATATATAATAAGAAGAAGACTAGTCAGCTAGTAGTTTTAAATCAGTTTTTAGTATGATTTGTTATGAAAAATGCTTTTCACTTATGTCTTCTACAAGCAGCTCCTGTCAATTCTCGTTAATGGCAATTGTAGTAGAAATGATTACCCCCTGGCATTATGACAGCTCAAGGACTCTCAATAAGACTACTAATTATTCGTTACTATATCAAGAACTTGTAATTAATGAGAAATGATATATTAATTATCTACCCAATTGAAGTGTAAATTTCTCATTTTTTTACCTAGAACAGCTGGTGGAGTGTAAAATGAGTAATAAAAATGGCAATAGTAGCACTTAGAGGGTACCATCAGCCAAAAATGTGGTCTACCACCTTAAGGTTAAAATTCCTTCGCGCGTCACAATATATAACGTCGATAAGACAGGCTGTCAACTTGAAAGTTCGGCTTTAGTGACATTTTCATTTGAAAGGAAGTTGGATGAAAAATGGTAGACCACTTATTTGGGCGACCGTACGAGTAACAATCATCTCCGTAAAACAATTTACCTCGTTCGAATGAATTGGTATATTGTGATTATGATGATAAAATGCGTTATTCCATGGGAATACAATGCCAAAAATATGACATTACGCTCTTTAGTTAATATTAATCGCTTGAATTGAAGGAGGTTATTGGTTTATTCCATTGACTTAAGATAAACAACTAGACTCACAATCGCAAACTAAAGTGCCTCAAGAAACGTCCGAGCGGCGTTGTCTATATATTGTGTGTGTCAACACATCAACTTACACAGATAACATTATCATATTAGTTCAAATTAACACCTTATTTCGTGGCAGTAATGTTTAATGTCAATTGCATACGATCGTGAGAAGTAATAACACGACACCACGCGCTAGAAACCTGTCTGTCTCTTGTTCTCAAGCGTTTGAGATTACGGTGCGAGAGAGACATGTACATTGTTATCGAAGCGCGGTCGAAATACGACTGAACCAAAATTCTGCACAATAGACGCGTCGTGCAGACTTTTGCTTCCGACAGTTTTTGAGCGTGATTGGGAGTCTAGTTGTTTATCTTAAGTCAATGGTTTATTCTAAGTTTTTTTACCTTGTTTTAAAAGCTATTGTCACATGTGCAATTATAATTTAAATACAACCTTAACCGACTTTATTAACAGACAATGCATTGCCACCCGTTTAATTGCATATAAAAATGCCAGCAGTAAGTATGGTGACATCTGGGTCAATTATTTTGACAGCACTTGATTGTTCTGTGTTGGAGTATTTATTTTAATTGCTGCTGAATTTTATGATATCTTGTATTAAAATGCCGCGGCAGAGATTGCTGTTAAGGACTATTATTAGGTTGCTGCAAGGGCCACCTGCTGTGTGGGATCACATAAATGCATTCGAAATATTATAAACGGGATGTGAACCGCGATTACCTTTATTGAGCTCCCGATATTTCGATACAGTTGCATGTATCATGATCACGGGTAGACTGAAGAAATTGCGGGTGGATGTTATTGTTGGGTAGACCGAGCTCTGTCTACCCTCATTCTTGCGCGTCGACTGCGTGCACTCTCGTTACCACTGGAACCGTTCTCACTCGAAACTCGATTCAAACACACTACACTCACAGTGTCACTTCGCCCACCCGAAATTGATTTTGGACGAGAATTATATAAGGAAATCACCGGATTCCCATCCCGTTTATAATATTTCGAATGAACTTAACAGTGAATCATTAAAAACACATAAATGCAAACGTAATATAAGAAATGACAATCATATCACTATGATTAATCTCCAGGAGCCTTACCATGACGTCCTAATTCCGACTCAGTTCAAGTTTTAGCTGTCACTTTTAGTATGTTTCTGACAGCGAGCGAACCTAAATCTAAACTGAATCGCAAGACGTCATGGTAAGGACCCACCATATATACGTTCCACTGCTGGGCACATATTTCCTCTAACTAAATATAACGGGAGGCTTTGTCTATGGTTCCCACGTGGGCCTAAAGCGGTTTGGTTATTTCACACACACCATCGCAGACTCGCAGTTCTACACATTTTCTCACAATGTTTTCTTTCGTCGAAAAGCTCATAGTAGTTTTCACAATGATGTCTTTCTGCTAGGTAGAAATATTTGACAGTGGTGGTGGTGCAGCAGCAGCAGTTTTTCTCGTATTAAATTCGCATGCAAGTTAGGCTTTAGAGTAAACCGTGCGGACACTCGCAATCGCATTTACGATTACTTTCTGTCTAATAGTACCAATTACATACATACACAAATCACGTCTTTATGAATTACAGGGTAGACACAGCCTAAGGTAACAAGACCTACAGGCCACGTTTAACAAGATTGTGGGCGTATAGGTGAAAAGTAGAATCAAAATAGTGATGGGTTGCTAGCCGCATCGCCTATAACATGATCCTATGATTTTCGCCCATTCCCTCGATGGGCTTTGGGACTTGTTCAAAATCAAGAAAGAGGTTTGTGGGTAGAGGCCAGAATAGAAAGATGTGTTTAGGCAAAAGTTATGTCGGTACCAAAGTCGGAAGATGCTTCGTACAAGTTGCATGGTTAGAGTTAAAATAATTATCCTTGTTACCGCCGACAGCTTTGATATTGAACCAGTTTAGTTAACTTTCACACTAAATAAAGGTCAGTTAAGTTCAGTTTAACTCCATCATTCCTATAATTATATGAAAACGTTCAATTAAAATCAAAAGTCATAATTATTATTGAATATCACCGGTAACTCCTAGCAGCGTTGATAAAATATCAGAATTAAAAGTGACCGGAAATCGATTCGAGGAAAGTCCTTGATACAATTCCGAAATTGGAGCAGTCGTTTTGTTAATTGAAAACGGACGGACACACTTTTATTAATATTGGAGTTAATTTATTGTTTCCGGTTCATGAATTTTAACTGCCGCGGTTTATGGTCGGCGAAGAGGTTCGCAAATTATTGTGTGACTTGAATAATTGTTACTTTTAAGAGAACCTTGCGCCAAGTTTCACTCAATCCTTTAAAAGCTTTTCATTAATCGAATTATCACTTCAAAAGAAGTCGACGCAAGTGATTTAGTGAAACGTGTAGTTTTGATGTGAAATATAATCTTCTACTTACTTAGTAATCGTTGGTCCTTATCTGTGAAAGGTAAATGTCGAAGTAACAGATGAGGACAAACGATTGCTAAGTTAGCAGAGGCCTATAAAGCGTTTATGCATAAAGGGGGCAATATTTAAACGTCAAATAAATAAAAATTACAAGATATAAACTAAGTAAGGCTTGTGTCTAATTTCAATAAATCTCAAAATCAAGCATTTGTAGTCATAAGACAAATATCACCAATCAATCAAATCAAATCAATCGATCAAACCAAGGGCCTCAAGATAACTATCGTGTTCAAGTTCTGTAACCATATCGCAATAGGTTACCCAGTCATCAATGTGCAAAATAATATGCGCTTCTACAAGCTTTATCATCACGAAACTGAATATATTGTCGGAAAAAGCTTGATATCATACATCAAAAACCAACTCATTGACAAAACATCAACTCTTTGAAACGGCCAAACATTGGCGCCAACTGCATAATCCGTGCAAACATTGGCCAAACTTTTCTCATATGTCTCTCGGCGGCAACGCGGCGACATAACTCATTCGACGCTAATCCCAGAACAAACGACTGGCTCCCGCGACGCTGTCTGTCACGAGAACAAATCTAAAGGAGTCGTTCCAATTATCATACTGGTATTCGTTCGATTAATTGGTTACAAATGACTGCAATTCATCATGATTTACACAGGACAGAAATCAAGAGTGCTGTCGAACTGTTTTTCTTTCGCGAGAACAGAAAAATATGGAGCTGGCTGGCAGTGGTGTAACTAAGTATAACGTCTGGGGCCTGTGGCAAATTCATCTAGGAACCTGTGACATTTCATCCGCCTTATCACCCTATTGTTACGCTACTGCTGCCAGTCAACCTTTTTCCAATGGAGAGGAAACAGAAGGAAAAGAGAATACAAAATAATGCTACTTTATAAATATCGCTTTTAACAAATAGTAGCATTAGTAGCCACGACAGTGAAGTAGTATTTTCAAAAACTTTCATGTAATTTACTGTTTTGTTTGTTATCTGGTTGGTTAGAATTGCTTTATCTTTAACAACTATACGAACTTTAAAGGCAACAAAGACTAACTGTTAGCCTTTCATGGTTGTGAGGGCTATTTAAATCGTGCTCTACAGTGGTTACAATGTTACGCGTCTTAACCAGGAACAAAGATTTTGCTGCTCATTTTTTACAAAGCAACTATCGCCTACTCGTACTGTTATAAGTCAGTATTCTTACCTACTCAAAGTGCGTGTGAAGTTTCACCACTAAAATTGGCTACATTAGCCGTTTCAGAGCACATCAGCATCATTCAGCAGCATTAGCAACAGTTATATCTAGTGATCAAAGTAGGTAGACAGATTCATTTATTCATTGTCTAGGATCTCAAAACTTAAAGACAGGTAAATATTCATATATGAATATTTCTATCATAAATCTTGGTTGATGTGTGGAAACGTACTTATTCCAAGTTGCAATAAACGGCCAGAACTATGGACACCTTTGTGAAGGTACTCCAGTTGTCAGACGTCGGAAATACAGTCGGGCTTGCAATTCAACATCCTGAGTTAGAGCATAATAAAATGATGATGCACAAGCGCGAGTGCGCTTTGTGCGTGTAATAGGAAATGAAGTAGGTAAGTGCTTACACACATTGAAATTTTAAGAAGCGACAGTAGCAGTATGTTAAGGTTTAATGTCATCGTTGCCTTTTCAACCAAGACTTCCGTTTCTGGACTTGTCTTTTCAAAGATGCTTGATTTTGTGTTACCACAAGGAGTATCTTAGTCGGTCTGGTTTTATTATGTTCGTCAAAATTTATTTTTTTGTGAATTTGCGGTACTTTAACTGGAACTTGATTCCACGAACAAAGACTTGTAAGGAACTTTTATGTTCCATGTGGATGTATATCCATCCGTCGATTATGGTGCGGTAATTTATTTCATCTGGCTTTATTTTTGCAGAGGTCCATACGTTTATTCATGTATTATAATTTAACCAATCATTCAGCAACACTTAGCATGTGCAAGACATTACGTCTACATTGGCTTTATGCGTAAACTCCTTCCTACGGCTTCATAGTGAATCAACATTTAAGTTTCTCAGACCCAACTGTCATTAACAGTTCCCAAAACGTAAAGTTTTACACCTAATCCTATGCAATTATATTGCTTTAACGTTAGCATCAATATCTTTTTTTTTACCTCTTCTTGTTTTTATTCATATATTATTTACTAGCTTCTGCTCGCGACTTTGTCCGCGTAGAATTACCAATTGAAATGTTTATCGCTGTCCCGCGGGAACTATGCAATTTTCCGGAGTAAAAAGTAGCTTATGTTTTAACCTAGGTTACTAGCTAACTCCGTTCCAAGTTTTATCCAAATCCGTTCAGTCGTTTCAGCGTGAACAAGGAACAAACATACATACTCACTCACTCACTCACACCGTCACAAACTTTTGCATTTATAATATTAGTAGGAAGTGTCGTTCCCTGCTCATTACTACTAGTTCTTTATCCTTATAATATAACCGATATATCATACGATAAAAACATGACATGTAGTTATAGTTATTTATGTAGTTATTTATAGTTAAAGGGACATGATTTGATTGCTATTGACATGCTACTTATGACTCTTCCGGTGACTTCTAAGATACTCACGTTCATCATCAATAGGAGTATTCAGACTATGACTTTCCCGACTGACTGGAAAATCGCTCAAGTGACCCCGTTACCGAAAACCACAAATCCTGTCAATCTGTCCGAACTCCGTCCTATTAGTATTCTTCCCTGTGCATCAAAGATAATAGAAAGGGTGGTTTGCGAACAGCTATCGGAATACCTGGAGAAATACAGCATCCTACCTGAACTGCAATCGGGTTTTCGCAAGGGTCGGTCGACAGCTACTGCGTTACTCGATGTAGTCGATAATATTT
The DNA here is from genome assembly GCA_963854515.1 of Pandemis heparana. NCBI lineage: Eukaryota > Metazoa > Arthropoda > Insecta > Lepidoptera > Tortricidae > Pandemis > Pandemis heparana. The sequence continues at coordinate 11,489,724 of OY978011.1, read as the reverse complement.
TGCAGGCTCGGGATGATGGTAAAAGTACCATATTAGTGCTTTTAGATTTCTCCAGGGCTTTTGATTGTATTAGCATTCCCTTGCTATTATCTAAGATGTCTTATTACGGATTTGATGCCACGGCGATAAAATGGTTTAACAGCTACTTGACTGACCGGGCGCAGACAGTCGTATTGCGTGGGGTGGATGGTGGTGCTCTGCGGTCCTCTCTTTGCCCTGTGACACGGGGAGTGCCGCAGGGTTCGATACTTGGGCCTCTGCTCTTTATATTGTATAGTTCTGATATTATCAACAGTATAAAGAGCAGTGGATACCATCTTTATGCGGACGATCTGCAATTGTATGTCTCCTGCGCGCCCTCAGAGACGTCTTCAGCTGTGGACTTAATCAATGCAGATCTGGACCGTATTTCGGCTTGGTCGGAGAAGAACTGTTTGGTTCTGAATCCCGGCAAGTCGAAATATATCGTTTTTGGATCGAGGCATCAAATTCGGAATACTCTTGCTGCTCTGGCTACCGGGAATGTTGCCGTCATGGGTGACCCAATAGAGCGGGTGGTAGAAGCCAATAACCTTGGCCTCCTGATGGACGGCAAGCTGAACTTTGAGAACCACGTTTTGAAAGTTGTGAGTAACTGCTTCTACCGCCTCAAAGTTCTGTACAATATACGCGATTACCTTAGTGTCGATTTGCGTGTTGACCTTTGTGAATCGCTTATATTGTCCAGACTAAACTATTGTGATGTTATTTATGGCGGTTGCATTCTTGGTCGCTCTAAGAGGCTTTTACAGCGAGTGCAAAACGCATGTGCTCGTTTTTGTTTCCGCGTCCCTCCCCGCTCCCATATCACCCCATACCTGAACGCCGCCAACTTGCTGAACATGCCAGCGCGCAGGCGCATGCACCTCGCCACTTTGCTGTTCGGTGTGAGACGTCACGAGACCCCATCATACCTCTTTAACAAGATGGTTTGGTCGAAGAGTGAGCGCAGAAGTGCAATGGTTCTCGTGCCTAAGCACCGAACTGCGGCATTCCGAGGCAGTTTCAAGTTTGCGGCGTCCAAGTGCTGGAATGATATTCCCCCCCCTATCCAAGGAGCGTCAAGTAGTTACACCTTCAAGCGCAAGCTGAAGGATCACTTATTGACGCTTCAAAAATCCTTAAAATAGTCCTCCAGCACTTTGTACACTGATATGCCAGCTTGTTGTCTTTGAACAATATAGTCTTCCTTACTTTTTGTTTTTTGTTTATTGTAAACTATTTAATAAATTTATGTATTTTCTAGTCACACATAAGTCGGGTTCTGTCTATTTATTATATCTATTTATTACATTACTTACGTAAAAGTTTATGGTTTATGTAGTATATTTTGCCTGTGTATCGTTTATTGAGTCACAAACGGTTCTGGCTGAAAATCAGTACTGCAGGTGTCTAACACCTCAGCGTAATGCTGAGCCAGCGACCGTTTCACTTTTGCGGAGACACACAACGCTGATGATCTAATTTTCATATGTGTTTTTTGTTTTTGTTGTTTCTTTTCTATAAAATTGTGTGTATGCTCTTATATTTGTGTGTCTTGCAAAATGAATAAATGTCTTCTTTCTTTCTTTCTTTCTTCTTTCTTTATTAATTAATAAAGAATTTATTCACGACTTAAACGATGACCTCAACTCGCATTACAAAGACATATATCATAGTAAAGCCACCGTGTGACTCGACAAATAAAAAGCGCAATTTAGCCATCGCTGGAGATTAATCAGAGGCCGACGGCAGCGCAATTTGAACTAGCACCGCTGCACAGGATACAATATTTTATGTTGACAGACATAACAGCGTTTATACGAGCGTTTATTCTTTATGTGTCCCGTATTTTATTCGCTTTATGACGGTCGTTGACAACCCTAATAATTCTAACAGCTCACCCATTTGTTACACGAATCCAAACTGTGTCGTGCTCAAGTTAAGAGTCGTCAAATGTTGTTTAAAGTGTAAATTTAAATTTGTTTCTCGTATAATAGTCGTGGATGCCGGTTGTGTGTTTGTTAGTATTTTATTTCGGGGCGTTCTCGCGTCATAAAATAATGGCGTAATGCACGCTCGTAAATCAATTTTCCTTTGAACGATGACGTTTATAACGAAGGTCGGTAGTTTTGAATTAGTATATTATTTTTTCTGTGGTACGAACGTGATTATTATCGTTGTTTATTGATGGCCAGTATTTTTGTTCCCCTCTGTATTAAAACGGTCTACACGGAGCTTTATCTTAATACTTATTCCTGTTTAATAGCTTACTTGATTAATGGTAAAGGCTGCGGCTATAATCGCTATGTAATTTAACTATTTTGAACTATTACGTATGAATTATTTTAGTCGATAGACTCGCCACCTACCACGTTGGGATTTATTCTGACAGGATAAGGTCATACTCTTTAAAATTAAAAGCTAATACAGATATTGTGATACAAAATATTAATTCGTGTATTTTTATGCCTCTATGAGTTAGTAAATAAGTATTTCAATTATCCAGTTAAATCAATTTTTAAGTAAAAAAAAATACTTTTACACATTACCTTGTTAAAATTGATATTTTTTTTGAGAAAACAGTATTAATACTACCCCGTAAATGATAAAGACGAGATTATTTTGTGTAATGTATGGATGTATAGTATTAATAGAGAATGCGAGATCTAAGTTTACTAGTTACAAGTATAAACGAAGCCCATAGTAGTGTAAGGATTCTAAAAACAAAATAGTGTAATATTTATCAAAACAATTCCATACAAGTATAACATTCAAAGCCGTCTCAACCCTAAGCATTAAATTTATAAAACATACCAACAAATGAAAATTGAATTGGAACAAACCTTTCTAAATAAAACAGTAAGGGTCGCTTGAAGGCAGTTCTCACCGCGCACTACGCTTAAATATGTAATAAGACCGCGTACTACGAACGGGTGAAATACAGGAAGGTAATAAAGGAAGTCAAGTCATGTTACAACAACAATTTAAGATAAAGCTAAAAGGGAATGAAAACAAAATAAAAATAAATAGAAAAGAGATTGCAGAATCAGTGTAGATGGGGATTCAAATACTTATGTCAAAAAGAAAGAAAGAATCGTGAAGAATGGAAAAGTGCGTTAAGGTATCGTGACTGATGTTAATTAGCCAATGGTTTAGAATTTGGTAGAACAGTCAACAGTCTGTTAGAAAAAGGCTGAATATCACCTTATTAATCATACTTACCATAATATTTCGTAAGCTGTGAATGTAAATAATTTTTTTAACAATTAATTATTGAACAAAATTATTGAGAGCTTTGAGTTCATTTTTCACTAAGCTTTCAAGCTATGAGTGGTACGCTTCAGTTGCATGTTATTCAAAATTACATGAGAACTAGCGGCAATAATTCATTTCAACGTAAATTCATCATTTTTTTTCTAAAAATTGACACGAAATATGAGCACGCGACCCGAACGGAACATAGTACAGGGGCCTGTTCATAAATCTTCATTGCGTCCCGATGACACGCCGCGACACTTCTCTCTGCTACCGCACTACCGAACACTCCACGTCACTAACAACTTACGTTACACCATCGGTGTCATGCCGAACAAGACTCTAAAATACTACGTTAAAGTTGGTATCAGGATGGTGATCCAGCGTTGGGACCATGTCACATTTCACAACATGAATAACTTTCCAAAGAGGGATTGATGCAGTACATTTTGAAGCAAAAGCGTGAGCATTAAAGTTGCTTTTGGATCATAGGTATCAAACTGGAACTTTGTTCTTTTCGTTAGATTTGTCAATGTCTGAAACGAGAATGTCGTTACAGTAATTTCAATCTGCAAGCGGTTCCCAACTCTGTGCCAGGCATACAAGATCTAGTTTCGGTTGCGTGGGTTCTCGGTGAGTGGCAACAACATTATCCCTCTGTGACAAGGAACGTCAGGTTGTCGATCATTATAATATATGTGCCGCGCTGTCAGCTGTCTTAACACATGAATGATTCACTCCGTGATAAATTTTAGCTCATGATTACATTTCATACACACGTCAATGTGTCTGTTTACGTAATTACTGGCTCTATATTTAAGGCTTTCAGACAATTTTACGACGGACGGAAGCCTGAGGCTCGTTCATTATTTTGACAGCACGCTCTCTGTTTATGAATGGTATGATTTATCGATGTAACGGTACGGGAAGTGATAAATCTGTGATAAGTCCCGGTATTTAGTGGCGAGTGAATGTTTAGAGGTTTTGCTGCTTCCTTGTGCTTGTTTCTGGGGCTGAGATTTAGCAACATAACTGCAACAGTTCAAGGAAAAGGACCAAAAAAGGACACTCAAATTAAATCTCGACGACGTTATAATTTATGAAATGCATTATGGACTTTTCAGTTCTCTCACCATTAATTTAAATAGTACAAAAGAGCTATCTGGAGCAGATTTTAACAACAACTACTCCCAGATTTTCATACAACTACATACCTATATTAATGAAGCTATTTATCGAACAATATAAAAAAAATACATCATACTCTAAAATCAAATAAATAACAACTATCCTACAGCCAAAACTAATCAGTGAATTGCCAGCCTCAAGCGACGTAATCCGATATAATTCGCGGCGTGATAGATCGGGGCAATAAACTTATGAGATATGATGGAATGAGATGGGGGAATGATAGTGATAGGAGACAAGCGGGATTATGATCGGATTAGAGATTCTGTAAAGCTGGTTAAGAGTTCTTTAAAGCTTTGATAGCATGTTGACATATTGAAAAACTCGTCAAAGTTTTACTTTAAAATTTTCCTTGGAATCACCATTTTTGCTGGCAATATTAATCTTAGAATTAATTTGGAACACCCAAATTTGACGCATTGCCCCAATTTTCAAACTAATCGTCAAATCGATTAAAATTAAGTAAAAGTTCAGCATTAATAAATTTTACATAATGAACTACAAATTTGTTAAAAACAATGAACACTCATTAAAATATTTCATGTGTATTCGCATTCAACAGCATTACAGTGCCAAATAAACCTTTCACCTTGGACGCATAGCTCCAAAAGGAGCCGGTGGCTTCTCCCGACGTGATACAGAAGCCAGACAGTTCGCGCGTCGATCAAGATGCGAGTGGCGGGCATACATCAAAGTCGGGCTTATCTGCGCTAGCGACGCGGCGTTTGCGTTTGCGCTGAACATAAGAAAGAATAAGTCTGTACCTATTGTTTGTGTTTGTATTTTTTCGCTGAGTAAACAAGTCTTACCTTTAAATAAGTAGACTTTTGTAAGTAAAGTAAACTTTAGTTTCCAAATCAGTTCTGTTTAAATTATTGTGGATTAACATCATATTTCATATGATGAATTTCATATGCCAAAGTGTAATGTTTGCCATAATGATCATTTGCCATAACTCTTTTTTTCTCTGAAACCGTATTTTTTTCAAGAGCATTGAAATGGCAATCCTGTAGAACTCTATAGGTTAGGTTAGGTTTGTTTTATAAACAATCCTGAACAATTAACGGTTAAAGAGAAAAAGTGTTATGGCAAACAATACATAAAATATGGCATATGAAATTCGGGCAAACGATAGAGAACCGTGTATCAGTCAAATTACGGTTCCAAATGCTTTATAAGTTCGAAAAAATTGGAGAATATTCGTTTGGCCGTTCGTGTGTACTGAGGGTATAGAAGTAGAGATTAAGAATACGATATAGTGAAGCAAGCATTGTCTGGTCACTGCTGATGGAAGTCTGAAGCAAAAACGATCTCTATAAGGAATGAGAGACATTACGTTCGAGATAGATTTATTGCTGTTTTAAAGATTACTGTAAGTTTTTGTTGAACCATGTTTGGTCAGATAAAGTGTTTGTTTCATGCAACGTTCAAAGCTTAGAATGATTTATAAAACAGTTACGAAGATGGAGCAGGGAACTGATTTTTGAAATCACATCACTCGTAAATAATGATATTATCATTCGGAAGTGTTAACAGTCTGTGTTGGGGATCTGGTAGGTCGCTGCAGTCAGCCTCAGGTTTTTCTCTCCTTTCTCCTTTCTCTATATATTCCTGCCTATAGTAAGGGCTAGTGCAACGCAGGGCAGAATGACTCGTTATTATTTGATAATTTTAACTATGATTTTATTGTGTTCTGTACGATACAAAAAGTGGTAAGCGAATGCTTGTACCAAGAGAATGACTCTATATAAATACACATAAAAACTTAAAAACTAGTCGATAGGGGGCGGCACTCATGCTCTACGGCGAGGCGCAGTTTGTAGCGGCGCTTAGAGCTTTCTTAAACTACGCTCGATGTTATTTTCGACAGTTCGTGTGACTTCCGCTAGGTGGCGCCGCGGTGCGTTAACATGCCGCCGGCCTTGGAAGACTCGTCTTCCAACAGTCTCACATGCTGCTGGACACGTCGACGTCATCAGGAGCCAGCACCGGCAGCGGGCAGATCTTCGAAAACGACCTCTGAATGGTTCCCGATGCCGTTCGTATATCCGCTGCTCGCGATACGCCGTCCTTTCCGGGATGAGTCCGCACGATCCTTCCGAGGCGCCATTTCAGTGGCGGCAAATTGTCTTCTTTAATTAAAACAAGCATTTTTTCTTGTAGATCTTGCGTATTTGCCTTCCACTTGGTACGTGTCTGCATTTCGGATACGTATTCTTTGGACCAGCGTCTCCAGAAGTGTTGTCGCATCTGCTCGATTCTGTCGTAGCGCAGCAGGCGATGGGGGGCCGCTTCCGTCAGATCCTCGCAGGCGGGCGCGGTCAGAGGCCTTCCTATGAGGAAATGAGCGGGAGTGAGAGGAGTAAGGTCATCGGGATCTGTGGAAAGAGGTGACATGGGACGGCTATTAAGTACAGCTTCAATAGAAGTTAATACAGTTGTGAGCTCTTCAAATGTCAATCGAGCATTGCCCATGATTCTACGTAAATGATGCTTACTTTGGCGTATTCCCGATTCCCATAAACCACCAGAGTGAGGACTATAAGGTAAAATGAACTTAAACTTAATACTTTCGTTACTTGTAAAGTCTATAATATCTTTTGAATTTTTTACAAGTGCCGAACAAAACTCTTTTTCTGCTCCTACTAGGTTTTTACCGTTATCCGAATGAATTTCTGCCGGTTTACCACGGCGTGCCATAAATCGTTTTAACGCTAAAATGTAATCATTAGTTGAAAGACTGCTCACTAATTCCAAATGCACAGCGCGCGTCACAAAACAAACAAATAAACAAATGTAACCCTTAACTAAAGTACTGCCACGTCCTTTACGGTTTAAAACTGATACTGGACCTGCATAGTCGACACCGCAGTACATAAACGGATAACCCGGACTTAATCGCTCAGCGGGTAAGTTACCCATAATCGGGGTTAAAGTGTTACCTTTCATTCGCGTACAAGTAACGCACTGTCTAACAATCTTTCTAGCAAGATTTCTGCCTCCTATTGGCCACCAACACTCACGCACGGTACTTAAAAGCAGCTGCGGGCCTGCATGCAGTAAACGCTTATGTTCGTCTCTAAACAATAACAAAGTGAAGTGATGTTTACTGCACAACAACACTGGATGCTTCTTACTATATTGAAATTCATTAGCGTTTGACAATCTACCACCGACTCTAATCACTTTATCCTTATCAATAAATACGTTAAGTCCCGATATTTTACAGTTTCGCTTATAAGGAACTGGCAAGTTATTTTCTAGCGTAGTATATAACTGCGAAAACATTTGTTTTTGTGCAATCATAATAAGCGTCCGCTCGGATGCACGGAGCTCGTCTACTGATAAAGAACCGGTTAGCCGGGGTTGTTTACGTTGCGCGCGGGCATTTGTTATGAATCTAAGTAAATAGGCATAAATTCTTTTTAATTTATTTAAACTCGAATATCTAACGAAGTTAAATGTATAGTTGTCCACGCTCGTTAGTGCAACCGTTTGTGTCTTGAGTTCCGGTAGCTCGTCACGCTGTTCATAAGTGGAATAATTATCAAACAAATTTTGAGATTTATTTTGTAAAAATAACGGTCCGTACCACCATAAATGACTTTCGCTTAGCGCGCTCAACTCCAGACCTCTAGACACTAAATCCGCAGGGTTCTCTTTACCGCTTACATGCAGCCAAGTTGAATCACCGGTTAGCTCATTAATTTCTGTAACTCTGTTTTGGACAAACTGTTTGAGTAGATGCGGAGACATTCGTAACCAACCGATAACTATTGTGGAATCCGTCCAGAAATAAACACGATCAAATTTTAATCTGAGGGATTGTACGATTTTGTTATATAGTCTCGCACCAGTTAATGCGCCACAGAGTTCTAACCTAGGTATGCTAACGGCTTTCAGCGGAGCTACTTTACTTTTAGCACAAAGCAATTTCACCGATACTAACGAATCATTATCGTAAGTACGTACATAGGCGCATGCACCAAACGCGACTTGGGATGCGTCGGTAAATATGTGAAGTTCCGTATGTTTTGTGTGCTCACTTCTTACAAAACGCGGAACTCGTATGTTTTGTAAACAATCTAACGTGTGAATAAAGTTATTCCAAGTACCTACTACGTCTTCAGGTACGGGGTCGTCCCAACCTATCTTACAAAGCCACAATTTTTGTATCATTATTTTTGAAATAATAACTGCCGGTGCTAAAATACCTAGCGGATCATAAATTTGAGATATGACTGACAGCATTACCCGTTTTGTTAAATTAGCGGCTTTTTCGACTTTTGTTGTGAAATGTAACTCATCACTGTTACACAACCAACCCAAACCGAGTGTTTTGTTCTGCTTATGCTCACCCAAACATAATTCTTTGGATTCGATCGACGCCACGTCGTAATTAAACGTCCACTTGCGGAGTGGGAAACAACCGGAGCGCAGAACCTTAGAGATCTTTTCACAAATGCTTAACAGCACTTCAGCATCATCTGAACCGGTAATGAGGTCATCGACATAGAAATCTTCGCTTATTATTTTTGAGACCTCTAAATCATCACAACATCGTGCGAGTTCTTTAAGGCAACGCATGCTGAGATAAGGTGCCGATGACGTGCCGTACGTTACGGTGTTAAGTTGGTAAATATCCAACTTAAGTGAAGGGTGATCTCGCCAAAGAATCAGTTGTAGGTTTCGCTGGTCCGACTGTACAAGTATTTGTCGGAACATTTTCTCGACGTCCGCGCACGCTACGTACTTGTATTGTCGAAACCGAAGCAATATCGAAAAAATATCATTCTGAAGTATCGGACCCGTATACTGAATATCATTAAGTGATTTATTAGACGTAGTTTTCGCGCTCCCGTTAAATACAACGCGTAACTGTGTTGTTGTACTTTCACGAAATACACCATGGTGCGGGAACACAAAATAAGGGGACTGGAATGTTTCAACCCGAGTCATGTGACCTAAAGCGATATATTCGTGTAAAAAATCACTGTATAATTTCTTATACATCGGTAACCGTTCTAATTTACGTTCTAAAGTTTTAAATCTCTGTTCAGCTAAATAATACGAATCTCCGAGTGAATCAGCTGTTTCACTCAGAGGTAGCCGAACACAAAATCTACCGTCACTATCGCGTACAGTCGTCGTACGAAAAATCTCTTCGCATTTGAGTTCATCTGACGTGAGCGGTTTAACGGTTATTTTAGGTACCTCTTCTAATTCCCAAAATTTTCTCATTCGCATATCTAACGTATCTGAATCTAACGTTTGATTGAAGTTACATTGAACTTCATTTTTCATTCGGATTTCTCCAATGCTACCCGATATTAACCACCCTAATTTAGAGCTCTGTAAATAAGGTCCGCATGACAATCGTATTCTTTCTCCATCTAACAGTTCCCAAAATTTATCCGCGCCTATCAAAACGTCTATGTCTGACGGTACGTTAAACGTAGGATCTGCAAGAGATACCATAATGTTATTCGGCAAACATAAGGCATTTAAATCTATGTGCTCAGTTGGCAACATAGACGTGATACAAGGCAGAATTAAACACCTAACTCTTGTGTTGTAATCGCATGACCTTGAACGAAAATTAACGTCGCATAATTGACTGGAATTAGTAACCGTTTTCCCTACTCCAGATATTCGAATAGCGGACTGTATTAAAGGAAGATTTAATCGCTTACATAATTTATCAGTAATAAAACAATGCTGGCTACCACTATCGAGAAGCGCACGCGCGCGGTGGTATTCGTTTTTAGCATCAGCAATTTCTATCACCGCGGTGGATAATAAAACCGGTTGCAAACCTCTCAACTTGGTTCGCACGCTATTATCGCCTTTAATTTCTTTCGAATTTAAATCGCATTTAGTATGGAATGTGGCAGACGTGGATGGATTGTTGTTGCTAACCGTCAGTACATGATGCGCATGTTCGGCGGACGGTATAACTGGACTGTTATCTAAGTGCAACAAACCATTATGTCTTTGTTGACACTGCCTGCAAGCACCGAATGTGCAGTCCGAAATAGGATGACCCGATCGTAAGCAGTTAGAACACAATTTTTTATTTTCTACGAATTTAATTCTATCTCGGACAGGTAGATTTAAAAAACGAACGCAAGTATAAAGTGCGTGTTTTTCGGCACACATCGCACAAATACGTGTTTGTTTTTCTGATCGCTTATTATTCTGCGCGGTTACATAAGTATGGACATGTTGTGATTTATTTAAGTTCTTATTACAATTGTTGTTGAATGATTTGCCTTCGTGAACATTTGTGAATTTAAGTGGCTGGGTATTCTTTTTAGAACCAAAGTGAATCATTTCTAACGTGTCGGCTCTGTTTTTTAGAAATGAAAGCAAATCATCCAACTTCAATGATGAATCACTGCGCACGTTATCAGAAATAATAGACCCTTTATGATTCTCCCATTCTCTTTCTGTAGAGGAATCTAATTTAGTTGCTATTAAATAAATAATGAGGGTATCCCACGAGTGGGTTGGTTCCCCAATCGTTTTTAAAGCTCGTAAATTTCGATTAACGGTGTCTATTAACTTTCTAATCTGCGCAGGCGATTCCTGTTGAATAGTTGGCAGCGTAAACAAGGATTTAACATGATTATGAATCAGTAGACGGTTGTTATTGAACCTATTGACTAATAAGTCCCACGCGTGAGTGTAGTTGGCTGCGGTAAATTCTAAAGCGCTAATTACTTGTAGGGCAGTATCACTTAACGACGACCTTAGGTAATGGAATTTTTGGATAGCGTCCAGGTCATCGCGTTTATGAATCATGGTAATATACGAATTTTTAAACTCTAGCCACTGATCATAAGAGCCGTTAAAGGACGGTAGTTTAATATCTGGCAATTTAATTGAAACTGACCTATGCGCAGTGCATTGGGAATTAACTTCGCTACTCTTAGCAACCAATCTACATTTAGCAGTCGCTAAAACGCTAAAATAAAGTTCTTCAAACTGTTCGCGATATTCTAACTGACTCGATAATTCTTTTTCGTCTATTTTAGCCTCAATCTCGCACTGAATCGTATTAAAAGTTTTAAACAAATCTTCTAATTCTTGTACTCTTAATCGTAACTCGGCCAATTCAGTATCATTTAATGCGTTATTTGAAAGTCTACTAAAATACTTTTGAAATAACGTTATACGTAGTTTAGTTGCACCTCTTTGTCGTTTGAGGGTAGACAGACGGTCTGAGCTACGTTCGCGTTTACTGGGAGATTTTGGCACTTCTAATTTCGAAATATCACTCGCGGACCCGGAAGCTTGCCTAAACTCATCGTCACTCATACTGGGGTCTATAGAAATCGGGAACACTTACTGAAAGTTTACGCCAAGTTGCAGGAAGCGCGCGGTCGCGGACGGTAGGCAACGCTCGATCGACTCACCGCACAAGCTGCTGGAATTAGAAATCACAACACTGTATTAGTTACTGCACTTTAGGATGGGATAAGGATGGATTCGGAAGGTCTGACCGTTTCTCGCTGAAGTCTTCTCTTCGGCGACGGAGTCCAATTGTGATGCGGTTCGTAGGGCCAAATGTTGGGGATCTGGTAGGTCGCTGCAGTCAGCCTCAGGTTTTTCTCTCCTTTCTCCTTTCTCTATATATTCCTGCCTATAGTAAGGGCTAGTGCAACGCAGGGCAGAATGACTCGTTATTATTTGATAATTTTAACTATGATTTTATTGTGTTCTGTACGATACAAAAAGTGGTAAGCGAATGCTTGTACCAAGAGAATGACTCTATATAAATACACATAAAAACTTAAAAACTAGTCGATAGGGGGCGGCACTCATGCTCTACGGCGAGGCGCAGTTTGTAGCGGCGCTTAGAGCTTTCTTAAACTACGCTCGATGTTATTTTCGACAGTTCGTGTGACTTCCGCTAGGTGGCGCCGCGGTGCGTTAACAGTCTGTGCTAATAAAATGCAGCTCGAATAAAATTTTGAATAAGTTGACAAGATTAATCTTATTTCAATTTTAAATTCAGAACTATGTATTTCTCGACACTTTCAAATGGTACTTTTAATTCAAAAATCGGGCCCCTGACTATTATAATTGTACAGCTCAGATTTTATAACAGTGTTAATAAAATCATGTAGATAAATAGCAGCTCATCTAAGAAAACTTATTGGACAAATATCTCAATATCAAAGGTTAAAGCAATGCACAAATCAACGTCCCTAACAAATGCAGCGATCACGAAACAAATGACGGCGATATAAAACAGTGTCCCAATTATTTGGGACAATTCATTAGAGGGGCTCCGAGCGCTGCGATTGGCGCGATCCGTCACGCGTTGCTCGACAGATGGGTATCTAGTGGAGTGCCGGGAAGAAATGGTCCCACTAAATCAACCGAGGGCCGACAATCCCGCGCAGTCGCCGTCGATACATCAAGTGTAATGCTTCGGATACCGCGGCCAGATAATCGAATGTGAGCATCGACTCGTTACACTGGAAATAAGATGAGGATTCTCGAAGCACTGCGAGGAACGACACAAGTGGATTTAGTAAGCGTTCGACTATCATCATTGTTGACATGGAAATAAAAGTTAACGATTGTTATATAAAGAAAGAAATTGAAATAGTCTAAACTGATTACAGGATTTAAATTTATCAGGATATTTAAGGTTGAAACTGGTTTGAAATTGGTTGTGAGTTGTCGCCAGCCAGTGGATGCTGATAGATCTGTAAAGTTTGCCGCAGACAGGAATATATCGAGTGGCTGCCTCCGTTCAGCTTTATTTATACATAACATCTGTTTGAAGTTGAATCTACCGGCGCGGACGGGGAGCGCATTACCAGAGATTTATTCCGCGTCTTAATTGTGAATCGATGGGTTAATGAAGATAAAACCCGCGGCCGTGTTGTAAATTAGCTCGCGTGTCGACTACTCGCTCCGATAAAGGCCTGCTTTATTGCTTTGTTTGTTTTCTCTGGCCGTACTTCAAAGACTAAGAGATAAACTTTAGTTTTATACGGATATATTCTTTAAAGATCAAATACAGAGAACTTAAATTAATGGCGTTCCCGGTAATTAACTACTACACTTATAAATCAGCCGCGGTTCCACAATAGTCCGCAAAGTAAGATAAATCGACGAGACAGCTCCACTCATACAAGTCCACGCTGACACGCATCAATTCTTGTTCAAACTCGGCGACGGCGTTCACCACATCTAAATTTTTTACTCGCACCATTCTTTTCAACTCTGCCAGTATATAAGGTCTCTGGTGTATTGAAAGTTTCCAGTCTCGAATGATTAATGGGTGTGACGTATCAGAGTTGGGACAGGGGTTAACCCCACGCGGTCACACTCGCATCTAATGGTCGTGATTCGACAAGTACAAATGGCCCCTGTGACAAATGGCTTGCGGACGACCCCGTGTCGGCGAGTGCGTCGTAACTTTAACTAATAGACAAGCCAATATAGCCTTTATAGGTGTGCTATTTAATAAAACCATTAGTGTTTCAATCGTTGCAATAAATTCGTTGTGCAATGCACACATTTGAATACACAATACTTGGATTTGCTTATGTAATTATTTGTCGCGTCATGAATTTTAAACTCTTAGTAGTAAATATAGTTTTATGCTAAAATTGAGAAGCTTAGAATCTGTAAGGTTACTTTTTACTTGGCAGTATCAAATATGTAAGTAAAGAATGATAAGTGAATGTCGAAAGTGTCGATCCTTTCCGATACGATCAAAGGTCGCAGCCAACGCGACAGACACTGGGTAGGAAATTCTTTGCGATTTCCTTTTCATAAAGTCCAGTCCCTTATAGGGTGCAATGATTTATAGCGGCTTCTAGTAGCTGTATATTGCTTTGCCGCTCATTTGATAAACGATGTAGATGGCACTGGTAACATTATTGCTTTTTTGAAATATGATGTCTGTAGGGCTCTCGTGAGGTCAATTGAGACTTGTGTTTTATGGCTGGAATCCTCTGCTGCTAAAGTCACGTACTGTTTCTTGCTTGAGTTGACTTGATCTTAAATACGTACTTAATCAACAACATTATAACACTTTTATAGGTACAAATTACAGATTGGACCTAGAAAGATGACATTTTGCACCGAGATTCTTTTTATAATGTTGACAAGGAATGTGGACGCAGCAAGCTATTAACTTGATATTTCTATCGGATATAATGGTTTCCTTAAATCGAATGTCGGGCTTGCCATACGGAATGTAGGCCAGAGCAATTATTGAACAGAACCATTTTGGACTGTTGCATGTCACTAACTAGTGACAATAAAAGGTCTCTTAAAATTTCTTCCACATATTTCTACAACATAGCTTAAGTGCAATCGAGTGTTATTGACAAAATGAGTGATTTTTTTTGTTTAAACTTTTTTTTTTCTTTTTTTAATACCAATTGACCCAGTCCCAAACTAAGCACAAGGCTTGTACTATGGGTACCAGGCAACGGATAAACATACTTATATAATGTAGGTAAATACATACAACATCCATGACTCGGGCACAAACAATCGTATTCATCATACAAATGTCTGCCCCTACCGGGATTTGAACCCGGGACCTCTAGCTTCATAGTCAGGGTCACTAACCACTAGGCTATCCGGTCGTCGAATTAACTGCCTATTATCCGGAGCCTGTCTATTTTATGGTTAATCTGTGAGAGTTTTGGCCCAGCGATCCGGATGCTTGAAGTAAATAGAGAAGCGAAGACTTACTGACATCTAGGTTCTTATTCACATATTGGCAAGTTTTGAAGTGCAGATCGGCAAAATAAAGAATGATTTCAAACAAGATCATAGCTCGAGTGTTCGTTAAGACTTCTCAGCTCTTTAAGGAGCCATAAGTAATCAGTTCTTATAAAGGATAGACACTATTAAAAAGATACTTGAGATAAATCTCTCGACACGGCCAGCCATCCGTCTTCTAATGAAGAAAAGTGCGCCCCTAGGATGGTTTATCGCCGATCTGGGTAATTAAAACGCTACCCGAAGGAAATGTGCGGTAATAACAATAAATCTTACAGCTTGTAAGCGTGAGAGTAGAGAGGTGCAGAGTGGACAGGACTCTGCGTTGACATCTTAGTGTAGTTCCATTTTGTGGTACCTTAAGTCATGTGTGTACTGTGTCCATAATGCTGGCTAAATTTCCTTTATAACATTCGTATATCATTGTCAGTCACTAAAGACGGATAGCTTTATCTTGTTACTCCGGATTTAGTGAGGTGAAGTCATATTTTTGATTAGTGCTGCTAACCATCCTCCTTTTACTATATAAAAAGGAAATAACTAACGCAAACGCCATACCTACTACCAACATCACCACCACTATTATATAATACTCCGGACATGTGTTTTACTTATCTCTGAAATTTGATATACATAGACGGATGGATATATCAATGCAAGTACGCTTCAAAATTATGAAAAAAAATAATTAACAAACGTTTTTTTTCTGTGGACCTTCATAAAAACAAATTCTACCAAAACTTCATGATGACGTGTTTCCAAGCAGATTAACGATACGCTTGACCAATCTGTATATTTAACTAATCTTAAGTCGTAACTCGATCGCGTCAAGACACGAACTGTGTAATTGCGCCATTCGACTATCAGCTATGTGTGTTGTACACATATACTCACAAAACATGTGTCTGTGTGTGTATGTGTGTGTCCATATTTAATGATGAGTAATGAATCAAGATGCCCTCTGTCCGTGGACGGCTAATTCGTGTGTCGTGAATATTTTATTATTAGGGTCTTTGTGACTTCCTGAGCTGAATAATATAAAATTTTGCTAATGATTGTTTTCTCCGAAATATTGTTTACGTCAGTCCAAAGTATAACTAACGGAAATAAAATATAATCGTGTTACCCTAATTCATTGTTGTTAAGCTGAACATTCATTAGTTTATATCTTTACCACAACAGGATATATATGGCATTTACCGGCTCTTTATACTCTCATTAACAAATGATGAATCCGATTGTGTTTCTAATTGCGTTAGCCTCAGGTCAGTTGTATACATTTAGAAACCCCGTAGTCAAAAGTGGAACTAACATTGCACCAATTTAAATATCAACTGATCAGCAACAAAGATGATTACTAACAACGCTGTCACCGGGTCAAAATATGTTTGTGGAGAGTGCAGAGGAGAGCTAAAAAAACGAACAATACGCCAGATCACAACGACAACATTTCGTGGGCTTATGCTTCTCCTAGTAGTCCTAGTGTCATCGACAATAGAAGGAACTCTGTTCTGATCGGATCGAATGGAGAGTGAAGTTGTTCGTCAGAGAACAAACGTTATAGACATAGCTCAGGGAAGCATATTAGCAAGCTGAAGGCAGTGAGCAGGTCACGTAAATGCCGTAGAACTGATGATCGTTGGTGCAGAATGGTTCTTGAGTGGAGAACATGTGGCGGCAAAGGTAGTAGTAGTGATGTATCATATTCATAAAGCAGCGGGCGGGGAGAAGCCTGCATATCCAGCACTGGACTGACAAAAGTGACCATGACGAGGATGATAATGACATTAATGACTGTTCTTCTGTGTTCTCTCCGCGTCTTGAATCATTTTATCCTTTACAAGCTAGTTAGAGGCCAGGGTAAAAAAAACTAGCCATGATTAGCGTTATTTATTTTGTAGTCGTTTAGGTGGAAGGGGGATCAAATAGTGATGGGTTGCTAGCCGCATCGCCTTTAACATAATTCCTGGGAGTTTCGCCCAATCCTCGATGGGATTTTACGATTTCCGGGGGAGGAAAAGCAGCTTGTATATTCTGTTTTTTTTTTGACTCCAGCATACCAGATACCAGCATGTAAGAATATATTTTTTAAAACGTTAATTTAACTTGTATTGTACCTCCAGGTTCACGACAAGGAAGCATTATTATATATATATTATAAACAAACTTTGATGCGAATCAGTAACAAATCTTGCGGCCGACCCGCCTACATTATTGCACGCAAGATAAAATGACAACGAGTTATGGCACTGCGCATACCATCACACATCCCGTGATAAACACGCCAGAGGTGAGAGCTTCGGCTGATCATTGATTGTGGTCATGATTTATTGTATAGTACGATAAATACTGTTTATTGAGCATACGCGTGATAAACAATGATCATAATAATCCAGCAGGAACTTCATTACTCGACACAGGCTTAAAATTAGGTAAAACAACATGGAAATAAATTGTTCTAAATACCGCCGTTATTTTACGATAGAGCAGTATGTGTACAAGTGATTAATTGAAGATTTAGTTTCACGGCTAGCATAGGAGTGTGCGAGATCTGTGTCGCACGCGAGATAGACCAGTCTCTTTCTAGAAGGCATAGTAAGAAAAAGACGGGTAGTCTATCTCGCGCGCGACACAGCTCCCGGGAGCACTTGTGCTAGCCGTGTTGGGTCTCATCATCATCATATCAGCCGAAAGACGTCCACTGCTGGACATAGGCCTCCCCCAAGGCTTTCCACTCGGACCGGTCCTGTGCCTTCCGCATCCACCGCGATCCCGCGATCCTGATCAGGTCGTCGCTCCATCTTGTTGGAGGCCTACCAACAGCTCGTCTCCCGGTCCGCGGACGCCATTCGAGAACCTTCTGACCCCATCGGCCATCGGTCCTGCGAGCAATGTGCCCCGCCCACTGCCACTTCAGTTTCGCAATTCTTTGGGCTATGTCGGTCACCTTAGTTCTACTGCGGATATCATCATTTCTGATTCTATCTCGCAGAGAAACCCCGAGCATAGCCCTCTCCATAGCCCTCTGAGTGACCTTGAGCTTCCTCATGAGGCCTACTACCGGTGAAATTACCAGCACACCCTAGTCCTCTAGGGAACGCATCTGCAATTCTTTGGTGTTACGAGTGTATGGGTGGTGGTACTCACTTAAAATCAGATGACTCATATTGTCACCCCATTTCATAAAAATAACAATTGAATATCGAACCTCCTCCCTATTTGAAGTTGGTGTAAACAACACTGGTTAGTAGGTATTTAAAACGTATAAGGTTGCAAGGTGTCGATTCATTAACCACTCCTTGCTGATCATATCAACTGCGACCATAAATACATTAACCATTTTTAACCATGGTTGCACAGCAACAAAGCTCACAATGCAGTGAACAGGTTTTTCTAAATTCTGAAACCCTTGGGAACAAATACTCTTACTAATGGGCTATGGCAAGGGTTCCCAATCTTTTGTAGTCCGCGGCGCACTTATAAGTCTTGTGTTTGGTCTTGGCTCCCTAACTTAGTTCGCCAGTCCAAATAGCTTGGTGGGAAGTTTTTTTTTTCACAATTGCAGGTTCTTCCCCATTTACCAGGCTAAGAGAGGTACATCTCCCACATAGTATATTGTATACCAAAGTCCGATTTCAACTATAAATCTCCTACAAAACGTTATATATCAATCGTTGAAACGATCGGAGATTTTCGATTTCAATTTACTTCAAGCTTCATAGTCAGGTACACTAACCTCTAGGCTATCCGGTCGTCAATCGTAAAGAAAATTGTCTCACGGTGTTTCTCTATACTTTTTACAGCACACCAGGACACGGCGCACGCTTTGGGAACCTCTGGGCTATGCAGTTTAGGGTTCTGTATCAGACATCTAAAAACGCCAGCTTACGTTGGTTTACGGGTTTTGTTATAAGCCGGGTCGTAGGTTCGATTGCATCGGTTGTTTATGGGCGGCGGTAGCGCGAAATTCATTTGAATGATTGTATCTGGTAGGTTTTTCGTTTAACTCGTGGTATTAGTACGTATGTTTATACAAGCCCATATGGTCTGGTAGTTGGATTGAACACATTTCAAATAAATCCATACTTAGTTGCATTTAGAATGCATGATATTAACGCAAGTCAGCAAAAAATCCGGTCAAAATAAAAGTTTGCACGCGGCTTCGCCCCCGTTCCAGATTTTTCTTTTTTTTTATCACAACAAAAACGAAAGGATTTTCGAAATCGGCCCATTCACGCGTAATGCCGTGGGGATTCATTTTTATCTCTTCTTCTTCTTCTTCTTCTTCAGCATGTAGACGCCCACCGTTGGGCATACGCCTCTCCAATATGTCTCCATCCCGAACGGTTGCTCGTTTTCCTCTTCCAGACTGGTCCTGCTGTCTCCCTTATGTAATAATAAATAATAATAAATTCTTTATTTGTTAAACAAAGTTAAACTACATACAAACACAAACAGCAAAATACAAGCTAATACAAGTTTAAATCTTATGCTGCTCCTTCACAATAAAATTATGTCATCGGACCATCGGACAGGTGGTCTGCCTACACTTCTTCTGCCTAGCCGGGGTCTCCAGTCCAGAACGCGCTTGCTTCACCGTTCGTCGTGTCGTCGATTCATTTTTATATGCAAGTATAAAGGTGGAAACACATTGTTAACACGCGACGCGACCCGATGCAACGCGACGCGTGTTGAGTCGAATCAAATTGTATTATTTTCTATGACCAGAACCACACTATGAACATCCGACGCGAGGCCATGCGCATACATTCGTTGCATCGGGTCGCGTCGCGTGTTAAAAATGTGTTTCCACCTTAAGTCTAATGTATGTCCGGATTTTTGCTCTATATTCAAGGTTTATTTAATACCTGTGATGTCACAACACGAGTCATTCAAGCATACAAGCCGAGTTAACAAAGATGTCATTCACCTCGACAGGGCCATTTATTCACAAAAGTACCCACTAAACTAGGTACATAAATTATTTTGACTGCTCTACCAAGACTAGGGAAACTCCTCGCGAATTTATCACGTGTGTTAAGGTGACAAGTTATAAGAGACTAGCCGTAGTTTTGCCAGTCCATGTCAAATGAATGATTTGTCACGATTTTTTGTCAACTTTTCGCGTCTTAATGGTTTGGTTTCTGGATTGGTAACCTACGAAACAGGCTGCATCTAGTCTAGGAACCACAGTAAACTGTAATTTAGAAATTGCAGCTTTTAAGCTGTAAGTCAATCTCTCAGTTTTGTAGCATTAAGCTAATTAAAAGTGTAAACTTTTGTGTATTTATACTGAGAGAAATAAATAATTTCGTGTTTATATTTGTGTACGCGTTGCGTACTTACTTTGCAGAGATCTATTATATTCGTGAATTATAAAACCTTGTTTCACCGCGACCATACGTGCAAAGTAGTTTCGTTTGTGAAACATAATTTGTAAGATCTCACTTTCCTACCGCTTCCATACAAGTGTTAAAGACCTAATCATCACGAACATGGAAAAAACATTTTATTCAAGATGAAGTACAAGGACATACAGTAGCAGTAATAGTGGTGGTTTTGTTTTTTAAGTGTTTCCGTACTAGTTTAAAGTTTAGGTTAAGTAGTTATATTTAGCTCTTAGTTTTTTTTTTTTTATTATTACTTATTCACGAACATTGAATAGTTTTGCAGTTTTTAAAATGGATACCTACCATTTTTTACACAGGTCACCATAGTAGTAGGCATTATTCCATCAAAGCAACGGTATTGCGATTTAAAGAAGTACCGTTGACAGCGTTTTGAGCACCTTTCGCTGGAATGAGTGGCCTCGGAAACCTCTTTTATTTCAGATTTTCGTTTTTAGTTTCAATTTTAAATGCATGACTTTTTTTCGTATCAATTAAAGTGTAGGCCATTTTTTAATGAAAACGCCGCGTTTTAAACTCTACCTACCACTATGCAAGTTCATCTCTGTGCACGCATGCGTGGATAATAGTCGCAACGAAGTAAACGAGAGCTAAATCGCATATTTATGTGTTTGAAGACATTTTATTTTGTACAGGGTCAAATTAAAATGACTCGCGCCCTTTCTTAACTTGCGACATATCTCCCTGGAAAAATAGTAGCGAGTGCCGACAGCCATTTTGTATGAAGCAAGGGGGCGGTTTAAAATATTATGCATCGTAAGAAAACGTATTTTTTACGCTGCAAGGCCGAGTTTATTCAGATAAACGCTAAATTTAGCCGATACTGACTGTTTTGTAAACAAACATACGAGACTCGCGTCATATTGCTATTACGGTTATTATGGTGCATCAGATGTAGAGTATAGATACTTAACTAATGAAGTGTAGTGTATTTAAGTTAAGTCGGTATGGTTATTAAGTCAGCATTAAGCAAAATTACATTATATTGTTTTGACATCGATATCAACAATCATGTCGAAGTTTTTGCGATAGATCAAATCGAATAGTGATTTTTTTTAACCTTGACACATGGAACCCAGCGAGTCTACCGCTGGGCTTCCACCTCGCTAACAAGTTGACCTGTCACCCAGCGCGGGTAAGGCGGCATAAATCCGAGCGCACACCGCGGAATCACTCGGCGGTGATAAGGTGAGTCAGTCTGCACAAGGCTTTATGTTAACAGTGTCGCAAATTGTAGAATGGGATATAAAATATAAATTGACCGAGTAAACGAAGCATCTCCGATTCAGTTTAGGAAAAAATGCTGACGTTTGTTTGGCTGTATGTAAAATACAGGTAGTATTTTTCAACCTATACTCGTGTACATTTTGTAAGCAAGTTTTTCTGCTATTTTGAAAAACGTTTAAAAGACTAACTTGCAAAGTCTAAGGTAAAAAAAAAAATACCGATAACTTTGACAGATACAAACTTGTTTTTTCTACAGTAAAGCGAATTACGTTCTTTATCAGTCAGTCTTTGCCAGTTTTAATGAGTTCTAATGAAGGAAAGGTTATGAAATATTCGCAATCGAATCATAATGAACGGAAACGGCGATCAAACTACAAATGATTCTAAGCTCGTCCGTTTATAAAATGGACGTATCTTCGTGCAGTGGTAAGTGAAAAATAATGCTGTTAATGTTAATACCCACGTATTTATTAATGTAACAAATACAATGAGCTCTCTGAATAGCTTAAAATGTCCCAATTAGGTCAAAGAGAAAGGACAGGAATTTAAGTGGAATTAAAGCTCCTTGTTACCAACTTTTTATTTATTTTCTTCGCTTTTCAATTATAATAATTTAATTCGAATACTCAGAAACTAAAGTAAAATTCGTGTTTGATAGTGAATAAATGCACTGTAAGAAATTGCTATCTTTTTTTGAACCCCATAGCACATATCTCTGAGTTATTTCCCTCAGATGAAATATGTGGCAATTTCTTTGAATAATACATGGGCAATATTTCAGCCGCTACGCCGTAGACGGTTTACGGTGCTACGGCGTAGGCCGCGTAGCGATTCAGGAAAAATATTGGTTAAGGAAGCACTCGCGATGTTTCAGTTTGTTTTATGTCTCTTTATGCTTGGAATATAATTTTGTAGTAATAGTTTATTTATATGCCAATAAATCTCTGGATGTTTGTCAATAAACTTTTTTTTATACAACAAGGGAGGCAAACGAGCAAGGGGGATAACCACGGATCATTGCATATGCCTTGCCAGCCTATTCATTTGCTGTCTTGCTCTCCACGTCGAAACACAGCAGCGCAAGCACTGCTGCTTGGCGGTAGAACAGTAGTAAAAGATAGTGGTTAGAATCCAGACGGCCGCGGCCTTTGCACAAGGTCCTACCGCTCACAAGAACCCTCGCGAGAAGACCTCGCTGAGTCTCCCTTCCATTTTACCTTCGCATATAATTCTAACATTTAATTTTAATCACTTGTATTTTTGTTTCTTCTGTTTTGAATTGTTGTGTTGGTGATTAAAAAAATATTTTATTCTATTCTATTCTCTTCTATTCTATTCTAAGAAGCTTTGTTATTTTATTTGTAGATACTCACTGGTATGAATATTGATGAAAAAAAAATTACAATACACTGAATAATGACGTAACTTAGTCTTAGTCACACACACACACACACTCGCCCACAACTCGCATACTATACCGTCACGGAAGCGAGTTTCAAATAGTTTAGTTTTGTTTAAGTCATAGTTCGTCAAACCGACGACCTCGTTTACCTACCCTACCTTCATTTGTGCACCCTGAGCGTTGAAATTGATTCACCCTCTTTTTATAGCCTTAGTTGTCTTTGTTTTTATTTAAGTAAGTAAATAAATTGTATGAAAGTACCCCGAATCCGGTTGCCACGTGACAGGCCTAGCCTAGTGTGGAACCATCAGTAAGCTCTTTTTGTAAACATTTCTTCTTTTGAATAAACTATTTTATTTTATTTTTAGTACTTAATTAAAAAACCGGCAATGTGCAACTCGCACCGCTAGCGCACCGGGTCTGTACATATTCAGTAGGTAAGTTTTTTTTATGTAAGTGAACATAAAGTGTTAGTAGAGCCCTGATCTTAAGCAAAATATAGGCGGTGTCAGCTCCTTTCAAGCGTGTAATAATAAAGCATGAGTCTAAATAAATCCAGATAATTTATGCGCTACCTACCGCATAAAACGCCACACATCTGTGCCAAAATTACTGAGAAACGACAGCCACACATTTGACACATTTTCAAAATTAATTTACGACCTCGACCAGGTAACTATTATGTAAGCGGTGCAAAAAATCCATCACCTGCCGGGTACCATTCGACACCACACGGCCGCTCGACAAAGAGCTGCCAATTTATCACACAAGACTTGGCCTTTTAAGGCAGATAATGTATGGGGGCATTAGAACATAATAGGCTATCCAGTGGATCGTTTGTCATGTTTTTGCGTAACAAAACACCTTTATACAGTCCATCTAACCCTTAGTTTAAGCCATTAAGGTTGAGTTTGCTTAACTGCAGCAAAATTGAAAGCATGCACGCAGATTACTACAAAGCTTCATCTGCGGTTGACTTGATTTTAAACTGCAGCGACTAGAGATAAAATTTGCGTGGACGGCCCTCAATTTTGTAGTGTTTATCACAGTACGTAGGTTCAGTGAATTTGTGTCGATAAATTCTGTTAAATCGTTTTAAGTGTCGTTCGGTTTGTAAAGAACTAACAAGGCGGATGAAAAAGTAACGAATCATTAGCTGGATATTATTGTGTCGGCTATAAATCAGTATTTGCAAAGTTGATGCTTTTTTATGTCGGATTGTTAACCGTATTTATTCAAGTTGGATTCATAATCTTTTGATATAAGAGCGTGATTTAATTTATTGGCTTATTTCAAAGCAATTATTTAAAAATTATCGTAGTGTAATCAAGAACGGTAGTTATTGATTATGTATGAATTAGAAATAAATAAAACTGACTCGTGGTAAAAAAACAGAATAGTTTCGTTTTGAATTTATTTACAGTGTTATTTTGTGTGTTTTTTCTTGAACTATGAACAATTTATTGAGATGAGTGATATAAATTTACATGCACAGAAAATATTTTTACACACCGTTCAAAACCACGAATAAATTAATAATAAATTAACTTTATGCTGTAGACTATACATATACAAATTGGGATGAATGATACACCCAAGCGTCATAAAGTGGACCCTACTCTTACATTACAGCTACATACAACGAGGACATCCATCAAAAACTCGGCCAATAAACACGCGAACATTAGCGTTGTCTCCGGGCGCAGCTCTTAAAACGAGTATAACTCGTAAAACTCGTAAAAGGCACCATAAGTTTGAGTTACGGCGCCGAGTCCCACTCGTAATGAATATGGCTGGCGTAAGTCGTATATTTCAATTTGGGAGGGATGTGTTAGAACGTAATTGTGTTTTTTTATACATTTCGGGTTTTGGGACATCACGTTAAACATTGTTTGCTTTGTTTTATTCGTGGGTAAATTTTGATGGACACAACTCACAAAATTCAGTTTGAACTGGTTTGAAAAATCTACAACCTTATACATATAGCACACAGACAACGGTTAATCTTGAGATTCAGACAATACATAAAATTGCTAGAAACAGATTAAAAAAAAAAAGGAAAAAAAAGAAGGTAAATATTTTGTGTTCATTGAAATGGACCTCCGCAAAGTAACGCCTGATTCAATAAAATAAAAGAAACAGTTTGCTTATGAAATGTAATAGTAAATTGTTTAAAAACCAACAAATTGTGTGCTGTTTGTGGAGTTATAAAGTTTCGAATCTAAAATAAATTCTTAGTAATCGAGTGCGTGTCGCTATAATCATAATTTTTTGATTGATGATTTCTGTTGATAAAACGTACGTTTGAAACATTTTTGTGTTTAATTTTCTGCATTCATAATTCCAAACGAATCTAACTAACAATCAGAATTTAATCTGTCCCATTAAAACTGCGTTAAATTTAACTCTAATCCATTTACCAATAACAACACACAAAGTTAGCAAAGCTAATTTAGCGTTCGGCCATTTAGTGGCAGCAAGCTGTGATATACTGGCCACTTCGTTACGCAATGCCGGGCGTAATTCAAAATTACGGCGTACATTTGAATTTCATAGCCAGGGAGGAGAGTGGACGGCAATGAAATGTATGACTCGAAAATAGGATGTGAAAAATTTGCTGATGTTTACTGCTAAGAAAAATGTATGAAGTATTTGTATTGACTAAAAATTAAACAGGTGACTCATAATTACAACACACCGGATAACTCACGTATAAAAGCCGAAGGTGTTCGTTTCGCTGCTGCCTGGGCGAGCGCTCTCTGATGAAGGGCTACGGAATAGTCCGAAACAATTGCCGGAGCAATCCTTCGGCTTTTATACGTGAGTTATCCGGTGTGTTGTAATTATGTGTGAGTCTCACGGTAGTTTCATGTTGAAGTGACTCATGATAATTATTAATTATAATTTTATTCATTGTATAGTCATGTACATTATTTATAGATGTTATAGGAATAAAAGAGTAAAAGCCGTGGTAGCCTAGTGGTTTGATCTGTGGCCTCTCAAGCAGAGCGTCGTGGGTTCAAATCCCAAGCTCGCACCTCTGAGTTTTTCGGAATTTATGTGCGAAAATTACATTTGTAATTTGCCATGAGCTTTTCGGTGAAGGAAAACATCGTGAGGAAACCTGCACACATCTACGAAGAAATTTAATGGTGTGTGTTAAGTTCCCAATCCGCACTGGGCGCGCGTGGGAACTATAGCCCAAATCCTCCAATAAACGGAGGAGGCCTATGCCATGAGGCACGCCAAATTACGCGACAATTTAATAAATAAACGACAATAACAACAACAACAACAACATGTACTTAGGTACTGAAATTGTAGCGAATTCGGAATAAAAAGGCTTATAAATAAATATATAAATAAATAAATAGGAATTTTGGTTAGTCCATAACGCCCTGGTAAGGGCACACAATAATAATACAGTTACAATTTAGATTAGTAAACTCATCTAAATTGATCATGATTATAAGTCGAGAATAATTCGACTAGTTTCGATTTATTCCGAAAGCCTTTCCTCAGAAGTAATGCATAACGAAGATGTATAAGTACACCACTCTGCCGCTCTATACATGTATTCTCAACATCGCCAACTCATTCATCATTACTTAATTATAATTGTGAGTTAGTCGTATAATTTTTAGTTACGACGACCAAAGCATATCTTATTATTTACTAGCTTCTGCCCGCGACTTCGTCTGCGTAGAATTATACATATACCTTCCCCTTGAATCACTCGATCTATTAAAAACAACAATCAAAATCCGTTGCGTAGTTTTAAAGATCTAAGCATACAAGGGACTTACAGCCAGACAGTGGAAAGCGACTTTGTTTTATACTATGTAGTGAAGCCAGCATTAGTTATACTACTTTGGAGGAATTTTAGATTCATTACCACCGTGATGAAAATATTCTTTAAAGTGCTCAATATAAGATTGGAAGGTAACCTGAATTATGTTTTTCTGTGTTAATCACGTTGCACGGATCTTCTTCTTCTTCTTCTTCTTAGCCTTTCTCTACCAAGTTCTTGGTGTAGGCCTCCTTCAACCGCTTCCATTCCGATCTATTTTGTGCAGTGAGAGTCCAGTTGCTGCCCGCTACTCTTTTAATGTCGTCTTTCCATCTCATCTGTGGTCTACCGATACACGGATGCACGTTGCACGGATACACACAAACAAATGTAGTAGTTTTACCAGTCTTACTTTGATATATAGATACGCAGAACTCCCGTCCAAACTTTTTTATTTGGTCTGTGTTTACTAATTTCAATAAAGGCTTTGATTTTTGACTTTGAATACTCTATTCTATAAATTTCATCAAAATCTACCGCTGTGTTAGTTCCCAAAGCGAAGCCACTTATTACGTATCCGAGATTAGCCACGATACCGCACCCTCATCCCCGACTAAATACTTATCATTAAATGACACAGCAATTTCACCCCAAACAATTGTGACGCAATAAATCTATCCGGAACCCCCTGTATAACAATAGAACACATCGTCGTCGCTTAAAAAAAACTGGCTAGTACGAATTGGATTCGCACGTTTAGGGTCCGTATTACAGTCAGACACGTTCACATTGATATTTCATTCTGTATTTACAATATCTCGGTCGATATTCTAAATATTTTACCAATGTCAAATTTAAGAAAAAAACTAGCAGTTTCTGCGTAGACTTAGTTCTGTAAAAATGATTATTCGTTGTGGTCAGTTAGTTTAGATTTCTCCCGTCAGATTTGCCTCAACCGATATTGTTACCCAGGATGCACCGGCCCAAACACAAATCTTCCCTCTGAAGAGGGAACCGCAACGCTCAAGATTACGCTCGATATTATTCGACTCGTATTACCCACTTTATAATTATTAATTGTTATTGATTTGTAGCACAGCACAGTTTGTATAAACATTAAATATCTACCTAAAGCTTCATGACAGACAGACAGCTAGTCATAAATTGAGGCCAATATAGTTTAAGCAATCATACATTATTTCTTTTATATTGATCATAAAATCGCGTCCAAATTGTGTATGGGAATGACAACTGTCACAGGGCTCCAGCTACATTGTTCCCGTTAGCACCATTTGAGTGCCTACAGAACTCTAAAAACCACGGAGTATTTACGAGCGTGATTGTGTCTTTGACAATATTGAGCGATCGATATCACTGGCCAGTGACAAAAACCCCGTGTCAAAGATACAGCGTGACACAACAGCTGTCTGACAATATGACGCTCCTTGGGGTGTCTTGACGCCGGATTTAAAAAAAAAAGTGATTTATGGGATGGTTAAGTAATGAAGTAATGATTTTTTGTAATGTGATTGAAAATGTTCGATGATAAAGATTTAGTTTTGTAATTATAGATTATATTTATTTGTAAGTGTAGAAAAAATAAAAAAAATGTTATAGTTTTTGAAATAACTTCCCTTGCCTTCGATAAGGCAAAACACTTTGGAATTCGAGATATTTATGTTTAATATAGGGCCAATTTTTCAATCGTCAGATAGGCCCTATTAGACGAACAACTCTATGGGTATCAATCTGTCAAAAAAAAAAAAATGTTAAGTTGATAATTAATAAAAACCCAATAAATTACACACATTTTCCCTCAAAACCATTATGTCCATAAATCAACACAACTTTGTCCTAAACATTCGCCACACGCAATGAGAACGCACAATACAGAATAGACACCGACACCTCAAAACTATGTGAACCGACAGACACCCGCATCGAATCATCAAAACCCGGTTTACAATACAGTGATTTACAAAGCATAAAGCACCCGTGAAGATTGTAACAGCAAACACGGATTTCACGGTTGCAAATCGGAGTAGCGAGCGACTTTGTTCGGCCAATGGGTTCTGTGACAAACCCCTGTGGCTTTTGAAATGATTTGTTCGAGTCTGGCGAATTTTTGGGGATATTTTTAGAGGATTACCTTTAAAGAAATTTATCTGTGTAGTAATAGCATCAGAGTCACTGTTAGAATTCTAATCTAACGAGTAGAGGTGATTTTTAGTCGCCATCCAAGTTCCGATGTCACATTTCATTCAGTGTCATTATAAGAATTTTGTTTTGTTTCATGATAAATTCATCAAATCATTCGAAGTAATTACTACGAGGACCCGAAAATAGTACATGTTTTTAGAGGTTCAAACGTTTGACTTTAAAAAAAACTGAATCATAGGATATTTCGGTGTATAGATAAAAAAGAAAAGAAAATTAATTTTCTCCAACTCTATCGAGTGACATACATAACTCTCCGTATCCAATGAAAAGGTTTTATAGCATGCATTTACCTAAGTCTAAAAAGCGATTTTATTGGTCAAAAAGAAAAAAAAACATTTTTCACCAATAGGAGGAGGCCTAGCGGTCGTTAAATGTGATCTTGAAAGTTTTTGAATTCTTGTAATAAAATATGTACACAAGCCTTCATTTATCTATAGCTGTCTAGAAATTAATGTATATTTTAATTTTCTTTCCAAATCTGAATACGCGTGTGTAATTTTCTGAACAAATTGGATGTTATGAACTGACATGACCCCACATAGCCTCACGCCTTTACTCTTTCATTAACTACCTATTATTACCAGCTCAATAACAGAACATCTACGCGTGGGGCCAAAATCTGACAGCTGGCCACGATTAATTCTTTTTACGTCCATTTCCTACACCCTATTTATCCATATCTCTATAAAACATCGAGTCATACTAAGCACAATCGTGACAGACAAACAGACATTGTGAGGTCCGAGCTTCCTGCGCTTTCAGAACGGAATTGTGTAAACACTACTATCGCGTAAGTGTTATACCATGCTTTATTAAAAAAAAAACAAGCGCTGTTGCATTTGGCGCTAATATAGACTTAAAGTCGGATGTAATGTGGTTGGTTTTTGATCCTGTGTTGATTGCAGTAAGGTTGTATTGAATTGGCTGGTGGAAGTGTGTACGAGTAAATGGATTGGCCGTTTGTCGGTCGTTCGACAAGTGACAGTGGGTGGGCACTCTACGTCGGCAGCTTTATAAAGTCGCTTGAAAGGACACAAAGGGCGAATTTTAAATGAACGTTCGACGTCACATGAATGCAAAGTGTTTGATGTATGTTTGCAATAAGTCTGGGTGGTAACTCGCTATTTCCAGGATTAAAGTGACATTTTAAAATAGACTTAGAATAGCATTGTAGATTTTTTTCGCATAATAAAATATCAGCATCACTAACGAGCATTGCGTTGTCATTATAATATTTGCTGTGAAAGAGTTCCACTTTGGGCAACTTTGGGGAGGTAATTAATCAGAATCTATCTCCTCGAGGTCCACCCTGGGCAACGGCTTCTACGAAGACGGCTGAAAGATTCCGACTGTTCCTAGCAAGCTGGATATGCTCCTCCTGAGCCTCCCAGCTATTCCTTTATTTGGCTTGCGAAAAGTAATACGAGTACTTTGGGCAACGATCCTAATGGTTATATTTTTTTAAATGTAGGTACTACATAACTCAGATCAAGCGAAAAGTCAAAGAGATCTGCGAACGGCAAAGTGAGGTCGGATTACACTTACACTAGGTACGCCTTGCTGCGCGTGTTTTAACCGGTTTTCTTAAGAAAGTTTAGTTTACGCTATTGTGCGTGCAACTGTGTAGTTATATAGGCTTTTCGCCTTCGGAAGACTTCAATCTTGACTTTTCATTTAGTCTGAGGTGCATAATACAATGTATCATAATGTCATTTATCTTTTATTTTATTCTCGTCCGATTTAAAGTTTACAATTTGCGTGTAGATTTTATCATCAGCAGCATCGGAGGTCACAACGTTCACCGAAGGTATCAATTTAATGAATTATTTATTGTACACAATGTACACGCATTTAAATATTTTAAACGATTGTAAAGTAGTCAAAATAACCTTAATATGGTAACGTATGGATATAAAAACGTCGGCGATGATAATTTATGACGACATTATTACCGATTCTTAAAACGTCATGTCGGGTCACTTAGAAATACCATGGACAGCGTTATAGGATAGCCTATACAGATGAATCTAATTATACGAGTAAAATTCGACTCTAACACGTTTGATTAGAGTTCACTGTGTACCATGCCCTGGAAAGTATAATCCTGACAATAAAAATAAAATATGCTTATCTCATAGCCCATAACGGCGCCTTAAGTAGCTGTGTTTGAACAGAAATGTGTGACAAATAAAAGCGTTGATAGCATATTTTATTTAGACATTACACTTAACCATATATTACTGAGTTTATGGACGTAACCACCGAAAATGTTTCTGTTATTTGTTAGTTTACTTCGTGTTCGTAGCCATTAGCTATATATTTGGGGGAAACATGCTTATAGACCTTTTAAAAACAAGAAAATTTACGATCGCTGACGATTCCAAAATAAAATTATTCATGATTAACGTAACTTTAATTCACAGATGTCGACAGATTGAAAATTCAAATATTATTAGGTATCAAATCACTTTAAAAAAATGAAATTTTAAAATCATCTCGAAGCTAAAAATCATCACACAAACACTAATTTGTCTGAGTTAGTGAAGAAAACGACTGCAACTCAACATTTTTTATGTCCACAGATAAAGAAATACGCTCCGCAGCTGTCAGAACATTATCTCGGCCCGTATTTCAACGCATTCTTTTATTTGTTTTACAGTGTATATTTCAAGAAGCGCCGAGTTTATCTTTTATGAGTAGTAAATTGAGGTGTAAACTGTCGTGCAGTGAGTGAGATTTTTATATTTTATTCAACTTTTGACTTCTGTTCAACGTGGTGGGTGGATCCAGTTTTGACGAAGGTCACTCTATTAATCTATTAGGACTTATGGCTAAACGAGAACCTATTTAGAATCCACAAAAAGGCTGCTTCATGGATACATTCTAGATTTTTTTTTATCTTTGTATATTTTGGTTTGCGGACAAAAATACTGTGAACGAATAAGTTTATAAAATCTATAGGTACCCACTAAGTAGCACTACTGCAACAAGTACATTTCTCTTTGAACTATCATAAAAATGCATTATAAGTAGATAAGCTTCAGTGTTCGTTTCGCTGGGGCCGGGGCGAGCGCTCCACGAGGAAGGACTAGTTAGTCCGAAACATGTCGAGCATCACTCGACTTTTATACGTGAGTTATCTGTTTGTGTAACTATAATTGAGTCTCACGGTAGTTTCATGTTTAAAGATAAAGTCTGTTTTTTTAGAAGAACTAGGTACTTTCACAATTTTATTGTAATTTTGTGGAACTTCAGAGAAAATACATTGTGATATATTTGTCACTATTTGGTTGTAGTTGAACATAAAGTGCCGTTGAACAAATAGAACAGTCGACAAACTTAATACGCTTTTAATTGTAATGACTATAACGATCAAAAACACTAAGTTTCGATCCAAAAGTTCTTCGTGTAAGACTTATCCTTAAAAACCTGGACAGCTCATCAATTACCCGTTATCTAATCCAAACTACGACGGCATCAATAAATAATTGCTAAGTGAAACATGAACGATAATGTCAATGGAGCAAACAGTGCCCTTATACCCGCGCCTACAACTTTAGGCAACTTTGCGAGAACTAAATCAACAACAACCAAAGCACTTACGTCCTTATACTGCGGACTCAAGTTTTAAATCGCGTCGGTTAGATTCCGTATACGTCGTTTTGTTTAGTAAGCTTGAGACCATCTATCATCGGTAAGTGATAGATGGGTGCTGCCCAAATATTTGAATTATTTGATATTGGATCGGGGTCGGGAGTGACTGAAGTCATTTGCCACTGTCTGGGAAATATAATTTATGAGGCTGTAATTATGATAACTTCCGTCGAGACCTGTTGTGGGTAATGCGTGTTTGGTGATGCTTTGATACGGTTAGGCGGCGGGTGATTCAAGTTGACCGCATTTTTTGGAAGTCGTAGACAAGGATCTAGAATTAAAAGCAACGTAATTAAGTTTATTGTAATTAATAAATACTGAATAAATAAATATCAGGGAACAATTCACACAAATTGACCAGCCTCAGAGTAACCTCTAGTAAGGTTTGTGTTATGGCTACTAGACAACGATATATGTACATATACAGAGAAATACATACTTCTTCTTCTTTTAATAATATGGCCCCATCGATCGATGCGATGATTTCGTCAATGTCAAAGTAAAAAATACAGTATTCAAAAATCTTGTGACATAAAAATGTCGGCAACGTTGTACGGTAGAACACGGTCAAACGATCCCCTCCCCCCCTGTCGGGCTCTTAGCCAACGGACAATGATATCCCACGGAGACCGCCAGGAAATCATTAACCGAAGCCCAGGGTGCCCAGGGTGCACCGGACCAAAAAAATACATACTTAAATAGATAAAAACATCCATGAGTCCATCCTCACACCATGACATCGTGGAAGTTGCGGGAAACCGGTTGGTGGCGAGTTGTCGTTCACTATGGTGTGCTAAGGCCTTTGTTCAACAGTGGACGTCATCAGGCTGATGATGATGATCCATGACTCTACCATTGTACCATATGCCCTTACGAGGATTCGAACCTGGGACGCTTGCTTCGCAGGCAGGGTCGCTACCAACTAGGCCAACCACGTCGTCATAATTATTTAGAAGAATAATGTTTGAAAAGCTATAGCAGCTGGATTTTGACTAGAACAGAGAAAAATATATTCGACTTGCGTTGGTACTCAGCTTTTTAAATCAAGTAGGTAAGTACAACAAAAATAAAATTCAACACACATTGAGGAACTTTGAAATTAACAATAAACCCGGTACGACCATTACCACCGCAGGCAAAATTTTAATTAATACATATCCAATAAAACTCGACGCCACTAATCTACCTTATTACTCATTGTCACATAAAAATCCCAAATGATTTATTAATACACACAACAACTCACACCTGTCAACCTCTCAACATCAAAACGGCTTAAGTCAACACGCGTCGCAATGTACATACGTCCTTTGGGTATAAATTTGTTGTGTAAATAAGGGAACGGTGTGTAAATACGCATCCGTCACTGCTAATATTTGCCAAGCGTTTAAATCAACCGTGAAACATACATTTAAAAATGTTGTAACTGTCAACTAACATTGTGTGTAGTTAGAACGTTTTATCTGTTCGTGTGAGTTGTCCTGCTATCTGGATGAACACGCCATATTTGTTTTTAAAAAAGAAATTTGCTTGTTACATAATCTAAAACGTGTTTCAATTTGGCTGTTTCTCTGTTTTGTTTTTTCATAATTTTTTTTGTCATGCTCAAGTTCAAAATATTAATCTTTCATTAAAACGCACGCAACTCGTTTCACCTTAGTTTCCACCGAAATTTAATGAATTAAGTAACTGATTTTATAAATACGTAAGTAGCTCTATATTTCTGTATTTAGTTGTGTTTGCCTGTTTCTCTGTGACTAAAGTTTTGAAAGCTGGGGCCTTACCATGACGTCTTAATGCGATTCAGTTTAGGTTCGCTCGCTGTCAGATTCATACTAAAAGTGACAGCTAAAACTTGAACTGAGTCGGAATTAGGACGTCATGGTAAGGCCCCTGATTGTTTAAATAGACCTACACGTACCCTGGAAAACACGTGTTTTACTTAATCTTGCATTACAGAAGACGCGTACCTACTAAACATTATAAAGTTACAGCTTTAAATTGAATCACTGTTTAAAACATTCGCAATATCTACAAAACCTATCGTATCACAGACTCAGTGCAAATCTTAAGGCACTTCCGCGCACCATATTCTCGATCGCAACCCAACAAATTTGAAAAGCCCGATTCACTGACGATGACTGATGACCCCGTCGTGATTAACGACCGCCATTCATCATCGCCGACGACTCCCGACTGACGACTGGCGTGTGACGACAATCAAATTGATTGACGCGTTTAATGTTTAATATCAAGTGATTGAGGTCGAATTTGAGGTTGGGATTTAAGGTTGTACCGGTTAGTAAGTTACTACTGTATTGAGTGTTAATTGTGTGTCGTTAGACCCGTATATACTAAACTCTGCCAGATGCAGGTGTTTGTTTCGTGTGAATTAGACTGGATTTATATGCATATTGAGTATATAGTAGTTTATGGTATGGATTACTAGCTGTTGCCAGCGACTTCGTCTGCAAAGAATTCGTTTATCGCTATCCCGCGGGATCTACGCAATTTTCCGGGATGAAAAGTAGCCTATGTGCTATTTCAAACTTTTCTCTATCTATGGACGACCGGATGGCCTAGTGGTTAGAGAACCTGACTATGAAGCTTGAGGTCTCGGGTTCGATCCCCGGTCGGGGCAGATATTTGTATGAAAAATACGAATGTTTGTTCTCGAGTCTTGGATGTTTAATATGTATTTAAGTATGTATTTATCTATATAAGTATGTTTATCCGTTGTCTAGTGCCCATATCACAAGCTTTGCTTAGTTTGGGACTAGGTCAATTGGTGTCAATTGTCCCAAGATATTTATTTATTTATTTATTATGTGCCGAATTTCATCCAGATCCGTTGGGCCGTTCTGGCGTGATTGAGTAACAAACAAACATCCATCCATCCATCCATCCATACTTTTGCATTTATAATATTAGTTAGATGAAAAGTAACATATGTGCTATTTGAAACTTTTCTCTATCTATGTGCAGAATTTCATCCAGATCCGTTGGACCGTTCTGGTGTGATTGAGTAACAAACAAACATCCATCTATCCATCCATCCATACTTTCGCATTTATAATATTAGTTAGATTAGACGGTCAATATTAGGTACCGTGATACAGGTATGTTATTATAGGATCATAGATTTAAAAAAACCGGATTCAAAATTACAATTCTGCACGGGTGAAGTCGCGGGCAAAAGCTAGTTCAGCTTACACTAAGTAACCTATACTTGCATTAATTTTAAGGAACATCCCCTATCTCGTCATTTTGTCGATTTAGCAGCGAACGTACCTTACCTTTTCTTAAGTATATTTAAGTTAGTTTTTAGTCAGGTTGGACACTGAAACACCAGCATGTGCATGTCCGTTGAGTCTCCTCTCCTATTTAACTTATCTAATACTATAAAATTGTATTTCTGCTTTGTTAAATATAATTTTTGTGTACCTATTGGTAAAGGGAATTATGGTAAGATTAACTTGATATTGTTTTATTTTCAACATGACAACGCAAACAAATATCAGCCAGTATAAAAGTTCGTATTAAACAAACCTAAATATCGCCGCGTTAAAAAAACTGCCGACGCAAATCGATATTACCTATTTTTATTCGAAACCACTAAAGTGGACTGAAGTGACTAATATTGTCGAGGTCCCCTACGCTCTTACAACCCTTGTTGCGAAGCGATGACGTGACAAAGATGGATCTACATCATTTATCATTGCATTGTGGTCATGTTGGCATATTGAAATAACAAAAAAAAAATGAGATTTCATCGGTTGAATGCTTGGCTGTTGCCATTTTTTTTTTCACAATAATCGTAGTGTTAGGCGGGTTTCATAACTTGCCACAAAAAGAAGCCAGTAACCTTTCGAGTGGCTATAATGCGGATTCACGCCAAATCTAAGTCTAACGGTTTTTATTTTAGTCTGTAAAATTGGCTTTATTTGATACCAATGAGACTAAAATGCAATATTTTTTTCTCAAAGATGCAATGAAATGTTAACCTTACATTCCAAATAATAGGCCGGGATAAGTGGTATGTTATGGATTTTCATACAAAATGGCAGGCCTTGGCCTGCAAAGCGATCGTGTTTTGTTTTGTGGTGGTCGTCGTCGTGCGCTGCGCGGGCGCGGGGCGCGCTGCTGGAGGACACGCATTTGGAGGATATGCGCCTGCTGCTGCTCGGCCGCTGCCTAATGCATGCGCTAGCGGCATTATTCTAAGGGTTTTTTTGGAGTTTATTTATTTATTTCATTGCAGGTTTGAGAAAAGCACTGTACAAGCCTCGGCGTGAAAGAACTTGCAGGCTTCGTACTCCTCGCAAAGCTCGGCCGTCTATATAGATACTCAGCCTGCAAGCCTTTCTTTCCCGGCCTCTGCAGTAATGTACTATTACTAGCTGTATACGAGAGGTAAAGCAAATAATCCATCAAGTAATTTACATTGCTGCCGGTGCCGAACATGTAACATAAATAATGCATTCACTCATTCACTGGTTACCTGATGATAAGTTATCACCACTACCCACGGACACCCCCAGAGAAAGGAGGATTCAAGAAGCCTAGACAGGCCAGTAATTTCATCGTCTATCTTACTCTCCTAGCCGGAGCGCAAGAACTGCTGCTTCAACTGGCTGCAAGATTAGCTTACTGGTTAGTGATCTTAACTATGAAGTTTTTGGTTCCGGGTTCGAATTATGGAAAGACAGGCACTGATAATGATAAAATAAATACAAAGTTACTTGTCATGGATGTCGCCATATATATCTTACTAGCTGTTGCCAGCGACTTCGTCTGCAAAGAATTCGTTTATCGCTATCCCAAGGGAATTTCCCGGGATAATAAGTAGCCTATGTGCTATTCCAGAGTTTACTCTATGTGCCGAATTTTATCCAAATTCGTTGGTCCGTTCTGGCGTGATTGAGTAACAAAGAAACATCCATCTATCCATCCATCCATCCATTAGATTAGTTAGATTTATGATCTAAGGACACTCTACGTGTTGCATCTTTTTGTTTAAGTTGTTTGGGATCTAGATCAATAAAATTGATGTAAAAATATCCCATGATTTTCATGTACCTATATTTTAGGTACATCTACGATAAGAGAATCTCAAAGCACTCGACAACTATCCTATATTATTATTATAATCACAAAAACATATATTATAATCTCTTGGTTTATCACCTTCGTCAGCCATCTAAAGTCTATCACGCCATGCCCATTAAGCACACCCGTGACTAATTATCAAAAAGCAGTTGTCACGCAAAATATTTGCCTTAACTTTAATTTGCACTAAAAATCTGATTAGCTATCATCACATCGATTTTAATCATCGATCAAAATTTGTCGATAATATTTATGTTAATTTGTTTTGTAGCAGTGATCAAACGATTAAGATTTGTATCGGTTTTTCTAATTAGTAACGTGATAATTTGGCGTTACTATGACGCATTTTGTGTTATCTTCATTTTTGGAAGTCATTGCGGCGGGTGAATACTAAAAAGCTGGGCCACGTTTACGATACGGTCGCCCAAATAAGTGGTCTACCACTTTTCATCCAACTTCCTATCAAATGAAAATGTAGCTAAAGTCGAACTTTCAAGTCGACAGCCTGTCTTATCGACATTATATATTGTGACGTACAAAGGAATTTCAACCTTAGGGTGGTAGACCACATATTTGGCTGATAGTACCTAGTTAACGATACAGAACACCTGACTGGAAAAAGTTTCGCTGTGTCACAACGGGGAACTTTCATACAAATTTAAATTTAAATTGATTGCTTAAGGTGGACAACTATTTAATTCCTCCCTGATAAATTAATGGTAGAACAAGTCTGACAATGAGCCTGCCAAAGTCTTACACAAACGAAAACAATACCTATCTAGACAAACTAGAAAATCAATGTAAGATATTACCTATGTGGACAATGTACTAATTATGACATAATGACAATGGACCTTATTAAGTAACATGAAACCGACTTACATTTACATAACAGTATAACTTCAATTGGCATTACAGCAATCAGCATAACTTTGTCGAGCTTTACTATGTAGGTACTTAGGTACCTACATTGTCCAAAAATAACCGGATAGGCACCGGGTTATTATTAAAAATTGCACTTTTTAAAACATTTTTTTATCATTAACGTCCACCCCTGGAATATTATCTATCTAAATATGAAAATACCTAAGTTAAGTTTGCATGACGATGGAGCAAAAGGTCAACACAACACAGTTCTAAGAGGTGCGCTAAATGAGTTCCAAAATAGTTCGTGTTTCTCCAAACCCATGTAAAATCGTGATAGATTAGTTACCCACATCAGACGTTGCTTGATTAGAAACAAAGTTTGAATCCATGTACTAAATTACAGGTGCATTTCACTGCGTCTGAGCATAAAGTGCGAAACGCGTCCTAATTGACATGTTGGGAAATAGGAATGAGAGGAGTTGAGGTGAGAGGGGTCGATACATCGATACAACATACAACTAAAACTGTACTAAAAAATAGATTAAAGCAAATAATTAAAGTGGTGTCTCCCAAAATCAACAGTATTTTGTAAAAAATTCTAAAGGTATCGATAGTTTTGTACCTATGCCTGTAAATGTAGGTAATTTTAAGATTGGTATCTACTTGCCAGCATGTTTACCATGTCCTTATAAAAGGGGGCATAAAAATGTTTTATCTTATCTTATTGCGACTTTTTCTTCATTATAAAAAAAACCTAGAATCTATCGGTCTAAATTATTAGGCCAAGATAAAAAATCGAGTACATTTTTCGTAGTGCTGAAAAAACCTATGATGAACAAAGGATTTTCCAAAATATTTCTCGCAACTCCTTCTTTTTACTTATTCCGTCACTCGAGATGATCGCGTTCTTGAATTATCAGTCCCTATTTTGTGCGGTCATATGCTAAGCGAGTTCAAAAGTAAGTCAAAACTAGTTTTATCGATCCCAACATGTAATCGTTAGTTGTTCGTATGTAGTTTTACAATTCAATAATTAGGTACCGATATCTTTCTTACTCTTGCGTTCACATCTCTAAAACATCACGAAGCGACAACGGAAGCGCAAGTCGGAAGCAATGGCGCGCCGCGCTGTGACTTTCCATAAACTAAGCCAAAGAATAACAAGTCGACGCTACATTCATCTCCATTCTACACCTTATCTCAAAAACACGAAGGTTGCAACTAGCAATGCACTGCATTTGCTTCTATATCCTTTTCAGTTTATGCGTCTTGTTCCTCCAACGTCTGTAGCTGTCACTTGTTTCTGTGATTGTCACTCGTTACTGTGACTTTGTGACAGTCACATGCAGCATTATGTAAATGTTGCTGATTGACTACGTGTTCTGGAATGTTCGTAGTAGGTAAGTAAATACGAAGGGAGACGTTAGAAAGTGCCTAGTCTCATTAGTTGTAAGCTTAATGTGGTTGTTACAGATATAGCGGTTTAAATAAGAACTATTTATCACAGCATTTTTTAAGTCGCTGTCTGTACTCGAGACAGAGTGGTGGAGTTTGGAAATTCATGATCTGAACTTTTATGACGTCTTTTTTGAGGAAATACTGCGGTGGTGCAGTCTAGAGTTCGTAGTTGGCATGGTGACAGAGTGTTGCTGTTCACCCTCACATCGGATCCCTTAGACTGCTTAGACACTTTCTACGATACTCTCGGGAAGAGATAGGTCCGTCTAATTCTAAAACAGGACATGACAGCACGCTCACTCCCAGACGGCATTTTTTAACACCAATTCTTTAAAAAAAGTCACCATTGATGATCCAGACAGAACTAAATATTGAATATACCTACTAATTTGTCGGTAATTTAATCTCCTCCTGTATTACTCTTCACATCAGACAACAAGATTGGATTAACGAGTAGCTATATATACGTGGCAAAATCTGAACGGACATTGCACAATTTACTACTTATTTATTTAATTACCACTTGTTACGCATAAAAAATTACAATACTTTCGTAAATATTATAATTCTAACGACGCTAATACATTGCAACATGTAATTACTTTCATGATAAAGATTACAACCGGACGTTAATTGTAGTAATAAAGTGAATTATGTATATTTCGCAGATCATATATTTATGCCTGTCACAATGAGTGGGCAACTGGGGCATCTGATAAACGAAAAATAAGATTCCTATCGTTCACTGGAAAACGTAATCAAATTCACGATTAGCCATTAACATTTGCGCTAGTTAAGACGATGAAAGATAATGTTGCGAAAATGTGAAAACAAAACGATAATCTACTTTTACGTAATAGTGCCGCAATTTTACAAGGTTATCATATTTTTAAGCAAGTCTTTTGTTACTAATGGCTTGATTTGTGTTTATTATACTGACGAATTTTCTTTCGTCATTAATTCTATTTTATTTCAAAGGGAGTGCCAAATAAGTCTTTGATCACCTCGTGCTAAATGAGCAACATCATCACCTGTTTGCTTAAAAAAATCTCGATTTATTGTTAAGTTCGGTCAAGTAGTCAATATGCCTGTAACTGTCTAACAATAAACAGCTTTCCAGGAGTAACGAAACGACTAAATCTAGATTTAACTATTCCACCAAGTGGCCATAAGAATATAAAAGAACAGGTTGCATGTTGCGCCTTTATAGAAATAAAAAGAACTATAGTGTAGAAACTAGGCTAAATGCAAGAATCGTCTTAAATACTTTGCTAACTATGTAAAAGGCAAGATCAAACAAACGTTTCCTGTACTTTTGCCTTATTGCAAAACATGAATACGTAAAACGTCATTTGTATAAAGCAAATAAGTGATTCAGGACATGCGGCATTATGTAAAAACTTTCTGAACAAATGATGCCAGTGGAGG
Source organism: Pandemis heparana (assembly GCA_963854515.1). Taxonomy (NCBI): domain Eukaryota; kingdom Metazoa; phylum Arthropoda; class Insecta; order Lepidoptera; family Tortricidae; genus Pandemis; species Pandemis heparana. The sequence continues at coordinate 11,447,936 of OY978011.1, read as the reverse complement.
AAAATCGCTCATTTAAATAAAACCTTTTGACTTCAGAATTTTGTCTCGAGACAGAAAGATTTAAATGTATACTTTGTCAAAAAACATACTTAATAATCCTTGTCTGAAGATCAGCCTAAGCGTGATCAGATCTGTCCGAATTCAATACAAATTTATCTAGCTAGGCAACAAATAACATTATTTTTTTAAAGTTTTTTAACAAACGATTTGAAATTTCAAATCTAAATTTTTACCACAAACATTGTAGGTATTGGTAGACCTTAGATGTTCAGTTTCTTTTAAACGTCAACACTCACTCACACAATATGAATTATTTGATCAAATAGTATACTTTTAACTAACAATTCTTGAATATTTATTTACACTTATGTCCGAAATCTCGAAAACAGCTCGACGATGTCGTTGAAATTCGAAGGGTTTTTGAGAATCTCTGAGAAGTCCGTTTTTCCACGTTAATTACAAGATTAAACAAAAGTGAGATCAATCGACCTTAACAGATTAAATATTCAACCTTCCTGTTAATTGTCAACCGTCTGTCGATAACACCGTCCGTCAATTCAACAGGCGATAAATCACAGCTGTCGTGTCGGTGTCGGCCGTGGCGTGACGCGTCCGACACGGCATGCGTGTCCTGGAGTGATTTACTTTATCCCGAAGAACTATGTATTGTTTAATTTTATTTATTGTTACTTATAGGTACTAATTTATACGTTGTTATGGTCTTTTTGCTGTAGGAATTTGAATCTGAAGAGATTTCAACATCATCAGCCAGAATAATATATATCCACTGACCTACTATTGACATCATTTTATTTGAAAATATACTCCTAAAAGATGCATGAGAAACCTTTAAAACATTGAATTCCCTTTAACTACTGTTTTTTCTTGCAACTAAATGATAAAATAAACTATGCCCTAACGTAATTAATCAACTTCAAAAAATCACTTATCGCAGCGATGAGTCTACTCAGTTTTTGAACCGAAAATGATGCTGCATTGAAAACCTCAAATGTATTCTTTTCACCATTAGCAATCGTACTTAAATGAAAAAACCGCTACGCTCGATTAAGCAACATCGTCTATGAACAATGCACCTAAATTAACTTTGCACTACTTAGCAAATACACCTGAAATAACTCAATTGAACGATATTGAAACTTATGAAAATGATCATAAGGGTATAGGAGATTTGATGAGCGGCAATGTTAACTTTGTAAGTGATGTAAAATAAGCAATTAATTGACATAAATTGACGGCGATTAGTCTGTCAACGGTCAATCACATTGATCAATCCGTTCTCGCTCGGCTGCACGCGAGTGCGTTCTTGTGTTTTTAGTATAAACCACTTAATCCTCAAAAACTTTTAATTTACAATTCGATACTGATATTAATTAATGATGTTTCAACAGGTTCCATATCAAATTCTGGTTTCATTTACTGGAATTGGCACGAATCAATCTTTCAATGAAGTTTGACAGTGATTTTCCAGCGATTTGCACCTTTCAGATTTTTGTTTTTTGCCTCAACATCGCAAGTTTAAAGTTCTTTAATTAGTTTAATGCGATATCTAAGCGAATATTTTTGTCACTACTAAACTACTAACTCTCAACGCGTGGAAATAGGCTAACAGCCGTCGTCGTTTTCTCTAGTCTATATCTAAGTAGGTTCCACTGGCTAGGTATATGGGCGTCGTCTAAGTCAAAAGGCAAAAATAACAGTACCAACACGCGAATAGCAGTTTTGTGACTAGGCACTGACAATTTTGTAGAAATAATAAAGAAATCGGATAAAAAAGAAGAAAGAAGGGAAGAAAATAATTTTTGAAACGTACTAAACAAAAAAAAAACGTAGGCACCAACCACGTTACGATATAGGTAGCCCTAATCCATTAGGCCCACTTGCACAGTCCATAGAGTTAAAAAATTAAATCGCTAAGTCGGGGTTAGGTTTGACAGTTCCATTCATTTTGACACTACTTAGCCCCGGGTTAGCATCTAACACGGGGTTAAGTCGTTAACCCTGGTCCGTGCAAGTGGCCCTTATAAGTTTATAATATAAGGGTGCGACCACACTGCCGCTTAAAAAACGGTGACATTACGGAATCGCAACAAAATGTATGAAGAAACGGTGAGAAAACGAGACGCATACGACACGTCACTGCGTTTACGCGGCGGCTTGGTCGCACCCTTATGCCTTATAGCGGGCGCTGATTTTTCGTTGAAACCATTAGAAATTGTTCAGATCACTCAACTAAAAACCTCTTACACATATTTTTGAATACGAAGACCCATTGAACATAGATCGCCCTTTCCAGCACAAATGGTCGCTATCTGTTTCTGTCACTTTTCGGTGGTCTATCTGGTAAAGACCCGACATGCACTGCGTCTCCTGAAGCCGTATTCTTAGTGCGAGCACACGTAAGGGTATTCGTCATCTCTTTCTACTCTCATCCTTTACCGTTCAACAGAAAGGGACGACTATGTCTAACGGTTAAGCATTGCCTATCCCGCTCACGAGTAAATATGAAGTAATGTTCGAGATATAGCCATATTAGCCATGTTGTATTCGATCAACTTCTTTAGTTACATACCTAACCACTTCTTTTAATCATATTGATATTTATTTTGCATCAGTTTTTTATGCATTAAGTCATCCGCCCGCATACTGGCACGAAATGTCAATACAAATGTCAGATTACAATGTCGCATTGACGTGACATATCCGTTTTATTGTTCGCATGTCAAGCTTTTTATCGTGAGCGCCATCTATTGTCTATTGTCAGCTACGTGTCATTTTTTTGTCATCTTGTAATTGAATCTGTTGCGTAATTCATACATGCAGTAAGTATTATCGTTGTTCGAATAGATTTGAGACAAGAAACGTGAGACGAAAAGGGTATATCTCTGTAAACCACAAGAAATATGTTTTGTTTTGTTTCTGTGCTGTAAGTAAACGTTTTGGCCGGAGTTCTTAAAACACAAGTGAAGCGAGGGTTTTTTAAGCCGACACTCGTTGGGAGTTTCCTATTTTTCGGGTGTGTATGTCATGCAACGTTTTACAACGAATTTAGGGAGAAAAAAAAGATACCCAAGGATACGCATTGAAAAAAAAATGTAGATTATATTTTACATCACGGGTAGGTAGGGAACTGTTTTTTTTTATTATTTTCTGTAGTCAGCAATTGCACTACGCATGATCACTAAAATTGCTAAAAAGCTTTCACTACGGTATTTCATTAACTGAGTTTTTTCAATCTATGACAATTTTTGTAATGTTAAAATGTTGTCGTTAAAATTGATTTAACAGCTAAAAATTCATAATTTGCAAACAAGAGTAACCACTGTTAGGCAGTGGCAGCAAACTTAGCTTAACTTACAATATTTCTTTTAAAACCAACGGGCAGAGTGGCAGCCCCGCACCGCAATTAATACCTATCTTATATGTCATACCGTTCCATCGACAACATTGTCTGAGCATTACATTCAAATCAAACGTGATGTCGATAAAATCAAACCGAGCAGCATGCAAACCCTCTGACATTTTTATTACACGAATCGAATCGTGGCTCAAACTGACGTGATTAGTGGCTAATTACTCAAATACTCAACCACGGAACCGATGGAAAAGCAACTGTAGTTGTACTCACTGTAGGGCGACACTACGTTGTGGTTATCGAGTCTTGTCCGCAATTAGTTCGTGACATGGTATCCGCGGCGGGTGACAATGCGTCAGATGTGACATGCGGACACGGGAGTGACATAACTTTTCGACGCCGTCTATTATCGGCTCGTGACGCAGGGCTGGCACCACGAAGCAGTAAACCAGTGGAGTGATAAAAGACGCATTTGTTCCTTAAAACGGTTTCGCCAGTTTAGTGAAGACTGCGGGGGGTAGACAAAGCCTCTCATTGGCTGACTCAAGGCCATCCCAATGTCAACAAAGAATTTAGTGATGTGCCATTCGCGTTTTGGACTTTTATCGATAAAACATTTACTTTTTACCTTTTAGTGTGTAATTTCCCCATTTACCTCTTATTATTTTTAACCGACTTCAATAAAAGGAGGTTCTTTCTATGTTAGACTGTACGTTTTTTGATGTAGGTATGTTCACTAGAGATGTGCCGACTAGTCGGTAAAGCCGACTATTTTGCAACTAACATAATCGGCGACTATCCGGCAAAGAGAGCCCAGTATCCGGCTTCTTACTTTGTATATCATCATCATCATCGTCATCATCCCGGCCTATACACCGTGTATTTGTTGATTTACGATAACTTTGGCATATTATCCATAGATTTTTAAATATTGCAAAAAAATTGCGTTCCAAATCGCTATAGCCATGTCATAGCCAAACCATACGATTACTATAGCGATTTCGAACGCCCCCGTGAACCGATTCGTAAAATGGGACGTTACCAAACTTAATAGCATGGCTTGTAGAAGACAATAAAGACGGCTATGTATGTAGAGGGAATTGGATTAAATAACAACAAATATAAAAAATATTTATAAAGGCAACACTTTTAATGAACAATACAATAACAGTATTATTAGTGTCAGCCGAAGTCATAATCGGCATCGGAACATATCTAACGTTACATAGTAGTACTATTGATTTTTAAAATGAATTAATTTTGACAAAGTTTTACGAATGAACTTCTTAGGATCTTTATAATTTTTGGTAAAATATGACAACCTCGCATCGACGTATTTCTTTATAACACACCTAGTCAGCTCAATTATGTGATTTTAGGTTTCAACTTCAAATTGATGAAAATGTATGTCAGGAAACAAATTGTACCCTATAAACGACTTTAATACAGTTCTTTCGAAGAAATCTGAATTATATTTTGGTGGCAATACTTTTGATCCATTTTCATTTATAGCTCTTTTAATATTGATTTCACACCGGCGACAAATTTCTAGGACTGTATTTGAACCGTAAAAAAGTTTTTTTTGAACGTCTTTTTGATGTGATAACTTTTAGTATTTGTGTCGCCTATTAATGCACCAATACATGTTTGACACTTAATTTTTTTAATTGTATGTGTATGCAAAATTTCATCTCAATTGGTAACCGGGAAGTGGATCAAATCTAACTTGCAAGGTTTGATTACAGACAAACAAACATCGGGACAGGTGAAACTAAAAAAAAGCTTGCAATATTATTATTACCTAGGGGAAAGTGGTCACCATTATCGTTGAAAAATGGCTATAACATTTTGACATAATAGTTTCGGACTTTTTTGTAACAAACTACAATTATATTTGTTACACTTTACACTTATGTACATAAACTAGCTAAATTTGACAATTAAATAAAAAATAAAAAATTAAATCTATAAAGTACGAATGGTGACCACTTTCCCATACTCTGACTAAACCCTAATCATTATTTTATTTAACTATTCCACTGCGTAATCCTGCAGCTTGTTACTTAAGATTCCTCGATAGTGATTATTAAAAGCGGGTGGGACATCACTAACTTACACGTGCCGCACTAAAGCGGGATGGCTATATGTATTTGAGCCTGGGAGTGACAGAGACGGCTAAAAACGAAGGTATTTAATTTATTAAATAAGTTTTTCGAATTTATAAATGAAAATGTACATACCTGTGGAATGTAACACCATCAGTGGAATAGTTCGATGTTTTACTATTTTTAACGCACCACTTGATGGCGCAGAACGGCATATTTATATTTTTTTTTATTATTTTCGAGCGATCGTTCCTAGCGTAGTACGGAATTGGAACTAACGAAGATTTGAGTGGGGCGAGCCTGTATTAGCTCTGTCGGAGCTAATGTTTGGCGGTACGGATTCCCCCCGCATGAGCAGTCTAGTGGTTATATTGTCTTTGGCTGGCACTGACAGATTTATTTTACACGATGCGTTTGTTCTGGGAGGTTTATTTAGTTGGTGTTAAAATTTACCATCAGGGATTCGGTTTCAGATATTGCACATGGCTTCGTTGAAAAGGTAAGTACTTACAAAGTAAGTTTGTTTTTTTGTTTGTTTTTACATTCTTTATGAGCGAATTTTGTGAAAACACTAAATTACACAACCTACTAAAATTAGGACAGTGGCTACGATTTGCCACGGCGGCATGCGCTTCTGTGTTTTTAACTATTTACCTCTCAAATTTAGTGTTTTTTTACTCGCTTGTGCAATCGTATAAAACTTTATTACTTGCCATAAAACACATAAACAATTAAAAATTCATCGTAACCAAAGTAATCGATGACTGTCATATTTTTTGCAAAAGTAGGAATCGTGCATTAGGTTATCATATCTTGCTTTGTGTCCTTTTTTTTCGAGATAAGTGTTGAACATGCGTTTATGGAGCCTACTTATGGTCTACGCTACGCTATCCGTATCAACAATTGTGACAGTATTATTATTCTTACTTTATAATTAAATTGGTAATTAAATGAAAGCACGTTTGGCAACCGAACTGTGTCGCGTTTATTTAAAGCGGAGAGATTGAACGCGACAGTAGCACGGGAGTCAAACAACAAAAAACATAATAATTTACAATTAGCTAATATGAGCTAGAACTCACAGGGACGCCACGGCGACGTCGTCAGCTATTACCGAAGTACCTATATCGTCGTATTGTGCAACTCTTTATTGTACATACACACGAAGTAAACGGGTTACACGTCATAAGACCATGTACAGAAGCGAAACTATCCTATCAAACTTTTGAACGATTAGCAGGACGTAGGTATTATCATATTATTTTAATAAGTACTATGACATTCAAGCTAGTGTCTCTATTCGTGCCTATGGTCGCTGGGTCATGGCCGAGACACTGATGTAATTAAAATAAATAGAATGATTACGTGATTGACTAGGCTTACAATTTTCTTAAGTCAATTCGGTCACTTCGGTCACTCCAGTCAGTTTCATGCACATTGCACCTCCCGTTCTATGCGTTGAGTCTTTCATCACGCTTGTCAGACTTTGTTGCAGCATGAAATAGTGCATCGAAGAGCAAAACAAGTGACAGCTCATTTTGTTCACGCTGCAACTATTGTGCAAGACAAACATATGGCATTCCGCCACGAATATGTGACTGAACTTTATTTTGCGTACTATAGTAAAAGTGACTGATCTTAAAACCTTACTGTAGCTATAAACCATAGGGTTACGAGGCCACTTCTGATAATGCCTTGTACACGATTAAATACTATTGCTTGGCACATAGCAGAGATTGATTAATTAATTACTTACTTCTTCATTTACTCATGTTCATTTTCATTTTAGTATAAATGATACGTACGTGACACATGACACACTCTCAGGGTATATAATGTACTAGCTTTTGCCCGCGACTTCGTCCGCGTAAAAATCATTTATTTTCAAAGAGCTTTTGCCCGCGGCTTCTCTCCAGTGTACCAGTAGTATTTCAATCCCGTTTTTTTCCCGTTCCCATAAGAATTTGGGGAAATGCTCTCTTAATGCTACCCTACACTCCCCAAGCAATCCACTTGCCAAATTTCAGCTTTCTACGACCAGTAAAACAAAAATCCCGTTTTTCCCGTTCCCGTGGGAATTTTGGAAAGTCCTACCTTAATGTTCTTCGTCCGCGTAGACTCATTTGTTGACAAATAGCTTTTGCCCGCGGCTTTGCTCGCGTGTACCAGGAGTATTTCATTCCCGTTTTTTTCCCGTTCCCGTAAGAATTTCGGAAAATGCTCTCTTAAAACTCCCCTATACTCCCCAAGGAACCCACTTGCCAAATTGCAGCTTTCTACGACCAGAAAAACGAAAAATCACGTTTTTCCCGTTCCTGTAGGAATTTTGGAAAGTACTCTCTTAATGCTCTTCTACACTCTTCAATCAACCTGCATGCCGAATTTCAGCTTTCTACAACCAGTAAAACGAAAAGCCCCTTTTTCCCGTTCCCGTGGGAATTTTGGGAAATTATCTCTTATAGCTTCCCTACACTCTTCAAGCAACCTACATGCTAAATTTCAGCTTTCTACAACCAGTAAAACGAAAAATCCCGTTTTTCCCGTTCCCGTGGGAATTTTGGAAAGTCCTACCTTAATGTTCTTCGTCCGCGTAGACTCATTTGTTGACAAATAGCCTTTTCCCGCGGCTTTGCTCGTGTGTACCAGGAATATTTCGATCCCGTTTTTTTCCCGTCCCCGTAAGAATTTCGGAAAATGCTCTCTTAATACTCCCCTATACTCCCCAAGGAACCCACTTGCCAAATTGCAGCTTTCTACGATCAGTAAAACGAAAAATCACGTTTTTTTGCCGTTCCCGTGGGAATTTTAGAAAGTCCTCTCTTAATGCTCCTCTACACTCTTCAATCAACCTACATGCCGAATTTCAGCTTTCTACAACCAGTAAAACGAAAAGCCCCTTTTTACCGTTCTCGTGGGAATTTTGGGAAATTATCTATTATAGCTTCCCTACACTCTTAAAGCAACCTACATGCCAAATTTCAGCTTTCTACGACCAGTAAAACGAAAAATCCCGTTTTTCCCGTTCCCGTGAGAATTTTAGAAAGTCCTCTCTTAATGCTTCTTTACACTCCCCAAGCAACCTACATGTCGAATTTCAGCTTTCTACAACCAGTAAAACGAAGTCTCGTTTTTCCCGTTCCGTGGGAATATTGAAAATTAAAATTGTCTTTTAATATTTCCTTACACTTATCAAGCAACCTACATGCCAAATTTCAACTTTCTACGACCAATGTATAACAAAAAATCCCGTTTTTCCCGTTTGTTTCCGTCAGAAATTCGGGAAATCCTTTGTAGTGCTCCCCTATACTCCCCAAGGAACCTGAAGGCCAAATTTCAGTTTTCTACGACCAGTAAAACGAAAAATCGATCCCGTAGAATTAAATATAAATTCCCTTTTTTCCTCATCCCGTGGGAATTTCCTAAAATCCTTAAAACCGTTTTTATAATGAACACAAAATATTTACCTTGCTACTCCGCTACTTACGTGCAAGTTAACCAAGCCTGTGCGAAATATGTACGTTTTGCATGCAAGCCCTCCCACCACTACTACCACACAAAACGCACACAAATCCCACAAACTTAATTAATCCTAACCCCACACAAACACTGACGCGCGTTTCGATCCCTCTACGGGATCATTCTCAAAGTTAGAGCACAACCGATGCATGGTTGTTAGTGTGGGGTTAGGATTAATTAAGTTTGTGGGATTTGTGTGCGTTTTGTGTGGTAGTAGTTGTGGGAGGGCTTGCATGCAAAACGTACATATTTCGCACAGGCTTGGTTAACTTGCACGTAAGTAGCGGAGTAGCAAGGTAAATATTTTGTGTTCATTGAAATGGACCTCCGCAAAGTAACGCCTGATTCAATAAAATACCGTTTTTATAATTATAGTTCATAGGATTTCGTTGACCTGAATATATAAATCCCGTTTTTTCCTTATCCCGTAGGAATTTCCAAAAATCCTAAAATTGCTTTCTTAATGTTGTAATCACCTACTTGTGTACGAAATTTGAAGAGTCTAGTTATTATAGTTACTGGGATAGGGTCACTCGGAATCAAATAAGTACATAAATCCCGTTTTTTCCCGTTCCCGTGGAAATTTGAGTGTGCGTGTGTGTGTGTGTGTGTGTCAGGTAGATATGTGTGTTGTTGTTTTCGTAATCAGCGACCCGATAAACCGTACAAACAATACTACCCACTAATAATAATAATATAATAATACCCACGTTGATTTTCAGACTTTGTCACCACATATCCCCCTTTTAAGGGTTGAATTTTCAAAAAACCTGAAACACGTGTTTACTCATTTATCGTTGGGAGTACTCCTGTGAAGTTTCGAATAAAATAGTCTAACTAATCTTGTTTCCCCATACAAACTTTGGACCCCCATTTAACCCCTTTAAGGGTCGAATTTCCAAAAATCCTTCCTTAGTGGATGCCTACATTGTATAAGGTATCTGTGTGCAAAATTTCAAGTCTCTAGGTCCAGTGGTTTGGGCTGTGCGTTGATATATCAACAGTCAGTCAGTCAGTCAGTCAGTCAGTCAGTTTAGAATTTTATATATATAGATAATAATTAAAGCTAATAAATGGGAACATTCGTTTGTACACAATCAAAAAACAAATGAACAACCTCTCACCCTAAAAGCATATACCTTCTCCGTTCCATTGTGGGTAAAAACGTTAAAGCCAAAAATATCACAAAATGAGAATTTAAGGTTAGACACAAATGAACGTTGTACCTATTAAAAATTCGCTTTGCACATGATACTATCTTATACTACGGTTATACTATCTTGAATTGAATAGGAAGAAAGAAGGCTCACAACAAAGTTTAGTCTAGTCTATGTAGCCGCTATGTAAAAGTGAATTATTTAAGAGCCAAACTTAAAGATAAATACAAGTTTAACACGTAACTCGCTATTTACACCTGAACGCAGGTTTTTCCAACATAGAAAATCATTAGAGTGCAATCGCAGCCCTTAATTGCATAGCGATCCCATCACAAAATTTTACACCTAATAATTGTCAAATAAGTGCGTACCTATTCGATCAAAATCAAATAAATAAATAAAAGTTAGTAGGTACTTAACAGTACTTATAACTATCAATGCATTATTATTGTTGCTACTAAAAACAGCGTGATTTATTATAAATCCATAACGTAACATGGATTTCGCTAGCAGACCTCCAGCACACCTCTTAAATTCCATTTCTGAGTGCACAGTGATTGCTCACAAAATTACTCTAAATCAGTAGGTACCTCTACAAATTTTTGTTCGTAAAATAATCATAAGATCTGATCAAAATTGTAACTGTTGTGTCGAAGTTTACAGATGTAATAAACTGAGTAATAAAAAGAGCAAAGAAACAAGCACATCTGAAGATTCATTGTTCCACAAAGCCAACTAAAAACCCTGTCAGCTCAAAGCGGGAAGCGGCACTTTAATGTGACTGGACGTGTAAGCAAACCGTCTGGCCATCTGTTGCAATTATTTACACAAACATCGCCTGTCGTCCATTAGGAACGCAAACATTTGACGCCAATATTGGCCATGCTAATTTGTCGCGGTTTTTGCGGGGTGTCAAATTTACACGTTGAAAATTTGGCAAACAGTTGAAACAAAACAATAAAGGGCTGGCAGTAATTAGTACATGTTTGTTTTTTTTTAATAAAATGAACTTAATTACAGAATGAATGGATGTTATACAAGACTTAATTAAAAGTACTTAAAGCTATTAATAAATAATTAATTATGTGAAATACTTAAGTACCTATTTATTGTCATCTATTACTGCCACGGATCAGACATTGGCGTCAGTCAATACTTTCCAATCTCGACCATAATAATTATAAAGATACTCATTAAAATAGCTTATTTTATTTTACAGGCACAAAGAAACCGTATAAGTTAGTCACATTAAGACGTCATTATTATCAAAATAGGCTAAAGAAATTGAAATCGACTACTTATCTAGCTAATAGTTTTAATGTCATCTTACAAACGGTGGATAAAAAAAGTTAAAAAATTAAAGCCATGGATTAAATTACTATTACGTACAGCAACGATAAGATAAACTACAAAAATAATCAAATAAGGTAAGTAGGTACTTAAATAATTTACGTCATTTTTTTCTGTCGTTTACGATTGCCAAACGTTTGAACAAACGTTGGCCCACATGGAACATTAGAGAGACGCCGACGCAGCGCGAATCGTCAATCATCTGTACGCATTAATCTTGTGTAGACAACTTGATAGATCATCGCGTGGGGCCGGCGAGTACGAAGTAGTGAAGAGGGCATTTATTACGATTGAATTTTTAGACACATTTCAATGTTTATTCTTCTTAGTCGCTACACTCTTGACGAGTGACCGTGTTTTAGGATTTCTTGGGAAAAATGTGCGTTGGATTCCCCTTACCACCCACACCGCAGTGTTGCAATTATGCCAACTGTCACATAAGATCCCATAGGATACTTATTGTTGTTATACACAAAACTAGTGATTTAGCTTCTCGTGTTAAATGATGGAAAAACAATGTCCTACATTAATCAACATAGAAAAAAACTATTTAGGTACCTACTTGACATGATGTTGGGTGGGGACGCCTAGCTGGGTCAGACGGGCTGTCGATCCTCTTCGGCGACCATTCAGCTCAAAGAATTTGTACATAAATAAATGCCTTTTACAAAGAATACCATCACAGAAATGAGTCAAATTTGTCTCCTCCAATCTTCACCGCTCCGCAGGTAATAAATCGTGTTAAACAAGTAGGTTGGGCCGTTTTATCAAAGTCAATCGCCATCGGTGAGTAATTACTTGCCTCGAACAGCGCCATGTGAGCGCGGCCACTTACTGAGACTAGTGTCTCAGTTGCTGTAAAACTGTTCAACTTTAAAGTTAACAAGAGCATCATCTTTTAAAGGAAAAAAAACAATGCTTTTTTTCAATAACTCATTTTTTTTAATTGAATGAGTAGGTAATTTTTTTATATAATTATTGTGTTTTAAGGTTGTTTGGAAATGGTACTGCGTCCTCGTACCAAATAAACTTCTTAGTGCACTTTTATGAATGTTAAATTTTAAGTGTCTAGGTTTTCTGTTTGTCAATCAAGTCAATGAAAACAAAATAATAAATAATAATAATAAAAATTATTTATTGTACAATCAAAAAAAAAACAAGCAAGTTACAGTACTTAGGGACTATTAGATGTACCGAGAAGTCATATATGAAGTGTCAAAATAATTCCGACCCCCAAACTAGGTAAAGACCTGTGTCTTGGGGGACTGAGTTTGAGTTTCTCCGACTTCGGCGATCTGCATAATATATAAAAAGAGGCGCAGTGGACAATGTATAACAAATTCACTTAGAGATACAGACAGATTATACAATAAGGACAAGTAAAATAGTAAAAATCAGCAATCATGCAACAATAGTTAAAATTAACAATCGTATCCATAGAAGAATATTTGGTAGTACCTATTATGATAATTATATAATACTAGAAAGCTTTTTTTAGCCACATCTATGCATCACTTGGAATATTTGGGGATTGAACGTTAGGTTTAGGACACTGTTAAGAGGAGATTTTCTGTGAAAAAAATCATTAGTACATATTTAAATAAAATAGTTGATTAAAACAAAAAGTTTTTTTGTAATCTTATTGTATGTGTGTACCTATGGTATTTTCATTCTTACCTGTCCTATTTGGTAAACACAATTCTAACCTCAAAACGTCTAATTTTTGTTATTTTTTAACAATTTCATCGTAAATAAAGGAACTGGAGATAAAGTATATCAGCAAAATTATTTACAAAAAATATTACCTCAGGTTTATTTGATAACAAAATTAACCTGATTCTTTACAAAAAATTGCACATTGAGGTTAGAATTTTGTTTACCAAATAGGACAGGTAAGAATGAAAATACCTTATGTATGTATGTATTATTTTGTTTTATTTATTTAGCCTGCGTTTCTCCTGGCTTTTTGTTTCCGCCACCGACTCAAACTGTCTCCAACTTATTTCTCTGACTTATTGGTTGTCTGGAAGAGATCGCTACTAAGCGATAAGATCGCCTATTGTATACTTTGTTTTTTGTTTCTGTACCTATTGTTTTGTACTGATTTGTGGTGTTCAAGAAAGAGTATTTGTATTGTATTGTATCTATTGATTTTGTATTTAGTGTTCAATAAATCATATTTTGTGTTGTAAATTTCTTGTCCTTGGATGTTGTACTTGACGATGCAATTATTATTATGCGGTTTTAATTTGTCAATTTGTTACTTATCGGCATTTCGGCAACACCATTGATGATTATATCAAGTATAACTACTAGGTATAAAGATAATTTTATTCTTTTTTATGCGTTTATTAGCTTAGCTTATGCGTTATTAGTAGATAGTTTTAAAGAGAGCTAGTGGGGGTAACTAGTTCTAAAGAGATCTAGTAGGTAAATTAGATTTGTTCATTTTTAATTTTGTCGTATTTGGTAAACAAAATTCTAACCTCAATATAATTTTTTTTTGTAAAGAATAAGGTGTATCACTTTTGCGGATATTTTATCTCCAGTTCCTTTATTTACGATGAGGTTATAATTTTGTTTATCAAATAAAACAATTAGGAATGAACAGATTTTAAATAAGTTTCACTGAAAATGTTCAAGAGTCAGTGAACTGTGAAATACTACTAACTTCAAAGAAACTTATTGAATCAGACGTTAATTTGACAAACTAGCCTTGCAACTTACCATCAGGTGACCCACTTGCTCGTTTTCCTTCCTATTCACATAAAAAAAAACTCCTCAACCACACATGCAAAACACCAAAGCGTGACACGTATATTATTATGTCTTCATGCTAAAAACCCGCCTTTCTCAGCTTTCACGTCACATGAGAGTCACCTATAACTTACCTGAATATCTAGCGAATCTTTATTATCTGTTCCTCAAATTATTTAAATTTCTGAATACCTCAGTTTTCTAAATACACCCAGAAGGTCAATCTTAAATAATTATGTATCTATACTCAGCGGCATTATGTAGCGAAACACAAAAAAAGTTAGCAAAACGCATACTAATATATTTGTTCAGAAAAAAATTAAAAAGAATAAAAATAGTTACCTACACTTTTTTTGTGTTCCGCTAAATATGCCACTGAGTGTATTTAAGAAGTTAAATATCGATGTAGATTAGATTGGCTATTATGCTTTTTACGAGATATCAGGTCCAATATTTTAAGAACTTTAATCCATACCCAATCAATCTTGGATCCTTGAAAACAAGTAACAAAACACAAAAAAAAATCGTTAATAGTTTTCAAACACATTACGCAATAGCAAGAATCATTCAAAGTGACGCTTTTGATGGATGGTCTGGCTAGTATTGAAACAGATCACCAGTCACTGAGACCTGCCATCATTGTAGAAAAAGAAGCGATTTATTCTCAAGCCGAAACCAGTTAAAGAGACGAAAGAGGTCATTTATGGCTGGTGACTGGAAACCCGCTAACCAGTAGCTAAGACCTCTAGCTGTATAGACTCTACTGATAATCTGTACTCGTATTTTTGTGATCTAAGGGGAGAAAAGGTCAAGTTATAGTGGTCGAGCAAAACACTGATAAATGGATGAAGGGAAAAACATGGCTACTTTATTACAGGACCGGTTATGATTTATTCATGCTCTTGTCAGATTTGAAAGAACATTGGCGGTTTCACTTGGGTATCATTTGTTTCGTACCATGCCTATGTAAAACAATAAGGCTGCTTAGCGACACTTTTATTTTTGACTATTTCATAGCGCATACAGAATAAATTATGACGCAAATTTAGGACACTCATTCCGGATTTTGAATCTGTCTGGATCTCGTGGAAGTCGAAACCTCTGAGCCTAGAGCCTCTATTTGAACTGAGAGCATGATAAGAATGACTTAGGTACATTTTGTTAACTTCATAATACTTTTAATTGCTTAGTTACGGAGTGAGAGCGACTTAGTGAATCGCCTTGCTATTCCGTGACTTTCGCGACCACAAGTGGTCGCGGTTAATTGGTTGCGGAGCAAATCAATTGGGTTTATTTTCAGTATTCTGTAATCAAAGAGCGAAAGAAGCTTAAAGAAAATTAACATCAAAATCTACCAATGCAGAGCGACTGTAAAAAAGGCAGAGAACGGCAATAAATTCTCATTAAAGTATCACCTCAAGAAAATGGCTGCTAAAGGCATTCTATCTTAGCCCTATAGGCCGGCAACGCATCTATACCTCTAGTGGTGTGGGTGTTCATTGGGTGGAGGTACTCACCAAAGTGCTTACCATCATCTGCCACACTTGCTCGTTTACCGCCTCATTAGACAAAAAAAAATTACTACCGAATATAACAGATTTAATCTTGGGGCCCAATAAGAACATACCTGAAACGCTTCATACAGTCATTATCTAGGAAGGCAACATGACTGATGACTTCCCATTGATGAATGCCTTTATCTAATAGTCACGTTGTGATGGCGTCATTTTAAGGGTTCCCCTACATGGCTGTGATAACCTGGGCTGAGAAAAAGTTGTTCTGAACTCGAACAAATTTGTAGGAAAAGGTTCGTGTGAACTAAAAAAAATCAAATAAAAAATAAAACTGCCTTTAAATGTTGCCTAAATCCGCCTATAGATTTCATAATCATCATCATCATCATCATATCAGCCGAAAGACGTCCACTGCTGGACATAGGCCTCCCCCAAGGCTCTCCACTCGGACCGGTCCTGTGCCTTCCGCATCCACCGCGATCCCGCGATCCTGATCAGGTCGTCGCTCCATCTTGTTGGAGGCCTACCAACAGCTCGTCTCCCGGTCCGCGGACGCCATTCGAGAACCTTCTGACCCCATCGGCCATCGGTCCTGCGAGCAATGTGCCCCGCCCACTGCCACTTTAGTTTCGCAATTCTTTGGGCTATGTCGGTCACCTTAGTTCTACTGCGGATATAATCATTTCTGATTCTATCTCGCAGAGAAACCCCGAGCATAGCCCTTTCCATAGCCCTCTGAGTGACCTTGAGCTTCCTCATGAGGCCCATCGTTAGCGATTTCATAATAAATTGTATTAATTACGCTACTTTAAAAATGACAAATTAAAAATATTTTTCTCAATTCGGATGTTTTTGTTCATCTCATCGATAACGAATTCCGCAAAATAAAGCCTGATTCAATCAATTATCTACTCTTATTGGCTGTATTCTACCGACTACCAAGCAGTCATTATAATGTTTACAATTTTGTTATACAGGTACATCTTTTAAAATATTCAATTTTAAAACTTTTTAAAACACTACGCTTACCCTAACACTAACCCGGGGCACCCTGTATACAATTTGTCAATGTCGCAACTCATTTCTTATTTTAACCGAGTTGTCAACTTTGGGGGCGGCCCCTTGTTTCATTTTGATGTCTCACTGTTGTTGATCATCGTTAAGCTCGCGTCTTTTGTTTTTGTCGCTTTGCATACCTACGAAGGTTGTCTGTACCAAGTACGAATGTACTGACGGCGCAATATGTTGTATTTGTTTTACTGCGTGACCTATTGGATTAGATTGGGTTTTACGATTTGTAAGGTCCGTTTTCTCGCGTGGAGAATAAGACAATCGATGATATTATGAGGTACTCTGTCTCTACCTTCTAGGGTAGCAACACAAATGCAATCATCTAGCGTTGCGGGTGTCCATGGGTCGTGGTGCTCATACATGTGATCCATTGCTCGTTTGCCTTCGCTTCAAAATTGACTTATGGCTATCCCGCGCAAACTATGCAATTTTCCGGAATATAAACTTTCGCATTTATATTATTAAGTAATATTAAATATGTACCTATAGATTCGAAGAAGAAGAAGAAACTAGAAACAAAAAGAAGATTAACTAAACAAATTTATATGGGGAGTGTGAATGGGTGCGTTCGAGGAAAAAGCCTAGGCGGACATTCCGTGATCCAATTGGAGACGTTTTGAAAAAAGGCCAGGACAAGAGTACCCGAAACCGACGAGCATGTATGAAGAGATTGATGAATGTGGATGAAGCGAAAGAGGTATATGTCAGGATCGTAGCAAGTGGAACAAAGTAGTCTGCCTACCCCCGTGGGAAAGAGGCGTGATGATATGTATGTACCTATGTATAGATACGACCATTCAATATTACACTTTAACATAAATACTCAACGGTACTAAGTACCCCTTTGCGTTGCGCCTGTCTTACACCCTGCACGGCTAGCACAGGACAGCGAGAGAGCTAAGTCATGTCGGAGATGTAATTGAGACTACTCGCCTTTTTCTAGAACGAACAATAAGATAAGGAAAAGACGGGTAGTCTGTCTCGCGCACGACAAAGCCTGTTTCACCTTGAACTTTGTTAGTGATTTCAAAGTAAATTCGGTATTCCCCATTATCAAAAGGCGGCTTTTGGTAGCATCAGAATGATCTGGAACTGATTAACTTCAAATGTCATTAAGATATCGAAACATGCTCTATATCATAGCTTGAAAAGTATTTGTTAGCTAGGTGCGTAATTAAATGCGTCATTTATTCGTCTAATTATAGTCTGCCGGGTATCGATTAAAGTGGTAATCATCGATCATCGATCAATACTTAAGCTAATTAAATCGAAACTCCTTATCATTTGAACGGAACATGTCAGAAGGTATTTATTACACCCCTCAATCAATATAAATCAAAATTTAATACCAGATAAGAGCGATACGGATCATTTTGATAAGTTAAAATTTAATATTTTGTCCTAGATAAAGTACACGCGTTAATCAATATAATATAGTAACTCTTTATTGAACACCACATAATATGTCTATTATTTTGATACAACTTTTTGTTTCCTAATAAATAAATAATACTTACTGAAAACTTAGGTCCTGCCTTCCACGGTTTTATTGCCATCATATTGTGGAATCGATCGGCAGGTTCTGGTTTTACAATTTTAACGGAGGTACCTATCTACTTCTATCTGTGGCACCGTAGCCCCCAAATCGATATAGTGTTTCAGATATTATTTTTTCGCGGTTTTTTTTATATGAATCGGAAGGCAAACGAGCAAGTGGGTCATCTGATGATAAGTGATCACCACTGCCCATAGACACCCGCAACCCCGGAGGGATTGCAGATGCGTTGCCAACCTAGAGGGCTAAGATGAATTGCCTCTTATGCTCGTAATTTCTCCGGCTGTCTTACTCTCCACTCCGGAACACAGCAGTGCAAGCACTGCTGCTTAGCGGCAGGATTAATACAAAACGAATATAATTGATAGTTTGGATTAAATAAATTCGTACCTACCTTTGGAGTTTCAAACACGTTAATTTATGTCCGCTCGGCCAGCCCAAGTACGCTTTTTTCACGGCTCGTGGTGGTCAATTGGCCATTGTTATTGGACACTACCTACTGTAAAGGTCTTTAGTAGTAAATTTGAATTCAAAATAAAGCCACCCCTTTGAGACATCAAATATGACATGCATTTTGAATAAGTACTAATTTTGTGAAAGCAGTTGACAATCACAATAAAAAAATCCTAAAAAGCGTTTACAGCGGTGTTCAGTCATACAAACTCTAACACTCACTGCAGTATTCCAGATTAATTTTAGGACACAGTGTGTAGTGTAATGTATCTCTGTTTTCAATCCCTATATCCCTGAGAATTCCCCGGGCACGAAGATACAATGGAATTTTAATCCGTATAAAGTGACAACTATAAAACAAAAGCCAACGGTGATGGAGCTGTATGGTGGTGCTCGAATCAATCTCTCGCAGACACGGTGCGGGTGACTGGATTAATGTTCGAACTTATAGCTACCGTAAAAACGCTACGAACAGAAATTAGTACTGCATTTGAAGCTCAGGTGTTGACAAGAAATTTCTCTAAACTAAGTACGGATATATTCACTGGTTGAAAATCGTTTTAATCGTCAACGGTAGAATCAAGAAGGGTGGTTATGATTTAGCCGTCTATTTGTTTAAATATTGTATCCGGTTTGACCTTGGGCCTGACAATCAGGGTGCAGCAATCGCCGCAGTGGATTGGGTAAATTTCTATCAATAGGTTGAAACTATATGGGTAATTCCTATATGACTCGTAATGCATGTTTCAAAAATGTTTAGTTCCTTATGTTTGTATAGAGCTCCAGACTTTCATCGAATTTTATGATGCTAACTGTCACCAACTGCATTTGTTGAAATTATACCGTTCCAAATAACATTTATATTTTTTTTTAATAATAGGTATCACGAGCGAGTAAAGCTATAAATTAACGCTTCTCTGTTACCAGTGTGACACTGGCCTTACACTAATGACGCGAACCACACAGGGAGGGAGACAGAATGATAGATCCTCACTCAAGTAATGACTTCTCATTCGTGCAACTTAATTGTAAGTACCAACTTAGCCGGAATCCTGCTAAAGACTTGTGTTGGAGAAAGCCTACATGGGATATTTTGTTTCCTATGAACACTTAGAGATTTTACCCATGCATTCGCATTTAATTATTTAGTACTTATTGGTTGAAAGTAGGTACGTAATATAGACAAAAAAAAATATTACGTCTCCCAGGTGCACCATCGAAGATGGTACTCTCAGCTAGATGGTAGGTACCACTCGGCGGTCAGCGGCGGCAAGGCATGACGAGGCGGAGATGGCGAGGCGACCACGGGCCTTACCTACCATGACGTCTTAATTCCGACTCAGTTCAGCAGGCTTATTGTCTAACTCGCTCGCAATCGCCATCGTGTTCATTTTGACAGTTCTTGTATGAATGTGACAACTAGCTGATTCCGATGCCAATTGTCAGCCCATACATGAACTGTCAAAATGAACACGATGGCGATTGCGAGCGAGTTAGACAATAAGCCTACAGATTTTAGCAGAGCTGTCATTTTTAGTATCGATCTGACAGCGAGCGAACGAAACTAAATCGCATTAAGACGTCATGGTAAGGCCTCTGGACGCGGAACCGACCGAGTAGCAGGACATTGCTCGAGATAACAAGATGTTGAAAAAATTAGCTTCCTGTATAGACCCTCTAATGATACTACGATAATTTTAATATTATATTGTAATGTGAGAGCAATCTGTAAAACAAATTTCAGACATTAAATTTCTACGACTCGCAAGATACAGAATGATGGCATTCTTTGAGAACGAAAGACTATAAAAACGCAGTAATTGTTTTAAGTTAAGTCACCATGAAATTTTATAATGTGTGTTTAAAGTAAACATTCTAATCAACCACAGTGAATTAACTCGAACAATTAATCAATCTTAAGAGAGAATCGGATATGTTAAAGAAGATTAGTGGTTATTATCCGTATAAGTAAAAACTTCATTAAAATTGATTATGATTACAGTACAGAATTACAAGAAACTGATAATGATAAAGATAAATTGTGATAAATGCAGAGATACAAACCAAAACGCAATTGTTTTATGCTACTGCATGATACTTCAATCAGTTAGAGAAATTTGAAAATGCATGATGTAAAATATTGTTCGCTTTAATATTCTTAGTTAGAACTTTTCATGAACATTCGTGTTTCGTTTTAGTATTTGGTCCGACAGCACTTTTCAATTGTTTTCCTCAACGTTCTTATTGCATTTTATAATAGCATCGTGAATAAACAATCTTGATGTTAGTAAATACTGAGTTTGTCGCAGTCATGTCATTACCGGCGAGGTCTGTCAAATGATAGTTCTTGTATTATTCTGTTACGTTTTGTGTAGTTAATAGCCGTTGATTGCACGAAGCGTGTCAGTGGGCTGTTCTATAATGACAGTAAATTACAGTGACGCGGTTTTGTTACAGCATTTAATGATGGCGTTGGGACTTGTAGCAGCTGTCGAAATCCTTTGACAGTTTCAAGTGGAGATCGAACGCTGTCGGTTATGCTATTAGGTTTTTGTGACATTGCACGAAATGTCAATTTTTTTTTAGAAAAAAAACATCACGCAAAAAAAAGAAACAGGTGATAAAAATACATCATCAGTATAGTAACTGATCAGAAAATGTTTGTATATTTACTTTAACTTTTTGTTTAGTATTCTGTTCAAAGCCTTCTCCAACCGATTTTCACTTATCCTGGTCCAGTGCAATGTCAGGCCAGTTCTTTATATATAATTTGTAACCAAATCGCATAATAAAAAACGTAGAGAGCAAAAAGAGACGCTAAGAATGATTTCTCGACTATTCAGGACGATAATCCATCATTACCACCTTCATTTTTATCTCACGATCGTCCAGTAGTTAACAAGTAATGAAGCACCAAGTAAAACGAAGCTTGACTCCAATGGGAGCCGCATTATCGTACGAATTTATTATCGTGGGCATTCTAGGGTCTTAATGTGTGTTATAAATTATGGTGGTCAAGTTTTATGGAGCTATCTCGTGTTTCCATCATAGCTTTAATAGATAGTATGGAAATGTGGTGGAGAAAATTGTTAAATTAGTTGTTAAGGGGGGCTTTAGATTGTTATATGGGTTTTTAGAAACAACAGTTTCGACTCGCTAAGAATATAAAAAAAATATTTAAGTACCTAATTCTGCGTTTCCTACGTCAAAAATATTGTAATTTTGGAATCGAATAAATTAGTTTGTTCAAATACCTATAGTCAAGAAGTAGGTATCAATATAATGATAGTAAATCTATCAACGTATGTTATTATACTACGACGAAACACTTATTTATTTCAAACTTTAAGTGTGATGATGATAGACACAAAAATTAAAACTTGCTATTATTTTAGACTTAATACCGTCATTCACTTGAGAATAAAGACAATTTTTAGAGCACCTAATAGTCTTAATTTATGATTCTGAAAATAAAGAAAACAAACTCAGTACACAATTGTATAAATTTGTCAAAGCATCATATTTTAAAAATGTAGACCGTGAAAACGTTAAACACACTAATCACCAACTGTTCACCTTTTGTTCAACTAAACATGAACATTACCATACCAACAAAAGAACAGTGGAAAACAATAATTAACGTCATTACCACATACTAAATAAAAATAACAATAAACCGTATAATTAAGGCAATTCATAAAAACAGTGTTCGAAATAACAAAAACTATTCAACAAAACTGCTTGAAAGTGGCTAGGTAATAATTTTAAATGATGGTTAGTTAGAGGTTGTGTGCTGAGATTATGTAGTGTGTTGAAGATAATAAGAGGGTAATGACTAGTAATGCTAGTGGCCCGGTCCGTAAAGTAAATGAGACCGATATAAACAGTTGCGGGGCTATTAAGATGAGAGGACATCCTGTAGCGAGGCAGTATAATCTAAACATTACTATGTATATATAAGTGTTTCCAATAACGATGAAGATGTAAATTTAATAATTATGATGAGATCATTCTACGTTATGTGCGAACTATTGCGTGATTTGCTAGGCGAAAAATAAGACGAAATGATAGCTGTATGAAATTATTATTTTTATTTTAGTAAAAAATTGCAAGTTTTTGGGATAAAATACGTCTAGATTGAGTTTGCGTTAACCTCTCAATTAGGCACTAGAATCAAATTAATCAATCATAACTCCGTCAATTCACTCCGTCAAATTCGTCGGTTTTCACTTGATTCAAAGGCCGTGTCGTCATCATCTTTACCCTACGTTCCACTGCTTTGAACAGACCTAGTGCGGATGCTATACCACGCGAACCTGGACAGTGTGAATTGGGAACTTCACATTACATCATTGAATTGCTTTACAGGTGTGTCGAATCCTCACGATGTTTTTTTCTTCGGAAAGCTCACGGTGTTATCGAACAAATTGATTCATGACCCTCATTGAATATTTAATTCGTTCGATAATGCCTAATTTTTAAGTGTTTTTCACGTATGCATTCCTAGATACTCAGTGGTGCGTTTGACAGTGCATCGGGACATCTAGGCCACCACGGCTTTTTTCCAAAAGTCGTATAACTCAGCCGAAATCATCACCACATAAAACTCGAACGAGACATAATAACCCGTTCGCCTATCGCACGATATTTATGCCCGTCGTGCGTGGGCCCACTATTACTCATATTTATACGAGCAGTGAAATATTGAGCGGCGGAAATTACTTTGCACGCCCGAGGTGCTTGTGGCTTGTGTTAGGTGCAGCAGGATTAATACATTTTTTGAATAGGTTTCGTGTCATAAAAGAGTTATGCATACATAAGTAATGTAGGTACTTAAGTAAAATAAATGCATTAGAAATAAGTTTTTTTTTTTATTATATTGTCGCGTAATTCGGCGCGCCATCATGGCATAGGCCTCCTCCGTGTACAGGAGGGTTTGGGCTATAGTTCCCACGCGCGCTCAGTGCGGACTGGGAACTTAACACACACCATTGAATTTCTTTGCAGATGTGTACAGGTTTCCTTCACCGAAATGCTTATGGCAAATTTCAAATGTAATATTCGCACATAAATTCCGAAAAACTTAGAGGTGCGAGCCCGGGATTTGAACCCACGACTCAAGCAGAGTGAGAGGTCACAGGTCAAACCACTAGGCTACCACGGCTTTTTAGAAATAAGTTAAGAATCGTCATGCCATCGCCTTCTTGATCTGCCTCGTCGTCGTTGGCCTTTCTCCGGCACCCACCAAGTGGCAGCGTGAGCCCATCTCTGTAGGGTCATGTGGCAGACTGAACAGTTTTATTTAGGTATTGAATGTGCTACTTCCACGTTCTGTGTTTATTCTGAGTACTTACTAATGCACAAAAAATTGAAACTAAACTTAAAAATACTCGTAAAACTCCACACAATCTCAATATAGATAGATCTACAAATACAAATTGATGATATATCAATCTTCTCCACACTTTAAATAACCACAGTTGCATCACTTCTTATAACACTTTACCTATTCCGAATAATAATATCAATGTGAATGATCATGTCACTTAAAACGAAATCAGAGCAGTTTTACTAATAGCTTCATTGTTAGCACAGCAATTGTTTTTATGTTTTCATGAAATATTTCATTTGAAGCGACTCATCTGTCCCATGCAATGCGGTTGCGTAGACCACACAGGCCGCCGGCGAGGGCATTAATCTTGCTTTATATCGCGCTCATCAATAAATTGGTAGACGATTCATCAAGTCACGTGTGGGCCGCTGTTAACTATTGTATTAGTTACGTTTGACTTTTAAGTGCGAGTGTTAAAAGTGCTTGATGAATTGGTAATGAAGCGCCATTAAAATTAACTAAAACGCAGTCATCAATAGAGCCATCTTTTTATGACATTAGGTCACTCTCGTGTAAGAGATCACAGTGTAACAAATTGAAGTGTAGCAAAAAGCAAAAAACAGCTCACAAAACAAACCGGTTACTCGTAAAAACATGTCACAAGAAAACCTTAAGATCTGCGTGTGCCAAAGGCGAATCATGTCAAGTGTACATTTTTAAACTTCAAGGAGGGCAAATGAACAAGTAAGTCTCTCGGTGGTATCTATGTGAGCACTTCCACCCATGGACAACCGCAAACTAGAGGATTGCCGATGCGTTACCGGCCTAGAGCGCTAAGATAGAATATCTCAAGTGCCAGTAATTTCACCGGATGTCTTACTCTCCTCGCCAGAACGCGGCATAAGTAAGCCCTGCTGCTTGAAGGTAGGATTAGCTAGTAAAATGGTGGTAGCAATCCTTGCACAAGGTTCTAACACCCGCAAAAATTTAACGATTCCGCAAGATCTCAACTTCGCTTCTTCAAACGCATGGTTAAAATCCACCGCTTACGTCAAATTCCACATCAACATCCATTCCTGTTTTATCCAACCTTTTATTTCCCCAATCCGAAACGTTTCCACAAATCAAAACCGCAGTGTAAATCAGTACGTCGGCGAGTGGCGTAAAGCCCCCCACACACGGGCGACTGTGCGACATAAATCGACGGCGTAATCGCGCGTGATCTGACAGCGCGCCTGTTTTAAATGAATATTCGTGATAAATCACTGTTTAGCGGCCACTGGGCGGCGCAGGCGCGACTGTGGAGTCGTGTTAATATATTCAACTTCAAAAAAGGAGGAGTTTCTCAATTCGGTTGTTTTTTTTAATCATTTGCAGAAGAATTCAATACGGTTTTATTTTCGGGTTTTTGTAATGAAGCGAAAATAAAAAAGTTTTTGTTTGGCAGAAAAAAGTGTCTGAACTCTGAACATTCGTCAATAACCATTTTGGTTTTTGCTGTTCGGTATGTAACTACAGTCTTTTTATAAAAAAGAATTTATTCATAATAACAAATATGTCAAAAAAAAATACAATCAAATAAATAACAAACAATAAATAAACAAAAACAAAATAACACAATCAATCAAAAAATCCGCCCCGCGTCAAAGCGCGCGCGTTTTTTTTACTAGTTTTTTTTACCAGCTTGCATAAAACGCGCCAGTTATTTTGGAAACCTATCCATTAAACTCAAAATATATTTTCCAAACTATGTTACTTCTGTGTTGGAATAAAGAAACTTAAATAAACAAATAATTTAGTTCTGTGATAGCCTAACCCAACCTCACCCAACACGAAAGTTAAAATGTGAAGCTGATAGCTACTCCACAGTTTCTTGTCTATCAGGAGGGCATAAAATAGCCTCTTCTCATCGTCTCACATCGGTTATTACTGTCTCGTCCATTACGAGTTTATTATGCTAATGCATCAGCCTGTCTGTGCGATGGTAACACAAGTAGCTATAAGAGCCGACGAAGGGCTTATATACGACTAAATGACGCATTAAACACACTTGTTAATCTTGATTAAGGTTTGAGTATATGTCACATTAGGTACTTTAAGTTGACAACCCTGAAAACTTTAATGTAAGGCCAGGTACTCATCTTCAAGCTCTAACCATAACTATTGCTCGTTACAGTAGGTATCCAAAAACCTTAGTGTGGTGAGACGTTCCGCTCGCGGCAAGCTCGCGAGCCACTGCCATTGAATGCCCGTTTGCCGACATGAAGAAAATACGAATAACCAACACAATACATACTCATACTCATTTATTCGTATATAATAATTATAGTTATTACATGTCATTTTTATCATTATTTTATTTTATTTCATACAACTACTTGAAACGTATAGGACGTGACGTGGATCCGGCTATTCGTTTAGTGCAGTGCTTATCAATTTATCAAATAGCGCAGTTATAACAGGAAATGTTTACGATAAAACTAAGCACTTTTACACTAAAAAATTACGCAATAAATGCACTCTCCAGTCCAAAATGAATTGCTATAATAATGTAGTAAAAAACATTCCGGAACAGTCGATTCGATATGCACCGATAAATTAAATACGATTAGATTGGGTTTCCCCAAGATACTAAAGTAAAAAATATGTTGTTCAATACTGATAAAACTGAATCCTGTCAAGACAATTATCTTATGACGTAACAGTAATTACATTTAGTTGTCTATTTAAGTATTTTTGGCAACTGAATGACCAGAGAATTAATAAAAAACTTGAAAATCTCATGGGACTGGTAAAACTGATGAAACTGATGAAATTCGGGCAAACGTTAAAGAACCGAGGTTCTCTATCGTTTGCCCGAATTTCATATGCTATAAATGTATTGTTTGCCATACCATAATGATCATTTGCCATAACTCTTTTTCTCTTTAATCGTTAATTGTTCGGGATTGTTATAAAACAATCCTAACCTAATCTATAGAGTTCTAAAGGATTGCCATTTCAATGCTCCTGAAAAAATTACGATTTCAGAGGAAAAAAGAGTTATGGCAAATGATCATTATGGCAAACATTACATTATCGCATATGAAATTCGGGCAAATGAAAGGCTCCGCTGGTACCTAACTCATAAGGAAGTAACAATAATTGGCGCAAGAAAATGGGGCCCTAATGCCATTCGTCCACTGTCACCGTAACCAAACATCCACCAGTATGCTTAGTGTAAGTTTCCACTCACAAAATACGTCTCGAATGCTCACTGTTATTGAGACGTTATAGCTAATGCGTTCGATGTTTTTTTTATGTGAAAACTTGCACTAGTAGCTCAGGAACTTGGTAATGGCAACGAAGTGACTCGCGGTGGACAAAGAACCTAAATTTAGTGAAAATTTATACAATGCACAATAAAGCCACTATGCTTTTTTCATATTAACTTAACTTAACTTTTAGTTAACTACGACAATCAAGAATAGATTGTACCGACGTACCTAGTTGAAATAATTACTAATTAGTAGGTATTAGAGTAATAGTGTGCATAAAATGCTGTGTATAGTTGTAATTGTGTTGTAGACGTTGCCATGTTTGTATTTGTTAGTTCTGAGCCTATGCTGTGGTTTGCAATAAATGTAAAATTATACCTAATAAATAAATAAATAAAATATGTAGCGAATAGTACCTAATCGATTTAGTACCGAAACCGTTTATGTTTTTGACAGAACAGAACAGAATATGTGTGGTAAATTTCAAGACACGGTCCAGTGGTTTAAACTGGACAGTCAGTCACGTTGCTTTTTATGGATAAAGACGAAAACTATTCTTGGAAATTGACTTATATTTTTCATCATACTGAGTCATCAGCTTATAATATAAAAGTGAGTAACAATTTTATAACCCCACTATCTATATTCCAGAAATTTATAGAGCATTATTAAAATGAATGGCATATAAATACAGGGTGATAAGCTAATCCATTAATGTGTATCATAACAATAAATATATTATGATGTATAAAAGGATGATTTATGATCGTTGGGGAAGACCCAGAAATACCGAAAAAGCGATAAACATCGCATGATGTTGAGACCTAAATAAAAATTTAATCCACATCGTATCACAATCACATAGATCTACAGTTTCACACCCAAAACCAGCTTTAGATTGTGAGTACATATTTATGAGGTCGTAAATAAATTATGACTGTCATTTTTTCATCAATTTATGACATGCACGTAAAATATTTTTTTACTAGCTTCTGCACGCGACTTCGTCCGCGTAGAATTAGCAATTCGTTTGTAAAATTAACGACGTTGCGACTCTAGGCAGCTACCTTTGACATGTTTATCGCTATCCCGCGGGAACTTTGCAATTTTTCGGGATTAAAAGTAGCCTATGCTTTAATCTAGCGTACCATTTAGTTATCTTCGTTCCAAATTTTATCCAAATCCGTCTCGTAGTTTCAGCGTGAAGAAGGTACAAACATACACGCTCACATCGTCACAAACTTTCGCATTTATATTAGTAGGATTACTCGATGACTTCAGTTTTCATCGAACAAGAAGGTATTTGAGTACTTTTATGGGTACGTATTACAATACATAAAGTTCAAAATGTATACATACATACATACATATCGTCACGCCTCTTTCCCACAGGGGTAGGCAGAGACTACTTTGTTCCACTTGCTACGATCCTGACATACCTCTTTCGCTTCATTCACATTCATCAATCTCTTCATACATGCTCGTCGGTTTCGGGTACTCTTGACCTGGCCAAAAATCAAAATGTATAATGGGTTGAAATACATAATGGTTCAAAATATATAATGCGATTTTCTCACAAAGTGACAAATTAACAGGATTGTTATAAAACAAACCTAACCTAACCTAAACCAATCTATAGATTACGATATCAAAAAAGTTCATTTAGCTAATAGTTTTACAGAAAATAGCATTATATATTTTGAACCATTATGTATTTTAACCCATTATACATTTTAAACTTTATGTATGTATCTATTCTGATCCGCTCCCACTTTTATCTAACTAATATTATGAATGCGAAAGTATGGATGGATGGATGGATGTTTGTTTGTTACTCAATCACGCCAGGACGGCCCAACGGATCTGCATGAAATTCGGCACATAGATAGAGAAAAGTCTGGAATAGCACATAGGCTATTTTTTATCCCGGAAAATTGCGTAGTCCGCGCGATAAACGAATTCTTTGCAGACGAAGTCGCAGGCAACAGCTAGTATATTTATAATTACCTGCATTGCCGTTACATTATGTCGGTTCTGAAATTACTAAGACGAGATGCAAGACCAAAAAAAATAATATTTGTCTAATAAAAATAAGCTTTACTAACTACAGACTTTTTATGGGATCCCTCCATTTCCCATAATTTCATTTGTACTAATTTCATTTGCCATAATGGTCACTGGCTATAACCTTCAATTGCCCTAATATCACATGCCATAATTTTCGAATGCCATAATAATCAAACGTCATAATGTTCAACATCCCTAATATTAGATACCATAATATCACTTCCCATAATTTTTACTTTCCATAACTTTCAAAATCACTAATATTTCATGCCATAACAATCATTTGTCATAATAAGGAAAATACAGATCCAGACTGTTGAAATTTACTGCTACCGAAACACGGTAGGTTCGTTAGGTTTTTTGCGACCCTCAGAGCAGAAATAGAAGCATCTCTAAGGGCTCGGGGGGCTCGGGTGGCGAAGCCCCCCTCAATAGCCACATTATAGGTTAGGTTAGGTTAGAATGGTGTCAAGCCGCGAAGCGCCAAAACTAGGCGGAATAGGAGCTCCGCGAAGCGGAGCTCCGTCGACTTCGCCTCAGTCATTCAGTTCATATTTATATTTGTTTTCTAGACATCAATCAAAATTCTGGGTTTTTTATGGCAAATAATTATTATGGCGTTTGAATTTTATGGCAAATGATTTTAGGACAATTGATAATAGGAAAAATGAAATTTATGGCAAACGTATCGTTATGGCACCTGAAAATTATGGCAAATGAAAATATGGCTAATGATCATTATGGCATATATATCGTTATGGAATATAAAATTATGGCAACTGAAATTCGGGCATGTGAAATTAGTTCATATGAAATTTGGGCAAACAATAGAGAACCACTTTTTATACTCCGTCCGATTCGCACTTAACCGGTTTTTTGCCGACTCTACTCTGCTCTCATCAATAAGTCAAATGAAGCGGTAATGCGGGCTTGCTTAACGGCTTATTGTGTTGCTTTTGATTTATTTAACGACCGTACTTTCACTGCGCTGCAATCATCGTGTGCCCGATTGTATTGCTGGTGGTTCAAGCGTGGTGCAAGTGTTAAGTGATGACCAGGGACCCGATTTTTCAAAGCACATCACTCGAATGTACCTCTTAAAAGTAGATTATAAAAATTGCATGCCTACAATAATGTAGCTTAAATAATTTTTTTTCTCCTTACTTGATAAGGTTAATCAAGTATTTCGTACAATTTTCATTGTATTTTCAAGTGATACACTTACAAAAATTGGGCCACATAATGCCGTTAATGCCTTATGGGAAAGCTCTCGTATTTAATGGTAAATTTGTAACGTTCCAACTCGCTCACACCAAAAAACTATCAAACGAACGCAAAAATGCACTTTTTGCTTTTTTTGTCATGATCATGACCCAGTATTACCGTCGTCTGTCTTATCAAACTAAGGTTTTGCGGCACATTCTTCGTGCCGATGATGGTCTTTCCAAGAGCGCTGACTTTATCAAAATATAAATAATACAGATTTAAAATAAACTTTTGCGGCCTGTTCGCAAAATAAAAATTTCATTACACGATTTCGACTTAGATTTTGATCATTAATGTGCAGTATGCTTTTTGTCTTCACCAGAACATGGATTCTCTTGTAACTTGCCCCAAAACTTAAGTGCACACTATCGATTGTTTACGATTTGAAAATTACAAGTTGAATGAAAGATTTGCGATATAGTTTCGTGGCTGCCAACTCCCCTCGGGTTGTTTCGTGCGCGTACGCCGATAGACTGCTGATAAGTAATGCTTTGAGCTTTTTAAACGAAACTGATCTATGACCATCTATTACTTACGTCGAGCACAAAACTGGCCTTGCTACTCCGCTCCCACTACAATATTCATATTATGTTTATGTTTACAATACTAAATTTTCTTAGCTAAACGGTGCTGTTTCATTAACTTGCTATATACTAAACTTAATACGGATATATGCATTTTAAATATTCTTATAAATGTGGTAGCGGAGTAGAAAAGTAAATATTTTTTGTTTATATTTATGGAAAAGCAAAAAACGCCTGATTCAAACTATTATGTATTATTAATACTAGAAATGATGATGTTAATACATAGATAAAGTAGTGGTTCGGTGCATGTTTATCTGTTACGTTTATTCAAATACACAAACAAGCTCACGGTACCTCAATAAATCGATCGCTGCCGATGTTGAGACAGCCTGCAATTACCGGTCATACATCGTGCGCCGGAGTTGCGATTAACACTACACCTTTATTAAATGCTCGAGTTGGAGCAGGGCTGTAGAATAGCGTTATACTGATCTAGAAGCTTTTTAATTTCATTTTAGTAACAGATTACAAGGCAAAATAAACAATATATGGTTCCATCTTTATGAAATAGGTTGGCAAACCAGCAACGCCAAAGGATGGAATCAGTGTTGCCACAACTGAGTTCCCAAAAGGTACATGTACAGAGCTGAAAAGGTACATTTTGGGATAAAAAGGTACATAAGCATTTTTTTACTTAATTCTTAACACAGCTTCTATCGCTCTCAGTTTTGCTACAACTGTTTGGCGGCGGTTTATAAAATGTTACACATAGTTTTGGATGAGATCAAAAGGTACGTAAACTGGACCCCATTACACATCACACATTGGAGGCTAAAAAGGTACGTCAAATGTGTAAAATGTACGCTAACGGCAACACTGGATGGAATAAACAGCTAAAATGGGAACCTCCAAGTGCCAATCATTTCACCGTTCACTCTCCACGCCAAACGTAACACAAAAGCGCAAGCACTGCTGCTTGGTGCGAGCAAAGGGAGTAAGATGGTGGTAGCGATCTGAACTTTGGACAAGATATGGTATCACCCCCAAAACTGACTGCAACTGATTCACAAACTTTTTTAATTTCATAAGAATAGCTAGCTTATTACGTAACTCGCTCGCAATCGCCATCGTGTTCATTTTGACAGTTCTTGTATGAATGTGACAGCTAGCTGATTCCGATGCCAATTGTCAGCCCATACATGAACTGTCAAAATGAACACGATTACGAACGAGTTACGTTATAAGCTAGCAGGTTATTAAACAGATTATTGGGACACAATAATAGGTTAAAAAAGTTAGAGATTGTAACCCAAACAAAAACCTGAGTAAAACAGAGGAATAAAATCGTAGATAGGTATCGTGGTTCTTAATTTATATTTATCACCTATTATTAAACAGTCCTCCGCGACGTCTGTTTGTCTGCCGCAACAATAAACTTAAAAACCACTAATCAGATTTTCGTGTAGTTTTCACCAATAGATAGAATGATTCATGAGTAAGATTTAGGTACCTTCTTGTATAGTAATTTTGTCAGGGTTTTGTGTAAGTTAGTTGAAATTACAACGATAATCGTTGGAAGTGTCGAGAAAAATCAAGTCGCCTGACATACAACTTTAAAATGTGCTCAGACAGCTAATATTCAATCAAATGAAACGCGATCCGTAAAACCGTGTAAATCATCAAAGACGACAATAAAATCTTATCCATGTGGCCGACTCGAACCACAACTCATGTTTTTGATGTATAATGAGCAGCTTTTTAAGCCGCAGATTGAATTTTATTACACCTTAAGGTGCAGTCTGATCTGCGCACGAGTGAACTGTTCGCGGAGATTACTATGATTATTTTATACTGGATCACGTATATAATAAGAAGTAAAAGTAGCTAAACACTATTTGCTTTTATTTTAATACTAGCTGTTGCCAACGACTTCGTCTGCAAAGAATACGTTTATCGCTATCCCGCGGGAACTACGCAATTTTCCGGGTTAAAAGTAGCCTATGTGCTATTCCAGACTTTTCTCTATCTACGTGCCGAATTTCATCCAGATCCGTTAGGCCGTTCTGGCGTGATTGAGTACCTAAAAAACAAACATACATCCATCCATCCATCCATCCATCCATCCATCCATCCATCCATCTATCCATCCATCCATACTTTCGCATTTATAATATTAGTTAGATTAATGTTTGTCTTAACGTCTTTCCGTCATTATCTACATGTACCTATAAAAAATTTAAGTGCCTGATTGAGTGACTGACAACGCACAACCTAAGCAACTAGACTAGAGTCAGAGGTTTGAAATTATTTTGTAATTAGGTAATTTAGGTACCGCGTGGTGAGAAATAAAAGAGGATCATTTGTACGTCCTGTCGGTTAGCTAATATAGAAACTTCACGTGGAACACCATAATGTTAAGGATCACGGAGGTATGAGAGGAGAATTTTCGTAATTCTTACGGTGTGGTGACTGTGACTCACTTTGATTTAGTGACGATTACACAACAAACATTTTTAATCTTTTTATTTCCGTGATGCTTACGATAACGACTAAATCGTAGTTTAAAATAATGGGGCTTTAGTAACCTTTGGTAGGTACACGAACGTAAAGCAATAGGCACCGTACGTAAAAAATGAGACAGATAGAATCTCTCCTACGAATTTCAAGAGCATAACATAAAAATAAAGCCAGGTAAGCCCACATTAAACCCAATTCCTACTTAAAGTAAAATCGATAAAGAAAATATCTCGAAATGACTTCGAAGCGATAAAAAGTAATGTTAGGGACAGATCGAGAAACAATGGTGCCTACGTCGATTGCAAAGGCTTCAAGTATCAATAAACAGAGTTGAACCGAACAAAGGAGGGTTTAGGGTATATCTTTGAGTGTACATTCAATCAATAAAGTTCTACAAGCAATCGTGCCCACGTACAAAGGGAATTTATCGTGGTATTCATTCGATATCTAAACGATTTTGCGAACAGGTCGACATTGCTTTCAAAGAAATCGATTCTAGTCTTTACTTACTTGATTAAAGGTCTCTTTCAAGTCGTGGCGTAAATGTCGTGTTGCGCAAGTAATCTCAACTATTCGATGTGGTATGTATCGATCGTGAGATATCGATACATCGATAGTTTGATGTTATTTCTGTTGCGATATTAGATCGTGATTGAATTATTTATTTCTAATACGGTGGCGGATAATTGATGCCAGTCATGTTTTAAGTTGTGTAATTAGTTATTCTTGAGGAAATTTAAAGGTGTGCGTGGTTGTTCTTTGCAATTAGTCATTTTAATCCTGATAGGACATATTTTAAGGCTGTATCAGGAAATAATGCTAGTGTAGGTAATATTAAAAGCAGTAAGTGGAGTTGGCAAATTTTGCAGATCAAGCAAGATCTGGCAAGATCTGAAGGACCACAAAAACTTTTTTCTTCTATCAAGCGAAAATGATAGGTACTGGCCACTGAACTACAATATACCCTTTTTTGAATAAAATATCGTACTTCTTCTGTTATAAGGAAAAGAATGCAGTTTTATTTCACAATCTAATATTTTAAAATATTAAATATAAACGTACCTACCTACGGCGGTATAATTGAACACTTTGATTATAACGACACAGACGGGTGGATTACCCAAATACAATTTTAAAAAAGCCAGAATCTCTATCAGAGCCAAAGCGTGCAACAAAAATGTGCCGGTGAGCTTGTAAAAGGTCTATCCAAAACATTACCACTATGTGCTGACATGCGCCGCTGTATTCCAACATAGAGAGGAAGACAGCCAGAAAAATAACAACTTAAGGTAGGTAAAGTAAGGTAGAGGACAAAATGTACCTATTTTTATCTTAGCTCTTTTTAATTCCTTTTACAGGAATAAAAACTAATATAAACATCCCACATCAAACCCATCCTCTTCCATACAACACACACACGCAACAAACCTCGGCCCACCGTACGTGTATGAAATTAATCACCGCAATCACTACGGAGATCATAATCTTCTGATTACACACGTTCGGAACGAGTTGATTGATGCGAGACTCCGTGGCCTGAGGTCTGTTATTAAATCATTTTTACAGATTAAATAGGACGTTAAATGATGACAATGCACGAGATAATCGAGGGTTAATGTTTTTGAAGCGTGTTGATATTGGGATACGATTAAGGTAGCTGTTGCTACAGTCGCATTTGTCTTTTTTAGTGTCCAGTCCTGACCGATAATGACAGGTGCCCGGAATGGAATGTAAAAGTAAACTAAGAAGTAAGATTTGAATGATAATGTTTTAATATTACAACAGAACGACGTAGGTACGATGCAAACCAGAAGAAGCACAATAGCTATTAGAAAATTGAACACAGAGGATAAAACAACTATAACAGTACTGTAGTATACTTACTTAAAAATATGAAAGAGTTTGCAACACAGATATTTTCCCAATGATAAATCATATTAAAATGTTCCTTCAGTAATAAACTCTATCATGAACCTGTTGGACAGTTTTTGTTAAAAAAAAAACATTTTGTATTATAAGAGTTTTTCCTGACTGTATAATGCATTTTATTTTCATCCGTCCTACATAATGCTGTACCAAATTTCAAGTCAATCGGACTAATCGTTGAAGAGTTTCTGATCTTGATTAGAATTTTTTGAAATATCAACTCTTTTTGGCGATATCTATAATTTAAGTTGTTGTTTTGTTCCAAAGTGTGAAGCGAAAATCCAACATAACATTTAAAATAAGCTTTAAAACTCAAATAAACGCCCTGTGTCGCAATCTGAAAGATCAAACGTTTATTCTGTAGGTAGTGTAGGTACCCTATTAATCAAGTGAGTCATACCCTTTGAGATACCTTTTAACACGTCTCAATCGAGGCGTGGGTTACAATTAAAGTGGACGGGGCGGCCATGTTTGATTCGACGGCTTGGTGTTGCCATTTGTTGGTAGTGCCAGGTTGAGCAAATTTAAAGACGTGATGTGTAGGTATTTCAACATAAGGCATGAATGGATTATATAATACCCAACAGATGCAGTTTGGGTGTAGATTGAACAAGTTTCAAGTTCTAAGTATTTGTAATATTCTTTAATACAAAACACTTACTACAGGAGGAGTTTCTTACAGTAAATATTCGAAAGGTAGTTTAATTTTAAATAATTCCACGTCGATGAAGACTCTCTGGGGCCTTACCATGACGTCCTAATTCCGACTCCGTTCAAGTTTTAGCTGTCACTTTTAGTATGAATTTGACAGAAGGCGAGTATGAATTTGACTGAATCGCATTAAGACGTCATGGTAAGGCCCCTGGTCGCCATGAAGTCGTCAACTGAAAAAGGCAAGTAACACAATAACACGATGTAAGCCGTAACAGGAAACAAGGTGAGCTTCAAACCTTCACATTGCATGCCGGAATTAGGGATCCTAAATGCTCCTACAAATTTGAATGACTCTCTTTATTGTAAGCTTATTCTTTTACACGAACTTGTTAAATGCGTAGGTATGTAAAAATCTTAGGTAGGTACACATACGGATAACTCACGTATAAAAGTCGAGTGATGCTCCAAGAGGAAGGAGAACGAACTAGTTCGGAACATATTGAGCATCACTAGACTTTTATACACGAGTTATCCATTTGTGTGACTATGATTGAGCCTCACGTCAAAAATGTAAAAATCTTGTTTCATATTCATTCTTCTTATTATATTTTTGTATGCCACCACTTATAGTGCAATTTTCCGTCACGCCCAGCCAAACCAAAATCAATTTGCCTCGTAAAAAAACCGCGTGCAACTAATTTCAGGGTTACCATCGTTATTTTCTGACATAACATTATCCCAAATGGTCGGTAATAACTCGGAGCAGACAACCCTGCTATCAGGGCTTGGATATTGAGATCTAAAGGCGTTACCGCATACAATTTACGGTGCAACGTGGCATAAATAACAGCCTGAGTATTAAGTATGATAATCTTATGCCACGGGGTAACTTATAAATGATGGTTCACTGTGCACTCGTAATTATTAAGTCGTGATCAATG
Organism: Pandemis heparana; assembly: GCA_963854515.1. Lineage (NCBI taxonomy): Eukaryota > Metazoa > Arthropoda > Insecta > Lepidoptera > Tortricidae > Pandemis > Pandemis heparana. The sequence continues at coordinate 11,410,598 of OY978011.1, read as the reverse complement.
ATATTGGGTAAAAAATGAAAGTGCTTGCCTTCTTAAAGTGCAACGGCTTTAGAACCGTTTCAGCTAATATGTAGAAGTAAATATTTAAGAGCGTTTATTCCTACTGAGCTAGCAACGTCGCATTTTTGGTGGTTTTAGTTCTACGATTATTTCACAGATATTGAATGAAAGTTTGAAATGTGGGTCTGTTGTGCTCTTCGTTTTTAATTATTGTATCAATGTGTCCAATGCAATAATTAATCCTGATGGACTTTTATTTTCTTATTAAACGAGATATATTCTTCAATCCATTGAATACGAAAATAAAAGTCCATCACGATTAATTAATGCATTGGACACATTGTTACACTAAAAACGAAAAGCACAACAGACGCACATTTCAAACTTTCATTCAATTTCTATGAAATAGTCGTAAAACAACACCAAAAATGCGACGTTGCCAGCTCAGTGGGACCCTGTAAACCCTAAAAGAAAAACCGGAATAAACTCACTCAGAATGTCTGAAGAATATTCCGGAATATTTCAGCAACTGATTTAATTAACTTGTTGAATCACTCCTTTGACGCAGACGCAGTGCCATTCGGGGATCGACTAATAGGAAACATATTTATTTGCCATAGTTAAAAAATCCTGAAAAAGTGAAAGAAGAAAGAAGTGTGCAGTCAGTCTTACCCAAAAACCTGCTGAAGTATTCCAAATGAATTTTAAAACGCAGTGTACAAATTTTCAATGGACTAAATTCCGTTCAACGCCTTTTGAAGGTGCGAGTATTGCGCCAATATTACGTGTTGGATGTAGGCACTATTTATGGCAGCTCCCAAAGGAAGCCTAGCTGACTCTTCACATTGCCGACGTCTTCCTAGAGCGACACTCCGGTGTCTCAAGGTGAAGTGCCCTATAATAGTTTGCCACACCAGAACATTCAAGCAGTAGGTACGTGGGTTGCCGTTTTTTCCACCCAATTATAATATAGAGGATGTAAAGAATGAAGTCTAAGGTTATGTGAAAAAAACATAATTAAATTTCATAGGGTTGCATAAAAAATATGAAACTGTACAGCCGTGATGCTAGGCTAAAATGTTTCAAAACTTTTTGACATCGGCCAACCTTTCCAGAATGTTAATCGGTTGAACTACTCTGGCGCATTCGCCGGATGAATGGGCTTTGTTCGAAGGATCGGTGATAGCATTGTGACGAAGAACAGTAAAGGGTTAAACACGAGCAAACTACGTTCAACTCTGTTATGCGGGTTAGAATTTTACGCCCCGTTATAATATAATAGCAATATGTACACGTAGATTCATTGTGATCAAATATTTTTAGGCGATTAGGTAAACTTATCCAAAGCCGTCACGTGTCATCATGAAGTTTTTAGAAGAAAAAAATACGAAATAAAGTGTCTATTGGAATAATCTTGGCAATGCTTTATATTCATAAATTGCTGACCATAAACAAACAGGTGCAAGTATTTTCCTCATTCTCTGATATTTTGATCTTAGCAAAACAAAGTTCCAGGTAAGTCTACAGTTGCTAGGGGCCCGCACTACTAACCCTAATAAAGCCTCGTATCCCTGACCACTAGTATCCCTATCGCTTGTTATAATTTATCGGCGGAGGAAGGCATAAATTACGTCGCTTGCGCATGCCGTAAATCCAATAATATTATCCTGGGCGAGCGATAATTTCGGCGTTACCGCCCGCTGCAGTTTAACACCCAGATTAAGCTTTATTTACACGATGCGAGAAATATCCTGCGTACACGTTACATGGCGGGGCCGCTTGGCAAAACAATAACAAAACATCGATCGACAGCAGCAATGTAACGCGTTTCGGAAAATATTTCGCGCAATGTGTAAATAAAGCGAGTTGATTTGCGATAGTGTTTTATGGGATAGAATTATCTATTATAGACCATTTAACGCGACAATAGGTTCTGTGTTTGCGGGATTGCGATCTGATTTATATTTAGTAAAGGAATGGTGAGTTTTGTGAGCATGACGAGAATTGAGAAATGGGTTCTTGGGTTAGGGAAGGATTATCTTGCGCTATTGTCAAATTTAGGACTACTTTTTGTCGAATAGTCCCAAAGAAACGTCATGAATTTCTCACTCAACTTTTTCTCTTGAAAAAAAAAAACAAAATGAGTACTCACATTTAATAGCTACTGCTAAGATACCCTATATTTAAGATAATCTTTATTTTTAATTTCTGTTTAATGTTTAAGTCACTTAGTGTTGGAATCTTACTTAGCAATTTATACTGTTTTCTTTGCATAGTGTTGTGTCGTTTGATACTATGCTTAACTTGTACTCTGTTACTATCTGTGAGTTCCTGTAATTGGCTCTGTGTTACTACTTTCATTACCTAAATTGTGTTAAATGCTGTTGGTTCGCCTTAAATAAATAAATAAATACAGAGTGTGTGTACCTATTACAAAGAAAAAATTACCAAATAGAACGGTAACGCAGGCTATCCCATTCTGTACCATATTAGTAATTTATCTTTTTACACAATATCTACTGACACAAACTTTCCAGACTATTTGATTGATTTCCTAGAGGAATCTATGGTGCATCATTATTGTCAAAATTATTATGTACATACCTACTTTCATATATAAGGAGTCCAAACAGTGTCCATTACAAAGGTAAAACTTCGCTGTTAAAAACATGATAATAGACATATTTTTGTCTAAGCTTGTCGAAACAGGAAAGCCAATCAATGCACACCTTATCATGACCCATTGCAATAACTTACCTTCAAATCCCCACAATGTCTCCAGCCAGTGTCCGATACAAGACACTCACACGTTACCTTATCAAGCCCCATAGCCGATATGGAAATAGCGTCATCAGAGCACACAGTGCCGTTTATGCGCTATTCACTATCTCTAACAGCCCCTTAAGTGCGAGTCGTGAAGATATCGTATCGGCATGGCTCTATTGCTTGCTATTGGATCGAGGTACGTTTTCAATACTGCTCGGTATATGGTGCATAGGATATATGAAGATGAAGCAACATGATCTGGAGATAAACAAATAAAATATCGTAAGACAATAGACACTGTAACGTTGTGTTTTTTCTGGTCAGTTGATATTATTCCAAATCAAGAGTTTTTGCCAATGTCTTGAATAACTCCTGTCAAATGGTGAAATGACATTTGAAAGGTAAACAAGTGTCAAAGATAGTTGACAGCTGTCAGCTGACAGGTCATGTTAGGGTTGCTATTTGAGAGTGTTGTGCCTGTTTGGTGGGAGATCAAAAGTTAGATTTTTGAGTATAATTATTACTGAAACTATACATACAAATACATACAATTTTGGAAAAGTTATAGATTTAATATTCAAATGATTTTCACAATTGATCTTGAACTAAAACAGAGGTTTATCCTGTAAAAATATAACTAAGATGTGGTTAGTTGTCTTTCAACAATGGTATCACAGCTTAGGGCTTCAATTTCGCTGGTCATTGCAGCCCGAGGTACTTCTTGTGAATATCTGCAAGGCAAGACGATGATGATTTTAGGTCGAAGGCTTGGAGAGCTCGGTTGTGGCTTCTGAAGCCGTCTTTGGTGGCTCAGCAGCTGAAAAGAGTGGTGCTCCGTTGTGTCGCGTAGGCGCACACGTAAGTGTCTTGCTGAATTTATTCGTTTTCAATATTTCTTGTTGCTATTCCTCGAGCTGCGCCTGGTGCCTTGACAGTGTTTAGACTCCTTGGTTTATTTCCAGTTATTTCCCCTGGAGAGTGAGTTGGTTGGGGTGGGTTCGTCGGCTGAGGCTCCTGCTGTAAGCGTGGCTTAGCTAGTAAGAGAACAACCTCATTCTGTACCCTCTGTGTAGCCAGTCATTCAGGATAAGACGCTAATGATATAAATTTATTTCTTTCCAGACGTAGGGTTTTCTTTTTCCTTTTTTTGTAAGCTTAATTAATTTTAATAAGCTCATTTATACGGGTATATTTGGCTACTATTTCTTTCACACACATTTCTGTGTTCAGCTTTCATTTAAAGCATAAGTAGCTGCCCTTTTAGCCTCCAAAGCTTTCGACAATTCTAAATTTCAATTTAAGTTTCCAAGCACAACTTTTTCAAGCACCATTTTCCTCCAACTTTATTAATATGCCTGTGCGCATTTAGCTCAGTGTCTAGCACACTTTTCCATCTACCTTATATTGCAAAAGCTTCATCATCACTGCAAACGGTAGCTTGCAAGTGCTACAGTTGCCTGTCCGGTCTGCATTCCGGAGTGTTCCACCCGCTGTACAGCCAGCACCCCTTGGCGGTCGCTTCTGCTGCTCCAGCAACACCTTCCTGGAAGATTACAGCGGTAAATACTTCGGAGTGAAGGTCGGTCAATCTTCAGCAATTTTAAAATTTCATTAGGGAAGTAGGATTTAGGTCACGTTGATACATTTTGGTATCAACGGTAGCAAAGTAGATTTTTATAGCTTTAATGCTGGCACAAAACGTTAGGGACTAACATTTAATTTAGCCTTGGTGAGACTCAAATCATAGAACCAGAACTCCTGGCACGCCCAGATCTATCGCTGAGCATTAAAATTGTGAATTTAGCTATAAGAGCTTAATTTAAGTCCTGAAGGTTGTGACTTTGAGATTTCACCGAATGTAAATTGTTAACGTAGGAAATAAAGACGTCATAAGAGACTAATTATTTAATTTATCTCCTTATTTTGTACCCCAAAGTTGCAGATAAGCCAATTTGTTTAGTTGCCGTTTTGGCCCATTTTTTTTTTATATTTAAATCTGTCTTCCCGGTGAGCTGTAACTTGTCGGGCACAGTTAGCCGGGTGACAACACAAATTGAACTAGTCTTAAACTAAGCAACTCTTGTGACACACTAACGTTTAAAATAGGTATGATATCACACTGTCCTAAAATAAATCCAGAAATATTTCATCAGGTGGTCGCTTTAATTTGACCAAAATGTTTACAGTATTTTTTTATCGTGTTTGACAAATGCTTCGGTAAATTTGGTCAATGTTCAAAGTGGCGTCAAAAGGATGACTTAATTTTGATTAAAAAATTAGGTACGATACTTACAAACTATAACACAGAAGGGGTTTCATCAAACTAACCATTTCATCTCTACTAGAATATTCCAGAAAGCACCCATCAAAAAATCATTCGGAAAAATTACTACCAAGATTATCAATCCTGAATACCTATAATACAGGTCGCTATAATCAGATGCGGATATTTCGAGGATCGATTATTTGCATCGTTGTTAAAAAATTAGCTTAAACTTTAAAGCATACTTAATTTATATTACAGTGTGTAATGCAAAGATGATTATCTTTGGACGTTAATGGTAACTTTTTTTTGTATGAAAGAAAAAAAAATACCACAAAATACTTAAATAACTTATTAATTACATGCTCTGAAAATATTCGCACCTAATTTTCTAGCATCTCACCTATATATGCCTATACAATACATGAAACTATACATCATTATATGAAAGTGTAAAATTTAAGCATCGTTCCTTTTCTGCCACACAAGCGCAAACAGACGGCTAAACAATAAAAAAGATACAAGAAGACCTCGAACAAAAAGCCCGCAAACTTGCATCATAAAGAGAAGAGTTATGGCGCTTTCAGCGGCACGTTTAAGCAAAGCATATTTCACAAGTTTCAACATATTAAGCAACATTTATTTTGGCAGTGACTCGCCCATTACGCTACTGGTACGGCGCGCTGTATGAAAAACTTTGCGTAACTATAGGTTGCCGATTTAGTACTAGCTACTATGCAGACATAAACTTTATTTTTAATGCGAGCTGTCTGTACTTAATTTTACATCTAGGTACATTTCAATTTCAATCAATGTCAATTTGTCTACTGAAAGTGGGTGGAATTGAATAAAAAAGGCAATCGGGCCGTCTTGGGCCAGAGAGAGTTCTCATGTAAACTTCACACACAATTGAACTGCTTCGTACTTATGTTTACCTTCACCGAAGACTCATGGTCAATTTTAAATGTGATTTCGCACATGAGATGTAGACTATGAGACTAGAATCAAACCAGCGACCCTCTATTTGAGAGTACATAGCCCAAACCACTGAGCTAAAAAGGTGGTATCGAATACAATACAATGAATCCAATGAAGCAACATTGGACTCAATTTCTGAGTTCAAATTTTAATATCACTCAATACTATAATGAAAAAACGTTGCTAAAGTTTGATAACGTCAATATGACAGCGTTCCATAGTGGCTAAACAATTGAAATTGTTGACCGTACCCACGTCATATTTATTATTGTAACGATTCGAAAAGTGTGCGACTTTGAAAAACTTAGTATCACTTCAGCTATTGCTAAGTCACACTAGCCGTCTTGCAACATCCTAGACTTGTTCTAGGCTCTTTGCCAGTATTTTATTATTTACAGTTCAGACCTACTTTGCACAGCGGGAGCCTTCAAAAGACGTCGTCGACATATACACATTTGTTTCTATTAGGTTGCGTCGAGACAACGAATTTTAATATCATGTCTTTTGAAATGCTTTGTTTAAAAGTTATATAAAGTGAAAAATATTTTATATCTTGAGTCAATTTCCACCAAATCGGCCTAGTACGCTTAAGCTTATACTATGGGAAAGCTGTGGGTTAAACAAGCAATTATAAACGTTTATAGACAAATACGTAAGTACTTAAACTAAACGTGTATCTAACTAATATTATAAATGCGAAAGTATGGATGGATGGATGGATGGATGGATGTTTGTTTGTTTGTTACTCAATCACGCCAGAACGGCCCAACGGATCTGGATGAAATTCGGCACATAAATAGAGAAAAGTCTGGAATAGCACATAGGCTACCTTTTATCCCGGAAAATTGCGTAGTTCCCGCGGGATAGCGATAAACGAATTCTTTGCAGACGAAGTCGCTGGCAACAGCTAGTATAGACATAATTATTTGACCTGACCGGGGATCAAACTCAGGGTCTTACAAGTTTCATTATCAGGTTTTCTTACTTATGGTAGTACCTATTTAGAAACTTGTGTTGCTAAGAATATCTGATCTGACTGAGCTGACTATGAAGGAGATTACATATGCACGCAAATTTAAAGATTTCTGAAAAATTCAATTTGTGGTCCTGTTTGAGCTCTTTTAGGTTTCTGATACCATAAGTGTCAGATATCTGCGACACCGTCCCTTAAAAAAAAATAAACAAAGACAACGTCACAAATATCTGACTTTGTGAAATTTTACAGAGAGTACACATCAGGTCCTAAATCAGAAAAAGCAGTAAGAAGAGCGCCTGATTAAATTATTTGCTTAAGTAAGTAAGTAAGAATTATACAGACTTTTACCACTTCTTAATGTCATTTTCGAATGATTATAATTTCAAAATGGATCCCCCGGTCATAACTAATAACAGCGACCAGTCAAAACACACATAAAGAACTGGCCGTCGGGACGTTAATTTAAAAACACTAATGAGAATTATTCAAAAGAACCAAACTAAAAGCAGGCGTTACTGGCATACAAAAGTAAAGGTGTTTTCTCTCGTTAACAATAGAGCAGGGCCGATGAATAGGGCGTTAGTTTATAATTTATTCGGCCTGGTCCTTCGAGCCGGATGGGCGGGGCGACACGCCTTAGCACACCGGGAGGCCTCGTTAAGGGCACGACGTCTTTGATGACAGGATGTCACAGTCGTGGCCTGTTTTGATGGAAAAAGGACCGTTGTCGCTTTTTGTCGGTATCAATATCATGCAAGCTGGGTTTGTAAGAATAGTTTGTAGAATTCAAATCAACAGGTGTCACGTTCATGTATTTTTTGGCATTACAGAAATGACATTGACATCTGCCAATATCATAATTTATAGACTTATACAATAAAATTGCGCAAAGCAAAGGCATAATTGTCTAACTCGCAGGCGCTTCATTAATAATACCACCGAGGACGGATAAAACGGATTGCACGGATAGTGACGCTGTTAAAGATATATTATATAGCCATCCAGATTGTATCATTGTAACAAATACTTCTCTGTTTAATTCAGTAGGTATTAAATTGAGATGAATTACAAGTAAGACATGCACAATAAAAATATTGAAAATCATGTTCCTGCTAATTGGTAAGTAAATCTCGAGATCGTATCTCTATTTACATCCATACGAGATATACTATATGCCCTTTATTTGATCAGACACGCCTTCGACTAACGAGGTCCTTGAATCCAAACAACCCTCAACAGGAGGAGCATAAGGACCCCATTATGCTTAAATATAAAATGAATTTAGACAGACAGCAAAAAAATTGCGAATCAGTATGAAGACAAATGAAAATTTAAAAAAAAGCATTAACAACGTTCAATAGAGAGAATTTCATTATTCACGTCATTTGAAGACCGTTAATTTTTATTTATTTGTCGATAAGTAAATGCCTACTGGCAAAATAGTTATGTACTCTCACTCAAAACACTCAGAAATTTGTTTAAAAATACCTATTTACCTAATGTAGGTACCTATTTCGCTTACGGTTTTTTGGAATAAATAAATAAAAACCAAGGAAAAAAACACACTGTAGACTTGAAAATTATAGTGATGTTGTTTAAAATACCAAAAAGACGTAGTTATTGACCACTTAGTTTTCGTGGGCTTTTCACAGAACATAAATTAATATTATTTGGCAGCCACGCTCAAAAGAAAATAATCCATAAATAAAGTATTACATCTACTCGTATATAATATCGCATAATACATCTTTGTTCCTGACTTACATCATTTAAAGGATCATTCAAGATCAGGTTTCTTGATTCAAGTGTAAGAGATGGGCGTCAGAAATTTCTTTTCATTATACTAAAAAAATGTGGACAAAGAGAAATGTGGGGTTTCTCGCAATTTTCCTCCATGAAACAACAGTTGCCTCATAATTTTGCATTTGTAAAGCTTCAATGTTTCACAGTTTTTTAAAAGCATTTTAAGCACTTTCAATTAGCAGAAACTTTTCAGAATTTGCAAAGCTTCTTTGCGTTCATAACAAGTCACGTTATGCTCATTTAAATTTATTTTTCGAGTAATGGGGTTGTTTGCAACACCTTGTAGCAAATCAAGGCTCAAAGACTGCACTGCACTTAGTGATTCAAGAGGCCCCGCCCACATCCACTCTAGACTCTGGAACACTCAAAATGAATGTCTGCAAACACCAATTTTCTTTTCCACTAGAATCGTCCATAAATTACTTTTATGGCTTAGTGAATAAAGCCTGGGGGAAGTGCAAGGAGCGATTTCGGGGTTTATCACGTTTGCATTCGTGTAATTGGTGAGTTATTTTGGTTGTTACTTTATACGCCAGACGTAAATTAAATAAAAGATTTGCTAACTAGTCTAGAAAGTATTCCAAACGTTGACAGAATACATTTCGTGTGTTTGTTCAGGCTTTTGGGTACGCAAACCTTTCTTTTGAAAATGCGGCCTTACAACAGGAACAGGGGGAGGAAATATGGGATACTCCCAAGCTGGGAGTCCCACTAAAACCATACACGTTCCCTCTTAGCCATAGTGGAACGTCACGGGTGCATGAAGTGACGACGGATACGGAACTCGAAAAAGTTATTCAGGAGGTAGAAACCTAATAGGTCCTGACTCCATCATGGTAGGCGGGAATTTCAAGCACATCCTCGTCTGTCTCAAGTTTCAGATGCTTGACTTTAATCACAATTATTATAAATGTTCGTTAATTTGATTTTGTTTTAAATTTTTTTTCAATGCGGCTGGGTGGAACTCCCGAATATAAAATCTCGGTCTGATTGTTGTGAGTAACATGTCATTAAGTCTTTCTTATTTACTTTCACAAAGTAAATGTCAATACAGTAAATAAATAATATTACATTTCCATAATATTTCGTTTCTTCTGTGAATTTGTTTCGTCACTTAGGTACTTGTATGGAAAAAATATTTTTCAGGCGTATTTTCAAGACTGTTTGTTATATTTTCTAACTTCACAGTGGACTAACTGCTTCGTGATGTTCAATGTAGAATAATTTACACCTACATTCTAGTTGCCCCAGAATAAATGGCGTAAGATTTTTTTTAGCCGGTATAGTGTCACATTCCCTTTTCTGAACAAAGCCCTCGGTTTCCTACCGTCATTCTTCTTCAATGAAAGTTTGCTTTATAAAATGTTCTAATCATAAAGTTATGTTACAAAAGCAAAATTTCCAAAATCTCAAGCATGCCGTTGCCATCGATAAAATATTCCTAGAAAGCTACCATAAGAAGTAAATGAGGGTCATCAAGTAGGAAGCCGTACTATCGCACCGTTAATAGGCGTCGTGTGCGCGATAATCTGACGCGCGGTAAATCACACGGTGTCGCGACCTCGGGTATCGCTGTGGCCAGGGTTGCCAATGTCAGTTCATCCATATTTAAATTTACCTAGTTTAAAAACAAAACAGACGTCACTTTGCGGATGACAGATTTAATCCATAATATCTGGTGCGCGGGATGACACGTTAGAGTTCATTTAATTTCATTTTTTTTGTTTCTTCTACAATCCCATTATAATATGTTTTTTTTTCTGTGGATAGTACGAATAGGGCTATATTTTAACGTTTTTATGAAGTTGATCGATATAGTTCATTCCATACAGGCTGTTTTAAGCTGAACAAATGAGATTTAAACTTAGGCTTGGAAAGGAATTTCTCGGTTTACTTACTTACTCCTTTATTTACAAACGCTTTTAATAACTTGACATTAATACTAATTTAGTTTGACTTTATCTTTCACTTTATTGCTTTTTTCAAACAGAGACAAAACACAATTTTACTTGCAACAGATTTGTTGCCGTTTATGAGAAAGGGGATTATTTTTTGCATCAGCCCTAACCTTAAAGGTCGTGAATGTTATTGAATTTTACATATTCTTCATATCGAAGCATCGGCTCCATTGCCCGCGCATTGTCCCGCTCTGCCGTTTCACCCTGATTTAATGCATTTCGATACTTTTTTTTTTTTTTTTAGTACCCGATTTAATCTAACATAGCACAGTCTGTAAACCGAAGTTTCACTGAAAAATTTTGAACATCTGATAAAGAATGTGTATCCATCTTGAATTGAACCGAAAATAATCCTAAATCAATTTCTAAATTGTGATTTTTTGCATCATTTATTACAGGGAGGTAATATGTTTTTCTTGTGGCTATCTCATACTACCATCGTTTGTCAATTTGTCTTTATCTATTTTAGAAGTAAATCGATTTTGTCCAACAATGGCAGTCGAGGCATGACAGTTGCAGGCAGCCACAATGCCCTTAGCTAAGATTATGAATAGAGCTGGGTCCATGTCGATGGTATTCAATCGATAGTTTGAAATTTCTTGATGTTTGGCACAAAAAAGTTAATAGTTTATGTAAAGTTGTATGTACGATTACGATAGCCCGCAGTGCTTTTATTAGCATTAAAAAGGTTTGTACAGTCGTAATATGAAGATCCCCTTGCGGATGGATGCTGTGCTGATATCAGTTGAAATCTTCGTAGAACTACTGAAATACAAAACCATAAACCAGTCTAATACTACATATAAGTAATTTTAATTCAGTTGTTAAATCGTTTTTCTCTTTTTGTCCTTTTTTTTTCTATTTCTGTGCTTGTCAGTAGTTTCTGCTCTGTAAACTGAATATCCTTTGGTCATATTTCTATGGTAATGGTCACTGGTTCTCACGACACAGGCTCGACCTAGTGTGTGAACCGCTGCTAAACTCTAGCTATTAAATAGGTTAAGGTAACAGTTACTGTAAATCTGTTATTGCATGTAAAGTATTTTGGAAATAAATCTTATCTTATCTTATCTTATCATAATTCTGTCATTTCCTTTGCAATTTATGAACTAACAAAACGTCATTACTTAGATAGTCAATCTCAAGTGTAGTCCGTTTAAAACACGTCGCCTTCTTTGCTGTTATTTTCTTCTATGTGGTGCGTTACTTAGACAAACCTTTGGGGAATAAGTGAAAAATAAAACAACCGTAAATACTTTTGCTACACTAGTTAATCATAAGTCATGGTAAGATATAAATTTTAGTAGTGCTTCGGTCACCGCTGGTAGCTACCAGTGGCCGCTCACGACTCACTATTTACGACCTCGACGCTGATATCGCCGCATTATTTATGTCTCTTTTTCCTTTTCGTTTTGCAATACTTGGCTGGAATTGTTTCGATTTTCGATGCGGTTGGCTGAATTTTTGGATTAATGTTTTTAATGTGATTTTGACGCTGGTAGTAACTTTTTTTACAAGTTTTTTTGTTAATAAATAAATACATATATGTATCATGGGATAATTTACATATTATTGTCATTGCAATGAACACAAAATATTTACCTTGCTACTCCGCTACTTAAGTATTCCATACAATATTGTCATTGCGTTTTAGGCGCTGGTTTTAGGTATAATCCTTCAAAGTAATTTTTCTTTTAAGGCGATGTAATGCAGCTTCAAAAATGTGATAAAAAGGGTCAAAGGAATAACAAAATTACAAATTTATTAAATCGGATCATTTAGGCCTACCTATTGGCTAATTTTACGTTTCGTTTCTTTTATCTTTTGTTGGCGTGTCTACTCTTGTTCCATGTGTCATGCCAACCGGTAGGTAAATTCGCCTTTATACACCTGTCTTATTCTGTAACCAAACCTGTACTATAAAGTTATATATACTTACACACATACAACGACAGTCTTAATTCATCGACAATCATCCATTAACCCCCTTCACCACCTATCTTAAGGACACGATAAACACGAAAGTTTATCAGAGGTAATATATTCTTCAGCGCGTCGGATCGCCGCGCCTCCAGCCACGCAGACGTTCACGCATGCGTAAAGGAACATTTGTTTATGTTTCACTGGGACATAGTGAGAGGAAGAAAAATTTACCTTACCTACACTTAACTTACATGAACATAAAGTAGAGAATTTTAGCTGCTTTAGATTCATGGTGACTTGGGTAATTTAATTAAATTAAAGATACACCCTTGTTTAAGTCAAAAACTGACTGCTTCTTCTTCTCCATTAAATACATCAACAATACAATACAATAACTCTTTATTAAACACCACATTATCTAATAATCAAAACAAAAAAAAAACAACTCAACTTGCAGGGTTCAAGGTTCTTCTTAGTATGAGAAAGCTTGGGCTCTATTCTATATTGTTCACATGCGTACCCAATATGGATCGGTATTTCATACATAGTTACCACTGAATTGCTTCTCATGACCACCACCACTTACCAGTTTAATAGGTTCGCTCGCTGTCAGATCCATACTAATGACAACCAAAATCTGAACTGAGTCAGAATTATATCGCAGTAAAACGTCATGGTAAGGTCCCAGATATCCTCATGATATCTTCTTTCACCGAGAAGCCCATGGTAAATTTCAAATGTTTCTTCGCTCATAAATTCCGAAACAGACAGAAATACGCGCCTGGTTTCGAGCCCACGACTTTCTGCACGAGAGGCCAAAGGTCAAACCACTAGGCTACCACGGCTTTAATACTAACACCACGTGCATTCGCTGATTAACTAAAAACACCAGTAACGAGCAAATAAAGAGCAAACAGGCATGTTTAGCGCATGAAACCATAGATAATGCTTAATATCACGACTTTTATTGAAACCAAAGCGTGCCGGCTTTTTACCACGTACAGTGATGCCACAGCTAAAATTTTGTGACGGGAAATACAACCGATTTAAAAACACCAATGCCCCTCCGTCCCGCTACGATATTGAAACGATTCAACTAGAGCCGACGCCCTTCAAAATGTCTTCGTATGGAACAAATCACGATGTTTGGTTGGAATTCGAACACGCTAAATAGTTGCATTTGCGTAATCTGTAATTTGTTTGCGACTGACATTATCCTTCAATTTAATTCTTCATTTACATGTAGTACTATTATTACTATTATTATTGTACTTTATTATTATTATTATTATTATAGAGAGTGAGATAGAGAGAGAGAGAGAGAGCCTAAGGTTACAAGACCTACAGGCCACATTTTAGCATGATTGTGGTTGTATAGGTGGAAAAGGGAATCAAAATTAATAAATTGCTGTGCCCTAACAGGGTTCATGTCTTGAATCTAATTATTATACTATGTAAGACCTAATGTACGACATGATTACTATGCAATAAATGAATTATGAATTATGAAAATAGTGATGGGTTGCTAGCCGCATCGCCTGTAAGATGACTCCTAAAATGTTCGCCCATCCGCTAGATGGGCTTTTACCATCTGCGCGGGAAGAGAAGCAACTGGTACATTTTATGTTCGTAATAATCTATAGTACATCTGATATCTGTGGTATCATATGTATCTTCCTATTCATATAAAAAAAAAAAAAAAAAAAAAAAAAAAACAAGTTAAATCTGGTAACTATCAAACTTTCAAACACACTGAGTAGGTATAATATGAGACATGCCTACTACAATATACAGGGTGAATTATTTATCCCTGTGTGTTCACAGTCTAACCCGCCGGCGGCCACAACGCCTCTTCCATGTCCCGATCAAAGTCTCGATTTATCGCGGACCGCCTTAATTGCCGCTCTATCAGACTTCAGACTACGACCGTTTCAATTTGTTGGATCCTGTCCTTGTTCTGACCTTGCGTGTGATTGGAGTCACGTTATCAAAGATGAATTTGTTTTTAATAAAGTTTGTATGGACGGCGGCTTCAAATTTAAACCAGCCTGTACGCTGACCGCTAAGGGTAGGGTAGGTCACTTCTTCAGTCAATAAACTCAATAAACTTTGTAAGTAAAATCAACTCTTTTTAATGTTTGGCATAATGACACCATAAAAAAAAATGAGAAACACGCTGGCACTTTTTCAGGTCTCTGACAGAATACCAGCTCTGCAGCTATTCGTAGTTGCAGTCCATGCTGAGTTAGCGCCTATTTCCCACAACATCACATGGCTCTTTAATATTCAAAATTATTTGCTTTGCTTTCCCTTTTTTTATTTGGTTATTTTAATGTTAATTTTAGATATCTTTTGGAACCATGTTGAATGTTATTTTTTTAAGTTGTTTTTACTTTTGTTAATTAGGTACCAATTATGCTGTTTTAGGCCATATATGTCTTGTGGTGATTAAAGTTTTTTATCTATCTATGGTCTATCTATCTAGGTAAATGTTTGAAATTAAAATTTAAGGTTATATTAATGAATCTATCAATTTGGTTTAATTTTATTTAAGAAATTTAATTGAGTTTTAATTTTGCACAATTAGGTATAGTTAAGAAAACATAGGTAATATTTACCTTGCTACTCCGCTCTACTCAGTCAGAAATTTAAATGAACCTCCGCAAAGTAAAGCCTTATTTAATAAAAAAGATCATAGTTTTTTTTTGTATTAATTGCAAGAATAAACGAAAAAACTCAACAATCATCTATGAAAAAAAGTAAATAAAATATACAATTTGCTTACTTTACTTTAGTAACAACAATCTTGATCCTTTGTGATCTCAAAATAGGTAATCAAAAATCTCCATACAATAGACGCAAATAGATGAACTGTCAGATATCTGCATTGTAGTCTGCGGGTGATCTTTTTCCGTACCTAATATATTGTAATTTATGATTTATTTTAAAATACTACCTTGTGTTTGGGAAGAAGTTGAAAAAGCAGACACATATCTGTTATTTATTCAATTTATTACACATGGATAAATTTGTAGCTAAGTTTGTGTCTACTATTACATACATAGGTGGGTACCTACATCAAAATCATAGTTATGTATAATTAATAAAAAAAATAGCAGTTAACTAAATAACCTGATCGAGGATTATAATTAACGCATTGCTGATCTATTGTGCTGTTTCTATGCACGTAACTTGATGTCAACGTAAACTTTGAACCAGCGCACCTTCGATAGGAGATTTTACACACAAATTAACTTATTAGATATATGCGACGGTAGAATTTTGAGATTTTACTGGATTATTTTCTGAAAATCGGAATTGAACTAGAGTTGTGAATGTCGAAAATAGAATAACACAGCTGAAGTGGACATGAGCGAGCCACTTGGCAAGACGGACGACGAGAGATAGGTATTCGAAGGCGGTCACAGAGTGGTGGCCAAGATTGAGTCAAAGGGCAGACCACCAGACCGCTGGTCAGATGACATCTGGCAGTCGGCTGGAAAGCTGTGGATGAGACTGGCCTTTATTCAGCAGTGGGTGAATGTGGGCTGGTCGGATTCGATTATGTAGTTACAGCGGTTTACAAATTTTTAAATTTACAAATTAGTAGGATTATGGTTGATCCTGTAATTGGAACAACTGCATAACACATTTTCCATTGCCCGGAAAACCAGATTAGAAATGATTAATAGAAGTAATCAAATTACAAAACGCTTGCCAATCGTCCCACACTCGTAGTCACATGGCAACAAAATTCAGGGTACAAAAAATTTACTCTCTAAACGAAAACACGGTAGGAATGTGAGAGCAAAAATAATAATCAAGGAGAACAAATCTAAATGTGTATGTGTGTGTGTTTGTGAGTTGTATTATAATACTGGTCAGACTTCGAGACAACTTTCTTGATTCAGACATTAGGTACTTAAACTCTTTCTATTTCAAAATATCATTCAAAGAAAAGCAAATCGTCAAATTATGAGTATAAACAGCTTACTTTAAACCCATGAAATTAGCGGTCATCAAACCTGCTCCCGCAAGGAGCACACGTTTTATAGGGCAATAAAGAACAATTCTCGCTGCTCTGGCCTATCGCTTCGCTATCGCAACAAATTGCACGTGATGTATCGCCGGCCATTATTGCGGTGGCCATTTTTGATAGTGTTGCGGAGACAGTCTTGCGTCGTGATAGTTTCTCGGATAATATTGAACAAAAAAATAAACAAGTTATTTTTTAGTACCAAAACGAGAAGAAATCAATGCTCTATTTAGATTTTAAGGAATGCTTTTTATTTTAAACATTTGGTTGAGAATAGCCTTAAAGTCTGTGTATCTTATTCTGATAGCAAAATAAAACGGCTTACACTGTAAAAAGTTACTTACGCCTGGTCTGGCAAAAAAATTAATACATCGACCTGTGAGAACTTCTTAAAGATGCCTACATAAAATAATGAATGAATGAAAGCTTTTCAAAAATCACGCAGTTTTATAGGAGAAAATGTTGATCGTGCTATAACAGAAGTAACTGAACAAAGATTTTAGCTACTAAAATAAGGCTTCGTTGTTTAGAAAAAAATGCCAAAAAAGAAATTTGCTGGTCGAGAAAGTAGTAGTAGGGTACTGTCTGCCGTACATTTTCCTATGCAATAATTTTAATCAGCTTCGGCAATGAATCTCAACTCCAAATACCATTGACACTAAACGCAAACAACACGCTTACCTTCCTCACAACATTATCCCCGTCCATCAGACATTTTTTTAAACAAAACAACATCACCCCACCCGGACAAGCGTCCGTATAATTAATACAGCCGTCGGCCATCAACACCAAGTGGCGTGTAATACAAGAATCAGACAGTCCCGATAGGCAGAAACAAATAGCCACCACCGCCATTACGCGGCCGTCCAGCCATGCCGAGCAGATTTTATCGCTCCTTCGACCCATTAAACCGGCCATAATGAAGTTTCCTCGACGGATAATGCACTGGAGCATTACGCAATGATTTACAAGGGCAGCAATAAAAAGAATTTAAGGGATGACCCGGGCCCGTAAAAATGGCGAGCGAATCGGTGTCATAAAGAAGAAGAATGCGGCAGCGGCCGAACGCCATATCTGCATTGTATTGTGGCACTAAATAGAGTTCTTAGTTGGCATTTGTAATTTTTATTTTTATTTACCTGCTGTTGGCAAATAGCAATGTCACTACTTGGAGAGTCGTTTTCACTTTTACTACTTTATAATATTTTGGAACGGTAAAGTGTTGGTTAGTTTTTAAAATCATAATTAAATAGAATAGAAAAGCAAGATGGCTGTAGGAGCTTTGATAAACATTAAATTCTATTAGGATTCCGCAAACAGTACTAAAAGAAAGTAAGAAAGAGCCTCTGTCTTTCTGCCTTACAACACTAATATTATTTATTCTTTCAATATTTTTTTTTGCCTTACAAAATAACGTTTAAATCAATCCAGTGAGCCATTGCTTGTGAATTTTTTAAAGGCATTTTAAAATATGTTTCTACATAATTCACTTCACAAACATTATCCAAAAGCTTCGCGTTTTATTTATCACATTTTTTTTTAAGGCGAGTCAAAAATCCACGTGATGAGTACCTGAATTTGCCAACGTGATCAATTAGGTAATTTGCAAAGAAGCTCTACACTTTACTAAAAATTCTGAAAAAATACAGTTTAAAGTTTCCGAAGATTTCTCTTTGATTTTACTTGCGCAATATTGATTGTTGAAAACATTAATAAACTAGCTGTTGCCAGCGACTTCGTCTGCAAAGAATTCGTTTATCGCTATCCCGCGGGAATTACGCAATTTTCTGGGATAAAAAGTAGCCTATGTGCTATTCCAGACTTTTCTCTATCTATGTGCTGAATTTCATCCAGATCCGTTGGGCCGTTCTTGCGTGATTGAGTAACAAACAAACATCCATCCATCCATACTTTCGCATTTATAATATTAGTTAGATATACTTAGTTACACGTTCGCAGGTGCCTACTGCTCTAAATTTTCAATTTACATTTACAATTACAGTTCACAGTTCGTTTTACACTTCACGGATTTTTAACGCTACGCTAACAAAAGATTTAATCTTAATAACAATGGCGGCTCTGATTTAATACGAGCATTGATAGCACGGGGTTTGTATCAATTTCGGTGCTCAGTGGGATTTGACCCCCTGTCGAGTTCTCTGAGCTCCCTGATACCATTGAAAATTTTATAGATGTGACACTCCTTTGCAAAAACACAATGTGGATGCATATTGCTTGAATTTTCGATGATATAAAGATTGGATGATTCAAAAGCGACATTTTAGTTTAAAGCAGATGGATTGTCGATTCAATTTACAATTTAATACGTGATGGAAGTTTCTTGAAAACAAGTATGTTGCTTACGACTTACCTATTATCGTGAATTGAACCATTTCCTCATTGAATTTCTCACGAGAGTTTAAATCATATTAGCCATTATGAATAGTGAATTATTTACCAACTATATTCGGAGCTTTTCTACGTAACGGCAACGCTCTTAACTAGTTTTAAATTTTATATTTCTTTCAGATTAGATAGTCACATTAATAATAGTACGTGATTAAAACAACGTTAATTGGAAAAACACTTCACTTTATTATTTTACAGAACATTTCAAATTTGTTGAAGGTCAAACTTTAATTGTATTTAATTTGAGATAGCGACAAACAAAGAGACGTGCATGCTTTTATTTTAACGATGTCTACATTATGGCAGTACCTTCGTAATACAAATAAAAATAACCCTTTTTTCTTTTCAGTAGTATTGTTTAATGTAAGACAATAACATATTAATACCACTAGCAACCCGACCCGGCTTTGCACAGGTTATTAAAATATTTAACACCCTTTCTCTTGTATCATTAAATCCATTAATGCGCACAACAAAATGCGTACTTTAAAAGATCTAAGCATAAATAATGCATTTATACATACCTACATATTATATTCCGTGGATCCACTATGTTTTATACTACCAATGTAGAGAAATGTTCTTTGTTCCGTCTATTCCTATTTCTTTATTCTTTGTCAACTTGGACCCCTGGACAGACTTACCCCGCAGGAACCAAACCTAATACCGTATTATTTACCGATGTAAGGCACAGCTAAGCTTCATGACATGACAGGTTTCGTCATTACTTAGAGGGTGATCGGAGATGTTGACCCACTTTGACACTTTACTGAACTATAGTAAATTGTCATACATCTAAAGGAAAAGCAGGAAGGCTTATATAAGATCACATCGTTGTCCGTCTATCTGTCTATCCGTCATGACCCTTTTTCTCAGAATTGCGTAAAGATATAAAGTTGAAATTAATACCAAATGCGGTCACTGAGAAAATCAAACCTTCACGCAATCAAAAGATACAGTTTTTACAAATTTTATTGTGTTAAATGAACATTTTCCAGATTTATTTATTTTTTGTTCTCATACGCATGATGTCAGTGGGTTAGCCGAAGTTTCACAAAATATTTTAATGATGTTTCGTTTTTCTTTAGTTCCAATTAAATCGATATTTTTTTATAATCCGTAAAAAGAAGTACGGTGATTTCTAAAGCACAGTTTGATAGTTTTGATACTTTCGTTTAATCCCCTTCAAAACCCTCGACTCATCATACTCCAGATGAATCGTGTTTCTGAACAAAGTCCATTCTTCATTCTTCTAGAGATGATCGATTGTTTAGAATCCTGACGCAGCATTTATATCGACTTTATATCCAGTTTCGATTAAAATGTCTAATAGCGTGCAATGAGTACTATGAAAGCTATCAATGAGGTTTTTTGTATGTTTGAAGTGAATAAATTAACTGAGTACCTATATAATTTTCCGGGATACAATGTGTCAATGGACATAGGAATCATGTTATAGGCGATGCGGCTAGCAACCCATCACTATTTTGATTCCCCTTTCCACCTATATGCCCACAATTATGCTAAACGTGGCCTTTAGGTCTTGTTACCTTGGGCTCTGACTACCCCGTAAGGGATAAAAGCGTGATTTATGTGTATATGTGTGTAGAAATGAGTCTAAAATCTCAAATTTGTATGTACGTCAACATCTTAGTGTGGAACATCCAAGGTGACTATTTCTATGGTGTAGGTACGGTCGCCCAAATAAGTGGTCTACCACTTTTCATCCAACTTCCTATCAAATGAAAATGTCGCTAAAGTTGAACTTTCAAGTTAACAGCTTGTCTTATCGACATTATAATATATTGTGACGTGCAAAGGAATTTTAGCCTTAGGGTGGTAGACTACATATTTGGCTGATGGTACCTACCGAACTATTTGGCCGACTTGGATGCTTCAAACTATAATACGCTGACTCTATGTCTGCCTACGTACCCACCCAGTAAAGTAAAGGCTCATTTAGACACATGCAAGAATTGCATACAAGTTTCAATGCATTGCGGGTAAGCCGGGGTAAACCGAACTCAACCGATCTGTCAAACTTCGCAGTGTGACTATAATGGCATACAATTCTTGCATGTGTCTAAATGGGCCTTAAAACAGGAAAAATAGAAGTTCTACTGCGTTAATCAATCGCAAGATAGCAAGCATGCCACTTCAATGGCAATTTTGGCGTATAAAAAAAGACCAAATCAATTTATACATCATTCAGATAAGATACCTGCTCTTGAGTTTGTATGATTGATTTACATATAAATGGCTAATGGCTGCAATAAAAAGTAACTACGCCATAATCTTTGCTTCAACCAGAATGAACATTTTAAGAATGAATTACTTTTTAGCTATAGAAAAAACATGTATACCTAATATTACGGTATTAGTAACAATTTATAATAATGTACTTAGTGATGTTTCTTACAGAACCCATACTACCAATAGAGCAGCTAATGTAACAACCTTATTTCAGTTCAATAATATTATTATTATTATAATAATATGTACATTATATTGACAATCATAGCTAACAGAGTAACAAAATACACACATCTATTTCTACTTAATCACATGTAATTGTTTCAAATTAATGCAAGACATGTCGACGCTCCATTGCTAGAGTTAAATATATGTGCATGTGCAACTTCAGAACCAATTACAAGCTACAAGTTATCGCTTCTTCTCTTAGTTTTATAAGATTTATTGTACAACTAACCATTTTATGGACTCAGTCTGAAATAAATTATTATTATTATTATTATTATTATTATTATTATTAAATTGATCAAGCTGACACCGCTATGTCCGCTAACTGCTAGAGACATAACTCATAGCCCCGGGCTTGTACAGTCAGCGCCATAATTTCAAGTACAAAGACCTCCTGCTGAGCGGGAGATTAATGCGCGCCACCTAGGCAGCCCATTCAAATGTGGATGTTGCCAGCTGTACTTTGATATACAAGGGGTCTAGTTTCTGCGCTATGTAGTTAAGGTTGTTTCAAATATATAATACGAACTCGAAAAAAAAACAGGCTACTTGAGTCTCATAGGAGAAATAAAAATAGATCATTTTTACACATAAACGCATTTAAGGAAATTAAGAATATTTTGTAATGTAAAAATGAATTAAAAAATAATAGGAACACGCATATTTTATTTTAAAAAAATCGTTTTAATGATGAAACTCTAGTGACCCCTATTATGCCCAAAAACGCTTTGTTTAAATATTTACAAAGAATATTTGTTTCTGACGTTCAAGTGTATATATCTTACATTTATCAAACGCTTATCAAAGATTTACAAAAGTGCCTGGTCGACGCAACTGGCAATTAAGGGCTAAAAGCTATCTCTCTTAAACTTAAAATATTAATTGCGTATAAATGTTGTCCCAAATATGTTATACTTCTATGTATACAGTTTCAAACATTTACCCTGTATGGGCACAGCAATTTATCATAAAATAATCTTAAAACGAAAAGTTATTATTATTATTCATTACAGTAAAAATATTACTATGGCACTTGCACTCAGTAGCTTATTAAATGTACTACGAGCAACAATTATCTGTATTTTTCAGGAACATGGTAAAAAAATAAAATAAACAAAAGAAACAAAATAGCAGTACAGAAAGTCGCAAGGTAGTTTTTACAATACATATAAAGAGATAAAAACTATATCACATTTTTTTTTACTTTATATGCACGCAAATGGTAAAAAAACATAAATGGAAAATAATTTTTCTGCCTATTATTCACCCAAAAACTCTCCCAAAGAACATTTTAAGTCTAGCGATTCAACGAGGGAATGCTGTCAGCTTTTGGACACCATGCCACTGGGGCCTTTTTTAGATATAGGTAAGTTAGTTTAAGAAACTAGTTTTATTCGTTTATTTTTTTATTAAATTGCATTTAATATACAAAATTATGTATGAGATTACATAAATATTATCACTGCGTCTCTCAGCAATCTAAATAGGATTATCAAATCGTAGCTGGTTGGGTAGTAGCACCTGTTCCTTACACGCTGACATCTTTTGTAAACCTGACAATGACGTTACCGATAATATAATCACTGTATGTACCTTTTGCCACAGTGTTATCAACGATGGATCCCTGCCATCAAATTAAAACTATCAAACAGTTATTAATGATCGTTATTTTGTGGAACGACGACGTTGCAACCTGCAACGGTCGAACAACGTGAAACAAGGTAAAAAGATTACATATTTTTAGTAATAATAGGAACTTCAATTATTTTTTCAGTGTTTTTTTATTCAGCCTAAAACAAAAATAAGTATTATTTTATTTTTTACTTTTATCGTTTAATGTTTTGCAAGTTATTATAAGTTATCGGATGGCTCTCTTGGTAAAAAAACAAAATAGGCCACAGGGTCCTTGTTAACGGTTGTTTTTTATACGAGTTAGTAACGTTTGTGTGTCGAGTAACTAAAACATAATAATTTAATTTATCAAAATAAATAGTCCCATGAAAATATCTATAATTAAGACCAAGCTATTAATGCGATAACGATCTAAGTTTGTAGGTTATATCGGTGTAAAGAAGGAAATTCTCAATTATACAAAATTTTATTCGTCTTTTGTAACTACAGCTGGTAAATTTAAAAACGTCCCTAACTAAAGCTTAAACAGAAGCTTAAAAAACATTTTCTCAACAGTCATTACAATGAACATGGTGCTAACTAAAATATAAATACTTACGATATTTCAGAATGACGGCAGGAGTAAAGAAAAGGCTTATTGAGAAGGATGATAAATCCACAGAACAAAATGCAGCAGAACATGAATCAAAATTTTGGGATCCTATGCAAGAAGGAGTGAAATGGATTGAAAAGTATGCCGAGCCCCTGGAGAAGTTTTATCAAAAACTACCAGAATGCATTGGCACATTGTGTGCCTCGCTTGCGATATTCACCTTCGGAGCTGCGTTGCGTGGTGAGTTAATTTAATTGAAACATGTACTTCAGTTCTACATTCTTTCTTCCTGTTTGAAGAGGTCTCGTGAAACGTCACATTAGCGACTTAGAAACTCAATAGACAAGCGACCTTGATGTCAAACGAGACATTCATTGCCTTATCGTAAAGCCTAACCTCTAAAGTTTTGGCCGCCAGCAGCAATATCATACGGCTATAAGGGCTATCCCTACATACCTTCTCAGCTGGCTACGTTAATAAAAGGCGCATCACTCGAACTAGGAACTAGATACTAATAGATCAATCGGTATACTGCAACTGTCTACTTCTAATTCTTTAACGGTTCTCGATAAACTTCGTTCTTCATAATGATTGACGTCTGAACTGAGGAAACACGAAATCTGCGGAAAGACATTAAGATACTAGAAGCACTGTAGTTGTCCTATAGATTTTGTTTATTTATCTTCCTCAATACACGTCTTAGATTGGTGTACATTTTGAGGTATGACTTATAGTTAGAACTCAGGCGATGTCTTCTACAATGGACATATAAGAAGTTTCAATGTCGCTCATAGTTGTAATGGAAATATTTATGTATTGGCAAGAACGAATTAGAGATGAGGAGGTCCAAAAAGTAACTAAAATACCGGCATACGAGTAGCTCAGCTAGCTCATAATAATATTTACGATCATCAAAATATTAAATTACAGGAGAATGGATCGTTATCCTCGTGGCGGGGATGAAACAGTACACAGGTCAGACGACATCAGACCGTAACATGACGTTGGAGGAATTCATTTCACTCTTCACTGAGCGCAATTTGAAGATGGAGAACTTTGGTTTCATCTTCGTTGCGGCTCACACCGTGTCTTATAGCATCTACTTCTTGCTAGGAGGTTTTTTGCATGTAAGTATCAAAACATAATAATAAAAACAAATTCAATTGCCACTACTAGGTTTTTTATTTTCAGTGGAGTTTCAACAAACTTCTTAGCTTTATTATCATTGTACTTTACAAATTCAAAAAAGTTGATACACGCGAAGTGCACATATTTTGTGGTAAACTTTCTTTGTTTGCAATACCTACGATTTTTAATGTAAGGTCTATTCTTATTTCAGTGGTACTACTACATGAGAAAGCGTGACAGCGCAGCTGAGTGGAAGATACAGCCCGACAAATGGATGACTCCGGAATTAGAACGCCACGAGATAATGTTAGGGGCGTTGTCTCTCTTCTTCACTAATTCTTTCTCCGCTTTTCTGGCCACTTACATTTATAATGGCAACCCTTCCTGTGTCTATTATAACTTTGATGACTACGGTTGGATTTGGTTCTTCTTGCAATTTCCTGTACTTTTCGTGTTGATTGTAAGTATTATGTAGTCTAATTATCAACTTTCCTATTTTTAGCACTTCAGTTTCAATTATTTTTTAATAGTAGGTATTACTATTCTGAGACTTATTAAACATCCTTCTTCCGACGCTTGCATTGCTTCTAATCTACTGCAATAAGTGGTTAACCTTTCAAGAAGAAGTTCAATTGGTCTCCATCGCCGTCACGCAGATCAACTTATTGCATTTTTTTTGTCCTCAGGACTACGTTACCTACGTTCTACACTGTATGTATCACACGCGGTGGCTGTACAAGTATTTCCACAAGATGCACCATAAGTACAAGCAGCCTACAGCGTTCAGTGTTACAGCTATGCATCCCGTTGAGCTCCTGCATTTCCAAATGACCTTGTGCTCTCCGCTATTTCTCATACCGTGTCACTGGCGTAAGTAGTTTTTAATATCAAAACTTCCCATCATCACTATCACTACATAGTATTTATAAAACAAAGTCGCTTTCTCTGTCCCTATATCCTTATGTCCCTATGTCCCTTTGTATGCTTAAATATTTAAAACTACGTAACGGATTTTGATGCCGTTTTTTTTAATAGATAGAGTGAATCAAAAGGAAGGTTTATATGTATAATACATGCATAATATACCGTGCGAAGCCGGGGCGGGTCGCTAGTATGTTTATAAATTATTGAACGACGCCACTAAACTTGGAATTAACACTCAAGATGTACATGTTGGCTATCAATTCAATACTTAAGCCTGACGAGCTGAAAATGACGGATAGAAATTCCATTCGAAACTCAATTATTGACATTACACGTGGGCGAAATAAAATAGTAAAATCGAGAGGGTTGGCCGGGACCAACTTGGTATAATTAAAAATTGTAGAAATCGCATTCGAAAAGTCTTAGAATTTATTGACCCAACGTTCTTCTAATGAAAACAAACAAACATTTGGCCTATTGTTAGTCTATGGATGCCTTTCAATGTAACGTAACAACAATAAAAACAGATAAGCGAAAGGCGGATATAATATTGATGACGATAAGTTAATTGTTGATTTATTTACTGTTAAGAAAACAACAATAAAAATAAAAAATCGACATGATTTGAAGCGTCTAGACTTGCGCGATAATTTTGACGTGTTTTGTTTTGTATTGCAGTACCGTTTTACATGATAGCCATTTACAACTACTATCATGGCATCATTGACCACTCTGGCATCAACTTCAAGGCGCAATGGTGGCAGCCGTGGCAACCAGATGCCGAGTTTCATGACCAACACCATGAGCTATTCCACGTTAACTTTGGTTTCAACATGTTTATTTGGGACAAGGTGAAGCTTTCTTCTTATCATTCTCATAAACGTCTGAGTTGTTTTCTTTAAAGCTTTTGATGCGATCTGCTTCATGAATTTGAGCAACATATTCCTATTTTTAGTCACCGTTTTTTGCTAACAGTATCAGTTGTCCATTGTGTCTTTGTTGTTGACGACTTATTGTTACAGTTAATATCTTCAATATTTTTATATCACATGCTTAAAATTAATTTGTGTCATGATTTGTCACAATGAATGAGATTCAACACAATTTCCTTTGTAATCAATCATACTAGATATACCGTCTTGAGATATATTCTGAAAGATAATGCTCGATTGACGATTTTTACGTTTATCGACCAGGTGGCCTGATACGGTTCGGTCCGTTAGATAACTGAAACTTAACTTATCCTTATGTTGTGTAAAGGTCGCTAATGATAACACTGAATTGTTGCTAGTTGCATGCAATTGGCTGTAAAAAGTGATCAAAGTCAAAGTTATTCAGTCTGAAGGAAGCATGACGTCTCTTTGTCTTGATTTACTCAAATAAAATCCATAGATATTTCGATTTTCAAATCAAAATTTTATTCTTTCATCAATTTCACAGTTGCACGGAACAATGAGGAAGAAAAATCGGGTGTATACAGAAGATACTTTCCATGGTGAAGCACCAATTCTTGGAACTGAAGAAGCTAAAGTGGTAATGGAGACAGATGCCGCTAATGATGATAAGAGCTTATACAAAACATCGTGATTATATTTAAGGTCTAATCGTGTAGGTAATCGATAAATATGTCAGTTAAAAGTTTTACAAAGTTTTCGTTTAAAGCGTTTGCCCCGTTACAAACGAGATGAAAACAGGAAAAATTTGGTTATCAGTATGTAGGTGTTTCAAAATAAGATCACTTTTATTTTACTTTTATTATGAATAAAATTGTTAAATGGATTCAATTTTTGATTTACTAAACACATATTGAAAATCATCATCAGCCTCACGGGTTCATATTGGTTTACCTACTTTTTGTATTTCGATTATGACTACGATACTACAAACCTACCGCTTGTGAATCATAAATCATCATTGCTCAGAATTTTGTCTCAGATTTTTTTTAACACAGACATTTATTTTGTAGGTACTAAATTATCGTTGTTTTTATAACAATAAAAATTGCGACTTTTTTCCGCATAAAATATTGGCAACAAATTTTATTAGTAGGTTTACCTAACACTAATTCCTATTATGTGATATAACATAATTTCAATTTTATCAAAATAAGAACGTTCACAGCTATCTTATGTAAAAATGGTTTAAATGTCGTCAAAATAATCTAACCTAACCAAGTATTATCATAATAGATGTACTTACTTTAAATGAATATAAAATTTATACAATCTACATAAAATAATCAAAAACGGAGCTATGTTTAAAGTAATAATGATATATGACTTATGGACAAAGCCAAGATGACTACTAGCGCAAGTAATAAGTAACGCCACGAGCAAAATTCTATTATACTTACCTCAAATTTTACTGACTAAGTACTTGTTTTTTACGGACAGTTGGTACAAGGAAATTATTTGCAGCGGTATTGAAACGAAACAAAATAATATCATCATCATTATCAACCTGTCGCTGTCCACTGCTCATCGCATTCAGTCATTGCCAGCCGCCCTGCACAGATCCGTGCAAAGTCCTTTATACTACGTCCACCTGAACCCTTGTCTTTAAATAGTGGCTATTCGAACTCAATTCCATCTAAATACACAGCTACATCACCAACATAATCCAAAACAAATCCGCTAACAACGATTTTGTATGGCGTCGATTTTAAAAATCCCGCCTAATTTCCACACCCCGCAGAGTATCACCAGAGTAGCCCTCGTGAGCTTTTCAAAAGGATTTTTAACAATGTATCGGTTCAGTGAGTCGTGGAACGCGACGGGGGGCAACTTTAATTGCACGTGTAAGGGACAGTAAAAAAGTATGAGTTGATACGTTGTTGAAATGCTTGCGGGGCAAAAGGGACATTCTAAAACAGCGCAGTGTATGGTTTCTTTATAGTTGTTATACTACGATGCATTTCGGATCTGTCTGGGTGCTCAAAATTACGCACTTGGAGAGCTTGGGTCAAAACTCAGTGTTATTCCAGCGGTTTTTAGTAATTATTCTCTTAGCAGATATTATGATTGAATATTAGTTCATAGACAACTTGTTCTCATGCTAAGGGCCTGTTTCATCACTCTTAGTTAAGGCCTTGATATTTTAAGTGTCAGTTATATTACATATGATATCGTCTCAGTCTGTTTCGTAGTAATAAATAGAGAGGGAATTAGATAACTAACACAAGATATCAGGAACATGAACTTACCTAACAGAGAGTGTTGAAAGAGGCCCTGAGTCTACTTTATTTAAAGTTGCTGTGATTTGTTTTCCGGTTGTGGTAATAAAATAATGACGTTTGATCCAGGCAGTCAAAGCGTTCGAATAATCCGCGCTTGTGTGCAAATACAAAAATACGCACACTACACATAGGTTTAACCAATGCGGTCATCGTGTTTGAAGAATCACCCTAGAAATTAACATGACAATTTGATAAGGTTAAAAACCATTCTTAAAATGGTGTGGCTTAATTAATTATTACTTATTTAATGACCGTTTCTTTGATCGGCCGCTGTACGATTAATATTAACCCGTTTACTTTAAGATCCGCCGACGGATCGTTAGCTTTTTATGAATTTCTCAATTAGCAACACATTGCGTGAGCAGAATAATAATACTTTATTGATTATGTATGCAGCTGTATAATGTTCAAGTCAACGTCAAGGAAAAAATAAAACTTTTATATATTGAACTGGCTTTTGAAATTTGCAAAATCCCATGTTAGTGTTCCTCTTTGATCTTCAAGGAATATTTCTGCCAAATACGTTCTAAGGATGTAGAATATACAATACAATAAGTACAATAACTCTTTATTGAACACCACATATAAAAATCAAAACAGAAAAAAGTATAATATCAGTTATGCCCTTATGTTTTTATAACACCATTGGATTCAGCATATTCTGTTACGTATTGTGACAAAAAGACATAATATCTAACCCTTAACCCAGATTTTTCGCTCAGGCTTAGTTTTGTGTGACCTACAAGCACTATTCTTGGTTAAAATAGTTTTGAAGTAGGTAAACTCACCTTAGCTTAGTTTAGTCCGAATAAGCTAAAATTTTGGCAACAATATTTATCAAAATACAAACAAATGGCCTAATTACCTATGTAATGCAAGACTCTCTGAATTGTAAAGCATACGAAACATGATTTTTATAATAACGCCATCTGTCGAAGCACATGAAAACTAATAAGAAAAGTAAGCACTCCTCCAAGCTAAACCTCGATGTACAACTCTGGCTATGTAGTGCCACTAAGCATAGCTAGATGGCGTCTCTGGAGCATTGCAAAGTTGTACCCCCATGTAATTGTTACCAGCCCATCTCTGCTATTTTACTTTTCATTCACTAGGTGGCACTGTGAGTTAAAATAACTTCGTGCTTTTCCTATTTAAAAATATAAAAAAACGCTTTCCTTGGAAATGTTTAGAGCCGGCATTTATGTTCTACCAATGTTTCAAAAAAACTTTAACTAGAGACCCGAGAAACATCATTTTTTTTTTACTTTTAATCACAAAAATAAATAAAATTGTAAACTAGGAGTTGCCTCTTATTTCGTAGGTATTCAATTTTCTTTTTTTACATTAAGGCTATTTCACCAACTCTTATTGTATAATTATATTTTATAGTAATATTATGTGTGTGACTATCTTATTCTTCGAATAAGTTTTGATTTTCGCCGTAGTTTAATACCAAAATCTTCAATCATAATATATGATTTCAAACAAGTAATGAATAAGTCAATTAATAATTGAAATAATATTCAAACTTTGCCGTACTAGGGTACGTTATTGGATTAGGCTACGATGTCACTGTAGATGGACGGAGGACGTAGTGGACAGGTAGGCTATTTTCATCGATAGGTACACACTACACACATAATATTACTATAAAATATAATAATACAATAAGAGTAGATCGCTGGCTATCTTCAATGTAATGTGCGTGTAATGTGTGTCTTCAGTGTAATGTATGTGTGTCTTGTTCAATAAAGAGTTATTGTATTGTATTGTATTTTTCGTTAGAGCATAAATTGAGGGAGAACCACCAATTGGTTCGAAACATGGCACCCATTTATTCCTATTTTAACAACTAAGAAAAATAATTTTATTCTAATATTTAAGTGGTGAGAACACAAATAGGTAGCAAGTAATTATAAAATATGTGACTTAAAGCATGTACCCAGGATCGCATTTGATAATTACATATTATAGTTGTTAATCTTTTTTAATCAGGTACTAATGTACTCAAATTACTTACTAATGATAAAAGTGAATTCCTTAAATTTTTACATATTAAATTGGAGGTAGATAACGTATCAGTCAAAATCAAGTAAAATAATTCAGTACAACAGCAGCTCAAAGTAAACATAAATCTACTATTGAACGAAAGGCCTCACGTTGAAGGAAAGGTACAATCGGAAATCCGATGTTCTGATTTCCCTATTTCTTCCTTTTTCCCACTCTAAGCTGGCTGTTTCTGCCGTAAGGAGCTCTGGAAGGACTCGGATTAATACTATTACTGGTCCCAAAACCTAAAAACGGCGACCCGTCAGGTCTAAATAAAGTAAGGACGATTTGGACTCTAGGTTACAAAATGTCGAAAATGCGAATGGAATAAAATCCCCTCTTTTTACGTTGGGGGTTAAAAAAGATAGAACAATGGTGATTAGTTTAGTAGACGAAAAAAAATTATATAAGGAGTGCTGCTAAGGAGTGGAATGCGCTTCCGTCGTCTGTCTTTCCGGATAAGTATAACCTTGGACTATTCAAATCCAGAGTGAACAGGCTGTTACTGAACCAGTGAGCTACATCTTCGGCCTTATCTGCACTTACCATCAGGTGAGATAGAGGTCAATCGCTGGTCAGTTTATAATTAAAAAAAAAAAAAAAAATAACATTATGAGGCGCCATGTCATTTGTAGCTACGGCATAAAACATCAAAGACTATTATTCTCTCATACACATTGACTATTGTGTGATGTTTTTTCCGAAGTTCTAGTTGGAAATACCTATCATAAAAAATGCTAAATCACTTTCTTGGTCGACTATCTACATTTCAATATTAAAAGACAATCAGCCTTATAGTTTTTTCCAATGTACCAGTTGGAACTGTCATAAAAAATGCTAAAGCACTTTGTTGGTAAAACAACTTAATTCTGAAGTCGGTTAAAAATGACACTAGTTCCATTTATGGTACTACAGTAATAACGGGACTACTGTTTATGACTAATAACGCACTAAAACATAACTCAAAAGTCCTGAGAATAATATCAAATATTAATTCATTTTATTGGCTTTTATCATAAGATTTATGACAGAGGGCACTTGTACTTGTGCTGACATTTTGATGATATTCAATAAATTATCGTTTCTTCAAGTAAAATTCAACGAAATCACGCAGATATTGAGTCACATTATTATGTATTTTGAGGGGATCAATTTCAATCATTTAGATCTTATCTAATTGATATGAAACAAAGTATGAATGTTATTTCCAAGTACTTGGTTGCTAAGTTGAAGTTCGACAAATTTATTTTAATTTGTTCCCCGTGAATGTTTGTATGAGTGAACCAAAGTTAGAAGATAATGTACCCCATGGAAAGTTGGTTCAAAAGACAAGTGCTTCATGTTTCACTGTAATTCATACAATGCAGTACTCGTACCTACTTAACACAATAAAATTTCTTTTTTAAAACTGAAATCGAAGAAAAAATATCACAAATCGAACGAAATTAATTTTCAGTCAACTTAAAAAAAGATGGTGGTTCTTAATTCAACTTTTTTTGGAATAATGTTTGTTAATACTACTCATATTTGACGATTGTGAAAAGTTTTCAACTTTTTTTTCGATTGTGTTTATCTTAAAGTTGGTCTCATATGAATTTCATTAAAATTAAGTACGCATTTGAAGTGGCTGCTTTATCTGCTTTAAGAAAAAAATCAGTTTTACTTTTCTGAGGAATCTCCTGTAGGTACGGTACACTACAAAACATACCCCTGTTTCAACCTCTCATGAGTTAAGTTTTCAAATTCGATATCTAAACTTGATATTTTAATACAAAGTTTCGTGTCCCGGAGTTCTACATAATTATGTTAATTACTGAAGTGCCATGCAACCCTCCTATATCCCCTTAGCATTATGCATTTCCAACCACCATTAATTTCTTGGTAGATATTTATGCTATGAAATAAACGAAGTTACCCATGTTCCAAAGCACAACTTTCTAGACTTGGTAGTATTGTGTTTTGGCTATGTTTTGATAGGACTAAAATTAAGATTAAATAAAAGAAACACACCAATTATTAGAACCATTTTGTGTTATTATTATCCTACTAATATTATAAATTCGAAAGCTTGTGACGATGTGAGTGACGATGTGAGTGAGTGTGTATGTTTGTTCCTTCTTCACGCTTCAACGGATGGACGGATTTGGATAAAATTTGGAACGGAGATAGCTGGTACCTTAGATTGAAACATAGGCTACTTTTTATCCCGGAAAAGTTCCCGCGGGATAGCGATAAACACGTCAATTGCTAATTCTACGCGGATGAAGTCGCGGGCAGAAGCTAGTATTAGAATATAATTAGGGTGTACTTTTACTTTGAGAATGGAGCCGTAGAGAGTCCAAAACGCGTTAGTGTTTTGTGTGGTTTACCTACCTAGGGGATAATTAGATTTCTAGGATTTGTGTGTATGTTTAAATACATCATTAGGCTGATTGGGTTAGTTTGATTAAACAATGTGTTGA
The DNA here is from genome assembly GCA_963854515.1 of Pandemis heparana. NCBI lineage: Eukaryota > Metazoa > Arthropoda > Insecta > Lepidoptera > Tortricidae > Pandemis > Pandemis heparana. The sequence goes on along the minus strand of OY978011.1, from coordinate 11,376,983 downwards.
AGTTTTTAATTGTATTTTTGGATTCAAAATTAAGTCGGCTCTCTGACGCTGTACCTACACTTTGAATATAGACCAAAGTGTGGAAAGTTTTTGTCGACCACAGTTTGAAAGATCTTAATTACATTAACAGGGGTGTTCAGTTAAACTAGACGAACCATATACTGAAATATTCCGGACAAATTTTAAGAAAAAAATAAAATAAATAAGCAACAAATTACACCAATTGACTTGCATAGATCAAAACTAAGCACAGCTTGTACTATGGGTAATGGATGCAATGGATAGACGTACTTAAATACATAACAAACATCTACGACTCGGGTACAAACATTCATAATAAGCATCATACAACTGCTTGACTACCGGGGTTAGAACCCGGGAACTCTAGCTTCATAGGTCACTAACCAGTAGGCTATCCGGCCGTCAAAAGACACAGTGCATGCCAAATTTTAAATCTATCCAGCCATTCTGGCGTGAAAGTGTAACAAACATACAGACACACAGATATAAAAAGCTAGCTTCTGCACGCGTAACTATCATCATTTCTTGTTTACGTGACGTCTTTGATAATACAATCATCATTATTTTTATAAACCCTCAATTATCAGCAAAATCATTGGCAAATTGCAAATCAGATTCAGCTCAACATCATTTACATTCGATAATTCGTGAAAAGAAGACGTGTGAATCTTATTCAGAGTGCAAAAAACACAGGTGAGTTTACTTTGGTTTGAAATTGATAAAGGCACATAAATCAGGTTTTATGGTCCCTAGACGGTAATCTTCGGTATAGTTCGTAAGATATCGTGGGAGATTGAGGTGAAATATTGTAATGTTTTCGGTTAAAAATGTATTTTGTTTGCTTTACAAGTTTTTTTTTACATGTTTCGTGAACATCTTAATTCAGGAACATCTCATAATTTTATTGTAATGAAAAATCCAAAAAAAACTCAATTTTTCTAGGTTCGTGGATCTCTGGCCTCTTACCCGAAATACAAAAACAATACCTAGTTATATACAGTACAAGTAGCTTACTATAGTTTGCTTTGTAAAGTTGCATTTTATTTATAGATGGTTTCGCAAATCCAATGAATTTTTTGATCAGTTACTATTGCGACTTCTTTCACAGCTACTTTCTTATGATGCCGTAAGCTAATAATAAGGCTCATGATGTTTTCTAAAGTTTCAGGATGACGATAGAAGTCCGGCAAAGAGTCGGTGAGAAGGAAAAAAAACCCGAAGAACAAAATGCACCGCAACAAAAACCGACTTTTTGGGATCCAATGCAAGAAGGAGTGAAATGGATCGAGAAGTATGCTGAGCCCATGGAAAAGTTTTTCCAAAGATTGCCAGAGTTCATTGGCACATTCTGTGCTACCTTTGCAGTTTTTACCTTTGGTGCTACGTTACGAGGTAAGACTTTTTATTATCTCATAATTACTTTCTTTTTCTTTCGCTGTCGTAAGTGTGTTTTTTACAAGCTTTTATTTATTTTTACCTGTCTGTAATCTAACTCTGCAAGTCAATTTAAACTCCTAGTGGTCAAATTAACGTCAAGTATGTCTAAGTCTGGTGGCAATACAATTGGCCAAGAGCCCCAGCACATAAAGCCAGTAGTGGCGACCATTATAGTGGCCGTACATATATTGACGCCGATAGTCAGCACTCGCACGCTATACAAATAGATCGGTGGCGACGTTTTGTGGGTATCGCGTGTAGCGCGTGTGCGCGGACCTTAATCAGGTAGTGAAAATGTGGTAGTGGCCAGGACTTTCTGCGTAGAAGGGAACTGTGCAACGGTTGGTCCGATTGACTCGACATTTGGTGTATCTACAAGATATGTACCATATTTATTACTGATTGTAATAGCGTAGGATCACGATTTTTGACTGATATAAATCAATAAATAAATTCTTTTATCGACGTAAGCTGCAATATCCTTTGTACTGTTTCATTGTTTCATGGCTTTCATTAAGTAACAAGTAACAAACAATATAAAAAAAAATCTAATAACTATAAAAACATCAGAGATTTATAAGCTATCAAAGATTTTTGTCTGTATCTCTGTCTAGAAAAACTGAATTTTAATATGGAGTTTATAATTATGTTATGGGTGTTATGACAAATGACGTCATATGTCAGTTCGGATCTCTCTTTCTAATCGCTGACTAATTAGTAGTTTAAAACTCTTATATTTTCCGTATTTCTTGACCGATATTACTTTTAATTTCACTTTTTGATATTATTTTTTACGATATTCTCATATTTTACTAAGAAATGATATGACGTGATAAAAAAAATCAAAGCATATTCCCTATTACTTGGTCGACTTTCATTATTTCGATGTCATAATCATGAGCGTGATAATTTGAAGTAAAGCAGAAAAATTCTTTTTTAATGAGAACCTGAAATGACAACCTGAAATTAAAATTTGCAGTGTTAAATTTATTTGGCTAGCTATGAAATCGTTTTACTTAAGTATTTTGTTGTAATTACGGAACTATGTAGTACCAACAAGGTCAAAAAGTTTCCGATATTGGAAAATTTTCACACACACTTACTAGTACCTACCTTTACATAAGGTGATAATTATAATATCCGTTTTTCCCTAAATACGTGCCAAATACCCGGGCAAACGGAAGGAACCTTAGTAATACCTACTTATATATAGATAACAATAGATAAAATAAAAAAGTTGCTAATATTAAAGTATGTCGCAGAAAGGTATGTCAATACTTTGGAACGTGTTAATATATTATCTTACACTTAAAAATATTTATTGAGCAAAAGAAGAATATAACAGATATAAATAATTATGTAGAGGTAGGTATATTATTGATGCATTATGGCGATGGGTCATATCATAACTATTCATAAACAAGTACAAAGGCCAAACTGCCAAACAAACACTAAACAAATTTCACAAGATTACATCTGTTATGTATTTAGCGATTTTTTATAGATTAGCCCATATACGTCGGATTCATCTTTAAGTTCAATTGAATATTAACAGAGCGCATTAAAATATGTTTAGGGACCAGTATTATACACATAGTATTATACACATTGATATTAAGTACTCCTACACCCAAATCCTGTGCCAAAAACATTATTTGGATTGAGAGTAAGGTAATTTCAATAAAATACTTATATGTATAATAATAATTACTGCTAAAGAATTGTTACGTCAATGATCAATGATATACAATGTACGGATAACAGATATGCGGAGTTAGTGACATCTAATCCTGAATAATAATCGTGACAATGATCGATGTTTACTTATCGAGCCGACTAATCACATTTATAGTCAATTTGGATTTAATGTTATGCCATATCTTAAGTGGAAACGGAAAAATAATCGCAATCTGCTACAAGAATCTTAGTGCACCTTTGCATGTTTCATGCGGGATCTTCTAAAGATTAACGAAATGTTAATCTTTACTGTTTAAAAAAGCCAAAGCTCATTTCATTAAAATTTTGATCACACATATTTTCATAGCTGCTCTTGTTCACACTCTTGGTACTCACTCAATCACATACACTCAATCACGATGGTCCCAACGGAAGACCAACGCTGGCTGTAAGGCCCGCATAACACTGAGTTGGGACCATTTTGTGATAATTTGACCCTATTTAATAATTTGTTTTGTGTTTCTTTTTTTCAATTTGGACATTATTGTTACGACTAAAAGTCCTCAATGTTTCGGCTTCTAGGCCACGAATGGATTGAATTATGGGACATCACGTTTGTGGCTTTAGCAGCGCTAGTTTTTTGAACTATCCACACTTCATCTTGTTTTTGCACCACTACCTACATTTTGCATAACACTGGTTTCCAGGAAGACGAAAGCTTTATATTTATCATTCATTCCGGTTCTAATCTTGTCCATTTTGGTTTTATTTGCTCTACTATAACTAACGTAATTTGATTCCCTATAGCATAATGGCATAAAAGGCGTAGCTTTTGTTGTTAACAAATTATTTTTTGAAATTCCAGGAGAATGGATCATCATTTTGGTAACAGCACTAAAACAGATCACAGGGCAGACCAATTCGGACCGTAATGTAACTGCTGAAGAGGTATTTTCACTGTTCACCGAGCAGAATCTGAAGATGGAAAATTTCAGTTTCATCTTCATAGTGGCTCATGTCGTGTCTTATGGAACTTACTTCATATCTGGAGGATTTTTGCATGTAAGTAAAAGAAATATCGTCATTTTATGTCCAGTAATGAAACTTAGGTATTCCTGTTCAAGGATTTTTTTTTCATTTTATGACAAAATGAACCTTTTTATACTGTTCGAAAAATATTTATTATCTCTTGTAGTAAGAGCAATATTTTTAGTTATAATTTTTATGGTGGTGGTACCTTGGGAACGGAAATAAAATATTTTTCTTTCTTTCTTTCTTTCTTTCTTTCAAATAAATTAAGTAAATGTGAAATTCATCGGTTAAAATGTTAGGATTGTTTTTACGGTCCTTTTGGATATAAAACAATTTCGTTTGTTGTTTATTTGTTTATCACAGAACAATGAATTCAAATTATGCTATTTGATTAACCTTTTCGCAATATTATCCTCTGTTTAAAAATAAAAAGGTGTTTTATCCTAAATCCTAATCCATGGGGTACGGTAACCGCTTACCATTAGGCGGGCCGTACGCTTGTTTGCCACCGACGTGGTTTAAAAAAGTAATTAGGTAACTACAATAGTAGCAAAAAAAATGATAGAACAAATAATGCAAAGCTATATTTTAATCCTCCGACCTATTTTAATTGTTGATCTGAATTAATAATTATTATTCTTTTTTTCGCTATTAATGGCTAAAGCTTAATTAACTTGTCTTCAATTCCTCCTAGTTTTTGTTGTTTATCCTTTGGTCTATTTTAGACGCCATCCCAGGTTTACCCTCTCAGTACGGTAAACAATAAGTACCTAATTCATATCCGAGGGTGTGAACTAAGTTTGATTAGCAAAATTTTCAAGAAATTTACGATGTGGTTTAGAAGCAAATATAATTAAAATTTGATAATTACATTAGTTTAATTAAGTAAGGGTACCTTAAAGAGTACCCCACGGATTCGGGGTATCATCTTTAAAGTTGAATAGAAAATATTTACCACCGATCATTTTTATGTATCGTCAAGTTTAAGAATTTGCACTTTGTGGTGTGATTTTGAGAAAAACATTATTAGATGTTGTTGCGCAGTTTCATTTATAAGGTCTGAAAACTTTACCAAGTTTTTTCTCAAGTGCCTATTAAAAAGGGGAGTCTTTAACAATGTAAGCCCTATCGAAACTTTTTTCCAATTACAGTGGTACTTCTATATGAATAGACGGGACTCAGCCGCTGAATGGAAGATCCAGCCCGACAAGTGGATTACTCCGGAACTCGAACGCCACGAAATCATGTTAGGCACGCTATCGCTTTTCTTCACTGGTTCCTTCTCCGCTTTGCTGGCCACGTACATCTACAATGGCAACCCTTCTTGGGTCTACTATCAGTTCGATGAATATGGCTGGCTGTGGTTCTTCCTACAATTCCCAGCGTTGTTTATTTACATTGTAAGTATTCGTCATTGATCCGATTTTCCTGAAAAACATTTTTTTTTATGAATAGCATGGCTGTGTTACCTACTAATGTTAATTCTTTTTCTCTATTTTTCAGGACTATACCACTTACGTTCTTCACCGTCTGTATCACACCCGGTTTCTTTACAAATACTTCCACAAGCTTCACCACAAATACAAGCAGCCTACCGCTTTCTCTGTTACTGCCATCCACCCCATTGAAATCATGCATTTCCAACTGACTTACTGTCTGCCACTGTTTGTCGTCCCAACACATTGGGGTGAGTAAAAATAAAAAGAACACAGTCATAATTTTAAGATTTTATTGTTACCATAACACTTGGTAAAAGTAATATTTACACTACAATCTAAAATATTGGGCGGGGAATTTACTAGAAAGTCGTAACAGAAACATGAGTTGAAACCAATAAGATCTTAATTTTTTATAAAGAACATTTTAATTCCAGTTCCCTTCTACGTGGTAATTGTATACAACTACGTTCATGGCATCATAGACCACTCTGGCATCAACTTCAAAGCACAATGGTGGCAGCCGTGGCAGCCTGATGCAGACTTCCATGACAAGCATCATGAGTTCTTCCACGTCAACTTTGGCTTCAACATGATCCTTTGGGATAAGGTACCTCTTCTTCTTATAGAATTAGTTACTTATTTGTTTATTAACTGACCTAGAAGTAACTCATTACACCGTAATTCATTAACGCTTTTGTTAACTGTTTTTCCAGTCACTTTGATATTTGGTTATGCTAGAAACAGACAAAATAAAGTTTTTGTCACACCTAATCAACTGACTGATTGATGCGAACTATGGAAGGATGAGGGACATATTTTTCATAAATACATACGTCTTTTAAAGCGTGTGTTAAATCTTTATCGAAAGAAATCTAGAATAACGATTATAATTCGAGAACGATTATGAGCAGTGCAGTGGTGAACACACATGTTGTCACTTAAAGAAGATAGACTACCAAAAACATAGAATTTGCCAGAACGTCCCCTACTACGTAATTCTGAGTTTAACCGTTTAATATTCCGGCTATTACAAAATAAATTCAGTAAAAATGATGAAGAGCATGTCATTATTTACATCAACAAATATTTAGTTTATATTTGTCCGATCTATGGTCAATTCAATTTCACATTTCATTTTATCGCGCAATGCTTCTATTTGAGATATTTACAGGATAAAAAGACTAAAGTCGTTGGACGATATTTTATATCAATTACTAAATGTCTGATATCATTTTTGTCTGATAACTTTTACTTACGTTTTATCACGTCTGAAGGTCACGCTGACAAACATTTCTACTGTAGCCAATAATCAATTTAATTACATACAATGCCTATTCTTTGTTGGTTTTTTAAATAAATTATAATTAAATATAGAAACATTATATTTAGGAAATTTGAAATAACAAGTTCAAGCAGCCAGTTTACATAATTTAAAACTTCTATAGATAATAATTAAATTTACATTTTAAAAACCTTTTGTTTTTGTTGAATATTTAGCGGATTATTTTGTTCGCTCTTTATTAGTTTCACCTTAATCATGAAACCTACATATTGTAGTAAATAACAATTATCATTTTGACCATTTCTATTATTCTATCAGAGCTCTCATTAGTAGGATTTTTTATTGTGATTCGTGTTTTTTTCTATTTTATAGGTATTATTGTTTTTTATTTTTTTGTTTTTATTACTGTATATTTAAATTTTACAGCGTATTGGTTTTTAATACAATGTTGTAATTTTTTATTGACAACAGAGGTACCTACACATTTTTAATGACTTAAAACGCATTGAATTTTTGTATCAGATTTTAATAAGTCTTGGTTTTGTTTGAATTTTTACACGTAATTCCTTGTCTGCCCTCTATTGTCTAACATATTGTCTTTGTTCTGATTTATGGTGTTTAACCCTTTACTTGGCAGATATATAAGTGTTCGAAATTGATTAGGTACTTTTTTTGAATTATTTAGTTACTGGACGATAAAAATAGGTACATATAAAAAAAAAAATATATTTTTTTTTTAATAAGTAGTTTAGGATTTATCTTATTAGATACATTGCCAAATTTGTTCTTAATAAAAAAATATCGTAGGTATGCACCTAATTGAATTTGCAGTTGATATGAATAACATAAACTCTGCCTTAATCTACTTTCATAATTTAATTAATTTAATTTTAGATATGCATGTATAAAAACAAGAAGTAAACAATGGTCAATACCCGGCAGATAAGAAAACATAAATAAACCTATACATGTGTCACAAAAATGCGGATTCTAGATAACCTTTCGTTGGCAAGGTCAATGATCTATTTGACATTGTTATTAAACGGTTTAACTTTTTGCAGTTGCACGGGACAATGAGAAAACCAAATCTCATTTACACCGAAGACACATTCCATGGTGAAGCACCAGTAAAAGGAACAGAAGAAGCCAAGAGGTTATTAGAGGCAGAGGCAGAGGCAGTTAAAACGCCTAGCTCATCCAAAGCTAGCCTCAACGTATCATAAGCGTTAAGGTTCCATCTGACGACGCTTCTATCCCGTCAGATGTCGCGGCAGATCTCTAAAAAACTGCTAGGTCATTGACGAAAATGATCATTTTTTGTATGGGGACGCACTCTGAATGTGGAAAACTTATCGTGGCCATAAAGTTCAAATCAAGGAGCACGTTTTAAAAAACATTAATATTTTTCTACCCGCGACTTTTAATGTGTGCGTTACAAATGTATCCACTGCCACAGCTCTCAATTAATAATGATTTATCATGATCTTAGCAGCTACACTTTAAACAAATATAAATTGTGAACTATTTAAACAAACTCACGATACAATATTCAGATGTATTTCTTAGAATAATGAGGTTTGGGACAACAAACGAATAAAATATGTTATATTTTAGCAGGCTTTAATCGTATAGAAATATCAGATAACATCTGAAAGATATGTTTAAATTTTCCATAATTATAAAATTAATTAAAATAATGGCCTTCCAAAGCAGAATAAACATATGTAATAATCTATTTAGATGAGTACAAACGAATGATTGCTAGGTTCGAGCGAATTTCTGATACACTTTTACGCATGTAGCTTGCGCGTCAAAGTGGGATAATATTCGCTCACAACGTATTACGATTCTGCTTGTACGCCGTTTGACTAAAGAGGCCGGAGATAACATAAATAAAAATCTCTAAAACTCTTACTAACTCAAATGTTGCTTCTGCAAGCACAGTATCTGAATTTGATGCATTGACGCATCGCTACCAAAATTAGTGTTAGTTAATCTTAAGCTTTAGTTCTTATTCTTATAATTTAAAAAATATTCTGTTTTTTTTTACGAAATATATTTTATTGTTTTACGTACAGTGCTGTTCTTATTTTAGATCGCATTAATTACTTAATACCGCCATTGCACAAGCTGCTTTTTTTTTGGCAACGAATATTTATAACTTCGTAGCCCTATAAATGTTTTAATTATGAAAGTTTTGACTAAAATTTTAAATCATAATCCCGCCAATTTTTATGGCTGCCTGTCACAACAATGACTGCCTCCGAATAATTCAAAATCAATACCGATGACAACGCATCGTCGGAAAGGAAAATCCAGTCCCTTAATAAACATAATACAAGTTTTTGTCGAGCGAATATTCAAGAATAGGGCAAGTTCTAAAAGAATCCTCCTTTTCACGTAGACCATTTATCACTCTCGTGAGGTGGAAAAAATTGCGCTGGTCTTAAGAGCCGCGCCACAAGGTTGTAGGTGGCAGAAGATACACTATTTAAATAATAAAGTCATGTAGCAAGAAAGTAGATAGCACTTTCTAAAATGTATCATGTGCAACTCCCGGCTCTTAAGCTAAGACTTCTAAAATATCTATAATTTAGTCCTATTAAGTATTAAGATATAGTAAAAACGCTGAATCGAAAACACGTTTGTCGTATAAACAAACACAAAGAACTTCCGGCTCATGACGAAGAGAAATATGTATAAGAAAAATACTTGTTATTTTTATTAATAAAAAACTAAAGAATTTAATTTTCAATTAGGCTTTAGCGCATGTTTACCTACGTATATTTTATATTGTGGCAAATGTCCAAAATTTATTAGTTGAATAATATTCGTTTTTTTTTTTAAAGATATTCAAAATCATAAAAATAAACCTTTGTTTACAAACTTACAAAAAAACATCATTCATCGTCACCTAATTGATGATAGATGTCTCTACCTTATTTTAGTGTATTGGGATTTTTAAAATATTTTACGTTGTATAATAATAATTAAAATACGAATTCATATAAGTTGAACTAAAATCATTTATATTTTGTGTAGTGCCCAACTGATGGTAGTGTAACGCGTCAATCTCGCTAGAATTGCATATATGGCTATTTTCGTAGCAAATAAGTTGTAGATCAATACACAATACAATAATAGTGAAGTGTTTTCGAATTTTGGGATATTTGCGTACAAATAAAATGTTCGACTTCTGCGTCACATTAGTTTGGAGAAGCGAAATAATGTTTAAACGGGGAAGGCCACGTTTGATTTATTTTAGTTACATTCGGGGGCCTTAATTAAACACTGCCGATGACTTCTTTTTTACTCCTTAAAAATGTGGTAGCTTTCCATCATGAGTTATTGTGCGTCTCGATCGTAACTTACAATCATGACGCACTAATGACTGACTGAAGATAATAACTTGATCTCAGTAATATTTATATCTATGCTTGGTCTACGTTTCACTTGAGCTAGGATTTTGTTTAGCTTTGAATTAAGTGGCATATCGAGTTTGTGTACGAAAAGAGGCAGAAAAAATATCAAAGAATAATAATATTTTGTGCCTAGTTTTTTCTACTGTGTCAGTTTTTAGTGGTGTACTACCTAATTTTGATATATTTACGCAGACTTTATGAACAATCGTGTTCTTATTATTTTGTAAAGTACCTAGGTAAAGTGACAAATTTCATTTGCCTGACTTGGTACCGTGATTTAAGTCCAAATTATGTTGTATAGACGTAATTCTCTTTTAACCTATTTATTTTTCTATTGGTCTAGAATTACTGTCAGTCAACGTATAAAAAAAACAAAATTCATTTCCGGTTAACTCCACTTTACAGCATTAGAGTCTTTACAAATGATCGCTCCATACCATGAAGATTTATGAAAGAATTATGTAGTGGTGGCAATAATAACGGCTGTTTTGCAATAATGAATAACAGTGTTGTGTTATTCTTAAATAGCTGTTATTGTAAACTGTTGTCTGTTATCCTGTTATATTGCTGTTTTACAAAACGATAATGAACTTATTATTAAATAATTGTTATAGTTATTTCGTCGCGATCGCAGCGTAATAAAAACGTACGGGAACAAAAGAAAAACAACGCTCTGTTACCTTGTTTGTTATTTTACTTACTGACAACAAACAGCAACAGCTAATAATGATACCAAAAGTCAGTTATTTGAATTGCGATTGCGATGCGAGCTCGCGCGTATAGCGCTATCTCTCGCACACACCTACTTGTTTTGTAGCGCACTCGCTTGCGGCAACAGTGCGCGTATGAACAACGTTGACAACAGACAACGAATAATGATAACAGGATAGTTGACGATTCGATAATGTGTTGTTCGTTGCGTGCAAATAATGCATTACGTTATCTGCTGTTGTAATAACGACCACCACTAAAATTATGAAAGCGAAGTTGGAATTTCTGCTTAAAAATAATTTGCGTCCGTTTCCTTTTTAAATTATTTCTTTTCCGTTATTGGGGTAAGTGGACATTTGAAACCTGCCTATTATAATTGACTTAAATTGGACACTCAAGCCTTTGGCTTAAACAGGGAGTCTGTAAAGGTTACCATCATTATCATTATTAAAAGGAAATGAATATTTTATCGGGACTTACTTATTAGGTTTCAGAATGAGAGATTTATTTTAACTTTAACTTGGATGTTTAAAAGGATCGAGTGTAAGTTTTTCGTCGCAACTAACGTCTTTATTGCCATGTTAAAATATTATCACCGCGTAATGATAACTTAACAGGATTGTTATACAATAAACTTTTTTTTTCTTTTCACGGAGTGGAAACTCTTTTACGAGTACCCCCAGGCCCGGGAAGGCCCGGGACAATTATGTGGGACTCTCCGCACGGAAAGGGGCGGGGGGAGCATAGATTATAAAATAAACCTAACCTAACCTAAACCAATCAAAGATTGCAGGATCAAAAAAGTTTGACTAGCTAATTAGTTTCACCGTCAATTGCATTATATACCTATATTTTGAAACATCATGCATTTTGATCCATTATGTATGTACTTATTTTTACCTGCTTGCACTCGCTTTAGAACCTTGGAACACTCCTTTAAAAGCATTTTTCTGCGTCCATCTGTACCCCACGTGGATTTCCCATCACATGTAGCAATAATGCTTTTTCTTTATGATATAGGTAGATTACATAAAACAGACATAAAATAATTAAGTTTGAACTAATAAACGTAATAATATTACATTTGTTTGATTAATTTGCACGAAATAATTTTAAAAAATACCTGTACGTATGCTGTGTTCAGCTTCATTACATTGAAAAATAAACATTCAAAAGTGCCCCCTCTATTATAATAAAGAAAAGGTCGAAACGATGGATCGTTTAAACTTTCAAATTGTTTCGATTTGTTTCATAGAGAGGTCTTTTGAGAGCGCCAGGGCTCAAGTATGTAGATTAAGCGATTATTAGAGGAAATCATTATTTTATTCGTCGACAAAAATTCGTCCATAACTAAAAGCATTTTTCCACGCAGATCTTTTCGAGCAAGCGAGAAAAATGGTGGATGGAAGAATTTCAAATTTCTAATTACTTGAGTATATGAGTAGGTGAAGTGGTGGTGGCCGTGGTCGTCGTGGTGGAATGGTGGTCAGCGCGGCGTTCGAATTTCAAAAACCTTTTCCACCCAAGAGGGGAAAAAGCACTTTTCCACGCAGATTTTTAAGGAGAAAGACAGCCCTTTCGAGCAAGTGAGGTGAAAATTTAATTTATCGTTAACTTTAGATAATGTTAGCACATCACTATATTTTTGAATTTCAAAAAACAGGCCTAGAGGTAATGTTGTTTTAGTATCCGAGATGTAAGAATAGACTTTAGTTACCTATGTACATAGATTTTTCAATGACAAAAATTTTAAACAAAGAAGCAAAATGTCTAAAGTTGGCACGGCACACATACAAAATTGCTTGTTTAATCGTTATGGCGCTTACTATAAAAAGGTTCCATGGTGGGTTAGGAATTAAATTCCTTGACTGCATGATTACATATTATACATTCGTAAAAGTTGCGGGAAACCGGTGGATGCAGGTGGCGACTTGTCGTTCATTATGGTGTGCTAAGGGGGAAGCCTTTGTTCAGCAGTGGACGTCTTCAGGCTGATGATGATGATGATTACATGATTATTGATTGATGATTATTGGTTTGACGACCGAATGGCCTAGTGGTTAGAGAACCTGACTATGAAGCTCGAGGTCCCGGGTTCGATCCCCGGTCGGGGCAGATATTTGTATGAAAAATACGAATGTTTGTTCTCGAGTCTTGGATGCTTAATATGTATTTAAGTATGTATTTATCTATATAAGTATGTTTATCCGTTGTCTACCTAGTGCCCATATCACAAGCTTTGCTTAGTTTGGGACTAGATCAATGATTGGTGTCAATTGTCCCAAGATATTTATTTATTTATTTATTACTCCTACATTTCGTTTTGTTGAAGACCAGCAGATTAATACTGTGAAGATTTGATATCGGCTCCCGTCAGCGTGTTCCCAACCGATTATGACATGGCCTTCAAAAAAAAGTTCCTTAAAGGCCGGCAACGGTTTACGCAGTCAATCAGATCTCTATTCCACGTTTTTAAGACCTACGACTCTGGTTAGTTGGTTCTATAACTTCACCGTACAATAGCTATAACTTTACCAAGCGGTTGCTTTAATCTTCAATATCCCTGAGCTCGTAACTTAGCCCCTCGATGCAGGCGTCGAAAAGCCTCCTGCATAATGCATTGTATGACTGCAACGACCTTTGAGCCAGGATTATACGAGAGGGCTATTTCGACAATTTTCCGCCGTCCGCAGATTTTTGCAGCCTTTTGCGATATTTTACTGAAACTGCTTTACGGTGGTTGGTTTTGTTTGCGTGAAAGGTTTGTTAAAGCAACTGGATTCACTAGTTAGCATATAATAGTATTTTGTTTGCTCTTTCATCGCAACTCGTTGACAGGCTTTCAAAAATTTAAAACGAGTACGTTGTGACGTTATAAATTAAACGTTTTATTTACGAGCCGCTGAGCTTTGAAATATATTTAGTCTCTAGAAGACTGTAACAATAAAATTACTTGCGACCTTAAAAAATGAAAAAAAGGAAAAATAATCCGCACTGTTAAAATAAACAGAAAGTTTTGAAGACACTGTTATTTTAACCGAGATAGCCTGCAACAGAACAAAGGAAATGGTTAAAGTTTGCCTATTTTGTATGTCTACATTACGAACCTTCGTAGCTACCTAATAAGTTTTTGTTGAAATTCATTTTTATGATGCTTTTTTTGCTCACAGTAGGTACCTACTTGCATTTGTCATTAACTCTATGTAATGTATACTAAATTTCAAAGCAATGATCTGCAAGATTTAACTTAAACAAACAAAAACCAGGCCAAGTCCAAAAAACACCATGTAAAATAATACAATGTTGAGTACGACTTATGAACAATATCGGTCCCATTTCCTGCCACTGAATGCTTTTGCTAAGAGTAATAACAATTTGAGCATATTTTAATTAACCTGCTAATTATAATTGATTCTGTTAGCAAATAATAATTGAGAAGGGCACAGTTAATCGTTAAATTGAAATTAATTGCAATCGAAATGGAGCGCTGCGTAGCTTTTCCCCGCGTTTCCTTTGTCTGATTTCCTCCTTTCCACGCAAGAGTTGGGAATCATAAAGTTCCGTTAAGACAGTCACAGATATAGCTTACCTATTGTAATAAATGATGCACCTAAATATTGTGTTATTGTGTTGTTGGTCAAGAGTACCCGAAACCGACGAGCATGTATGTAGATTGATGAATGTGGATGAAGCAAAAGAGGTATGTCAGGATCGTAGCAAGTGGAACAAAGTAGTCTCTGCCTACCAGTGGTGTGGCGTCCATAGAACTCGATTCCCACCGGCTTGCCTATTCTAAGGCAGTTGGGCAAATTATTGTGCAGAATTAGAGGGAAAGGCTAGTTAAGTTCCCTTCGGCTTGCCTTCTGATATACTTGACGCCACGCCACTGCTGCCTACCCCTGTGGGAAAGAGGCGTGACGGTATATAATGTATATTATTATTATATTGTACATTGTGTTGTATATTGTGTGTGGATGTATGTATATTGTGTTATGGCAGTTACATCTAGCGTATTATTTGACACATGGATAGACTGGCCTGGAATAACATATAAGCTACTTATCATCCCGAAAAATTGCGTAGTTCCTGCGGGAGAGCTATAAACAAAGTCGCGGGCAACTCCTAGTTACCTGTTTGTGTAAAGAGTAGCGCTGCTGCTCATTAGCTTGTTCGCTTATTAGTCAATCTAAGATACATACATACATACCGTCACGCTTCTTTCCCACAGGGGTAGGCAAAGACTACTTTGTTCCACTTGCTACGATCCTGTCATACCTTTTTCGCTTCATTCACAATCTAAGATAATAATACAAAAATACTATGCAAATACTTCTGGGGGTGTATTTTAAGTCAATTTGGCTAACATTACAGAAATAAGCTCCACGAGCGAATGTCTCCTAATGCAGTCCGAGGGGAGACAATACCGGCCCTCTAACGAGCGATAACGGCTGACGTGCGGGCGCGGATTCTAAACACGTGATAATCGAATAAACTTTTTCGTAAAACAAAAATATATGTCATTGGTATTTAAATGTATACCTCCTTGCAAAAAAAAACGGGCACCCATGATTTTTGAGTTTTATGTGCATAAAAGCTTACTTTCTAAGCTTTAATGCTTAAAAATCTGAAAAACCATAGGTGCCCGATTTTTCGGAGGTGTATTACCACCCTTAAGATATAAATACGCAGTTGTAACAATCACAATAATAACCATCGCAATTAGAAAATTATTTATCTAAGGATTAATTCATTTACATATGTTACTTTCAGTTGTTCGATGTTTTTAAAACTCATTTTTTATTTCGTCAATGATTTCATATTCAACTGTTTGAAACTCATTTATTTATTAACCAAAAACTTGTTTTTCTGAAAAGTTAGTTTTCTTTCAACAACGACACAATGTGTTTATTTAGAGTTGCAACTTGGCATTTCTAACCTATTTTGTTTAGTTACCCAAATGAATATTTCTGAATAAATATTACATTATTTTCCAGTATGTTTATGAAAAGACGACAGGTGATTGGGTCAAAAATGAAAAATTTTCAATTTCTGGCAAATCAGTTGTTAATTTTTAGAAAAAAAAATAATGAGTTTCAAAATTCTTTTAATTCTTACTATTTATGTTTAAAAAAAACAGTAAAATTGAGAACATCCTCCGTTTTCAACATAAAACTACCGTGAGACTCACACATAATTACAACAAACCGGATAACTCACGTATAAAAGCCGAAGTATTGCTCCGACAATTGTTTCGGACTATTTCGTAGCCCTTCATCAGAGAGCGCTCGCCCCGGCGGCAGCGAGCAATCCTTCGGCTTTTATACGTGAGTTATCCGGTTTGTTGTAATTATCCTCCGTTTTCTTAAATTTGTTTTATCATAATTATTCCTTATATCGCATCCATTGCTGGTAAACTAACTTTTCGCCAAGCAAAATTAAATACAGGATGTAGCAATCTCATAATAGCCCCCCTGTTCTCCAAATTACAGTAACGACCGTTCGGAATCGCCCATAAATTACATAAGAATTATACGGAGGCATTCTGCGCCTTCTTTTGGGACCACGGGTGTCTGCAATGGTCCTTTTTAAGGCTTTAGCATAAACAGATAGCGAATTGAATCAATTTTGCATTTTTCTACATATTTACAGTTTATTTAAATGGGGCTTTAACTATGTAAAAGTTAAGTTACCTACGAGAGACGTTTCTTTACCTCGTTCACATTACAGAATTTGTTACAATGTAAACCGCAATTTATTTTTACTTTAATTATTGCTACCGAAACTGAAGAGATTGATGAATGTGGATGAAGCGAAAAAGGTATGTCAGGATCGTAGCAAGTGGAACAAAGTAGTCTCTGTCTACCTCTGTGGGAAAGAGGCGTGACGGTATGTATGTATGTATTTATTACTACATATCTCTTATTTTTTTTATAATGAACATCACTACGTTGCTCAGCGTGCTATGGAAAGGGCTATGCTCGGAGTTTCTCTAAAAGATCGAATTCGTAACGAAGTGATCCGACAGAGAACCAAAGTGATCGACATAGCCCATCGCATTAGCACACTGAAGTGGCAATGGGCCGGTCATCTAACCCGAAGAACCGATAACCGTTGGGGTAGACGAGTTCTTGAGTGGAGACCACGGATCGGCAAACGTAGCGTAGGACGTCCTCAGACTCTGTGGAGCGAGGATCTTCGCAAGGCGGCTGGCAAGAGCTGGATGAGAGTGGCCGAGGATCGTGCTCAGTGGCGTGCCATGGGACAGGCCTATGTCCAGCAGTGGACGAACATAGGCTGATAATGATGATGATGATGAACATCACGACAAAAACAGCACACGTTTCTCTTGCAAATTTAGGGTCGCTTACCACAAACGGAGAAAAACAGGATCACTCATTGTGTCTGCCACGGAAAATTTTTTTTTTTTTACTTATAAATAACAAGAAACCCACAAGTCTTTGGTCTATGTTTAGTTTATGATCTTAAAATAGCAACGTAAATCTCCAACGTGCGTAGGTACACAAGAAGTTCGATACACGCCTGGCTATTTTAGATTTGCTCTACCTACGTAGTATCTATTCTCACGCTATTTGAGCTAAGTTCTAAATTATACAAAGTATAAAAATATGTTTTTCACATAATTAGCAAAATTACTAAGCTTCTCTCGAAGCCAGAACCCACGACTTGCTTAATATCCTGAATAATAATGAACACAACACGGTTACTACCACGCCATTCGTCTCATACCTCGACAGTAGGAAGTCCCTCTCTTTCAACATCAACCCGAAAAGGACACAGAACAGGCGATATATTTTTAAGGCAACGTGTAATACACATACAGGTCTCGAACGAAGTAGCCAAACACTGAGTTTGCTTAGTACAAAGTTATTAGTGGGTACTAATTTCTTAATTATCCACGAAGCAGCGTCTGAATTTTATTAATTAAGTGTGTGGCTTCTTACTTTATTTTCTTTATTCATTGTTATTGAAATTCGTTTATACCGCACGGTAATTAAAAACGTTGTATTATTATTAAAGGCTAAGGATTTTCAAAATTCGATGATAGAACTAGAGTCACCAACATAGCTCGAAGAGTATGTACGTTGAAGTGACAATGGGTAGGCCACATCGCTCGTAGAACAGACAACCGTTGGGGGAGAACAGTTCTCGAGGGCGACCGCGAACCGGAAGACGCAGTGTTGGCAGGCCTCCCACTAGGTGGACTGACGACATCGTGAAAGTTGCGTGAAACCGGTGGATGCAGGTGGCGAGTTGTCGTTTTTTATGGTGTACTAAGGGGGAGGCCTTTGTTCAACAGTGGACGTCTTCAGGCTTATGATGAGGATGATGATGATATAACGTCCGTCTCACTCTCTCAGAATTAATGACTCTTAGAGTGTGACCGAATAGCACGAAACGAACATCGAAAATCGAATTCCGGAGTATAATAAAGGTCTGAGCGTTTGCCTCGCTAAAAGCCTTTAGTGGTTTGACCTGTGGCCTGTCAAGCAGAGAGTCGTGGGTTCGAATCCTGGGCTAGCACATGTGAGTTTATCGGAATTAATGTGCGAAATTGCATTTGAAATTTACCGTGAGTTTTTTAGTGAAGGAAAACATCGCGAGGAAACCTGCGCACATCTGCGAGGCAATTCAACGATGAGTGTGAAGTACTCAAGTTGAAGTTCCAAAAAGTAGTGAAGTGAAGTGGGAACTATAGCCCAAACTCTCTTTCTGAGAGGAGGCCTGTGCCCAGCAGTGGGACCATCATTATCTATCTCGAGATGGACAATGATGGTCCCACATCCAGCCTATACATAATACGACTCATTGCTGAGCATAGGCCTCCTCTCAGAATGAGAGGGCTTGGGCTCTAGTTCCTAAACAGACCCGATGCGAGTCAGAAACTTAACACACACGACTGAATGGCTTCGCAGAATACTTACAAAACGGAAATAAAATCGAATTTCAAGCAATTCTAGACTTTGATACGTGATTAATCCGATGTAGCTTACAAAGTTTGAACCTCACGGTGAACTCTATTGATTTAAATAAAAATTTATGTATAGAAATGTCAAGCTCTAAACCATACTAACCAAACTAATTTTTTTTCTGCTAGATGCCAAGACGAAAAAAGAAGTCTTAGATAATTTCATTTCAGTAAGTGGTCATAAGTCATGTTTGTTGACATTTAGACAAGTAAGTTTGGAACACTGGTTAGACGTCATCTTTGTTAATTGAAATGACGATGTCGCCACAAGGTAATTCTACTAGCTTGAAAATACAAACGCCTAATAAAAGTCTCTTTGATGACACAAGGCGTGGGCTCATAAATGGGCTACGAAAGTACTTAATATACAGGCTTCCACTTACATCTATTACGTCCGCAAACCTTTGTACGCCATGTTAATAAAGTTAATACGAATTTCCCTTACGTCATGGTTTCCCTTGAACCCGTGACATAACATAACTGTGTCATGGCGTTCTTAGGTTTCGCATCCACCGAGATGTGTAAGGTAGCAGAGCGATGTGCGGTAACAAAATCTACCCAGGGTTACTGTATTTCGCTAGCTTCGTTTAGGGGTCGATATGGGATAGTCGCGTAATTGTTTGGTCTAATTTAATACATCGAATCCGTATTGCGATGCAGCGAGGAAATGCTGCCAGCATTCTTTGGTTGGATACCGCGGGGAGCTCTTTAATAGATTTATTTTAATTTTAGTTTAGTTAATTTATCTTGTGTATTTATATATTAATCTATATTTGCTTTTTAAAGTGTCATGTTTATAATCAAATATACATAAAATTACTACATTTACACACATACATACATAAATCACGTCTTTATTCCTTACGGGATAGACAGTCTGTCTAAACATACCTAATGACTGTTTGCTTGAATGATCGTTTCATCTAAACCGAATTTACACACAAACAATCGACTTATCAGGAAAAAATATAATAATAAAGACCCCACCTTAGCCTAACCTATTCTAGAAGGCTAATGTCAAACATTTTTCGAAGTATTTTCAGTTATCGCTGTAGCAATGTTAAACTTAATGATATTCGAGCAAACTAAGGGCTCTCCTCGCTCAGTGCTGCTTTCCTATTGGTGGCATATTTCGTCGCTCACTGGCGCTACCTTGTACATCTTTTGTGAAGGCTCAGCTTTAATGGGATGACTCGGCGATTCTACCTGAGCATGTAATTAACTTTAGTTTGTTTGACGCTCATAACATGATACGTCGAGGATGCAAAATTTGACGCAAGGTTTCTATGCAAATTTTCAAGAGTTCCACGCGTGGATAAGGGTGTAATATACGTTATACAATGTTATGAATTTATTGAGATATTACGAGATTCGTAAACTTAAAATCATCAGTTTATGGTACGTAATGAGAGTTTCTTCTGCGAATACCAAAGTTTGTGAGTACGTAAGCCTGTTTCTCTGTATATTTATTACAAGTTTACACAGCTGGATAAGATGAACTTTGGCACAGCTACCCTTTATCAAAGAAACAGTACTGTTTCGTAGACGAAGTCGCGGGCACCAGCTAGTTAATATAAACTTGTTTTAAAAATAGACCTATCACTTTTTAATAAGAGTTTTCAACGATTCACGGTTAAGTTCATCCCCGTCTACCCGTGATCATGATACATGCAACTGCGTCGAAATATCGGGTGCTTAATAAAGGTAATCGCGGTTCACATCCCGTTTATAATATAATTATCACTCACTAATCACTTTTTCTTTAAACATAAATGCGACTTGTAGGAGAGAACATACTATTACAGCCGTACATTGGAACATACGATGTCATTTGCCCATGGTAAAACGCAGACGCTTCGCTCGCGCTTCGTGCTCGCTCGGTTTATTTATAATAAAATTTGTCTGGCATAAAATCTCAAATAATTCCACTAAGAATAGGTACTTTTAATCTGAAGGCCGCCCCTTATTGCAAACACGCTCTAATTTCTCTAGCCCGCAGGTATGTGACGCTCGGATCCGTTGGCAACAGGAATTCTTCCCCATTTCTTTTGTTTTGCTGACCGAACCGTTCTTATGAACATCGCCGACGTACACTGATTGTGGGCTGAGAGAGATGGGAGCACTTTCGTAAATGTAGAAATTCTACATCTATTAGAACAAGTTTAAGGTATTGTATTGTAACCATGACTATGAGTTAATTGTGTAAGTAGATAATGCTGTTACATCGTATGATTTTACTGTTTTTAAACTAGTTTCGACCTAAAAAACCAGTCGAGTGCGAGTCGGACACGCGCACCTATATAAGGTTCCGTATAATTTCGCAGGTATAATTATATACATTTTATTAATCCAGATTTATAAATCCAGTATCAGCAGTGTCTATTCCACGGCAATGTGTGTGGAAACACCTATTCCAATGATCATTATTTTATGAATGCGTTGAATTAGAAGTTAGATTTTTTGCATTTGTCTAAGAAGTAGCCGATATTAATAAGTATTTTGATTATTCATTTGAGCTTGATAACTGCGCGTTCCTGAAAAAAGGGAATTTTCAGATAGACTGACGGACAGGTCTAAGGAGCCGTAGACCTTATTGTTCAGTAATAATTGTTAAATTAAAAGATAAAAAATTTACACAATGTAGTGGACAACATAATAAACAAAATGGGCATACAGTAGAAACTCATACTTGAAATGTTATATCACAATTCCACATGGTTTTGAATATATGAAACGTTTCCTATTTCCAATAC
Source organism: Pandemis heparana (assembly GCA_963854515.1). Lineage (NCBI taxonomy): Eukaryota > Metazoa > Arthropoda > Insecta > Lepidoptera > Tortricidae > Pandemis > Pandemis heparana. The sequence goes on along the minus strand of OY978011.1, from coordinate 11,355,222 downwards.
CTACAACCTCTTAAGCATTTCGATGAGGTTTCAAAATGAAAACAAGAAGCCCGATAAGTGGTGCTGCCATAGAAATCAAGCCGCTCGAGAAAAAACTGCACAAGAACACCTGACTCGTTCAGAAATTTATTCAAGCTCCTAAAAAAAACTTTACAAAGTGCAGGTTGCTTTAGTATAATTCTAAAAGCTCATTTATTCCCGTCACGCTCTACTAAATTGAAGTGCAAATCCATCACCAGCATCCGCTTAAGGTATTATTACCGGTTCACTAACGTTTGACCTAAAAATTATTGATAAAATGATCATTTGTCAAAATGCATTTAACAAACTTTAAATATGTGATAAACCGTAAACTTTTTTAACCTAACCTAACCTAATGTGAGTCACGCATAAAGGTTTTTAGATTTTTTTAAAAGTACACGGTTTATAAGATATTAAAATTTTGTCAAATGATCATTTTGTAAAATGATGCTTTTGTCAATATTTTTTAGGTCAAATGGAAGGACACCATTATTACCATGTTCTATGTGTTCTAGAGGTTTCAGTATTGTTTAGAAATATAAAATGGCTAACGTTTTTTTGAAAATAATAATTTATTATTGCCGTCCGGCAACTCTGACTGTAAATAATAAATTAATATTTATTATTATTTATCACGTCATTAAAATTGACCAGGAGGATCACACTCGCAGTTGCGGGAGTTGGTAGTTGGTGGGAATAAAAATAGCTATTGTTTAATGTCAACGTAAATGAGAATGAATAACGAAAGCAGACGTCACGCGAGCAAGACGAGAATTATATAATTTCGTTAGTACCCTACTATACTCACATTTTGGACATCACTGCCCTTTTCTGTAGATATGCGATTCTCTAAGTGACCCTTGTCCGCGATGGGATCGCTGCGGTCGAGAGAAAAATTATAAGTTGACCCGTGCGCTAGCAGACAATATTAGGTATACTAACGGGAGAGGTCCATTAAGAATGACACCCCTGCAAAAAGGAATATGACGATAATTTCATTTCAAAAATAGAATAACTCTCTTTTCCAGCACGTAATAACCTTCTTGATTTCCATACGCTTTACATATAATTAGGACGAGCAGGTGGCCCTTCGATTCTGTACAATTTAAATGACTCCGGCCTATTCACGAACGACTTTTTCGACGCCACTTGAATTGTTAATGCGTGGGATTGAATAAATTCGCCTAATTGGCCATTTATTGAGAACGCTTGTTGTGTAAAATGGCGTGTTGAGTTTTAAGGATCTTATTGAGAAAAAAAACGATGCTCAAGGATTTGGATTCAGAAAAGATTCCAGGAAAAATACTGTTTGTTATAAACCGTATTTTGTTACACAGAGATGTTGTAGGAAGAGTATTTAGGATAAATAGATGCGGGTGGTAGGACTTTGTAAAAGGTCCACACGGCTACCACCGTTTTACTCTCAGGTCTTACCTGTTAATCCTACCTCCGAGTAACGTACTTGCGTGTTTCGGCGTGGAGAGTAAGACGTCCGGTTATGTTACTGGCTCATGAGCAGAGGTAGGTACATATTCCTTCTATCGTAGCTCTCTAGGTTAGCAAGGCGTCTGCAATCCTCTGACGTATCCATGGGTAACTTGCTCTTTTGCCATCCTATATGATAAAATAATCATACGATTGTACAATTTATGAAATGAGGACGCATGCGCGCGTGTAACGATATTGTTCGGTGATTTTGGCCGGGAGTCACAGAGTATCCTTTAACGCTATAACCTGCTATAATCTTGATTCAATACCCAACAGAATTCACAAGTCTTTGCCTAGACTACTTTTTCATTTTAAAAAATAAAACTCACATCGTCAGTCTTCAGTGGGTAAGTGAAAACTACGATTGATAACGATAGGATAATAGAAAAATAATGAATGGGGAATTAACTGTTAAAATTTCACTAGTGGCGCTGCTAATTTCCCGTATTAATCGAAATGTTTACGCAAACACGTTTTTTGTGTCTTTAACTTACACAAGAGGCTACAAAACGTGGACTGAAAATCTTGAAACGCCACAGCGGGTAAGTTTATTTTCTTGTTGTAATTTACACTGTACAAAGATGCGAAGAGACATAGGAACTTTTATGTTTTTTTTTTCAGTTATGACTTTCGAAAATACGAATAGGTTACGGTGCAGAACTTATCAGGGTTATACACTAAGCACGCCCTCTTACCGCTTTTTATGTTTATTTTCTTTTCTGTGGACACGTGCCAGCGAAAAGCATAATTATGTGATCGTGCGGAATAAATCGTGACAGTTAACGTCTGTCGAAATCGACGAGTCTACCCCTAGGCCTCTCAACTAAATCCGAAACATCGCCTCAAGATATGAATATGTCTATCAAAGCCTTGTTCCTGATCTAACTTACTTTATAAGGTCGCAAACGTCTGATACTCTGTTAGACCTTCGTCAGGGGAAAGGGCTTAACGTATTCACTAGCTCCCCTCCCCATTTACACTTCATTTTAGACTTCACAATCGATTTTCAACCATATTCACTGATTGAATAGAGCAGTGTGACTTTTTTTCAAGGTGCAATTTTGTGGTAAAACGTGGAAACACGATCGGAAATGAAAAAAATATTTCTCACATTCGATAGGTAAGTCATTTTTATTTGAGTAAACTTTGCCTTTGTTATTACGAGTTTGCACCTAATTCAGCACGGCTGCCGTTGTAGTAACTTTTGACGCCCGTTATTTTACATTATGTTTTAAACGGTCTTTACCCGTGATCCCACCTACAGTTTGTCCACCTGGTTTTCAACGAAACTTCGCCCAAGAGCGGCGCTCCTTTTTTTATTTAATTATTTTAACTAACCCAACCTACTATTTTTGTATTAAAATATTATTGAGCGATTCAAAATAATGGCAGCAATTTTCGGGTGGGCAAATTTGGTGGACCACGGGTGTTGGCGACTGGCTGCAGCGCGGCCTTTTTATATTCTATTTGTCAACGTGTCTTCCTCTGTATGTTTTTTATTAGGTTTATTTGTCAGGTTGTGAAGTAGAGCTGATGCTGTCTTGTTGTATTATTGTAAACTCCAAATTAAACCCGTGTTACCACTAATATTTTAGCCTTTTCATTCATACAGTCCACTCAATAGCTATCAACGGGTAAATCCCTGTTTTAAAAATGCGAGTTCTTTTGATATTTTTTTTTTCAAGAAGACTGACATGACGGTCTGACGGTACTGTTGCAGTAGGATAGGTATTACCAGAGGCTGAGCAGAGGCGGCAAACCTGTTTTGGTGGAAGCGTGCGATTAATTTCTTATGCACATGCTTATGCTATGACATGTCGTCAAAGACTTGTGACCCAATTACTTGTTTACCATCGTATTTTTTATGGAGGAAAACTAACTTAATCAGTCAAAAATTAAACTATCTGTCAATCATCAATCATTTTCTTATTTATTAGCATGCCCGTTGCATGTCAACGCGAGCAAGGTTTGCCAACCTTGCTCTTCTGTATCGAATGCGTTCATATTAAAGTGATATGACATTATTTGAAATGATAACTTTCTATACCGTCAACTGGGGTGACTTTGGTAATTTTGGGGCTACTTTGATCGTTTTAAAATTGCTATAAAATCGATATTGTCCATATCCGGTGAATGTGTGGCATGTAGACGCAAAGGCGATCGACGAAGACATTGATTGGAAGCAGTAAACGCAAATAAAAAATAATGGTTTTGTCATTAAAACTACTTTTTAAAGTCACCCCGTAAATCAAAGTCACCCCAGTCACCACAGTCAACTGACTGTAATACACAACAGTTTGAAATTGAAAAGGGGAATATATATGCTCAAAAATTTGTAAGCAGGGACTAAGGAGGCTACATTAGATTTATTGATTGCTCTTCCATGCTAGTGTTGGAAGTGAAGAAAAAACAAAGAATATACCAGGTGTATCTATTCCCGCGCAGATGGTAAAAGCCCATTAAGAGAATGGGCTAAAATCTTAGGAATTAAATATAGGCGCTGCGGCTAGCCATAACTATTTTGATTCCCCTTTCCAAATATACGCCCGCAATCATGATAAACGTGGCCTTTAGGTCTTGATACCTTAGGCTCTGTCTACTCCGTAACAGATAAAGCACCCCAAAAATACGGTATCAAATTAAATCTAACCCTATTGGAACGCTTGCGCCATTTTGTAGGTAGGTAAGTACACAAATCTGCTTGATCTCTATCAAAACGGTGATTTGCTATTAACCGCAACCACATTGACCGCTGCAGTCGTCTATGTTCGTGATAGCTGATACCTAATTCAAGGGGATTAAACAGTGTGTAATAGTTAGTTAATTAGTAGTATTATTATAATTATTATATCCCCTACGGCGTATTAGGCGTAGAGGGCCTACGCAAATACATTTTTTGTACAACAAAATCAAATTGATCACCAAAATCCATGGACAACGCAACACTCGAGGATCGCAGATGCGTTGCCAGTCTAGAAGGCTAGGAAAAAAACTCTAATATGCCAATAATTTCACCAGCTAACTTACATCCTAAAAAAAAGCCGTGGTAGCCTAGTGGTTTGACATGTGGCCTCTCAAGCAGAGCGTCGTGGGTTCAAATCCCGGGCTCGCACCTCTGAGTTTTTCGGAATTTATGTGCGAAAATTACATTTGTAATTTGCCATGAGCTTTTCGGTGAAGGAAAACATCGTGAGGAAACCTGCACACATCTGCGAAGAAATTCAAAGGTGTGTGTTAAGTTCCCAATCCGCACTGGGCGCGCGTGGGAACTATAGCCCAAACCCTCTAATACACGGAGGAGGCCTATGCCATGAGGCACGCCGAATTACGCGACAACAAGAACATGTAGGTACTTACTGAAATTGTAGCGAATTCGGAATAAAAAGGCTATTATAATTATAATAACTTACATCCACAATGCGCTGAAACATAGCCGCTCCACACAAGCACAGGGTCGCAGGGGTGTGATTTTTAGGGTTCCGTATCTCAAAAGGAAAAAACGGCACCCTTATAGGATCACTTTGTTGTCCGTCCGTCCGTCTGTCAAGCCCCTTTTTCTCAGGAACGCGTGGAGGTATCAAGCTGAAATTTATATCGAATACTCAGGTTTACTGCCCTTTGGAGCTGTGAATAAATCAAACTTCTAAGCCAACGCAATCAAAAGATACAGCCGTTTATGCCGCAAATTTCCCAAAAGGAAAAAACGGCACCCTTATAGGATCACTTTGTTGTCCGTCCATCCGTCTCTCAAGCCCCTTTTTCTCAAGAACGCGTGGAGGTATCAAGCTGAAATTTATATCGAGTACTCAGGTTTACTGCTCCTTGGAGCTGTGAAAAAATCAAACTTCTAAGCCAACGCAATCAAAAGATACAGCCGTTTATTATGCCGCAAATTTCCCAAAAGGAAAAAACGGCACCCTTGTAGGATCACTTTGTTGTCCGTCCGTCCGTCTGTCAAGCCCCTTTTTCTCAGGAACGCGTGGAGGTACCAAGCTGAAATTTATATCGAATACTCAAATCTACTGCCCCTTGGAGCTGTGAAAAAATCAAACTTCTAAGCCAACGCAATCAAAAGATACAGCCGTTTATGCCGCAAATTTCCGCAACTCTCAAGGGAATCAAAATCTTCAGGATACTTCCCGTGAACGCAGAATCTTGAAATTTGGTATGAAGGTAGGTCTTATAGCACAGATTAAGGAATAATTGCGAAAACCGTAAATATATAAGTATGTCTGTACAATATATCAGTGACCAATATAAAGTGACCCCCCACACTGCGTACATCTTGCTTTGGAGCAGGGCTCTGCTTACACTGGTTTAAAGATATTTATAGATAATGATACGGAACCCTCGGTGCGCGAGTGCGACTCGCACTTGGCCGGTTTTTTTTTAAAGAAACTCGCTCACGAAGTGTTCGCTGCGCTTGACTTGCAATCATAATGTGACCCGTTCTCTCTTAGGTATTATACGGAGCCATGTGTTTTGTTTTGTCAGCTGTTCAGCGCAGGACCAACAACATAAGACTGCTGACTCCATTATGCCTGCCAGAGTACGGGTTCAACTATATTATTGCAATCCAAGCGCAGGTCCACATCCGCAAATCGTTGATCGCTTTAATACTTTGTCAAACGTATTACAAAATGAATCAATTAAAGTTCCTTAAACGATTTTTAAACAAGGTTTTTAGTGTGCTACATCGGCCTGTACACGCACACAAACAAGAGCACTTGATCAGTGTTAAATAAAGACATATTTCGTAATATCGTAAAATGCAATGGCGGGTATTTTGCGCAGCGGCGATCGTATTAGATTCGTCGGTAACGAGGGCTCGGTTGCCTTCATCAGCCTCAGGACGTGACTTGGATAAAGAACCCATTTTCTGATTTCGACTCGAATATGGTTCCGATATCTGCGTTTTGCTTTGTTAATTACGATTTAAATTGGTTGCTCTAAGATTCATGAAATTTTGGTTCTATTCACAAGGCCAACCGTCAAAGGTTCTTTCTGAGAATAATTTGGGAAGGAGATGTTTTATTTAAATTGAAGCGTGAGTTTACCCCTTTATAACATTTCGCCGAAAATTACGACTTTTCGATGAAAGCATTGTAGTGTCAGTTTAATGTGGTAGATATTATGTGAAGTTTTCTAACCTTGCTGGGCGCGCGTTGGAACTGTGGTAGCCCAAGCCCTCTCATTCTGAGACTTTCCTCAGATTTGAGTCTATCCTCTCCTCATAGTCTCTGCATTGTGTTTGAATTATGATGATGATGTAAAATAGTCTAGTGGCTAAATATCATAAAAAAGAACTAAATAACATAAATATGTATTTTAAAGTTTTCTAAAGTAGGTACACTCCATAACTCCGACATCTGATCATTCCGAAAGCATCATTAGACCGAATTATATTTCCGAAAGCTACATTCCACCATACTTTAAAATAATTTTTAAATTTAAATTTAAATATAACAAATGTAACCTAACATGCAATAGGTAACAACAACACAATGCCTTTTTATTAAACAACAGATAAGTACCTACATAAAGAAAATTACAAGCCTATATTTTCAACATTTCGTACACAAATTTATTTATTCGAAAAGTATTTGCGATTCGGTGTATTGAAAATTCGGACGTACACCTAGACGAATTTTTAAGAATTACCTTCTATAATACTCGTCTGAGGATAGTTAACTCGCTTTCCATGCAACATTTTTTTTACCAAAATGCTACAAACACCCTATAATCTACGTTTTTATGTTACGAACTTTTTAGGCGTTTATTTGCAGAATCTTAGCCAAACAAAATCTAAGGTTTCAAAAGCGAAAAACGTTTTTCATTTCGATTTGCTAGGATTTGAACCCATATCTCTTGGTTCATCGTGGTGTGTTTTACTAATTAGACCGAAGTGCTCCGACCTATCCGGATCACTATCGATTGATCGCTACGATTGTACACAATATTCGATTTTGGAGCACTTTAGTGTAATTGACAAAGCACTCCTGCACGGCAAGTCAAGAAATCCCAGTTCAAATTCCGATAAACATTTTCCTTCTTATTCATAAAAACGCTTTAAATAGGCTTCTGCTAACTTAGTAATCGTCTGTCCTTATCTGTGAAAGGTAAATATCAAAGTGACAAATAAGGACAAACGATTGCTAAGTTAGCAGATGCCTACAGAACGTTTATGAATGAGGGGGTAACATGCACCGAATTTTGACAAGTCTAGTAATTTCCAAAGTTATTTCAAAGGTATCCCGCAGACAACATAAAGATAAAGACAATCAAGCTCTTGTTTAACAAGTGTATTCAGCTTACTAACTTAGTCTATGAACAATCCTATTCAAACTAAATTTGTTAAATTAATTATGTAACCTTATCTCTTTCCAAAAATAGGTACAGAATATATAGATCCAGTTTAATAAAGGTCAATGAATAAATTATAATACGATATGCCATTATATTAAATGCCAATGTCTTCTGTTGAAGCGTCCTTAGAACTTTGATTTGCTTTATTAATTGTCTAAGATCATCTGAATGAAAACGCTTTTTGTCTATACGAATATCATAAAGAGGCAAAGTTTGTGAGTTTGTGAGGTTATAGGGGGCTGAACCGATTTTGAAAATTCTTTTAGCAATATGAAGCTACATTATTTGTGAGTGTCATAGGCTATATTTAATTCCGCTCGGTCCGAGTCATGGACAACAGCTAGTCGAATATAAAAAGATGTATCTATTTTTCACCTTAGCGCAATGTTACAAGGTTCAAACGTGGATACACTTCTCTTGTCATATCAATGTCATCAGAAATTTATCACGCGATGAAATAAATTGATGCCATCATAAAACCCTACCAATAGATTGCTAGAAACGGAAGCTGACAATGGACGAAAAAAATTGTTGTAACTTACAACTCGCTGTTATCGAGGTCTGACATTTTGTAGGTACGCATTATGAATCCAGCGGTTACCTGCGCCAAATGAAGGAGTTAGATGGAATATTACTATTACTAATACTAAGAATTTCAGACGTCCCACTATGTAATAAAACATCATACTTAGTTTGGCTTTAAAAGTGGTATTTTAATATGGGACGAATCAATCGAACCACTCGAAAACGGGGAATCTGAACCGCAAAATCTAGAGTAGCTACTTTTTAACGTTAAGTCAAGAATCATAAAATTTACTAAAACTAATCACGATGACTATGTGTTTTAGCAAACACTGGTAAAAATTTAGTAGCCCGGCCAAGATCCTCTCGCAGGAGGGAAACTCTTCAACGGTTGGTCCGATTGACTTGAAATTTGGTAGCTGTAGGTACATAAAAAAAGATGACAACGCAAGTACTGATAACTACAAAAAGTAGGTAGAGTCAGCAATTTTTTTGCTTGTGTTAGAAATATTTTTTTTGACAGAAACTTATATAATTGTAGTGATTATGCAAAAATAAATAGAAAGCTACCTTTAGCATCAAACTTACCTATTAGTACTGATGAATTGGCAAAAAAGTGTTGCGAAACTTTTTCATCAACGAGCCGTCCGTGAGTCACGCTACGTTTTCACGAAAAGTTTTGATTACGTATCAGAAGTATCAGAACAGAATGCTGACCTTTTTGAGTAATATGCCGTTGCAACGTACTGGAATTGCTACGGAACAAACGAAACAAAACGGAGGTTTAATTATCCCGTTTGTCAGATCAAGTCATATCTGACGAGGATCCATTTGGCAAGGGAAGTACTTAATTCGTATTATGTTTAACGCCATATTATTAAGTTTTAAAATCAAAATATGTGCACAAATGTATTATTTACCTACTCTTGTTATCTAGAAGCAGAACCCAGTGCCTATATTATTATAACACTATAAAAGCTCCCATGTTACAACTATGAAATAGACAAATCACTCGCGCACAGCACCTCTCGTGGGAACTGCGATTCGCAATAAAAGTGAAATGAAATGAAAAAACACGTAAATAAGGTATAGTTATATCTTTGCTATCATAATTTTGGAGAAAGCGAATTGATACCTGCTGAAAGAAAACTAGGTATCACAAAAATTGTGATATTTTCTATCATCATTAATTATTAATGAGGATAGAAAATTTACTCAAAACTCGGTATTTAATTTTCTGATTGCAGATTTCTGAAAATATTATTGCCTCTATATTAAGGATCGAACTAGTGTAATAAACAAGTAAATAGAAAAAGCATGTTTCTGATATAAATGAAAAAGTTATTGGTCAGCAGCAGAGCATTATCAGTACTATAATATAGTTTCAATTAAAGAAAGGCTGCAAATATATTATAGTAGATTGTACACCGAGGGGATAAAGCACTGTATTATGTCACGGGCGCGACATTGAATCCTGAGCGCAGCGAAGGACTACATTTAACTCCCGAGCGCAGCGAGGGTGTTATGAGTTAATTCCTGAGCGTAGCGAGGGAATTAAGATTGAGTCCTGAGAGGAGCGAAGAATTTAAGCGCTCCCAAGACATAAACAGTTTTATCCCCGAGGAGTATACTCTACTTTTCTCACCTTCTGCGAGACAATAAAAACCAAGGCAACTAGAAAAATAATTTCATTTAAACAACAGTAAGTAAAACAAAATTAAAAGTAAAAAAAAAAATATTTGAGACATTGGTCCGGTTGTAATATTTTTATTTGGAATCTTTGCAGTTCTAATGCGTAACAATATTAAAGCGTGAGCAAACACTCGCGGCTTTTGTTTTATTTGAATGTTTCATTCGTTTGAAAATCGAACGCGGCCGCTTGCCGTGGCATGGCCATCTCGATTTTCGGTGCCGTGCGATTTTTACGAAATTAGACTTTAAGAGTATAACAATAAGAACTATGAGAAGTGAGATTCACATAACTAACCGGCGGGTTATAATGAAATTCAGTACAATATTACTACCCGGCTAAAGCCAAGGGCTATAACGAGTTACTTTGAGTAAGGTTTACATGATATATTTTTATGTGCAATAAAGAGTTTACATACATACATACATACATATAATTAGCCATTGTCGAGCAGGTGGTGTGAAAACACCTTTACGTCCATGATTTTTAAAATATCGTGAATGTGTTTTTTTCTTACTAACTGAAGATTCCTACGAATATAATAAAAATTTTAATTCATCTTAATTAGGTTAGTTTTTCTCCAGGTTAATTTCTTCCACACTGTGCAAATCAGGGACATATTTTGCTGCGTCTAATGTCACCAACTTAATCAAAGAACTGATCCATTCAGCATTTGTTTCATCTTATTCGTATGAAACATAATACGTTTTTCTAGTAAATAAACGAGGTCGTCCCGCATCAATAGGTGCGTATAAATATCGTAATTGATTGCTCCACGTTATTACAGATTCCGTCTGCCGGCAGTAAATAATCGCGCCCGTTTACTGACGCGGCAGTTACGAATTATGTTATCATATCATTTCGGTTTTGTTAACATAGAGTTTTGTATTGATACAATGTGTTATTGCTTCAATAATTAGGTTTTTTATGGAGCTGCCAAATGGTTTTTTTTTCAATATTTTAAGTAAGTATTACATATTTTTTTTAATATAGCTATTCAACATGGATGTAGTCAAATAATTATGTTTCTTCACATTTCCCACTGTTCCACTGTTGATTACGAAGTTTTGTCACTAACTATTCTACCAAAGAATATTTCCCGGTGAACTTTGCTCCACTTGTCAACACGCTACTTGTCTACCTTGTCGAGTCAGTAGAACATAAATTCGGTAAGTTTCCAGTAACCCCGAGGGAAGGGAATTCCCGCTTGACGGCCAGCTATTACGGACAATTGTCTCTCTGCAATATTTAGTGGGCTTTATTCCAAACATTTTTTTAAGCCCTGTGGGGAATGCAGGGTTTCCTTAAACAATCCCTTTCAGCCTCTTACTTTGCAATAAGAAATGAAAGTGACTTTAGAATTGATGAAATTGACATCAAAAATAAGGGTTAGGTAAATTGGAGAACGGCTACCTAGCTGGAAAAGAGTAAATCGGGATTTAGTTGTATCAAAATTAATGTAATGTGATGTGGAATATTTTGAAAGTTTGTTTGAAAGAGCAGAAGAAGCAGTGCAAGTACCGGCTCATGCCGGAGAGATGAGTGAAAGTAGTCAGGAAAATGAGATAGGTATGGATGAAATTGTGAACGCCATGAAAAGAATGAAGTTGGGAAAGTCTGCGGGGTATGATAGGGTGTTGGTCGAAATGCTGAGAGCCGGTGAAGGCGTGGTAGTTAGTCAGTTGTGCCACCTTTTCAACTTATGTTGGACGAACGGTCGGGAACCGGAGGATTGGTGCAAGGCCGTGATTGTGCCGCTGTACAAGGGAAATGGGTCACAGCTAGACTGCAAAAATTACCGCGGAATAAGCCTTCTCAGCGTCGTCGGCAAACTGTATGCAAAGGTATTGATTAAAAGAGTTATAAAACAGACCGATGTGAAAATATGGAATGTACAAGCGGTTTTTAGAAAGGGAATGGGATGCACGAATCAAGTCTTCTCCTTGCGGCGTATAACCGAAAAGTATATGGCCAAAGGCCAGAAAATATACTGCTTATTCGTCGACTTGGAGAAGGCTTATGACAGGGTGATGAGGAATGAATTGTGGTCAGCGTTAGCCATGCATGGGGTGAACAGTAATCTGATACAAGCACTAAAATCTCTCTATGAGGATTCTACTAGTGCTTGTGTGAGGATAAATGGGGCGTACACCAGCATCGTCGGAGGAGGAGTTGCAAAGGATGGCTAACATTTTATGTACGGCATTGGAAAGGAAAGGTATGAAAGTTAATGTGAGCAAGACGAAAGCTTTGGTGTTCGAAAAAGACGATACTATGGCAGAATGTGAGATTATGATTGCGGGTGAGAAAGTAGAACAGGTAAAAGAGTTTGTATATCTAGGCTCGGCATTTACTACAGATGGAAAGTGTGAAAGAGATATATTGAAAGAAGAGTGAATGCAGGAAACATGGTCAATGGAGTGCTGCGCGCCTTTGTGAGCAGTGAGAAAGTGTCAAAGAAGGCGCGTCTAGCTGTTCACAGAGAGGTGCTCGTTCCGACACTAATTAGCGAAAGTTGCGTATGGCAAAAGAAGCATGAAAGTAGAATAAATGCAGTAGAAATGAGAGCGTTAAAAAGTATGGAAGGTGTATCACTGAAAGATCGAATAAGGAATAGTATGATAAGGGAACGTGCTGGTGTGAAAGAAGATATAGTGACTAGGATAGAAAAAAGTATGCTTAGTTGGTTAGGTCGCGTAGAGAGGATGGATGAAAGAAGATTAACTAAACAGATTTATATGGGAAGTGTGAATGGGTGCGTTGGGAGGGGAAGGCCTAGACGGACGTTCCGTGATCAAATTGAGGACGTTTTGGAAAAACGCCAGGTCAAGAGTACCCGAAACCGACGAGCATGTATGAAGAGATTGATGAATGTGGATGAAGCGAAAGAGGTATGTCAGGATCGTAGCAAGATGAATGAAGAATGCTAAGAAAGGAATTAAATTATATAGGATTGTCATAAGCTAACGAAATTTCACGTGATCTAACGGAACAAATAGGTACTTCTGGCAAGCATGCGCCGACATCGACTACTTCTGCTACCTACTAGCCGCGGTCGGACAACACCAAGTTAAGAGCTGGCTTAAGTATATTTTACTGGTATTGAAAAGATAAATAATAACACTTAATAGTAATTAAAAGCGCGTCTTCAATAAGTTCTTTATCAAACATTTGCTAAGCCTTGCACCTAATTCGAAAGTTTTCCATCGGCCGTAACAACTTTCACCGTAATAAGGGGGGTGAAATTAAAAAGTTGTGCCTGAGTTCTGGGATTATTGCCGCCTCTAACGAAGTTATTCCTGGATCAATCAGGCCGTGAACGAAGAGGAAATTGGTTTCTCGGATATGTTCTGTGGTGATTGAATTAGTTAAGTTTAGTATTTGAGGAATTTTGATGTTGTAGGCTTTGTTGGAATCGGAGTTGGCTGTTAATAGGATGGCAGTGATAGGTATGTAAAAAGTCGTGGTAGACTAATCTAACTAATGGCCTCTCAAGCAGAGGGTTTTGCGATCAAACTCAGGCTAGCATCGCTGACATTTTTGAAGTTTATGTGCGGAATAACATTTGGAATTTACCATGAGCTTTTCGGTGCAGAGAATCTGCATAATAATAATAATACATACCTGCGAAACGATCCAATGGTATGTGTGAAATTACCGATCCGCACTAGATCCGCATGGGAACTATAGGCGAAGCCCTTTTATTTTGAGAGGAGGCTTGAGCCAAGGTATTAATTATCTAAAGCTATATTAAGCTGTAATTAACAATTAAGAATAAGAATAAGAGACCTTTATTAGCAATTCATACTCCTTAAAGAATTTTACAAAAACCGACAAACTGATTTGCTTTTGATTATGTCATAGTTCCTAAGCGTAAGAAGGCACTGAAGAGATATGAACTGATAATTTTTTTCAATGATTTTCCACGTATCAGCAAATGGAACCCACACAACCATTAACTATTGCTCACAGTTTACCAACTCAAACGAAACCCGCTGATGTCTAAGGCCCCGTAATCTCATCGCCAATGCTAATAAATGGCAAGCACGCAGGTGTGACAGCCGAACAATACCTACAGCTCTATCTCGAAAAGCCCCTTAGTTCCCTATAAATCACATTCTGACCCCGAGTAAAAAACACTCCCGGTTTCCGCTTCCCAGCCCACCCTTCATACATAAGCATGGACCCTTCCGATCGTTTACCGGGAATGATTTGTTGAGTGGAAACTCTGGAACATTCCATTATGCAAACCCTTGTAGTTTATCGCCAAGGCGTTCTTGGATTCTTTCTGATGTATTGTACGGGGAGCGGTCGAGAGGTGTTTGTGAGTTTGACAATATGCCCTCATGTGAGTGCTACTCGGGATTTATTCAACGGTGTTTTTGGGTTTCGTACCAGAAAAGGAACGACTGAACCCTTATAGGATCAGTTAATTGTCCATCAATCTGCCTGTGTGTCAAGTTTTAAATCATCATCATTTGACACAGAATCATGATAATTCTGAAAAAAAGGAATGCCTCAAATTCAAAATTCAAAACTTTATTTTGCAAATAGGCTGCCAAGGGCTCTTGTTGTACATGAATTTCTTTGAAACTACCGGCGCATTCAGAAAGACCATAATAAAATTTCCAAGAAGAATGCGCCACAAGAAATTTGGCAGAAAGACTTTTTTTTCAAAATAAAATTCATTCACAACAATTAAATTCTAAATGGGAAGTTAAGGTCTCAAAGTTAAGTAAAATTATATCAATCTATAGATAGAAGAGATGTATATTATAATCTCTACTAGTCAAAGCAAAACAAAATCTTAATATTAAAAGAAAAAAAAAACCCAGAGAAATAGGATAAACTATTATTTTTGTAGTTTTTTTTTGTGATTACAAAGCCACATTTGCAGTATGAGAATCGACTATCAGATTACTGTTCATCCCGTTTTCTTATAGGTTTCTACTCTTTCAATCAGTACCTTTAAATACATACAGTTTGCCGACGACGCTGAGAAGACTAATTTCGACTAGCAAATCAAAAGATAAGCAAACAAGCTCTGTCTACGTTAAGTATTACATTGTTATTATCAGACAGCACTAGTTTATTGATTGCATGTTTGTGAGAGACAGTTTAATGAAGCAAACTCAACAGGCTTTGATTAACCTTCTCGAGTTAATATAGTGAGTGACAGAATCATATCGTGTGATGTAAATAATCTATACTGTAATGTTACGGCCACGAAATGTGACGCCAGTTAGTTAGAATACTACTAACATAGACTATTATAATGCTAACAGAGCGCTGAAATTGAAACGGGTCTAAAATATTGGATGGTCGAATAGATTAGATTTATTTTTGTGTTCATACTAAACGTGGCCTTTGTGTTTTGTTACCTTTGAGCTATGCTACTCTGTAAGGAATTTGTGTATGTATGTATTTTGTGAAAATTAGAAAAAAAAATATTATTACATTTAAATGTCAAATACATAACCATACAAATATTCTATAATTAACACCAAAAAACAGTACAATTACATAAATGTAAATAAGTCACAAAGGGATCGTTAAGTTGAAATAAAAAAGCAAATCGACGGCCCCCGCGAATAAACGTGTATTCTCAAAACACCAACTTTACAGGAAAAATAAAAAACCGAAAATCTTGAATACCTCTTTACCTAATGGGTTTAGATTATAACAATGTATGGAGAAAACAATGGAAATTTATTATACAATATATTTATGGCCTAAATTAAATTTTTATTCCATGGGTTTTCAAGAAAATGTGGAAAAACTATATTATTTTTTTATTCTTGTGAAACTTTATTCCTTTCTTCGATATCAAGAAACTTTACACTATTATTCGTGTTAAAACAGTAAGCGATTGACTAGGTATTTGACCAATACACTAATTTATCGTAAGAAAATCGTTTTGATATTTATTCTTAATAAACGTTTGCATGGATGTTCGTGTGATTTTTAATTAACATCAGTTATACCAATAGATTGTTATGATTTTGTTATGGGTTTTTGTATGGCATATTGATTTAGTATTATCGTTTTAATGAGTTGCTTATGCATTAAGAGAAAACATTTATTATTCCTGGTGCATATTTTATACATGAAAAATAAGTGTAGTATTGTTAATAAAATTGTTAATAATGAATTACACTTTCTAAAATGAATTTGAACCATTTATTAGCGTAAAAAATAGGTACTTAAAAAGTACTTAACAAAATTATAAACACAGATTTAATCCGTGACAACGAACATAAAAAAATAACACAAAATTTGTTTTTACTCCTTATAATTTTTTGATTAAAAAATAACATCACAATCGGTTTATTTTTAATCATAAAGTTATCTATATAAGTATAGATAATATAACAATAGGACGTTTTTATTTCTGAAACAGACTAAAACTATTCTTCTTCGTCGCAGTCTCAGCAATCGTGTTTGATGAATTTTGAGATTCGTGTGTTGAGTCTACCATATTGCGACATATGAGCCTCATATCATGTGTCGGTCTTCTATGAATGTGATATTATTGAAGAGCTCCTAAGGCCTAATCTAGCGTGGAGTCTTAAAAAACTGGGATCCCATGGCTTGGACAGTTTCCACCAGCACGTTGTTTAACTCGTCCGTTGTTTTGCATTCGGACGGGCACTGGAAGAGATTATGGAATGCGAGTTGGAAGTTTTTGGCGGTCTGGACATGGCAGGACTTGAACGGGAGAGCGGAAGACCATGTTAAGCCTATGTCGTATATCTAAAAACCTTTTTTTGAGAAATCAGGGCTTAAAGGTTTTATTTTTCCAATCTTTTGACAATAATTTGGAAGGATTCAAACACAGGTCAAAAAAGTAATGAAATAGATTTCTGATAGGCTAAAAAACCGTCGGGAGAGTATTATATGTTTTGTAGACTGTATATTTTTTCAGAAACCAGCTATAACGGAGCCTGAACGCTCTACATCTATGTTAGAATGACTTTCTCAAACCTTTATTTGAATTCAATTTCACTTCGATGTGAATTCATTTTCCTAAGTCACGTAACTGGCGCTTCAGTAATTTAATGCAACTTAAGATTCAGCATTTAACCGTAACACGGAATGGCGAAAACAGGGTTTATTTAACTAGTGAGACTGACCCGTACAACGAACTGATCCACAAAAATACTGTGGGTCGGTTAAAGAATCAAATCGTAAAATAGTATTTAGGCTTTTTACGCTACGCGTATCTCATGTACTTATCTTAATAATGATTATTCAATGTGCCTCTTACGATACGATACTCACTTACGATTTTCACCATGCCTATCATAGAGACATCACCCAACAAACACAGATAGCAATACAAAAGTCCACTTTTGGTGTAACACGGAACCTTAAGAGTTAATAAACATTTAATATGGTACAATCGTGAACTTATAGCGGTGCATTACGCTTTTGCCTGTATAATAGCATCATAAAAGCAGGAACGGATACTATTGTTACGCGATCGGTGTAAATGCAGATGTCAAAAATGCCTTCTTACAGCCTCTAGCAGCATGGTTCCTTAAGAGCATTTTAGTGGTAGTCAAATATGTTAATTGCTGTATAAAGGCGTAGACTTATACCACTCTAATGCCGCTGCTTAAAAGAGTCACTGTGAACTACTGTACAGCCAACAGTTTTAGAGTGGTGCACACTTAGAGTGATTTAATGCAAAAAGTTACATAGCGGCTCACCTCGACTCTGTTACACAGCTTTTTAGAGTTTTTTTTCAAAGCTGCTTAACGGCGTTTTATTAACCCACATGAACACCAAAGGTGTTGCGAGATCCTCATATAACTCAGAAATGCAGCATTTGGCTGTAAATTGGCTACACACAAATACTTCTAAACTGTTTTAGTCTGCATATTAGAATTGTCGTTAGCTATTCTAGGGCACATTGAGCAATATTGGAACTTTTTGCAGCCATGGGAATTAATTCAGGATTAAAACGGTTCACATAGGCTTCTTCCTGAATGTCGCCATTTTGCTGCTACCTTATCCTGAAAAACAATGTTATTGTTTATGTTTTAATCATGATTTCTGCCTTTTTACTTTTTGAATTACACGTTAAAATTACACATATTTTAAAATAGAACAAAAACTTTGCATAATTGTGTGTAAGTCACATAAAAATGTATTTAATAATATTTACTTGTTACTTATTTCATGATATTGATATTTAAAAAAGAGATATTTTCGAGGCGCGTAAAAATTTAGTCACAAAACCATATAGACATTCACAGTAAACATGCATTCCCAGCTATTTTTACAGGCTGTTACAAACTGTACTTACCAAAAATACAATGCTCCCCTAATTTCACACTTCACACCGCGCGGCCATTTCTTTATTTTTCGACACCATTGAATGAATGTCAAATATTCTAACTCGGCTGACAGTCCAAAACATTTTACTAAGGGCATATTTTCAATATTATTCACACGGCTGATGATATTATACAGTTTTATATTAACCAAAAGCGTTATTTAAGAGGATATGTGAGCTATCCTTACTCCTTAGTCTGTATAACAGGACACTCGTGTTCTGTTAAACAGCAGATAATCAGCTTTGTTACCTAGAATAATTCCAATATAGTGCTACTATAATTCTTTTAAGTAGAAATGTGAACTCAATTAGAACCAAAGGCTGAATAATTTGTGCCCAAATAAGAGTTATATTGGTGTTAACAGCGCTGTTAACACCATTATACAGCCTCCTTAAACAGCTTTTGGTGTTGTGTTACACCAAAAGTGGACTTTTATATTGCTATCTGTGTTTGTTGGGCACTGAATATTTGCTTTCTGGTCATCATAATAAAGACGATCTCATTTTTGGTCGAGCCATCGGGGCTCATCTGAATTCACTACTTAGGATGATAGCTTTTGGTAGAAGGAGTTTATCATTATAATAGAGCACCTTTCTCTTCTAAAAGTCAATCGGCCGCTGCGGGCTGTCTGCTGTCAAGTGCCCTTAGCTACACGACCCTACTACCAACACATCGCCATTCCGAGAGCCCACCTTAGCGTTGAAATCTCTCATAACAACGGTAAAATATGCTTCGGAGGTATACATGGCTTCAGAGATCTCCTCATACATAGCTTGCAAGTATTTCATCGTCAGGGTGTGTTGGTGTTGGCGCATTTAACTGTATGACTTCCAACTAATACTGTTCGGTGATTGTTAGTATTAGTTTTGCTCGAATATCGACTTTTACCACATTGCTAATGAAGGACTAGTGGATGAGAAAACCGAAACCACCTTGCGACTCACGGTGTCCATCCCGGAAGAAGAGCAAGTTGTTGGAACGCAATTTACTCAATAAGAGTCCAGCTATACTATCTTTTTATTGGTTCGAATCTTGTGTACGTTGCATATAGCCAGTGCCAATATCTGGAGAGGATGGCAGCGGGGAATTACCCGGGGACTCCTTAGCAGCTCCTGCTCCATCGTTACGTGAACCGCTACCTAGGCCAAAGGTAGAAAAGCCACCGGAGATAGGTAGTTGTGTCTGTCATTATGAGATGGGGGCAGTTTGACATATTCTCTACGCTTGTAAGGTGTATTTGCACACTAAAACTTGAAAAAATTTAACAACATTGGCTATTACACAACCAAATTGATTTACTTGCATATTGCATAAGACATTACAAAAACGTACTTTAAAATAAATTACACGAATAAACGTGCAAGTAAGTTTACACAAGCTATAACATGCTTTGTACGATGATACACGCTTTTTATTGTTAAAGAAAGATGAGACATATGCTTAACAGTGGTTTATTTTATTTTTCGAGTGAATTCTGTATTAAAATATTCCCTAGAATAAGCGTAGAAGTGACAATAACATAGGTTATTTATCATTATTTTTGCTTGAAAAAAATCTGGGAGGTGCCTTATAGGTAAAATAACGCATTTATGCAATAAAAAAGTTTTTGTGTAAGTGCTCTTACACGTTTATTCGCGGGGGCCGTCGAAATAATTAATATACTTAAAAAAAATGAAACAAAAACAACACAATTAAATTTACAAAAATATACCTAGGTCATATATTTAATGCAGTTATCAAAATATTTGGTCAAATGATAGTTTAGTCTGAATTGAATTTTAAACTACAACCATCGACTTTTCAGGAAAATTACAAAATAAAACTAACCTAACCTATTTTTACATAGCCTATATAAAATATTTTCAGTTATCGCTAGAGATATTTTTGACCAAACGGTACTTTAGACTACTTCGGACAGTCAAATCGCTTGTAACAGAAATGAACATACAAACAGACACGATAGGTTGTGTAAGCGGTTAATTTTATTTCATCGCTTTAAGCAAAAACTTCATTGCATCGAGGTAGGTATCCTTTAATATTTTAATTTACACGCACTGTTCACTTCTCTTTTAAAGTTAAATTACTTGATGACGACTTTACTTAAAATGGAAACCAGATTCTGATATTATTAGTCACCCCATGTAAACTAAATCCTTTCGCTTGGCCTTACGATGAAAATTTAATTGCAAAACTGTCTATAGTCGCGTCGAGCTGAGATGAGACTGTCATTGACACGCGTTCATATTGCCAGAACTTAGGGCAACGCGTCAGCTGGTAGCCCGGCAATTAACAATTTAGGCGTATTCACGCCAATGCTGGTGTAGTGTGCAAGATTTCTTTGAAAATCGCTAAAGAAATCGGTGATAATAATTAATATAATGATATTAAGTCAATTGGACAAAAATCTAACTAATATTATAAATGCGAAAGTATGGACGGATGGATGGATGGATGGATGGATGGATGTTTGTTTGTTACTCAATCACGCCAGGACGGCCCAAGGGATCTGGATGAAATTCGGCACATAGATAGAGAAAAGTCTGGAATAGCACATAGGTTACTTTTTATCCCGGAAAATTGCGTAGTTCCCGCGGGATAGTAATAAACGAATTCTTTGCAGACGAAGTCGCTGGCAACAGCTAGTGTTTTATATAAACATTATATTGTTCCCACCAGCAGCCCCTGTATCAGGAGGTCAAAGGGAATATATCGTCATTGTTGAGGAAGTTTTTTTTTCAAACGTAAACTTTAGTATGCTGCATTTGTAAAACACAGCACAGTAAAATGGTGAGTTTAGGATTGAAATATCCGCAAAAAGTTTGTTACAGTCTTACCTTGTGACAACTTTTCAAATTTAATAATAGTTAAGCTTGTTTTGTGTGCTATCGCTAGGCAAACGTCTCTCCCCTGCCTGGACATTATGAGAGCGCACAAGAGTCGCGTCGCGCGCGAAATAGATTGCCCGTCTCTTTCTAAAATTAAGAGTAAGAAAAAGACGGGCAATCTATCTCACGCGCGTCGAGACTCTTATGCGCTTTCGTGCTTGACGTGCTGGACTTCCAATTCATCCCATGTACTCGTCTGCGTTTAGATCATCCCGGCCTACAATTGCTATGCGAGTTCTGGGGCGGAGATTCTTTGGACAGGCTCCTTCCTTTTAACACCAAAAATGCTGCGGTCTATAGCTTTTGGCAGACCTATAATTAGGGCTTCTGAATTTCAACCAAGGACTAAGTTTTGGCATCGTGTAGGTAATCATCATATTTTATATATAGCTGAATATTATATAATATAGCTAACTGTAATACGTGTATTTGCTTTAAGTAGGTAATATTATACACTCCTCTTATTAGGTAAATTTCCAAATCACGATATCTTTCACGCTGTTTGTAATTACCTTATTTTCTTCCTCTTCGTACCAAGATTACTCTTGCACAATCTCTTCTTCTCCCTCTGCTCGACTACGGCGACATAGCTTACCTCGACATCTCTGAGCAGCTACTTGACAAGCTTGAGCGGCTCCAAAATGTCTGCATTCGTTTCATATTTGGCCTACGTAAATATGACCATGTGTCTAGTTTTCGCGCTCAGCTTAAATGGTTGCCTATCCGTTTTCGCCGCAATGTTCACATCCTGTCGTTGCTTTTTAATGTCCTTTTCAATCCTCAGTCCCCCTCCTACCTTGCAGAGAGATTTAGCTACTTGGCCGCTGGTTCCCAGAACCGGTTGCGGTCGAGTGACAATCTTTCTCTCGCTTTTCCCGTATCCAAATCTAAATTCTATTCCAACTCCTTCTCTGTACACGCTGTTCGACTCCGGAGTCGGTTGCCAGATGATATCAGGCAATCGCAGACTGTTGCTACCCTGCGCTGTCGCTTGAAGGCGTATTGGCTTGATGGGTCTTCTCATCTTAAATGAATGTGTTGAGTTTAACTTATGTACTCATATGTATATCGATACCTTTAGGTTCAATTGGCGTAAAGGACAAAATGCTACTTTTCAGGAAAAGCAAAAAACGTTTTTTTTATTTTTAAAACCTTTGTCATCATCTCATCTCCAGCCTATATACGTCCCACTGCTGAGCACAGGCCTCCTCTCAGAATGAGAGGGCTTGGGCTATAGTTCCCACGCAAACCTTAGTATTTTTTTTATTTGTGGACCTATTTCTTCGATGTATATGACGAATTCTTCTCTCTACGCAGTAGAATGATAACCACAATGATAAATACCATACTTTAGAAGTTAAGTGTCCTTTACACCCCGAAAAAAAACGTCGATAGTCCTTTACGCCCCGACCTTTTTAACGAACTCAAAAGTTTTGAGGTTGTAAAGGTCAGTTTTTTATAAAATTATACAATTTTCGGGTGTATAGCTCACAAGTTTTATGTTATTTTCCTTACATAACCGTAATTAAAGGAATCAATGACGCAAAATATTCTACTATTTACTGAAATGTAACTTTGGGAATTATTATATTTTTATATTATTGGTAATCTAGCATTCAAATGTCATTACGAGGCTGACAATCATTTGTGTCTTATTTGTAAAGACTTTAGACGCGCGCTACGCTGCCGGAATAGTTTCTTCTCGTTCACTAACAGGCACCCGAACCATGTGTGAATAGTAGCGCTGCTCAAGATCATTGGCAGTTGACAGCGTCTTAAAGACATTGTACACAGGTAAGTTATATTCGTGAACTGCTATTTTTGTAGTGGAAACATGTAGATTATCCAGGGTAGGAATATTGTAAATGAAAGCACGAATCATTATAATTGTAACAAAATGTTTGATCATTAAGAGTATTAAATCAGGTATCATAAATGTTAATAAGTACACACGGCAAAATAATTCGGTAAGCATAGGCACGCACACAAACGTCGTCTATGTGTGTCTATACGTGTTGAGTACCGACACGAACATTGCGTAGAATCCACGTGTGAATGTGTGAGTGAGTTCGATCGTATGTCTATCTACCCACTAAATACTGCCCCGATTGTTTTAAGCAATAAGATTAATGAGTAATGCCGCTGTAAATTATTTATTGAATCAAACAACAATAATAAAATAACAATTAAAAAAATGTCAAAAATAAGTTAAGTTAGAATAAACTAGGTTAAAAAGAATTACAGATTAAACTAAAAACATCCCCTGCCTAACTTAAAGGTTGAAACATCTTCAGTCCAGTGTCAATGAATTCTACTACAAGTTTTTTCTTACTTTTATTTACACACTGTCCTAAGTATTTTTTAAGTAGGTAGGTATCTATATTATTATCTTGCATTGGATACCGTCATCGCAAGTGTAACTGAGAGAATCTTCCTTCGACCCTGAATCTTCAAATTCATACAATCCGACGCATTGAACTATTATTACTAACGTAGTAGTAAGTAGTTGCCATTTCACTGATCCGCCGTGTTATATTTTTATTTCTCAACAAGTCTGAGGATTCCATCTATCTAACCAATATTCCTCACAACCAGCATCGCCATTCTAAGAACATCAAAAACAACATTTTTGTATTTTTTTCCGTTTTCACCGGATACGAACTCGGTCCACTAGAGCACAATCAAATCCTCGACCCGCCTTTCACAGCTGAGCCACGGGGAACTTAAGGTGATCGGTGAATTTATGAATTATGTCCAATCTTTTGACTACTGCATTGCAATGTGTAAATAGTGTTTAATAGGCTTTGAAATAAAGTTGAAATTAGAATTACATTTTTTCCTCGGAAAGATAACTGTTTAACTTATTGTTTGCAATCTTGCTGTATGTTTAATTTTACTCTTATTGATATATGTTAAAAACGACAAACGCATTGCGTTTTCTTTTAACATTTTTACTAATAATATGATTCTTCTTACTAGTTCGAGTTTGAAATTTGCTAGCTGATGGGCATTTTGTTCGTTATTGTCTAAAACAATATAGTGTATTCTACCCTCAATTTATTAGTAATATGAATTTGTGAACAACTTTCAATGCCAGCCGCCATTCGTTACGCTATACTTAAACCCTTCGTGTGTTACACCTCCGAATCGTTTATTTTGCCTTTCGAATACCTATCTACTTTGTGATTTACAAACATGGATAATCATTTATCTTTGTTGAAAAGAGCAGAAATTGTTGTTCTTTACGAACAAAATATTTCCATAAAGGAAATCGCAAGGCGTTTATTGATATCGGTAAGTAGAATAAGTATGTGATATAATAATTACTTCCTATTTTCCATAAAATTTCTTCGTGGTTTAAAAAACAATGTTTTTTTATTTTATCGGTAATGTTTTTAAATCAATTTCTTTCACGAAAAATATTATTAATTAAAATTAATTTATTTTGCAGCGAAAGACTGTGCAATTATGGGTTCATCGTCACGCTGACTCCGGGCACGTTAATAATATACGTCCTGGACCAAAAGCGGAAGCGTCTTCTACACGTCATTTGGACATAGTTGCCGCACACGCTAGTGACCCATTTCTCAGCACACGGTCTACAGCAACGAGACATAACGTTACATTGCAAACTGTGCGAAACCATTTGCATGCTGCAGGATTGCATTGCCGAAGACCAGCAAAAAAAATTGCATTAACGGAACAACATAGAAGAAATAGAGTGCGTTTTGCTCGTCAATATATTGACTTTGATTGGTGTAATAATGTAGTAATTTTTAGTGACGAAAAAGCATTTAAGTCTGATAAAGATGGAAGAAAGATATTGTGGAGAAAAAACGGGGAACGCTACAATTATAGTAACATTTTACCGTGCCGAACGAGTGGCCGTATTACTTTAGGCTATTGGGGTTGGATGTCATCGATGGGTCCTGGTGAGTTAGTGGAAGTTGGGAGTCGTAATAACAGTCAAGGATACTTGGAAGTGCTAAGAGACGTGATGCTCCCTACGGTGCGGGCCGCATACCCAGACTCGCACATATATTTCGTGCACGACAATTGCGCCGTGCATCGTGGTCGCATAGTCAAAGACTGGCTGAGCACCCAACAAGATTCCTTGACTGTTATTGACTGGCCTGCTAAAAGTCCCGACTTAAACCCCATAGAAAATCTATGGGGTCAAATGATTCTCAACTGGGATCCATCGGATGTAAAATCCAAAGCAAATTTAGATAGCTTGGTAACTTCAACTTGGGATTCAATCCGTGGGACGGACCTTTGCTGGAATATGGTTAGCGGAATGAGAAATAGACTACAACAGGTCATAGATAGTGATGGAGCACCAATTCGTTATTAATACCTATATGTAAACCTAGTAAGTAAACCCGTCATTACAAAACGTCTTTTAAAATTGTTCTCCTGGAATATTTTAGCAAGAGTAGTTCGGTTAGTTTGACAGGGTATTCAGCCCTACCAAGATTTTACATTTAATTTTTTGATTCAAAATTTAGTCACTTTGAACGCGATCAAATTATAAAAACATTTGTCAACTATGATTTAAAAATCTTAAAAACTATTTACAGAGCTATTAAGTAAGTCAAACTAACCCAAAAACCTGCTGAAATATTCCGTAACAATTTTATGAAACCTTGTATTAACAATGAATTGGTGTAAGTATTATTTTTAGTCCCTATTCCGTTCCCCTACCACAAATTAGTGTAGATTTAATTCAGTGTGCAATGATGCTATTGTTAAATGCTGTCATTTAACATGTCGATTCATTTCACCACTGACTTACTTGTTCGCAAATAAAATATTTCGTTCATCTTTATCAGATTTAAACTTAATAAATCAGAATATAATATTAGTAACTGTGTGGTTCGGCATTTCTTCTTAGCAGTGATACTCTTTTCAAAACCCATGTTAATTCAAGTAAATCACATCTTAAAAAACCCTTTTGTAGTTGTGTATTCAATTTTCCAGATAAATATTTTAAAATTTATGTTTGTGACATAAATCTTTTTAATTTACCCTAAAGTCATACTGGCCACTAAAGAGTCATACCTAACTTAATTTGTATTACGAATAAATGTTGTTCTTCTTCTGTTATAAGGAAAATCATGCAGTTTTATTTTGGTAATTTAATTAATGGTGATAATAAATTGATTAAATTGTTGTTACATAAATAAACAATTTGAAAAAATAATTGGATTGCATTATTTTGTTCTTTTACTTCCTCTTTTTCTTGTTGTTAACATGATTTTATTTTAAGAAGTTTAAAATTATATAAAAAAACATAAAAAATAGAAACATATTAACCGGAGGAGCAAGATTTGAACCGAGGTCTTTAGATTCATAGTCCTAGGTTATTACGACTAAGCCACCGCGCTAACTATCTGACAAGACGAAATTATGCTTCCATTGAACAAATTATACATTCGAAATCTATGAAGGTAGTCTGAAAACACGATTAGCATACATAGTGGTGTGTAATTAAGGCAGCGAGTAAGTGCGGATGTGTGTGTATAGAATGACACACATGGACAACTAGGGTGCATACCGAATAGTTTTGCTGTGTGTACGTCACTTATATTTATCATTTAACGCAACTATACACAAAATGAGATCGTTATACTTAAGTTAAATTTTGTATCATTTAGGTACTTTTAAGTTATGTATTTTGATGTTTTTTGTTAAATATTGCTTACAAACGAACATTTCTTTCGAAATCTGTCTGATAAGGTATACACCTATGTACCTATCTTTATACTTGTTGGCACTTAATGATTTCAGTTTATGTGAGCAATAACTAATGACAAATTGTACATGAAATCTTTCAATGATACGTACTTAGTTGGATTGAATAAATAATAAGTGACGTGCTTAATATTTGTGAGCTCTTAGATACTTGATTTAACATTTATAATATTTGGACATTTTGTTACCATTATGACTATTGAGCTTTCATTTACTACATAGTCCTACCCTGGGTAAATCTACATGTTTTATTACAAAAATAATCGTTTATAAATATCACTAAACTGTTTAAAATATGTAAAATGAAATTTCAATGCTACATAACTAATAACACATTATTAAGATAACGATTGCTAACGTTTAACTAGAAAATCTATACGGCACGTATAAATACTTATAATTATAAAGAATAATACATATGTAACATACATAAATCACGTTTTATCCCTTACGGAGTAGATAGAGCCTAAGGTAACAAGACCTAAAGGCCATATTCAGCATAATTGTGGGCGTATAAGTGGAAAAGGGAATCAGCAATTACAGTTATTTAAGAACTATTTAGTAAGTTACAGTGAATTATACACCCCAAAATTGTATAATTTTATATAAAACTGACCTTTACAACCTCAAAATTTTTGAGTTCTTTAAAAAGGTCCCGGCGTAAGGGACTACCGACGCTTTTTTCCGGGGTGTAAAGGACACTAAACTTCTAAAATATGCCATTTATTCGTTGTGGTTACCATTTTACTGCATAGGGACAAGAATTCTAAGCACTTTTGTCATATAAATCGAAGATATAGGTCCCCAAATAAAAAAATATTTAGCTTACAAAATGTATTTTATACTTCTCCTGAAAAGTAGCATTTTGTCCTTTACACCAATTTTATTGAACCTTAAAGTGTCAAGTTTATACAGATACACTTACTTTCTCATCAAAATTAAACCTGAGGATTTATATTTGTGTCTTAATCAGGTCGTATAATCCAAGAAATAAATATCTATTGGTATATACGTCCTTTACGCCGTAGTTTTAATTTGGTATTAAAGTATGATGTATAGAAGTAAAGGTCGTAAAGGGCAAATAAGTAAATTAAGTCCTATAAAAGTAGGTCTTAAAGGACAATAATGGTAAATTTAGGACTATACGTCGTTGTTTATAACTTCATGATTTCCTTTACGTTCCATGTTATTTCAGGTTTGTTACACACCCACAAAAATAGCACATTTTGGTGATAAGTGATCCAAAAATATGGGGCGTAAAGGTCAAATTTTACGAGATATCAAAATTTTAAGTATACAGTTCGATAGAGCTTGAAATTCTGAACAAAACTGTATATTTAACTCATTTTCGGCATTTTGTCCTTTACGCCAATTGAACCTAAAGTTATCGATATGTTGTGTAATATATTTTATTTATTATGTATTTATTATGCATATGTATTAGTTTATCGTATTTACCTGTTATGTATTATATCTTACATTAAGTATTTAAAATTTAGGCATTTAGGATTATTTTAGGTTTTGGTCAGTTCTTTTACTTTTTCTGTGTGTCTACTCTTGCTTAATACCTATGTCCTGTCAATCGTTCAAAGGTTAACTGGAAGAGATCCCTTTTAGGGATAAGTTCGCCTTTGTGCATTTGTGTTTTCCTGTATTCAACTTTTTCATGTGTTTTATGTACAATAAATAGTTTTACATACATAAGTTACCTATTTTAAGTAGTTTATTTTGGAGACGTAAAGTTACAACCCAAGCAGATAGACGTATTGGTTTATACAGGGGCTTTAATCTATGTAACCAGGTAGTGTTAGTTCAACTGATTGCCTTGGTATATCCGCTTGATTTATGTTTTGCTAATCGGTTATTGGTATGTGCAGCAGTGATTTGGGGGCGCTAAATTAAGAAATTAATTATTCAACGCCATCAAACGTTGTTTATTTTTAATTTGCTGCCAATGGGAATGGGAATATAAAATGATCGCGTCAAGTCACAGAGTCAAGTTGATTTCAATTGAACCATGATTATACTTATTTGATTTTACTGTCTTGAAGTAAACATGGGGTTTACGTAGCTATGTAAATAGAAAAACAAAGTGAATGCAAGCTCCTGAAAATCATGTATTAGGTACTCGTATTGTAAGCGGCAACTTTGTAGATTTTTTTTTTAAGTTATCAGTGTTAAAATATGCATCGTGAGATTAATTATAAAAATTTGATGTTACGTCTTTGATAGGTTTTAAAAACAAACGATTTCTACCTAAAATATATCACAAAGATCATAACGAAATCTAGTTTAGAACCTGTTTTACCCGCCGATCAAGCTAGCTGAAAGGGTATGAAAGTAACTACGCAGCCTTGTTGAACCGCACGCTTTTTCTTCCAACGCTTCTGGGGCTTCCCCGACTTGCAGTCGCACTTGTATCTCTCCTCTATGGCCTTGCAATCTTCATTGCAATTAGTGCATGCAGCCCCAATAGAATAAGGCCAATGATAAAAAAATTGCATAAAAACGGTATTATTAAAATCTTCATAAAACAAAAGCATAACCGCATCCAAATCAATAAAGATCCCGTCATTTGGATAAGACCCAATATGCATTATATTTTTACGATCGTTTTCTGTTTGCGTGAAAATATAAAATTTACACTCGCCTACAGTGGCATTCTCAGCGTCCTACCCAAAGACAATATAACCACTAGACTGCTCATGCGGGGGGAATCCGTACCGCCAAACATTAGCTCCGACAGAGCTAATACAGGCTCGCCCCACTCAAATCTTCGTTAGTTCCAATTCCGTACTACGCTAGGAACGATCGCTCGAAAATAATAAAAAAATATATAAATATGCCGTTCTGCGCCATCAAGTGGTGCGGTAAAAATAGTAAAACATCGAACTATTCCACTGATGGTGTTACATTCCACAGGTATGTACATTTTCATTTATAAATTCGAAAAACTTATTTAATAAATTAAATACCTTCGTTTTTAGCCGTCTCTGTCACTCCCAGGCTCAAATACATATAGCCATCCCGCTTTAGTGCGGCACGTGTAAGTTAGTGATGTCCCACCCGCTTTTAATAATCACTATCGAGGAATCTTAAGTAACAAGCTGCAGGATTACGCAGTGGAATAGTTAAATAAAATAATGATTAGGGTTTAGTCAGAGTATGGGAAAGTGGTCACCATTCGTACTTTATAGATTTCATTTTTTATTTTTTATTTAATTGTCAAATTTAGCTAGTTTATGTACATAAGTGTAAAGTGTAACAAATATAATTGTAGTTTGTTACAAAAAAGTCCGAAACTATTATGTCAAAATGTTATAGCCATTTTTCAACGATAATGGTGACCACTTTCCCCTAGGTAATAATAATATTGCAAGCTTTTTTTTAGTTTCACCTGTCCCGATGTTTGTTTGTCTGTAATCAAACCTTGCAAGTTAGATTTGATCCACTTCCCGGTTACCAATTGAGATGAAATTTTGCATACACATACAATTAAAAAAATTAAGTGTCATACATGTATTGGTGCATTAATAGGCGACACAAATACTAAAAGTTATCACATCAAAAAGACGTTCAAAAAAAACTTTTTTACGGTTCAAATACAGTCCTAGAAATTTGTCGCCGGTGTGAAATCAATATTAAAAGAGCTATAAATGAAAATGGATCAAAAGTATTGCCACCAAAATATAATTCAGATTTCTTCGAAAGAACTGTATTAAAGTCGTTTATAGGGTACAATTTGTTTCCTGACATACATTTTCATCAATTTGAAGTTGAAACCGAAAATCACATAATTGAGCTGACTAGGTGTGTTATAAAGAAATACGTCGATGCGAGGTTGTCATATTTTACCAAAAATTATAAAGATCCTAAGAAGTTCATTCGTAAAACTTTGTCAAAATTAATTCATTTTAAAAATCAATAGTACTACTATGTAACGTTAGATATGTTCCGATGCCGATTATGACTTCGGCTGACACTAATAATACTGTTATTGTATTGTTCATTAAAAGTGTTGCCTTTATAAATATTTTTTATATTTGTTGTTATTTAATCCAATTCCCTCTACATACATAGCCGTCTTTATTGTCTTCTACAAGCCATGCTATTAAGTTTGGTAACGTCCCATTTTACGAATCGGTTCACGGGGGCGTTCGAAATCGCTATAGTAATCGTATGGTTTGGCTATGACATGGCTATAGCGATTTGGAACGCAATTTTTTTGCAATATTTAAAAATCTATGGATAATATGCCAAAGTTATCGTAAATCAACAAATACACGGTGTATAGGCCGGGATGATGACGATGATGATGATGATATACAAAGTAAGAAGCCGGATACTGGGCTCTCTTTGCCGGATAGTCGCCGATTATGTTAGTTGCAAAATAGTCGGCTTTACCGACTAGTCGGCACATCTCTAGTGAACATACCTACATCAAAAAACGTACAGTCTAACATAGAAAGAACCTCCTTTTATTGAAGTCGGTTAAAAATAATAAGAGGTAAATGGGGAAATTACACACTAAAAGGTAAAAAGTAAATGTTTTATCGATAAAAGTCCAAAACGCGAATGGCACATCACTAAATTCTTTGTTGACATTGGGATGGCCTTGAGTCAGCCAATGAGAGGCTTTGTCTACCCCCCGCAGTCTTCACTAAACTGGCGAAACAGTTTTAAGGAACAAATGCGTCTTTTATCACTCCACTGGTTTACTGCTTCGTGGTCCTACCTCTTGGGGTTAAGTCTCGTTTCTGTACATTTCAGCGTTGTTACTAAGTTTGCAAGAACTCGGCCTACTTACATGGCTTTGTTTTAAAATTCTCTGGCCGCGCCTGCCAAATGTGGCGCGGATCGGGAACGGGGTCGAGCACTGTTGAGCTTTGCCTCTTTATAAGGTTTCCTTTGCAAGTCCGAATGGACTGCGAATTTTTTTTGACACGGCGCCAGTACAATTTAACGAGATTAACGGCGCCATGAGGTTTACGTTTGGGACGTAGTTTAGTTTGGTTTAGAAAGGACTTTATTCACTACCTTTTATATATATTTTTACTAGCTGTTGCCCGCAACCCCGTCTGCGCAGAATACTATTCAATTAAAAAAAAAAAAAAAAACGCTTATCGCTGCTCCGCGGATACTATACTGTTTATTTGGAATAAAAAACTACTGTTTTTCGGAATAAAAACTATCCTTCCCCGGGACTGAAACTATCTGTATACCAAATTTCAACTAATTCGGTTCAGCGGTTAAGAGTGAAAAGGTAACAGACACACAGACCGAGTTACTTTCGCATTTATAGTATGAATAGGAATTCAAGCCATTAATCTTCTTTAAATACCTACAGCTGCAATTATGTACTTAACTAAATAAAGGATTGGATTAACAATAAACGAGCTTATTCTAAGTACCGTCTGTTTAGCTATATAGTTAATTTGCGGATTAAAGAATATTCATGAGTAAAAAAATCCGCTAAAGTAACTTTTGAAAACTATGATGTAAACACTTTCCAAAAGCCATATTAAGTAAACTTTTGTAACATAATTTTCGCGCAGCATCAATTATAATTAGCATGCCAGAAATAGCTCCAGGGAACTATATATTAATTAAAATCTATCGCACCCTCTGTTGAGTAAACGCTCCCAAGTTAGGCCTCTAAGCTCCCGTAACTTGCCTGAAAGGTTGGATTAGGGCAAGTTTTATTAAGACTTTTTGTTTAGAAGCTTAACTAACTTGGACTGGTTATTTCTATATTTGTTTTAATCGACTATTGCTAGCTATTCTGATTGCTGATTATTTTCCCAGTTGGCCGTAAATCGATTCAAACTTTCGCGATTTTCACACATTATTATAAGAAAACGGAAAAAAAGAAAAGAAAAAAAAGTCGCGACCGAAACGTCGAGGTATTTACAAAAATACCTACTTTTTGTTTACGTGATTAAGTCCCGTTTTCTTATAATAATGTGGTCGTAAATCAGTTGCATAAAACGCGTTTAAAAGAACTAAAATATGTACAATCTTGTAATGGAAATATTTTTGTCACTAAACAGTGATTGCTGATCGAAACGCAATCCTCGAAGGAGGTACGTGCAGCTCCTATTCTATGAAAATAATAATAATTGATATGGATTTTAGTGCTATGATTAAGAGCTTATTAAGAGAAACGAATGTGACTAGTCAATGAATTATGGGATAGTTAATTATGACCGTAACGATGAGAATAAAGATGACTTTAATGTATATTAAAGAATAACGATGGTGAGTACGTTTACGCAAAACAACTACAATGTCCTGATTTTTTTTAATCACATTTACTTACTTAGAAATTTAGTATCAAAAATAAACTAATAGATAACCTAAAACAGGACTGAAGCTGTCCAAGTGACGCCAGTGTAACGAACGAATCCTATCCTAATAAAGTAGTTGAATTCAATTAGACATAATACAATTTCTAAGATTATTTACCTACCCTTTACCGAGCTCCATTACTTCGATCATGATCAAAGAAAAACTGAAGAAATTACGCCATGATAATTTGTATCATTTAAAACTACTATTGGTAAATGACTTTCATTCCTCCGATCTTCTAAATGCTTTGGCTATCTTTATAAACGAGTTGTTTTTCACAATTGAAGGCAACCTTGTAAGAGATACAAGGAAAATGATGACACCTAATTGTATTATCAACCCACCCATCCATTACATGATGTTGATGACGAACGGGATATGCGCAGGCCCGTAATTCGGGCAGTAATTCAACATGGGAAGTTAATTTAATTTTCTAGTAATTGAGTCAGCATACTCGATTTTGGCAACTAATTATGTTTACATTCTCAAATTATTAACAAGCATTGCACGGCTGGCTTTGACATTGTTTAGTCATGAAAGATTACGCTGCTTAGGTAATACGTTCAACTTATACTTTAAGGTTTCTTCTTTAAATTACGTACATAATAATAACAAATACAGTCGTGCCTTTTTCTCATTGAGGTAGGCAGAGATCACTTTTGTTCTACTTGCTACAATTCGAACATAGGTATGTACCTATTTCGCTTCATTCGGCATTCATCAATATTTTTATTATTTTTTTACATGTTCGTCGGTTTATGGTACTCTTGACCGGTTCTTTTGTCAAAACATCCCCAGTTTGGTGACAGGACATCCGTGTAGACCTTCCCCTTCCAATGCACCCATTCACACTCGTTACATAAATATGTCTGGTTAATCTTCTTTCATCTTCCTCTGTACGTGTAAGAAACCAAAGTTTTTTTTTAATTAAAATTGATTACCTGGTGGGCAAAAGTACTTGGTAAATTTTCATAAACTATTTATAGAGTAACGAGTTATTTTGACTCGTCCTTGGGTATCTACTTACAATGAATTGAACGAACTATGTACATAATAAATGATGAAATTTTGGGGCAAAGTCATAATGTTGTAATTATTTGATGAATGTCTAATGGGTGGTGGTACTCTTTTTCTATCAAGTAAACCACTTGCTCGTGTTCCATGCTATTTTATTTATTAATATTTGTATTATAGCGTTTGCGCTATGAAATTCAAAAGACAACGTTTTATTTTGTTTGTCACCCATACTCCATTTCAACGAGCTACGAAATAATAACTAAACTCCAACAGCAAATGAGAGAAAGTTCAAGCATTAGAGTAAAGTAAAGGCAAATCGCCAAATTAGGAGGAGGAATGTCCAAAGTAGAGGTAAAGGTACAACTTTATAACCAAGTTAGTCCTGTTGTTTGTACTGAGGTTGTATTACGAGCCAAGCTGAAGGAGTTGGACAGATAAGCTATAATTGCATAGGAATTACCTATAACAATAAGGGCACTAGCAATGTGGCACAAGTTTCTTAAGGCGCGTTCTTCTTGGCAGTAGTAATGGTCTTTCCGAATACGTTGATAGCTTTAAAAAAAGACGTGTAAAAAGTATTTTACATGTATGTTTTACTATTTATTGTAGAAAAAACACGATAATTTTACAGGTAGGTAGCAAGATAAGCCGATGTACTAAGAAAAAACCGGCCAAGTGCGAGTCGGACTTGCGCACGAAGGGTTCCGTACCAGAAAAAGCAAAAAACGGTAAAAAAAATACTTTTGTTGTATGGGAGCCTCCCTTAATTATTATTATTATTATTTTTATTTTAGTATTTGCTGATATAGCGGCTACAGAAATACACAATCTGTGAAAATTTCAACTGTCTAGCTATTACGGTTCTTGAGATACAGCCTGGTGACAGACGGACGGACAGACGAACGGACGGCGAAGTCTTAGTAATAGGGTCCCGTTTTACCCTTGGGTACGGAACTCTAAAAATAAAGCAAAATAAAGTTTTGATTTGATTGATTTGAACTCATTACCTATTGATTTAAGGCGCGCTAAGATCTTGCCTCTTTAATTTAATCCATTCTTTAGGAGCACTATCTATATTATCTTGTACTAACTAAGTATGTATAATTTTGTTTTTGCTTTTGTTTGGTAGAAATTGTTCTAAAGCGAAATGGCCGCTTATTGATTAACTTGTAATTTTGCATTTTATTATGCCCCTGTTACCTGTATTGTTAATTACGTGCTTTTTAATAGAGATTCATAATTATAATTATTGTACCCATTGTATAGCATTATATATATTTATATGGTAGGTCAAGTTTAGTGTAGTAGGCAACGTAGGGTTCCGGTACAGTTATAGTAGTCACTCAGTTTCAAGAGTCCGTAGGAGATGTTGGCTCCTTAATGACGATTTTTCTACTAAAAAGGTAAAAGGAGTACTAGGTATTTATTTAAAAAAAAAACACATGTAATTAAGTGACAGTAATATAATACAGAGAATACCGATGAAATTGAAACCCACGTTCATAGCTAAAAAGTTATAAATACAATAAAGCAAAACCACACTTAGTTGTAAAGTAATTAAGAAAACGTCTACTTTTTATTCGTGTTTGTTGTTTTATTCTAAAATCTATCTAACTAATATTATAAATGCGAAAGTATGGATGGATGGATGGATGGATGGATGGATGTTTGTTTGTTTGTTACTCAATCACGCCGGAACGGCCCAACGGATCTGGATGAAACTTGGCACATAGATAGAGAAAAGTCTGGACATAGGCTACATTTTATCCCGGAAAATTGCGTAGTTCCCACGGGATAGCGATAGACGAATTCTCTGCAGACGAAGTCGCTGGCAACAGCTAGTGTGTTTATAAAATGGTATTCTATTCAAAGTGTAGTTTTTGTTTGTGTCTGGCTCAAAAACTGAGAGCAATAAAGTAAGAAGACAAAGATTAACGAGTTTTATTAGACAATATACCTAGAGGAGTGATTGCACTGCTTCATGCTGAGAGAGACACATCATGCATAAAACATGCGTGATAGAATTTTGCTCACAATTGTCATTTTGTGCATCTTGCCAGCTGTCTGTCCATTTTTTTACCAGACCATTTTGGTGAGCGACGTCCAGAAGCTTTTGACGTTTCATTGGTCGTGCAAAGCGGTTCGTTTATTAAGCATACATTAACTTTATTATTTTTAACCCTAAAACGGCTTAGCCATCTGTATCAATGCCAAAACATATGAAGTGCAGAAAATCAGTAGTGCGAATGACAGTCGAACGTCGACGCTCATCGCGCGACACGGGCGCAATTGCACTGGCGCAGCCTCTGTTAGCTCCATGAAATCCAACATGGCCGCTCGCTGTTGCCCATCTGTAGAAATAAGCAGCATGTTAAGAGGCATAAATTCTAACTACGTATCAAACAAAGACGTTGTCAAATGGTTCGATACTGTAGCTGGTGCCAAGTCCTAGTTTCTGCCCGCGACGTGCTTCGCTTCGCTTCTGACCGGTCCGCGTACAATTAGTTTTTTTTAAGTACTTAGTTTAATTTTTAATTAAAATGTCATAATTACACTAACAGATAACTCACGTATAAAAGTCGAGTGATGCTCGACATGTTTCGGACTAGTTCATAGTCCCTCCTCTTGGAGCGCTCGCCCCAGCGGCAGCGGAACGAACACTGCGCGCCAGTGCTTGCGCGGCTACTCGACGTAACTGACAGCGGCGCACAACTACCCTCGTTTTCAACGTCATTTTTATTATTTTCAAAAATAGGGCATACAACACGGATCACGTCACTTCGACATGACTACATCGAACATTTTTTTTTATTTATTTTTTATGTGAATAGGAAGGCAAACGAGCAAGACTCACTCACTTCACACTCACTCCATTTCTTCTCAATCTACTTTTATACGTGAGTTATCCGTTTGTGTAATTATGATTGAGTCTCACGGTAGTTTCATGTACCTACGCTATGCTAGGCAGCTAATAAAATATTATTACTGTTCCATGTTTTATCAAACTCTGTTCAGCCGTTTAGGCATGCAGCAAACATTACACTAAAAATTAAATGAAATTGACCAACATTTGGTACCTACTTTAATTATCATGAAGAAAGTTTCATCTAGGCCAAAAATTGGATAACGGCAAAATTGTTGTCACAAAAAGCAACCTCAAACAGTGTCCTTGTATTCCTCCTGGACTTCCTTGTGACTGACCCAGTGGAAATATCTATATTATTATTAATACAAAAGTTGTCTTGCCTGTGGCTATATTACTTCCTACTTAACCCCTCGTGTAACCTTTTCACAGAGAATGCCATAGTGGCATTATATTAACTTGACAAGAAAAATCATTGTGACATTTACTGTGAGAACGATTTACGGTAAGTCACCAGCATCACGAGTCAATTTATTCGTTAGTACGTGTGCACTAAAAATTACAGCAACATTATTGGAGATACATTTTAATGGATGGACAAGTTGAGACAGAGAGTTAATATCATAGCCATAAAAAGCTTAACTTAGCTGCGTTCACACTCCAACAATTGACTGTAATGTAAACCGTATCATTTCCATAAGATAGAGAAACTAGTTAAATGTGTTTCCATTTTAGAATAGTTTGAAGAATGGCCAAGCAACGTACTGGGGAATTTAGTAAGTTCCGTAACGATGAAACTTCTCATTGCCTCCACATGTTCAGCAGAAGACTCCATCAGAAAGCATGGTAATGAAATCCACACACAGTACTGGAGCACGAGAAGAACAAAATATATCACAGCACGATAATCACCTGCAAGCACCTGCAATGTGTGAACAAGATATCACAAATAAATAAATAAAATAAATAAATAAATATCAGGGGACAAATTACACCAAATGACCTAGTCCTAAACTAAGCAAAGCTTGTACTATGGGTACCAGGCAATGGATAAAAATACCTACTTATATAATGTAGATAAATACATAATATACTTAAATACATACAACATCCATGACTCGGGCACAAACATTCGTATACGTGCCGGCACATAAGTCTAACGATGACGAGGCACGTGGAGGAGATCTGCGCACGGGATCTCTAGCTTCATAGTCAGGGTCACTAACCACTAGGCTATCCGGGAAATGTATGTCTTACTTTAGCAAAACTAGTACACGAAGTTCTTCGTTATATTTAGGCTAACGCAAATTAAAAAAGTTAAAATCAATTTCAGCGGATTCCATTATTGGACAGTTTTCACTCTTAAAAAATATATTTATTGTGACTAAGAACATTCAATAAGCCAAATTGGCCCAGCCGTTATCGAGTTTTGCGCTCAACATTCATTTGAATTTTAATGTATAGTATACTTAGGTACACACAGCAAAACTATTCGGTATGCACCCTAGTTGTCCATGTGTGTCATTCTATACACACATCCGCACTTATCCGCTGCCTTAAGTACACACACAACAAATTGGTTTTGTATCCACACGAGTATTCACACTAACATGGCCTATTTGTGTGCGAGTTGTGTTCTCTGACTACCTTCACATATCTCTTATTATATAGGTTATTGTTATTTAAACAATTTTGCTCAATGGAAGAATAATTTCGTCATTAATAATATGAGCGCGGTGGCTCAGTCGTACTGATTGGGACTATGAATGTTAAAGACCTCGGTTCGAATCTTGCACAAGTTTGTCTATTTTGTATTTTTTTTTTCAATTTATAACTATCTCAAAACCAAATCATGACTACTTCAAACAAGAAAATAAGAAAGTAAAAAAACAAAATAAGAAAATAAAATTATTGTTTCAAATTGTTTATTACAACATTTAAGCAATTATTATTTAAATAATTAGCAAAATAAAACTGCATGCTTTTCCTTATAATATAACAGAAGAAGAACAACATTTATTCGTAAAACAACACACACTATAGTGACCAGTATGATTTTAGGTTAATTAAAAATTTCTGTTACAAACATAATTTAAAATTACAATACAAATGGTAAATTGAATGCACACCACAAAAGGGCTATTTTTTTAAGATGTAATTTATTCGAATTAACAAGGGTTTTGAAAAGAGTATCATTTCTAAGAATTTTCGATTTATTAAGTTTACTTAAGTCTGAGAAAGATGAACGAAACGTTTTATTTGTTGAGAAATAAAGTCAGTGGTGAAATGAATCGACATGTTAAAATAACAGCCATTAACAATAACATCATTGCACACTGGATTAAATCTCCACTTTGAAGTGACTAAGCTACCTAAATTTGCTTTGGATTTTATATCAGATGGATGGATCCCAGTTGAGAGTCATTGATCCCTTAGATTTTCTATGGGGTTTAAGTTGGGGCTTTTAGCAGGCCAGTTAATAACAGTTAAGGAATCTTGTTGGGTGCTCAGCCAGTCTTTGACTATGACACAATAATATTGTTATGCACGAAATAGGTATAATGTGCGAGTCTGGGTATTCGGACCACACAGTAGGGAGCATCACTTTTTTTTAGCACTGTTATTACGACCCCCAACCCACTAACTCACAAATCCCATGGATGACATCCAACCACTTTTCGCCACAAAATTTTTCGTCCATCTTTTTCAAACGTAAATGGTTTTTCATCACTAAAAATCACTACATTATTACCTACTCGAATCAAAATTATAAATATTCACGATCAATGTTCATTCTTTTTCTTCTATGCTGGCTGATCCGTTGAAGCATTTTTTTCAACGTAGGTAACATTGTCTCTGGTTGATGTGAAATAGGTCTCATTAGCGTGTGCGGCAACTACTTATGTCCAAAAGGCGTGAAGATAAGACTTCTTGTTTTGGCACAGAAGGAATATTCTTATCGTGCCCGAAGTCTGCATAACGGTGAATCCATAATTGCAGTCTTCCGCTGCAAAATAAATGAAGTTTAATAAAAAACATTTTTCGTCAAAGAAAGTTATTTGAATACATTACGGATACAATAATAAATCATTGTTTTTAACACCATGAAGAAATTTGATGTAAAATAAGAAGTAATTATTTTATCAGACACTTTGTCTACTTACCGATATCAATAAACGCCTTGCGATTCCTTATAGAAATATTTTGTTCGTAAAGAACAATAATTTCTGGTCTTTTCAAAAAAGATGATGACTATCCATATTTTGCAAATCACAAGGTATTTGAAAGGCAAAATTAAACAGTTCGTTGTTGTAAAACCACTTTTAAAACAAGGCGTAACGAATGGCGGCTAGCGTTGACAAATTCATATTACTAATAATTTGAGGGTAGAATATACTTTATATTGTTAGACGACAATGAATAAAATGTGCATCGTCTAGCAAATTTCAACTTTCTAATTTCAACCTTATTTCAAAGCTCGTTAAACAACTATTTACACATTGAAAATCCAGTAGTCACAGATTGGGCGTAGTAATTCATAAATTCACCAACTATATTAAATGTCTCGGTGGCTCAGCGGTCACAAAGGCAAGTCAAATACTTGATTTGTGCACTCGCTCTCTATTGAACCGAGTTCGAATCCTAGAAGAATGACATTTTTGGATGTTATTTAAATGGCGATGCTGTTTGTAAGGAATATTGGTTGGAAATGTTGGAATTGAATCTCAGACCAGACTTGATGAGAAATAAAAATATAACACGTTGAACCAGTGAGATGGTAGCTACTACGCTGGTAATAATAGTTCAATGCGCGATTGCATGATTGCATAAATTTGAAGATTCGATCCGGGATGTCTCTCGCCTTACACTCGCGATGACAATATCCAATGTAAGATAATAATTTAAAATGTTTTTAGGAAAATGCAAAAACAAAACAATAATTTTACATTATTTCTGTAGAATTAACTTAAACCGGAGATATTGAATTTTTAAACAATTGAGCCAGGCACGATACCAAGGGGTTTTTTTTAGTTTAATTTGTAATTATTTTCAATTTAGTTTATTATAAACTAACTAAAATAGTTGCAACTTTCTTCATTGCTATTTTATAGTTATTGTTGTTGTTTATTTAATAAATAGGTACCTAATTTACAGCGACATTACTCATTTATCTTATTACTAAAAAAATCTGTACTGAGTGGGTAGATAAACGATCGAACTCACACACATTCACATGTGGATTCTACGTAATGTTCATGTCGCTACTCAACACATAGACGACGTTTGTGTGCGTGCCTATGCTTACCGAATTATTTTGCCATGTGTACATAGATTGTATAGAACACTTTTTTGTTCTATCATCAATATTATAATTTCCGCAGCCCGTGCGATGAAAAACGTTTTATGGTTTATTATTTTACACCTTGGGTTACATTATTGAAGTTTTAGTAGGGATTTTGCTATATTCCATGTTCACTTCTTCTTTTAAATTTAAGAGCCCAGCTCTTGTCTGTGAAGTGATCGCCATTCACTTCTTCTTTCTGTCATTACTTTGAGCTTCTGATACGACACTACATTAACCTTCTCCTTTGCTTGGTCCATAAATGCACGTCTCGTCTTCTTCCTTCTATTTTCCCTTCTATCAAAGTTTTTATGAAATCGTCATGTCGTTATCAGGTGCCCCAGCATACTTCCTCTTCTATTCTCAATCGGCCTCAGCAGGGATCTCTTTTCCCCACCAAATCATACACTGTATGTTACTCAGGAAACAATATTCATAGAACATTCTAATGTTGATAATATTTCTTCAATTTGCTCTTGAATTTATTTGTAACAAACACAAAAATATAAAGATAAAAATATATATTTTTCCTATCTGTAAATTTGTGTTACTGTAGAAGTGTTGTTGTAAATTACTTAGAGATTATACTTATTATAAAACTAACGTTTTCTATCACTATTCTGTCCATATATGATATTACGATGGTTGAGGTGACTCGTAAACTGTAGAACGCCGTATCAAACCCGATCTGTAAAAAACTAGGTAATTAGGTACCTAAAAAAACGTATTGCGATGAACTTTGAGCCCGAAAAATATTTTGATGAGTATGCAAATAATAGGCGCAAACATACACACATAAATCACGTCTTTACAGAGCCCAAGGCAACAAGACCTAAAGGCCACGTTTAGTATGATTACGGGCGTATAGATGGAAAGGGAAATCGAAAACAGTCACGATTCCTAATATTTTCGCCCAAGCCCATCGAGAGAATGGGCGAAAATATTATGCGCAGGAAGAGTGTTACATTCTATATTTTTTCTTTGCTCCCAGATCAGCACGGAAGTAAGTAGGCGCAAAACTCTACTAAAAAAATATAATTATGTTCATTACAAACATCAGTAGGCTTATTGTCTAACTCGCTCGCGATCGCCATCGTGTTCGTTTTGACAGTTCTTGGTATGAATGTGACAGCTAGCTGATTCCGATGTCATTGTCGGCCCACACATGAACTGTCAAAATAAACACGATGGCGATTGCGAGCGAGTTTTTTTTTTTTTTTAATGTGAATAGGAAGGAATACGAGCAAGTGGGTCACCTGGTGGTAAGCGATCACCACTGCCCATAGACACCCACAACCCCGGAGGGATTGCAGATGCATTGCCAACCTAGAGGACTTAGATGAAATGCCTCTTGTGCCCGTAATTTCCCCGGCTGTCTTACTCTCCACACCGGAACACAGCAGTGCAAGCACTGCTGCTTTGCGGCAGGATTAGCGAGTAAGATGGTGGTAGCGATCCGGACGGACCTTGCACAAGGCCCTACCACCCGCAATGAGTTGAGTTAGACAATAAGCCTACAGCTTACTTTACTTATTGACATGATGAAGGGAATAATTTAGGAACTCACCAATAACTTCAGCGGTGTCCTAATAGCGTTAAATCTTTCAGTTATTCTCAAATACATTGCACAGTATCCCCGCTGCTTAAATTTAGAATCTTCTACATTTTGAAACGCGTATCTCTCTAGTTTTCTCCGTAAAATAATTAACCGGCTGTTCAATAAACCGAAGATTACCGTATGTTCCATAACACAAATAATCAAGAAAAAATTTGATATAGCAACACATATAATCAGCCCACTACCAAAACTGCCAGTCATTGAGTATAGTACAACAAGTTGCGTAATTTGAAAAAAAATTAGTTGCAGAAATATAAATTTTATGAGCTTTTCAAGTTTTAAGAAAATGTTTGATGCGTCCAAAGAGACATCGATGAGAGGCTCGAGCACGAAAAAGTTGGAAATGTATGAATCGCCTTTGTAAAGCCCGTACCAAGTAGTAGTCAATAATTTTACCAACGTTGGCACCAACCCTATCCAAAAAGTATTCCATCCAAATGAGATCGTTGTTAGGTATGTAATGTAAACAAAGGCTATAGGTGCAACAAAGCAATACAATTTGCAAAAAAATTGTAAACGTTCACTCATTTCAAAATCACTGTACATAAAAAACAACAGCCGGGCTCGCAAGACATATTTGATATTGCAGACGTATGGGCTAGAAGAAAATAAATAATGGAACATGATTTTCTAATCTTAGTGGGACGAACTATTAAATAGTCTCGAAGTACCACAACTGGACGCTAGCACAGAACAGACAATAATAATCAGGATGGCCGACACCAAGTAAATGGGTTGGGTGATGAAAATACGACCCGTGTCGCTCGACACTACAGCTGAAAACCTTCGGACTAGTAGGTATGTTTTAATTTGAGGTAAAATCAATAGAATAAACAGTATTCTATTTATGAATAGTAATTAATGAGAACCTAAAGTTATCACGAATGAGATCGTCATTTTAAACCAATGAGTATTGTTCAATGCACTTAAAACTATAATGTCATTTTTCCATTATATAATCTATATATATCTATACATATAATAAAATTGTAACAGGTCGATGTCTGTACATAGGAGAAATTACAGAAAAAATAAATTGAGGGGGCTCTATATGCGCCACAGAAGCCAAAAATACAACTTTTAGAATTTTTGTCTGTCTGTCTGTCTGTCTGTCTGTCTGTCTGTATGTTTGTTACCTCGCTACGCAAAAGCTACTGCACCAAACTGAATGCGGTTTTTTTTATTGTTTTGCTGGAGATCTAACTTAAACTCCCATGTCGCGTTTTTTACGAAATTCCATCTAGAAGTCGAGATATAAAAGAAAAAGAGGGGGTCCACCAAAAATTTTTTTTGACACATTATTTATTGGGATACCAAATGAAAGAGGAAGAAGTCCTGAGTTCAAAAATGTAGTACATGTAATACGTTATAATAATACTAAGCAACAGAATAATAAGAAAGTTTACTATGGGTTAATTAGTTTCGCTATTTGTTAATAGATGTCGCTTTATGCACGTCATTTTTCCTAAGGCTAACTAAATGAAGTAATTATATGTCTACTAGCTGCTGCCAGCGACTTCGTCTGCTAAGAATTCGTTTATCGCTATCCCGCGGGAACTACGCAATTTTCCGGGATAAAAAGTAGCTTATGTGCTATTCCAGACTTTTCTCTATCTATGTGCCAAATTTCATCCAGATCCGTTGGGCCGTTCTGGCGTGATTGAGTAACAAACAAACAAACATCCATCCATCCATCCATCCATCCATCCATCCATACTTTCGCATTTATAATATAT
Source organism: Pandemis heparana (assembly GCA_963854515.1). Classification (NCBI taxonomy): domain Eukaryota; kingdom Metazoa; phylum Arthropoda; class Insecta; order Lepidoptera; family Tortricidae; genus Pandemis; species Pandemis heparana. The sequence continues at coordinate 11,310,230 of OY978011.1, read as the reverse complement.
TAGTTAGATTAGTTAGATTAGTTAGATTAGTTAGATTAGTTAGATTAGTTAGATTAGTTAGAATTAGTTAGATTAGTTAGATTAGTTAGATTAGTTAGATTAGTTAGATTAGTTAGATTAGTTAGATTTTCAGGCTTCTGTACCTCAAAATGTGTTGTCCGTCTGTCGGTCCGAGCGTTTGTCTGTCAAGACCCCTTTTATCAGTAACGCGTAATTAAAAGTTAAAGTTGAAATTATACTAACTATTACTTAGGTCTGTGGTTTCTTAGAGATGTGGAAAAACCAACCCTTGAAGTCAAGGTAATCACAAGGTACAGCGATTAGAATAAACGGTGTTTTTATACAAATGCCTTGCCACCAAGAAATGTGGGGTAGGTACTTTCAGTTGTCCTAGATATTTGAAATTTGGATAGTATAAGGTATAATTATGTATAAGCGCATTCATAGAACAAGGAACAGTTGTGTATGTAAAGTTATGTAAAGGTAATCAAATCATAATAAAGTTTTTATCTATTGGTCAACAGATGGCTCGAGTTGTATCATAATATTTTGATGTGATTTTAAATCTGTTTTTATTTAATGTAGAGCTTATTTAAATTCTAAAAATATAGGTAGGTTATAAAATATAGGCGATTGCGTCTGCGTAGAATTAGACTTACGTTAGGCAGCTACGGTCTTTAACATGTGTATATCGCTATCCCGCGGAAACTATGCAATTTTCCGGGATAAAAAGTAGCCTATGTTTTAATTTAGGGTACCAACTATTTTCGTTCCAAATTTTATCCAAATCCGTCCAGTCGTGTCAGCGTGAAGAAGGAACAAACATACACACTCACTCACTCACTCACATCGTCATATCGTCACAAACTTTCGCATTTATAATATTAATAGGATTTAAATCACGTCTTTTCTGGAATCATAAATATTATTTCATATGTGTCCAATAGATGTCGCCATAATGGAAGTAAACAAGGTATTGTTTTATGCTGTTACAATTTCAATAAGAAACTTTTTAAAAAGTTCACTTAGGCTGCAACGCGTATCAGTATCTCAACTGGAGTCAATAGATATACAGTCCGGGACTGGGTTCTGACTGGGATCCCGTTTGTTCAGTTTGTGAAGTTTGCTCTTATAGCATAGCACAGCCAAAATCAAATCTATCTAAAAAGGTTTGTATATGTCTTCTATGTCTGTCTATATAGGATTAGGCTCTGCAACACTGGATACAATATTCACTTGCCAAATTTGTAAGGAACCCTCGATACGCGAGTCCGACTCGCACTTGGTCGATTTTTTTAAACAAAGTGTCTTCACGCTTAAAGCACTTCTTAACCAATTTTAAGAAATTAGCTAAAGAGATAGATAAATAGACCTATAGTAAAAAAACAAGTTTAGGAAATTTATACTTACTCTTGAATTTTTTGAAACTTTTTAAGTTTTGAAACTTTGTTTGAAAATTTATCGTTTGAAGGATATTTTATTTAAAAAAAAATTTGGGGGTGAAATTGCGTGAAGGACACTTAACAAACTAACAAATTAACGAATAAAATCTTGAAAAATTACTAGATACTTGATTATGAAGCTGAATATTGGAAAGGTTTATGTGAATCCATACTATTAATTAATTATGTGATGGTATGCCTGTCTGTTACCTCTTCACGCTTAAACCGCTGATCCGATTTAAACGGGTATGGATATAGTTATGTTCCTGGGAAGGACAAAATAGTTTTTGATTGCAGGAATCATCCTTTCAGGGTAAGCAACGGGAATGAAATTTACTACGAAAATTCGATACTCGAAGGATAATAATAATTTGTGGTCTAATTGATACTCTGCCACTAAAAATATCCTACCCAAAATTCTAATTCCACGCAGACGAAGTCGCGGGCAAAAGCTAGTTTTATCTATTACATCACTCACATAAACCCAACACAGTGTAAATTTCATACGGGCATATTATTATATTTTATCCAGATGTAGTTAACGATCATAATTACAGATCATGTGAGAATGATATTTTCTATTTTGGTAGTGACTTTTATTATTGAAGCGAAGTTATATTTTTAAAGTTTGGCTTGAGCATTATTAATTTATGATGAAATTGATGCTACGTCTATAAAAACGTTGATATTGAGTTAACTGAACAGCCGGTTAATTATTTAACGAAGGTAACTAGAGAGATATGGGTTTAAAAATGTAGAAGATCCAAAATCTAAATATAAAAGAAGAAACTGACTGACTGACTGACTGACATATCAGTGCACAGCCCAAATCGCTGGTTCTAGAGATTCCAAATTGGGCACGTAGGTTCTTTATAAGGTGCACTAAGGAAGGATTTTCCAAAGTTCGACCCCTAAAGGGGTTACATGGGATCCAAATTTTGTATGGGGAAACATGATTAGTTAGACTATTTTATTCGAAACTTCACAGGAGTATTCCTAATGATAAATAAGTCAACACCTGTTTCAGGTATTTTGAAAATTCAACCCCTAAAAGGGGGATATGTGTGGCGACAAAGTCTGAAAATCAACGTGGGTATTATTATATTCTTATTAATATTATAGTGGATAGTATTGTTTGTACGGTTTATTGGGTCGCTGATTACGAAAACAACAACACACATACCTACCAGACATACACAAACACACACACACACACACACACACACTCACACAATTCCGCGGGAACGGGAAAAAACGGTATTTATATATTCGATTCCAAGTGACCCTATCTCAGTAACTATAATAACTAGACTCTTCAAATTTCGTACACAAGTAGGTGATTAAGAAATTAGGAAAGTCATTCCAGGATTTTTGGAAATTCCCACGGGATAAGGAAAAAACGGAATTTATATATTCAGTTCAACGAAATCCTATGAAGTATAATTATAAAAACGGTTTTCAGGATTTTCCAAAATTCCCACGGGAACGGGAAAAACGAGGCTTTTCGTTTTACTGCTTGTAGAAAGCTGAAATTCGGCATGTAGGCGGCTTGATGAGTGTAGAGAAGCATTAACAGAGGACTTTCCAAAATTCTCACGGGAACGGGAAAAAGCGGGATTTTTCGTTTTACTGGTCGTAGAAAGCTGAAATTTGGCAGTTAGGTTGCTTGAAGAGTGTAGGGAAGACATAAGAGATAATTTCCCAAAATTCCTACGGGAACGGGAAAAGGGGCTTTTCGTTTTACTGGTTGTCGAAAGGTGAAATTCGGCATGTAGATTGCTTGAAGAATGCATGTTCTACATGCATACATATTTATCCTACTAATCTAACTAATATTATAAATGCGAAAGTATGGATGGATGGATGGAAGGATGGATGTTTGTTTGTTTGTTACTCAATCACGCCAAAACGGCTCAACGGATCTGGATGAAATTCAGCACATAGATAGAGAAAAGTCTGGAATAGCACATAGGCTACTTTTTATCCTGGAAAATTGCGTAGTTCCCGCGGGATAGCAATAAACGAATTCTTTGCTGACGAAGTCGCTGGCAACAGCTAGTAGGTATTATAAATGCGAAAGATTGTGACGATGTGACGATGTGAGTGAGTGTGTATGTTTGTTCCTTCTTCACGCTTAAACGACTGGACGGATTTGGATGAAATTTAGAACGAAGATAGCTGGTACCCTAAATTAAAACATAGGCTACTTTCTATCCCGGAAAATAGCAGAGTTCCCGGGGGATAGCCATAGACATGTCAATACCAGCACTGTAGGTTTCCTGCAGTATATGCTGAGTCAGCGCCTATTCTCGACACCATCGCATGGCTCTTGCTTTGGGAAACAAAATTATATAATATGTAAATGCATGTATTAAGTTAATTTTTTCGTTGTGATTTTTCTTTCCTTGTACCTAATTTGAGCTTTGCATGTGTCTGTTGTGAATAAAGTTTGCATCTATCTATCTATCTAATTGCTAATTCTACGCAGACGAAGTCGCGGGCAGAAGCTAGTATAAAATAAGGGTCTCTTAAAATTATTCCGGCATATTTCAGGAAATGGTTGGGTTAGTTTGAAAAGACCCTAAAAGTCTTTTCAGGATTTTTGAACGATACTTTACAAATGTTTCCATTTCCATACATCGACGTCCAAAGTGAACCGCGTCAAGAGCGGGCCAAATTTTGAATCAAAAATTTTTTTTTTTTTTTTGTAGGAGCCTAGTGTTCAGGCGGAACAACCTGACCATCTTGAGAACCATTCAGGAAAAAGTCCAAGAGACCTTGCAAACACGCCAATAGTACATAAACAAAACATTACAATCTTCAAAATTGCGTATATAATGGCCCACATTCATGCACTAATAACAAGCAAGCACTGATTATGCTTAGAGACCAGTGCATGTAAAAACATAAATGTAAACATGATTTAGATTCTAAATTTTAGAAGGCTAATAATTATGAGAGATATTGTGTGAGGTTACTTAATTAAATAGCAACCCATTTTTCACAATCGGGTCACAATATAGGTACATAGATATCTATATTGTTCCGAATCCTTACTGCGTCTTGGTATCATCAATAATGTGTTAGTTGGGAAAGCTTTGATACCCGGAAAATGTTTTTGTGGAAAATAAAAAATTCACCACCCGATACAAAACGAGAAAATGTCCCTTTTGCATTTACATCGATAATGGGCTCTCTAAATTGGACCCTTTCTTTTGTTTTCGTTACTTTGTCTTCATAATAAATTTAAAGTTGAACGAAAGAATAAGTTGTTGCTGACTTATTTGGATCTTTAGTGATAAACAGAATACTTGTTTTTTGAACGTCGATTACTTATCTAACTAACATAAATTTCGATTGAAATATGACAAGATAAACTGCTCTAATCTTTATTCTTACTTTTTTGTTTCTTTCGTATTGTCGGTCTTATATTTTAAATTGCAACATTATGGCATTTTCTACGATATATAAATAAATATTTAAAAACATCGAATTAACATCGTATACTTTTACAACTTTTAGGAGTAAAGTAAAATAGTCAAATTGTGCTCTCTACGACTTGTCAAGAGCGTCCCAGAAAATATTTCTTAAAGATTTTTTTCTTTTACGCCATTGGGAAATGTTATTAGCATAAATAAGTAAAAAATTTAACATCGGCCGAATATTTTATTCTGTTAAAGCTCGAAACTTCTGTTATTGCTTTTAAATCTTGGGAAGTTGAAATCTTTTCTTATTTTACTTTGAGGTATTCTTGTAATTTTATTTTTCTTTTGAGCAGTTTTTGACAGTTGCGAAATTAGGATACACAAAAGTATTTGCTTGTTAGTTGTCAGTCAGTCTCGGATTTAGTAAAAAGTACCTACTTGTTACGAATTCAAAATTAGATAGACGCTAAAACACAAACGATTGGTGTCTCGGCTTGAAAGAAAACAAGCTTTTGTCACAATTCGGCTGCCCTACGCAAAAATCAAGCAACTCAAACTTTACCAAAAAATTTTTTTTGGACTTTTCCATTCAAGCTTCTCAAAATACATGTAACAATCTTAAGTTTTTTTTAAATAATGCATACTTTTCATAATACAGAAGTTTTATAAATCCAAGTATCTCTTTTCAACGGGGCATTCTACGCTAAAGTCAAGTAGGTATATTGCTTAATTCTATCTTGAAAACGAGTATCTCGCAATAGATACTTGAAATTCATATAGATTTATGAGTTACTTGTTTTTAGCGTGGACATTGAAATCGGAAACAAAATGTGTTACGAAATCAAAACAAGTATCTCCTTACTTTAATTTGGCTTTCGGGTAGATATGTGCTTAAAATAATTTAACTACCTTCTTAATTCAAATAATTAATAACTTTACCAGTAATGTTTCGTGGACCTCATACAACCAAAGGATATTTCGGAGCCAAATACGTCATTTTTTGATAAATCTGATAATTTTTGGAATTTAAATGAATCTCAGTATTTTGATATTTTGAATGAAAATCCCAATTCTTTAATTCACGAAAGCGATAATAGCTTCGTCGAGAACAGCAGCAGTGGAAATTTAGAACACAGTTTAACTGAATTAATGCCAATGCTTCCAGAAAATGATTATTATGGTCTTCTAGACAGAAGCCAAAGTCTGAATCCAAATCTGAATCATGCATGTACCAGATCATGGAACCAGCACACGAGAAATTGACAGTGTCAAATGACTCGTCAATAATTATTGATAACAATCAGAAACATCTACCACCTATCATTATACCGGAAACACCGAATAATTCGGAGGATGTAAGTAATACTTCGTCGGAGAGCAATATTGACAACAAAAAGAGAAGAAAAAAGTTTAAATATTCTAGGTTATCGGCCCATGAAAAAAAAGAGAAAAACATAAAGAAGTATCCAATAAATTTAACTGTATGCAAGAACAGCTGTCGTAGAAACTGTTCTCGATTTTCAGTTCTAGATCGAAAAAAAATCTGGGAAAATTATTGGTCTTCGTCCAAAGATGTTCGCTTACAGTGGTTGGCACGCAACATACATCTAAAGCCGGTTTCCCAGCGAACTACTGATGGTCTAAGTCAGAGAAACACTACTAGACTTTTCTTTTTAGAAAATACACATGGCCATTCTATACAAGTCTGCAAGGTATTTTTTTTTTGCGCGTGTATCGAACGACGATTTTCAATACAGTTGCGAAATAGTACATTTCGATGCTAGTGCGGAAAGTATGTCATTACTTCACGAGTCTCGATCTTGCCACGAGCCGAGAGGCGAGTTGGCAAGACTCGAGACGAGTGAAGCTGACATTTCCGCGCGTGTATCGAACGACGATTTTCAATACAGTTGCGAAAAAAAAAATACAAAACAGAGAATAATTTGAAATAACTTATTCATAACACTTTGTCAACAAATGTCATTAACACTAAGCTTAACTTTAACAAAATGCTGTTAATTGAGCAAACCGGTACCTAGGTTCAGTCCACAAATCTCGTCATTCGCGCTTTTCATTTCAAGTAAACAAAATAAAACTCACTTAACCTCAAAAATCTCTTTCCCGCCGCTCAGCCGCTCCAGTTCTATCTACGGGCAGACTCCCTCCCAGTCTCTTACCCCGACTGCTTTAACCACCGAGCGCCGCCATGACAGTCTGCTTTACCGACTCTACCCAGCCAGGCGTATCGCCCGCGTAACCCGCGTTTACTCAACAACAGTTTGGAATTTGTCCGACAGATGGCGTTTAAGCTACAACTCATTTTAACAAATAGTATTAATTGTAATGTCAATACAATAAAATTATCTCTGCTTCAGTTAATCTCCGACATATATAACACTTTACTATTATTATATTAGTATCATTATGTTCGATTATTTATTTGAATTGTATAAACACAACTACTGTTGCCATTAGAACCTTAAAAACCATGGCTGCAGTTGGAAAAACGCCTCCAATTTGACAGGCGTCACAGAATATATAATAGTACTCAGGCGTTTCGGCAGCTAAAATTCCGTTCCATTCAGACACCTTAATAAGAACTGTTTTTAGGAATTCAATATTTTATAATAATAATGATGAAAAGGCTAGTAATAAAATATAAAATCTCAATATTTTGATATTTTTACATCAATAATAGGTTTTTATTTTTATTACGTCTTGGTAAGATTAGCATTATAATAACTCTTTGGTAAGTAGTCGTGAATTGGAACAAATACAAATAAAAAAAAATGGAAAAGTAAATCGCACTAGTGCGCAAAAACGAACCTTTCGCACGCAAAACAGCCAAAAAAAGGGCACTTTTTGAGCAACTGTATTGAAAAAAAAAATACAACACAGAATAATTTGAAATAACTAATTCATAACACTTTGTCAACAAATGTCACTAACACTAAGCTTAACTTTAACAAAATGCTATTAATTGAGCAAACCGGTACCTAGGTTCAGTCCACAAATCTCGTCATTCGCGCTTTTCATTTCAAGAAACAAAATAAATCTTACTTAACCTCAAAAATCTCTTTCCCGCCGCTCAGGCGCTCCAGTTCTACGGGCAGACACTCCCAGTCTCTTACCTCGACTGCTTTAACCACCGAGCGCCGCCATGACAGTCTGCTTTACCGACTCTACCCAGGCGTATCGCCCGCGTAACCCGCGTTTACTCAACAACAGTTTGGAATTTGTCCGACAGATGGCGTTTAAGCTACAACTCATTTTAACAAATAGTATTAATTGTAATGTCAATACAGTAAAATTATCTCTGCTTCAGTTAATCTCCGACATATATAACACTTTACTATTATTATCTTAGTATCATTATGTTCGATTATTTATTTGAATTGTATAAACACAACTACTGTTGCCATTAGAACCTTAAAAACCATGGTTACAGTTGGAAAAACGCCTCCAATTTGACAGGCTTTTCGGCAGCTAAAATTCCGTTCCATTCAGACACCTTAATAAGAACTGTTTTTAGGAATTCAATATTTTATAATAATAATGATGAAAACGCTACTAATAAAATATAAAATCTCAATATTTTGATATTTTTACATCAATAATAGGTTTTTATTTTTATTACGTCTTGGTAAGACTAGCATTATAATAACTCTTTGGTAAGTAGTCGTGAATTGGAACAAATACAAATTAAAAGAAAATGGAAAAGTAAATCGCACTAGTGCGCAAAAACGAACCTTTCGCACGCAAAACAGCCAAAAAAAGGGCACTTTTTGAGCAACTGTATTGAAAAAAAAAATACAACACAGAATAATTTGAAATAACTAATTCATAACACTTTGTCAACAAATGTCACTAACACTAAGCTTAACTTTAACAAAATGCTATTAATTGAGCAAACCGGTACCTAGGTTCAGTCCACAAATCTCGTCATTCGCGCTTTTCATTTCAATTCTTTTCATTTCTTTTCATTTCTTGAAAAGTCTTTACTGATACCAATTATACCAGACGTAAAAGATTGTTTTTTTACCAGTCGTTTAGTTGTTTTTAATCTTACGTTTGCAGGTTTAAAGAAAAAAGATACTTCAACGCCTGTTAAATGTATTCTTTGGCATGAAGCGACTTCAGGAAGAGAGGCTAAAAATATTATTGATGCCATTTATAAACTTATTTTATCAGAAAGAGATGTAAAACATTTTATATTTTGGGCCGATAACTGTACCTCTCAAAATAAAAATTGGTATATCTTTACAGCCCTTGTAACTATTGTTAATATTTTAGAAATAGACTCAATAACTATTAAATATTTAACTAAAGGACACACGCACATGACAGCCGACGGAGTGCATGGAAACATTGAAAATAACATAAAGAAACAAAAATACGTATTATGATTTTGAAGACTTTAAAACTTGTGTTAAAACAAGTCGCAAAGATATAATTGTGATTGAAGTGACAGATGAAGATTTATTTGACTGGAATAAAAATAAAAGAAATATAATAAAGAACAACAAAAACGACAGCTTATGATTTTTTTTTGAAAGATATAGTTGAGGTAAGCTTTGAAAAAGGAAAAAGGACAATATTTTATAAAAAAAAACTTTGGTGATGAATACAAAGTTGTGGATTTTTTACAAAAGAAATACTCCGTACATGAATTACCTAAAAAAAATAATGTCACAGGTGGTAGAGGCATTAAAACTTCAAAAAAAAAGGAAATTATGGAAAAATTGGTTCCACTAATGCCAAAGAATCGGCAACTATTTTGGACGCAAAATTGCAAGAAAACTCACAATCACTAGATTTAATTGACCATGGTGAACTTATAGATATTTAAATTATGTATGTAATTTTATTTCTAGGCAACCTGTTTCAATAAACAAAACCAACCAGCACAATATTATTTTATTTCTTTGACTATCTAATTATTTAAGTTATAATTATTATCTTAAAAATTGTTAGGTACTTACTTTTATTTACAAAACTATCAAGGAGAAAATACTATAGCTAAATTAAAGCATCTGGAGATACTTGTTTTTATGTAGAAAACCTCTTAAATTATCTTACCTCGTTCTAAGCAAAAGAACATTTTATGCTGTTTAAAATAGGTGTACCAATAATATTGTGAAATTATTAAAATACACAATTAGTGTTATGCTAAATAATGAAAATACAACTGCGATAAATGCTTCTATATAATTTTTGAGCGTGTAATGAGGAATAGTTCACTAAATTTGTTTTTCCGCTCCAGTGTAAAATTTGTCGCAACCGAGTTACTTGATTTCTGCTTAGGGCAGCCGAATTGTCATTTTTAATACAGGCTTCTTTGCAGATGGTACATTGTTTTTGCACTGGCATTGTTGGGTCTATGTGTAACTAATTTAAGCTCACCACGGCAATTATTACTATTTAGTCAAAAAATATAACTTCCACGATTTGATTAGGTAGGTACCTACATTAAAAATCAAATGGGCCATTTTTTGTAAAGTTGTACACTATTTTTAATGATTATAATTTTTATATGTGTTTCATTTCATTACTTAATTCATTCAAATTTGTGCGATGGTAACGGAATGGAACAAAGATTAGGACATAGTATGAAAATTTTGTAAAAAATCCCATAATAAAACTGAGTGTTCTACCTACTTCAAAAAAATGGCCCACATTAAATATTATCTTCTTCTTAATTTTTTTTCTTTATTTATTCAATTCTTCTTTGTCTTTATTGAACACTAAAAAATCGAAACAGTTAATTTTTAAATATAATTAAAATAACAAAAAACCGCAAAAGAGCTTAAAAGCGATGTCTACCAGACAAACGTTACATAAGTACATTACATACGTATATACATAGTTTTGGTTACAACTGAAGCTAATAGAAGCTCGTTTAACGGTTATGACAGTTTAAATACAAATTGTTGAATTAAGAGGCTGACAACACCTAATTTTGTTGAAATTGATGTTATTTAAGCACTATTTTAAAAAAAAGTACACACAAAAAAAATACAAAAAAATTATATTGATAATTTTCGTCATATTTCAAACACGATAGACGGACTCGATACATAATTGAGCAAAATCGGCTCGATAGAAAATAATTGCAAAGATTGGTCTTATAATAAGCTTATAATCATCATTAAACGGTTCTATATCTATATTTTTTCGACGTATGAGTCTGCAATTAAAAACATGAAGCCAACATATTCATACCTACACGGCTAACGAGTCATATTTCACAAATAATCCATACTTTTTTTTATTTCTTCTTATTTGTGTCTTATTTGCAAGATTTTAGACGCGCGCCAAGCTGCCGGAATAGTTTCTTCTCTTTCACTCACAGGCACGCGAACCGTATGTGCGAAGAGTGGCGCTGCTCAAGGTCATTTGCTGTTGACAGCGCCTTAAGCCAGCCTTTATGAAAACTAGGGAATGGAGACGTTAAAGCGATTTTTGATCAACAATTTTAACAAACATTCTGTGAAAATACAACTCGCAGCTAGGTATGAAAAAAAATGTAAGTAGGTAATTGAAATTAGAAAAATTGCAATTCCAAATTTATGTTGTTGAACTAAGTGGTAAATTTTACTAGAGTGGTTATTTTACAGAGTTTTGTTGCGAGATTAGGGATTCTTACTATGTAGGTAACCATTTAATTTAATGTCACCAAGTCGACAACTCATGTATCAATTCAAATATCTACTTAGGTACACGGTTGTATCCCTAAACAGGTATATATTATGAAATCCACACCGTAAATATTTTACTGCATATTTACATCAAAAGTTGTACTGTTCAAATTACCTGGACGCGCGACTTGGTAACTGTATCCCTCTTTAAGCTACAAGTATGAAAGGGACACAAGTATTTAATTCAAAACAGCTCGCGGCGCTCATTAAAGAACCCGAAACAAAGGAAAAAAACTGTCAACTTGCGCTAACTTTAATTGCCTTAATAAATCTGACGGCGAATTAGAGATTGGCCTTAGAAATAGCGAGAATGTAGCGAAAACCAAAAGTTTTCCTTTGTCAAAATGGCAAAAGCGGAACCTTTGTAGTTTTGCCATGCCCCTATATCTGTCAGTGTGTAAGCGTAAAGCGACATAGCTGCTCTGCTCTGAGACCCTACCGCGATTAATTAAGTTTCACACAAGCAAAGAGCTACAGCTACAGCTAGGGCTAAATGGTTATACTTAGCATGTAAAAAATCATGACAGCAATATTATCCAAAGCTATAAAAAATATCCCAATGAATTGAGAACCTCTCGTCCTTTTTTGAAGTCAGTTTTAAAAGGAAAACTATCACAGACAAGTAATATTCGCAAGTAAACCAGTGAGTAATCCTACTAATATTATAAATGCGAAAGTTTATTAGGATGTGCGTTTGTATGTTTGTTCCTTCTTTACGCTGAAAAGACTTGACGGGTTTGGATCAAATTTGGAACGGAGATAGCTGGTACCCTAGATTAAAGTGTAGGCTACTCTTTGCTCTGGAAAATTGCATAGTTCCCGCGGTATAGCGATAAACATGTCAAATGTCGTAGCCGCCTAGAGTCGCAACGTAAATAATTATTGCAGAATATAATTATTATCAACATCACTTTTTAAGTCTAATTCTACGCAGACGAAGTCGCGGGCAGAAGCTAGTAGTTACCTAAATCTTAATAATAATTATAGAATATTTGCCGCTTTTTAGTACGAAACTATACTATGTATATTGCGCATGGCTTGACACGCACCTAACGGTATTTACTATTCTGTGGCGTAAGTATTTTGGGCAAGAAACTCGCTATTTTTGCAGCCCAATAGAACAGGTCTAGCCCAAGCGGTACGCAAATGAAACTCTTTGTAGCGAATCTTAAGGGATTTATTCGTAAAAATGTCCGGAAAGGCCCTACGCGACAAAAGAAAATAAATTGCCCCGCGAACTTTTGTATAAACAAAAAACGGAGTTAGAATTAGTGCGGTGAGAAATTAAAAAGTTTCAAGTCGAGCTAGGTAATGTGAGTCGACGGTTTAAAATTAAACCAAATGGAATTAGCGAGGAGGAAAATTTAAAAGGTAGGTAGGTACCTACTAGGTAGTATTTTGTTAATCAAGAGGTATTGAGACAAGGCTTCATTTACCCAAAATTAAGCTGAAACATACTAATCAAAACGCCCTTATAAACCAAAAATGTAAGAGTAAAAAACATTTATCAAACATGAAGGGCCTCTCAATTAAAAAAAAAGCTGATTACAGAGTTGGGGCTGTTCGGTCGTGGGATGGTAGCCAAAACAAGCCGGCTCGTTATGTACCCACTTAGTTTTGATTAAATTTCACTCCAAACCTGAAATAAGGATAAATTTCGAGTTTGCAATTCAAAGGTCCGCCAAATCAAGGACTGGGATTGTTAAATCAACTGCTACGTTAAGTTACAATTTAATGAACGTTGACACTGAGCTTGTACTTGTAATGCAGTAACTAGGTATGGGGATTTAGTTTGAAAAGCTAGGCCCTACGCTCACGAGTAATTTGTTCAATGTGGTGGTCCTAAAAGACCACCGTGCTTTAGTCTGTGACAGGACGCCGTATCGTTCAGCTGTCAGTGTGTCAGAGAAAATGCCAAAGTGCGCAGTAAGAGAATTGCTGGGCGTATCTTGACTTTTGATATCATTGTTTGCCGGATATATATTGTAAACGTCAAAAGTAGCGGAACTCAGAAGTTGACTTTTCAGTTAGCTAGTTTACCACCGAGGCAAACGCTCCGAAGAAAGACTGTGGATTAGTCCAAAACATGCCGAGTACACGGCATTGACTAGTAAGCGATCCATTTACTTTGCGAAAAATAAAGTACCTACTTAAGTGCAAAATTACATTTGAAGTTTTCCATTTGCTTTTTAGAGAAGGAAAACATGGCGAGGAAACCCGCCTGCACCTACGAAGCAATTCACTGGGCTCGCGTGGGGACTATAACCGTCCATAAGCCCTGTCATTCTGACAGGAAGCCCAGCAGTGGGACGTAATATAGGCTGAAGAAGATGATAATGATACGGAACACTTCATTCCACGTATCTTTACCATGAAGAAGCGGAATTCACTAATTTAATATTAGAACTAACCTGGAAGTAACAATTGCATATTAAAATTCATCATGCATCGCTCGCTACTTGGGAATTCATCGCTCGCTTACTACACAACTCAATAAAACGTGTTTACGAGCGAGCAGCGTTGTAAACCGTGTATGAATTACTAACGCGATCAACTGGTGTATTATCTTGGATAGTAGAGGGTGCTGCTTGCATGATATAGGGTTTGAAAGAAGGCTATAAGTCAGTGTGTATTATTCATTTGAGAATCGAAAGAGCTCGTACAAGCCATGGCATGTTCGGAAAGCGCTCACAACGGGAGGAAACACACAATTCATTTTCTGTCAAAGAATATGACTGAAATTTGCCACAGGAGGTTGTTCATGTAAATTTTTCGTATGTTCATTATACAAGCTTTTGAGCCCTGTCTCACTGGGACGCTATGGTGACGTCACCAGCTACGTATCCTATATAAATCAGATGTCGCCTAAGCGTCGCCAGGTGAGTGACAGCCCGTACATTTCTGTAAGAATTGTTTGACTACGGTATTTAGCTGGCGGCGTCGCCATGGTGTCCCGGTGAGTCAGGGCGTACGTTCGTTTGTTTTATTTAAGTAGGTATGTACCTCTATGTAAGTCGTGTTCAAAAATTAAAAGTCAAATTTAACCAACTTTTGTCGTGTTGACTTGTTTGTACAACATACGTAAGATGGATATCAATTGCAAGTATTGTAAAAATGAACTTGAAAACATAATTTGAACCATCATACTAGTAATTACCTACCATGAATTAATAGTAATCTGGAATAAATTTTCAGCAGATAAGATGGCAGACTAATTACATTTTAAAGCGTCTACAACCGCAGACTGCAGTCAGCTTCAATTAAAGACCTGTTCAAACTAATACGACTGCCTAATATTTAAGTCTATATTTTGCTCACTAAAATTCTGTAAATTACTTAGCGTCTTGTAGGTATTTCGTAAATATTAAGCGTATCGCTTATGAACAAATTTTTTAAAACAAAGATACTAAATCAACCATTCTCCGACTTAGTATTTTAATGCTTGTGCGTTGTTTTTGGCTTCAAGAAAAAAATAATTATTTTCGTGCGTTTGTTTTTTTTTTAATCAATTAGAGTTGCTTGTCACTTTAATTTCTTTAAAACGTTATACAAAATAAAAATGGTAGGAAAAAAGGGGCTTAAACTTTTATACCAGTCTAAATAAGGCATGCCTACCTAAGTATCTACTTACTAATCATGTTTAATAATTAAGGAAGAATTATTTGAACACAACATACTAGTTCAGTGTTGTTTAAGTGTGAACGCATGGGAATTTTATTCGATTACATACGTGTCTAAATGAACAGAGTTTAGCAGCTAACTAGATCAGACGAGTCATCGACATGCTACCAAAATTGGGATATTTAAGTGGTCTACTACCAAGTTCCAAATTCGATGTTCGTATCACACCACACCTCGATTTCTCCTGTGAACATTTATTGGTGTGAGTGGGAGTGACATAATTTTCCAACCATTCCAAGATACTAATACAAACACGTTATTTTTAAAATCAAAGATCACAACACTGACAATATTACAATTAAGCAAAAACGCAAAAAAACTTTCAAGTCAAGTCAGTTTTTTTGGGAATGGGAATGGGAATCCCTCAGATCCTCGCTTTTTTTTTTACTTATATTGTATTGTGTATACGGTTGTTTAGTCCGAGAAAACAATGCAATTAGTTTATTTAACATTACATAAAATCGAATACAAAAAGGCACATGTTGAAAATTAACAAAATAAGCGCCAGCCAGTTTGTATTTGAAACTAATTCATTATCAACAAACTCGTGCAAATGCAGCTTTAAATTCGTGCGCAGCATTTAATTCAATTATAGACGCTAAACAGTGGTAAATAAATGCATTAGCACCACACATCTATCCTAATGTTCACTAGCAATTCGATTGTCCGTCTGTCTGGATATAAAACTGGGACTCTACTTACATTAGTGCTGCACGAGAACTAAGATCCTAGATCGCATGCAGAAAGGACAGCCTTTTTGTCGAAAAGAAAAACAATTACTTTTAACCATTTCTACCATAAATGGTTAAAAAAAGTCCATAGAAAAGATTCTCAAGTCGACGTACGTATTTTTAATCCAAAGCCTTCTAGTGTCATTTTTTTATACAACTAAGTGTTGAGTTGCACCAAGTTACTTTAACATTAACTTTAACCGTTAGTTAATTTTGACGTATATTTGATAGAAAACTCATGAAATATTATGTCGAACTCGTCGGTTGAACTTGGTGGAACTCATGCGAAACGTTTTTATTGGAGGCTGTATAGCGCCTGATATACTGGCTACACTGTAATCTAGTCAGGTACATTTGTCGTAGATTCAAACAACCGTCTAAGCAACGAGAATGTTTACACTTGACTAAGGATTGTGGATCTAGAGCCTGATGTGTATACGTCGTGTGTTTATAATAGCTTTTAAGTAGTAATGTATGTCTAACTCTTTATTGTACTCGTACATAAAACACATTAATTTTCCAATAATGAGATAAAAGATGTATGTAGTAATTATATTTCCTTTACCTCTGGCTACTCATTTCCACCTAATCTCATTTACCTGGAACTCGTTCGTGTAAACGTTGCAATTATTATGAAAAAAAAATGCTTCACCACGAAGTGGTTTATAGGTTATGGTCATATGGTGATTAAATTAATTTGCTGCAAACAATTAATTTCGATTTAATCTATGAATGTGTTTACAAATTCCAAATCGAGTTTAACATTAAATTGCAATGTAACTTTTTCCACGACTTTGTTCTTTACTAACGTCAAGATAGCAACACAAACATGGTCTGTTCTCGCTGTTCATTTTAAGTTCGAGTTAAAAACCTCGTGAGCGGCATGCGCCATTAGACGACTGTACGCGACTGCACAGCAATACGCGCTGCGCGTGTGTACGCGAGCGTACTCCGACGCTAGACTTGCGGATAGAGTGCCAAAAGTTAATGAATAAATCGCATTTCCAGGGTACCTTAGATATCTAGTTTCTTCCTGTCTTCTCGTCCAATGGGAATTTAGCTAAATCAATCTTCATATTTTAAGTAACTTGCTATTTGCTCGCGACTTCGTTCGCGCAGAATGAGAATGTACTTAGCATTCAGAAATAATGTGGCTTTCTATACACAAACCAAATCACGCCTATTGTTGGCGACTGGCTGGGTTACAGCCTCCTTCTAGCATATATTTATCTATTATTCTTGTTGTTCGATTCTTAAAAATACCTGCACTGACAACGACATGGACTTTTACAGCAGTTCCGCTGTCAGTTTGTAGCGGAACACTGGGCTCCTAGTTGTATATTAATGTTGTGTTTAGTTTATGTGATTGATTAAACCCCTGTAATCCACCAAGCGTGTTTTTAAATTCTATCGTCAACACCTATATAGGCCTATAACACATTACACATACCATACAGTCATGCCTCTTTCCCGTAGGTGTAGGCAGAGACTATACTTTGTCCACTAGCAAAGATCCTGCATACCTCTTTCGATTCATCCACATTTCTTCAATTACTTAATTATACATGCTCGTCGGTTCTTTTGACTGTCCTGACTTTGTCAAAACTTACTCCATTTTGGTCACGCAACGTTTAGGCTTTCCTTTTTCAACACAATGCACCCACCCTTTCACACTCGCCATATAAATCTGTTTAGTTGTTTTATTCATTCTCTCTTCACATGTACGTACCTAGTTAGTTATATTACGTAACTACTCTGATGTGAGCTCGGTTTAAACCCACGATCTCGTACCTCCGCCAACCGTGTATAGTTCTTAATAATGCGCTATAAACTCAAAATGAAAAATACCCGAAGTATTTTGTCGCTCTCGCGTCCTCTGCAGACGAGGTTTTAAAACTGGTTGCGTCAAATTTGCCGGAAGCTTTCCAACAGAGCGCGGCCTGCACGCAGTTTCAAATTATGTGGCGAAAATTCACGATAATTCGTGTAGAATTTTACTAAATGTCGAAATGTTATATTTGAAATAGTCGGCGCAATATTCCAAACTACAAAAATCGTTTTTTGTAAGTTAAGTTTGAGATACCGAATTTATAAAGCATCACTCTGAAATACCATTCAAAAGTGATGAAAAATGGAGCTGAATTTGTAATAGATACAAGTTGAGTAGAAGAAGATTATAGTTAGAAAAATTAATCGTGAATATTTAAGCTTAAGATTTGTAACATTACCCAAATTGTTAAGTCAAAAAACGCTTGTCATCTTACTTGTGAGTGTACACGACAGCCTTTGGTGTCGTCCTTATCTGACGTCGTACCTATAGGTCTTTACCCATATTTGTAAAAAATCCAAAAGTTCGTTCATAGTCTACGGACGTCATTGACATCATAAAGAAGTTTCTACTACTTGTAATCGAAACAAGTTTAGTTTTTTTAAGTGACGGGTGAACTTTATTTATTATAAAAGCTTACAAAGCTCTTTTTTTATAATAATGACAATACAATGAGTAATGTGACTCCCATTGATCTTATATTAATAAAAAACCAAGACTTAGGTATAAATACTAGGCACCGGATAAATATTGTTCTTACATACATACAACATCTAAGACTCAAGAGCAAACATTTGCTTTCAACAATATCTTCCTCGGTACCCGGATTGAACCCGGAACTTCAAGCTTCGCAGTCAGTTTGTTTAACCAGACCAGTAGGCTATTGTTGTCAAAGTATGACTGAAAATAGTAACGCGTGATATCCCTCAGACACTGTTCAACGAAAATTGAACTCTACCAGCTCTCTTTAAGTTTTATTTCGCTTGTAAAACATCCGACACTCCTCTACATAGTAAGAAAACTCGAAAGGGGTGAAAACTTCACCTTTGCGCCCAATTAAATCCTGAATCAGAACCGCGGGAACTGAATTGAAGTTTGAGATGGAGTTTGTTTTACGCTTGTTGGCTTGATATTTACCTAGTGCCAGACTTCGCATGCTCCAACAGTGTTTGCTTGAATCTATCCAGATTGGATTATTACGGAAAAGTATTAGTTTAATTAATTCAAATAAGTGGTTGCGTCCGTCTTTTCTGCAAATCCAAAGTTGTTATGATTTTTAATTTCACCTGTTACGTTTAAATCCTGGCCGCAAATAAATGTCAAATGCTCGTAGCGCGGAAAGAAAAACTATTGAAAATAAAGATAAAGATTAAAGATAAAAGATGATTTACTGCCACAAACAACAATTACAAAAACAATTATATTAAGTACAACTTTAACCTTATTTTTACTACATAATAGTAATTATTAATTTAATTTGAAAGAAACATAAAAAAAATGTGGCAAAGGAGATGTACTCAGCATAATAATAATTATGCTGTGGGTTAGAGCCCGCACAGGAGCCTCCAACTGACACAGCGCTGATTTTCAGTACACCCCATAATACATCCCTGTTGTAAAATTGTAGGGTTAGGTATACATAGTTGAAAGCAATCGGGGAATAAAAATAGAACAAAAAAAAAGGGAACAAGACATGGATACATTACATTCACTAAGTAGCAACTTGTAATAATGTTACGTGCAGGACGCGGCAGCCAATATTTCGCAACTATGCTTCAAGTTCTAATTTTATTGTCGATTTAACAAAATGGACCTCAATTTAGATTTTATATTATTTTGGGACATATTTTTTCGCAATGGCGGAGGATGATCGTTCCAAATTTTAGTACCCAAAGAGTAGGTAAGTATTCTTGTTATTTGATTGCCCTTGTGCGCGCTGCGTATCTTTTTTAACCGACGTCAAAAAAGGTGGAGGTTCTTGATTTGAACAATCTAATCAGGCCATACCTGTCCATCCACAGCTGAGTAAAGGCCTCTTCATTTACACGCCACTTTGCCCGGTCCTGTGCCAGTCTCATCCAGAGTTTTCCAGCTAAACTGCCAGATGTCATGTCATCTGACCAACGATTTATTACTATTTAAAATCTATGGTGGAAAAGGTTCCTGTAATTTGACTTAGTGATTATTTGAGTCTGTAGATGTCTAAATTTGGAAGCGTATCTATTGAAACTTCTTGTACTTATTCTATCAATTAGGAGTCAAAGGGAACGACGACCGATACCGTTTCCTTTGCGCGTTATCTTATATTGGAAGCTGTGCTATACGCTCATTTATGTACGTATGTTTCTTATCCATGAACTCATAGCAACAGATCTTCCTCAAAACCAGTTTATTATAGATAGTGGCCATGAAAATTCAGCATTCAAGGTGATAAACTCGTATATTTGCGGCAGTATACTTTACGATTGTTTTATCATAACCAATCCACAACTTGTAAGAAAAATATAAACAAATATACGTATTATTTTATACCCTGGAATATGCTGCAAGTTTTACGGGCTCAGTAATAAAAGCGATAAACGTAAGCTTTCACTTTTATTACGTTTGTTTCTTTCGTTTTATATGTAGAGTTCGTGAAGTGTCGTAATGCTGTTGCTGTTCGATATTTTATTATTATAACACATAATCGACGATTACGTTGGAGCGTTATAAAAATCACTTAATGTGTTCGTGTCGAAAACATTATTGTAATGGAAAAATATTTGCAAAAACATAACGTCTTCAAACTCAAATAAAAATCAAAAACGCGTCGCAAACGCTATACGACTTTATTGCCAAAGTGTAAATACAAATCAAAGCTTTTGTAATTGAATGCAAAAATGCAAAATATTTTGCTTTTCGTACCGCCCGGCACAAATTTATTTTGAACATTTTTTACAAGCGCAATGTGACAAAAAATTAAGTCAACGAATACAAATTGGAAGCCACTCCATGCCAATTCACAATCAAAAACCCGATCACAAATCACAAAGTATAATCTACAATTGAGACCGTGTTGGATTTAATATTCTGCATATTTGCATAAGCGTTGGCCCAATATGCAAATGCTCCATCAATCCTGTGTAACACGTTGGCCGATGTTTGGCCAACGTACGACAGCGTTGGGGTGGGGACGTGTGAAATATGGTTGGTGCGAACGTTATTCGTGAAATGCGCTGTATGATGTTTCTGCGGATTTTAAGGTTATTGTAAAACTGTAATATAATCTCGACGAAGTAGGTATATTTAATACATTGGGCTGGTTCTAAAAATCTCGAACTAAATAGTTATACTTAATTAATACCAATGAAACTTTTTTTAAAGTCATCTATATAACAATGGAAATTTAAGAAATTGAACACACATTTAATAAAGTAAATAAAATCTTAAATATCATACTTTGGAGGTCGTATGATACGTAAATATTATTCAAAATAACATTATTTATTCTTAACGATAATTTAATACCTGCGTTAGGTATTAAAAAACATACTAAACACCAGTCCTAGTAGCCTTCGTCAAAAGTAATGAAATGAACAAATAATTTAATTATTTTCAAAACGCAAAGGTAGTCGTCAAAAATTATTAATCTAAGAAATCCCCCCTCTCCTTCCAACACTGTATCGTGGTGCCTGACTTAAAGCGAACAAGCTGTATACTTTTTATCCCGGAGAATTACTTAGCATTGCAGGATAGCAATTAATCGAACACTAACTGTAAAAATTCAGTATTGAACTGAGACCACGAACACTAAAGTAAAGTCTCACCTCAACATTTATTATTTCAACTCAACTGTCTCAATCTCAAACCTCCAACACGACGCACACGCAAGCGATTATGTCTAATTTATGTACATAATTTGTTAGACAAACGAGCGAGTTGCAAGCCAGGTAATTAATTATCCGGGTATTTTTCCCCAAAACCCGGGTATTCGCGGACTTACCCGGATGAAACGTAATACCTCGGTTATTGGCGAATTGTAAATTGATTCCGTCGGATTTTGGGATTTATCTTCCTTGTTCTAACACGCTTAGGTATTGGTTTTTTATTTCTTTGCATGTTATACGTATAAATGTGCAAGAGGATCGTTTTATTGAGTTTATATTCCATATCTGGGTCAATCAACTTTTTCTTATCACTCGTTGCTATGGTTACGTTCTTCTGGGTCACTCGTTAAAGCCTAGGCTGAACATGTATTTTACGTGGTACTAAACATGTTAGTATAATGTAATGTGACACATTTCGTAGTGTCTTGGACAGAATAACAACAAGATGTAGTTGATTCACTGATCTAAGTAACAAATTGTCTTCTATTAGTTGTTGCCCGGGGCTTCGCCCCCGAGTCAGTTTCTTTCTTCTTTTTCCAAAATATTTGTTTATAAGAACCTTCTCCAGGGAACAACAATCGCATTAGATAGTAATAAATAATAAGCGAAATCAAATTCATAAATTGCTGGCAATTTGTACGAAACTCTAAGTTCGTGAGCCCAACTCGAACTTGGCCGGTTTTTTATACACATCTTCAATAATAATAAGGATTATTACCATTACTTTTTTTTTTCTAACATAATTTGTTTCTTTTTCGTATCATGTTCTTAATTAGGTACTTACACTGTGTTTCTAGTTCATTAATCAAAAGTAGCAACAGAAAGTTGGAAATAATATCTATATATTATTACTAGCTTTCGCCCACGACTTTGTCCGCGTAGAATTAGCAATTGCCATGTTTATCGCTATCCCACGGGAACTATGCAATTTTCCGGGATAAAAAGTAACCTAGGCCAGGGATTTTCTTAATAAATTAGTAAAGTTTGCATTAAAATCCGTTCAGCCGTTTTCACGTGATGCACTTGCAAATATACATAAACAGGCAAACACACTGAAATTCTAAAAACTGTTGGAACGTGTTCTGTTATCGATTCTAAGTATCCTCAGCCAATTTTTTTTTATAATCTTCCATACGTACAGTAAACTTTCGACCCTCTTCAGCTTTATTATTATGTATAGATTTTTATTACCACCATGTACTGTTCATTCTTAGCACTCGTCATTAACGCATAAGACGCAACTATTATCATAGCTATTCTTAAGCTGCCAGTCTATTGGTTAATTCCTCTTTGCTACGAAACAATCAGTTAATGGCAATTTTATACAAGATTCATCTTACAGTGTAGTGCAACAGACAAGACTAGCATCGCGTTGTCGTAATTAAGATTTTCACACGGAATTCCGGTAGCCAGAGAAAATTAATTAAAAATAAATAAAGTTTTATAGACTACATTTTTTTTTTCTCTAAACTAGTTGATTGCGATTAAAATACCAAACTCATTAATAAAATTAGCAAATAGCAAAAGCAAGATGGAAAAAAGTATCCGTATGAAAAGGTTTGCTTAATTTAGAAGTAAGTAGGTCATTTAGTGTCAAATTGTTTTTGTAATTTACAACAAAATTTATGTACCTAATTATTTGTTTATTTTTGTATTATATTCGGAGTATTCGGCAGGTTTATAAAAAAAAAAAAAAACATTTATTTCAGGACCAAAATCCCATAGAATTCAATAGGAAATAAAAACGAAAATAAATAGGAATTTATAAAAACGTACTAACGGTTAAAGTAAATATGAAAATACGGAAATAAACCCCAAGTGCGAGTCGGACTCGCGCACTGAGTTTCCGTATCAAATCTGTTAAAGAATATAAATCCAGTGTTATTAGAGCCAAAACCGTAGGCAGTGTGAGGTCATTTTATATTGGGTACTTACAATACAATACAATAACTCTTCATTGAACACCACATATAACAATCAAAACAGAAAAAAGGTATACAGAAGTAATAAGGTAACAATAGGCGTCCTTATCGCTACAGAGCGATCTCTACCAGGCAACCACTTACTTACTTATACTTATATGGTTTATAGATTTGTTTTTGTTTATTTTTGCTACAATAGCTACTTCTAGGACACATCTCTGTTGTGGTCAAACTCCACAAATGTAATCATGAACAAGATAATAGGTTTTTATTCCTTTTGCTAATTTATGGGAAATGCGATTTAAATGGCTGTCTTTTGATTGCGTTGTTTTAGAGGGTTGATTTCTTCACCAGCTCTAAAGAAACCGCAGCCCTCTATAATCTCTCCGCGTTCCTGAGAAAAGTGGTCTTGACAGACAGACGGACAGATAAACGACCAACAAATTGATCTTAAAAGGGTTCCTTTTTTCCTTTTGAGGTACAGAACCGAAAAAAACAGTGCAAATAGGTAAAAAATAAACTTTTCTTTAAAACAAATTACATTATTTTCCTGGAACAGTCTGAAGTATTTTTTATGCTGCTGAATATAATGTATTACGTGTACTTAGGAACTTCATATTCATGTTACGCGGCGCGAATATGCCATCATAAATACATCGCGTTCTGTGCAGAAGCGAAAACATTCATTACGTCCAAAGAGCGGGAAACACGCGTGTTTACCCTACCCACTTACAGAATGGCATGGGTATATTTTTACGTCTACTAAGTAATATTAAGATGTGGTACAATATTATCTGTACATCACAAAAGAGAGTAAAAAATCTCAGACGCTTCAAAGATAAAGTTTTAATGATCCTATTCCTTGACCATGATGGATTAATCGCAAAAACTTAAGCCCGTCTTAGACATTCCTAAAGTTACAATTTTGTACAACAGATGTTTATTAAACACATGTCTAACAATTATCTAAGTTGTTGTAGTAGCTTTTTTAAATTTATTTCTTTATTAGTGCTACAAGAGCTGCCATCGTGCCAAATTTCAAAATTTCTAAGACAACTGAAAGTATCCCATTACGTTTTGATACCTCTTTTGATTACGAGTACATTGACTTAGAAGTTAGAATTTTTCATTGCTTTGAGGGGTAGCGAACCTGAGTATTTTTATTTAATTTCAGCTTCATACCTCCACGAGTTCCTGAGAAAAAGGGTATTCACAGACGGACGGATGAACAAGGAAGTAATTCTATAAAGGATTTAATTTTTGTCGAATAAGTTCCTTCGCAATCTTTAGTCATCATTATTTTTATTTACTACTGCAGTGTAAATCATTTCACGATAATTTTGTATAGTGTAAGCAAAACAAAAAAAAATGCATGCTAGAATGATAAAGTTGTACAAATAGCAGAACAAGCAATAGCTGTTGTCTCTGTACTTCCTAACATTAACAACATTGTTGTACCAACTTATTCTTTGCAAAAAAATATATTCTAATTAAAATCTATTGTATTTTTTCTATTAATTCAACTAGGCGACACCGATGATAAAATCTGTGTGAAAACGAGTCCGTTGACGAGCGCGGGGTGCGAGGGTGACCTTCTTTAACTGAAGTAGGTACATTTCGTAGTGTACTTCGAGGACGAAACATCGCGACAGTTTTAAAGACCATAATAATTATGATAATTTTCCATCCCAACGCAGTACTCGCCCCCATATAGATGCAAGAAAGACGCTCAAAGTAACAAGTTCTCCGTTACACTTTATCCTTACAAAACTAAATGAATGGAATAGGGTGCGACGCAAAGTGGCGGGATCAGCGCCAGTTTATGATGCCACGTCTTGGTGACGTGGAATAACTTATATTAGAATTTAAGTGGGTTTCTGGCTGGGACACGCAAAGACAAGTTCTTTAATGTACATTTTTAACGTTTCTCAAATAACGGAACTGTTACAAGAATTGAGTCTTTGAATTTAAAAAAAATATCGATTTTTTTTTATGTTTTTTAAAACTTTATAGCATATTATATAATATCTAATTCAAAGAAATCTTAAAATAATTTTTTTAAATTAATTATAAGCAATTCAAAATTGATGAAATTTGAAATATGACCACTTGACCGGGAACGGGCCATGATTGGTCGCCATGGCTGTGACGTCACAATGTTAAAGCAATTTCACGACAGTAGGTACTGGGTTAACGGCTGATTTCACTAAAAATATCCGAAATTTAATACAAAAAATATCTGCTGAAGTTTTTTTTTATGAAATAAGGTGTCAAACGAGCACGCGTATCACCTTATAGTAAGTAAATTTCTGTTTTAGTCATGTGTAGGTAGGTAATAAAAGCGTAATCCTGATAATGTTTCTGATTTATGTGAACTGGATTGATTTTACTGGACCTGAGATTTCACAATAAAGTACCTAAGTACAGTGAAAGATACTGAATCGCTTACCTACCACTGTGGAATTTTAACATACACCCTGCCAGAGATATTATTGCTAAATTGTACCTATTAGGTAGGTTACATGATTCAGTTTCTTCGACCGTAGGTACGTAAATTTTAATGGCTAGATTTTGTGGTTGATAGGTATTTCTAGTTTTTTTTATAATCCCGTGGGATTGTATTATATTATTCAATGGGAATTTTTGCGGGTGTAAGAGCCTAACCTTGTTCTAGGTAGGTACGTTCGGATCGCTAGGTACGGTTAACGTCAAAGATATCTTTACACTTTAGTACCTTGTCGTTGTAACTATATGTTTGAAGTTTCATATGAAGTTGTCAAAGTGCTTGGAGCGACAAGGCACTAAAGTAATTTCTAAACGACACTGAAAATTAGAACACATAGAAAAATCCGAAAAGTAAAGCTATGGCCGGGAATCGAACCCGGGTCCTCGTCATTCCGTGACGCGTGCTATACCCCTACACCACCCATAGCAGGTGCCTAGGTGTGTAGGTGCAGGTGGTTACCTGCTATGGGTGGTGTAGGGGTATAGCACGCGTCACGGAATGACGAGGACCCGGGTTCGATTCCCGGCCATAGCTTTACTTTTCGGATTTTTCTATGTGTTCTAATTTTCAGTGTCGTTTAGAAATTAAATTTCTAACGGTAAAACCGTAAAAGTATACATAAAAATTAAGAAATAAAAATTTCTTGATTCATTTGATTTTGATATTTCTTAGGCACTAAAGTGTAAATATATCTTTGACGTCGACTGTACCAGCATCTTAGTAATCCTGCCGCCAAGCAGCAATGCTTGCGCTGATGTGTTCCGGGTGAGGAGAGTAAAACAGCCCGATTTTGGCATAATTTTTTAAATCCAAGATGGCGGATGACATTTTGACACTATTGACACTGACACTAAAATATTGATGGGTGTCGTTTTTGAGTAATTTGGTGCTTCTGAGCCTGATTTTGACATACTTTTTTGGATTCAAGATGGCGGATGACATTTTGACACTTTGACACTAAAAATGTTTATGGGTGTCGCTTTCGAGTAATTTGGTGGCTCTGAGCCAGATTTTGACATACTTTTTTGGATCCAAGATCGCGGATGACATTTTGACACTATTGACACTTTGACACTAAAATATTGATGGGTGTCGTTTTTGAGTAATTTGGTGCTTCTGAGCCTGATTTTGACATACTTTTTTGGATTCAAGATGGCGGATGACATTTTGACACTAAAAATGTTTATGGGTGTCGTTTCGAGTAATTTGGTGGCTCTGAGCCCGGTTTTGGCATAATTTTTTAGATCCGAGATGGTGAATGACATTTTGACACTATTGACACTAAAAATGTTTATGGGGGTCGTTTTCGAGTAACATTTTACACTTTTTTGTGTTTTTTGTGTCAGTAATGTCAAAATGTCATCCGCCATCTTGGATCCAAAAAGGTATGCCAAAACCGGGCTGAGAAGAACCAAATTACTCGAAAACGACACCCATAAACATTTTTAGTGTCAAAATGTCATCCGCCATCTTGGATCCAAAAAAGTATGTCAAAATCTGGCTCAGAGCCACAAAATTACTCGAAAACGACACCCATAAACATTTTTAGTGGCATAAGTGTCAAAATGTCATCCGCCATCTTGGATCCAAAAAAGTATGTCAAAATCGGGCTCAGAGCCACAAAATTACTCGAAAACGACACCCATAAACATTTTTAGTGTCAAAATGTCATCCGCCATCTTGGATCCAAAAAAATATGTCAAAATCTGGCTCAGAACCACAAAATTACTCGGAAACGACACCCATAAACACTTTTAGTGTCATAGTGTCAAAATGTCATCCGCCATCTTAAATCCAAAAAAGTATGTCAAAATCAGGCTCAGAAGCACCAAATTACTCGAAAACGACACCCATAAACATTTTTAGTGGCATAAGTGTCAAAATGTCATCCGCCATCTTGGATCCAAAAAAGTATGTCAAAATCGGGCTCAGAGCCATCAAATTACTCAAAAACGACACCCATAAACATTTTTAGTGTCATAGTGTCAAAATGTCATCCGCCATCTTTGTGCTCGAAATTCCGGGTTTTCTTATGAAATTCTCCTGGGATAAAATCAACGGGATTTTGAACTGAAATCCCACGACTTATTTACTTATTCATATAAATAGTTACTACCAAAGTGTACTCATCACTATTCTCATCTAATTTTATTGTTTTAAATCCCGGTACCGTGGAAAGTTGGGATAGAAGCATGATAGAAGTATAGATAGTGCCAGTGCCATCCACAAAGACTCGTAGATGTATTAAAATTAACCTTTAACTACAAATTAATAAGAACCACGGTGGATGGCATCCATCGTGAATGACACCTACTATAGCCGGTACCTACGTAAATCCAGATTATAAATTATAAAGTTCGTGTATGGCAAATTTTATCGAAATCTGTTTAGCCGTTTTAGCGTGAAAGAGTCACAAACCAATACGCTCTCACAAACAATAGCATTTTACAATAATAGTAGGATAATAACAGAATAGAGTAGATTAAAGTCAAAAAACGGTATCACCTGTATATTAACTACGAGTGGAAACTAACATTGTGACGTCACACGCGGCTCGGCCTTGTTCGGGAACTGTCGGTGCGTTTTCGGTGCGGTACTCGACGATCAATTTTCAAATCGGTATAACTCGTTAATTATAGCGAATAAAAAAAAACTAAAAATACTTTTCTTACAAAACTTATATATGATCTTTCCATTTATGACAAAAAAAAAATTGATTCAAAAACTCAATTGCCAGTAAAATGAGTCACGGTTAATAACACAGGAAATATTTTTAAGGAATATAACTGTTGGAGACGTTTTGGCATGTCAGGTCATGAATATCTTAAACCAACGAGCATTTGTGAAGATTGATGAATGTAGATAAAGCGAAAAAGGTATATAAGTATATGTAGGGGTCGGGTCTCCGTTAGTAAAACAATATTACTATTGGGAATAAATACAAAAATAAACTCTTAAATATATCAAAAACACGTCATGCTCCGTCCGCCCTCTTGCAATTCTCTCTAAAACTCCATCCCCTCTTATCCCTTCATTCGTTTCGGCACATTCTCCTTCTATCTCAGTCATTCGTCTCTCTCCTACATAACTGTGTATTTACCGCGAATAAATTCTAATTTAAGGCTCTGGAAGACATTTAAGGCGATCGCGGTCTACATTCCGTAGAAAATATGTTTTGTGTTACAAGCATCTTCGCTTTGCTTCTTAGATGAGTCGCATTTGAAGGCTATTGGTGTAATGATTACATTATCTAATATTCAAGGCTTGGAAAAACTACTTTTATTTTAAAATTTAACCAGTCATATAACAGAGCCTCAATGATGTTACAATAATTATGCCCTAATGAAATCCGTCCTCATTACTCAGTTATAAGTCAAATGCCTGAACCTTGCTAATCTTGTGTATGTATTACGTATAAAAGGCAACCTAGACTGACAGATAGATCAACGCAGAGTAACTTGCGCTAAAATTTGGCACGCAGATACTCGAAGTTATTATGACGTAGGCATCCGTCAAGAAAGGATTTAGCGCCAGGGTCGGATTAAGGTGGTTTAAAGAGCTTTGTTACAAAATTTTAATTCTGCACGGACGAAGTCGCGAGCAACCGATAGTCATAAATATAAGAATTCCTATTTGCTACGTACATGTTTACATTATGTCAATTGTTGGGATAAAGAAAGATCCTGCTTGATGTAGCTTCACTACATAGTATTAAACAAAGTCGCTTTCCGCTGTCTGTCTCTGTGTGCCTATGTATGTAGGATTTATTACTTTCATGTGGCAACACTGATTATCTATGGCTCTCTCTTTGTTCTAATGGCGGACGATACGGTGTACTATTTTGTGTTTTTTATAGAAATAAACTATTATTCGTGTAGTGAATTTTTTACTTCTAAGCCCTCCGACCCACAAACCTGCTTACCTATAATCTTTAAAACTACTTTTTAATAGATAAATTGATTGAATGAAATTATTTAATTCGCAAGAACATACATACCTAGGTGTTATTTCATAAAATTTGAAATTGAGAAAGGTCTAGAATGTATAATCCTAAGCAGATGAAGTCGCGGGCAGAAGTTAGTTGAGAATAAACTAGTGTGTATTGAGTTTGAAACGTGTCTTGTAGTATCTTAAGAGGTGTTAAGGTGGGAGTTGGGTACCGCAGATGTTTTGGCATACTTTCAGACAATCAATGCAGTAATTGCGCACAATAGGCCAACATAAGAAATTTTTAATTGTACCGCGCGATTCATGTTTCAACTTTCGTTAGCCAGATTCTAGGACTTAGCCTATTCGAAGAACCTAACAGCTAAGGCCAGCAGTTGGACGAATTGAAATGGATGCTGATGGATAAAAAAGTAGGTAGGTACTTAATGATTTTTACCATATTATCAAAAACACTCCAAAAAATATCGAGTGAGTAAAAACACATAGCGTTTTCGTGCCACTTTAAGTTATTAATTCTGAATAGTGAAAATTTCATTAGGTAGGTACAGCTTTTCAACATAAAATGGAACTAAGGAAACTGGCAATTCTTTGTCCGAGAGTTTTTATTCATTGATTGTGTAGCGTGAATTCCTTTGTACCCCGAGTCATATTTCATTCGAAAGTCGTCCAAAGGCGAGGAATGTCAAGTGTAAGCTGGACCAGACGTATTGTAGTTCTTCGGCCTTTAGAATAACTGAGTAGGTGTAAACCCTTTTTAAACTAAGACTGATCTTCCGTCAAGTTGATTCGTTCCTCAAAAAAAAAACAATTGCCTTAATTTTTCGAATTTTAGTTACTTACCTTACTTTTGAAATAGCGATATTATAAAGCTCTACTGTCGACATCACAGGTTGATGTAGAAAGTATAACAATTTAAATAGTTAAAGCACCATTTAAAACGACTAAGTAACGAGTAATCATAATATCTTAATTTTTTCACGGAACCTTAAAATATCAAATTGATAGAATTAATAGGCATTCACGCTTACGGCTAACTTCACTTTTCTTTGAGCTCTTTGTTATAGACGTAAAGCTGAAAATTCAATGTCCCGTAACATTGGATAGCGGGACACCCCGGGGCGCGTAATTAACTCGAAGGCGGTGACTTGACACAACGCTATTAAAAACTTCTTCTGTCACAATGGGCTATGAAAAAAGCGATTAAGATATCAATTCAGGGCCCGAAATACGCACAACCTGTCCGGCGCAATGTTGATAAATGATGAATGGAGCAAAATAAATTGCGGGCTGCGATTGTTTTGGTTACGTTGTGCGTGCCAGCGTAAGAATTTTCATTTAAAACTATATTTTCAGAGGTAGTTTGTGCAAAATACGGGATTAAACACATTATCAATATTTAGAGTTTTCAACATTTTTGGCTGTTCGTGGCTGACTGGCCGGATTAGTCCATTGCCACGCGTCGCGGCACTAAAGAAAAAGAAAAATAAGGCAATGGTTTTTGAAATTGTTGGTGCACATCGGTCGGACGCTTTCGTCATCGTTCGGAGATTTTCAAATCCGTCTTGTAATTTTGGAGCCTATTTAATGCAAACAAACAATCAAATATTTCCTCTTTATAATTATTAGTGTATGATCTATACTGGGTACGTAAAGATCGACATTTTGTCTTTGGTTACGGATTCTGTCTTGGAAAAAGTAAAATACATCATTTTCTTACGCACCTATGTAAACTACCTACTTACGACTGAGGAGATGTGTAAATACCTATTGCGACATATCTAAATTCAACTTGTGTCTATTCATTTGAGTGGCCTTAGCATCACTAGGTATTTATAATCCAGTTCCATTAAGCCTCGTACTTTTAATTTGCTAGATAATTTGCGATTGACTTAAACCCCCAAATGGTTCTAACTTCTGATAGATATAATTATGAAATTGAACTGAAGTAACTTCCGAAGCGATTCAAAGGGCTTTAAGTCAACTTGAAAT
This sequence comes from Pandemis heparana, assembly GCA_963854515.1. Classification (NCBI taxonomy): domain Eukaryota; kingdom Metazoa; phylum Arthropoda; class Insecta; order Lepidoptera; family Tortricidae; genus Pandemis; species Pandemis heparana. The sequence goes on along the minus strand of OY978011.1, from coordinate 11,278,194 downwards.
AAATCTTTCGTCATGTCAGCTGCTTTAGATAGGTATTTCTAAATTTTAACAAAAGTGAAGTATGTGTTTAAATTTTAATTCTCTCACGGACATAATACGATATGAATAGAACTGGTAAAACATGGATGTGTTTAAAAAAACCGGCCAAGTGCGAGTCGGACTCGCGCACGAAGGGTTCCGTACCAGAAATACTCTGTTGTATGGGAGCCCCCCCTTAATTATTATTATTTTTTGATTTTAGTATTTGTTGTTGTAGCCACAATAAAAATAAATAATATGTACAAATTTCAACTGTCTAGCTATTACGGTTCTTGAGATCTAGCTCGGCGAGTGGTAGCCGTGAAAAAGGGCTAAAATATCATATTTTTTGTATGGGAGCTCCCCTTAATTATTATTATTATTTTGTTTTTAGTATTTGTTGTTATAGCGGCAACAGAAATGCACAATCTGTGAAAATTTCAACTGTCCAGCTATTACGGTTCTTGAGATACAGCCTGGTGACAGACGGACGGACGGACGGACGGCCAGCGAAGTCTTAGTAATAGGGTCCCGTTTTTACCCTTTGGCTACAGAATCCTAAAAACATGAAATTTGTGCTTTCAAATCCAACTCTCTTTGACTTGTATTACCATACAAAATACCTACTCGTATTATTATAAATAATTTAAGTTATATAAAACAAGCTTCTGCGCTACTTTCAGCCTGTCTTAATCTAGGGACATCCAAATAAATTATTAAAATTTATTTCTATCAGTTATTGGTTCCTAGAAAATTTCCTCGATTACCATAGATATTATTTTGATGATTTCATATATAGTAAACGATTTTGTTGGACTTGTATTGTTCTAGATAACAATAATGTATATTTACTGAAAAAGCTTTCTCTCAAGAGGAACATCGGAAAGTTTGATTAAGCTGTTTTACCTGAATAGGTAGTGTGGGCTGTCTATGCGCGGAATTCGTACTAATCGTTTGAGCAAACGACGCGCGAGCGAAGCGTCTCTGATTTAATTTGGAAAAAGTGCTTATCTTATTGTTTGTTATCCTCTACAGGGGGGGTTTACCATGCCGTCTTAATGCGATTCAGTTTAGGTTCGCTCAAATGACAGCATAAACCTGAACTGAGCCGGAATTAAGACGTCATGGTAAAAGCCCCAGGTCGCATTTTCTCAACCATTTCCTGTAAGCAGGTGCGATATTTTTTTTTTTTTTTGAATTAGTTATGATTTCATTTTCAAAGCCATGGCGAATAGAAATATAAAAATGGCATAGGTAGCTATTTCAGCCATTTCGGAAAGGACATCAAATTTCATTTTTAACAACCTTTTTTTTTTGCTAACTGTACTTACATTATCATCAGTCCTACATCATCACTACATAGTATAAAACAAAGTCTCCTTCTCTGTCCCTATGTCCCTATGTCCTTATGTCCCTATCTCCCTATGTATGCTTAAATCTTTAAAACTACGCAACAGATTTTGATGCGGTTTTTTTTAATAGATAGAGTGAATCAAGAGGAAGGTTTATATGTATAATACAAGCATAACATACTGTGCGAAGCCGGGGCTGGTCGCTAGTTACTAAACTTCAAGTCAATCGGACCAACCGTTGAACAGTTCCCTCTTGCGGAGACGACGATCCTGGCCGGGCCACCAGAACTCTACAACCAGATTATTTTATTGTCATTCGATTTACTCAAGTATGCAAAATTTCAGCTCAATCGGTTGAAGATATCTGCTTCAAAATTGATTCGCAAGATTCCACCCGGACAAACATACATACCTACATACATCTCAAGTTCAATAAAAGCTTGTAAAATTAGACTCGCGTGATCTGCAGCTCACAGAGCCCCAGTATTTATAATTGCGATAGAAACATAAACTGGTAGTGTCAAACTTCTACATTTCAACGTTACATTCAAAATTTCTCAATTCGGTTACAATTTCTTGTTCCAAGTCGCTTCACACTACGTGACCGTACATTGTTTATTCCTGTCTAGAACCAGCTCGAGTACTTTTACTTGGAATGGCGATGGTCTCGTTTGGCACATATCCAAAAACTTCTAATTCGTTGTTAGTAGTAAGGCATTGAAGCCTCTAATACTATGTGCGGTTGAAATATTGCCTTTTACAAGTTTTTATATAATTTGCACTGTTTGTATGTAAGTAAGTTACAGTGAACTATACACTTAACTGAACTTGTGAGTTACACCATTGTCGCATCTACACTTTCCATCGGGTGAGATGGGGGTTTGCACTGCTTAGCTCAGGTAAAAGAAAAAAGATTTCTGCTTCAAAATTTGCAAACCATTCCTCAACCGCCTCTGGTGGTCGGATTGACTGAAAATTTGGTAAAGATACGTAGTAGAATAAATGACAATGCAAGAGGCACACAACCATGGTAACATAATAGATACGCCACAAGTATAAACTTGTCTATTTTTTTGTTCAAATCACACCAGCATATAAAATTATAATAAACAAAAAAGCTTAAGCAGACACAAACACAACTTTAGCATTAACCATTAATTGCTTGTCTCACACCGAAACAAAATACTTTGAACCTTAGTATCTTCCTACATAAATCTATAATTTTTATAGAGCTTTCAGGAATGAAAAAAATCGAAAGTGATTCGAAATAACAAAGGTTCCAAAACCTTCTATTAACAAAGAATGTCTCTCAAAATGCCGATGAAGAAAAGCTTTCAAATCAAATAAGGCTTTCAGTAAACTCTTTTACTTAGCGAGCTCTCTTAAAAATCCATTTAAGTGAACACGGCACCTTCAATTGAATTTAGGACGAGAAACGTGGGATAGGTTTTTTAACAGGTTTTTTTAACGAGTTTTGAATCCTAAAGATAGCAAAAGTTGGCATTGATATTCATCATATTCGACATGATCATACAAAATAAGTTTAAAAAAATCTTGAACTCTGTAATGATTGAAGAATTCACCGAACAAACCACATCGAGTGGTTGGGTTGAAAACTACATTTTTGTTGTTTTTAAAATTGAATAAGTTTTTTATTGATAGGTATGGGAAATGACACAAATATGGAAAACGTGAATGCAAGTTGTTCATTGTTGAAGAAAAATTAAAAACGAATGAGCTATGCATGTTTACTTAACGACGAGATTTTAACACTCTTTGTAATGTTAAAATCAATTTCGAAATTAAAACAATATGATAATATTTGTCAATTTAAAGTGTGATACTGATGTTCGAGACAAAATAAATTTGGTAAGTCTGATCGCAATAATTGAGGAATATTGTTGTGAGGAAAATTTGGTTACTAGGTAATTATATCCCAATATTTGTTATTTAAAAAAGTTTCTTGTAACCGAATAGTTTCTATTTAGCAATATAATAATGTAACGGGAATAAAGCCCGAGGTGACAATACACTAAGCGAAACCAGTCGGGATGAAACACATTAGCAAGTTGGCGACAAAGACGGATTGCGAGCTATCTTCAAATCTCCATTAGGATGACACGAACGGAGCAAGATGAAAATTTTGACAAATTTGTGATTTCGTGGTAAATTGATCTTGTAAACTGTAGAAATAAGTACCTAATTCACGTTTAAATGGTTTGGTCAAAAAGTCGATCAAAAAGGTCGAAAGATTAATGCATTTACAGGATCCAAATATTTGGCAAAACCTTAAACATCTTTTGAATTATAGCAGTTGATTTAAATGAGCTCTTTGTGAAGAGAACAGAACGTCGGTAGGAATCTGGAATCACCTGTGACCATGTGAGAGTGAGCAACGCTTTCTATTGCTTATATGGAACCTTTTGACTCCAGTTTTTTGTGGTGTAGAAGGCAAGTAAAAACCACTACACTGACTACTTTCCTAATATAATCGTTCTTCATAAAGGTTAAGATCCTCAACGACCATGATCAATGATCACTGACAAGAATGTGGCAACTAATCTGATGAAGGACTACGGAATAGTCCGAAACAAGTATTGTCGGAGCATTCCTTTGGCTTTTATACGTGAGTTATCCGGTCTTTTGTAATTATGTGTGAGTCTCACGGTATTTTCATGTTGAAAATGTGGCAACTAACTTAGAAAAGAGAACGTTTTTCAAAATAGTGGTATGATAACAAAGGGTTCCAGTTACAACTGCATATTTGAGGTAGGTACATATAGAAGGAATATAAATAATTTCTTCTTAATATTAAGATTGAATTATAACTAACCAAAATTGTAAACTTCAAACATTTCAGTTCTGAAATGATCTTGTTCCTTTTTGTTTTCCGGCCACGAAATTTAGGTACTAATTGTGTTAGGTATCTAGTGAAGCTTTTACATGTAAAGCTATTTGCAGAACAAAAACTAAAAGGTCGATTTATTGTTCTCAGTTTAATTGTACCAAATTATATGAAACTGTCAATCTAAAAGTAGAAGTAGTAAAAGTAGATTTAACGACTAAATCTAGATTATGTTTGCTGCAAGCATCCATTAGTTAACTGGCATTAAAGTATTTATGCTATTTTGTGAACTTTGTGTTCATATTTTTTAGGCACAAATTTTTGGGCTACAAACATTTACGTTAATCCTTACTGGCCCATTTTACTTCTTTTTTTTTGTTATCCTTCTAAATATTTCAACTCGAACTAGTCTTACACTTACACCCAAATTCCATTATAAAATATTAAAACGACAATTACGTCGTTCTAAACCACAATCCAAAGCAATAAGGTCCTACCCCAACAAAATCCGATGGCAAGCTTAAATTTGCAAAATTGACCGCACTATACCATCGATGACTTTCCCTCTGCTTCGGAAGATTTGAATCTAATTGCCGCGGCTTAAAGGTGAGAATTGATTTTGTGAACCGCATTTGAATTATAGGTGTTTGGCATTGTTCCAGTGGTCGGTAGCCAATAGGGCGTGGGCACATTGACGTGGAGCGGATGTTAGGCAGTGTTTACACTGTTGACGATGCTAATACAGGGTGAGTGGTAGACGGGTAAGTGGGAAATTTGGGGGTCAGACGTGACAAGGTTGCAATGAGATAAGGAATGATTTGAAATACTTAGTATGAGTAAAATAGATTTGAGGGGAAGGGAAAATATTTTTTATTATATTGCTCGAAAAGGCTGTCTTTCTCATTCAAAATCTGCGTGAAGATGTGATTTGACCAATCGTAAAAAAAAAACTTTGACACAATTTGAGTGAGAGGGACGGAATAATACAAACTTCAAATTTAGAACTTGTAATCAGACCCTCTAACTTTTCTTCTTTCTGCAATGTAGCGACATATATGCCATATAACATATATGTTTGTGACATAAGTATATAGTAGAAAGTATACAGATATGTAGTAGAAAATAGACTCCTTAGCTAGGCTCAGGCAACCGAAACCATTTTTGATGAACTAACATTTATAAAGTCTAACTATCCCTTTGACTTTGTTCTTAATTAAACCTTCACAAGTTTGATTTCTCAGAAAGAGTTCAAACCCCCGTCAGAAACCATCTTCAAGGAATGAGACCAATAAACTAAAAACATTTACACACCTTTCTTACTCCGCTACCACACACTAGTAAGCTGAACTTTATTGTGGTCGTAAAAAAGAGGGGTCTTATCTAAATGTTTATTTTTGTTTATTAATATGGACTTCCACAAAGTAACGCTTAAATAGAAGAATAATAATCAATGTCAGTTAATTTGTCACAAGATTGCTTTCACTTACGTTTAGTTCAGCTGTATCAAACGTAGGTGTATGTAACATATTATTATTATGTTAGTTCGTGCGGAAGGGAGTGGGTGGATTTTGTATAAAAATGACCATGATACGGAAAGATGTAGTCAAAGTGGCAAAGTAATTGGTTTTAGTTTTAGTTTTTACTTGGAAGCACACCTAAAAATAACGACGGAATAAATCAAATAAGAAACACCAGAATTTTAGCTAAGCCACAGACAAGAAAATATTTTTTTGGCAATAAATTTCAACAGCACCCAACATACTCGTGCACTCGCAAATAAAACCCGCACATACTTAATTGACAGCCGAATAGCGCAATAAAATGGTTGGATTACGTCCAATTTGTTTAAAAATTGAGTCGGCAATAGTCCCGGGGGTGCATTCTGCCGGGGGGCGATTCTGTAACTAATTCACGGCGGTTTTCACTGCCGGTGTATCGTAAACGTGGTTTATGGGGAGCAGTCGACTATGCTCACGCCTCCTAATGGGCTGACGGGGTTGCCAGGGATGCAGTGGGTTAAAAAGTATATTTCAGCCAGAGAATGTTCTAGACTAGGGATTACACTATAGTCTGACCAACTGCCTAGACCAGGTAATGCAAATTCGGTCTTAACTGTAACTACTCTGACGGTAAATGTTTGAAAGTAAAAACCTATACTTGGTGACAACCAGAATTGTAACGGGCGTCACTAAAAACCAGAGCGTCACGAAATTATCCCTAAATGTTCATAAATAACAATAAAATAAAAATAAAAAAGCCTTTTATTTCTTGCAACTTAAACATCTAAATAGTATCTTAGTATAATTGTTAGTTTATATTGGTTATTTATTAGCAATTATGGGTGGTTTTTATAGTTAATTAAATTTAGTTATTATCATTTTTTTTCTTCTCTCATTACTGCAAGAACCCCCATTTGGGTGAAGGCCTCCTCCAAAGATGCCCATTTGTCTCGATCCCGTACTGTTTGGCTCCAAGCTGAGCCGGCGGTTCTTTTTTTCATCTTCCCAACGTGTCTGTGGCCTTCCTCTACTTCTCTTTCCTTGTGGTCCTCGCCATAGGGTCGTTTTTACGGTCCACCTATGGTCTGTAAGCCTCGCTACGTGACCTGCCCATTTCCACTTAAGTTTTAATGCATAACACAAGGCATCAGTTGCGTTTGTTTTTGCTCTAATTTTTGTGTGTCGTATTTCATCCATTTTCTTTACCTTGAGCATGCTTCGCATGTAAATGTTCATGGCTAAAGCTAAAGCTAAAGCTAAATGTATAATCAACGTAAAATTACCGCGAAATTCAGATGTCACAAGTTTTGCTATGGCCGGACATTTTTGTTACACTCTGATAGTTTATTTTGATTTTTAAGTCAAGTTTTGCAATCGTGGCTCTGGCTCGTAGCGAAATCTCGTTTTCCCGTAAGAATTTTGCAAAATCCGTCCTAATTCCCTTATTGCAAACCCAAATGCTTAATTTTAGCTATTTCCCATCTATTCTATCAAACATAAAATAATTACATATACGGATAACTCACGTATAAAAGTTAAATAATGCTCGACATGTTTCGGACTAGTTCGTAGTCCTTCCGCCTTACTACATATATCAAATTTTGAAAGCAGTTTCAATAATTTTATTTTTTTACCAATTTAGTTTCAGGTTTTTTTTTTAATATGTTTCAGTCTTTTCGAAAGATGTTCAAAGGGCTAAAGCGCACAGAGCCACTAAATTATATATTTTATTCTTATTCGCAGTTAGTTATTTTTTATTCGTAGGTATCATGGCGTCGAGGAGATAACTTAATTCTGAATCCAAATTTACGACAAAAAGCCTTAACAAGAGTGCTTACTGTTCAACTGAACTATGGTTGTGTTCACCACCTTCTGAAATATTCCAAAATAATTCTTAGATGTCTTGAATATATCATTTATTATTTAGATTTTCTGTTCTTTGCTCCCAGAGCACCGCTGGCTCCTAAACAGTCGTTCCACAGAGCCGGTTTACGGCGCCCCTTGAATATTCCAGCGAATGAAGTGATAAAAAAAATTTAACTTTTCGATTGCACGCTAACTGCCACCGGCTTGATTAAACTAACTCAGGTTTGTATGGAGCGTGTAAGTATTCGTTTTTGTGAATAGTGCGAGTTTATAGAATGGACAATTAAATCTGTTACGTCATTGATGGGATCCTTAACAATGAATAAAACACCCGAGTTAAGTGTAAGTTTTAAAGAAGAAACGTCTCTAACGCATTGGCGTTAACGTCTCAATTACTAGAAAAGAAACTGTTTTGGCGTGGCGTAATAGGCAGATAACTTTTCTCGAAGTGTTAAAAGTTTATTTCGAGATTTATTTGAAAAGTAACTTAATAAACCTTATGACTTTTGACTGACATTAACGGAGTAAAATTTGAAAGATTTTGAAAAAAAAAATCTCAAGCTGCTTTTATTAGGCTGTACTGGCATAATATGCAATGTATGTATAAAAATATTTTGACAACGCGATTCTAAAGAAAAGCTATTCTAAAAATCACTCATAAACTTCAAAAGCGACTCAAATATAATCCCACTATTCTCGGCATCACATTTTGTTTGTGAACGTCACAGGGACTAAAGTGTCATATCGAAAATCCGATTTGAAACTGAAAATAGGGCTCAGCGCTGATTCTTACCTACGGCGATACACCTAAAGTAAATAGCGTTCGGGAACTGAGGGTACTGTCGCGATACAAAATTATTTATAGTGTAGATAATCCCTTTTTATTCGTAAGCCAAAAATGTATCGTTAAATTACATACACATACCGCCACGCCTTTCTCCCAGGGATAAAATTCAAAATTCAAAACTTTTATTTTGTAAATAGGCCGCCAAACTTTTACACGTCTTTTTTAAAAAAAAACCAACGCATTCGGAAATACCATCATTGCCAAGAAGAATGCGCCGCAAGAAACATGGATGAAAGTATATTTTCCAAAATAAATACACATACAATAATTAAGTTCCACTTAATTACCTACTAGTACATTTATAGAAGGAATTTACAATAACTATTTTTGGAATGTGGGGGACATGGGGGAAATGGAGAAGAGGCCTATGTCCGAAGACGGACGAACTAAGGGCTGTTATAGATAGATAGAGATAGATAGATTTTTGGAATTTATAAGATCCCCAAGTTTAGCAGGCACGTTAAATTATACCTTGTTCCACTTGCTAAAAACCTGACATCTTTCACATAATCATCCACATTCATCAAACTCTTCATATACATAATACAACTCTGTAAACGTAGCTATCATTCTAAACCGAGTGCTAAGCTTCCGTTTGTTAGTTGCTATTAAGTTTTTCGTTTGTTTTGTTGCCATTTTGACATTGGCCTTTTTCAAACAGACGGAACACCATTTTTCAAGACAGGTCTGTTATTTTTTCAATGAGGCGTTAACAACATTACCAAGAAAATTACTTTTATTTTTTATATAGGTAGGTATGCGATGAAATACCTTCTGATACTTCTTACAGTTTTAGTAAAAAATATTCATTTTCTAAAACTTACTCGTAAGTCCCGTCCAGCCAAAAACACACAGTCACTGCCGAATTATTTTTTTCATACAGTTATTTTTAAAATGATAGCGATTTTCTAGTGGCTTAGGAATGATAGTCTCAATTTGCAATAAAATTATGACCCTATATTTTAATTTACCTACAATAAAAAATTAGCCAAATGGTTTGGAACTGGCCCAATTAAGTACTGTCAAAATTGGCTCAACCACGGCTTATATCCTGGCACACTACTATCAGAAAATATTCAGATGATCACTCAATGTCGAAATAATCAGTGTAATATCTTAATAAATGAGTTACTTACCTACTTATCTTTCGTGTACGTATATTACAGTTTTTACTCTCAGCCTTAAATATAATAGGTATTTACAAGATAATTATTTCTGAACAAGTGTATAAATAACTGTAACAACATTGTCAATGGTTAGAATTTACTTTTTAATTTGGTCCATATTTTAACATTTACAAAACATTTCAGTTTCTTCTCACCATTTCTTTTATATACTAAGCCTTTTCCCGGCGACTGTACCCACATCCTTTGAGCCGATTACGTCGCCGCTCAGTGACAAATACCCGCCCCGACAATCCTATATTTTATTGCGTGTATCTTTTATACTAAATAAAGAAAAACTTCACCGGGATAATCTCCTGTGCCAAAGATATTCGTAATATGATCGCGTGATTATTAATGCTATTGGCGTTTTCTTAATTCTGAAAGAGGCGTTTAGGATGTACAAATAATTTGTAGCAAATTAATGTTTTCTTTTATTTTATTAAATAGAGTGACAAACAAGGTGATAATAATAATCAAAGTACCTTTTGCCAATGCGTTGCCAGCTGATAATAATAATGATGACATAAAACGTCTGTTCCCAACAAAGTCACTTTCTTCATAATCTTTCCAGTTATTCCTGTTGACACCCAACACAAACATCCACCAACCCACTAATTCAACAATTCCTCGAAATCCATCTAAATTGGCAATAATTATAAGTTACACAAACATCGCTCGACAAATCAAAATCTAACCCAAGCTATGTATGACGTATTATAACATCAAAGACTTATTACTAATTAGTGCACTTCCATCTCGGTTTTGAGCATAGAGAAATTAATTAATAGGGTAGAAATACATGCTATCCAATTCTGCCAAACGTTACTGACGGTCTTTCATTCAACCTTTGAATGAAACATAATCATTTCAAGTTACAAGAATTATGATTAAATTAGCTGACCCGGAAAACTTCGTTTCGCCTTAGAATCAGTTTCTGTCATGCCAAGAAAGAAGAAATTGGGGACGTTTTGGAGAAAGGCCAGGTCAAGAGTACCCGAAACCGACGAGCATGTATGAAGAGATTGATGAATGTGAATGAAGCGAAAGAGGTATGTCAGGATTGTAGCAAGTGGAACAAAGTAGTCTCTGCCTACCCCTGTGGGAAAGAGGCGTGACGATATGTATGTATGTATGTAAGAAAGAAGCGCTGTATACGATATAATTTCTTCTCTTTTTTTCGTCAATTTTTCATATTTTTATTAAGTAAATAGTTTTTCAGGTATTTGACAAATCACATATCATGAAATCGGTGCAGCCATTCTTGAGTTGTAAATTACATAAATAACCCGATTTTGTTTTATTTAAATAAATTATGTAGATTTAACTTTTTCTTATAAAAAACAGTGTTTCAATTGCCACACTTACAACAACTAGAGTTTGCTATTGATATTGATTAAACTGCCCAACTGCTTGCCCAACTTTAGCGTTCTGGGACCTTACCGTGACGCCTTAATGCGATTCAGTTTAGGTTCGCTCGCTGTCAGATTCATACTAAAAGTGACAACTAAAACTTGAACTGAGTCGGAATTAGGACGTCATGGTAAGGCCCCTGCTTGACCTGCGGCTGGCTAATCAGAGTGCAGCAAATGCTGCAGAGGTTAACTTTTTTACTTCAATAGAAATTCGATGGCATAAGCATTCTCTTGGTTAAATTCTCTATGGTTTTGAGCAACTAATTTATCTTAGAGGCTGCCACTCGTCATGATATCGCGAGGTGACTGCTTTCCTACACAGAAATCTTCGAAATTAAACCAAGAATGTGAAATTGCTTTTGCGTATTTTTATTGCAATACTTAATACTATTGTGATTAACATTAAATTCGTCGGAATGTTGTAGAATCATGCTTCATACCTATCTCACAACATTTTATAACAGACTAGCTGTTGCCAGCGACTTCGTCTGCAAAGAATTCGTTTATCGCTATCCCGCGGGAACTACGCAATTTTCAGGGATAAAAAGTAGCCTATGTGCTATTCCAGACTTTTCTCTATCTATGTGCAGAATTTCATCCAGATCCGTTGGGCCGTTCTGGCGTGATTGAGTGACAAACAAACATCCATCCATCCATCCATTACTTTCGCATTTATAATATTAGTTAGATTATTATTTTTAATGAACTTGAAGGGAATTGTTTGTTTACAAAAGCATTAAAATGGATTTGAATAGACTATTATAAACATGAATAATGACTTTTGGCAGCCATGGAACTCGTATTACACCGATTGCCTATTTAAAAACGTAAATTTGAGAACTATAAAATAGTCGGCAGAAATTGAGTTTTTACGTGCATCCGTCCCTTGGTACCGACGCAATTAACCGTCTTAGTCTAACCTTGCTTCCATTGTTTTTGATGGGATTTTGTTTCTTACAGACCCTACCACCACCACCTTTGTATGCACTGACAAGCAAAAATAATGCATCACTTTTCATGTAAAGTTGTATGAAAAGCGATCCATTATTTTTGATACCATGCATAATCGGATCCAGCATTGCACATTGAAATGAGCTGATTACTAAATAAGCTGCTCACTACAGTATAATCTGTTTGTTTGTGTAGTGGTATTGGTTATCTCGGTTAACGGATGAACAGATACAATGTTGGTTGGAATATTAGGTGTGAATTGATACTATAATTAAATTAGAACGATATACATAAACTAAACTGCCACCCCGACTTTGTTTGCGAAGAATTCGTTTTTCGCTATCCTGCGGGAAACATGCAATTTTCTAGGAAAAAAGTAGCTTTGTTTGTTCCTCTATGTTAACTTATACCATCTTTCTAATTTTCATTAATTTGGATTTTATAGTTTTGTCGTGCAAATATAACAAACAGGTAATTAAACAGACTAAGGAGATAGTTACTTTTGCAATAAATATACATTTTATAATATTAATAGCAGCAGCAGCATGGGGCGTATCGAAAAACAACTACGAGTATCAGAATTGTTACAGACTTTGCTACATGGCCTGTGATAAATTATACTTGAACCAAGCATAAACTTAGCGGAAAAAAAAGGCTCTTTGAGGTTCACAAACTCAGCTAGCAGCGTCCTTTAAAATGCACATCACATTTCCATGTCATTGGGTACTAGAAAAGTTGCTAAAACAAATTTTGTTACAGCAAGATCGATTTCAACGGAAAACCGCTGGAAAAACTCTAACGAGCTCGTTGTGATTTAAAGATTGCCACTTAAAACGTTCTTCAGTCAAAGAATGCTAGTTTATTTTGACTGAGGAAGTATAAAATATTATATTATCATAAATATTAATCTCTCTCTTTCTCTCCAGCCTATATACGTCCCACTGCTGGGCACAGGCCTCCCCTCATTAATAAACGTTAATAAAGGAACATCATTGCAAAGGTCATATCCATGATTTAACTCTCTTTGAGACTCCGCAACCACAAAAGTACGAGTAGAACTAAACTGCTTAAGCAAGATACTCGTAGCTAATTTTATTTCAATAGTCGAACCTAACCTGAAATAATTTTTTTTTCATTGAAAAATAATACATATTTTGTAACAAAATTTTAAAGCCTGTTAAATTTAATGTTATGTTAATGGACAGGCTGATATTGAAATTATTTAGAGCGTTCATATAATAAGTAAGTAAGCTGTTTTAATTTATGATACCGGGTTTGAAAAGTTTAACCGATACGATGCATCAATATTTGCTTTGTACACGTCTGTGATATTCGTACATGTTACTATAAAAGTTTGTTTAGCAGTGTGAGTGTTGTGTTTATCTACTATTTATGTCTTTCAAATGTGACAGATTAGGTGTACCTAGCGTAGGAGATTTTTTGATACAAAGAGAATGCGACTTCATTGAAATGTACGTATGCAAAAATATAAAAAAATATAGGTACAATTACGTAGACAATGAATATGACGAAGAGGTAAACTTTGTTTATTCGTTATTTCCATATATTTAAAGAAGTAATCTTTGGAGCACTGTACCGATTCAAAAAACACTAAGTAGATAGTTAACATTATCCTTTATTTTAGTGCTACATTTGTCTCGAGATTCAAAATTTCCGAAGCATCGCAGAGTCGCGTCCAACAGTTAAAATATTTTGTTAGATAATACAAAGTCAGTAATATGAAATGACCTTCCAATAATGTTTGCTAACGTCTGTCATGCGGACAAAACTATCCCATCGGGCAAGGTAGACAAGACCAAGTTCCCAAAGTAACTTTTCCAATATCTGTGTTATTGTCACCGTCCCACGAGGAATCAGATTACGTGGTCCGAACGAACTCCGTGCAGTCAGGCCTCCCACAGTCACTTTACCACTCTACCGACGAGAATCTACCCTATATTACTCTTTATTATTGAGTCTATAAGGCTATTGCGGTATTTTGGCACCTGCAAACTTAACATGGCAACAAAGATTTATTTGCCGTTTGCAAACCTTGACTCAGTATAATTTCGCCAATGATTCCAAAGACCTTTAGATAGAGGGCTACGAATCCAATCTGCAAATGATATTTTGTACAATGTCAAGTCGGATAAAGTTTGCATGGAATACCTTTAGACGGAGCTTGGAAGTGAGCGAGCAAATTGTAATGGACAATACTTCGAGATTGTGGTTTCAAAGGGATTTATGAAATACATACCTAACTACCGTATTTTAATGCAGTCCGATTAACTAAATTTAATAGGACCTTGATAATTAGAATTTGTATCAACGAGTTACATCATTTGGTTACGGAATATTTAAAATTAACTATTTTTGAAAATATAAAATGCACAGCCGCTTTTGTACTCGTAAGAGGTGGTCTAGCTCAATTAAGGTGAGTCGTAGGCAACAAGGCCTAGGTGTAAATTTGTGTAAAATATTCGTCGTATACATTTAGAGTAAAAACGTTTTATAGAGCGACCAAATGCGTGCCTCTAGGCTTACCGAACCATACAAATAAATTCAACTTTCATTTAATTATGTGTATCATTTTTTGGTAAAAAGAAAATTAAAGAGAAAGAAAAGTCTGGTGTACCAGACCAATATAATACTATTCTGATCAAAATGCGTTCGCCATTAGAGAACAATAATTATATTATATTAATTCGGTATTAAAGAGTTTGGATAAACGGCACCTGATTTGAAGACCATGGAGGGGGATTCAGAAGGCGAAGCCCTTCCACATCAAAAACAAAACCAAAACCGTACTATTCTCACTAGAATAGATTCAATTTGCTAAAACCTAATGCTTTCAAGCGATAAGAAGATTTCCTATCTCAAGTGAAACGCCTTTTCCCTGGCCAGACATTGAGATCCTGTATCGAATATTTGATCAGGGAGCATCGAGGCGTGAAAGAACTTTGTAACTGAATTAATGCTAAAGGGCATTCGCATCGATCCGTAGGGATGATGGAAATGAGCTCTACTGCGTGTTTTCAAAGGAAATGAGCGTAGCCCTTCGTATTAAATTATTGAACTATCTTTCGGTCAACACTGCCCGCAGGGTTTCTAGGTAATAAGACCGATGGTATTTTATGGGTTGGTAATATTTTAAATTTGATGTCGTCAGTGCTTTATTATTATTATTTACAGCAATAGAGAATATGTATTAAAACATATCATACTTTTTAATAAAATGTGAAAATATCTTAAAAGCGATGAAAAAGTGAAATTAAAAACATCGGTCAAGAAATACGGAAAATTATTAAACGGATAAATTATTTAATTTCCGCTTTAATTACATCCACCCTTCTTGCTCTCTGGGACCGGGCTAAAAACCAGCGCTGGAAACTATCTACAGCATGTGCTGAGATCGGTACCCATTGCCAAGCGGCAGGAGTTTAGATTAAGTTTAAATACCTACTAATTGTACCTATACGTATAATGGCAATAAAAGGTTTTTTATTTATATGAAGAAAAACTTTTCTAATTCAGCATTTGTTTTCATAAACCAGCCATTGCTTAAAAACGTTAAATCTTTGACCCAGTATCCATGATGTGAAGTTTAAATTTGAGAAATCACCTCTTGTGTACACAAAAAGTTGTTTTCGCAAGGTGGGTCCATAATTCAGCGATGATCGCGCACGGCTGCGACCAACGATCGTTGTGTGTCTACAGTGAACATAAATGTATGGCTATCACAGCTTATACACTAAACAGTGATGCTTGTTTGAACCTTAAACATCACTAAATCCAATTTTATATTAGGTTCTCCTGAAGTTTGCACAAAATTCACGTCAGTGCTCATCTTCAAAATGATTTAAAGATAAACGAACACATTTTCGTTTCTGTAGTTCACTTGAATTTTGAATGCATCAAAATCATAACAATAACTTACTCTGGACTTATCGCGCAAATATTCCTTGTTTAGTTTAGTTATTAGTAGGCAGTTGATATGTGGTTAAAAGGACATAGGTCAAACCACTAGGGCACCACATCTTATTAGGGCCTAGTGACTAGCAGTGGCGAGCAGTGGCAGTGGAGAGTCGCCAGGGCAGGCAGCAGTAGCAGCAGTAGGTACCAGTGGCGTGGCATCCATAGAACTCGATTCCCACTGGCTTGCCTATTTTAAGGCAGTTGGGCAATTTATTGTGCAGAATTAGAGGAAAAGGCTAGTTAAGTTCCCTTCGGATTGCCTTTTGATATACTTGACGCCACGCCACTGGTAGGTACCTAGCGGGAAAGCGACGCACCTCAATTTATACGCGCTGCCTACCCTCGCGATCTCCCTCTGCACACAGTAGGTGACTAGGGGATGTACATCAACCGATAAACAGTTTAGTCTATCGCTTTCCTAAGAGAAGCACCATGAATTACACGAAAGATTTCCTACTGTTTTTATTACACAGTCGTACATTTTTACGTACCGCCGCCTCCCCCGTACGGCAATTATGTAAATATGGCCCGTTCCATTTCTTAGTCCCAAATTCGCGTAAGCGCATTGTTTTATATGGATTATAGGAGCAAAGAATGAAAGCTAAGCCTGGGAAGCGATCCTTAATGGTTTTAAATTGGGAAACAATGGCGAAATGCTGCTGAGAAGTAAACGGATTGTATTAAATAAGTGTATTGCGAGCCACGATTAAGAACACAATATTGTTTGTGAAAGACAATTGCAAAGCTCATAAATACTGTGCGTATTACGGGTAAATAAATTATAACAGACATTTTATCTTTAAAAAGTCTGTGTTGACTTTAAGAACTATTTAAGTAATAGCATAGAGCAACATCTAAGAAAATGTTATGTCTTTAAAAGCTTTTAAAAAATCGTCATTAAAGGTGAAGTACCTACTCGTAAACCTACGACCAGCAACTGTAAAATAATGTAACTCAAGGGTCTCTGAAGAACAAGCTTATATCCAACTACTTTTAACAGACAATATTTTATTACTGTCATAAAATTCACACACATACCAAATTTTATGTCAATTGTTAAAAATCAACTTACAAAATTGGCTTAAGTACAATGTTTTAACTTCACTCACTGATCAACCTCCAAAAGACCAACAAACCAACACCAAATAAAATCCAAACTTCAATGTTACTATGTAACCATGTGAAATGGTGCACCCTAGACCGTAATGCAGCGCCATTACGTACTAGATAAAGGTAACTTCACAGCGCTCTGACAAAATGATTGTACTCAGGACACAAAGTGTGCTGTCTGAGTGTTAGGGTCCTTATACAGTGAGAAAACCGGCAAGTGCGTATCGGACCACGCATAACGAAGTACCGTGAAAACGAAGTTCAAAATGTATTTAAGTGGAGTGTATGTAATCTACTCGTAGCTATAAGTTTGTTTATCCATTTCCTGGTACAGGCGGCAAGCTCTTTGCTTATTTGGGACTAGCCCAATTGGTGTGAGTAGTCCCATGATATTTATTTATTTATTATTTACATAAGTAGGTACCGTGAGAACAATCATGGCAGTCATCATAATTAAATAATGTAGATAGGTACTCGTAAATGGAGCGGTTCAAAGAAGACCGATTGAATCTGTCAATTAGGTATACTCTAGTATTGTCACATTAAAAGTGGCTTGAATGGAGATTTACTTATTGTCCTTTTAAAAGAACAAAGTCAGCGCGTTTAGTTGTTTTTTTTTTTCTAATATGAAGGCTCTGATGAAGCTCGCTTGTCTAGTAATCATTCACCCAACCTAGATTTGAAGACGGCCAAATTAAGTTTGTATTAATTTTCTAGTAAAACTAGAATGCAGTCTACCAATATCTTGGACGAAAGCCAACGATTGTGGCGATAGGTACTGAAAATATAGTACATCGCCATGCTTCGATGGGTTTGACATGAAAAGGTTCGTCAATGTACACACATGTGTGAGTATCTTTCTTGAATGGCTTCATGATGGTGTATTCTTATTTGATTTAGTATTTACGGACTTCTCCTACGTGTTTTTGGGCGTTGTTTGCTCAATTTTAATTAACAAATCCAATTTGGATTTGGCTAGATTCTTAACGCAAATATAAGACTCTTTTAACTGGATACAGGTTAATCATTGGCTAAAGTAACAATGATCAAATAAATGAATTTTCGGTTTTGTACCAAATTACGTTTCTCTAACGATCGTGACCATTATTGAAGCAGACAATCACCACCAACGGGGCCATTCCTTAAAAAATAATTTTGTATTACCCGTATAATATTTTGGTGTACCCGTATTTCGCTTTACAGTCATGATATTGAAACGTGTAGACATATCTCTATATTCTTTCCTACTGGTGATGTGAAGGATTAAATGTTATACCTACTTTTAACATACGCTATCTACACGTTAAACAATCTATTTATTATATACAAATTAATTTATTAAGTTAGGTATTTGACTTCAATTATCTATACATAATAATAATAAATTATAAGATCTCAACGAGAACGTACACATCATAAATAGCTACACTTTCTAATGAGATAGAAACGACTACCCTATTTTGTAATAGGTACGCTTTAAATATCAAATATGTACATGCCGCCACCACAATCCCCATTCTGCTGGTAATATTACATAGAAGAAAATTGTTACGCCCTCACGAAGCCTTTAATTTCATTCTTTGAGACCTTTCCATCCTTCAGAGGGACCGTAATTACGAATTCTGAGTGATTTGTGGAGTGTACACGCGTAGCTACTCGTGTTTAATAATTTTGTTCTCACTTGAAACTTGGAAATTTTCGGGATATTGACGCTTGAGAGTTTGAACATGTTGACCAAATGTTGACTCTATGACTTCATTATTATCTGGCACTTGAGATATCGATACCTTTAGGTTCAATTGGCGTAAAGGACAAAATGCCGAAAATGAGTTAAGTATACAGTTTTGTTCAGAATTTTAAGCTCTATCGAACTGTATACTTAAAATTTTGATATCTCGAAAAATTTGACCTTTACACCCCACATTTTGGGATCACTTATCACCAAAATGTGCTTTTTTTGTGGGTGTAAGTAACAAACCTGAAATCACATAGAACGTAAAGGAAATCATGAAGTTATAAACAACGACGTATAGTCCTAAATTTACCATATTGTCCTTTAAGACCTACTTTTATACGACTTAATTTACTTATTTGCCCTTTACGACCTTTACTTCTATACATTATACTTTAATCCCAATTAAAAACTACGGCGTAAAGGACGTATATACAAATAGATATTTATTTCTTGGATTATACGACCTGATTAAGACACAAACATAAATCCTTAGGTCTAATTTTGATGAGAAAGTAAGTGTATCTCTATAAATTCGACACTTTAAGGTTCAATAAAATTGGTGTAAAGGACAAAAATAGGCACCGTAGGGTACTTGACAGCCGCCACAGCCTCCTGGCCGCCGTGGCCGAGAGGACGGACAGTAGCCTTGCCAGGCACTGGTCCTCTCTTCATTTAAGTTTAACCAGTAACGTAGTTATATAAGATTCTTGTGTTACTAACATTACTAACAATAATATGGACAATATTGTTTTATGTGGTCTGAATTAAATGATTTTTATTTTTATTATTTAAAAATGCTACTTTTCAGGAGAAGTAAAATACATTTTTTTAAGCTAAATATTTTTTTTATTTGGGGACCTATATCTTCGATGTATATGACAAAAGTTCTTAGAATTCTTCAGCCTACGCAGTAAAATGGTAACCACAATGATAAATAGCATATTTTAGAAGTTAAGTGTCCTTTACACCCCGAAAAAAAGCGTCGGTAGTCCCTTACGCCCCGACTTTTCTAAAGAACTCAAAAGTTTTGAGGTTGTAAAGGTCAGTTTTATATAAAATTATACAATTTTGGGGTGTATAGTTCACTGTAACTTACTAAATAGTTCTTAAATAACTGTAATTGCTGATTCCCCTTTCCACCTATACGCCCACAATTATGCTGAACATGGCCTTTAGGTCTTGTTACCTTAGGCTTTGTCTACGCCGTAAGGGATAAAACGCGATTTATGTATGTTGTATATGTATTATTCTTTATAATTATAAGTATTTATACGTGTCGTATAGATTCGCTAAAGTTAAACGTTAGCAATCGTTATCTGAATAATATGTTATTAGTTATGCAGCATTGAAATTTAATTTTACATATTTTAAACAGTTTAGTTATATTTATAAACGATTATTTTTGTAATAAAACATGTAGATTTACCCAGGGTAGGACTATGTGTAGTAAATGAAAGCTCAATAGTCATAATGGTAACAAAATGTCCAAATATTATAAATCTTAAATCGTATCTAAGAGCTCACAAATATTAAGCACGTCACTTATTAATTACTCAATCCAACTAAGTGTCATTGGAAGATTTCATGTAAAATTTGTCATTAGTTATTGCTCACATAAACTGAAATCATTAATTGTCAACAAGTATAAACATAGGTATACCTTATCAGACAGATTTTGAAAGCAATGTTCGTTTGTTAGCAATATTTAACAAAAAACACCAAAATACATAATCTATAGGTACCTAAATGATACAAAATTTAACTTACCAGTAAGGTTCAAAAGTTCCTGGCCGTATATATTTAAAAGAAGAAAACAAGAAACAAATGAATGTCATTTTATTTGTCATTTATTCAGCTATTGTGTGGATAATTTCGTGGTTTGTAACTTTCGTTTTCATCAAATTTTCTTTGATTTAAATATAAAAAGCGGTGTAATTTGTACAATGTTCAAATTGGAGTATCGATCAGTGATAAAATTTCGGACAAAGGAAGGCATAAGTCCAACTATAATCAAAGAAAGGTTAGATAACGTGTACGGGAATTCCTCCCCTTCGTTTTCGACTGTTAAGGATTGGTGTAAGCAGTTTCGTTTAGGGCGTGAGTCCATCGATGACGAACCCCGACCAGGCCGCCCTGTTGAGGTTCTTACGCAAGATAACGTCGATTTAGTCGAACAAGAGGTACTGAAGGACAGAAGACTAAAGACGAAGGAAATAGCGTCAAGAACGGGACTTACGAAAATAACAGTCCTAAGGATTCTACACGACCATCTAAATATGAATAAGGTTAGTGCAAGATGGGTCCCGAAACTTATCTCGAGTGCTCAGCGAGCTGAACGAGTGGCGTGCTCCAAGGAACTTTTGGAAGAGTTCAAGTCATGTGAGAGTGATTTTATCCAGTCCATTGTTACCGGAGACGAAACTATGGTCTTATACTATGATCCTCTTTCGAAAAGAGAGTCGATGGAGTGGCGTCGTTCTGGGGAAGCACCCCCTCGAAAGGCAAAGGTGTGCCAATCTACCAAAAAGATAATGGCCACAATATTTTGGGATTGCGAAGGGATATTGCTCATAGATATCAAAGAACGCAATCAGACAGTAAACGGCAGTTACTATGCTTGCCTTATAGACCAGTTGCGAGAAGCAATAAAGCTTAAACGTCGAGGAAAACTCAGCAGGGGTGTCCGTCTTCTTCATGACAATGCGCCTGGCCACACGGCTGCAGTTGTAAAGGCGGCTATATCTAAATGTGGATTTAAAACAATCCGTCACCCACCTTACAGCCCTGATCTAGCCCCAAGCGACTATTTTTTATTTTCTAAACTTAAATCGGACTTAAGGGGGAGAAAATTTTCGTCCGATGATGAGGTCGCTGCTGCAGTTTTCGAGCATTTCGAAGACAAAACTTCCGAATATTTTTTTAAAGGTATAGAAATTTTAATCAAACGATCTGAAAAATGTATAACAATAGGAGGAGACTACATTGAAAAATAAAAATAATTTTTTTAACCTAAACGTTAATTTTCATTATTAGGCCGGAAACTTTTGAACCTTACCACGTATAACGATCTCATTTTGTGTATAGTTGCGTTAAATGATAAATATAAGTACTTATTAATGTTTATGATACCTGATTTAATACTTATAATTTTTTTTTTTTTTTTATTTATTGAAATGGGAAACAAACAGCATCAAATTACACGTATAGTTAAATGAATATAGTAAATACATAAGCCAAAACAGTTTCCACTTATAAATGATACAGCTATTTGCTCGAAAAGGAAGACATGCCAAATCAATTTTGAATTTTAATTATAAATTAGAATATTAAGAAAAAGAGAACAAAATACAATGATCAATCATCTTGTTACAATTATTATAATTCGTGCTTTCATTTACAATATTCCTACCCTGGATAATCTACATGTTTCCACTACAAAAATAGCAGTTTACGAATATAACTTACCTGTGTACAATGTCTTTAAGACGCTGTCAACCGCCAATGACTTTGAGCAGCGCCACTCTTCACACATATGGTTCGGGTGCCTGTTAGTGAAAGAGGAGAAACTATTTTGACAGCGTAGCGCGCGTCTTAAGTCTTTGCAAATAAGACACAAATGATTTTCAGCCTCTTAATGACATTTGAATGCTACATTACCAATAATATAAAAATATAATAATTCCCAAAGTTACATTTTAGCAAATAGTAAAATATTTTTCGTAATTGATACCTTTAATTACGGTTATGTAAGGAAAATAACATAAAATGTCTAAATTATAGTGAGCTATACACCCGAAAATTATATAATTTTATAAAAAACTGACCTTTACAACCTAAAATCTTTTGAGTTCTTTAAAAAGTTCGGGGCGTAAGGGACTATCGACGCTTTTTTCCGGGGTGTAAAGGACACTTAACTTCTTAAGTATGCTATTTATCGTTGTGGTTACCATTCTACTGCGTAGAGAGAAGAATTCTAAGCACTTTTGTCATATACATCGAAGAAATAGGTCCACAAATAAAAAAAATACAAAGGTTTTAAAAATAATAAAAACGTTTTTTGCTTCTCCTGAAAAGTAGCATTTTGTCCTTTACGCCAATTGAACCTAAAGGTATCGATATCAGGAACGTAAAGCCGGTACTCATCTGCGACCGGTAGCCGTAACTGTTGTGCGTTATAGCTCGCAGATGAGTACCCGGCTTAACAGAGAGTAGTGAAAGAGCCCCGTAATGTAAGTATTTTGTGTATGGTTTGTTGTCATATCAAACTATATTACGTCGTCGTACCTGTTGTATGTCGTTTAGGTTTTTACGTGCAGCACACAAAACACAGTTTGATCCTAAATATTTTTTTAGTAAGCTGGATGCCAACATTTAATAGAAATTCCATTAAGTATCGCCCTAAGGTGATCAGGGAGGCCCCTGATGATGACGTCATGGTAAGGCTACCATGACGTCTTAATGTTATTCGATTCCGACTCAGTTCAAGTAGTAGGTAGTAGCTATGTTTTAGCTGTCACGTTTGACACTTCTAATAAGGAGCTGACAGCGATCGATCCAACTTTGGTTCTGAATTGAATTGCATTAAGACGACATGGTAAGGCCCTAGTCATGAAGCTTAACCATGAAGTCAATATACGACAAGCACCTTTATTGTTTTTGTTTGCTATTCGATTTGGAACTGTCATAAAAAATAGTAAAGCTATTTTGTCGACTTCACCATACAGTGAAGGAGTTTACTCATGCAGTTACAGTTTAAAATTGAAAGTGCGTTTTAACTATTTGTCTTGCATAGTTGGAACCGAACGACAGTTGGAGTCGGCTATTTATGTTTGAACAAAACTATCTCTTTGAAAACTATGATAAATGAACGACTACAAAATTACGTTTGTTAACACAAGCGAATGAAGAAATGCTGTCAGCAAAACAAACTAGCGGGAAAAATGTAACTACGAGTAGGATACCGCTACGCGGGACTAACGAATTTGCGTAGTTGATAGCAACTCCACCTGTAGAAGTTGGATAGTTTGTGTGAGGTTGTAAATCCATGAACTGCAGAAAAGCCTTTAAAAGGACAGTAAACACGATACCATGACGATGACAGTTTCGAGAATCAAGGCATTTGAAGCAACTGGTATTCCATAAAAATCTTACGTGAAGGTAGCAACTAATAAAAATAGTCACACATGTAATCCGCATAGGTAAAAGGGGGTAATTTCTTCTATAACATCCCCTAACACGTCAAAGCCAGAATGCGATAGAGTTCGTCCAATTAGTCGTCTCGCGACTGTCGCGTACTCTAGTGATTCTCATAATCGGTATAACCTATAACAGCCCGGTTTGATACAGTTCCACATGGGGAGTTAATTAAATTTCAAGGGAGTATTTTGACCTTCTGTTTAAAGTACTTATACAAATTATAGGTACTGCTATGAGCAATAAAAAAAAAGTTTTTTATGTGACAACGCAGTCTAGAATTCTGAAAATAATAATGGTTTTGTCATTAAAAACATGCCAGGTAGCACCACTTTATATATTTTATAATGCATAAGTATGAAAAAACAGATACTTAAAAATGTAAATACAAAACTAAAACTATTTTAGTTTTAATTTAATGTGATTACTACCCACTCACTTGATTTTGGATTTTAAAAATGGTGGCCTATATTGCTTCGTCATTTGTGAAAATTTCCGCGAAATGCCGTGTTTTATTTAAAAATTCATAACTTGGCTTCTACTGAACCATTTGCTATGTTTTTTATACACAAAAAAGCCAATGAAACAAAGAATTTATTGCTGATGCTTATTTTATGGGTTACGATATTGAAAATATTTATAATAAATGCGTAAAACGGACACACTGATAAAGTTGAAGACTTCAAGCGGAAATATATTTTTAGAAAAAAATCTAAAGCGATAACACCCTTTTTGTTTGCATGCAAAAAAAAGCAGATTAGTTGTTCTTTCATTTGAAGCCAAATACTATATATGTGTTCATATAAAATTATATAGTAAACATCATTTCATTTTTAAATATGTGACGCAAGACTGCGCAAGACGGGGCGAAATTGTTTCTTTGTTTCGTGATTTATTTGTGGCTAATTTTATAACTCCAGAACCGAAATAAAGTTCTAATTAGAACAAGCAACTAATAATCATAAATTAGAATAGATATATTTTGCAATAATCACGTAATTTACGGTTCTATGAGTCAAAATAACAAAAATTATGTACGTACCACCGAAGTTTTGATTTCCAGTTGAACTAAAAACGCTTTAAACCACAATATCACACAAAACAAACACATTATATTCGTACTTAGTCCGAGATAACTATGTAGTTCCGTCCTTTCTTGCTACTTGAACGCGACGTATAAAGACACCATAAACAAAAAACAGCACCTGTCAATACTAATCACATATGTCATCTGTCATTTCGCGCTCGAGCGCAATGGACACAAAAGATGTTTTTTCTTTCGGGAAAAATACTTTTTATTGTATCAGTTATCGAAAATATTATATTGCACCATGCCAAAAAGAGAAATACTGCAATTAGAGAAAAGGCTGGATAGAGATAGGAAAAAGTACGACGCAATTTCTACAGAACATCGGCTTCTCCAAAGGGTAAGTGATTAGGAATAATATAATACAGGGGGTTTAGGCAAAGAAATATACATCTCTCTTCCTTATAATTATAAGTTCTTTGCAACACGGGAAAGCTTTTCCCAAAAAATAGTTACGAAGAGATGAGAACGTACGTACATTCCGTGGGAATGCTATGTACCTACACGTCTCACTGTATGGAGACTTGAGTATAATTAACTCTGTTTAAAAGCATTATCGTGTGACGATTTTGCTATCTATCCGTTGGATAGTATTGGGTCAAACCTTGACATGTTTGTCACGATCCTAACCTAAATTGTTTGGGATAAACAAATTTTTGTTTTGAAATTCAGGCTTGGTATTTACTTTTTGCCTGCATATAATTCAGCTCAAATACCAGAGCTTGACCCAGAAACGGAACCTGTAGCATCAGAATTAGAAATAATAATTATAAAATAATTAATAAGCAAATAAATAATTCTGATCAAAGTGACTCAGAAGAAGTGACTGATATTTTGTCGGCACTAGGTGAGTCGAATACTGGTGAGAAACAGTATGGAGACAAGGTGCATGATCAGTTTTATAATACAATAAAGTATATCATTGTATATTGCCTGCCCAAGTAAAATAAAGAGAAACTTCTCGAGTCATTGCTGGTCCCTATCAACTGTAAACAGTTAGAAACGGGCTTGGCAAGTGTCAAGTTATTCACAACTTATCGAAGACTTTGACAGTCTGAATATCAATGCATATACCTATGCCTAATGCATAAATAACACATAAGAAATATTTAAGGTTCCAATTTAATTCGGGTTATATAAATACAATTGCTTACCATTTGGCATAAGCACCGCACCATTCCATTTCACAAATTTGTTAAAGCCGGTGATAGGATATCTTAAGATAAGACGGCATTCGCTTACTGGTTTATGTCAATGATCTGATTTGTCTGGGCTCAACTTATGATGAATGTGTCATTAATGTAAAAATTTTAAAAAAACGACATTTACAATGTCTAGGTTTGGTCATAAATGGGGAAAAGAGTAATTTTACTCCACTTAATATCAGAATTTTTTGGTTTCCAAATAGATTGTAAAGGTGACATTAGCCCATACAAATATAAAATGGGAAAGACTGCGGAGGATAATTTAGATTACTGCTCAGTTAGGAACTAGGATGTTAGGTAGTTTAGTTTCAGTATGGATGACAACATCTTAGGGTGTGTAATGTTCGTCATAACAACGATTTTTGCAAGTTTTAATTTCTCATAACACAAATATCAGAATTTCAATCTCGAAATATTGAGATCATACAAAAACAATATACATTTAAACAAATTGCCGAATTTCTCAAATCATAATATCAATTTGCATAAAATAATAATAATTAATTAATAATCATAACGGGTCCCCATGGGCCCGTGATCGGAAACCCGTACCAACAATAATAATAATAATAATAATTAAATAATAATAATAATAATAATAAAAATAATAATAATAAAAATAATAATAATAATAATAATAATAATGATAATTAAAAAAAAAAAAACCTAACCTATCCAAGTCGCTTCTGCTCCGAACCGTCTTGCTTGCTCGCTTCGCTCGCTCGCACAATGCAAATGTTTTATGCATTCGGCACCAGCCAAATTTAAATATGCGACAAGAGATAGTTCGCTTACTTATTAAACATATTTTGCATAATGTTATACCCTCTAATCATTGTTCTAAATGTCGTTATGGATTTTAACTATTATATTGAATAATCGAATATTCAAATGAATTTATTGCAATCGTTGTTATGACTAATGAATGTTATATTGCTTGAAGTTTATGCTCGGTAATAATATTATGATTTTTGAAAATAGTAAAATGAAATTATGCTAATGAAACGAAACTAGTATGATGATTGAACCCAATAATATCTAATGGTTTTGTGTATACAATAAATTTTGAAGCAGCAAAATTTAGGGCTTTGGAATGATTGTGGGTAATTATGATAACATTATTACCATTGGCCAGAAGGCCAAAGAAGATCTCACATGGTGGAAGAATAATATTAGGACTAGGCCACATAAAGCAATATAGTTTTGCTTTAGAGATTTTCCCAGATGCATCTTTAGTTGTTGGGGTACAGTATGTAATGGAAAGAGTGCTAAGGGAAGTTGGCCAATAGAAGAAAATAAAAATTACATTAATTATCTAGAGTTATTAGCGTTATATTATGCTTTATGATGCCTTGCAGATGAGATTTTATTACGAATTGACAATACTACTGCCATTTCCTATATAAATAGTGAAAGTGAAACACCAAGCTGATTCGAAAACATTTATTTACACATGAATGTGTACACGTTAACACAAACCACTACACATTATTCAAACTTTTACATCTCACCTGATCAATTCTCAGCAGCGCTAACTCTCACCAACTCGAGATTAC
Organism: Pandemis heparana; assembly: GCA_963854515.1. NCBI lineage: Eukaryota > Metazoa > Arthropoda > Insecta > Lepidoptera > Tortricidae > Pandemis > Pandemis heparana. The sequence goes on along the minus strand of OY978011.1, from coordinate 11,250,377 downwards.
TCTTTTTACGTACTTGTTGTCTTCTAGACGTCTAGTAACAGAGTGTGCCTCGGACTGTCCCCTTCCCTGTTCGCCCCCGATATTCCCGCCATTTTACAGCGAGCAGTTCTGCCTTCCATGATTGGCGTTTTCTCAGCCAATCGTGGGAAGCAGAAAATGAAGTGACAGCCGTGGTGACAGTTAGTGTTGCCAGTTAGTATATCGAATATTGGTACAAAAAATGTTGCAATTCCAATAAAATGAATCTAATGAATATATTTATACATTTACAATAATAACGCTAACAGCTCGGCCATCCTGCTCGAGCGAGTCCCTTCGCGACATAGTGCAATCAGCCAAACAAGAATAAAGAATATCAATCTAACTTGATGTTATTTTATTACTTATTTCAATAGAGCATTATAACTTAGTATGAATTTTAAGTAAGTAAGTAAATGCTTAGTTGTGCAAATATAAAGAATCAGATACAAATCACAAAAAGGACATTGGATATATGAACAGACTAGAGGTGAACTTATCAGGGATTTCTCTATTTAACCTAAGATGATTACGAAACACACTTATATTATATATAATTCATGTTAGTCAGCAAATAGACATGTGTGAGTAGCTTAATTCTAAACATCTACTTAATTGTTATTTACATGTATTTATTTTGTTTGTTTTTGTATAGATACTGTAACTAAAATATCAAGAGATTAAAGGTTTAGTACGAATCTTTATACTCAGTGATGTTTATAATTATAATATTAACGAAATCTTATTAAAAGCCAATACGTATATTAGAAATGCCACGATTATAATAATTATTTCCACATTTTTTCTATTATTTTATCTGAATGATTTTAAGATTACATAATACATTCCGTTTGATAATAACATTGCATTATTATAGAAACCGCCACCTTAAATAGAAATTCTTGTTATACATTAGGTTCCGACTACATGATTATCAGAATCTATATGATCTTCGGACTCAGATTCCGTAGTTTCAATATCCCTATTAAAAACTAACCAGGGTTTAAGCTTATCAATTGCAACAACATTTTCATATCGACGATGGCCACGCTTGCGTGTCAACGGGGTGTCTTCTATTAAGAAACGATCGTTAGGTAAGACTTTCGAGATCCGGTATGGGCCTTGAAATTTACAGGCCAATTTTTTTGACGTACCATCACTAGGCACTTCCCGTCTTACGCTTACTAAATCATTTTCTTTATAGACATGATCTGTTTTGCGCTTGGAATCAAAACGAGCCTTATCTTTCTCCTGCTGCTGTGCTATACGTCTACCTGCCTCAGTTCTTATCTCTTGTATATTGTCTATAATAACTTCTCTAGTGTCGTCTAATACCTCGCCTAAAACGTTTTCCGAACTGCTATTGATGTTAAAAGCAAAGAGGAGTTCTGAAGGACTCTTTCCTGTCGTTTTATGAACGGTCGTATTAAGACCGACTTGAACGTCACATATGTACTCGTCCCAGCTTTTATCATCTCTATCAGTCGTTTTTGTGGACAGTGCACTGAGGATGGTTCTATTGTACCGTTCACACTGCCCGTTCGCTCTAGGGGTTGCTACAGCATTTAATATATGTTTTATATTCTTATCCCGAGCAAACGAGCGAAACTTATTGCTAGTAAACGATGTTCCCCTATCGGTTATTAGCCTTGTTGGTGCCCCAAAGCAACTAATGTGTTCCTTTAGAGCCCAAATAGTGGTAGACGTCTTAGTATCTCTTACAGGTTTAATGTTAGTGTACTTTGTGAACCCGTCAACAATAACCAGCAAATAACAATTTCCCCTTTTACTGCGCACGAATGGGCCCAAATGGTCCGCATGTATAGTATGGAATGGTACTTCCGGCTTCGGTATAGGGTGCAATTGACCTTGTTGTTTGCCAGTTGTATCTTTGTTGCGAGCGCATTCTAAGCACGACTTCACGTATTTTTTAATAAACTTCCTCATTCTTGGGAACCAATATGTTTGCTGTATTCGGGCTAGTGTTTTGTCAAATCCAAAATGTCCTATATCGTCGTGATTCATTTTGGCAATCTGCCATCGTACCCCTTTGGGAACAACCCACCTAATATCGTTGTCATTTTTACCTATAATGCGATAAACCTTGCCGTTTTTGATCTTGTAGTTATTTACAATTTCTTTAACCTTTTCGGACGCAGAATTGCCTAATATTTCTTTGATACGCAATATTTCATCATCGCTGCTCTGGACCGTGGTAATCCAGTCTTCTGTACCAACTGTAAGTACATCTAGTACGTGCGACTCTTCCTTAGCCTCACCTACCGGGTTCCTACTTAGAGCATCAGCGTGCAACATCCTAGTCCCGGGTCGATATTCTATTTCGCAGTCAAATTCCTGTAATTGCACCCACCAACGCGCTATCCTAGGTACGAGGTCCCTCTTAGATAATGTGGTTCTTATAGCATTACAGTCGGTTACGATCTTAAAAGGGATACCCAAGATGTAGACCCGAAACCGATTAAGTGATGACACTACCGCGAGGGTTTCCAGTTCGAAAGAGTGGAATTTGCTTTCGTCTGGTGTAGTTTTCTTACTGAAATAAGAAACTGGTCTGAACATTCCCGCGTCATCTTTTTGCAGCAAGATACCCCCTATACCGAATTTGCTGGCATCGGTATGAACTTGGGTTTCCCTTTTAGGGTCATAGAGTGCGAGAAGTGGTCTTTGGGTTAAATGAGACTTAATAGCTTCGAAAGCTTTGTTTTGTTCGGATCCCCATGCAAAGTCGGAATTTTTTCTTAGCAGGTCCGTTAGGGGTTTAGCGAGCGTCGCAAACCCTTGAACGAACTTCCTAAAAAAACTGGCGAGGCCAATGAACTGTTGCAATTCACGTTGATTTTTAGGGACTGGGAACTTTGAGACTGCCTCGGTCTTTTTTGTGCCTGGTTTAATCCCGCCGGCATTGATCTCGAACCCTAAAAACTCTATACTCTCCATAAAAAAATGACATTTAGACATTTTCAAGGTGAGACCTCCCTGCCTAAGCAAAGTAAGAACTTCTTTTAGCCGTTCCAATCCTTCTGTGAATGAATGTGCCGGGATTAAAATATCATCCATATATACGAGAGCGTATTTAATTTTAGCTTCCGCCAGGATTTTATTAATTGTCCTCTGAAATACGGATGGGGCATTCACGAGGCCGAAAGGCATTCGGGTAAACTGAAACTGACCGTCAGGGGTAATAAAGGCGGTTTTATCCTGTGACGCTGGTTCTATGGGAATTTGGTAATAACCAGAAGCGAGGTCTAACGATATGAATAAGTTATTGCCTGCCAGCCTATCGAGCTGATCATCGATCAGTGGTAAAGGGTAGTGGTCCTTCTTGGTGCGCTTATTTAAGGCCCTATAATCTACGCATAGGCGCTTTTCGCCCGTCTTCTTCTTGACCAGCACAATTGGACTGGCGTATGGTGATGAGGATTCCTTAACAATCCCAGCATCAACCATTTCTTGAACCATATCACTCACTAGTGTTCTCTCGCTATAAGACATTCGGTAAGGTCTATAAACTACCGGTTCCGTATTATCAAGTTCTATTACCATTTCACCTGCCGTAGTATACCCTATGTCTTTAAGCCCCGACGAAAAGCAATCTGTGAATTCCGTAAGTAAACTTTTCAGTTGTAGCTGTTCTTCCGCTGTCATTTGACTACCACATTGTACGACCTCATCAAGACAACCTTCATCTAACGATACAGAACACACATCACGCCCATTAGGACTTATTGGGACTGAGCGGGTAAGTAAGGACCCCTTCTTAAAGGAAATTGGGTTGTCGCAAATATTTTGAACTAGTAAGTGACCGATTCCCTTTACTAGATTATATTCGCCAGGAAGCAAGTAATGCTTACAGTCATCCGTACCCCTCACAGTCCCATTTATGTATATTTGCCCCGAATGCATATTTATCGATTCTACCGGGATAATTGACAACTGATTTGATGCAATGGTCACGTCTGTTTGAACGGTAAGGTATATTTTTTGTTCACTCACCCGTTCAAACAAAATTTGATCAGGTGTCTTAACGATCGTGATGTGTGGTTTCTCGGTGAATGAATGTCCTAGAAGAAAAGGGTATTTCAAAGCGACGTCTTCCACAACTATAACCTCGATATTCTCTTGTATACCCTGCACCGTTACGTTTGTGAAACATTTGCCTAAAGGTTGGACCAGGTGACCGCCAATGCCTCGTAATGACGGCAAATTGTCAGTCACCACATTCAGTTTCAACCGTTTTGCTTCAGTTTCTTTAATAAGAGTGCACTGGCTGCCTAAGTCAACCTGGCAAATAGTAAGACTACCATTCACCGATATTTCAATCACATATTTGAGATTAGATTCACCTAGTTGATCTAGCACAGCTATTTGCTTCTCATTTTTAGCATCATTATTGCAACGATCGGTATTCTGAGAATTACTCGCAAGTTTTAATCGACAATACTGATCAAGGTGACCAGTTTTATTACACACACTGCACTTGCTGGGAGATTTTTTGCATTGGAAACTCTTATGTCCTTCTTCGTTGCAATTATGACACTTTATTATAACACCGCTCGCGCCTGTCCTTTTTGTTCCTTCTACCCTAACCTTATCGTTGCCATTTGTCCTAGTAAATTTCTTATCGCGAGCTACTTTGTCGCCTAGTTCCTTAATACCACTCGTCTTAACAGTTTTGAAGTATTTTAACACATCTTCTGGCGTGCGAAAACGTGCTGCCTGTGCGCCAACCCTAACCGCGCGATCATCTACTCCATTCAGTAAAACATCAACAGCGTTACGGCCGCTGATACCACATCTATTTATTAAATTTATTTTTGCATAATAATATTGCTCTAACGACTCCCCGTATTTCGCACGCTTGACCAACATCTCAGTCAGTAAATCAGCATAATCTTGTCTACATGGAAACGACTCAATAAGCTTTCTCTTCCATTCAGTCCAACTGTAAAGTACAGAGTTTAAGCCTTGGTACCATAGTTTAGCAACGCCGGTCAGTTTAGGTATAGCAAAGTGAATAGTTTCGCGTTCATTCCAATTATAGATCTCTGCACACTCTTCAACTTTCGTCAGCCAAGTTATTATCGTTTGGTCTTTGGACATTGGATCGAATTCAGGAACCACATTTGATAGAGAAAGCTTAGAGGTCGACTGTCCTTTAACATTCGCTAATACATCTAAGAACTTATGGAGAATATTCTGATTACTAGCAGATAAATTGTCAAATTCAGTAGGTAGAATACGTTGCGTACGACATGAGGGTTCGCGTGACCGCCTCCGTTTTAATAATCTCTTTACTGGGCTATCATAGCTCCCACTACTACTGTGACGGTGGCGTCGTGCTTCCCTCCTATCGTATGCATCGTCGGAAGAGCTACCACAACTACGACTACGTTCTCGCTTTCTTGATCGCCGTGGGGTCTCTCGCCGACGTGAAGGTGACCGACTCCTATCGCGACGGATTACATCGAGTTTTTTAGTATTGGAGTATTGCCGACGAGTACGAGTGGTCCGTGAAATGACCCTCGACGACTCCCTACTCCGTGACTTATTATTTGAGCGTTTACGGACTTGCCTGCTTATCAGACTCCCATCCGCTCCCTCGCTCTGAACACTGCGTCGCCGTGGAGTCTGCCGTGCCCGGTCGCGACTTAGGCGGCCCGGGCTGATTGGCTCGCCCTCCGTTAACTCGGTGACGCTGCCATGAGGGCTTTCACCCTGGATGTCCATGACCTGGAACCCCATTATAGTCATAGTGAAAAATAAATAATAAAGGTTGCGCCAGTTGTCTTATTTACCTGTACGCAATTATTATTAAAATATTTAGCAAATAAGCATTTTTTCAAAGCAATAAATTACAGTACCGTGAATACCTGCATGTTCAAATAAATTAATTTTAATTGATATCAACGAAGATTAACTGATGGAATAAAATTACTATTATATATATTTTACACTAAGGCTGAAGTGACTAAGCAATAAAACTAAGACTAAGCAATGAAACTGAGACAACGTCTATTCACCGTTAGATTACTATCAAATCCGTTTAAGCAAGTCAGTAGCTATGATACGTAACAGAAGCAATCATATTGTGGATAACGATTTTAAATGCGTAATAACATGTACCCCAAGCTTAGAGGTACGGAGAAGGTACTCTACTTACCGAAACGACTGTTAAGATCACAGTTCCCTTAAACTTCAAACATAATAAATGCAAAGACAATTTCAAACATTACGTTACGTTCCACTACTGTAAAGTTATGAGTAAATTAGTCAAGTTTGGTTCGGCAATTGTGGCCCAGTATTGGAGCGGGTTAAGCGTTTGAATCCGAGGCATAGGTCAGAAATAGATACACGAACCATCTCACCTTACAACCTGCGTCATATTTATTTAAAGTAACTGTTACATCCGGGACTCAACCGCATGAAAAAACACACTAAACTCATACCAAAATGTAATGACCAGAGCACGAACGTCAACTCTGCCTTACATACATAACAAATTCCCCATTGAGTCCGCACAAGAAAGCATTAATAAAAAAACTGAGGGTATTTTCACATGACCTTGGGCTTGGACCTTGAGCTTGAGACGTAGAAATAAATGTACGAGCTGAGCCACTCACTAGCTCACAGAATTCCACAAAGGGATTATTAGTTATGTTAAAACTAATAATTATGACATACCCCATTGTCGATGCAACGAAAGCGTCATGATTACTTTGCAGATTCCAGCATAATTACTCTCGGTAGTTTAAAAGTATTCATTTATGCTTAATTGTTAGCAACCATGCTTATCATCGTTATACATTTCCAGAGGGTAGCTCTGGCAAAATGCATAGATGAACCCGTAAACAATCCCCGGGAGTGCCCTGGGCAGATTGTTTACGTGAAAGAAAAAACATGTAACACTATCTACCTGACAAGATTGTTATAATGCATTTCCAGAGAGTAGCCCTGATAAAATGCATTACGTTAACAAGTAGACAATTCCAGGGAGTACCCTGGCAAATTGTTTACATGCTGCTGCCAGCACGGATTCGTACCTAACAATTATTATTATTATTTTTTGCATTTAACTATGCTGGAATGTGTCCTGCAATCATCCGTTTGTCTCTCAAAAGCTATTAACAAGGAAAAGAAAAAAAATGGGGGGAACCATTACTTACGTTTATCAATCACTAAGAAAAGTTTAACACCAATCAGCTTGTGCGTATCCCTTTTTCTCAAAATATGAGGGTAAGCAGAGAAGATAAAAAAATATGTTTAATGAAAACATATGTAGACTACGTGGGCTGAGTTTTACGGAAAGAATCAATATCTTTCCGGCATCCCACTTCTGAGATGAAAGTGAAACACCAAGCTGATTCGAAAACATTTATTTACACATGAATGTGTACACGTTAACACAAACCACTACACATTATTCAAACTTTTACATCTCACCTGATCAATTCTCAGCAGCGCTAACTCTCACCAACTCGAGATTACTCTTTTTACGTACTTGTTGTCTTCTAGACGTCTAGTAACAGAGTGTGCCTCGGACTGTCCCCTTCCCTGTTCGCCCCCGATATTCCCGCCATTTTACAGCGAGCAGTTCTGCCTTCCATGATTGGCGTTTTCTCAGCCAATCGTGGGAAGCAGAAAATGAAGTGACAGCCGTGGTGACAGTTAGTGTTGCCAGTTAGTATATCGAATATTGGTACAAAAAATGTTGCAATTCCAATAAAATGAATCTAATGAATATATTTATACATTTATAATAATAACGCTAACAATAGGATGGGTTCTATTCAATTTCCACTGTTAAATAACCTTGCAAGACAAATTTGGAAATGATGCGAAGCAAGACATCTATGGATTCTTGCATCATATATTAATTCTAAAGATAACTCTCTGAGACAGATTATGAATCTCAGAGTTCAAATCAGGATATAAAATGGGAATTATCACAAGAAGTCTTTCAAACAATAGTTGACTCAATAGGGTATCTATCTATTGATCTGTTTGCTTCTCGTTTTAATGAAAAATGTGTTAAATACATTTCCTAGCACAGGGATCCATTTGCATGGAACATTGACGCCTTTACAGTCGAATGGAGGAGGTTATTTTAAACATTCCCTCCATTCTCGTTAATCTTAAAAGGATTGCGTAAAATTAAGACCGATAGAACAACAGGAATATTAGTATTTCCAGTATGGCCCAACCAAGCCTGGTATCCATTGTTAAAATTTCTCATAGGCTCAGAAGTATGGTCACCACATCCCTTACATCTTCAACTTACCCTGGGGGCCTGTATATTATCAGGGAATCAATGAAGAGAAGAATGATACCTAATAGTATCTCTAGCCAAGAATAGCTTTAAGCAATATGATTCACGTTTAAGACAGTGGTGGCAATTCTGTAAAACTCATAATGAAGATGTAGTAAGCGTTGTTGTACCCAAGATTATATCATATTTAATGTTAGTATTTCAAAAAGATGCCAATCTTTGAATTGCTAACGGTTAACTTGGTCTTTAATTTTAGATAGCCATAATTATAGATCTGATAATGACGATAGAATAAAACGCTGGTGTAGGGGAGTTTATAAACTACTCCCAGGTATAGGTACCTAATACTCAAGTAATCATAATCAAGTACCTGGGACCCAGCCACTGTTCTGTCTTACCTCAAATACTGGTATCTGTAGATTGCAAACTGTTGAATAAATATCTTTTATTATTATTATTATTATCCTTTAGAAACTTTAAATTTAAAAGAGCTCACTTTAAAGTCTATTGTTATTAGTTTTGACTACAGGACAGAGGGTCTAAATGCGGTCGCTAATTAATTACAGTAGATTAAATTAAATTATGAAGAAGGCGTCGACATATTTTTATCAGATATCCAAAAAACCTCAGCTTCAAGACGGTTTATGAATAAATTATCTCTACCATGTTTCAGTAATAATCCAGACTTTTGCCCGGTATAGACCCTGTTAGAATATTTGAAAAAGAACTAATGACTTAAGACAGATAGTGACTGCATTAAATTATTTCTGACTGTAAAACTTCACAAACCAGCTTCAACACAAACAATAAGTAGATGGCTCAAATTAGTGATGAAAGACAGTAGTATAGATGTCAATAAGTTTTCTTCACATTCAATTAGGCACGCAGCATCGTCGCCAGCATACCGTACAGGTCTCACAACAGACAGTTTTTTAAAAGCTGTTGGGTGGTCTAGCAGGTGGTCTACCTTTGCGAGACATTATAACAGACCTCTAATCATTGAGTGTAATGCACAAAATGTATTTGCCCAATCTGTGGCATTGCCTAATTATTCATTAAAATAATGTTAAGATTTTAAATTTAAATGTAGAATGTAAATTACCAAAGGCTGATTTTCTTAGGATTTCCTGTGGTTTTAAAATTATAAGAAGTAATGTTACTGATTTTTGTTGTTTTAAATAATTATGTTCATTTTGATTTATTATTAAGAAAATAAATACCTATCGAAATTTAATTTGGATGTTTATAAATATGTTTATTTTTGCTCTAAACATCTACATAGTTATCTCGGACTAAGTACGAATATAATGATAGGATTAAACGAACTTACCTGAAGTGAAGTTCGATCCTGATTATATGAAGTACTTAGTCCGAGATAAGGGAGCCTCCCGCCCTCCTCACGGATAGTCACTTTCTTACTATCCCCCTAGGCCTTATTATGACGACTCTAAACGTAATGACATATGTGATTAGTATTGACAGGTGCTGTTTTTTGTTTATGGTGTCTTTATACGTCGCGTTCAAGTAGCAAGAAAGGACGGAACTACATAGTTATCTCGGACTAAGTACTTCATATAATCAGGATCGAACTTCACTTCAGGTAAGTTCGTTTAATCCTATCATTATAAATCACAGTCTGTACCTAGCAAACCACAATTACACAAAGAAAATCGTTAATACATAGAATCACACTGATTTTAAGGTAAATAAACAAAGCCGGTACGCAAAAAACAAAACACATGCGACGTTACCATGCCAACTGCCGATTCAAATACAAAATACAACATGGCCGCCCGTTAGGGTCGGAACACAACGGAGCCGCCAGGTCTATGCAGTGTTTTAGAATTAAGCCCATACCTACGCTATTTTAAGTGGTCTATAAATATAGTATAATGTAAAAAACGTAATATTTGCAAATGTTTTACCTACTTTTCATTAACTTATGTTCGAGTTTTTACCTATGTTAGTCGTTATTTATTTAAACCGACTTCAAAAAAATAAGGTGGTTCTAGGTTAGACTGTATTTTGTATGTATATTTAATTAAATGATAAAATAAAGTTCTTACTATGGAGATTAGGCATTTAAAGAGCCTTTTAGAATACTTGCTGTTAGGCAGTGAATAAAAAAACGATCGAATGTGGTTGGAATTTTATTGTATTTTTGCATGACTAAAATGACCAGACACCAAATTAATGATTATAAAATGTAGTATGTATGTAAACAATGGGGTCGTGGTGTCATCTAAAAAAAAAATGTGGGTCCAGGTGTGGCTGTGAATATCTCATGTCTTCCAGCCATTGGCGAACGTCTTCGGCTAAATTTGGTGGTAATTATAGCGACTCTCCGCAAGTGATAACGCCGGGAGTTTGCTTATCATCATCAATATCACCAATATCATCTTCCTCGTCTTCATCACTTTCGGCCTGCATGGTTTGGCACCATTGAAGATCTCCTCCGCTCTCGTGGTTCCGTAATCTAAAAATTAAACAAGCTATTTGATTATGTTCATACTTACATACATACCGTCACGCCTCTTTCCCACAGGGGTAGGCAGACTATTTTGTTCCACTTGCTACGATCCTGACATACCTCTTAAAATGATTTGATTATCTTCAATAACAAATACAACAATAAATGATAAAAAACAAAACACCGCTATGAACTTCAAATGTGTTTTTACAAATAATCATATTCCATCATTGTGTCCCAAAATGTTATTTCAAATAAAGTTGAGTATTTTTACCCGCCGGCGGCATATAGGATTTTAGTAAAAGAAATCTAGTATCAGATTGAACATGAATACTCAGTAAGTAGGAACAAATCACAAAAGCACCAATCGCGATCGCAGCGCGTCGGGTGTGCTCTATGCCTTACAACGTCAAAGCGAGTAGTTGGCTAAACTGATTATGGTAGCTACGGCTACCACCCGTACTTACATGGACCGTTACTTGTTTTATTCGCTAATCCTGGGTAAATAAGTCATAGACGTTAATGATTTTATGTTTATTTAAGCAACTAATACTTAAACTGTTTTATTCACTAGAATATTACGAGAAATATTCTTTATTCTTCAAAATGTTGGCCATTTCAATAGCAAGTCACCGAAAAAATATCTGTCTTAACTACTTTGAAGTGAGATTGTATTTCATAATTATTCATTGGTACTGAAATATAGCTATAATCTGATAGTTGGATAAACACTGAATCGTTTAATGTATAACTTTAATAGTAAAATATCAATTTGAATACTTACGGCATTTTCAAAATCCTGTCCACTTTTACGCAACTTCACTTTTTCACAACGTTGAGAACGACAGCTATTTAAAAATATTTTAGTTCTATCATGTTGGCTGCCAATTTTTTTCTGTGTTGCCATCTTATTTGGGTATGTTTTGGACATAGTTTAAACCGCTTCGAAACTGCCCTTCACAGATTAAAAATCAAAAATTGTACAAAGGTCGTCTGGTAGCTCTGGCTACCAGAATCATTTTGTAGGTTATCAAAGTTGGTAGCTCTGGTTACCGCAATCAAGTGAGTGGCTACATAATTATATTGATTGCCTATCAATATCGATAATATTAGAAGATCTGCTCGCCCAACTTTAGTTTTTATTTTTGTATCATCATCATCATCATATCAGCGGAAAGACGTCCACTGAGGCCTCTCCCAAGGCTCTCCACTCGGACCGGTCTTGTACCTCCCGCATCATATCTGATCAGTAGGCTTATTGTCTAACTCGCTCGCAATCGCCATCGTGTTCATTTTGACAGTTCATGTATGATGGGCTGACAATTAGCATCGGAATCAGCTAGCTGTCACATTCATACATGAACTGTCAAAATGAACACGATGGTGATTGCGAGCGAGTTACGTAATAAGCTAGCAGGTCGTCGCTCCATCTTGTTGAAGACCTACCAACAGCTCCTCTCCCGGTCCGCGGACGCCACTTGAGAACTTTCTGACTCCATCGGCCACTCCGATCCTGCGAGCAATGTGCCTATTTAAGTGTGCAATGTGTGTATTTTTGTATGATCATTAAAATAATAAATGTTTATGGGTGTCAGCAAAGTAACGCCGAATTCAATCAATGAATGAATAATTTTTTTTAATGTTTTATTTTAAAACTAGTAGTTGCCCGCGACTCCGTGTGCGTTGAATCCGCTTATCGCTATCCCGCGGGAACTATGCAATTTCTCGAGATTAAAACTATCCTATGTCTTTCCCCGGAACTGAAGCTATCTCTAAACCAGATTCCAACTAAATCGGTTCAGCGCTTTAAGCGTAATAAGGTAACAAACATACAGATATACCGACAGAGTTACTTTCGCATTAATAATATTAGTAGGGAAGTAGGGATTACCAAACTTAATGAATAAGTATAGAACACTAAATTCCTAAAACAGAGGCCTTATTGGTACAATTATAGATTCGACCGTCAAAATATTTGTCCAGAGGATTTCGTGTCGGCGTCGAGCAAAGAAATACTTGAATTTTAAAATGTTCAGCTTTCATTATAAAATTGCTAAAACATCAAAATTGAGCTAAATACAAAGAGAAAACTCCAGCTAATAAAGCAGGAACGCATCAAATATGTCGCTGCAGCTGCGCCAGGGGTCTATTATTAAAGATTTTAATAACATTTCTTAGAGTCTGATTCTTTCAAAACGTACGAAATATTTATTATGAAAGAATAAGGTTATTTATTAGGTAAACAAGTTTGTTGTCGCTTTTGAACTGTCAATATTTGACTAAAGACTGAATCAGCAATAGAGTACAAATTCATAAGTCTCGAATCGACTACTAAACTATGAAATGTACTTACACTCCGTGTTTATACCTAGTGACTGTGTGTGTGTTCACACAGCTAGGTGTCTACAGTGTATACACTGAGGGTCTGTGAATGCACACAGGTACATATTGTACTCACCGTGTATGTCTGTACCTACGCACATTTTATTTTGTATCTACTGTATAATATATAATACAAAACTAATTGACTTACTAAAGAAAAATCAATTTGAGGCTAGTACAAAATAAATTCTACAAAATGCTCGTACATTTTATAAAGTCACAACAAAATATATAAATTTATATTAATTAATTCAGGATGTTGGTAAAGTTTGTTAACTTTGATTTGACACTCGTGATACGTGTTGACAGCATAATGTTGACAAGTTAAGTTAATTTAAGTCCTCATGTAT